>OX155896.1:49108889-50602223 GCA_944588485.1 Phosphuga atrata | reverse complement strand
GCAATAGTTTCTTCATAATGGAAATCAGTAAGTGTTACTTACAAATATTACTAATCTTTAATGTATAAATAAATCTAATTCAAATAATGTGAATAATCCAAACAAGCTAGGTTTAAAAATTAATTATTAAATAAAAATATATTATAAATCTAAAATATATTTATTTCAATGCAACAAGCAAATAAATAATTGTTGTACTGTCTAAATTGTATGGAATGTATGCAGTGCAATTAAATGTATCATTACATAAAAAATAAAACATAAATCAATTCGTAATATATCAATTTTGGCCATGATTATTTTGCTATTTATAATATTTCGACATAACCAGCTGACATTTATTTTGGCCTTGTTTGTTCATTAATGATTACATTAGAATCGAGGTAAATCACAACATTGGACAAATAAAAAAATACAATGAAATAATATAATACTAGAAGAATAGGTTGGTTGTCACCCTTACTACGTGGTAATCCATATTGACACTGAATTGAAAATTGTTTTCGCCATACTTAATAAGTAAAAATATTATATCACTTGTTTAAATTTAAATAACTGTGAACATATATATATATATATATATATATATATATATATATATATATATATATATATATATATATATATATATATATATATAAACGTAGTTAATGTTTCAATGCGGTATAATAGTAACTAGATATATATATATATATATATATATATATATATATATATATATATATATATATATATATATATATATATATATACATATATATGTACATATATGCAGAATAATAAGAAATGGTTTTTAGTAGCTATCTATTGGAATAAATAAATATATTATTATTTATTTTATAGCAACGATTATGTTTATGTAGTCACTGTGCTATTCTACATCTAGCTGATTGACTATTGAAACTAAATTCATTATTCTGCAATAGTTTCTTCATAATGGAAATCAGTAAGTATTTTAAATATTACTAATCTGTAAATAAAACTTAATCAAATAATTAGGAATAATCCAAACTACCTTCCTTTAAAAAAGAGTTACGAAATAAATAAAATCTATCACGGAATTTCTAGAATTCGATCAACGACAAATCTAATATAAAGGATTTTATAAACTTAAAAATTAATTCTGTCAAACTTTAAATTTTTTATTTCAACCTTATTTTTTAGAATAAATAGCTTTAAATGAATAAATGCAGCAACAGAATAATTTTAACGTAGTATGAGAAAGAAACAAAAAGTTTAAATAGGTACACACGTTACCATTAGGTATTGTCTGGCCTGGTCTTGCCTAGTCTAGTCTGCTCTTCTCTGGTTTTGTCATGTCATGACTGGTCTTTTAAGTCTCGTCTGGTAGTGTATGTTCATGTCTTGTTCCTTCTGTTATATTGTCCATAAACCAAAGGGGCTCCTCTCTTCCCACTGGTGAATTCAACAATCTATATTTATTGCAGCTCATTTCATACTTGTTTATCTACCCGAATTTTACATAACAATGTAATTAACATAACATCTTCTTCAAGCTTTGATAAAATATTGCTAAACCACTTACTATATATGAATTAGCATTCAAGTACTCTTGATTTGTGACCCTGTTATGTTTATCGAAAGATTAATCCATTTTCAGATCTAATGTTATTTTTTTAGGAAAAGCCTATTTTTTGGTTTGATTTTTGTGTTCACTCAAAGTCTATTGAAAGTATGGTCTGAATAAATGCAAGTATCATTCAATTTCTTCCGTTGTCTCAGCTTCCTTATTTTTCTGAGAAAATGCTTTCTCCTCGTAATCACTTAAATCTTTTCTCGAAGATATTATTTCCTCTTTGTCTCTTTGAATAAATGTGACTCAAAAATTCTACACAACCTGAACATTGATTGTATTTATTTTCTCTCATCATGATAAAATTTCTTTGAAAATATTTGCGATAGATTTGTTTTAAATTGACAAATCTTCATAGAAGGCAGAATAAAGATGAAATTGTTTTCTGTTGCAGCAGACTTTACCATATGATAAATGTGAACTGAAAAAAAATTTAGTTTACTAATTTATATAATTGAAATTGCTTATAAGTTATGAATTATTATTTTATAAAACTTGTTTCATTTAGGTAAATATTATGATCCAGAAACAAAAGTAATTTCTATGCCTGACGATCCAAAGCTACAATTGAATGAAAATGGTATTGGTGATTTGCTTTTCAGTGCAATGAACAATAATTTAGACTCAGTTGCCCAAGTAGGTTGGGAATGACTCGAATATAATGCTTTTCATTATAGAACTATTTTTTAGATTGTTGCAGAAACAGGAGAAGAACAACTAACATCTGTTTATTTACAAAGATGTATTAGAGCAGCCTTAGAGATGCGCAGACTTGGAATATCTTCAGGCGATATTATCAGTTTCTGCACTTACAATCATTTAGACGCTACCGTGCCTTACATAGCAACACAATTTCTGGGTGCCATATGCGCCCCTTTAGATCCATCTTTATCACTGGACGAAACAATTCATTTAATTAACTTGGTAAATCCCAAAATAATATTCGTGTCAGACAATGCGGAGGAGTTAATAACACAAGCACGAAAACAAGTCGTAGGTGATTTTGTAATTGTGGTTTTTGGTAAAAGTGAAGAAAACGTGCAGTTTTCTCAGTTCGTTGAAGAAAAAAGTAATGAAATGAAATTCAAACCCCAGAAAGTTCAAAGTCTCCAGGAAACTGCGTTGATTCTGTTTAGTAGTGGAACAACTGGACTACCTGAAGGGATTTGTTTGAGCCAAGAGTTTTGTATGTGGCATATTCAATCATCGTATGTTCAATATATATGATAATTTCCTTTCAAATATTTACCTTCATATTCTCGTTTTACTCGTTTTACTTCATATACTCGTTTTAGGCCATTGTCAGCGAGATTATTGTTTCCAAGTTTTTATTGGATTTCAAGTACATTTGCAACGTTTCATTCTATCGCAAACTCATTTCCAAAAATTATTTGTAAATACATGGATCCTGAAAAATTGTGGGGATATGTTCAGAAATATAACGTAAGCATACTAATTTATGTAAATGGGTTAAATATTTGAATTTACTCTTTGGAGCGAAGAAAATTATAACACAAACACAATTTAATTTAACACAATTACCCATTGAATGTATAAATATAATGAAATCATAATTAATGTTTTTTTTTTAAGATTGATGCAATATTATTGTCCCCCTTTGATGCAATAAGAGCTTATCGTCATATTCCAATAAATTACAAATCGAATCTTCAAACACTAATTTTTGGTGGTAGCAGCCTTTCCAACGAATATTTAATAAAATACAGGAAAGCTTTAGTTGGAACAGATGTTATTGATGCATATGCCCTAACTGAAGTTTTCATTTGTTTTAAACCTTTCATAGGTTGTAATGAAAAAAGTGAGGCAAAACATATGCAAAAACTTGGATCAGTTGGTATACCAATGAATAATCGATCATATAAAGTAAGAACAAAAATATCTTTTTGTATATAAAATTATACAACAAGAAGCAAAATTCAGACAAGACAAAATATATACTTGAAACTATTTTAGATTGTTGACCCAGAAACAGAAGAAATATTAGGTTTCAATGAAAGAGGAGAATTAAGGATTAAAACTAAATGGTGCATGAGTGGTTACTACAATCAGGACTCTTCAAGCTGTTGGGACAAAGACGGATTTCTCAAGACGGGAGACATTTTCTACTACGATGAAGACTTTTGTTTTTATATGGTTGACAGAATTAAAGAAATGTTTAAATATAAATCCTGGCACATTGTACCAGCTAAGTTGGAAAACCTCCTTTTACAACATCCCGAAATTGCAGTGGCAGCTGTTATTGGCGTTCCACATGCCGAAGACGATAATCATATTTTGGCCGTTGTTCAACGCACACAAGGAAGTAAAATAACTGCCTAAGAAGTTCAAAAGTTTGTTGATGGTAAAGTCGATGATAGGCATAAGCTAAGAGCTGGCGTCAAATTTTTGGAAACGATTCCAACGACGCCTACTAATAAAATTAAGAGACAAGAACTAAAAGCAATGTTTATAAAATAGTTAAATCTAGATAACAATTATATGTTCATGATGTCAATTTGAAATTAAATTGAAATTATTTGATTATCTTGTCATAAAAATTATAGCTCTATGTTTATAGGTATTAATCATTGCAACATTATTTAACCCCTAACCCCCCTTTATAATAATTAATAATTGTTAATTATAATTTTTAATTACATTAAACAAAATCGTGCTTAAATGCAGGTTTATTAATTATTTTTTATTCCATGCATGTTTTCTCGGACAATGCATTTCTCATTCAAAATAAATTTCAATTATAACTGTATCGACTTAATTCTCCAATCTCGTGAATCTGATCAATGTTGTGTCTATGTGTGTCATGTGTGTCTATATTCTCTGAAGTTTAGTTCTTCTGGTTTAGGCTGCTTTGCTTGTCTCTAATATATACTCTTGTATGTGTAGTCTTATTTCTTGAATCTTGACTAGAGTTTTCTACCCGGGTACCCGGATCCGGGTATACCCGGGTATATGAAATTTTGACTATCCGGGTACTATTTCATTGTCAGACCCGGGTACCCGGGTATCCACTTTGATCAAAGAATTCATAAAACATCGGAAAATTAATACTAAGTAGCGCTTAAAATAATATTAGCAAATTTGCACTACAAACAATTAAAATAACTCTAAAGAAAGTTGTTTTTTACAAAAATGCAGTAAACCTTACAGAAAATATTTAAAAGAAAATACAGAATAAGGAGTCAATACAATGTTTAATATACCCAAAAATATTATCCTATAAAGGCTCTTCAACAAGTGTTTTATTAAAACATGAAACCGCCGCCGAAGATTCCACCTAAATCGCCGCCGAAGATTCCACCGAAACCGCCGCCGAAGATTCCACCGAAACCGCCGCCGAAGATTCCACCGATACCACCGCCGAAGATTCCACCAAAACTGCCGCCGAAGATTCCACCGAAATCGCCGCCAAAGATTCCACCGAAACCGCCGCCGAAGATTCCACCGAAACCGCCGCCGAATATTCCACCGAAACCGCCGCCGAATACCCCACTGAAACCGCCGCCAAGAAGACCACCGAAACTGCCGCCGAAGATTCCACCGAAACCGCCGCCGAAGATTCCACCGAAACTGCCGCCGAAGATTCCACCGATGCCGCCCCCAAAAGTTCAACCACCGATGCCACCCCCAAAAATACGACCGAAACCGCCGCCAAGAGAAGAGCCGAAGCCCCCAAAAGAAACCGCCCGATGCGCAACCAGACCAAGAAGAAGAGAAAACTACCAACACAAATTAAATCAAGAAAGAAAGCCAAAGGACATAGAACCAAACAAGAAAACAGGACCCACCCGCAGCCAAGCAGAACCTAACAGTCCACCGAAGGAAACCAAGGAGAAAACGAAATGAAAAAAAAAACAGACGACAACAACAGAAATACCAAAACAACAACAGAAAAACAAAACCCACGACGGCGGAAGGACGCCATTGAACAAAGGATCCCTTATAAACGAGCTCTCAGTATGCGTCTAATGATTGACCCGCACGGACGCATATATCTCTTGAGAATGGGGAATGTTAGTTCGCCGAAACGTCGAGAATCCGGTTCTTTTCAGAGCCAACCCTCAGCATCAACGCGGAATCCCCGAGAAAACAATACAACACAGGTATCTATCCGCGAAAACCTCAAATACAACATATATATATATATATATATATATATATATATATATATATATATATATATATATATATATATATGTGTTGTATTGTTTTCTCGGGGATTCCGCGTTGATGCTGAGGGTTGGCTCTGAAAAGAACCGGATTCTCGACGTTTCGGCGATACATATCTATCCGCGAAAACCTCAAATACAATATATATATATATATATATATATATATATATATATATATATATATATATATATTATTTGGTGACGAGGACAAAATGTTCTGTTAAAGATGGAAAAAAAAATGGCGAATAAACGCCGTACAATGTGGACAGAACGTGAGTCTTGTCTGTCCAGTCTCGCATGTCACGTCTTGTGTCTTGTCTAGTCTTGTGTCTAGTCTTGTCTATCTAGTCTTGTCTGTTTAGTCTTGTCTCTCCAGTCATGTCTGTCCAGTTTTGTCCGTCCAGTCTTCTCTGTTCACTCTGTTTCAATTGCAATTTATTTTTATTTCCTTATATAAAGTTATACATAACAGATAATAGATACATTTGTAAACTTAAAACTAAAATATGTCCAGTCAGAAGAATTTGTGTTGGGTTCTTATGTTTTCATAATATTCCTGTAAATTTCAGGATGCCATATTTACCAG
Organism: Phosphuga atrata; assembly: GCA_944588485.1. NCBI lineage: Eukaryota > Metazoa > Arthropoda > Insecta > Coleoptera > Silphidae > Phosphuga > Phosphuga atrata. The sequence goes on along the minus strand of OX155896.1, from coordinate 50,595,853 downwards.
GATATTGCGCATTCCTTTTACAAATTGCCTTTGATTTTGTATCAGCTTTAGATGTCTTAGCGATGGATTACATTATTTTAAATTCATGTAAGGTCGTGCTCCTTCCGTCAAAATAACATCCCAAAACGTAAGTGAGAGTGAAAGTTAGCGTAGCAAACAATTTTCAGGACTTCTTGACCTACACTTCTCTATAAAATTCCTCTGACGTATGTTGTTTTATTTAATTTTGTTTCAAGGGCATTCATGAGAGCGTTCCAGTTCACATAGCAGCCGATTTCCATTCCTAAAGGTAGACTTCCGAGCAACGAAACGGTCGTAGCGTCAAAGCTGCCGCGTCAGCATCGTAGCAATTCTGTCGCGAGATCGACTTCCGAGCATCGCGGCTTCATTAGTGGCGTTTGAAACAGTCAGTTTTTGAATACACTCTTAGTAGAACGCTTGTGTCGGTCTAGAAATGAACCAGATAATTGAAAATGTATTAGAATAAGAAGAGGATGATGATCTTTTGTTTCGTCACTATCTCAGTCTTGAGATAAACTTACCCGACCCCATTTTCACAGGTCGAAATGATGAGGGTACTTATAATATTTTTATAAAAAAAACATTTAAATTATAATGACGAAAAGTTCAGGAGTTTTTTCGGTTCAATAAAAAACAATTTAATTATTTTTTATCAATGATATATGAAGAACTTGTTCCAGAAACATCTCGTCTTCCTGCTCCGTAAATATGTTGTCCATTTCTTATTGTTAGATGTTGTAAACTATTTATAACCTCAAAACCTAGTTCAGTTCGTAGCGGCCGTGCGACTGTATTATGTATGCGGGCGATGGGTCGCTATCGCGGCGTTAGTGTCGCTGCACTTGAATGGCGCCTCATACATTTCCATAGTGCATAATACTATCGCTATGTCGCCGCGTCAGTATCACTGCGTTAGTGACGCCAGAGCCGCTTTACTCGGAAGTCTACCTTAACACCTAACCACCTGACATAAGTCTCTCAGACCCAAAGTAGCAGTAATTTTCTCACCTGAGACGTATGGCAGGTGGTTAAGGGTTAAAAGTTTTACAGTGTTCTTAACAGCTACATCGTCTTTTCCTATTATCATTCGTTGATCTACCTGTTTTAAAAATTGTTACGTTGGTTTTCTGGCTGTTACATGTAAGTTTATTTATGTTGAACCATTCGGTTATTCTTGCCATGCTGATAATTACATTGGTAGGTAAGTCTTCCAATCTGGTGTTAGATAATAATAGAGAAGTGTCCTCGACATAATTGACAATTTAAATTGGGGTAGATTTTATTGTTGAGGGTAGGTCGTTAATATAATATATTATAACGACCTATAATATATTAACGACGAATATAATATTTATATTAACGACCTACCCTACCGCACCTACCTACCCTCAACAATAAAATGTACCCCACAATAAATGGTCAATTAGGTCGACGACACTTCTCTGTTATTCTCTATTATTCTATATTATAGAGTGGGAAGTGATACCTGTCTATAAAAGTTGTGAGAGGGACGATATGAGAGAGGGACGAAATGAGATAGGGACAAAATGAGAAACTAAAGGGGTTTAATGCTCATGTATTCATCCTATAAAATGTTTACGAAATTATTAGAAAGGCGTTTGGTGGTTAGAGTGGAGGGTAAAAAGTTGCTACCAGAAACGCAAGCAGCTTTTAGAGAAGGAAGGAGAACTACTAAGCATTTAATAACCCTGAGATATATAATCGACCAGGAATTAGCAAGTCATAAGGATAAGCCTCTTTGCTTTGTTCCTGGACTTAAAGGCTGCATATGAAACTGTAAATTGGAAAATGTTGTGGGACTGTTTGGAAAAAGGGGATATCTGGAAAATTGAAAGATTGTATCGAGATTGTAAAGAAACATGGTGTAGCGTCAAAGTGAGAGAGAGAGTCGACGGTCTGAAGCAAGGCTGCCCGGTTAGCCCGGCACTCTTCCATATATATTTGGCAGATTTGGAGAAGGTCCCGGCTGCTGGACAAGTAGGGGGAGTGGTAGTTGGGAGGAAGAAAGTGTGGAGTCTGGCGTACGCATATGATGTGGTAATACTGGCAAAATCGACGAAGGAATTGAAAAAAATTATTGAGAGATTCTAGAGATTTTTTTGATAAAAGAAGTGTCTGCAAAAGTAGATAAAACAAAATGGATGAGGTTTAAGAAAGGTAGGGTGTGTAAGAAGGAGAGGTTCGAATAGAAGGGAATGGACATAGAACAGGTTGAACATTTTAAGTATTTAGGGTTTATATTTGGGAGTGGGTGTGGTAATAATGAGCATATAGAGTACGTGGCTAAAAAGCTTGGGTGGCGGGAGAAAGGTTCTGGAAAGTATGGGGAAAAGAGTTTAGCACAAATTACCGGGCAAAGGAGATGATAAGGAAGGCTTGTTGGCGAAGTATATTGATGTATGGAGCAGAAGTATAGGGAGTGGAGGAAGAAGAAGGCGTGGAAAAAGTGCAGCTACAATTCTTTAAAAAGACCCTGTAATTAGACAGATCAACTTCTTCTTCTTCTTCCTACATAGTACTGGAGGAGGTAAATGCATTTAAACTATGAATTGAAGCGAGCCGACGAGTAGCAAGGTATGAATGTAAGGTGAATGGAATGACAGTGGAAAGAATTAGAAAAGAATTATTCAGTGTCAGAACTTTGGAAAGAATTAATGGTAAGGAAGAGACAAATTGGGCAAAGAATAGAAGGAAACTATCTGAAGGAGATAGTATCTTTATCATGGAAATGAAGAGGCTAAGGAGAAAAGGCGTGCGAGTTCACGAATGGCTAGTGGTAAGGTTGAAGGAAGTTGCACTGCAAGAACGACAAAAGAAAATAATGGAGAGTAGATATAGAAAGGATTACGTGGAAATACATATATTTGAAGAACTGCCTAAATACTTAAAATCAACAATGGGCCTAAATGCCCAGTCATTAATTGCCAGGTTTAGATGCGGATGTGAAGAAAGGGGTGGAAGTATTGGATGTATAACAGGTACAAGAGTTGTGGTGTATGTAGGGTAGGGAAGGACGTGTGGGTGCATTGGTTAGAAGAGTGCAAAAAGGGAGAGTGGACCGAAGGAGAGGGAGTGTTAGGGACGAAACGGAAACAGTGCATAAATGAGGATAGTAGTGGTTTGGTAATAATGGAAAGAATAAAAGGATGCAAGGAACAGAGGGCGTAAATAGAGGAAACAGAGGAATAGCCCAGTGTAGTTTTGTTTTCTTTTTTTAACTTTATTTAGATACTTTATTTAGACTTTATTTTGATGGTTTACACAGCACATTGATTATTGATTTGGGATTTTGTATGAGCAGTTTGTTTTTCTTTTGAACATAATTGAACATCAATAAAGTTATGATAGAAAGTGGGATGCGGTACAAGATTCATGAAGGGAAAAGAAAAAAATGGAACGTGAATGGAAGGCGGTCATAGTAGCTTAAGGCACACAAGGAAAGTAACATGGACGACTAGACATGTGTCGAAAAGACGGAAAAATAGTACATAAAAAAATACATACACGTAAATAACACGTATATATAATAAACACGTAGGTACACGTAGGTAATACGACAGAAGACGAAGGACAACAGAAAGAAGAAGGATGTAAATAGATCAAACACCACCACCTAAATAAAGTAATGCTCACGCGGTTCCAGGTGGAGTGTAGTGAAGAGACAGAGGAGGGGTTTTAGTGGGTATGCTGGTCACAAAGAACTCGATCAGAGAGCCCTACAGTACACGGGAACGAAGGCCCCGGTGGGCAATATCATGCTTTCCCTCCTCCGAAAAAGCCTAGAAGAGTGTCGCTTCTATGATAAACCATCGCAAGAAGTCATTCAGTCCGATGTGATTAAGTCGGGAATGGGCAAACTATGTGTGGCCAGCAGACATAATAACCCCTTGAGGCACGGAATTTTAGATAATTTTATATAACCCACCATGCATATTTCCGCCGTGCCTCAAAAAGTTAAGGCTTTTCATGAAAAACTGTGCACGTACTTCGAAATGTAATAAATGTTTAAAATGTGATTTTTTCTAAATTGAAATATATTTATTAACTAAAATATTTGCATACTCCTTGTTGTATTTGACATTTTACACAAAATATATTTTTTCACTTTACCATATTTAGTTTTAGGAATTTCATTCAAAATGCAAATTTTATTTGGCAATTTCATTGCAGGCAAAATTCCTTCCATATACCTAAAATAAGTAATAATAACAATAACTTCATCAAAAAAATATTTATACTTCTTATATAACTTCAAGGGAATTAAACAATAAGGAAATTTTCATAAAACAAGGAATATTAAATATTGTAGGAACTACCAGTGCGGGTACTATCAGATCTTCAATCAAGTACTGGGAGTAGAGATGAGCATGGGACGAGTTTCTCGTTCCAGATTCCATCCCGTGGAACGGATCACTGTCACTGTCCCATCACATCTCATTTTTGTCCCACTGTCCCATCCCACCAAACTAAAATTTTCGACCCATCCCATCCCAATCATCACATGCCATTCCGGTCGCGCGGCCGGTCGCATTCTACCCATTTTTCCCAAACAGCAGAATTTCTTTTCGGTTCAGACTTTCTTAACGAGAATTAGTTCGAATTTAATTCTTTAATAATTTCTTTATCTGACAATGAGTAATCCTTTTTCGTCGCAAACACATCGTAAGACTTTTCGGGAACTACATCGCAGAAATCTAATAGGCTCGTCGTATTACGGAAAATGTGTGTACTGGCACGATAAGAAATTAATTATGCACAAACTAGATTTAATAGATTATCAAAACTCGTTACACTCCGTCCCATAGTAAATTGTCGAACCACCTAATCCCAACCCACGCGACGTTCATACCACTCATCCCATCTGATATGACGATGGGATGGGATGGGTCGATGGTATGCAAATGCTCATCTCTACCTGAGAGCATGGTATAGAGGTGTACCAACTCCTAATAGACTTAGCATAATAATAGACCTAGCAAAAGCATATGACAGCATAAATGAGAATCAATTATTTAGAATAATAAAGAGTTTGTAATACCAATAAAGCTTAAATTAACCCGGTTGTCATTAAACGATACTAGAAGCAAAGTGCGGATACAACGGGCTATCAACAAGTTTCGCAGTAGCATCTGGGATGCGACAAGGAACTCTCTATAATGCTATCCAACCTGGCCATAGAAAAAGGTGATTAAGCCCTAGAAAAAGTGAAACAGCAAACAAGGAATAATATTCAGCACAATCTAAAGTGATCCTTGCGTTCGCGGACGACATAGATGTAATAGCCAGAAACACTCAGGCAATAAAAAAGGCATGCAAACCTCTTGACGAAACTGCAAAAAGTTAATATCGATAATAAGCAAAATAACCAAATAACCCAAATAACTAAATATAAGGTGATGCCTAGAACCACAGCGCAAATCGGACCAACGGAAGCAATAAGCGAAAGACAGTTTGAAGTGGTGGAATCCTTCAAGTGTCTGGGATCTATAATAAACAGCCACCACGAAATATCCGAAGATGTCATAACCTACATAAAACTAGAGAATCGTTGCCTGTATAGTCTACACCCAATACTCAGCAGCAGAGACCTGTCGCGCAGAACCAAGCTAAGAATGTACAGGACACTAATTAGACCAGTGGTGACTTATGGCAGCGAGACTTGGACCCTTACAAATGCACACGAACTGCAATTGAACCTCTTCGAACGGAAAGTGCTACGTCAGATTTTTAGCCCAGTAAATGCAGACCTGGGGGTGGAGAATCTTAATGAACCTTGAGATACGACAGATTTTCAACGAGTAAGATTTACTATTCAACTGGATTCTAGAAGAGATCATACCAATGTGGAACTCAGAGCTTATAAATCAAAGAATAAACCCAATCTGGTAAATGAGGAATTCAGGAGGAATTAGTCAATTGTTTGGCCTTTGCAGATGACTTTGCGATACTCTCAGAAAGCCCAAAGGAAGCGATCATTCAGATTAACCTCTTAGGAAAGACCGCCAGTAAGACAAAATAAACAAAAAGAAAAGATAAAACAAAATTCATGATAAATTACGCACAAGGACCAACATTTCTTGAAACGGAGATAGGGCGGATTCAAAGAGTAAACAAATTTAAATATCTCGGTCAAACGATACAGGACAATGGTCTAGAGAAAGATGCGCTAGGCGATAGGACCTGAAAAATGGAGAGAGGGTATGAACAAAAAACATCTATAACAAGAAATTCATCTCCTGGAACGTCAAAATAAAGCACTACGACACTGTAGTCAAAACAGAATGTCTGCATGCCTGTGAAAGCCTTTCAATGAACTACAGGCTAGAGAAGTTGGAGGTCCTGGAAAGGAGAATCCTCCGGGAAATCATGGGCCAGACGGAATCCAGACGGAAATCGGATAGAAACTTCGGTGCAATGCATAAGTCTACCAGAATGTAGAAAACATTTCTGCGACCATGAGGAAACGGAGGCTAATATTTCTTGGGCACATATACAGAATAGAAAAATCCAGATTAACCAAGCAGTTATTTGACTACTTCTGGAACGAAAAAATGGATTAAAGAAACTTAGAAACACCTTGAAAGATCTAACATCTCAGAGGCCCAAATATTGGAAAGGGATACGTTTCGAAACACAAAGTATTCACAATTTGGAAGGGTTTCATGACGAGAGACGAGCTACAAAGACCGGAAAAAAACGGAAAAAGAACTAGCGACAATGAAATGCGATAGGTTAGCATAAGCAGGACGCAGAATATAGGACACTAGGCAAACCAAATGGGAACTGAAAGTCAGTATAGGAGGACTTAGGCCGCGTGGTAGACCGAGGAGAAGGTGGCTGAACAGCGTGGAGGAAGACGCGATGACAAATTGGAAAGTCTCTGCAAGAAACCGAAGTAGGCGGTTGCCCCCTCATTCAGAAGAATGCCAAAGCTTTAAAAGATTAAATATTGTAATTATATTTACTGAAAAATTTCGCAAGTCTGCATAGGTTTTTCTCCAAGCACAACAAAAAGAGTTATTGCTCCATTACTAAAAGCAACAGCCTCTAGAATATTTTCATGCATCGTTGCAACTTCCTCAATTTCAAGCGCTGGAAAACTAATACCGTCCCTAGAGATAATATCTTCAACCCGTCCTTGAATATATAAACATCCCTGTGCATCGTACTGAGCGACATCACCTGTATGGAAAAATCCATCCAAATCAGTGAAATGCTTCTCAACAAGATATCTAAAAAAAGAACATTCAACATTATTGTTTTATATACCTACATTTATCTTCAAACCCTGATGAAATTGTTAATCCTTGATAGCAAAGCTCGCCCCAAGTGTCTATACCAACAGGCTGCTCAGTTTCCAGATGAAGAATTTTTATTTTTGCACCAGGAAATAATTTTCCACAACTAGCGGGTTTTTGCTGTGCCAATGAAGAGTCATCAGGAGTAATACCAGCTATAAATCCGCATTCCAAGACTAAATAAATATTTGTAACGACAACATTCACCATAGACGACGTTATATATGCAATTATCCTTGCCGTAGTTACAATGCCTCCAATCAATATCCGTTTTAAACAACTTAAATTATAATCCTGAAAGAATCTTTAGTTAGAATTTCAATAAATAATATTTTTAAATTTACTTGTTCTTTACTGTTATATCTGGCAATTTTTAACGCGTTGTCTGTGCCTAATATAGCAAACTCAATATTCAAATCGTGGATCGTCCTGCAAACATCCCGTTCATCGAATGTTCTTGGAACAACCCTAATTAAATGCCGTTCAAATGTAATTAATATTAATATAACCTGTGTGGTTCCACATAAAGGAAAATAAGAAATAATCTTTAAAGTGTGTTTCAAGATCAAGTCATTTGTTATTACTGCTCTAGCTAAAGCTGCGGAATGACTTATTTTAACTAGCTTCGGCAATTTTGAAACACCAGAAGTTGTAAAAATGAACGCCGTTTTTCGTTCTGGATTGGCAATTGCAACTGGTTGGAATGTAGGGTCTGGTGGGGTATTAAAGATTCTTTTAAACTCTGTTTTCGGATCTTCGCCGCTAAATACATAGACCTTGCCAGGATTCTCGCCCAGAACTTTTTTAACGCTTACAAGAACCCGCGCATCACAGAAAATTACACGCGGATTTAAAGATCGTAAAATCCCATCAAATTCGCCGTACTCTAAATCCGGATCGATTGGAGCCAGTTCAGCCCCAACAAAAAGTACACCCAATATTATTATTGCTTCCTCCAGTTTTGGTTTGCAGGACATTAAAACGATATCGTCTTGTCCTACGCCGCATTTTAAAAGCTCCGCAGCGACTTGAATAGCTTCTGATTTTACTGTGCTTATTTTCATACTGTACCCACTTGAATCCACCTAAAAAAATTAATTGGGATTCGAAGGTAATTAAAGTGTTTAAGAAGCCGATTCCAAAACGGATGTTGTTGTTACCTGGTTTATTTCATCCTTGAAGCTTTCTAAACGATTAAAGTATCTTAACCCTAAACCTGACTCTGGGAAATCGAGTTCAAATCTTGGCCCTTCTAACACTAAATCCATTTAAACTCCGTTTTCGTTAGTAAATGACAATGTCAAATTTTTAAATATTTTTTAATTTCAATAAATTAGTAACTATGGAATTCACAAATTTATGTGGCATAAATAATGCAATATACTGTCTATATAATAAATCTAGCACAGATCAATTAATCTATCTCAAGACGATCCTAAATAATGAGATATCATCTGTTACAGTTTTCCAACATAGCAGGTTGATTAATTGTGGATTTGAGTAGCCTTTATCACCGATTTCGGTGCTACATTCACTAATTGTTGACAATTTATGAGTAGATAGGCTAGGAGAGTTCTGGGCCAAAATCCCATAAGAATTTACATAGGGGGTCTGGATTTACTTTACTTCCGGTCAAGGAATAGCCCACGTTGGAACTCGTCGAAGTAGGCCTCCAATTTCAACACAGATGTCCAGCAGTTCCGGTCGATGGAGGCGGCTCGTCGAAGTAGGTCTCCAATTTCAACACAGATGTCCAGCAGGTCCGTGGAGAAGGTGTCCAGCAGGTCCGTGGAGAAGGTGTCCAGCAGGTTTGTGGAGAAGGGGTTAGGTGTCTAGCTCTAATTATCAGGTAGAAGGGTCAGGTGTCCAGCTCTAATTAGCAGGTAGTAGGGCCCGTGTAGAAGTAGGGGGGGATGGAAAAATCAAATATGGTGTCAGAACGGCTCTAGCATGCATCCTAAGGGAGATACCGCTCCACCCTCCACCCCGTCGGACAACGCCATCTACACATATACGCTCGGCCGCGTTGAAAACTAAATTGTAGATAAGGTGCGTGGCGACGTTCAAGGCTACTAGTGATTAAGACGTTTGGGCGACTGATTAGAAAAAAAATGTCAAACGTAAAATATAGTAATGTAGAAATTAATTATTGCTGTTTAACAAAATAAAAATTAAAAAAAATCGGTCAACTATAAAAATGTTTAATAAAAATATCTGATTGATATAATGAAAATAGACACACATTATACTGAATATTTAAAAATTAATTTTAGCTTCAAACTAATTATCTCGATGTTGATTGACTGTTTAATTGATAAAAAATTATAGTTCACCTTGTGTCTCAAATTGCTTGTATTCTTATGGACAAGTGTGACTTTAGCTGTGATTTATGAAAATTAACATTGTTTTTATATGTAAAACACGCACAAATTTATCCATTTTTGAGGGCCCACGAATTCTCTCGACGCTAATTGGTTGATTAATTTCCGCGGATACCTATAAATACGGAGGAGGATAATTGGTGAAAATACCCCCACCGAGACAAACAACCCAAATACCGAGACAAACAGCCCAAACACAGAGACAAACAGCCCAAACACCGACAACGAGCCAAATACCGAAACCGATAAGAAGAAGCAACAACCCCAACCCGGAGACAAAACCTTCAACCAGCCGAAACAAAAGGAATAGCAACGAAGTAATCAGATCTGAACTGACGGAAATGATGCTCGACTTTGCCGAAATGGGACACAGCAAAGTGGAAACAGAAAAGTTCACTAGAAGAAGCACAACCATCATGCTCACACTCAACAATGACCACTAGAAGAACTAGAGACAATCTGAAACTTACATTCTGGAACGCAAACGGAATACAAAACAAGAAACAGGAACTAGTAGCACACCTAAACGAACACAGCGTCGACGTGGCCCTGATCAACGAGACGCACCTTAGACGTTGCAACCAACTGAACATAGCAAACTACCAAGTCTATAGAAAAGACAGAAGCGAGAAAGCCGGAGGTGGAGTCGCCATCGTCACCAAAAGAAACATAAAACACCACGAACTGCCGGAAGTAGAAACAACCACGGACACGGAAACGGTAGGAGTAGAAGTACAAACAACTGACGGACCCATAGCCCTCTACGCACTGTACTCGCCGCCACAGAAACAAATAAATGCCGACGACCTGGACAAAATATTCGACAGAAATATAGGTACCATAGCCGCAGGAGACTACAACGCAAAGAACTCGCAATGGAATTGCAGAGTAACAAACACCAAGGGCCGACAATTACTAAGGTACACGGAAAACCGGAAGTTACAAGTAATTGCACCGAACGAACCAACACACTTTCCAGGAGTTCAGCGAATGCCGGATATTTTGGATATAGCCGTTATGAAAAACATCACAGCAAACGTGGAAATAATCTGCATCAAGGACTTGAGCTCAGATCACAACCCAGTGCACATAAATCTCCAAGCGAATACGGCCAGGAAAACAATCGAGAAAACTATCACAAATTGGAACAAATTCAAAGATAATGTGACGAACGTCACTTGTACAGAAATTACAAGCCCCCCGTGCCTAGAAGAAGCAGCACGGACGATAGAAAACGAAATAAAAGCAGCACTCGAGGCCGCCACGAGGAAACGGACAGCCAACACGACAACAACCCTCCCACAGGAAATCAGGAATCTACTAAAAGAAAAGCGCAAAGCTAACAAGGTATTCCAACGGACGCTGGCACCGACGGACAAGAACGTCTTAAACAGACTGACAAACCAACTGAAATGGGCACTGCGCGAACAGCACAACGCCGAATGGGAAGACAAACTAGAACGCATCAACGAAACAATAGAGGAACCGTGGAAATTAGCCAAGAATCTTAGAAACAAGGAGAGGAGAACAATTCCCCCACTGAAAACAACAAACGACACTGTAGCAAGCACGGACGAAGAGAAAACGGAGGAATTCGCAAAGTCGCTTGCACAGCAGTTTAAACCGAACGCCGACACACACCCACTCCGCAAAAGGCAAGAAATACGCGAAACCGTACTGAGAGTACTAAATAGTAGCGTAGAAAACACGGAAATTGAGGAAACAACACCGGAAGAAATAAAAGGTATAATTAAAAACCTAAAAACCAAGAAAGCACCAGGCTGCGATAACATCAACAACGTCGCGCTAAAAAACCTAACACCGAACGCAATAGACAGAATAACACAAATCATAAACGCCGCACTGAAACTTGGAGTGTTTCCGACCCAATGGAAACACGCAACAACGATTCTAATCCCGAAACCTCACCTCCAGTTACAGACCAACAAGTCTGCTGACAGGTCTCAGTAAAATCACAGAAAAAGTAATACACAAAAGACTGACAGAAATAACTGAAGACAAACGTATTCTACCCGACGAACAATACGGCTTCAGAACAGAGCACTCTACCACCTATCAGACGACAAGAATAACCGAAGCAATAATCGACGCTTTCAACAAAGGGTTAGCCACGGGAGCCGTCTTTCTGGACGTCTCTAAGGCTTTCGACAAGGTATGGCACCTAGGTTTAATATACAAACTGCATCAATTTAAAATCCCAACAGCAATGATCAGACTAGTGACGTCCTTTATCTGTAACAGAACATTCCAAGTCAAAATAAACGACAGCATCTCCACAACTCAGACAATGACAGCCGGTGTCCCACAAGGATCTGTCCTGGGCCCCCTTCTTTACAGCATCTACACCGCAGACATCCCAAAACTAAACGACACAGAAATTGCACTATACGCAGACGACACAGCAATTTTCACAAGAGGATACTCGACCGAGTCCAAAATCACCTGGACAGGATTAACGACTGGTGTAACACCTGGAGGATCAAACTAAACGCAGAAAAAACACAGGCAATTATCTTCACGAAAATTTAAGCACGAACCCAGTAGCTGCTTGAGAATCAACAACACAGACATAAAATGGGAAAACCGAATCAAATATCTAGGCGTAATCCTAGACAAAGCTCTTACATTTTCAGAACACATCGATCCGACAGCGAAAAAAGCAAAACAAATTAAAGGCTACCTCTACCCGCTCTTAAACAGGAAAAGCAAGCTGAACATAAGGAACAAACTACAAATCTACAAGTCCATAATACGGCCGACAATGACGTATTCATCGACGTGCTGGATACAATCCAAAGAATGGAAAATCTACAAACTCCAAATCATCCAGAACAAAACTCTGAGAGAAATAACAGATTCTCCATGGTACATGACCAATGAGCAGCTGCACAGCGATCTAAACATGGAGACAATCAAGCAACACATAGAAAAACTAGCAACGAAAAGCTTCGAACGCATGAAAACGCATGACAACCCAACAATCAACAACGCAGCAAACTACAACATCAACGTCAAATGGAAACATCCAAAACCTCAACAACATAGGTAATCACTGATCTTTCTTTTTCACAGGAAAGCCCACATCCCCGAACCCAGCGGAGCACCCAGCAACAAAAACAGGCAGGAACAACACGAACAAACCAGAGAGACACAGCACCCACCACGAGGACGAGCAAGGACGAACCAGGAACCGCCAGGAGTGCGAACCAGGAACCAACACCAGGACCAACCAAGGACCAACAACGAGAAGAAGAAGAAGAAAAAAAAAAACAGAACCAAAAAAAAACAGAACCAAAAAAAAAAAAAAAAAACCGTTTATGAGTGAAACAGAAGAACAAACAAACCGACAAACAAACAAGCAAACCGACACAAAAAAAAAAACACAGAAACAAACAACAAGACGACGGAACAGCTGAGCGGAAGGCTCACGACCGTCAAAAAGCAAAGGACACATGATTGGTGAAAATCATTCAGCAATAGTACTTTGTAGCGTCTCAACGTCTCAAGTTTAGTGTCCAGTGTGTTTTTGTGAAATTTTTTTCTCCAGAAATCAAAGGTATGTTGGCGTAATAACTTAATTATTAGAACTATAAGCTTTAGCTTAAACTACTTATTAGACATCAAGGTCGCGCGGAGCCATCTTCTAAACGCGTAGAGATATGATAAAAATTCGGAAAAATTAAGGATGCGTACACTAGATACACATGTGTTCAATAAGCTGTTAATTTTTTTTAGGTTGAATCCATTTGGACCTTAAACTAAAAAAAAAAAAAATTTTATGATAATATTAATCGTACTACAACGGAAGTTACGGCGTGATAATGAGTTCGCTTATAAAATTATTTAATGGATATTTAGATAATAAAATAAATTACTGTTATTAACAGCTGTAAGAAGGTTTATCATATCTCTTCACGTTTTCATTTCAAAATGCGATAAAAGTATTTACTATTTTAACATGTTAAAAGTTTTATACTAGATACTAATGCAAGCAATTTTTCACTTGTAGAATGGAACCAATAAAGAAAAATCAGTCTTTTTCAAGACTAGTAGAAGAGATGACGAACCGCCTGCAGTCTATTAGGAATGATCCGGCTATGATTGAACCTACTATTAAAGAGTGTGGCAAGCACATTCGTGCTATGAATGCTGCCCTTAAAAAGGCTGCATCTGTCGGAGAGAAGCAGCACATAATGGGTTGTACCGCATTAATGGCCAGTTTTCGCAGCACGATGAAGATAATGCGTGGCGCTACTGGAGCTGGTTACCAACCACCCCACCCAAACCGCGCAAACTACCCCAGTTCCATGGATTAAAGTGTTAAATGGATTGACCAGAGCTCAGCTTTTACCTCCAGAATGCGAACTGGGGTAGTTATAAATATAATACATAAAGATCTGCCGGCTTTTCTTCAGGATGCTAAAGGATTGTTCAAAATTCGTATCGCAAACATCCTGAATAAAGAAACAGCTGTGAAAGTAAACGCGGTCTTCTGCGGGGAATTTGTAATAGCTAAAGCTGACGAGACGATTTACGATTTTAAATATATCACGACGAAGAACTCCCCAATATATAGAGAAACAAATATCGAAGAATGGTTTGAGGCTGTTCAAAACTCTATTCTCTCACAATTGGAGGAGTTCCAAGAAAAAGATAGTGGTTGGGCTCTCAATAAAATTATTAATATTACATTTAACATCAACAAATTTACGCAGCAGCTGGGGTCCTCATACATTGAGCTGCCCCAACATATAAAATCTAAGAAAGCTTGTGTAAATGTTAAGAATGATGATGACGCTTGCTTTGCATGGGCAGTGACATCAGCATTACACCCTGCGAATGAACATTCCTATCGCCCGACATCATACCCTCACTATTCCACAATCCTTAATCTAAAAAACATAACAGTGTTTGATGACAATGTCCGATGACAATAAAACAAGTTCCCCGGTTCGAGCGTCAAAATGATATATCAGTTTATGTTTTCATCATAGAGAAAGCCGGAAGAAACAAATTTAATGTTGCCCCTACATACCTGACCAGAAACAAGCAGCTGTAACACGTTAACCTGCTCCTGCTTCAAGACGAATTTTATGACGAGGATGAAGATTGTGCTGATGCTTCCCAACCTCGATACCACTACGTGTGGATAAAGAACCTTTCCCGTCTTGTTTCATCACAACTTAGCAAACGCAACGGACAAAAATATTTTTGCGATCGTTGTTTCCACTATTTCAGAACAGCAGACAAATTAGAACTACATGTTGAAGATTGCTGCAGCATGAACAAATGTAAAGTACGGCTACCAAAACAGGGTGAAACAATTAACTTTAAAAACTATAAAAATAAGGAGCCAGTGCCGTTTATTGTGTTTGCCGACGTGGAATGTCTGCTTGAACCCGTTTGTAATAAAAACAATCAATTAAAAACAGAAAAACTACAAACCCATACCCCATATAGTATCGGTTATTATGTTAAATGCTCCTATGATGACACCCTTAGCTTTTATAAAGCTTATCGTGGTACCGACTGTCAGCAATGGTTTGCTCAGGAAATGAAACAGCTAGGTTAACATCCTCGGGTTGAAACTGTGTTTCTTTGTCCTCTACCTATGGAGCCTCTTACTCCTTCACAGAAAGCTGAATTTCGTTCCATCTCACACTGTCACATATGCGAGCAAAAATTCATCATCAGCGACATCAGAGTCAGAGACCATTGTCACCTTACCGGTAAGTATCGGGGTGCTGCACATGAAAAATGCAATCTCGAATATCAGGATAGTCATGTTATCCAGGTTGTTTTCCACAATTTAAGCGGTTATGATAGTCACTTTATTATTAAAAATCTTGCTAAAGATTTTGAGGGTCACATCGACTTACTACCTATTAACAAAGAACGATATATCTCATTCACAAAACATGTAGACGGAAATTTAGTTAAATTTAGATTTATAGATTCTTTTAGATTTTTAGCTGAAGGATTATCAAAATTAGCGTCATATTTAAAAACTCTACCAAATTTGCAATAACAATTTACTGAATTAAACGATATTAAAATAGATTTGCTTACACGCAAAGGTGTTTTTCCCTATGACTATTTAGATTCATGGGAAAAACTTAATGAATCCCAACTACCTACCAAGACAAAATTTTACAATTTGATGACAGACACTAACATAACTGACGACGATTATGCACATGCCTACAAAGTGTGGAACTCTTTCGGTTGTCGAAATTTAGGTGACTATTCCGATTTGTATCTGAAAACAGATGTCATGTTATTGGCTGATGTATTCGAACAGTTCCGCGCGAGCTGTTTGAAAACCTATAGCTTGGATCCAGCACACTATTTCACCTTACCCGGGTACACTTGGGATTATATGCTGAAACATGTGCAAGCCAATCTTGAATTACTTAGTGATATTGATATGGTAATGTTAATCGAGAGAGGTATTCGAGGTGGGCTGAGCCAATGTTCTAAGAGGTATTCAGCAGCTAACAATAAGTACATGCCGAATTATGATGCAGAAAAACCGTCAATATACTTAATACATGATGACATCAATAACCAGTACGGCTGGGCGATGTCACAACACCTTCCGTATGGTGGTTTTGAGTGGATAGAGGGTGATTTAAGTAACTTCAATTTTAATGTACCTGCAGACAATCCGCAAGGATACATTTTAGAGGTTGACCTAGAGTACCCTGATTCCATACACAATCCGCATAACGATCTCCCATTTTGTCCTGAACACCTCATGCCACCAAAATCTCGTGAAACAAAATTATTGGCTACCTTATACAATAAGGAACGATATGTTATACACTATCGCAACTTGCAGCAAGCGTTAGAAAACGGTTTAAAATTAGAAAAAATTCATCGCGTTTTAAAATTTGATCAGTCAGCGTGGCTTAAATCTTATATTGATTTGAATACTAAATTGCGTACGAACGCGTTGAACGATTTTGAGAAAAATTTATTCAAATTGATGAATAACGCGGTTTTCGGTAAGACGATGGAAAACATCCGAAAGCATTCCAACGTAAAATTAGTATCCAAATGGGAGGGACGATACGGTGCCGAGGCTTTAATATCAAATCCAAATTTCAAATCATCAACAATTTTCGATGAAAATTTAGTAGCCATTGAGTTAAATAAAACCGAAGTTTACTTTAATAAACCAATTTATGTAGGTATGTGCATATTAGACATATCAAAATTAAAAATATACGAGTTCCACTACTCGTATATGAGAAATAGGTTTGGTGATAGGGCGCGAGTCTGTTACACCGACACCGATTCGCTCATATACGAAGTGGAAACCTCCGATATATATGAGGTGATTCGATGTGATGTTCAAAATTATTATGATACTAGCGACTATCCTGATAACAATATCTATGGCATCCCACTTTTAAATAAGAAAGTCTTGAGTATGATGAAAGATGAAAAC
This sequence comes from Phosphuga atrata, assembly GCA_944588485.1. Taxonomy (NCBI): domain Eukaryota; kingdom Metazoa; phylum Arthropoda; class Insecta; order Coleoptera; family Silphidae; genus Phosphuga; species Phosphuga atrata. The sequence continues at coordinate 50,578,658 of OX155896.1, read as the reverse complement.
TCCGGTAAGGTGATGACGGAAATGGTAGGAGTGCGCGCAAAGATGTTTGCTGAACGTGTAGATGGAATTGATACGGTTAAGAAAGCGAAAGGTGTGAAGAGGCACATTGTGAAAAACAAAATCACGTTTAACGATTATTTAGAGTGTTTGCAACAAAACAAAGAAACAACAGTTGAGCAAAAGCTCTTTAAATCTGATAAACATGAAGTTTCAACTGTGCGGCAAACAAAGATTGCTCTCAGCCCTCACGATGATAAACGTTCATTTGTCCTGATGGTATAAATACTTTGGCATGGGGGCATTGCTCAATCAGAGAATCATCAACATGAAGTTCTAATTTATATATTGTAATTAATTATAATAATCACTTATTATATTTGTTAAAAGTTTTTCCTCATGTAAATAATGTCTATATTTCAATTTGATAATGGTAATTGTTTAAAGTTAAGATAAGTATTAATTAAGATAATGGTAATTGATATTTGTTTAAAGTTTTTTGCTGTGGCTGTTAATAAATTTTATATATGTATTGCGATTTTTTTCTTTTCACCTACTTTATACGTTTTCAGACTGAACACGAAACACAGGAAATAACAAACGTTGTCTAATCACAGAATATTTTCAATGTGTGACAAGGAGAAAACACGAAAAATAATCAAATTATATACATTTTATTAATATATTTTTTCTTTTATTATATTATTTATTCTAAAAAACTTTAATAATATCTATATATTCTTTTATTGTAATTGTTTATAATTGTTTAACATATTTTTTCCTTTTAATAAACGTCTATATAAAATATATTTCTATTTTCATTATGTCAACCTCTTTCTACATTTTCAGACTAAACACGAGGGAGAAATTAATGATAAATTATAATATTCACAATCGCGATCTAATATTATGAACTAATCTCTAGGAAGGTATGCGCGTCGGAACAGCTGTGAATAATAGATCAGAAATATTACTTCTCAAGGATGGTGATAAGGTTGTAAAATAAAGAAAACTCCACATAGAATTTACGGGTCTATTAAATTTTAATAATAATACATTTAAATTTACATCAATACATTTAAATACTTAGGTATATAGTAATTCAATTCAAGTTGACAATCGTAAATATTACTCGATTATATCGGCTTCTCTTAAAGCGTTTTCTATAGTTTGAATCTCATAATCCCTTGTGTTTCCAAATCAAAAAAAATGGAATAGTACAATAACTTATATTTTAGAATAACAGATAAATATTGCACGTTTGAAAATGGCTTCAACACTCTTGTACTCACTACACACAACTGAATACCACGCGTAAACGACTGACGGTATATATTATATTAAGATTTATACGCGATCTTTGCATTGTACTCAGAAGTTCCCACAGGCTGATGTAGACAAATATAACTTTGCTTTAGTTTCAAACATATTTTTATATGGTGGTACTTTCGAGTACCGTCAGACGACAAAGGGTTAAAACAGCTTGCCACCCATCTCATCCCTAATACGCGACTATTTTTTTTTGTTCGCAAAGATCTGATCCACATATCTCTAGTTCCCTTTGGTTTTTTAACTGTAAATGCTGTATAATTTATTCATAAAACTTTGAAAACGATTCCCACCTTCTGAAATTCTTTTGACTTCTGAAATTGAATCACCGAAACAGTGCCACAATATTGGGAAATTTTTGCAACCTTATGCTGGCTCCGTCACTAGTGAAACCAACAACAGTGAATTATAATGATCCGATGTCTCGGAAACATCGACAGACTTCAACTTATCAAACATTATTTCTAATTTTTGAGCTTTGCTTTCAGATAATATTTTTTGAGCTAATATACGAGCATTTTGAGCTATAGCTTTGAAAAGAGGTTTGGATTTTTTTTTAATCAAACATACCTGACGAGAATTGCCATTGGGATTTATTACAAATGTAGCACACTCTTTTGAAATGGACCGTGTCTGCTCTTTCAGTACACCAAGCCCTTTTACATATTTCCAAGTATTGCAAACCAATTTCTTATCTTGGGCAGATAGCCAAGGGTGGTTTACTTTTTTGTCTCCCACATCATTGTTTACTGAAAACACATCATTGTTTACATCATTGTCTTATTATGTATTTTAAGGTAACCAGCTGGTTCGATGTTCCCCTTCCTTTTCTAAATCCCCATTGTACTATAGGAATCACCCCATTTCCCTCAATTTCTTCCTGTAATTTCCTCTCCACTACTTTTACATATATCTTATACGATGCATCCATCAGCGTAATGCCTCTGTAATTTTCTGCTTCTTCCTTATTTCCTACTTTGAAAATTGGTAAGATGTCTCCTTCCCTCCAGCTTTCTGGAATTGCTTGCTGTCCTTTGAAAATTTTATTGAATAATTCGTGGATTTTTTTTTGTATTTACACCGGCGCTAGTTTCCACGCTTCATTTGAGATTCCATCTGGACCTGTCGCTTTTCTTCTTTTCAGGCCACCCAGGACTCTATTTCCTCCCACATAATTTCTGGTCGATGGCTTTCTACTTCTTTTCCGTCCTCTTCCACTGTCTCCTCTGCTTCATTATCTTCTTTTTCGTCCAGCAACTGCATAAAATGTGCTCTCCATCTTTTCATCTTAATTTCATTAAATTTCCGGGTAGCTTTTTTCTCAGTTTTGGCAATAAACTTCGTTTTTTTTTTCTTTCACTATTGAGCTTCCTTGCCTTCACCATTTGTTTTCTTTGCCACGTTCCTTTTTAGTTTTTCACAAGTTCTTTCATTTGGTCCCTCATCTATTTTAATCTTCCTGGTGTGTACTTTTTTGTCTCCCACATCATTGTCTTATTATGTATTTTAAGGTAACCAGCTGGTTCGATGTTCCCCTTCCTTTTCTAAATCCCCATTGTACTATAGGAATCACCCCATTTCCCTCAATTTCTTCCTGTAATTTCCTCTCCACTACTTTTACATATATCTTATACGATGCATCCATCAGCGTAATGCCTCTGTAATTTTCTGCTTCTTCCTTATTTCCTACTTTGAAAATTGGTAAGATGTCTCCTTCCCTCCAGCTTTCTGGAATTGCTTGCTGTCCTTTGAAAATTTTATTGAATAATTCGTGGATTTTTTTTTGTATTTACACCGGCGCTAGTTTCCACGCTTCATTTGAGATTCCATCTGGACCTGTCGCTTTTCTTCTTTTCAGGCCACCCAGGACTCTATTTCCTCCCACATAATTTCTGGTCGATGGCTTTCTACTTCTTTTCCGTCCTCTTCCACTGTCTCCTCTGCTTCATTATCTTCTTTTTCGTCCAGCAACTGCATAAAATGTGCTCTCCATCTTTTCATCTTAATTTCATTAAATTTCCGGGTAGCTTTTTTCTCAGTTTTGGCAATAAACTTCGTTTTTTTTTTCTTTCACTATTGAGCTTCCTTGCCTTCACCATTTGTTTTCTTTGCCACGTTCCTTTTTAGTTTTTCACAAGTTCTTTCATTTGGTCCCTCATCTATTTTAATCTTCCTGGTGTTCCTCCTCTCTGTCTCCATCTCCTCACATCCTCTCTTAATTCTGTTTTTTTGGAAATAAATTCTCTATCAACCCATACCACATTTTTCCATACTATCGCCTCATGGACTTTTGATACCAGTTGTTCTAGGCTAGTTGGTAAAGTTGGTAAGAAAGAGGAAAGCTTGATGTGGGGAGAAGAGGTTATAGAGCAGGTTAGCAGATTCAAATAATTAGGATTAATATTTGGTAGTAATGGGTCCAATAATGAGCACATTAAGTTCATATGCAAGCAAGCATGGGTCGCTGCTAACAGGTTTTGGAATGCTTTTGGAAAGAGAAATTTGAAGAGAGTTTCGTGGCAAAAATGGCAGTCTGGAAAGCGTGTGTTCGGAGTATTTTGTTGTATGAAGCGGAAATATGGGGTATGAATGAGGTAGAACAAGTAGAAAAGGTGCAACTTCAGTTCATAAAAAGGGCATTGAAACTAGAGAGGAGTACGCCAGGGTACCTGGTGTTACAAGAAACCAATGTTTACAAAGTAGCAGTAGAAGCATCAGTGAGAGTGTCTAGATACGAAAGGAAAGTGTATAGGTTAGGGAATGAAAGGATAGTTAAACAGGTATTGGTATTCAAAAGTTTAAGAAAGAAAGGTGTCGGAGGGTTATTATTAATCCTAATTATTTGAATCTGCTAACCTGCTCTATAACCTCTTCTCCCCACATCAAGCTTTCCTCTTTCTTACCAACTTTACCAACTAGCCTAGAACAACTGGTATCAAAAGTCCATGAGGCGATAGTATAGAAAAATGTGGTATGGGTTGATAGAGAATTTATTTCCAAAAAAACAGAATTAAGAGAGGATGTGAGGAGATGGAGACAGAGAGGAGGAACACCAGGTAGATTAAAATAGATGAGGGACCAAATGAAAGAACTTGTGAAAAACTAAAAAGGAACGTGGCTAACAAAATGTGGAAATGATTGGAAAAAAATGTATGAACGAGTAGGGTGGTCGAAAGAGGAGGTAGAAAGGATGAAAGGGGAAGGCGTAAGGTGGGAAAAATTGTTGGGGGAAAGGAGTAGGGAGATAGAGCTGCAGATAAGACGAGGTAAAGTGGTAGCCAATGTAGGATAGCCAGGATTCGGTGCGGCAACGAAGAAAAGGGAAGGAAGTACTGGCTGAAGGAAAGCGAGAATTTGTGTACCATATGTGGAGAGGGTACTGAAAGGTGGGCACATAGTATGGAAGAGTGTAAAGGGCTAACATGGGAAGTGGTGAAGAAACATAAATGTAGACTGAGAAGCGTGCATGGACTAGTCAGGTAGCGGGTGGCCCATAATGCGGGAAATTTTAGAGCGGAAGGGAGTGATTGGGGAAAGAGATTAGGGAGGGAGAAAAGTTAGTGCGGGCGAAGAATCTTTGAATCTTTGTTTTTTTTTGTATCTTTAAAGTGTAATTTTTTTAGTTTGAGTTTTTGGGGTATTTTTGGGTCGGGTTATTAGTGCTGTTCTGTTTTTTTTTTGTTTTTTTTAAATTTTGTTTTCTTTCTTTTGTTTTGTTTTGTTGTAGTGTCATAACTAAGTGTTGTAAATATGCTAATAAATGTAAATAGTAAAATATGTTCAATTATTGGCCAAATATGTATTGGCAATATTGTAAATTATTGGCCAATGTACAGTTGTGGTAATTTTATTAGTGGCTTAGTCTTGACGTTTCTTGATATTATTATTATCGTATGTACATATAACAAGGTGGGTAACCACATTCCTTAAAATTTTCTAGCTAATATATTACATTTAGCATAGTAACAAATCTAACATCAACATATTTCTTCTGGAGTCATTTCCAATAATTGACCAATACCGCCAGTGAACTGTCGTAGTGCACATTCATCTATGCTGTGAGCTATTGTTTATTCAGCCGCTCCACAGTCACATATTGGGTCGGATCGTATGCCCCAGCGGTGCATCAGTTGGGCACATCTGCCTACCCCGGTTCAAATTCGGTTAATGATTCTCCATTCGCGTCGTTTCAACATAAGCCACTTGGCGTGGCAGTCGGGTGGGATATCAGTTAGTTGTTATGTACACTATTCCAATTGCGCCTCCAAATCGTATCGATGCAGAAATTACCAAAAAATTGTCAAGTAATTCTCTTGCTTCTTTCCAGAATGGATTTCTTGACCTTAACGTGTCAGGAATGAGAGGTTTATAACAGGACAATGCAATTTTTTGCGTCGGTTTCAGTTTTAGGTTCCTCTTTTTATAATCCGCTGTATAGCAGCACCATATTGTTGACTATTAGTTACGAATAGACGTATGCAAGGTGAACCACGGGCAGGTGACGTTTGTCACTAATTTCAATCGACTTGCAAATCGGCTATCGTCTTCAAATCCTCTTCTTTTGACTTGCTCTCTGAGCAAAAAGCTTCAACATTATCAGTACTAACTGTAATAATATTGATTTATAAAATGTTGCCACGTCTCCTAAAACTTTTGTTTTACTAAGAACTTAATAAAAGTTGAAAAAAGTTTGTTTTCTCCTTTGCGGTTGACTCAACTCGGGGTGCATGGGAAAAAGAAACAAAGAAATAGGAAAAAAGCAAAGCAACACAATACGTTGATTTATTTAATAGTTGATTTTTTTAAATAAAATTTGAAGGGTAAAGGGGAAAAACCACGCATCCACCTAGATTCGTTTTGAGAAAAACGAAATTTAAAGTTACAATTTACATTGTTTCTCCCCTGAATATCTATTTTATAATGTTCGTTTTATAGTGACTAACGTGCTTTTCCCCAATCTTATACAGTGGAACTTAAAGTACACTTCTAATACTAACATATGGCAGCCTCAGTTTAATATTGACAAAAAATGGACTTCCGTAGGTTTTCTCCTGTGCCCTTCATCTGTAAAAGTAAAAATGTTGCTTCGACTATAAAATAAAAGATATGTTTATGCACGATGAATTAATCGTGTTACTTGCTAAGTAAAACCAAACCATTTCAAATAATTATTAAATTTAGTTATTAAAAAAAATTATAATTGGTATACTGTCTAAATTTAATGGAATATATTCAGTGAAATTAAATGTATTGAATTGAAAAATTCACTTTGTTTTTTACCACACTTATATTATGTAAAAATATTATATAACTTATTATTCACAGTTATATAAATTTCTACACATATCACGACTCGAGTTTCGACGTTTGACGGTCATTTTCAAGTGAAAATGACTTTCACTTGAAAATGACCGTCAAACGTCGAAACTCGAGTCGTGATATGTGTAGAAATTTATATAACTGTGAATAATAAGTTATATAATATTTTTACATAATATAAGTGTGGTAAAAAACAAAGTGAATTTTTCAATTCAATGTAAGTATGGATTACCACGTAGTAACTGTCGCAACCATCCTATTCATGAAATTAAATGTAATAGGTATATCAACTTGTACTGTGATATCATTTCAACATAACAAGCAGCCATTTGTTGTTTGGCATAGGATGGTTGCTAGCGTTTCTAATTAGATAAAAGGCTAGATAGGCAAGAAGAGGCAAGTAGGTAGATAGGCGATAAAGCATGATTTGTCTGGTCAAGTAAAACTAAATAGGCAATACAAAACAACATGGTAACACCAGACATGGCCGACAGTTTAAAATAGACAAGATTATAGACATATTAAAAAAAGTATTAGATACTTTAGATTAGGCAAAGAAGATTAGATAGGCTAGATCAGGGATCAGAGCCACGACTTTCTGTAGATTTTTGTGCAGCCTGCATCAGTAGGGCAAGATAGTATGTTCTAGGGCCTAGGAATTCCATACTTGTACAGGTTCAATGACTCATCAAAACGAGGTCAAACTCTTAAATCCATCCACTTTCCATCCACTTTCCATCCACTCCAACCACTTTCCATCCACTTTCCATCCAGATTCCATCCACTCCATCCACTCTCCACCCACAAAAGCTGTTTAAAATTTGTTTAAAAGCTGATTAAAAGCTGATTAAAGCTGACTAAAGTCGATTAAAAGCTGATTAATAGCTGTTTAAAAGCTGAATAAAAGCTAATTAAAGTGGATGGAAAGTGTATGGAAATTGGATGGATTTAAGAGTTGGATCTCGTTTTGATGAGTCATTGAACCTGTACAAGTATGTAATCGTGCGTGAGCGTAGATTTCATATACAACTTCAGGAATCAAAAGATTCCATGTGAAGGGTTGTGCGGATTCTCGTACAACGGCTGATCAATTTACTAACAAAGGTATCTACATCAATCCAGTGCACCATCAATTCTAAAGCTGACCACTCTGTTCTTAAACTGACACAAGCTTGGATGAAGTTCTACTGGACCAGTTTCACTGTTGCTTGGAGGCGTTTCTGTGATCGCAGATCTCCTGCAAACTTTAACCATGTTGTGGATTGTTGATTGCATATTTTACAAAAATTATTTGGCTGTCTGCGGCTTCAACTTTATCTTCTTGGAGGTGTACGGTGAATATTCAGTATTTAGATTGTTCTTCCCACCATCATTGTTGATTTTATAATATTTTTTCATCTGTCGTTATCTTCTCTTGTAAAGGTTGAATTGCAAACGTAGAATTTGTAATACTTTTATTGATTATCATCACATACTTCCTTATGGCTACCAATATTATCCTTGCTTGCGAAAACTTTTACACATTGATCGCAGGGATACAGTTTTAATTGTTGATGAATTTAGAGCTCAGGTTTAAATCTCAATCGCGTTCGGAATAGCTACAAAATAATTATCAATGCTAAACATCAGACCGCGCTCGAGGGGTGTGTTAGTAAATTTATTGTAAACAAAACATCCGATCATCTGAATGTATAGCGATAACATCATACAAGTTGAAATACGAAAATGCAGACTCGGAGGTTCTTATCAACTATTTCACAATTTATACATTCCATCCTTGCACGCGTTTATAAGTTTAAGTTCAAACACAAAATTAGGTTGAAGCTTGAGGGTCCTCAAAATGATTTTCCTCTTGTCAATGTGATTTTCCTCAAGTTTGTGCGTGTTTTACATAAGAAGTAATGTTAATTATCATAAATCACTGTTAAAGTTACATTTTTCCAGAAGATTACATATAAATTGAGACACAAGGTTAGCTGTAATTATTTATTCATTAATCAACCAATCAGCATCGAGATGATTAGTTTCGTAATATGGGGGGACGGTGGATGACGTCATCTACTGAGAGGGTGACGGCCGTGTGGTATCTCTCTTAGGGTGCATGCTAGAGCCGTTCTGACTCCAGATTTGATTTTTATCATCAAGTAGTGGAGCTGCCGTGGCCTATAACATACTATCTTTCCCTGCTTGCATCTTATCACTGCATTGCACTTTCTATTTAAAATTCAACTATCCATCACGGAATTTCTAGAATTCGATCAACGAAAAACTTAATATATTAAAGGTTTCTAAAACCTTAAAAAATCATTCGGTCAAATATTAATTAAATTTGCACTTTCAAACAAATTTTTTGGAAAAAATAACTAACTATATGAATAAATGCGGTAACCAAATAATTTTAACGTAGTGTGAAAAAGAGACAAAAAGTATAAATAGGTACACACAATTGTTATACTCGGCTATTATTTTAAGAATAATTTAAAATACGGACGAAGGGGCGAGGGGATGAATGTATAATTGTAATTTACAAATAGAGTCTTAATATCTCAAATAATAGTAATAATTATATAAAAATTCTGAAAAACTAAGAAAGAACAATTATAATATAAAAATACATGCGACAAAAAATATACTGGATCAAGGACATCAAAGTAATGACAAAACAAGGCAACTCTAACTAATTAATATGAATTAAAAAATATTAATCAGTAACAATTATGAAATGTTTTCAGTAAAACAAAACAAAATTTTGGTCTTGTCTGGTTTTGACCCGCCTGGATGGCCTTCTTTGGACTTCTCTAGCCTAGTTTTGTTTCGTTTCGGTCTTGTGTGGTCATGTCCGGTCTGGTCTTGTCTTATCTGATCCAGTCTAGTCTTGTCTGGTTTTGTTTGGTCTGTCTGGTCCAGTCTAATTATGTCCTGTTTTCTCTGGTCTTGTCTGATCCTGTCTGGCCTTGTCTGATCATGCTTGATCTTGTATGGTCTTGTCTGATCTTGTCTGGTCTGGTCTTGTCTAGTAGCGTCTGTTCATGTCTTGTTTCTCTTGTCATATTGTCCCTAAACCAAAGAAGCTGCTCTCTTCCCACCGGCGATTTCAACAAACTATATTTATTCCAGCTCATTTACTTTTCCAGGAGCTTTAACTTATCTTTGTACTTCTTTATCTATCAGCGTTGTACATAACAATGCCTGCATCTCCTTCAAGCCTTGATAGAATATTGATAAACCACTCCTTACATATATTATCATTCATCTATTCCTGTGACCCTGATGTTTTTATCAAGAAAGGATTAATACATTTTCATATCTAATGTTGATTTTTTAAGAAAAACCCATTTTGCAGTTTTGATATTTGTGTCAAATTCCATTGAAAGTCTGCATAAATCCAAGTCTCATTTAAGAAATATTTGTTTCTTTCTCTCAGATTCCTTTTTTGTCTCAGAAAATTCCTTCATCTTCAAATCACTCAAATCCTTTCTCCAAGCTATTATTACGTTCTCTCTTTGAACAGCTGTAACTCAAAAGTTGTAAATAACGTGCACATTATATTTATATTCTCTCATCAAGAGAAAATTACTCTCAAAGTAGCTGTGAAAGATTTTTTTTAATTAGAAAATCTTCAAGACCGAATAAAGATGAAATCATCAATTAAATCAACAAGATCAATCATATCAACTTTACCCAATAATAAATATGAACTGTAAAATATATTACTTTACTAATTTATATAATTGAAATTACTTATACATTATGAACTAATATTTCTCCATTAATAAAACTTATGTTTTATGTAGGTAAGTATTATGATCCAAAAACAAAAATTATTTCGATGCCTGACAATCCAAAGCTGATCCAACCTAAATGAAAATTGTGTTGGTGATTGGCTTTTCAGTGCCATGAACAATAATTTAGACTCAGTTACCCAAGTGAATTAGAAACAACCCCAATATAATGATTTTTATTGTAAAACTATTTTTTAGATTGATGCGGAAACAGGAGAAGAACAACTAAAATCTGTTTATTTACAAAAATGTATTAGAGCAGCCTTAGAGATGTGCAGACTTGGAATATCTTAAGGCGATATTATTACTTTCTGCATTTACAATCATTTAGACGCTAGCGTACCTTAGATTGCAACACAATTTCTGCATGCCATATGCGCCCCTTTAAATCCCTCCTTATCCTTGGACGAAACAATTCATTTAATTAACTTGGTAAATTCCAAAATAATTTTCGTGTCAGACAATACGGAGGAATTAATAACACAAGCAAGAAAACAAGTGGAAGGTGATTTTAAAATTGTTGTTGTTGGTAAAAGTGAAGAAAACTTGCAGTTTTCTCAGTTTGTTGAAGAAAAAAAATATTGAAAAGAATTTCAATCCCCAGAAAGTTCAAAGTCTCCAGGAAACTGCGATTATTCTATTTAGTAGTGGAACAACTGGACTACCTAAAGGAATTCGTTTGAGCCAACAGTTTTGTATGTGGCATATTCAATCCACTTGAATCTATGGTATAAATATAATTAATTCATCATCAATGTTTTTTTTTTAGATTTAAACATTATTTTTGTCCCCCTCCGATGCAATAAGAGCTTATTGTTATATTCCAATAAATTATAAATCTAATTTTCAAATACTATTTGTTGGAGGAAGCAGTCTTTCCAACGAATATTTAATGAAGTACCTGAAAGCTTTAGGTGGCACAGATGTTAATTATTCATATGCCCTTACGGAACTTTGCTTTGCTTTGAAAACTTTCGTAGGTTTGAATGAAAGAGGACAAGAGGAAAAACTTATGAAAAGCTTGGATCAGTTGGTACATCAATAATCGGTCATATAAAGTAAGAAACAAAATATCTTAAGGTAGACAAAATTAGACAACAACTTTCAAAATTCAGGCAAGTCAAAATATATCCTTGAAACTGAAGATTCTTCAAGCTGTTGGTACAATAACGGAATTTTTAAGACCGGACACATTTTCTACTACATTAAAGACGTTTCTATATGGTTCACAGAATTAAGGAAATTTTTAAATATAAGTCCTTACACATTGTACCAGTCAAACTGGAACACATCCTTTAACAACATCCCGAAATTGCAGTGGCAGCTGTTATGGGCATTCCACATGCCGAAGACGATAATCATATATTGGCCGTTTTTCAACGCACGCAAGGAAGTAAAATATCTGCTGAAGAAGTTATAAGGTTTGTTGATAATAAAGTCGATGATAGGCATAAGCTAAGAGCAGGTGTTAAATTTTTGGAAACAATTCCTATGACGCCTGCCACCAAAATTAAGAGACAAGTATTAAAGGAAATGTTTATAAAATAGTGACATCTAGATGATTATGTATTATCTATATTATTATGTCCATCATGTAAATTTTAAATAAAACTGAAATTAAATGTTTTGTCGTCATAAAAATGGTAGTTCTATGTGTATAGTATCTTGTATTTGGTAACGACGAACGCTATATATTCAGTATAATGAGAAATGTTTATTAGTAGGTCATTTATTAGAATAAATAAGTATATTATTATTTATTTTATCACAACGATTATGCGCGCCAATATTATTTAAAAGGCAGAGCCATATTGTATGTAGTCACTGTGCTATTCTACATCTAGCCGATTGACTTATAAAAAGACTTAATTCATTATTCTGCAATAGTTTCTTCATAATGGAAATCAGTAAGTATTATAAATATTACCAATCTGTAATGTATAAATAAAACTTAATCAAATAATTAGTAATCCAAACTAGCTTGGTTTAAAAATTAATTACGATATAAACAATATATTCTTATGAAAGGAGCACCAAAAAAAACGAAATATACGCGCATATATATGCATCGATTTCTGAGGCATGCACTCAATTCTACCATATATGCAGTACAATATGCGAAATTTTGACATAAATTGATGAAGAAAAGGTAGAAATAATTATGGCCATATTCTTGTTCACACAAAATTTTCTTAATTCTAATTATCAATTATTAACTAAACAAAAATATAGTTACACTATTTAATTCAATCTATATCAAAACTTGGCCTCTAATCAATTCACAAACGATACCGTTTTTTTTACAACATATTTATGTAATAATTGATAATCAAATGTTAAAAATTTTCTAATAGAAATTTTTGTCTCCTGTCTGAAAACGCATTTTTATTTATAAATCGAAAAATTTCTTTCAGCATCTACAGAAGTAATTGGTGCATTTTTCATTTTTATAAATATATCTAACTCAAAACTAATATCCTGAACTATATCGCCTTTTAAAATTTTGTTGATATTTTTTAATATTAAAAATCCCTCATTTTATTATTATTATTTAAATATTTTTTTCTTAAGGTACTCTCGTCAGGTATATATTTATTATGTTCACAATATTTTTGTAAAAATGATTTAATAATGATTTAAAAATGAATTAATGTTATTTAACTTTTTCAATGGCATATAAGTAATTGTGGGTGGTCGGTATGTATTTCCAGAAAAACAAAATTATAATAACCACTTAAATATGCAAGCATATGCCACTTTTGATGAAATATGCATGAGCATGTCCAAATATGCAATATATGCAATTAATAATTAGCGTTGATTAACCCTAATCAGTGTAATTCTTCCACATAATTAACTATATATATACATATATATATATATACAGGGTGCTTCAAAAAAATGTATACACACTTTGAACTTCCATAGAAAATTTATTTACCGTTCTACAAAGTTAAATTTCAGGAAAATAGAAAGCTGAAAGTCCAATGTAAATGAAACATAAATAACAAATGTTAATACTGTTCAAATTGGTGACCTGCAGCATCAATACAATTCTGAGTACGAGTCACCACTGATTCTGTACATCGTATCAAAACGTCCAATGAGATTTCTCTACACACTGCTTAAATCTCATTCCAAAGAATGTCTAGGTTACGTGGTTTACGTTTGTACACCTCATCTTTTACTGTGCCCCACAAGAAGAAATCCAGTGGTATAAGGTCTGGAGAGCGTGCTGGAAACTCGATTGGCCCCCTGCGTCCTATCCACTGTCCCGACAAATTTTGATCCAGGTAAGCTCGTACGTCCCTGTGATAGTGCGGCGGAGCACCATCTTGTTGAAAATAAAAATCATCATTACCGTATAATGCACGAATGGCAGGAAATATGGAATCAGCAAGCATTGTTAGGTAATTAATACCAGTTACAGTGCCTTCAAATCGAAAAGGTCCAATGAGTCCCCTTGAAGACAAACCGCACCACACATTTACACCAGGCAAATTTACAGCTTTTTCAATTGTAATGTGAGGATTTTCTTCACCCCAGTAAACACAATTGTGCCTATTGACAGTTCCATTAAGTTTGAATTGGGCTTCATCCGACCAAATGATGCTACCCATAAATCCCGGTTCACGTATCACCATCTCCTGAATCCATTCACAAAATTGCAACCTTCGATCTGGATCGTCGTCATTTAGCTGTTGCACCAGCCTTGGAATGTAAACACGATACTTGCCTCTCTTCAGAATGCGTAGCACGCTGCTAGCACTTACATCACTTTCACGTGCCCCTTGCCTTGAAGATTTGTTAGGAGAGCGTTGAAACAGTTCCAAGACTGCCGTTGATGACTCATCACTTGTAGCTGTTCGAAGCCGACCTGAATGACCTTTATGCACATCACACACTGTTCCATGAACTTCGAATTTGTCTCGTATGCGTGTAATTGTTAATCTTGAAGGTGGTTCTGTATCATACTCCCTTCTCCACTGTCTTTGAACTCCATTTACATTCTCAAACTTCCAGTACCACTTAATAACCTGCTTACGTTCTTCAAAACTCAAACGTACGTCCCCCATGTTGATATTACAAATTCCAACTGATAATATAACATAGAGGGAAGATTATGCTGGCACCTGGCGAAGAAATATAACATTAGCCTTGTAGAGCGGGAAAACTACAATAGTTTAAAGTGTGTATACATTTTTTTGAAGCACCCTGTATATATGTTGTATTTGAGGTTTTCGCGGATAGATACCTGTGTTGTATTGTTTTCTCGGGGATTCCGCGTTGATGCTGAGGGTTGGCTCTGAAAAGAACCGGATTCTCGACGTTTCGGCGAACTAACATTCGCCATTCTCAAGAGATATATGCGTCCGTACGGGTCAACCGTTCGACGCATACTGAGAGCTCGTTCGTGCGATGCGACTACTTATAGCTGTCTGGCTTCGGGTCATGCGCGTTGTGTGCGATGCTTCGGTTCGGTTGTTTGTTTGTTTTGTTGGTCGTACATGAGTCTGGGGTGTCTGGGATTGCATTTTGAGGGTGGATATGATCGGTCGCCATGCTGGGGGCAGTCTCAAGGAATCGTCTCTCGTGTTCAGGCAGTAGTCTCGTTTTTCTATCTCTATGGCTTCTCTGTATACTCGTGACATTTCGTGGCTAATCTGTGCAACAGTCCTTGAATTTCTAAAGTCCATCCAGTGACCACTGTTTGTGTGTTGGACAAGTGCCGATCAAACTTTGTCTCTGTGTCTGATTGAAACTACATGTTCTTGAATCCTAGCAGATATTTTTCTATTGGTACGTCCAATGTAGGTCCGTTCACATGTTCCGCAAGGTATTTCGTAAATTGCATGGGATTCTAACGGGATGGTGTCTTTAACGCTGCGTAGCATGGAGGATATTTTCTGGTTAGGTTTGAAAATGGTGTCGATGTTGTGTCTTTTAAGTATTCTGGCGATTTTGTCAGTTGATCCATGAACATATGGTAGGTATGCTGTGCTAACGGGTTTCTGGCGTTCTTCAGTTCTTTGGCTACTGTTCTCTGTACGACGGAAAGCTCTGGATATTAAGCTGTTTGGATATCCATTTGAAGAAAGAGCTTCTCGTGAGTTCCTCAATTCTTTCGGTAAGTTAAGCTGGTCGGCTAGTCTTTTGGATCGGGTGGTAAGAGTGTTGACTACAGATGCTAGTTGTTTGGGATGATGGTGCGAAGAAGCGTTCAGATATCTGTCTGTGTGTGTTGGTTTCCGGTACACAGTGTGGCTCAAAGTGCCGTCAGGTTTCTTCTGTACCAAGACATCCAAGAAAGGAAGTTGTTGATGCTTTTCTATCTCCATTGTGAATTTAATTTGGTCGTGTTGGGAGTTAAGATGGTTAAGGAATTTGTCCAGCTCTGGTCTGCCGTGGGGCCAGATTACAAATGTGTCGTCAACATATCTTAACCAGAGTGTAGGTTTAAGTGTGGCTGATGAGATTGCCTTTTCCTCAAAATCTGTAAGAAATATGTTGGCTATTACTGGGGATAGAGGTGAACCCATTGGTGCTCCTAGGACTTGTTTGTATATTTGACCATCGTACCTAAAGTATGTATTCTTTAAACAATGTTCTGCCAGATCTGATACATACTTTTCTGGTTTTAATTTTGATCTTATGATGTTTAAGGCCTCAGGGACCGGTACTTTTGTGAATAAAGATACAATGTCAAAGCTCACAAGGAGGTGGCCGGGCTGGAGTTGGTGATTTTTCAGTATGTCTATGAAGTGTTCAGCATTGCGGACATAGGAATCACAATCTTCTGCGTATGGTTGTAAACATTTTGCTAAATGTTTCGCAAGAAGTTGGACCGGTGAACCAATGGAGCTTACTATTGGTCGTAGTGGGGCTCCATCTTTGTGGATCTTTGGTAAACCATATATCTTGGGACACCGTGAAGATTTCTCCCTTGGTATAAGATAATTCATTGATTCCTTGTCAATGCTAGAGCTTAGGATCTTTTGTCTGGTAGTTTTCTCTTTTTTTAATAATATATATAATATATATATATATATATATATATATATATATATATATATATATATATATATATATATATATATATATATATATATTTATATATATATATATATATATATATATATATATATATATATGCAAAAAATGCATGTAATCTTTGCATATAATTTGCCCTCTACTTTATTAATCTAAAATATAACTATTTCAATGCAACAGAAAAATAAATAATTGTTATACTGTCTTAATTGCATGGATTATATGCAATAAAATTAAATGCAATTTTTCAACTTTTACTGTGATTATTTTACAAATTCCAAAAAAATTCGAACAAGAAGCCATTTATTATGGCCATTTTAATTTATTAAAGATTACATTAGAATCGAAACAATTCACAACATTGGACAAATAAAAAGATACTTTGAAATAATTTAATACTAGATGAATAGGATGGTTACTATGTTATAATCCATACTTACACTGACTGAATTGAAAATTGTTTAGTCACACTTTATATTTAAAAATATTATATTACTTCTTATAAAACGACTCAGTTTCGAGTTTGAACGACTCAGTTTCGACCGGTGAAGGTCATTTTCTAATTAACTGGGAATTTTACAAGTTATATATAATATTTTTTACATATAAAGTGTGGTTAAGAAGTAGTGAATATTTTAATTCGGTATAATATTAAATTGATACAAGGCAAGATGGGCAAGGTAAAGCCTAGTCAGGCGAAGACCAGACATGACATGACCGCCGGTTTTAAAAAGACATTCTAGTCATTTATTGTTGCTATTTTTTTCATTAAAGATTACGTTAGATACGAGAAAAATCATAACATTGCACAATTAAAAAGATACCGTAAAATAATATAGCCAGAGGTGGCCAAATGGTGGCTCGGTTCTTCAAGCGGTTTATTGGGACTCACTTCAAGAAGTACAAATATTTTAAAATATGAAAATATTTTTAAAAGACGTACCTGAAAATGAGTCAACTCTTGGGCAGACAAAGAAAATCCTAATGATAATGCATTTATTGCGAAAGTTTTTATAATTATATATGTGTTACAGTATTGTATTTACTCATTGCTTCTTGAAGCTGTATAAATTTGTAATGTTGAAATTAATTTTGTATAATTAAGTTGATAATTAGAAATGAAACATCTGCTTAATTCATTTAGGTGCTGGTTGATCAACTGTCATCGGAACTTCGATTTAATAAATTTCATCCTTGAGTATAATGATTCAAGTTATAAGTCGACCCAAAAATCGACAGCAAACGATACGCTGCATTTTTTAAATTTTTGTACTTAATTCTTGGTACACATTTCTAAAATTCATTACTCGATTTTGCCGATTTATGGAACATTTAAAGAGTTTGGTACGCTTGCAACTCTATTAATTCTAATTCTCCTGCTGCCGTTTCAGAAAGTAAACATTTATCAATTTTAAAACCATTACTAAACATATTGATTTCAAAGGGCTTTAATAAAAATTTTAAATTTAAATTTTCATTTTTCAATTTTTGGTTTTAATGCTACCAAATCTACAAATAGCTCGTCAAATTCGTTTATCAGGTATTCCAATTTTATTTTATAGTTAAGGAATTTAGGGAGGTACGACTCCAAAGATTTTCTGGGAAGTAAATTTGGGTCTCGCTGCAAAGTCTGGCCACCTCTATAATCACTACTACATGACTATAAAACAAAAGATTAATTAGATGCAAGGCTAGATAAGCAAGGTAAAGCGTGGATAGTCAGGCGAACTATGGCTAAATAGGCAATAGAATGCACAACAAGACCAGATATCACCGACAGCTTTAAATACACACTTAAAAACAAACAAAAAAATATTATATTCTTTAGATGTGGCTATAAAGATTAGATAGGCTAGATTAGCGATTGAAATCCACGATCTTCTGGAGATTTTTGTGCATCTTTTCAGAGTAATGCATTTTTTATTTGGTATTCAACCATCCGTCACGGAATTTCTAGAATTCGATCAACGACAAATCTGATAAAGGATTCTATAAACTTAAAAAAATAATATGTCAAACTTTGTCAAAATTTGTTTTTTCAAACTTATTTTTTGCAATAAATAACTTTAATTATGGCAGAAAGACCTTATGGTCAACAGCCATTTGTACCTTTTCGTAACAATAAAGATTATTATTATCTATTATTAACTTTAAATGGATGAATAGCAATAACATAATTGTTTTAACGTAATGTGAGAAAGAGACCAAAAATATAAATAGGTACACACATAACGATTAGGTTTTTTCTGGTCTTGTCTGGTCTTATCTATCTTGTCTTGCTGGGTCTTGTCTTGTGTAGTCTAGTCTTGTCTGATCATTTAAGTTTCGTCTGGTAGCGTCTGTTCATGTCTTATTTCTCCTGTAATATTGTCCGTAAACCAATGGAACTCCTTTTTATTGATAAAATATATATATATATATATATATATATATATATATATATATATATAATGCAGCTCATTTTCTTTTCCAGGAGCCGTCTTAATTTATATTGATACTTGTTTATCTACCAGCGTTTTCAATAACAATGCTGAATATAGAACTAAACAACTTACATATTCATATACCCATATATCTTACATTTATATAGCATTCATCTATTTCTGTGATCCTGTTTAGTTTATCAAAAACGAGTAATCCATATTCAGATCTTATGTTATTTTTTTAAGAGAAGCCTATTTTGCAGTTTAGATTTTGGTGTCCACTCAAGTCTATTGAAAATATGGTCTGCATAAATGCAAGTCTCATCTGAGAACAATTTTTATTCATTCTCCCAGCTACCCTATTTTTCTGAGAAAATGGTTTCTCGTCGAAATCACTTAATTTTTTCTCGAAGATATTATTTTCTAGTTGTCTCTCTGAATAGCTGTACCTCAAAAAATCTAAACAACATAAACATTGAATTTATATTCTCTCATCAAAATAAAATTTCTTTGAAAATAGTTGCAAACGATTTTTTTTTTAAATTGGAAAATCTTCATAAAGAAGACAATAAAGATAACATTATTTTGTATTGAAGAAAAATTATTTAAAACTTTACCAAACGAAAAATATGAACTGCAAAAATATTAGTTCAAACTAATTTATATAATTGAAATTGCTAATATTTCTCCATTAATAAAATTTATGTTTTATGTAGGTAAATACTACGATCCAAAAACAAAAATAATTTCGATGCCTGACGATCCAAAGCTACAATTGAATGAAAATGGTATTGGTGATTGTCTTTTCAGTGCAATGAACAATAATTCAGACTCAGTTGCGGAAGTAAATTAGAAACGGCTCGAATATAACGCTTTTTATTCTACAACTATTTTTTAGATTGATGCAGAAACAGGAAAATAACAACTGACATCTGTTTACTTACAAAAATGTATTAGAGCAGCCTTAGAAATGCGTAGACAAGGAATATCAGCAGGCGAAATTATCAGTTTCTGCCTGTACAATCATTTAGACGCAGCCGTGCCTTTCATAGCAACACACCCTCCTTATCATTGGATGAAACAATCCATTTAATTAACTTGGTAAATCCCAAAATAATATTCGTGACAGACAATGCCGAAGAGTTAATAACACAAGCACGAAAACAAATCGGAGGTGATTTTAAAATTGTGGTATTTGGTAAAAGTGAAGAAAACTTGCATTATTCTCAATTCGTTGAAGAAAAAAATAATGAAATGAAATTCAAACCTCAGAAAGTTGAAAGTCTCCAGGAAACTGCAATTATTCTGTTTAGTAGTGGAACAACTGGACTACCTAAAGGGATTTGTTTGAGCCAAGAATTTTGTATGTGGAATATTCAATCCATGTACGTTAAAAATATATGATAATTTCCTTTCATATATTTACCTAAAGATTCTCGATTTAGACCATTTTCAGTGAGCTTAGTGTTTCAAAATCTCTATGGGATTTCAAATGTATTCACAACGTTTCTGTCTATCATAAAATCATCTCCAAAAATTATTTGTAAACATATGGATCCTGAAAAATTGTGGGGATATGTTCAAAAATATAACGTAAGCATACTAATTTAATTAAATCAATTTGTTGTTTGAATTTACTCTAAGCAAAGAAAATTATAACATAAACACAATTTAATTTAAAACAATTACCACATGAAAGTATAAATATAATGAATTTATAATTAATGTTTTTTTAGATGGATTCAATATTGTTGTCCTCCTTTGAGGAAATAAGAGCTTATCGTCATATTCCAATAAATTATAAATCTAATCTTCAAAAACTATTTGTTGGAAATAGCAGTATTTCCAGCGAATATTTAATTAAATACCTCAATGCTTTAGGTGGCACAGATGTTATTTATTCATATGCCTTAACTGAACTTGGCTCTGCTTTGAAACCTTTGACAGGTTTTAACGGAAGATTAGAGCAGGAGCAACGTTTACGGAGACTTGGATCACTAGGTACACCATGGAATAATAGATCATATAAAGTAAGAAAAAATATGTTTTGTGTAAATAAAATTAGACAAGATGAAACAAAATTCTGGCAAGACAAAATATATACTTGAAATTGTTTTAGATTGTTGATCCAGACACAGAAGAAACATTAGGTTTTAATGAAAGGGGAGAACTGAGGATTAAAACTAAATGGTGCATGAGTGGTTACTACAATGAAGATTCTTCAAGTTGTTGGGACAAAGACGGTTTTTTTAAAACCGGTGACATTTTCTACTACGATGAAGATTTTTGTTTCTATATAGTAGACAGAATTAAAGAAATGTTTAAATATAAAGCGTGGTACATTGTACCAGCCAAACTGGAACACATCCTTTTACAACATCCCGAAATTGCAGTGGCAGCTGTTATTGGTATTCCACATGCCGAAGACGATAATCATAGTATGGCTGTTGTTCAACGTACGCAAGGAAGTAAAATAACTGCTGAAGAAGTTAAAAAGTATGTTGATGATAAAGTCGACGATAGACATGAATTAAAAGCTGGCGTTAAATTTTTGGAAACAATTCCTACTACGCCTTCCACTAAAATTAAGAGACAAGTATTAAAAGCAATGTTTATAAAATAGTGACACCTAGGTAACATTTACGTGTTACTTAGATTATTATATCCATCATGTACATCCTCAATGAAATTGAAATTAATTAAATATTTGCCGTCTTAAAAATAATAGTTATATGTATATCGTGTATGCGTAAACACATTGCAACATTGTTTATAGCACCTAATCAATTAATAATTGAGGCGCTTTTTTGAAAAACAACGCATGTTCATTTTTTAAGTTTTGGTTGTTCTTTAGTGATTGGCTAGTGCCGCTATATGAGCGTGATTTGAAGTAACAATCCTGAAAAAGAAAGCGTCAGGCTTGCTCCCAGTATCGCCCAAATTTTAGAAGGTTTTGGAAAAACATCAAATGTCCAAACCGATTTGTGAAAAAACAACGTGTGTCCATTATCCTACCTGCTCCATTGTAACCTTTCTTCGTTATTGTTTTGTGTTTTCGTTCTTTCTGCTTTACATTTTATTACGTTGATTGTTTTTAATTTTGTGAGTACCTATTTATTTTGGTATTTTTCGTGAATTATGAACCATTTTGGAGATGAAATATGTGAAATAGCTCCTACTGATAAGCCTAAAAAAAGGACAGTTATGGTTCTATGTATTTGGGATACATAATGTTGGAACAAGCTAGGCTGATATGTAGGCACTTACTACGAAGGATGTGCCAAAAGGGGCCAGAAAGAAGTAACGTCCATGCTTTTTCATTATTTAAAAAAAATATCCGGAAAATTGTCAGGACCTATGGCTATTTTCTGATGGTTGTCCTGACCAAAAAAAGTATATATCTATTTCTAGATTTAGAAAAGAAATAGTGGACATTCCTGAGCAGTGGGACAAGCTTGTTAAAGAAGCAAGGGCCAAAGCCAGCTGTTTTGAAGTCGTTAAGGCAGGGATCCAGAGTCATTGGGTTGACATGTTAAGCTCAATACGCCCTTTTTTTCTGAACTCAGCTAAGCCTGCAATCAACTTAAAGAAAGCTAGAATGTATAGAGTGACAATGAACAATCCAGAATTTGTACAGACACGCCTAGCTTACCACGGATCGTGGAACTTGCACAGAATAATAAAGAAAGGCAAATTATTGCCGACAGAAATTCAGTTAATTTCTGAAACTACAAGTGTGCCGATCAGCGACGCCAAACTGAAAGATGTTACAAATCTCAGACGGTTTTTATCCGATTCAAACCATGTTTCATTCTACGAAGGTTTGAGTGCACGGAATGGTACTGCAACTGACGAATGAACCAGAACGAATATTTAATGAAATACCTGAAAGCTTTAGGTGGCACTGATGTTATTTATTCATATGCCCTAACTGAACTTGGCTCTGCTTTGAAACCTTTGACAGGTTTTAATGAAAGAGGAGAGCAGGAGCAACGTTTAAAGAAACTTGGATCACTTGGTACACCATGGAATAATCGATCATATAAAGTAAGGAAAAAATATTTTTGCGTAAATAAAATTAGACAATAAGAAGACGAACAAAATTCAGTCAAGACAAAATATCTGCTTTAAACTGTTTTAGATTGTCGATCCAGAAACGGAAGAAAGGTTTCAATGAAAGAGGAGAATTGCGGATTAAAACTAAATGGTGCTTGAGTGGTTACTACAATCAAGATTCTTCAAGCTGTTGGGACAAAGACGGATTTTTTAAAACTGGAGACATTTTCTACTACGATGAAGATTTTTGTTTCTATATAGTTGACAGAATTAAAGAAATGTTTAAATATAAAGCGTGGCACATTGTACCAGCCAAACTGGAACACATCCTTTTACAACATCCCGAAATTGCAGTGGCAGCTGTTATTGGCATTCCACATGCCGAAGACGATAATCACATTATGGCCGTTGTTCAACGCACGCAAGGAAGTAAAATAACTGCCGAAGAAGTTAAAAAGTATGTTGATGATAAAGTCGATGATAGGCATAAATTAAGAGCTGGCGTTAAATTTTTGGAAACAATTCCTACGACGCCTTCTACTAAAATTAAGGGACAAAAAGGGGTATAAAAGCAATGTTCATAAAATAGTGACATCTAGGCAACATATACGTGCTAACTAGATTATCATATCCATCATGGACGTTCTCAATTAAATTGAAATGAATTAAATATTTGCCGTCTTAAAAAGAACAGTTATATGTGTATCACCTATGTATACACCTATCGTCTATGTATATTTGTCTACAAATTGCAACATTCTTTATAGCACCTAATCAATTCCTAATTGTTTTTAGTTCTAATTTGTGATTCTTTTATTAAAATATTTGTTCATTTAATTAACCGAAAATCTATAATTATTGCGAACAATAATTATAGATTACATACTCCATAGTACTCCATACATATTATCTGGCGACGAAGATGGAATGTACTTTACTTTTTCGTGTCCGGTGGTTTCCGGTGGTGGAATGATTGGCCACTGTCTGGTCGGACATAGGGATGTATAAAATATATCGATATATCTAAATATCGATATTTTTTAATATATATATATATATATATATATATATATATATATATATATATACATATACATATATATATATATATATACATATATATATATATATATATATATATATATATATATATATATATATATATATGTGTTGTATTGTTTTCTCGGGGATTCCGCGTTGATGTTGAGGGTTGGTTCTGAAAAGAACCGGATTCTCGACGTTTCGGCGAACTAACATTCGCCATTCTCAAGAGATATATGCGTCCGTGCGGGTCAACGGTTAGACATATAAGTATGCGTCTAACCGTTGACCCGCACGGACGCATATATCTCTTGAGAATGGCGAATGTTAGTTCGCCGAAACGTCGAGAATCCGGTTCTTTTCAGAACCAACCCTCAACATCAACGCGGAATCCCCGAGAAAACAATACAACACAGGTATCTATCCGCGAAAACCTCAAATATAACATATATATATATATATATATATATATATATATATATATATATATATATATATATATATACAAATCGATATTTTCGCACGATATTTTTAATAGCGATATATCGAAACTAGTTATGTTATTTTGTAATAATTAATATACATATATTTTTTTATAAATTTAGTGCTTAGAAATTATTTTGTTCTGATTGGTGATCGTATCTCCCTTCATCGTATATTGTGAAGGTCCGTTCAAAACGCATCGGCAGCGGCATGCTAAGGCCTTTCAAAGACGCATCGGCGGCGGCATATTTTTCAAAGCTTTGAAAGATGCCGGGCGGCCTGTTATAGCGCTTTGAACCACGCAACGTTTTTATTGGTCGCCTTCCTTCCACCCTGGTGGGGTGACAAGGTGTAAAAAGTGAACGGAAAAGACAGAAAACGAACAGAATAGTTTCCGGGACTCCGTAGTATTGTATAAATTGGACCCGTTTGGTTGTGAGCAAGTCATTTAGTATTTAGATATTTGTCTCTGGTTGTGAGGATTGTGAGTTGAAATGTCTTCTAAGAATAAAGAAATGTTGACTTTTTTTAACCGCATAGACAAATTGCATGTCACATGCAATTTATGTGGAAAAAATTATAAAACGAGTGGAAACACAACTAACATAACCACACATTTAAAAAATAAGCATCTCTATGCTTATCAGAAGTTAGTGATGAAGTGAATGATAAATAAACGGTTAAAACTCCAGTAGCAGTAGCAAGTGCTGAATATAGTACTTCTTCAAACACCGAAGTAATGAATATTACTGCTGATGTAAGTATTGGAATTAGATTAATTATAGTATACTTTCGATTATCCGGTTTGCGGATTATCCGTGCTTGAGATATTATATATTTTTTATAGTTGGTGAGTTTGTGTTTGCAATTCTCACGATGTGGTCCAAGACATCGATTATGAAAATAATAATATCCTGCCCAGATAAGGATAAACGAGAGTTTGCTGTATTTTTTTACATTACAAAATGGGTATTATCTTCGGAAACAGAAAGTAGCAGACATTTATAAACTTTTTTATACAAGATGAATAATTGAAACATAAATGAATATAAAAAATGCATGTAGAGGTTTCTTAAATTTTGATGAGCATTTCTTCATATAATTATTTGTTAGTGTATTTAAATTGCTTATATAAAAACAAAAATCAGATGTCTGCTATCTTTCGTGTTATATTATCCTACGAAAGAATTAATAACGTACTTCAAATTAATTTTATCATTATTTAATTATTTTTTCGGTTTGATGACGATCTTGATGATATAAGATGTTCCACAATTAATGATCAAGTGTTCATCGAGAATTCCAAAAAGAACAAGCGTGTTGAAAAAAGCTTAAACTATGAAGAAGGAGGTAAAAAGTATGCAGATTTGAATATATATGATATGTAAAGACAATTTACCCTTCTCATGTGTCATGTGAGAATAAAGGAATGCAAGAATTTGTAAATGCAATATGTCCTTGTTATAAACTACCATCGAGATTTACGGTAACACAACTAGTGGAACAAAGATATGCTACAACAAAGTCAATTCTAAAAAAAACCTTACAGGATATAAATTATGTGAGCTTAACTAGTGATATTTTGACCATAACCAATTCAACAAAAAGTTTTTTAGTTATAACAGCTCATTTTTTAAGTGTGCAAAACGGTTGTCTCCAGCTGGAAAGCTTAAGTCTATCTGCACAAAGGTTATATGATTCACATACAGGAAAGTACTTTGCAAATTATTTAGACGAAATTTCACAGGATTTTAATATATCAAAAAATTAAATATTATCAATAACTACAGATGGTAGAACAAACATGATAAGCGCAGTATCATTATTTTTGACAGATGAAGACAGAATTCCCTGCATGGCTCATTCACTCAATCTCATAGTTGATGGGGCGTTACAAAAAAATTAGACATTCATTGCAGTTGCAGATCAAATCAAAAGTCTAGTTACTTATTTTAAGCAATCTGTAAATACAATGGATGAGTTATGAGCGGAACAACAGAAATCTGGTAAAAAACCAGATCAACAATCCGATAAAAGTGTTCTGGTAAAATTTCTAATTTAATTTTTAATTCCATAATATTGAAATAAAAATTAAAAGATTTTTTAATCTTTTATTCGGGATTAAAAACTTAAAAAATGTATTTTAGCAAAAACTCGACAAGTAATCATAAAAATTCAAATTAACACATTAAAAACAATGGGTTGTCTTTGTTGGGTTATTAAAAAAATCTATTTTTTCGAATTTAGAAAAATTGACCGATATATCGTTATTTTTTGAAAATATATCAAAACGATATTTCGATAGTTTCTAAAAGTATCGATATTAAAAATATCTATATATTTTAAAATATCAACATCCCTAGTCGGACAGTGTTACCAGGGAGCGCCGGCATGTTCTGCATATACTGCAAAAAATGCACGCGTGGTGGTTCCTTCCGTGCTCCCCAATGGAATGTAAAGATATATAATGTCTGGTTTGTGAAAAAAATGTACTTGTTTGAAATGTTGTGTGTCTAAAAATATTATTAATGTCAACGTGTATAAAAATATTAGTCAAAATTGTAAATTAGTAGTCCTCGTCAATACTTCCTCGTCATCCGAATCAGAAGTTGGCTTACCACATGCAGTGAAAGTCATCGAATACATATTATTGGATATATTTATATTGTATACAATATTTTTTACATAGAATTGAGTAACAACCAATTTCATTTTAGTGTCTAGGTTAGGTTAGGTTTTTTCAGCTTTGACTTCTTGCCAGTATCTTCTGCGCCCACCAGGAAGTGAATGTTTATGCTTTTCGGACAAAGGTCTTATCCTTCTTTTGGACAATGATGCCATTTTAAAAGCTTGGTAGTTGTTCAACAAGCATTTAAATCTGTTCCCATCATGAACGTTTCTCTCTGAGATACCAATCTGCCCAAGATCATTTTCACATTCTTCGAACCATCTAGGCCTTGTTTTCTTAGTTTTGATGAAACTCCATATTCTTTTTGTTAGTCGGCCACCGTCCATCCTCATGAGATGACCGTAAAATAACAATCGTGTCTTCTTAATGGATGCTGTAATAGGTTGTTCTGCTATACATTTCCTCGCTTGCTCTTATTCGCCATTGTCCATCAACGCATTTCTTACCTAGTATTTTCCTGAAAATCAGCTTGACCTTGTCTATTCATGGTCAAAGTTTCGGACGCACATAAGCGCTCAGGCTCTAAAACTGTATTATAATGTCTGAACTTAGCTCCTATACTCGTAGACTTTTTGTTATAGGTATTTTTTGTCAGGTGGTATGCCTGGTCCAACTTTCTTATCCTGACATTAATTGCTTCTTCTTCTAATCCATTCTCCTGGATGACTTCACCAAGATACCTGAAATTCTTGACTACAATTTTTCCGGATTGGTGATCATCCATTCAGTCGTAGATGTTCGTCATATAATTTATCTTTTTAATAGAAATCTGGAATCTAATCTTTTCAGCCTTTTCTGACAGCCTATTGATTTTGTTGACTGTTGACTCTACGTTGTTAGCAAAAACGGCCAGGTCATCTACAAAGACCAAGCAGTCAATGTATACCCCTTTGTTCTTAGGACCAAGTGTGGATCGCTCTTCATTAGTTTCTTCTCGGGCTAACAGCTTTTTCCACTATCGAATGACCTTTTCCAAAACACAGTTGAAAAGAGTTAAGTACAGTCAATCTCCTTTACGCAGGTACTAATTGTAAAGGGTTCTGAGATCTCACCCATAAGTTTTGACACTGCCTTAGTAACAGTTTGTTCGATTAACTCTTTTGATGTATCATCCACCCCAAACTCTTCCAATGGATTCAAAAAATGGTGAAAATTAACAAACACAACCAGGTAGTTATTTCCAGATTTGTTTGTACCCGATGATGTTCTTTAAGTTAAAGCAAGAAGTTCAGGGCAAGAACGGTCCTTTCGGAAACCAGCTTGATAATCCCCAATCAATTGATCAAGATGATCTTCTATTCTGTTCTGTATTGCTTTGGAGACAATCTTATATGGAACAGATACTAATGAGATGCCCATATAGTTATTGCAATTCTTTTTATCACCTTGTTTATGTAGAGGATGGTTTAACCCAGACATTCAGTTGGTATTATCCCAGTTCTCCAGATCTCCTCAAAAAGCTGGACTAGTACATCTAGAGTTTCATTGTTTGCCAGCTTCAGTAGTTCCGCCACTATTGAGCTGCCTCCAGCTGCCTTATTATTCTTAAGGTAGTGGATGATCTCTTTAATCTCCTCTTTACCAGGTTGAGATGAGTTTGTTAGCTTGCAGATCGGGTCGCTTGCAAGAAATCTTTCTTTCGGTTCATCACAATTAAATATTTTTTCAAAATAACGAGACATGATCTTTCTTAGTAGGTCAATCCCAGTTTTCCATTTTCGTCTCTAAAACAAAGACTTGGGGCTTGGTATCCTTTTAAATTATACTTGGACGTCTGATAGATGTCTCTGGCATTGTTTTTCCGAAAATCCTGTACGATCTGTTCTAATAGCTGTCTCTCATACATTCGCTTAGTCCTAAGTAGTTCTGGCTGCATATTTTCGAACTTCACGGAATACATCAACGTTTTCAGGTCTCCTGGTCGAGTTCCAATTTTTCCAAGCACTTTCTCTTTGGGCCACCACCTCATCACAAACCAGATTTCACCATTATGCTTTCTCGTTTTAGCGGTCAGGATTGCAGTATTAGCTGATTGTTGGATCTTAGAGGCGTTGTTTGTCCAATTATGAGATTCAAATGTCAGTTGCTGGTGGAATTGTTCTAATAGGTTTTGATTGATTTTAAGCTTTGCAACATCAAATTTTTGTCATCAAACTAATTGCCTGGTAATCGCCAAGTCTTCTGTTTACTTGGCTTGAGTTTGTAAAATGTTGACATTATCTGAAGATTAAAGGATCGACACAGATTGACGAGTCGTATACCATTTCTATTAGTCATCTTATGAGCTGAATACTTTCCAATTGTTGATTTGAATTGCGATTCTATTCCCAGATGTAAATGTGATCCCAAAGCAAGTAACAAGAACGGTCAAGAACTAAAGTTTTAGGGGCAGTTATTTAGCATAACAGTTATTATAATAAAAAGCACAGAAAAAATATATTACAATGAAATTACTGCTACTCACAAATAGCGAGCAACCTCACAATGATCAATGAGTTGTTCATATTTCCCGTCTTCAAAGTCAGATTACACGATGCGACCAACTTTCGTAGGACGTCGAATAAAACGTCTCCATCTGGGTGTCACATTGGTACCGCGTAGACTCCGTGTGAGGAGGAGTGAATTCTTTGTAATTTTCTCTTATAGAATATCGCACACCTAGATCTAAACAGCAACAACTCAAAAAAACACTTTTTTCAGAAATGGTGAAAAACTGATTACCGTGTCCCTGTGTACTGCATGAGATTTCTGTACTGATCAATACTTTTTAAGTGCAAATAGAAGAAAGATGTTATAAGATTTTTTTGTTTTAATCGAATATTGGGGCTGAAAATTTGATTTTCGTAGTTATTCCTGTATTGCTTAACAAATGTGTGTATATTTTTATGTTGTTTGAAGTTGGACCTGTGTTGGTGAATTTAGTTTCTGGATTTATATAAGAATAGGGATATTTGCCCCTTTTGATTTTGCAATATTGCCTGCAAGTCGTAAACTGCTACGATAGTACCATCGGTCCTATTTTTGTCGTTTTCCTTTTCAGTTCTTGAGAAAGCTTTTTATTTCAGATGCTGATCATATTCTTGGCTTAATTTGCGGTTTTCTTCTACGTCCGAGTTCTTGTACCTTTTGCACAGATCACATTAATCTTTTTTCGGTACGAAACACAAAATATTGAATTCGGTTTTGAATGTGGAAGACGTGCAAATGCTAAACCGTCCTTCTCATGAAGTTTTTTATAATCTATGTAGATATCGGCCAATGGTATATTACTTGAAATAAATTTTCTTGTCGTTTGAGCTCTCAAGTAATGAGATTGAATTCTTGGAATAGAATTTATAAAATATGTAACACTCTGTTTAATTTGTGGATTCATAGTTGGTTGATGGCCATGTTTTCTTCTCAAATCAGCTGGTATGACTCCTGGGAAAGTGCCGTTTGTGTTGCTTTATAACTCAAGTCAAGAGTGGATTTGTGGAATTTGTGGAAGAGTGTTGCACAACAAATTCTCTCTGCCTTTCAAGATTGCCAAGTCCCAAAAACGCATCAAAATGCTGTTGGCTTCATATTTGTTCGATCTTGTCTTTACATTTTAAACGACATTTTTCTACACAGTGAGGTCCAACTCTCTGACACTTCTATCTTCGATGTTGATCATCGATCATGGTCATCTTCTGGCTGTGGCCTGTTTACTATTACCGCCTCCTTCTGTGTTATTTGTTCAAATTCCTCTTCTAAAGAGCTAGTGGTTGAATATCTTCATATTGAGGCAGTAAGCCAGGTCTGATATTTTCTTTGTCTCTTTCTTCAACCATAATTACTAAAAACCGTCCACGATTCATTATTTTTATGAAATATAAAATGTAAAATTCAATAAACCATCTACACAGCTCTAACTCAAAAACTGATCAGTAAAAACATAACGAACTGTGTATTTACTAGGATGAAAATAAAGTATAATTAAGATGAAATGACTCCAATCGGCACTAGCAAAAAAGTTAAATTTCATTTGTTTTCTTAAGAAATATAAAAGTTTAAAAAAAGACTCAACAATACAGACCCAACTACAAATTCAAAAATTTTTCAACATTACGGTACCAATTCTAAATAAAAACAAAAAAATTTCTCACCTTACTATCAACATTGGTTCAAATCAAAATGTAGCTTTAATATACTCACCACTAGCCATCAAAAAGGCAACAACTCGAAAGTATGTGAAGCATGTATATATATATATATATATATATATATATATATATATATATATATATAAGAAATAAAAAAAACAGGGTGACCTCTATTTTGTAATTTATGTAATCGGGCTTGGTTTGTTACACGGAATACGTAGAATATAGAAGCACAATAATCAAAATGTGTCAATGCTATAGCATTATATACCTTCAAACTACTTTCAAAATTAATTAATTAAGTTATTCTAATAAAGAAATATAAATTTTTATATATCTTCGTTACAATATAAATATAATATGCATTGAATGACAATGTATTATCAAATATAAATCCTAAATATTTAATTTCTTTTGCAATTTCAATATTTTTGTTGTCAATACGTATATTTAAGTTTGAAAGTTGACTAGTCTTGTTTTCACAAAGTAGTACATATTAGAGCTTTATTGTTTTATCAAGATATAACTTTAGTTTGCAAAGTTTAGGGTAAACAGAAACGTTTTCTAGGATTGTATATATCCTCAATACCCTTTAATTAAAAGCATCGCATGTAATAGATAATAACGTATCACCTGCAAATAAATGTACAAAATATATCAAGCTGCATGTTTAAATAAATGTAGAGTACAATAATGTAGAGAAGAAATAGCAGAGGTCCTAAAACTGTGGTAGTTCTAGATTATTTTCAAGATCTAGGCTGTGTCTTCCCTTATTATAATGCTTTGTGCACTATCTGTTAGGTAAGTATTAATCCACTTTAAACTACAATCCCCCCACCCTACTGCTGAAGCCATATTAGTTATATTAGAAATTATTAATTATTAATAACGGAGTTTAAAAGTGGCGCGTTTCATGTAAGACAGGGTGTTATAAAAAAACGAAATAAAAAATGTAAATACTGTACGGATGAGATATACTATTATTTAATAACTTCAAATCGATGCTTCCACGTGTATACCGGGTGTATCAGAACTCCAGCGACAAACTTTCAGGGCTGAGTCCATGATCCAAAATAAGCATAAAACTCTTCATATAGATATATGGGGTCAAAAACGCTTAGTTTGCGAGATACTCGACAAAAAAAAACGGAATAATACATAGTGCAACTAGGACGGTAAGTTTTAATTTTTATTTATAGTAATTTTTATTTTGGCATTGGAAAAAATTTCTGTCACTTTTTTAATATTGAGGTTTTGATTCTGTTTATTTTATTTATTCAATTGTTTTTCTTAATGTAACTTAGCGGTTTTTATTAAATATTTGATAATATTGATTATTTGTACGTTACCCAAGCTATGTGGTAATAATTAAATTGATAAAACCAACTAGTTGTCGCACTAAAAAACTTGCGCCAAGATAGTACTATATATAGTAGTATATATATATATATATATATATATATATATATATATATATATATATATATATATATATATTATATATATATATATATATATATATATATATATATATATATATATATATATATATATATATATATATATATGTATATATGCAGAATAATAAGAAATGGTTTTTAGTATTTATCTATTGGAATAAATAAATATATTATTATTTATTTTATAACAACGATTATGCGCCCCAATATTATTTAAAAGGCAGAGCCATATTGTATGTAGTCACTGTACTGTGCTATTCTACATCTAGCTGATTGACTATTAAAACTTAATTCATTATTCTGCAATAGCTTCTTCATAATGGAAATCAGTAAGTATTCTGAATATTACTAATCTGTAATGTGTAAATAAAACTTAATCAAATAATTAGGAATAATCCAAACTACCTTGCTTTAAAAATTAGTTACGAAATAAATAATATCTATCACGGAATTTCTAGAATTCGATCAACGACAAATCTAATATAAAGGATTCTATAAACTTAAAAATTCATTTTGTCAAACTTTAAATTTGTTCTTTCAAACTTATTTTTTTGAATAAATAACTTTAAATGAATACATGCAGCAACATAATAATTTCAACGTAGTATGAGAAACAAACAAAAAGTATAAATAGGTACACAAATTACCATTAGTTCTTGTCTGGTCTTAGCTGGTCTTGTCTAGTCTTGTCTGCTCTTCTCTGGATTTGTCTTGTCTTGTCTTTTAAGTCTCGTCTGGTAGCGTCGTTCATGTCTTGTTCCTCCTGCTATATTGTCCATAAACCAAAGGAGCTCCTCTCTTTCCACTGGCGATTTCAACAATGTATATTTATTGCAGCTCATTTCATACTTGTTTATCTACCAGCGTTTTACATGACAATAGAATTAACATAAAATCTTCATCAGGCTTTGATAAAATATTGCAAAACCAATTACTATATATGCATTGGCATTCATCTACTTTTGATTTGTGACCCTGTTATGTTTATCGAAAGAAGATTAATCCATTTTCAGATCTAATGTCATTTTTTTAAGAAAAGCCTATTTTGCAGTTTTAATTTTTGTGTTCACCCAAAGTCTATTGAAAGTATGGTCTGCATAAATTCAAGTTTCATCTGAGAACTATTTTTTCCCTTGTCTCAGCTTCCTTATTTTTCTGAGAAAATGCCTCCTTGTAATCACATAAATCTTTTCTCGAAGCTCGATTATTTCCTCGATGACTCTCTGAATAGCTGTAAATCCAAAATTCTAAACAACCTGAACATTGTATTTATATTCTCTCATCAAAATAAAATTTCTTTGAAAATAGTTGCAAAATCTTCATAAAGAAGACAGAATAAAGATGAAATTATTTTGTATTGAAGAAGAATTCTTTAAAATTTAATACCTAACGAAACATACAAACGAAACATACCAAACGAAAAATATAAAGTGCAAACAATATTAGTTTAAACTAATTTATATAATTGAAATTGCTAATATTTACCATTAATAAAACTTATGTTTCATGTAGGTAAATATTACGATCCAAAAACAAAAATAATTTCGATGCCTGACGATCCAAAGCTACAATTGAATGAAAATGGTATCGGTGATTGGCTTTTCAGTGCAATGAACAATAATTTAGACTCAGTTGCCGAAGTGAATTAGAAACGGCTCGAATATAACTCTTTTTATTATACAAATATTTTTTAGATCGATGCAGAAACAGGAGAAGAACAACTGACATCTGTTTACTTACAAAAATGTATTAGAGCAGCTTTAGAAATGCCTAGACAAGGAATATCTTCAGGCGATATGATCAGTATCTGCATGTACAATCATTTAGACGCAGCCGTGCCTTTCATAGCAACACAATTTCTGGGTGCCATATGCGCCCCTTTAGATCCCTCCTTATCCTTGAATGAAACAATTCATTTAATTAACTTGGTAAATCCCAAAATAATATTCGTGTCAGACAATGCCGAAAAGTTAATAACACAAGCACAAAAACAAATCGGAGGTGATTTTAAAATTGTGGTATTTGGTAAAAGTGAAGAAAACTTGCAATTTTCTCAGTTCGTTGAAGAAAAAAATAATGAAATGAAATTCAAACCCCAGAAAGTTGAAAGTCTCCAGGAAACTGCGATTATTCTGTTTAGTAGTGGAACAACTGGACTACCTAAAGGGATTTGTTTGAGCCAAGAATTTTGTATGTGGAATATTCAATCCACGTACGTTAAAAATATATGATAATTTCCTTTTATATATTTACCTTCAGATTCTCGTTTTAGACCATTTTCAGTGAGCTTAGTGTTTCAAAATCTCTATGGGATTTCAAATACATTCACAACGTTTCTGTGTATCATAAAATCATCTCCAAATAGTATATTTCGCAACAAGTGCGGAAAGTTGTCGATTGCACACGAGAGCGAAGATCATTCGCTCGAGGGGGCAATTGACAATGCCGCACGAGTTGCGGATATTATTTTTTATTACGAATGCCAGAAAGACAAAGACTTAAATTTTAAAAAGAATCAGGTGATTCTAAACGCGACATTATTATTTAAAATGTCTATCTGACAGCTTATAACCTTCGGCCAGTTCACTTTTAACTTAACCTCACTTTTTTAATATTGATTTTGAGATGTTCATTGTGTTTCACGTCTGTCGTTTCTACATGTGTTGACAAAAAGTGTTTGTGTAATGTAATGATTACAGTGCTAAATTAACGAGTTTTACTATTTTTTATTATGAATTTGAGAATGACAATATAAAAAAAAATAAAATTATGTACCTACTTAAATGAAAAGAAAAAAAAAACAGAAACATTATTTTTTTCAACAATAGTTGAAAAAGTTATTAATCATTTTTTTTTTCATTATTATATATTGAAATATTTGAACAATTTGAAAAATTAAAACTTATGTGTTTTGAGGTTGATGTTGAAATTGTGTTCGTTTCAAAATTTATATTTTCTTTGTTCTGAATTTCAATTGGCACTGGATTTATTTGTATATTTTCTTTTGAAGTAGACGGTCTGTTTGATATAGTATCTGCAATTTGCTGGCCGATTCGCTTTTTGTTGTGGACCGAGTCTTCAACGTAGCCTTCAGCGACTGTATTAGATTTCCATCCTCCATGTCTCTTAAGGGTCAGCAGATCGGCACCAGAATCAGCTAACAGAGTAGCTGATGTTCTTCTGAACGTATGTCCAGTATAAGACTTAGGATCTTTAAAATTTAAATATGCTGCTACTGTTTTAGGCATACTACCAAAAGTATTGATGCCAATGACTTGTTTAGTACATTTTCCGTTTCGATAATTTGTGAAAAATCTTGTTGTGGTCATGTTGGCAGGACGCAATATGGCATACTTTATATATATATATGGTAAAAATCATCCGTAACTACAAATGATCTCGGCTTATCATTTTTAGTTTTTGGAATTTTTACCAAAAGCATGTTATCTTTATCTTCTATATCGTTCACAGTTAAATTTCACAGCTCATGACGCCTACATGCACCTTGTACCCCAAAAATTAAAGCTACCTAAAATTAAATACATGTAAATAAATTTGTGTATTTATTTATATATTGTATTGAAATTATTAGAAAATTTATTAACTAACCTTCACAGCCAGGAATTGATTGTCTGGAGCTTCTCGAAGAAATTGATTAATTTGTTCAGCACTTAGTGTTTGAGCTTTCTTGCATGTATAACCTTTATTTTTTTGTTTTAAAAAAGCAATTAAACTCGAATAATTACAAATATTAATTCTGTGCTTGATGTGAATCAAGCTTCGCAGCATCGAATAAGTTCCCCACAAACTTGACGGCTTATGAGTTTTGGCCAGTTCATTGAAGTATGATAAAACTATCGATTCAGAAAAACTTTTAATTTTTTTTATTGATCGCCATTTCATGAATTTTTCTTACGCAGCTTCATATCTACTTCTGGATTTCGTTGGTGTTAATTTTTCAATCATTTCAGTCGCAAACTGTTTGAATTCAGGCGGTGTAGAATCATTTTCTGAATCTGAACTCTCTATTTGACAACTCATAATAAATTATAAATTATACATCATAACCACAAATTTCTATTATTGTTATTTTTGATGCGTCATTTGAAAAACATTTGAGATGTCATTTTGTTTCACACGGTTGTCGTTTCTACATGTGTTGACAAAAAGTATCCGGGTAATGTAATGACAACAGTGTTAAACTAACGAAATTATTGTATATGTATGATAATTATCGTATGATTGGCAACGCTGCATGTCACACATGTTCACAAATCTAGTGCGGAAAGTAAACTTTCCGCCTTAAATCTAGGGCGGAAAGTAAATTTTCCGCTCTAGATTTGCAAATAGTCATTTTCTGACCTAAAAAATGGCCTGTAAAATAGTACTTTCTGGGCATGAGTAATAAAAAATTATTTGTAAGCATATGGATCCTGAAAAATTATGTGGATATGTTCAAAAATATAACGTAAGCATACTAATCTTAGTAAATTTATTTAATTTATTATATGAATTTACTTTTAGAAGCAAAGAAAATTATAACATAAACGACTTAATATAAAACAATTACCACATGAATCTATAAATATAATGACTTTATCATTAGTGTTTTTTTTAGATTCAGACATTACTGTTGACCCCCTCTGATGCAATATGAGCTTATCGTCATATTCCAATAAATTATAAATCTAATCTTCAAAAACTATTTGTTGGAAGTAGCAGTATTTCCAACGAATATTTAATTAAATACCTCAATGCTTTAAGTGGCACAGATGTTATTTATTCATATGCCTTAACTGAACTTGTCTCTGCTTTGAAACCTTTGACAGGTTTTAACGGAAGATTAGAGCAGGAGCAACGTTTACAGAAACTTGGATCACTTGGTACACCATGGAATAATAGATCATATAAAGTAAGAAGAAAATATGTTTTGCGTAAATAAAATTAGACAACATGAAGCAAAATTCAGGCAAGACAAAATATATACTAGAAATTGTTTTAGATTGTTGATCCAGACACAGAAGAAACATTAGCTTTTAACGAAAGGGGAGAATTGAGGATAAAAACTAAATGGTGCATGAGTGGTTACTACAATCAAGATTCTTTAAGTTGTTGGGACAAAGACGGATTTTTTAAAACCGGTGACATTTTCTACTACGATGAAGATTTTTGTTTCTATATAGTTGACAGAATTAAAGAAATGTTTAAATATAAAGCGTGGCACATTGTACCAGCCAAACTGGAGCACATCCTCTTACAACATCCCGAAATTGCAGTGGCAGCTGTTATTGGCATACCACATGCCGAAGACGATAATCATATTATGGCTGTTGTTCAACGCACGCAAGGAAGTAAAATAACTGCTGAAGAAGTTAAAAAGTATGTTGATGATAAAGTCGATGATAGACATAAATTAAGAGCTGGCGTTAAATTTTTGGAAACAATTCCTACGACGCCTTCCACTAAAATTAAGAGACAAGTATTAAAAGCAATGTTTATAAAATAGTGACAATTTACGTGTTAACTAGATTATTATATCCATCATGTACGTCCTCAATGAAATTGAAATTTATTAAATATTTGCTGTCTTAAAAATAATAGTTATATGTATATCGTGTATGTGTAAACACATTGCAACATTGTTTATAGCACCTAACCAATTAATAATTGTTTCCAATTATAATTTGTGATTCTTTTATTAAAATATTTGTTCATTTAATTAAGCGAAAATCTATAATTATTGTGCGCCTCCATACATATCCATTTGGCGACGAATATGGAATATACTTATTTTACTTTTTCATGTCTAGTGGATTCCGGTGGTGGAAGGATTGGCCACTGTCTGGTGGGACAGTGTTACCAGGGAGCGCCTGCATGTTCAGCATATACAGCAAAAAATGCACGCGTGGTGGCTACTTCCGTGCTCCCCGATGGAATCTAAAGAAATATAATGTCTAGTTTGAGCAAAAAATATACTTGATTGAATTTTTGGGTGTATACAAAAATATTATTAATGTCCACATGTCTAAAAATATTATTAATGTAGATTACTAGTCCGCGTCAATACTTATTATTTGGCGGCGAGGATTTAAAACGTTTAAAGAGGATGCGGCAAGATTTAATACAAATCAGAAGTTGGCTTACTACATGGAGTCAAAGTCATCGAATACATATTATTGAATATATTTATATTATATAATTTTTTTTTATCGAATTGAGTCTCTATGGACTGCTTGGTAACAATCAATTTCTAGGTGTCTAGGTCTTGTTCTTGTTCCAGCTTTGACCTCTTGCCAGTATCTTCTGAGCACAGCAAGAAGTGCATGTTTATGCTTTTCGGACAAAGATCTTCTCCGTCCTTTGGATAATGATGCCATTTTAAAACCTTGGTAGTTGTTCACCAAGCTTTTAAATTTGTTCCTATCATGAACTTTTCACTCTGAGAAACCAATCTGCCTAAGATCATTTTCACATTCTTCGAACCATTTCGGCCTTGTGTTCTTAGTTTGGATGAAACTCCATATTCTTTTTGTTGGTCGGCCACAGTCCATCCTCATGAGATGACCGTAAAATAACAATCGTCTCTTCTTAATGGATGCTGTAATAGGTTCTGTCTTGCTGTACAAGTCCTCACTTGCTCTTATTCGCCATTGTCTATCAACCCATCTGTTACCAAGTTGGTAGTTGTTCACCAAGCTTTTAAATTTGTTCCTATCATGAACTTTTCACTCTGAGAAACCAATCTGCCTAAGATCATTTTCACATTCTTCGAACCATTTCGGCCTTGTGTTCTTAGTTTGGATGAAACTCCATATTCTTTTTGTTGGTCGGCCACAGTCCATCCTCATGAGATGACCGTAAAATAACAATCGTCTCTTCTTAATGGATGCTGTAATAGGTTCTGTCTTGCTGTACAAGTCCTCACTTGCTCTTATTCGCCATTGTCTATCAACCCATCTGTTACCCAGTATTTTCCTGAAGATCCTACGTTCTCGTTTTTCCAGTTGCTCAGCTTGACCTTGCCTATTCATGGTCAAAGTTTCTGACGCATATAAGCCTACGTTCTCGTTTTTTCAGCTGCTTAGCTTGACCTTGCCTATTCATGGTCAAAGTTTCGGGCGCATATAAGCCCTCAGGCTTTAAAACTGTATTATAATGTCTGAACTTAGCTCCTATACTCATATACATTTTGTTATAGGTATTTTTTGTCAGGTGGTATGCATGGTCTAACTTTCTTATCCTGACATTAATTACTTCTTCTAATCCATTCTCCTGGATGACTTCACAGAGATACCTGAAATTCTTGACTCCAATTTTTCCCGGATTGGTGATCATCCATTCAGGCTTTTAATAGAAGGCATCTTTTTAATAGAAATGTTGAGTGCTGACTCTATGTTGTTAGCAAAAACGGCCTGGTCATCTGCAAAGACCAAGCAGTCAATGTACACCCCTTTGTTCTTAGGACCAAGTCTGGATAGCTCTTCATTTGTTTCTTCTTCGGCTAACAGCTTTCTCCACTCTCGAATGAAATTTTCCAAAACACAGTTGAAAAGGGTTGGGGACCCCATGGAGTCCATCTCCTTGTCTTACGCCCGTACTGATTGTAAAGGGTTCTGAGATCTCACCCATAAATTTTATTTTTGACACTGTGTTAGTGAAAGTTTGTTCGATTAGCTGTTTTGATGTATCATCCACCCCAAACTCTTCCAATGGATTCCTCTATCGATGGAGTCATATGCCTTGTGAAAATCAACAAACACGACCAAGTAGTTTTTTCCTCCAGTTTTTTTATACCTGATGATGTTCTTTAGGCCTTTTACGGCCCTTTCTGAAACCAGCTTGATATTCCCCAATCAGTTGATCAAGATGACCTTCTATTCTGTTCTGTATTGCTTTGGAGAGAATCTTATATGGGACAGATACTAATGAGATGCCCATATAGTTATTGCAATTCTTTTTATCACTTTGTTTGTGTAGAGGATGGTTTAAAGCTGACATTCAGTTGGTATTATCCCAGTTCTCCAGATCTCCTCA
This sequence comes from Phosphuga atrata, assembly GCA_944588485.1. Lineage (NCBI taxonomy): Eukaryota > Metazoa > Arthropoda > Insecta > Coleoptera > Silphidae > Phosphuga > Phosphuga atrata. Next base: position 50,537,870 of record OX155896.1, on the reverse strand, counting down.
AAAAGCTGGACAGTTTCACTGTTTGCCAGCTTCAGTAGTTCCGCCACTATTGAATCCTCTCCAGCTGCCTTATTATTCTTAAGGTAGTGTATGATCTCTTTGATATCCTCTTTACCAGGTTGAGATGAGTTTGTTAGTTTGTAGATCGGGTCGCATGCAGGAAATCTTTCTTTCGGTTCATCACAATTAAATATTTTTTCAAAATAACGAGACATGATCGTTCACTTTTCTTAGTTGGTCAATCCCAGTTTTCTATTTTCGTCTCTAAAACACAGACATGTGACTTGGTATCCTTTCACATTAGACTTGGACGTCTGATAGATGTTTCTGGCATTGTTTTTCCGAAAATCCTATACGATCTGTTCTAATAGCTGTCTATCATACATTCGCTTAGTCCTTCGTAGTTCTAGCTGCATATTTTGGAACTTCACGGAATACATCAAAGTCTTTAGGTCTCCTTGTAGAGTTCCAATTTTTCCAGGCATATTCTCTTTGGGCCACCACCTCATCACAAACCACATTTCACCATCCATGCTTTCTCCTTTTAATCTTAGAATCTTAGAGGCGATGTTCGTCCAATTATGAGTTTAAAATGTCAGTTGCTGGGAGAATTGTTAAAATATGTTTTGATTGATTTTAAGCTTTGCAACATCAAATGTATGTATTTTATTTCTGGTTTTCACTGCCTTATTGAGAAGGATGAAATTAATTTTGATTTTGGAGGGGTAATGATCCGAATAGAACCGTGCACCTCTCTGTACTTTAACATTCATTATTTCCTTAATTGCTCTCCTAGATATCGCTACATGATCAATTTGTTTCTCCGCACACACATTGCCTGGTGATCGCCAAGTCTTCTGTTTACTTGGCTTGAGTTTGTAAAATGTTGACATTGTCTGAAGAATAAAGGATCGAGACAGATTGACGAGTCTTATACCACTTCTATTAGTCATCTTGTGAGCTGAATACTTTCCAATTGTTGATCTGAATTGCGGTTCTATTCCCAGATGAGCATTGTGTGAGCCGTTCGCTGCGTCAAAGCAAGTAACAAGAACGGTCAAGACCTAAAGTTTTAGGGGCTGAATACCAACAGTTATTATAATAAAATGCGCAGAAAAAATATATTACAATGAAATTACTGCTACTCACAAATAGCGAGCAACCTCACATTGATCAATGAGTTGTTCATATTTCCCGTCTTCAAAGTCAGATAACACGATGCGAACAACTTTCGTAGGACGTCCGTGTGAGGAGGACTGAATTCTTTGTAATTTAGTCTTATAGAATATTTGGGGAATTTATGTTTTTTTTTCTCCTTCAAATATTTCATATATATATATATATATATATATATATATATATATATATATATATAAGAATCATCAGGTCAACCCTCTATTTTGTAATTTATGTAATTGGGCTTGTTCTGTTTCACCAAATAAGTAGAATATACAGACACAATAATCAAAATGTGTCAATGCTATAGCATTATATACATTCAAACTACATTCAAAAATAATTAATTCAGTTATTCTACTAAAGAAATACAAATTTTTATATATTTTCGTTGCAATATAAATAAAATGTGCATTGAATGAATGTTTTATCAATTATAAATACTAAATATTTCATTTCTTTTAAAATTTTAATATTTTTGTTGTCAATACGTATATTTAAATTTTAATGTTAATTAGTCTTGTTTTCACCAAAGAAAACTACCAGAGAAACTACCAGACAAAAGATCCTAAGCTGTAGCATTGACAAGGAAACAATGAATTACTTTATACCAAGGGAGAAATCGTCACGGTGTCCCAAGATATATGGTTTACCAAAGATCCACAAAGATGGAGCCCCACTACGACCAATAGTAAGCTCCGTTGGTTCACCGGTCCAACTTCTTGCGAAACATTTAGCAAAATGTTTACAACCATACGCCGAAGATTGTGATTCCTATGTCTGCAATGCTGAACACTTCATAGACATACTGAAAAATCACCAACTCCACCCTGCCACCTCCTTGTGAGCTTTGACATTGTATCTTTATTCACAAAAGTACCGGTCCCTGAGGCCTTAAACATCATAAGATCAAAATTAAAACCAGAAAAGTATGTATCAGATCTGGCAGAACATTGTTTAAAGAATACATACTTTAGGTACGATGGTCAAATATACAAACAAGTCCTAGGAGCACCAATGGGTTCACCTCTATCCCCAGTAATAGCCAACATATTTCTTACAGATTTTGAGGAAAAGGCAATCTCATCAGCCACACTTAAACCTTTACTCTGGTTAAGATATGTTGACGACACATTTGTAATCTGGCCCCACGGCAGACCAGAGCTGGACAAATTCCTTAACCATCTTAACTCCCAACACGACCAAATTAAATTCACAATGGAGATAGAAAAGCATCAACGACTTCCTTTCTTGGATGTTTTGTACAGAAGAAACCTGACGGCACTTTGAGTCACACTGTGTACCGGAAACCAACCCACACAGAGAGATATCTGAACGCTTCTTTGCACCATCATCCCAAACAACTAGCATCTGTAGTCAACACTCTAACCACCCGATCCAAAAGACTAGCCGACCAGCTTAACTTACCGAAAGAATTGAGGAACTTACGAGAAGCTCTTTCTTCAAATGGATATCCAAACAGCTTAATATCCAGAGCTTTCCGTCGTACAGAGAACAGTAGCCCTAGAACTGAAGAACGCCAGAAACCCGTTAGCACAGCATACCTACCATATGTTTATGGATCAACTGACAAAATCGCCAGAATCCTTAAAAGACACAACATCGACCCCATTTTCAAACCTAACCAGAAAATATCCTCCATGCTACGCAGCGTTAAAGACACAAGACACCAGTTAGAATCCCATGGAATTTACGAAATACCTTGCGGAACATGTGAACGAACCTACATTGGACGTATTGGACCAATAGAAAAATATCTGCTAGGATTCAAGAACATGTAGTTTCAGTCAGACACAGAGACAAAGTTTCATCGGCACTTGTCCAACACACCAACACCGGTCACTGGATGGACTTTAAAAATTCAAGGACTTTTGCACAGATTAGCCACGAAATGTCACGAGTATACAGAGAAGCCATAGCGATAGAAAAACGAGACTACTGCATGAACACGAGAGACGATTCCTTGAGACTGCCCCCAGCATGGCGAACGATCATATCCACCTTCAAAATGCAATCCCAGACACCCCAGACTCATGTACGACCAACAAGACAAACAAACAACCGAACCGAAGCACCGCACACGACGCGCATGACACGAAGCCAAACAGCCATAACTCACTAGTCGCAACACGCGAACGAGATCTCATGCGTCTAACGGTTGACCCGCACGGTCGCATATATCTCTTGAGAATGGCGAATGTTAGTTCGCCGAAACGTCGAGAATCCGGTTCTTTTCAGAGCCAACCCTCAGCATCAACGCGGAATCCCCGAGAAAACAATACAACACAGGTATCTATCCGCGAAAACCTTAAATACAATAATATATATATATATATATATATATATAATATATGTATATATATATATATATATATATATATATATATATATATATATATATATATATATATATATATATATATATATATATATATGTATATATCTCATCCGTACAGTATTCACATACCTCGTTTTTTATGACACCTTGTTTTACATGAAACGCGCCACTTTAAAACTCCGTTAATAATACATTCCTATACTTTTTGTCTGAATATGCGTCTGGCTTGTATGTCTGGGACTATTATTCCAGCATCTTTCAAATCGTCTCTAACTTCGGCGATCCACTTCATGTTCTTTATGCTTTCAGTGTAATCCAAGATTTTTTTTGTCGGTCGGGAGTCCGGCATTCTCTTGATATGTCCGTAAAATTTCAGTCGACGTTTCCTCATGTCGTGCACTATGTTGTATATCTGTTCGGTCTCCTGCCTACTGCGCAACCGGTATCCTTCTTCACTTTTTGGGTCCTACAATTTTTGTGAGAATTTTTCTTTCTATTTTCCTTATGTTTTCTAGGTCACCTTTGCGATTCATGACCAATATTTCAGATGCGTACAGGGTTTCTGGTTTGATGACAGTGTTATAGTGTCTCACTTTGGTGTTACGTTATAAGCATGACTTATTGTAGATGTCCACAGTCTTCCAGAACGAACTGGTCATCTTTTGTTTCCTCTGTTCGTAGGCTGACTTCTCTATTCCATTGGCCTGTATCATCTCTCCGAGGTACTTGAATTTGTGAACCCTCTTGATATTCCCATTCTTTGTTGTAACCATTTCCGGTGCATCTTTCTGGTTTGACAAATATTCCGTTTTCTCGAAGGAAATCTGTAGCCCGACCTATACAGTTCTCTTTTAGAACCTCGATCTGTTTCGCTGCTGTCTGTGTTCTCGGCAAGTATAACTAGATCATCAGCGAATGCTAAACAGTCGATATCTATTCCCTTATTCTTTCTTCCTAACCTGATTAAAGTCCTAAATTAAAGTCCTAGATTAAAGTATTAAAGTAAAGGGTTTGTAAAGTCCCTGTGCCTTTAGTTCTTTTTCCCATTCGCTGATCACTTTGTCTAGAACTATGTTGAACAGCATAGGTGATAGACCATCACCCTTTCTTACTTCCGTTCTAATTGCGAATGGATTTGACAGTTCTGCCATGAATTTAATTTTGAATTTAGTGTCTGTTAATGTCTGTTTGATGAGGTTCGTCGTCTTCTCGTCAAGTCCTCTTTCTTCTAGTTAAAAGCAATGTTTGTAAAATAGTGACATACTAGGTAACATTTATGTATTATCTAGATTATTATGTCCATCATGTAAATTTTAAATAAAAACGAAATTAGTTAAATGTTTTGTCGTCATAAAAATGATAGTTCTATGTGTAGTATTTTGTATTTGGAAGCGTCGAACGCTATATATATATATATATATATATATATATATATATATATATATATATAATAAATAGGCAATTTTTTTGATATTTGCTTTTTCAGTGTAAAGAAAAGATTCGTGACATGTGGTAATGTCGAAAATGCTCAGTAAGGTTTGTCATTTCACTATGAATAGACTAACAAACGAACAAGGCTTGCAAATCATTGAATGTTATTATCAAAATTCGTGCTTGGTGAGAAATGTGTTTCGTACATTACGTCTACTTTATGGTCGTCATAATCGACACACCAAATAGGCTATTCAAGCTGTTGTGACCAAATTTCGCACCAGTTTCACTTTATTGGACATTAATCCACCAACCCGTATGCGAAGAGTGCGTACTTAGGAAAATACCTTCGATGATTACCAACTTTTTTTGCCCAAAATGGAAGAATTGGACTTGGTTGACATGTGTTTTCAAGACGGTGCCACATGCCACACAGCACGCGATATCATGAACCTATTGGGAGGCGAGTTTGGTGAGCAATTAATCCACATTTTGGAGCAGTCCTTTGGCCGCCAAGATCATCAAAACCACCCACTAGACTTTTCTTTTGTGGGAATACGTGAAGTCTCTCGTGTGCAGGGACAAGCCAGCCACAATTCCAGCCCAGGAAGACAACTTTACAGCTGCCATTGGTGAGATACCGGCCGAAATGCTGGAAAAAGAATGCCTAAATTGGAGCCCACGGATGGACCACCTACGGCGTAGCAGCGGGCAACATTTACATGAAATAATCTTTATAAAGAGAAAATTGCAGTTCATTCACTTTTGCAAATTTTCTGTGCTTTTTTCAATTTTCAAAAAAAAATTACCCGGAATATATATATATATATATATATATATATATATATATATATATATATATATATATTCGGTATAATGAGAAATGTAAATTACTAGGTTATCTATGTGTATAAATAAAAACATTATTATTTATTTTATCTCGACGATTATGTGCCTTATTGTATACTTTAAAAGCTAGAGCCACCATATTGAGTGTAGTCACTGTGCTACATACAGCTGATTGACTATTAAAACTTAATTCATTATTCTGCAATAGTTTCTTTATTATGGAAATCAATAAGTGTTACTTACTAATATTACTAATCTTTAATGTATAAATAAATCTTATTCAAATAATGTGAATAATCCAAACAAGCTAGGTTTAAAAATTAATTATGAAATAAAAATAGATTATGAATCTAAAATACATTTATTTCAATGCAACAAGAAAATAAATAATTGTTGTACTGTCTAAATTGTATGGAATGTATGCAGTGCAATTAAATGTGTCATTACATAATAAATAAAACATAAATCAATTCGTAATATATCAATTTTGGCCGTGATTATTTTGCCATTTTTAATAATTCGACATAACAAGCTGACATTTATTTTGGCCTTGTTTGTTCATTAATGATTACATTAGAATCGAGGTAAATCACAACATTGGACAAATAAAAAAATAAAATGAAATAATATAATACTAGAAGAATAGGTTGGTTGTCACCCTTACTACGTGGTAATCCTATTGACACTGAATTGAAAATTGTTTTCGCCATACTTAATAAGTAAAAATATTATATCACTTGTTGTTCACAGTTTTTTAAATTTAAGCATTTAACACGACTCAAGTCTCGACGAAGTGAAGGTTTTTTTCTAGTCAAATTGGAATTTTTTAAGTTAATATATAATATATAATATAATATATAGTATTTACGATATATATAATAGTTTTAAATAGTAAATATAGCTAAAACGTAGTTAATATTTCAATGCGGTATAATAATAACTATATATATATATATATATATATATATATATATATATATATATATATATATACATATATATGTACATATATGCAGAATAATAAGAAATGGTTTTTAGTAGCTATCTATTGGAATAAATAAATATATTATTATTTATTTTATAGCAACGATTATGCGCCCCAATATTATTTAACAGGCCGAGCCATATTGTATGTAGTCACTGTGCTATTCTACATCTAGCTGATTGACTATTGAAACTAAATTTATTATTCTGCAATAGTTTCTTTATAATGGAAATCAGTAAGTATTATAAATATTACTAATCTGTAAATAAAACTTAATCAAATAATCAGGAATAATCCAAACTACCTTCCTTTAAAAATGAGTTACGAAAAAATAATATCTATCACGGAATTTCTAGAATTCGATCAACGACAAATATAATATACTGGATTCTATAAACTTAAATATTAATTCTTTATTCCGTAAAACTTTAAATTTTTTCTTTCAACCTTATTTTTTAGAATAAATAACTTTAAATGAATAAATGCAGCAACAGAATAATTTTAACGTAGTATGAGAAAGAAACAAAAAGTATAAATAGGTACACACGTTACCATTAGGGATTGTCTGGCCTTAGCTGGTCTTGCCTAGTTTAGTCTGCTCTTCTCTGGTTTTGTCATGTCATGACTGGTCTTTTAAGTCTCGTCTGGTAGTGTATGTTCATGTCTTGTTCCTTCTGTTATATTGTCCATAAACCAAAGGGGCCCCTCTCTTCCCACTGGCGAATTCAACAATCTATATTTATTGCAGCTCATTTCATACTTGTTTATCCACCCGAATTTTACATAACAAAGTAATTAACATAACATCTTCTTCAAGCTTTGATAAAATATTGCTAGACCACTTACTATATATGAATTAGCATTCACGTACTCTTGATTTGTGACCCTGTTATGTTTATCGAAAGATTAATCCATTTTCAGATCTAATGTTATTTTTTTAGGAAAAGCCTATTTTTTAGTTTTGATTTTTGTGTTCACTCAAAGTCTATTGAAAGTATGGTCTGCATAAATGCAAGTCTCATTTGAGAACTATTTATTCCGTTGTCTCAGCTTCCTTATTTTTCTGAGAAAATGCTTTCTCCTCGTAATCACTTAAATCATTTCTCAAAGATATTATTTCCTGGTTGTCTCTCTGAATAGATGTGACTTCAAAATTCTACACAACCTGAACATTGATTGTATTTATATTCTCTCATCCAGATAAAATTTCTTTGAAAATAGTTGCGATAGATTTGTTTTAACTTGACAAATCTTCATAGAAGACAGAATAAAGATGAAATTGTTTTGTGTTGTAGAAGATTTTACCATATGATAAATGTGAACTGCAAAAAAAATTAGTTTACTAATTTATATAATTTAAATTGCTTATAAGTAATGAACTATTATTTTATAAAACTTGTTTCATCTAGGTAAATATTATGATCCAGAAACAAAAATAATTTCTATGCCTGACGATCCAAAGCTACAATTGAATGAAAATGGTGTTGGTGATTTGCTTTTCAGTGCAATGAACAATAATTTAGACTCAGTTGCCCAAGTGAGTTGGGAACGACTCGAATATAATGCTTTTTATTTTACAACTATTTTTTAGATTGTTGCAGAAACAGGAGAAGAACAACTAACATCTGTTTATTTACAAAGATGTATTAGAGCAGCCTTAGAGATGCGCAGACTTGGAATATCTTCAGGCGATATTATCAGTTTCTGCACTTACAATCATTTAGATGCTACCGTGCCTTACATAGCAACACAATTTCTGGGTGCCATATGCGCCCCTTTAGATCCATCTTTATCACTGGACGAAACAGTTCATTTAATTAACTTGGTAAATCCCAAAATAATATTCGTGTCAGACAATGCGGAGGAGTTAATAACACAAGCACGAAAACAAGTCGGAGGTGATTTTATAATTGTGGTTTTTGGTAAAAGTGAAGAAAAGATGCAGTTTTCTCAGTTCGTTGAAGAAAAAATTAATGAAATGAAATTCAAACCCCAGAAAGTTCAAAGTCTCCAGGAAACTGCGTTTATTCTGTTTAGTAGTGGAACAACTGGACTACCTAAAGGGATTTGTTTGAGCCAAGAGTTTTGTATGTGGCATATTCAATCCACGTACGTTCAACTTATATAATAATTTCCTTTTAAATATTTACTTTCAGGTTCTCGTTTTAGACCATATTCAATAAGCTTAATGTTTCAAAATCTCTATGCGATTACAAATGCATCCACAACGCTTATGTCTATCACAAAATCATTTCCAAAAATTATTTGTAAACATATGAATCCTGAAAAATTGTGGGGATATGTTCAGAAATATAACGTAAGCATACTAATTTAAGTAAATGAATTTTTTATTTAAATTTACACTTGGAAGCCAAGAAAATTATAACATAAACACAATTTAATTTTAAACAATTACCACTTGAATATATAGATACAATATAATACAATATAGATTTTTTAGATTGATGAAATATGTTTGTCCTCCTGTGATGCAATAAGAGCTTATCCTCATATTCCAATAAATTATAAATCTAATCTTCAAAAAGTAATTGTTGGAAGTAGCAGTATTTCCAACGAATATTTAATGAAATACCTGAAAGCTTTAGGTGGCACTGATGTTATTTATTCATATGCCCTAACTGAACTTGGCTCTGCTTTGAAACCTTTGATAGGTTTTAATGAAAGAGGAGAGCAGGAGCAACGTTTAAAGAAACTTGGATCACTTGGTACACCATGGAATAATCGATCATATAAAGTAAGAAAAAAAATGTTTGCGTAAATAAAATTAGACAATAAGAAGCATAATTTAGGTAAGACAAAATATATGCTGATACTGTTTTAGATTGTCGATCCAGAAACAGAAGAAACATTAGGTTTCAATGAAAAAGGAGAATTGAGGATTAAAACTAATTGGTGCATGAGTGGTTACTACAAACAAGATTCTTCAAACTGTTGGGACAAAGACGGATTTTTTAAAACTGGAGACATTTTCTACTACGATGAAGATTTTTGTTTCTATATAGTTGACAGAATTAAAGAAATGTTTAAATATAATGGGTGGCACATTGTACCAGCCAAAGTGGAACACATCCTTTTACAACATCCCGAAATTGCAGTGGCAACTGTTATTGGCATTCCGCATGCCGAAGACGATAATCATATTATGGCTGTTGTTCAACGCACGCAAGGAAGTAAAATAACTGCAGAAGAAGTTAAAAAGTATGTTGATGATAAAGTCAATGATAGGCATAAATTAAGAGCTGGCGTTAAATTTTTGGAAACAATTCCTATGACGCCTTCCACTAAAATTAAGAGACAAGTATTAAAAGCAATGTTTATAAAATAGTGACATCTAGTTAACATTTACGTGTTGCCTAGATTATTATATCCAGCATGTAAGTCATCAATGAAAATTGAAATTAATAAAATATTTGCCGCCTTAAAAATAATGTATATCGTCTATGTTTAAACACATTGCAACATTGTTTATAGCACCTAATCAATTGATAATTGTTTTTAATTCTAATTTGTGATTCTTTGATTAAAATATTTGTTCATTTACTTAACCGAAAATCTATAATTATTGCTCGCCTCCAAACATATTATTTGGCGACGAAAATGGAAAGTACCTTACTTTTTCGTGTCCGATGGTTTCCGGTGGTGGAAGGATTGGCCACTGTTTGGTGGTACAGTGTTAACAGGGAGCGCCGGCATATTCTGCATATACAGCAGAAAATGCACGCGTCGAGGCTCCTTCCGTGCTCCCCAATGGAATGTAAAGAAATATAATGTCTAATTTAAGAAAAAATATATACTTGATTGAAATGTTGAGGCACGTGTCTAAAAATATTATTAAAGTAACTTAGTACTACAAGTCCTCGTCAATACTTATTATTTGGCGTCGAGGATTATTTAAAAGATTTGAAGAGGATGCGGCAAGATTTAATCCGAAGCATAAATTGGCTTACCACATGTGAAAGTCATCGAATACATATTATTATTGGATATAGCAATTTATATATATATATATATATATATATATATATATATATATATATATATATATATATATATATATATATATATATATATATATGTATATTAGGATTAATATCTAAAAGACAAAGAGCACGATCTAATGATGTCTTACAATAGTACGGACAATCTTCAGTCACTTTTAGCACATGAGTTCAAGATACTCTATGTGAGCCGTTTCGCTGCGTCAAAGCAAGCGACTATGAAACGGTCAAGACAAGACCTATGGTGTCAGGGGCTGAAGGCCTGCAGTCTTACAAAAAAAAACTAAAAAGCGAACTTAACTATAAACTTAACTTAACTATTGCTAGATTATCGCGGTACGTCCGATTCAATGGAATTGTGTGCCAAAGTGTGTTTTTTTTTAAGACTGCAGGCCTTCAGCCCCTGACACTATAGGTCTTGACCATTTCATAGTCGCTTGCTTTGACGCAGCGAAACCGCTCACATAGAGTATCTTGAACTCATGTGCTAAAAGTGACTGAAGATTGTCCTTACTATTGTTAGACATCATTAGATCGTGCTCTTTGTCTTTTAGATATTAATCCTTCAGTTATTTTATGTATGACCTACATCTTGTGCACTGACACATTAAATCGTAAATTCTTTTTACAATATATTGTATATATATATATATATATATATATATATATATATATATATATATATATATATATATATATATATATATATATATATTGAAGAGGTATATATCTAGAGTTTATATATATATATATATATATATATATATAATTTTTTACTTCGAATTTAGCCTCTGTGGACTCCGTGGTAACAACCAATTTAATTTTAGTGTCTAGGTCTTGTTCTTGTTCCAGATTTGAATTCTTGCCAGCATCTTCTGAGCCCACCAAGAAGTGCCTGTTTATGCTCTTCGGACAAAGGTCCTCTTCGTCTTTTGGACGTTGATGCCATTTTAAAACCTTGGTAGTTGTTCACCAATCTTTTAAATTTGTTCCTATCATGAACGTTTCTCTCTGAGATACCAATCTGCCTAAGATCATTTCCACATTCTTCGAACCATCTTGGCCTTGTTTTCTTAGATTGAATGAAACTCCATATTCTTTTTGTAAGTCAGCCACCGTCCATCCTTATGAGATGACCATAAAATAACAATCGTCTCTTCTTAATGGATGCTGTAATAGGTTCTGTCTTACTGTACACACACGTCCTCGCCTGCTCTCATTCGCCATTGACCATCAACCCATCTGTTCCCTAATATTTTGCTGAATATCCTACGTTCTTGTTTTACCACCCGCTCAGTTTGATCATGCCTATTCATGGTCAAAATTTCGAACGCAGATAGACCCTGAGGCTTTAAAACTGTATTATAATGTCTGAACTTGGCTCCTACGCTCATAAACTTTTTGTTATAGATATTTTTTGCCAGGTGGTATGGCTGGTCTAACTTTCTTGTCCTGACGTTAATTGCTTCTTCCTCTAATCCATTCTCCTGGATGACTTCACCGAGATACCTGAAATTCGTGACACGTCCAATTTTTTCCGGATTGGTGATCATCCATTCAGGTCAATCATAGATGTGCATCATATATTTTGTCTTTTTAATAGAAATATGGAGTTCAACCTTTTCAGCCATTTCTGACAGCCTATTGATCTTGTTGACTGCTGTCTCTTTGTTAGCAAAAATGGCCAGGTTATCTGCAAAGACAATTCAGTCAATTTACACCCCTTTGCTCTTAGGACCTATCCTGAATAGCTCTTCATTTGTTTCTTCTTGGCCTAACAGGTTTCTCCACTCTCGAATGACCTTTTCCAAAACACAGTTGCAAAGGGTTGGGGACAGTCCATCTCCTTACATGGTCTTACGCCCGTTCTGATTCTAAAGGGTCCTGAGATCTCTCACATAAATTTTATTTTTGACACTGTGTTAGTGAGAGTTTGTTTGATTAGCTGCTTTGATGTATCATCCACCCGAAACTCTTCCAGAATATTCATTGATGACTCTTGATCGATGGAGACATATGCCTTGTGAAAATCATCAAACACGACCACGCAGTTATTTCCTCCGGTTTTTTTTATACCTGAATATATTCTTTAGGGGAAAGATCTGTTCTCGCCAAGAACGGCATTTCCGGAAAGCAACTTTATATTCCCAAATCAGTTGATCAAGGTGACCTTCTATACTGTTTTGTATTGCTTTGAAGAGAATCTTATATGAAACAGATACTAAGGAGATACCCCTATAGTTATGACAAGATTTTTATCACCTTGTTTGTGTAGAGGATAGCTTAAAGCTGACTGCTATTTAGTTGGTATTATACCACAGTTTTCCAGATCTCCTCAAAAAGCTAGACTAGTTCATCTAGAGTTTCATTATTTGCCAGCTTCAGTAGTTCCACCACTATTGAATCCTCTCGAGCTGCCTTATTATTGTTAAGGTCGTTGATGATCTCTTTGATCTCCTCTTTACAAGGTCGAGATGAGTTTGGTAGTTTGTAGATCGGGGCGCATGCTGAAAATCTTTCTTTCGGTTCATCACAATTAAGTAGGTTTTCAAAATAACAAGCAAAATAACACTGCATATCGTGCAGTTTTCTTTGCTGGTCAATCCCAGTTTTCTATTTTCGTCTCTAAAACAAGGATTTGGGGCTTGGTGTCCTTTAAAATTAGACTTGAACGTGTGATAGATGTCTCTGGCATTGTTTTTCCGAAAATCCTGATCGATCTGTTCTAATAGCTATTTCTCATACATTCGCTTAGTCCTACGTAAAGTTCTGGCTGCATATTTTCGATCTTGACGGAATACATCAAAGTCTTTAGGTCTTCTGGTCGAGTTCCACATTGTCCAGGCATTTGTTCCTTGGGCCACCACCTCATCCCAAACCTCATTCTAACACCCATGCTTTCTCCTTTTAGCTGTCAGGATTGCAGTATTAGCTGCTTGTTGGATTTTGGTTACGATGTTCGTCCAATTATGAGATTCAAATGTCAGTTGCTGGTGGTATTGTTCTAATATGTTTTGAGTGATTTTAAGCTTTGTAACAGCAAATTTATGAATTTTATCTCTGGTTTTCATGGCCTTATTAAGAGGGATGAAATTAATTTTGATTTTGGAGAGGTAATGATCCGTATCGAACTGGGCATCTCTCTGTACTTTAACATTCATTATTTACTTAATCGCTCTCCTAGATATCGCTGCATGATCAATCTGTTTCTCTCCACACATATTGCCTGGTGATCGTCAAGTCTTCTGTTTACTTGGCTTGTGTTTGTAAAATGTTGACATTATCTGAAGATTAAAGGATCGACACAGATTGACGAGTCTTATACCATTTCTATTAGTCATCTTGTGAGCTGGATACTTTCCAATTGTTGATCTGAATTGCGGTTGTATTTCCAGCTGCGCATTGTGTGAGCCCTTCGCTGCGTCAAAGCAAGTAACAAGAAAAGCAAAACCTAAAGTTTTAGGGGCCGAACGCCAGCCGCTATTATAATAAAAAGGACAGAAAAAAAATATTACAATGAAATTATTGCTACTCACAAATAGCGGGCAACCTCTTAACGATCAATGAGTTGTTCATATTTCCCGTCTTCAAAATCAGATAACTCGAGGCGACCAACTTTCATAGGACGTCGAATAAAACATCTTCATCTGCGCGTCACATTGGTACCATGTAGACTCCGGGTGTAATATATAAAAATGTGTACTTCTTTAGTAAAATAGCTGAACTAATTAATTTTGAATGTGGTTTGAAGGTATATAATGCTTTAGCATTGACACATTTTGATTATTGTGCCTCTATATTCTACTTATTTGGTACAACAAAACAAGCAAAATTACATAAATTACAAAGAGGTGACCCTATATTTTTTTGTTTCTTCTTGTATATATATATATATATATATATATATATATATATATAAATATATATATATATATATATATATATATATATATATATATATATGTGTGTGTGTGTGTGTTGTATTGTTTTCTCGGGGATTCCGCGTTGATGCTGATGGTTGGCTCTGAAAAGAACCGGATTCTCGACGTTTCGGCGAACTAACATTCGCCATTCTCAAGAGATATATGCGTCCTTGCGGGTCAACCGTTAGACGCATACTGAGAGCTCGTTCGTGCGATGCGACTACTTATAGCTGTCTGGCTTCGGGTCATGCGCGTTGTGTGCGGTGCTTCGGTTCGGTTGTTTGTTTGTTTTGTTGGTCGTACATGAGTCTGGGGTGTCTGGGATTGCATTTTGAGGGTGGATATGATCGGTCGCCAGGCTGGGGGCAGTCTCAAGGAATCGTCTCTCGTATTCATGCAGTAGTCTCGTTTTTCTATCTCTATGGCTTCTCTGTATACTCGTGACATTTCGTTATTTTCATTAGTTCAGCTATTTTACTGAAATACAAAATGAAATGAAATACAAATTTTTATATATTTTCGTTACAATACAAATAAAATGTGCTTTGAATGACAATGTATTATCTATTATAAATCCTAAATATTTAATTTCTTTTACAATTTCAATATTTTTGTTGTCAATACTTATATTTAAGTCTTGAAAGTTAATTAGTCTTGTTTTCACCCAAGTAGTACATACTAGAGCTTTTGTTTTATCAACTTTTAATCCTCAATACCCTTTCATTTATATCATCGCATGTAATGGCTAATAACGTATCATCTGCAAATAAATTTACAAAGTATGTCACACTGCATGTTTAAGATAATGTCATTGATGTAGAGAAGAAATAGCAGAGGTCCTAAAACACTTTCTTGTGGTAGTTCTAGATTATTTTCAAGATACTCGGATGTGTCTTCCCTTATTATAACATTTTGTACTCTATCTGTTAGGTAATTATTAAGTCATTTTAATACTACAATCCCCCCACCCCACATTAGTTATTATTATTAGTTATTAATAACGGAGTTTTGGCTTTATATATGTCATAGAGATACTTATGACTTATGATGGCTTATCAATAACGAAGCGCGTCACGTTATGTCAATGATATTCATATATAAAATAATATTTTAATGCAATATTTTTATGAATTAATTACATTTAATAATCAAAGCCATAGATATTCATTACCAGACAACAACGATGTAAATCTACAAGTAAATTTAAGCTTTTATAAGAAAGCTAACTTTTATATAGGAATGATTGAATATAATAAGTTGGTTGCCATCTGCCATCAGACAAAGTAAATCGTTAAAAGAACAAAATAAAATTATCTACATATTTTAGGGAGCAGATAAACAGATAATGTATGGAAAACATGTATGTTATGGTTATGTGTATTTTATATTTGTATTTTAAGCGACGAGCGCTATTTAGGTATATCTTTACCCTGAAAAAGTAAATATCAAAAAAAGCCCATTATATATATTCGGTATAATGGGAAATGTAAATTACTAGGTTATCTATGTGCATTAATAAATACATTATTATTTATTTATTTACGATTATGTGCCTTATTGTATACTTTAAAAGCCAGAGCCACCATATTGATTGTAGTCACTGTGCTACATCCAGCTGAATGACTATTAAAACTTAATTCATTATTCTGCAATAGTTTCTTCATAATGGAAATCAGTAAGTGATACAAATATTACTAATCTTTAATGTATAAATAAATCTTATGAAAATAATCTGAATAATCCAAACTAGCTTGTTTTAAAAAATAATTATGAAATAAAAATATATTCTGAATCTAAAATGTATTTATTTCAATGCAACAAGAAAATAAATAATTGTTGTACTGTCTAAATTGTATGGAATGTATGCGGTGCAATTAAATGAATCATTTCATAATAAATCAATTCGTAATATATCAATTTTGGCTGTGATTATTTTGCTATTTAAAATAGTTCGACATAACAAGCTGACATTTTGGCCTTCTTTGTTCATTAATGATTACATTACAATCAAGATAAATAAACATTGGAAAAATCATTGGACAAATAAAAAAATACCATGAAATAATATAATACTGGATGAATATGTTGGTTGTCACCCTTACTACGTGGTAATCCATACTGACACTGAAAATTGAAAATTGTTTTCGCCATACTTAATAAGTAAAAATATTATATCACTTGTTGTTCACAGTTATTTAAATTTAAGAATTCAACACGACTCAAGTGTCGACTGGTGAAGGTCATTTTCTAGTCAAATTAGAATTTTTTAGTAATATAATATTTTTACATAGTAAATTTAGATTAAAACGTAGTTAATGTTTCAATGCGTTTCAAATCGGAAGATTAAATTTGTACAAAGCTAGATAGGCAAAGTAAGCCTGACTAGGCTCAGGCGAGACAAGCAACACAATACAAGACAAGACCAGACATGGCCGACGGTTTTAAATAGACATTCTACCCATTTATTGTTGATATTTTTTCAACAAAGATTACGTTAGATACGAGAAAAATCAAAACATTGGTCAAGTAAAAAGATACCATGAAATAATATACTATTAGATGTAAATGACTATAATATATATATATATATATATATATATATATATATATATATATATATATATATATATATATATATAAGCAAGTATATATATATATAAGCAAGGTAAAGCGTGCCTAGTCAGGCGAAGTAAAGCTAAATAGGTAATACAATACAAGACTAGACCAGACACGACCGACAGTTTTAAGATTCATTGAATTTATATTCTCTCATCAAAAATTTTTTTTTTTAAATAGTTGCGAATGATTTTTTTTTAATTAGCAAATCTGCCTAAAGAAGACAGAATAAAGATTAAATTATTTTTTCTTGAAGAAGACTTATTTAAAAATTCAACAAATGTTAAATATGATCTGCAAAAAATATCAGTATACTAATTTATATAATTGAAATTGCTTATAAGTAATCAACTAATATATCTCCATTAATAAAACTTATGTTTTATGTAGGTAAATATTATGATCCAAAAACAAAAATAATTTCCATGCCTAACGATCCAAAGCTACAATTAAATGAAAATGGTCTCGGTGATTGGCTTTTCAGTGCAATGAACAATAATTTAGACTCAATTGCCCAAGTGAATTAGAAAAGACTCAAATATAAATGCTCCTTATTATACATCTATTTTTTAGATTGATGCAGAAACAGGAGAAGAACAACTAATATCTGTTTATTTACAAAAATGTATTAGAGCTGCTTTAGAGATGCGCGGACTTGGAATATCTTCAGGCGATATTATCAGTTTCTGCACTTACAATCATTTAGACGCTACCGTACCTTACATAGCAACACAATTTCTGGGTGCCGTTTGCGCCCCTTTAGATCCCTCCTTATCCTTGGACGAAACAATTCATTTAATTAACTTGGTAAATCCCAAAATAATATTCGTGTCAGACAATGCGGAAGAGTTAATAACACAAGCAAGAAAACAAGTCGGAGGTGATTTTACAATTGTTGTTTTTGGTAAAAGTGAAGAAAACTTGCAGTTTTCTCATTTCGTTGAAGAAAAAAATAAT
This sequence comes from Phosphuga atrata, assembly GCA_944588485.1. Lineage (NCBI taxonomy): Eukaryota > Metazoa > Arthropoda > Insecta > Coleoptera > Silphidae > Phosphuga > Phosphuga atrata. The sequence continues at coordinate 50,519,555 of OX155896.1, read as the reverse complement.
GAAAATAAATTCAAACCCCAGAAAGTTCAAAGTCTCCTGGAAACAGCGATTATTCTGTTTAGTAGTGGAACAACTGGACTACCTAAAGGGATTTGTTTGAGCCAAGAGTTTTGTATGTGGCATATTCAATCCTCGTATGTTCCAAATATATGATAATTTCCTTTCAAATATTTACCTTCAGATACTCGTTTTAGGCCATTGTCAGCGAGCTTATTGTTTACAAGTTTTTATTGGATTTCAAGTACATTTGCAACGTTTCTATCTATCGCAAAATCATTTCCAAAAATTATTTGTAAATACATGGATCCTGAAAAATTATGGGGATATGTTCAGAAATATAACGTAAGCATACTAATTTATGTAAATGGGTTAAATATTTGAATTTACTCTTAGGAGCGAAGAAAATTATAACACAAACACAATTTAATTTAACACAATTACCCATTGAATGTATAAATATAATGAATTCATAATTCATGTTTTTTTTAAGATTGATGCAATATTTTTGTCCCCCTTTGATGCAATAAGAGCTTATCGTCATATTCCAATAAATTACAAATCGAATCTTCAAACACTAATTTTTGGTGGTAGCAGCCTTTCCAACGAATATTTAATAAAATACAGGAAAGCTTTAGGTGGAACAGATGTTATTGATGCATATGCCCTAACTGAACTTTTCATTTGTTTTAAACCTTTCATAGGTTGTAATGAAAAAAGTGAGGCAAAGCAAATGCAAAAATTTGGATCAGTTGGTATACCAATGAATAATCGATCATATAAAGTAAGAACAAAAATATCTTTTTGTATATAAAATTATACAACAAGCAGCAAAATTCAGACAAGACAAAATATATACTTGAAACTATTTTAGATTGTTGACCCAGAAACAGAAGAAATATTAGGTTTCAATGAAAGAGGAGAATTAAGGATTAAAACTAAATGGTGCATGAGTGGTTACTACAATCAGGACTCTTCAAGCTGTTGGGACAAAGACGGATTTCTCAAGACGGGAGACATTTTCTACTACGATGAAGACTTTTGTTTCTATATGGTTGACAGAATTAAAGAAATGTTTAAATATAAATCCTGGCACATTGTACCAACTATGTTGGAAAACCTCCTTTTACAACATCCCGAAATTGCAGTGGCAGCTGTTATTGGCGTTCCACATGCCGAAGACGATAATCATATTTTGGCCGTTGTTCAACGCACGCAAGGAAGTAAAATAACTGCCGAAGAAGTTCAAAAGTTTGTTGATGATAAAGTAGATGATAGGCATAAGCTAAGAGCTGGCGTCAAATTTTTGGAAACGATTCCTACGACGCCTACTACTAAAATTAAGAGACAAGAAATAAAAGCAATGTTTATAAAATAGTTAAATCTAGATAACAATTATATGTCCATGATGTCAATTTGAAATTAAATTCAAATTATTTGATTATCTTGTCATAAAAATTATAGCTCTATGTTTATAGGTATTAATCATTGCAACCTTACTTAACCCCTACTCCCCCTTTATAATAATTAATAATTGTTATTAATTATAATTTTTAATTCTTACATTAAACAAAATCGTCCTTTTAGCAGGTTTATTAATTATTTTTTATTCCATGCATGTTTTCTTAATTCTCCAATCTCGTGAATCTGATCAATGTTGTGTCTATGTGTGTCATGTGTGTCTATATTCTCTGAAGTTGAGTTTATCTGGTTTAGGTTATTTTGCTTGTCTATAATATATACTCTTGTATGTGTAGTCTTATTTCTTGAATCTTGACTAGAGTTTTCTACCCGGGTACCCGGATCCGGGTATACCCGGGTATATGAATTTTTTACTACCCGGGTACTATTTCATTGTCAGACCAACTTTGATCAAAGAATTCATAAAAAATCGAAAAATTAATACTAAGTAGCGCTTAAAATATTATTAGCAAATTTGCACTACAAACAATTAAAATAACTCTAAACAAGGCGTTGAGTTTTTTACAAAAATGCAGTAAACTTTCGGTTAGGTTTGGTTATGTCGCCATGTTTTGTTTTTATTTCGTTGGAGTTTGATTAAAATATTGTTCGGTGAATGGTGAGTATTTGAATTAAATATTGTTAATACAAAATAAAAATTTGTATCTAGTCGATAACCATAATTTTTTAGGCAAAATGGATAGACCTGTTTCTGGAGTACGGAAATATTTAAAAGAAAATACAGAATAAGGAGTCAATACAATGTTCAATATACCCAAAAATATTTTCCTATAAAGGCTCTTCAACAAGTGTTTTATTAAAACATTTAGATAAACTACATAAAATAAAGATCGAAAAACAGAGCTTTACGTGCGAAAAAGAAGTGCCATCCAAATATCGTGTTCTCAATTTGAATCTGAACAAAGTTCCAGCCTAGTTCCAAAAAGACCGCGAATAACAATTTTTTTTCGACTTTGTATTAAAATTTCCGAAATTGTTGCATGTTTAGTTGCACAAGACGGTATTCCATTCGGGCCGTCACTCGTAGTAAATTCATCCGAGAAGCTTTTCATCATACACAGCTAACTCTACCGAAAAGCGAAGGCAGGACCATGGAACTAGTTCCTAATTAGTTAATGAGAACAAGACTGTTTAACTGTGAGACTGATATATAAGTTAAGGAGACCTATTGACTTCATTCACTCTTTCGTAATAAAACATTATTATAAGAAATTATCTCTTCTTCTGCAAAAATTATAAATTCCCGGGAATATGAAAAAATAATACCCGATACCCGGGTATTAAAAAAAGTCGCGTAACCCGAAACGGTACGCGAAAACCCTAATCTTGACCTTTCTCTTGATTGGAACATGTTATAGAAAGACCAGTGGAGTCGGATGGCAGAAAATAATGAAAGCGCATAGTCTATAAAGCATGTAGCGAACATATTGAAATGTTAGTAAAAACTTTAAGCTACCCTTTGTTGTGTAACGAAATCTGTAATTATTGTTCGTTTGTCCGTCTCCATACAAATTATTTGGCGACGAAGATGGGATGTAAAGATATATGTGTAATGTGAGAGAAAATTGTACTTGATTGAAAAGTTGAGCCACGGGTCTAAAAATATTATTAAAGTATTTATTATTAAAGTCCGCGTCAATACTTATTATTTGGCGACCAGAATAAGAAACGTTTGGTTGATTCAAACGTTTTGTCCGTTTTAATGTTTTGTTTTTTTTTTTTTGGATGTAACTATTTATACATACAGTATGTATACGCAATTGGCTATTTATACATACAGTATGTATACGCAATTGGCTATTTATACATACAGTATGTATAAGCAATTGGCTATTTATACATACAGTACGTATACGCAATAGGCTAATTATACATACAGTATGCATTCGCAATTGACTATCAGTAAATACTGACAGTTTATACAAATATTGGAGTTACTATTTTGGTAATAACTACACAATTGTAAGCAATTATAGTTTTATTTATTGAAGTTCATTTTACAATCTTACTCAATAATCTCATCAGGTTCTTGAAGTTCGATTGCACTAAGCCCAGTTCTTTCAAGTTTTTTACAATATAATCATCAATCTTTACATTTATAACATATATATCCATATTTAGTGCATCTTCAGTTGAAATATATCTAGCATGAAAACAAGTTTTTGAAAATATGTCCAAATTATTATATTTTCTTATCAAAAGAATATGACGACGTGGTGCACTAAAAGAATTCAAAAATGAATACAAACATGTTTCCACCGATGTATTATTTATAAATTTTGATATTTTGCTATCAAGATTTTTATCAATGCCATTCTTTGTAATTCTCATTTTGGACTCTTGCGGTTTGCGGTTGGACTCTTGCAAGTTTGAAATAATTTTAACTGTCTATGAAAAAAATTGATTCCTGTCTCTGTGAGGGCTTCAGAACATCCTTCAAGCATATTTCTTATTTCGATATCACTATCCATAATTTTTAAAACTTTCTGTTTATTTTTGGCTAATTTTATATTTATTCTTGAATCAATACAGTTTATAATTTCCATAATACATACGTAAATTATTGGCAAATTATGATATTTAGTTTGTATGTATTGTTTAAGGGTCTAAAATGATCCTTCAATTCTATTTTTGCAGTGCCTTCCATTAATGGTAAATGTTTTCTAAAACAATGTACCTATTGTATGTATTTTTCCTTAAGTGTTACATATTTATCTTTTGTTCCTATAAAAACTTGTACAGATTTACAAATTTCCAAAAATTCTTTTTTCTGCTCTTCATATTCTTCATAATTGGGAATACAAGCATTTCTTGAATTCATACAATAATTTATGCTTCTCATCAATTATTATCATCAACAAAATCTCATCACACAACACTAACAGAAGAAGAAGTAATTAAATACCTAATAAATAGGGTATAATAAAGGGTTCACCAACATACAGTGCATTAAACTGAATTCAAAATTTCCTGAAGCATACTCATCTTTTAAAATCACGATTCCCTTGGAACAACTAACTGTAATAAAATAGCCTGAAACATGGCCCAAATACGTACGCGTCAATCGTTTTTTTTTTCCCAAAGCTAAGAAAACCATCGACTACATAATAAATAAGCCCAATATACAAATAGTTCCAGAAAAAAATCACAACTTATAGAAATTCCAAAGCTTAAAAGAAAAAACCAAACAAATCGAACTTTTAAGCGTTGATTTGAAACCAGATATTATATGTTTGGCCGAGACATGGTTAAATGACATCAGGTCCACACAAATAAGAATAGAAAACCATCGATGATTCACTTCATCAGCTCATGCCACCGCACAGTTACCACGGGGGACGGGGTAGCAATCTGGCCCAACAAAAATATAATTAAATGTAAAGAAATTTCAAACCTAATGTCAATAGAAAAACAAATAAACAAAATTCGACAAATAAAAATGAAATAAAACTAGTTTGCTTATACAGACCCTCGCTAGGATCCTTAACCAACTTTATGACATTGTTGGAAAAGAACATCGACAAAATTTTCAACATGCATGACGAAATAATGATAGTAGGAGATTTCAACATCTATTTCGAACCCAATGCCAAAAAAAGATTCTATCTACTAGAACTCATGAGATCATATGGACTTAAAGCAAATTTTCCAACAAACACGAGTAACGTAAACATCAAGCAGCATTATTGATATTTTCACTTAAAAAAACCAAAAACAAAATTTTCAAACAAAAGGAATCTCACTTCATTATACAATATTATCAGACCACAGATTAATTCTCCTTTGCGGAAACATACAAAATCATACAGAACACAATATGAATTAAACAGAATCTTTAGCGAAACGAATAAATCTAAATTTATGTAAGACTTACAAGAAGAATCTTGGGAAAGCAACTTAATAACAACAAATAAAGACGACTGCAATGAGAAAACAGCAGAATTCATAAAAAAATCTTTAAAAACATTTTTATAAAGCATTCCCAATCAATAAACCTAAAATTATTGCAAAACCATGGATAACGGAAGAAATCAAAAAGTCAAGCAAAGAACTTCATAAGCTATACTCCGTACAAAAAAAATCAGATCTAAAAAGTGACTACCAGAACGCGAAGAAAAATCCTAAAAAAAAGAGTCTGATAATTGAAACAAAAAGAAAATTTTATAACGATAGAATCAATAACGCCACAAATAAACAAAGAGAACTATGGGGTATCATTAACAAGGTAAAGAACAAACAAAACCTTGAAGAATCAATCACATTAATAGATAAAAACCAAATCATCTCTAATGAGGAAGATATAGCAACAAAATTCAACGAGTTTTTCAAAAATGCACCGATACAAACGAAAAAACGTAACGAAACACACCGATAAACATAAATTATGACCATAGCCCCAAATTATATAATAGCATGTTTTTGGCAGAAATGACCGACTTGTGACATTGCGACATTGTGAATTGTTCATTCAAAACACACAAATAGACACTTTTCCCGAATGTTTGAAAACATCAATGATTATACCAATCCATAAGAAAGGCGATAAAACTGTCTAGACAACTACAGACCAGTAGCCTTAATATCAATAATAGCGTAAATAATAGAATAATGTATTCAAAGTAGAATCACATTCTTCGTATAAAAAAAAAATCGAATCAACAACATAGCTTTCGTAAAGACAAATCACCAATAACAGCAATAGAAAATGTATATCCAAAATTAATAAATGAAATAGACCAAGGAGACTGTGCAGTGGGAATTTTCTGCGATTTCTCAAAGACATTTGACTGTTTTGCTCACAATACACTACTAGAGAAACTATGGACTATGAATCTAGAAACAGAACACAACGCTGGCTCCAATCATATCTAGCAAACCGCAATCAATTTGTAAAAAAGTCTGGGTACCATAAGAAACCATATTAGTTCCACTACTATTTGCGTTATACAGAGTTGACTTTATCCACTACATTGGAGCAGATAATTGTATTATGTACGCAGACGACACTAGCATAATCATTACAGGCGCGTCAATACAAGAAATCGACAGTACAACCAAGCAGATATTATACAAATTATATCAATGGCGTTGCTGTATCATAATCATTTTCCATCATTTTTGTTTTGCTTTGCATAATATCCATATTCTTTTTTACCGATTGTATGATTATGATTAAGTGACATTTTTATTAGTCTCCATTTTGTATTTTACCTCTATAAAAATTCAACACTATATCTGGTACACATTGAATGCAGACTGTATGTATAAATAGTCAATTGCGTATACATACTGTATGTATAAATAGCCATTTGGGTATACATACTGAATGTATAAATAGCCAATTGCGTATACATACTGTATGTATAAATAGCCAATTGCGTATACATACCGTATGAATAAATAACCACATCCTTTTTTTTAGCTGAATCCATATCTCAATATCTCTATATCTCAATAGATATTTATTCTACTGTGTCGTGGTATATACTGATCGATAGAGAATTTTTTTCTCTATACATGATGTTTTGTTCTCTATACATTTTTTCCAAATTTTAATTTTTTGCCACGATTTAGCTTAGTATGATGCTATGATGTCGTCAAGCGATTTTCGGCCAATTTTTCTCCACGAATTCAAAGGATAGGATAGTTCAGCATGGTTGGACACCGGTGAGCCACCCAGTCACTTCCCAAAGGCGAAAACCCACGAAAAAATGACCATGGTTACTGTATGGTAGTCAGCGGTTCACTATAAATTTCTGCAACCGGCCCAAACCATCACTGTGAAGTCCTATTGTGAGGAAATCGACGAAATGTGCCGAAAATTGCGTCAGCGGCAGCCGCCACTGGTCAACAGTAGAGGTCCGATCCTGCTCCGCGACAACGCTCGTCAGGATGTTTCACAAATCACCATCCGAAAATTAAACGAATTGAGCGTCGCAGTTCTGCCTCGCCAATCAGAACCAGGCAAAAAACGGCCTTCGTAGACTTCATCGAATCCGGAGCACCCAATTTATATGCTGACAGAATTAATCGACTTGTGTAACGTTGGCAAAAGCACTGATTCAAATGGCGCTTATTTCGATTAAATTGAATAAGTATTATACAGAGATATTATAGTTTAAAGTAGACTCATAAAAACGTACAAAACTTGTGAAACAACCTTATATATATATATATATATATATATATATATATGTGTGTGTGTGTGTATATATATATATATATATATATATATATATATATATATATATATATATATATATATATATGCAGGGTATCCCAACGAAAATATAGATAGATAATATAGATAGATAGAATACGAGACCCGTCGATTTTTGTTCTTTGGGGGAGCTTTTTTCACAGTCAAGCCAACTCGATATGTTCATCCCCCTAATGCCTAGCAAACCCAACTTAAAAATTTCAAATGCAACTACCCCACTTGTGGCACATCATTTTAAAGCCCGTGTCATTGCGAATACAGTGACGTATCGTTTTTAGAAATCGGTTGAGATTTGACAGAATTATTGGTTCAAACGAAAAGATGACAAACCAACTTACGCGTAGTAATTTCTACACAAATGCCCACCATTAATAAATTTTTCATCTACTACACATGACCGCATTACCTAATAGGAGCTTTTTATTACCTTATATATATATATATATATATATATAAATTTATATATAAATATATATATACATATATTTATATATATATATATATATATATATATATATATATATATATATATATATGTGTGTTGTATTGTTTTTTAGGCGATTTCGCGTTGATGCTGAGGGTTGGCTCTGAAAAGAACCGGATTCTCGACGTTTCGGCGAACTAACGTTCGCCATTCTCAAGAGATATATGCGTCCGCACGGGTTAACCGTTAGACGCATACTTAGAGCTCGTTCGTGCGATAAGATTACTTATAGCTGTCTGGCTTCGGGTCATGCGCGTTTTTGTTTGTCTTGTTGGTCGTACATGAGTCTGGGGTGTCCTGGGATTGCATTTTGAGGGTGGATATGATCGGTCGCCATGCTGGGGGCAGTCTCAAGGAATCGTCTCTCGTGTTCATGCAGTAGTCTCGTTTTTCTATCTCTATGGCTTCTCTGTATACTCGTGCCATTCCGTGGGTAATCTGTGTAACAGTCCTTGAATTTCTAAAGTCCATCCAGTGACCGGTGTTTGTGTGTTGGACAAGTGCCGATGAAACTTTGTCTCTGTGTCTGACTGAAACTACATGTTCTTGAATCCTAGCAGATATTTTTCTATTGGTACGTCCAATGTAGGTTCATTCTCATGTTCCGCAAGGTATTTCGAAAATTCCATGGGATTCTAACGGGATGGTGTCTTTAACGCTGCGTAGCATAGAGGATATTTTCTGGTTAGGTTTGAAAATGGTGTCGATATTGTGTCTTTTAAGGATTCTGGCGATTTTGTCAGTTGATCCATGAACATATGGTAGGTAGGCTGTGCTAACGGGTTTCTGGCGTAAACTTAAAACTAAAATATGTCCAGACAGAAGAATTTGGGTTGGGTTCTTATGTTTTCATAATATTCCTGTAAATTTCAGGATGCCATATTTACCAGGATACTGCGCATTCCTTTTACAATTTACCTTTGATTTTGTATCAGCTTTAGATGTCTTAGCGATGGATTACATTATTTTAAATTCATGAAAGGTGGTGCTCCTTCCATCAAAATAACATCCCAAAACGTAAGTGAGAGTGAAAGTTAGCGTAGCAAACAATTTTCAGGACTTCATGACTTACACTTCTCTATAAAATTCCTATGACGTATGTTGTTTTATTTAATTTTGTTTAGGTCATTTAAGGGCATTTATGAGAGCATTCCAGTTCACATAGCAGCCGATTTCCATTCCTAAAGGTAGACTTCCGAGTAACGCGACACTATCGCAACGGTCGTAGCGTCAAAGCCTCCGCGTCAGCATCGTAGCGATTCTGTCGCGAGATCGACTTCCGAGCATCGCGGCTTCAGTAGTGGCGTTTGAAACAGTCAGTTTTTGAATACACTCTTAGTAGAACGCTTGTGTCGGTCTAGAAATGAACTAGATAATTGAAAATGTATTAGAATAAGAAGAGGATGATGATCTTTTGTTTCGTCACAATCTCAGTCTTGAGATAAACTTACCCGACCCCATTTTCACAGGTCGAAATGATAAGGGTACTTATAATATCTTTATAAAAAAACATTTAAATTATAATGACGAAAAGTTCAGGAGTTTTGTCGGTTCAATAAAAAACAATTTAATTATTTTTTATCAATGATATATGAAGAACTTCTTCCAGAAACATCTCGTCTTCCTTCTCCGTAAATCTGTTGTCCATTTTTTATTGTTGGATGTTGTCAACTATTTATTTAACCTTAAAATCTAGTTCAGTTCGTAGCGGCTGTACGTCTGAATTATGTATGGTCGCGATCGGTCGCTATCGCGGAGCGTCAGTGCCGCGGCGTCACTGTCGCGGCGTTAGTGTCGCTGAGCTCGAATGGCTCCTCATACATTTCCATAGTGCATAATACTATCGCTATGTCGCCGCGTCAGTATCACTGCGTTAGTGACGCCAGAGCCGTTTTACTCGGAAGTCTACCTTAACACCTAACCACCTGACATAAGTCTCTAAGACCCAAAGTAGCAGTAATTTTCTCACCTGAGACGTATAGCAGGTGGTTAAGGATTAAGAGTTTTACAGTGTTCTTAACATCTACATCGTCTTTTCCTATTATAATTCGTTGATCTACTTGTTTTAAAAATTGTTACGTTGGTTTTCTGGCTGTTACATGTAAGTTTATTTATGTTGAACCATTCGGTTATTCTTGCCATGCTGATAATTACATTGGTAGGTAAGTCTACCAATCTGGTGTTAGATAATAATAGAGAAGTGTCGTCGACGTAATTGACAATTTAAAGTGGGGTAGATTTTATTGTTGAGGGTAGGTCGGTAATATAATATATTATAACGACCTATAATATATTAACGACGAATATAATATTTATATTAACGACCTACCCTCAACAATAAAATCTACCCCACATTAAATGGTCAATTAGGTCGACAACACTCTGTTATTCTCTATTATTCTATATTATAGAGTGGGAAGTGATACCTGTCTATAAAAGTTGTGAGAGGGACGATATGAGAGAGGGACGAAATGAGATAGGGACAAAATGAGAAACTAAAGGGGTTTAATGCTCATGTATTCATCCTATAAAATGTTTACGAAATTATTAGAAAGGCGTTTGGTGGTGAGAGTGGAGGGTAAAAAGTTGCTACCAGAAACGCAAGCAGCTTTTAGAGAAGGAAGGTTATCTTTTAGTTATCTCAGTAGTTTGCCATTGCTTTCCACGAGGTAGCCACAGCATAGTTCCGTGAAAAAATTCACGGTTTGTCATTTGCTCATAAATTTACTCAATAGTGTTTAAAAATAGTATACTAAAGAACGAGTTCAATAAGCGCGGTTTTTTAGCACGCGTATTTATGTACATGTGAATATGGATATTAATGGACAAGTGTTAAAAACGCCTTATGAACGAGTTTTTTATACTATTTTGCGCCTTATTTTATGCCATTATGATTTTGTCAGTTGATCCATGAACATATGGTAGGTATGCTGTGCTAACGGGTTTCTGGCGTAAACTTAAAACAAAAATATGTCCAGACAGAAGAATTTGGGTTGGGTTCTTATGTTTTCATAATATTCCTGTAAATTTCAGGATGCCATATTTACCAGGATACTGCGCATTCCTTTTACAATTTACCTTTGATTTTGTATCAGCTTTAGATGTCTTAGCGATGGATTACATTATTTTAAATTCATGAAAGGTGGTGCTCCTTCCGTCAAAATAACATCCCAAAACGCCATTTTTATGCCATTTCTAAATAAAAAAAATCGTCGATACATATTGAGAAAATTGTATCGCACTCGGCGATCCATAAACGAACCCATATGAGTGCTTTAATGACTTCATTATAGACTCAAAATAGAAAAATGTATTATTTCGAAGAACTAGCAGATACGCATTTAGCTTATGGCAACGGCCAAACAGCTGCAAGGATTTATTGAGAAGGTTATCCGAATCGGCAGCAACCTCATCATGCAACTATTGCAGCTATTTATCGACGTCTTCGAGAGCGTGGAAAATTTGAAAATTATATGACAGGTACAGGACGTGATAGAACGGTTCGTACTGTGGCATTAGAGGAAAATGCCAATGCTGTTGCCAATAATCCGAAAACTAGTGTTAGAACTGTAGTACACGTACTTGGAACTAGTGCTTCAACAATGTGGCGCGTTCTTCGCGAACAGCTCTTACATCCTTTTAAAATTCACAAAGTCCAGGCACTGAATTGTAATGACTTTGCTGCACGAGTACAGATTTGTAGGTGGTTCTTCAACAGCACACAACAGAGTGAACGGTTTCCAGAGTTGATTTTTTTACCGATTAGGCTATGTTTACAAGGGAAGGAATGTTCGATAGCTGATAAAATCCTCACGAGGTAATCAACACAGATTTTCAATTAATGTTTGGTGTGGGAATGTTGGGAACTAATTGATAGGTCTATTTGTGTGCCGGGTCGCTTAACGGGGGCGGCTTACAGAAATTTTCAGTAAAATGATTTCCTCAATGGATTAAATCCGGTCGATGTTCAACTGAGACATGAAATGTGGTTTATGCATGACGCTGCACCAGCACATGTTAGTCACCAGGCCAGTGCATGTCTCGATGCGAGGTATCGTGATAAATGGATAGACAGTTCCAATACCATGGTCAACCCGCTCCCTAGATCTGAATCACCTGGAATGTTTTTATGGGGTCATCTGAAAACCATGGTGTAAGAAACTCCAGTCATAGCACTTGAGGAGCTACTGCCACGTGTAACTGAAGCGTGTTGAACGGTTCTTCGTTCGTCCTTCTTTATTGCAGCGGTGTCGTCTGTGCATTGAACAGGGGGGCGACATTTTGAACAATTTTTGTAAATTATGCATAGGTTCTTTTTTATGTTTGTAAATTTTATCAATAAATTCCACCCAATTGCTTGTGTAACTGTAAAACTGTCTGTACTGTAAAACTTTTTTGGAAAGCGTTGGTAAAGCTTTTTAGACCATATATGCATCAAGAGTTTTATGCTTATTTTGGATCCTATTATAGAATCAGCCCCGAAAGTTTGTCGGTGGAGTTCTGACACACCCGGTATATACTTGACTTGCAGTTCTTCTGTAAACAAAAATCCTCGTTTACTAATTTTGGGTTCTGGGGCTAGAAATTTCAACAGTCTACAACCCTAACTTTAATTAACAACACATTTGTTTTTTTTCTTTTTTTAAATTAAATACTTTATTTTTTGCGTATTTAAAATACGAAATAAAATATTTCAAATTTTATATAATAAATAATTATTAATTGGCAAAATTGTTTAAATTAAAACAAGAACAATTTTAGTATAAATCGAAAATGAAAGAGACATTTTCTTAATAAGATAAAATTAAAAAATTTAGTAACCCCCGACACAGAAAAACCTTTAAAAAGTAAAAAAAAATAAAATTTCTCTCTTGCCCTTTTAACTTCATCAAAAGTACCTATTAATATATCGATGATGAACGTCGCCGCGTCGGGAGACCGCTATGTGAAGCATATAAACTACTGAGCATTTTATTACCCTGATATATAATCGACCAGGAATTTGCAAGTCATAAGGATAAGCTCTTTGCTTTGTTCCTGGACTTAAAGGCTGCATATGACACTGTAAATAGGAAAATGTTGTGGGAATGTTTGGAAAAAAGGGGATGTCTGGAAAATTAAAGATTGTATCGAGATTGTAAAGAAACATGGTGTAGGGTCAAAGTGAGAGAGAGAGAGAGTCGAGGGTCTGAAGCAAGGCTGCCCGGTTAGCCCGGCACTCTTCCATATATATTTGGCAGATTTGGAGAAGGTCCTGGCTGCTGGACAAGCAGGGGGAGTGGTAGTTGGGAGGAAGAAAGTGTGGAGTCTGGCTACGCAGATGATGTGGTAATATGGCAAAATCGGCAGAGGAATTGAAAAAAATGATTGAGATTCGAGATTTCTTTGATAAAAGGAAAGTGTCTGCAAAAGTAGATAAAACAAAATGGATGAGGTTTAAGAAATGTAGGGTGTGTAAGAAGCAGAGGTTCGAATAGAAGGGAACGGACATAGAACAGGTTGGACATTTTAAGTATTTAGGGTTTATATTAGGGAGTGGGTGTGGTAATAATGAGCATATAGAGAACGTGGCTAAAAAAGTATGGGTGGCGGGAGAAAGGTTCTGGAAAGTATAGGGAAAGAGTTTAGCACAAATTTCCGGGCACATGAGATGATAAGGAAGGCTTGTTGGTGGAGTATATTGATTTATGGAGCAGAAGTATAGGGAGTGGAGGAAGAAGAAGGCGTGGAAAAAGTGCAGCTACAATTCTTTAAAAAGACCCTGTAATTAGACAGATCAACTTCTTCTTCTTCTTCCTACATAGTGCTGCAGGAGGTAAATGCATTTAAACTATGAATTGAAGCAAGCCGACGAGTAGCAAGGTATAAATATAAGGTGAATGGAATGGCAGTGGAAAGAATTAGAAAAGAAGTATTCAGGGTAGCAAGTTTGGAAGGAATTAATGGTAGAAGAGAGACAAATTGGGCAAAGAAGAGAAGGAAACTGTATGAAGGAGATGGTATGTCTAACATGGAAATGGAGAGGCTTAGGAGGAAAAGTAGTGCGAGTTAACGAATAGCTAGTGATGAGGTTGAAGGAAGTTGAACTGCAAGAAGGTCGAAAGAAAATAATGGAGAGTAGATATGGTAAGGATTAAGTGGAAATACAAATATGTGAAGGACTGACTAAATACTTAAAATCAACAATGGGCCTAAATGCCCAGTCATTAATTGCCAGGTTTAGATGCGGATGTGAAGAAAGATGTGGAAGTATTGGATGTATGACAGGTATAAGAGTTGTGGTGTATGTAGGGTAGGGAAGGTTTTTTCGGTGTGGGTGCATTGATTAGAAGAGTGCAAAAAAGGAGAGGGGACTGAAAGAGAGAGAGAGAGAGAGAGAGTGTTAGGAAAGAAATCGAAACAGTGCATGAATGAGGATGGTATGTAAGGAACAGGGGGCATAAACAGAGGAATAGCCCGGTGTAGTTTTTTTTTTCTTTTTTTTTTTAACTTTAGTTACTTTATTTAGGCCTAGGCCGCACTAGGGCTAAACCGCCGCGGTTTTTAATAGCGTGATTTTGTGACTCAAGTAAGTTAATACAAGCGGCCTCACTTGCGGTTTTTTCCCGCGACTGATTTTTCCCATAGCGTACCGTGTGTTTCTCGAGCGGTTTCGCGGTTATAGCGATTACCGCTCGCGGGAAAAAACCGTAGTGCGGCCTCGGCCTTAGACTTTATTTTTATGGTTTGCACAGTATATTGATTATTGATTTGGGATTTTGTATAAGCGGTTTGTTTTTCATTTGAACATCATTGAACAGCAATGAAGTTATGTTAGAAAGTGGGATGCGGTACAAGCTTCATGATGGGGAAAGAAAAAATAGAACGGGAATGGAAGGCGGTAATAGTAGCTTAAGACACACAAGGAAGGTAACATGGACGACTAGACATTTGTCGAAAAGTCGGAAAAATAGTTAAATACCCGTAGGTAATACGACAGAAGACGAAGGACAAAAACAAGAAGAGGAAAGGACAACAGAAAGAAGAAAGATGTAAATATAACAAACACCACCACCCACCTAAAGTAATGCTCACGCGATTCCAGGTGGAGTACAGTGAAGAGACAGAGGAGGGGTTTTATGAGTATGCTGGTCACAAACAACTCGATCAGAAAGCCACACGGGAACAGTACACGGGAACGAAGGCCCCGGTGTGCAATAATGCATTCCCTCCTTCAAAAAGGAATGTGCAAACTATGTGTGGCCAGCAGACATAATAACCCCTTGAGGCAAGGAATTTCAGATAATTTTAAATATCCCACCATGCATATTTCCGCCGTGCCTCAAAAAGTTAAAGCTTTTCATGAAAAACTGTTCAAGTACTTCGAAATGTAATAAATGTTTAAAATGTGATTGTTTCTAAATTTAAATATGTTTATTGACTAAAATATTTGCATACTCCTTGTTGTATTTGACATTTTACACAAAATATATTTTTTCACTTTACCATATTTAGTTTTAGGAATTTCATTCATAATGCAAATTTTATTTGGCAATTTCATTGCAGGCAAAATTCCTTCCATATACCTTAAATAAGTAATAATAACTATAACTTCATAAAAAAAATAATTATACTTCTTATATAACTTCAAGGGAATTAAACAATAAGGAAATTTTCATAAAACAAGGAATATTAAATATTGTAGGAACTACCAGTGCGGGTACTATCAGATCTTCAATCAAGTACTGGGAGTAGAGATGAGCATGGGACGAGTTTCTCGTTCCAGATTCCATCCCGTGGAACGGATCACTGTCACTGTCCCATCACATCTCATTTTTGTCCCACTGTCCCATCCCACAAAACTAAAATATTCGACCTATCCCATCCTATTCATCACATGCCATCCCGGTCGCGCGGCCCGTCGCATTCTACCCATTTTTCCCAAACAGCAGAATTTCTTTTCGGTTCAGACTTTCTTAACGAGAATTAGTTCGAATTTAATTCTTTAATAATTTCTTTATCTGACAATGAGTAATCCTTTTACGTCGCAAACACATCGTAAGACTTTTCGGGAACTACATCGTTATCACAGAAATCTAATAGGCTGGTCATATTACGGAAAATGTGTGTACTGGCACGATAAGCAATTAATTATGCACAAACTAGATTTACTAGATTATCAAAAGTCGTTACACTCCGTCCCATACAAAATTGTCGAACCACCTAATCCCATCCCACGCGACGTTCATACCACTCATCCCATCTGATATGACGATGGGATGGGATGGGTCGATGGTATGCCAATGCTCATCTCTACCCGAGAGCATAGTATAGAGGTGTAATTTTACATTTTAAAAAAACTCCTCATAGACAGCATAATAATAGACCTAGCAAAAGCGAGCATATGACAGCATAAATGAGAATCAATTATTTAGAATAATAAAGAGTTTGTAATACCAATAAAGCTTGTCAAATTAACCCGGTTGTCATTAAACTATACTAGAAGCAAAGTGCGGATACAACGGGAGCTATCGACAAGTTTCGTAGTAGCATCTGGGATGCGACAAGGAGATGAACATTCTGCAATACTATCCAACCTGGCCCTAGAAAAAGTGATTAAGCCCTAGAAAAAGTGAAACAGCGAACGAAGAATAATATTCAGCACAATCTAAAGTTATCCTTGCGCTCGCGGACGATATGCATGTAATAGCCAGAAACACTTAGGTAATAAAAGAGGCATGCGAACCTCTTGACAAAACTGCGAAAAGTTAATATCGATACTAACCAAATAACCCAAATAACCAAATATAAGGTGATGCCTAGAAGCACAGCGCAAATCAGACCAACGGAAGCAATATGCAGAAGACAGTTTGAAGTGGTGGAATCCTTCAAGTATCTGGGATCTATAATAAACAGCAACCACGAAATATCCGAAGAAGTCATAACCTACATAAAACTTGAGAATCGTTGCCTGTATAGTCTACACCCAATACTCAGCAGCAGAGACCTGTCGCGCAGAACCAAGCTAAGAATGTACAAGACACTAATTAGACCAGTGGTGACTTATGGCAGCGAGACTTGGACCCTTACAAATGCACACGAACTGCAATTGAACCTCTTCGAACAGAAGGTGCTTCGTCAGATTTTTAGTCCTGTAAACGCAGTCCTGGGGGTGGAAGATCTCAATGAACCATGAGATACGACAGATTTTCAACGAGTAAGATTTACTATTCAACTGGGTTCTGGAAACGATCATACGAATGCGGAACTCAGAGCTTATAAATCAAAGAATAAACTCAATGTGCTAAGGGAGGCAATCAGGAGGAATTAAAGTCAACTGTTTGCATGGCCTTTGCAGATGACTTTGCGATACTCTCAGAAAGCCCAAAGGAAGCGATAACTCAGATTAACCTCTTAGGAAAGACCGCCAGAAAGACAAAAGAAACAAATAGAAAAGAGATAAAAAAATTCATGATAAAGGACCAACATTTCTTGAAACGGAGATAGGGCGGATTCAAAGAGTAAAGAAATTTAAATATCTAGGTGAAACGATACAGGACAATGGTCTAGAGAAAGCAGCGCTAGGCGATAGGACCTCAAAAATGGAGAGAGCGTATGAACAAAAAACATCTATAACAAGAAATGCATCTCCTGGATCGTCAAAATAAAGCACTACGACACTGTAGTGAAAACAGAATGTCTGTATGCCTGTGAATGCCTTTCAATGAACTACAGGCTAGAGGCAAGTTGGAGGTCCTGGAAGGGAAAATCATGGGCCCAAGCCAGACGGAAACCGGATAGAAACTTCGGTGGAACGCATAACTCTATCAGAATGTAGAAAAAATCTCTGCGACCATGAGGAAACTGAGGCTAATATTTCTTGGGCACATATACAGAATAGAAAAATCCAGATTAACCAAGCAGTTATTTGACTACTTCTGGAACGAAAAAATGGATTAAAGAAACTCAGAAAGACCTTGAAAGATCTAACATCTCAGAGGCCCAAATGTTGGAAAGGGATACGTTTCGAAACAGTATACACAATTTGGAAGGGTTTCATGACGAGAGACGAGCTACAAAGACCAGAACAAACTGGAAAAAGAACTAGCGACAATGAAATGCGGTAGGTTACCATAAGCAGGACGCAGAATATAGGACACTAGGCACCCCAAATGGGAACTGGAAGTCAGTATAGCAGGACTTAGGCCGCGTGGTAGACCAATGAGTAGATGGCTGAACAGCGTGGAGGAAGACGCGATGGTAAATTGGAAAGTCTCTGCAAGAAACCGAAGTAGGCGGTTGCTCCCTCATTCAGAAGAATGCCAAAGCTTTAAAAGATTAAATATTGTAATTATATTTACTGAAAAATTTCGCGAGTCTGCATAGGTTTTTCTCCAAGCACAACAAAAAGAGTTATTGCTCCATTACTAAAAGCAACAGCCTCTAGAATATTTTCATGCATCGTTGCAACTTCCTCAATTTCATACGCTGGAAAACTAATATAGTCCCTAGAGATAATATCTTCAACCCGTCCTTGAATATATAAACATCCCTGAGCATCGTACTGAGCGACATCATCTGTATGGAAAAATCCATCCAAATCAGTGAAATGTTTCTCAACAAGATATCTAAAAAAAGAACATTCAACATTATTGTTTTATATACCTACATTTATCTTCAAACCCTGATGAAATTGTTAATCCTTGATAGCAAAGTTCGCCCCAAGTGTCTATACCAACAGGCTGATCAGTTTCCAGATGAAGAATTTTTATTTTTGCACCAGGAAATAATTTTCCACAACTAGCGGGTTTTTGCTGTGCCAATGAAGAGTCATCAGGAGTAATACCAGCTATAAATCCGCATTCCAAGACTAAATAAATATTTGTAACGACAACATTCACCATAGACGACGTTATATATGCAATTATCCTTGCCGTAGTTACAATGCCTCCAATCAATATCCGTTTTAAACAACTTAAATTGTAATCCTGAAAGAATCTTTAGTTAGAATTTCAATAAATAATATTTTTAAATTTACTTGTTCTTTACTGTTATATCTGGCAATTTTTAGCGCGTTGTCTGTGCCTAATATAGCAAACTCAATATTCAAATCGTGGATCGTCCTGCAAACATCCCGTTCATCGAATGTTCTTGGAACAACTCTAATTAAATGCCGTTCAAATGTAATTAATATTAATATAACCTGTGTGGTTCCACATAAAGGAAAATAAGAAATAATCTTTAAAGTGTGTTTCAAGATCAAGTCATTTGTTATTACTGCTCTAGCTAAAGCTGCGGAATGACTTATTTTAACTAGCTTCGGCAATTTTGAAACACCAGAAGTTGTAAAAATGAACGCCGTTTTTCGTTCTGGATTGGCAATTGCAACTGGTTGGAATGTAGGGTCTGGTGGGTTATTAAAGATTTTTTTAAACTCTGTTTTCGGATCTTCGCCGCTAAATACATAGACCTTGCCATGATTCTCGCCCAGAACTTTTTTAACGCTTACAAGAACCCGTGCATCACAAAAAATTACACGCGGATTTAAAGATCGTAAAATCCCATCAAATTCGCCGTACTCTAAATCCGGATCGATTGGAGCCAGTTCAGCCCCAACAAAAAGTACACCCAATATTATTATTGCTTCCTCCAGTTTTGGTTTGCAGGACATTCAAACGATATCGTCTTGTCCTACGCCGCATTTTAAAAGCTCCGCAGCGACTTGAATAGCTTCTGATTTTACTGTGCTTATTTTCATACTGTTCCCACTTGAATCCACCTAAAAAATTCAATTGGGATTCGAAGGTAATTAAAGTGTTTAAAAATCCGATTCCAAAACGGATGTTGTTGTTACCTGGTTTATTTCATCCTTGAAGCTTTCTAAACGATTAAAGTATCTTAACCCTAAACCTAACTCTGGGAAATCGAGTTCAAATCTTGGTCCTTCTAACACTAAATCCATTTAAACTTCGTTTTCGTTAGTAAATGACAATGTCAAATTTTTAAATATTTTAATAAATTTTAACTAATTTCAATAAATTAGTAACTATGGAATTTATAACTTTATGTGGCATAAATAATGCAATATACTGTCTATGTAATAAATCTATCACAGATCTATTAATCTATCTTAAGACGATTCTAATTAATGAGATATCATCTGTTACAGTTTTCCAACATAGCAGGTTGATTAATTGTGGATGTGAGTAGCCTTTATCACCGATTTCGGTGCTACATTCACTAATTGTTGACAATTAATGGTTTCTAGATTTAAATGAAGATTAATTAAACATTAGGATCTTTCTAAAAATCCCCTTCTGTTTAGGGATAGATATATCGCTGGTCGGAGGAGAACATTAATTTGAGCGGATTGATCATTAATTTTGATATTAAATTCATTACTACATTGTCTAGTCAATAACAAAGAGCAAATTGTTAGTCACTGGTATTTGTTTGAATTTGATCATTTATATTGAATACAAATGCCTTGCCTAGATATCTTTAAGAATTTATGAAAGTACTCCGCTAATTTATGTAGAGCCGTAATAATGATCCTGTTATTAGTTAAAGAGTAAATAATTTTTTTTTTCTGTCCACCCTATATTCACCCTGCACTTCCTTAAAGCACACCCTGAACTCTTCGTCCTAAAAGCCGACCAAGGCAATATAAGGATCATCTTGAAAAGAGAGGATAACCGATCCAGGATCGCCGAACTTCTGACAGATGATACCACTTATACTCCCTTAGATAGAGATCCCACATGTAGGTTTGAACGTAGGAATAATGAATTGGTTATGACTAAAGCGTACATTGACCAAACAACTATTTAGTCGTACACAATGTCATTGCCCCCAGAATCTAGGGATTACCAAAAATTCACAATGAAAATTTTCCTCAACGGCCCATTGTTTCTTAAGTTCAGGCTCATTCGTAGAAGTTGGCTAAATTTATTTCGAATATTTTGTATAATGTGTTCGCCGACTACCACTGTTTTAGAATCAAACCTTTGAGTTTGCCACTGCCATGAACAATTACCAAGTACCTGATGGTCATGAACTGTTGTCCTTGAACGTGTCCTCCAACATTCCGTTATTAAGTTATTTCTGTACATAATTAAATCCAATTGGGCTTTGGCTCCCATGTTGCATAATACCATGTAATACGTTTCTTGAAATTCCTGGCTTCATTTTTTTCCTTTGAAAATAAGTTTTTCGTTCAGATTTTTGGCACCTTCATGGGATCACGCTCATCTCACAATCATGGGATCAGTGGTTGCGGATATCTTATAATTACAATGATAAATATAATTATAATGATATAATAATTATGATAATTCCTAAATTAAGTTTACCATGGATAAACTTAATTTTCAAATTCCCTTTCTTTGGCAATATATTTTAAATTAAAATTGGGATCGAAGTCTTTCCTTCTTTGCCTTGTACTAAGCTAAGAAGGAAACATTGGCTACTTTAACAACCTTGAGTATGCCTCCGGGAATATCACCGACAGCTTGTCCTTCGAAACCTGCGACTAAAACTTCGTCGTTTTCCTCAATGTGATCTCAATGTACCAAAGCTGTGGATTTCTTTTAGTTCTTGATCAATTATACCCTGACGCTTTTACTGATAGCGGAACTGGGCTATTTAGCTTCAACACCTACTTTTTGTAAGACAATTCCCTTGGAATAGGAAGCTCCTCCGAAAGGGTTTCCCTTCCATCTAGTACCCAAATGGTCTTTTTTGTAGTCCTTATCGGCCCATCTTTGCTCTCTGCGATGACTCATATGCTTTCTTGTTGCACGTAAACCACGGGGTTTTCCCATGTTGACGGTTCTAGAGTATAACCGGAAAAGGTATGTCGGCAACGATATGTTGACGATATTGTCTGTACAATCCCGCACGAGACAAACATCGAGGTCTTGAGTGCATTTAACTCTTACAATGAGCATCTTATTTTTACCATATAATCCGATAATAACAATCTGCCTTTTCGAGACACCCTTATAATCAGGGGAGATGATAATCGAAGGAAACTAGATTGGTACCCAACAGTTCGGGTAGATATCTCAACTTTTTGTCTAGCGCTCCTTTCCAGCACAAGCTGAATGTAGTTTTGTGGTCTGAAGGCCAGGATTTTCTAGATTGTCCATCCGGATCTACGTGCTGCGAGCACTGCTAGATTGTTTATTATCCCAAAGAAAAAAAGCTACCCCTCAATTTTGCTAAACAAGATTTTATATTCTAACCCTCTTAGACAGCCTGTTATTGGTGTCGTTGCAGGTGAGGATACAAAAAGCTACAAGAGCTTTCACTTTGTAGAATCCCTGTCTCCTGCCATCAAATCGATCTTTTGTGTAAGAGTCCAGCAATTATAACAGATAAATGCTATAACACTATCAATAGATCCTTCAGTCGGTTTAAGGATTTAACACCGACCTTAATGCAATCTAATGTGGTTTATCATGTACCGTCTGCTGAGTGTGAGCTCGTGTACGTTGGATGGATTAGCCAAAGGCTATTTGCCAGATTGGCTAATCTCAGAAGTGATTGCAAACTAAAACCACATTCTTGTGCTCTGGCAGCACATTGTAACGATATGGATCAAGGAGTCAACTATGGTGACCTTAAAGCCCTTGCAAGAGAGTCATTTGACGAAGAGACTTCTTCTAAATGCCAGTGCTGCCATGAATTCGAGAAAGTACATGGATGGTTTGAGCAATATGTACGCGTAGCTTATGACTTATACTCATGATGTATATGATAATTATAGCTGATTTTCTTTTTTTCTTTTTGAAGGGATCAACACAACACTGTCAGCGTTTTTTTCAATTCTTTATAGGCTCCCTGGAAGTCTTCGCGCGGAAGACTATCTAGCGACCCCGTAGTATTGAATAGCTTTCAGGTCTCTTTTGATTTGGGGGAACAAAAGTCGCTGGGAGCTAGGTCGGGGCTGTAGGGTTCCTGCAATGTTGTACTTGGCCAAAACTTCGCTGGTGGTGAGCGACGTGTGAGAGGGAGTATTGTCGTGGTGAAGAATCCAATCGTCTTTGGTCTCCAGGCGGACGCGGCAAACTCGATCCTTCAAACTTGGTGGCGGAGCACTTCAGCTTAAAGCGACCTGTGACAGTCTGTCCGGCCCAAACAAACTCTTTGTAGATAACCCCTTTGGCATTAAAGAAAACAATGAGCATGCGTTTCGCACGTGGCTCGATCATGGCAGCTTTCTTGGGCTTTGGAGATCTGAGACCTTGTTTCGACTTTTACTTCCTCTAAATAATCAAGTTTGGTTATCTTCCCCGCACATCGGCGACACCGGAACGTCTCCGCGGACCAGTCCGAAGACCTGAGTAAATCATTCAATCGGTAGTAGGAACGAGCGGTGTGTACAAAGGGCAGGGACGTAATCAACACGAGCTTATGATTCCCGCTTACTGGAAATTCCTCGTTCATGAGGACCAATTGTAATCCCCAATCCCTGCACGAAGCTGGTTTAACGGGTCAACGGGGCTGTTCGGCCAGGGAAGACACGCAGATTCTTTCAGTGCGCCCTACACTAAGGTCTTCTTCTTTTCCCTAGGACGCCGTCTCCCATCGAAGGTTGGCGCTCCAACTGGCTATAATGGTGCGTGAAACCGCACCTCTGACAATCTCTATAGATGTCCGTCCGAACCATCGACGCAGATGCTTTAGCCACGAGTTCTGTTCTGATCGTTTTACCCTCGATCTTTCCCTCGATGACGAGTCGAAGGATCTCGTAACGCTCTTCCCTTACAACATGCCCGATACATTGAGGAACTTTCGTTCTTTGACGGTTGTCATCAGCACTTTACCTTAACCTATTCTTCTCAGAACTTCCTTGTTGGTTATCCTGTCTACCCAGGATATACAGCGATACAAGTGCATTTCAAAGGCGACAATGCGGCTCTACATTGATTGGCTGAATGTCCAGCTCTCGGAGTCATAGAGTAGCACTGGGAAGATATAGCAACGCAATTTACGTATGCGGAGCTGTAGGTTCAGGTCCCAACTAGTGAAGAGGATCTTTATGGGGATGAATGTCCTTCTGACCTGCTCTATCCTTGATCTGATTTCCATTTTAGGGTCCCTGTTCTCGCTTACGAGGGCTTCAAGATATTTAACTGACGGCACTTGGTACACGACCTAAGGGCTTCGCCCCTGGCATTGGTCAATCTCGGGAATTGGTCCCTCTAAGAAGAATTAATTGTGTGGCGATAGTAAAAACCGCACCAGACTCGTCTCACGACGGTGTAGATTGCAGATATGGTGGTGACGACTTGTACTGCGACCTTTCTATTGGGGTATCTATTGTACTTCACCCTCCTCCTCCAAGCGTTGGTGTACTTACCCATTTAGAGCGCTTCCTCTAATCCTGATTCCTTTAAGAATTTCAGGATCTGGGTGGGATTCAAGGCCTGCAGCTCCTCTGTGTTCAAGCAGTGACGCCGAGGTACATCTGTCTCTTGCGGAGTAATGTTCCGCAGTCTTTGAGCATATGTATGGGGGTTTCCTCTGCTGAACCACATAATCTGCATCCGTCATCCTCCTCTAGGTCTAGGACCTTGAGATGTTTCCCAAGTCTGCAGTGTCCCGTCAGGACTCCTGTCAGAATTCTAAGCTTGTTCCTGCTTAATTTCAGGCAAGCTTTTGTTCTTTTCTGGCTAAAAGGACTCCATCATCACTATGGACTGCCTTAGCCTTTGAAGTTCTTTCCGGGTTTTCATCCATTGTTCTCTTGTTTCTTCAGCGAAACTTTTGTGGTTGGTGTTCACACTCCTGTCGCAAAAGGGTTCCGGACTTATAAAGGGGCTACTGGATCCCTTGTTTGCTAGGTGATCGGCTTCTTCGTTTCCGACTATAACAGTGTGTCCTGGCACCCAGTATAGCGTTACTTTATTATATTTGCCAAGCTTGTTTAGCTTCCCCACACAGTCCCATACCAGTTTGGATCTGATGGTGTATGAGCTAATGGCCTTAATGGCTGCTTGGCTGTCTGACAGGATAACAATTCGTTTTTGCGATAATTTCTGTTGAGGTTAAACTGTGCACATCTTTCAATTGCGTGTATGTCTGCTTGGAAGATACTTGGGAATATTTCTATGGATTTGAAGTATTTGGTATACCACCATCTGTATACCACTTGATAGCATTTTGCTCTATGTGGTATGCTGACGGTTCGTCGCTCTAATCGGCTTTACAACTACACATTGCTGTGCATTTCGTCTTTTGGTGATTCCACCCAGGGCATCTTGGCAGCGAGGCTGTTTCGGTCTCTGCTCCCGATTATTTTCCTTCTACCTATTCCTTCCTTGCTGAACCTTACAATCGCCAAGCTGGCGGCCCTTTCCATCACAAGGTGCAGCGGAGTCAGATCCAGCAGCACCTCCATTGCTGCTGTCGGACACGACCCCATCGCCCCCGTGATGCAGACACACGCCAGTCTTTGAATCTTCTCAAGCTGTTTCCTCATAGAGGCCAGCTTGGTTCTACTTCCCCACGCAACTGCCCCATAAGTGATTGCAGGTCTCACTATCATGGTGTACATCCATCGCAGGATTGTGGTGTTACAACCCCAAGTTTTTCCAGGCAGATTTCTGCACACCATTAGGGCGCGTTTCGCTTTACTTACCGCTACCTCAGCGTGTCTATTCCATAGGAGTTTGCTATCTAGTGTGATACCCAGATACCTTATCTCCTGTTTGTATTCTACTGCCCTCCCATCTAACAGTATGAGCTGTAGGCAGTTTAGTTTTCTCCTTCTAGTAAATGGTATCACCGTGGTTTTGCTCGGGTCTCACGACGGTACGCAGTGGCAGGCGTGGCTTTGAGCTGTCGATAGAACGCCTAGTTGATAGACTAGGATCTCATCTTCTCACCTCTTTTCTCAACTTCTTTCATTTGTTCCAATTTTAGAATCTCCTATCATTAGCTTGAACACCGTAGTCTGATCCAATCTATTTGGATTCAGAGTATTTAAAATTCAACAAACGTTCACCAAATATTCCGAGTTCGGCTTGTTGAAGGTCTCCCGGCACGGTCATCGTCTATAACATCTTCGCGGCCATTTTTGAACCTCTAACACATAATCATTGCGTCGGATTTGTTGAAACCATTGCCATGGTTGTTTCTTCAAGGGCTTCTTCAAGACCTACCTTACTCTTCAAGAGGGCAATGGCTTTTTAAGAGGGTAATGGCTTCTTCAAAAGGGCCATGGCTTCTCCAAGAGGTCTTATAGACCTATCAAATAATACTAAAAGTGTCTGTAGCGGTTTTGTTTAGTTTCGCACAGAACTTGATCGAATGACGGTACTCCAAATGACGCTGAATTTTCTAATCTCAGATCTTTTGACAGAGGTAACTGACACGCACTTACGCTACAAGGGATCTACAAACTACAGCGGCTCGAAGGCGACGGCCGCCTGTGCGGTCGGTTAGCTAACACCACCCACTACTTGACTCAGCCAGTGGCATCGATCTGTACACGCTTCGTTAGTCAGGAAAATATCAGTCTTGAAACTATGTGAGGACGCACCCTGTACATATCTAGTTATTATTATTATATTATATTAGTTTATGTAGTTGAGATACAATTTAAATAAAATAAATTCATGTTGAGTTTAATCTCATGCATTGTATATAATACGATCGACAATTCATTTTCCATGGATGTTTAAATTTTTTTTTTTTTCGTTATTTTACAAATTGCTGGGTTTTGTCGTTAAAAGTGTTAGTTTTCATTAATATTAAATTCATATTACTAATTAAAATAATAATAATGCATCAATTAAATATAAATAACTTAAAGTTATATTGAGTTGGGAATGAGAATGAGTTGGGAATTAGATGATTATTTTGTCTGTAACTGTGTAATTCACACCCAAGTATTAAATGAATTTAAATATTATAAATAATATTACAAATAAAAAGCAATGATTTATATATACTTTTTATTTGTACATTTATATTAATATTACAAAACACAATAAAATTTTACGTGTTCGTATATAACAACGAACTGTATTGTTTCTCATTTCTTTCCCAAATTTATTATTATTATAATTTTTATGTTAAAACAACCATTATAATATCATAATTATTTCTTATATGAATGAACAAATAACATGAACAGCCTACGCCAATACAAGACACAGCATTTTCATTATTGCGTTACAATGATTGTTAATTATCACAGAAAGTTTGTAACAGAAAAGCACGCGAATGCTACAATAATAACACATATTTAGGCCACAATCTAAACAAGAATAATTAAGTTGTTGCATTTAAACGAAATTTGTGTTTTGCAGAGGTTTATATTTTAATTAGAAAAAAATTTGCGACTAATTCTACGTGAAGCATTATTTTTTTTTAAATGGATGTGCTGAAACATTAACGTGTGTACGATGATGTTAAAAATGATTAATATTGTCCATCATGAGGATTTTAAACCAAATTCAAGTACTGACTATATATAGATATACTAGAAATATCAAGAACTACGACACTAGTTTTAAGACTAAATAGAGTAAAAAGGTTTTATTAGCTAAAATCTAGGTAAAAGAAAGCTGGTTAGTGTCTCCCAATAAATATTTCCTCCAAAATATTCTTTTAAAAGGAAATATTTTGGAAAGATAGTTTTCACTATTAGCTTTAATTTAAAGTCCTTTAAATACAGTATTTTTTTTCTTTTCTTTTGTTGACTGAAAAAGTTACAGCAGACATAAACTTTTCTGAAATACTACAAACTTGTTTTAGTTTCTTAATATCTAAATTGTGTGATTCTCAACGACACGTTGGCACTTGAATTTTGTTTAGTTTTTGCGAGATGCCAAAGTGCCGTATCATTTTTTTTGTCGTCGCACGCTTCGGACGTAAAAACTTTATTGCTAGCACAAAAATAGTATTTTCAATTTGCATAATATGGTTATTATGGTGTTATGCACGAATAGCTCCACATCGGAAAAAACTTTTCATCAAAATCGACCATTACCAATATATAAACAAACAGTTTCTGTTTTATTAAAACATAATACAAACAACACTATACTCAAGAGTTGCATTTAACAATTCGCATGAGTGGCATCAACATCAATATCTATTAACGGTGTCGAAATCAGGATTGGATTGGAGAAGTTATTCGGCTCGATATATGC
This sequence comes from Phosphuga atrata, assembly GCA_944588485.1. Classification (NCBI taxonomy): domain Eukaryota; kingdom Metazoa; phylum Arthropoda; class Insecta; order Coleoptera; family Silphidae; genus Phosphuga; species Phosphuga atrata. Next base: position 50,491,225 of record OX155896.1, on the reverse strand, counting down.
CGCAAAATGCATAAATCAGCACTGATATTCGATTTGCATGGATTATTTGGAATGCATCGAAAGCTTTTGCCTCAACGACCTCATGTCCGTGCTATAATATTACCTTTAAATTCTAATACATATCCATATCCCTGCATCTAAATATCTTTAAAGTTTAAACTAACCAAATATCTAATCGAATATTGATGATAGTTTAATAAATCCCAGTTTAGAACTGAAAGGAAAATTTCTGTCCAAAATTTATTTGATTTACATGTTCACATAAATGAAGTATGATTTTTGTTGTTTTAAAACAAGCCGGCGCTCGGTTTTGTTTTAGTTTAGCGGGCGGGCGGTGTACCACCGGTGGTACACGCCGGCGTTAACGTGCTAAATGGTGTTGTCAACAGAAATTCAAAAGAAGGTCCAAATCTTTTATGGAAATTATGTTTTTTACATTTTTAGAATTAAAAGTTGAACGAAGACCAAAGAAAACTTGTTTAATAGTTGAAATTATATTTCCAATATAATTTCAACAAGATATTCTTAGCGTGCATACTCCAAATGACACAGAAACAGCTGGAGCACAAGATCGGCGCATACCAGGCGGGCTTCCGCCCTGGTCGTTCCTGTGCGGTACAAATCTTCAATCAGGAACACTCCAGTCATATGCATCTTCGTAGACTTCAAGAAGGCATATGACTCCGTCGACCGCAAGTCATTCTTCAACATCCTACACGAACAAGGTTTGGATTACAAAACACAGCAACTGATTAAACAAACACTGACAGACACAATATCTAAGGTGAAGTTTACGACGGAAATCTCCGAACCTTTTGAGATCAAGACAGGTGTTCGCCAAGGTGTTGGACTCTCGCCGCTCCTCTTCAACGTAGTGCTGGATAAGGTCATCAAGGAATACGAGAAGGAGCTGAAAATACAAGGTTACTGGAAGCCAGTGCGATTTGGACCACACAAGCACAATCTAGAGGTCGGCTGTCTAGCCTTCGCGGATGATCTGGCACTACTCGCAGATAACGAAACCACAGCAATCAGACAGATAGAAGTACACAAAGAGTGCGCAAAAAAGTAAGGCTACAGATCTCCTTTCAAAAAAAAACTGGGTTCTTCTGCACAAAGAAAACATTTTAAGTAAATGGGATAAGAGAAAATCGTGCAGAACACTGGGTTATTGAAATTGAAGAGAGCCTTATACAGAACACAGGCTATTTACAACAAGAAATGTCTGTCCACCTTCACCAAAATTCGTCACTACAACACAGTAATCAAACCTCAGGTGCTATACGCCAGTGAAACACTGATGCTAGACACAAAGAGCGACTTTGAGAACACCCTCACACAGGAAAGAAAAATTACTAGGGAAATTATTGGACCAAAAATCACAGACGAAGTCTGTAGGCCTCACTCTAGAAGTACCACAGAGAAGTTCTCGAACTCCAACATCGCAGCGAACATTTGAAAGAGGCGAACAAAATTTTATGGACACATCAGCAGCCTTCCACAGACCAGACTAACCAACAGAATCCTCAAGTACAACCAGGGCCTCAAGACCACTACAGCCTGGACGACACCAGTCAAAATTGATCTGGAAAGAGCACAGATAGACTCAGCAGATATCATAGGCGTACAAAGGCGTATTTAGGCACAAGGTATACAAGTGGGAAGTGATGTCAGAAAACAACACCTAATGCCCAAAGGCCAAAGTGGACTGAACGTTACAGGCCCGTTATCAGATCACGCGAAATATTCATTAATACTTTTTCTTCCTATTGTTCCAAAACTCCTTAATTCTTGCGCTAAAGGCTCTCTTCCTTTCGAAAGAAGGAGTCTTTCAACAGGAAGAAGGAGTGAAACAACAGGAAGAACAAGTAGTCATGCATGTTTCGCATGGTCTGATAAAAGGCCTGTAACGTGTGTAATAATAATAAATAAAACATATTAAATAATATATGCTATTTCAATTACAAGATAGCGATGTTACTTTAACTGTATTTATTGGAAAATTGTTTTTATATTCTCTTCGTCTTTTGGGAAGTTTGATGTTAATCCGGATTTTGTATAAATATTTATTGAACTCTTTATATTATGATTCCATATTTTCCTACTTAAATTAAACGGAACTAAGATAAATGGATATAATTTATTGCTTGTAGAAGCAAGCAAATTTGGAAGATAGTTATCAGCCCAGAGCGATAAATATCTCATAAAATAATTGAATTTGCCGTTACAAATAATAAACTAACTTAGAATCGACCGTAACCTTTAACTGCTGACTTGGGGGCCGCTCATTCCTAGCCAAAGTTATAATTTCATATGTCTCCACCAGGCGATGCGATCCTACGCAGACGGTGCTTCTAATAGCTTGGAGTTTGATCACTTTCAGGCAGAGAGTGGTGGTGTACCGTGAGTAAATTCGATTTAAAAAAAATTGTGGGCCTCCCTGACCCCACATCACTATTTACGTAACTTTTAGAAAAGTTACTTGAGTTAATATTTTTTGCGTTTGACTTTTTTTTCATTATTTAAGCAACCCATTACTTCATCTGTATGAAAACGATCAACCAATGCCGATGATAGCCCACATTTTTTCAAAAAGATGCTTGTGTCTTTGAGTCAGCTGTGTCTTCCTGGATAAATTGTGAGGACTCTAGCGTTTCAGAGGCAGAAAATGTCAATGACACGTTTATTACGGAGCAATGTGGATATGGTACAGATTCCTTCAGTGACTCAGAGATTGAAGAACAAGATGAGCAAGAAGCTTTCTCCGAAGACGAAGTTCCACTGCCCGTTTTCATCATCATCATTAATCAGCTTATTGAAGTCCACTGCTGGACGTAAGCTTCCCTCAATAGTTTCCACTGACCTCGGCCTTGTGCTGTCTGTATACAGTTGGTATTGATGCGTTTTAAGTCGTCGGTCCATCTGATGGGGGGACGCCCTCTATTTCTTCCTCCATTCAAGGATTCATCTTGTCCATCTGTCATCAGCAGATCTCGCAATGTGTCCCGCCCAGTTCCATTTTAGTACATTTATTCTCTCTACGGCGTCTGTCCGTTTTCCTACTGTAAAAATCAGAACAAATGGTCGCGCCAACCTCCATCAAGAGCAGGTAGAACCTCTCAACACAACATTATAAGACGGACTAATTATTCTAAACTTACAGTAACCCTTCCATATGGCATAAGTACGTGGACGATGAGTTGGGCTAATGTGAAAATTTGCGGAAGAAAATCCTTCAGAACATAAAGATTTAGATATGATCGAACTCCACGCCATTATTGGTCACCTGCTTTCAACATCATGCAAGAAAGCGATACACGTGGAAGATGCCTGGAGATCTGGCACGTTATCAGATTGACTATATACTGGTGAAGAAGATATTCAAGAACCAAATCAAAGACAGTGGAGCCTATCCGGCAGCTGATGAGGGAAGCGATCACAACCTTGTTATGATGAAATATCGTCTTAGTTTTAAGAAAATACACAAAAAAGAATGCAGTAGATGGGTTGTACACAAACTGATAGAACCACATGTGATGATTGTATATAAAGAAAAGGCAGATGAAATCATCTTCAATAAAGAAAGTAGAACAACGGACAGATGGAACACAATATAGGAAAGACTACAGAGCTCTGCGAACAAGTGCTCGCTGCAGAGAAACGATCTAGCAGAAAGGAGTGGATTACTGATAATATCATCAGTATGTTAGATGAAAAATGAAAGTTTGAAAGCTCAACCATTCCTGATGGACAACATAAATATAGAACCTTGAGGAATAGCATCAACAGGGAAGCTAAAGCAGCAGAAAAGAATTGCCTAGAGGACAATAATTAAAATTCTAGGAGTACCAAAAATTTGTAAAACAATTTTTTGGTACTACTAGAATTAAGCAAAGTGCAATAATCACCAAGTCAAAATTATTTGACGGCATGTTTATAACCTCATTAAACATTTCTTTAAAAAAAATGGCCAGTTAATATTGTCATTATTATTTCGTCCCAGTTCTTAGACCTTTCTTGGACGACAGCTCTTGGAATTGTAAAGGAACCGATATCGTTTATGAACCAGAAGAACTGGAAAGAATATCTGGAGGAATTATATGCTGATCAGACATTCAGCGGCAACATCAGGAAACCAGAAGACGAAGTGGAAGATGATGAACTTGGCGATACTATACTGAGAGATGAATTTGATGCTGCAATTAAATGGTTAAAAGACGGCAAGGCACAAGGAGTTGATGAGATACCGGCAGAGTTAATCAAATGAGATGGAGGTGACGTAAAGAATAATCTCTATGAACTTGTGTGTGATATTTATAATGGAGAGGAGATGCCTGATGAATTTGAAAAATGCATTATTGTACCACTACCAAAGAACAGAAATGCTAATACATGTCAGCAGTTTCGCACATTGAGCCTGGTTTCAAAAACTACATCCATCAAAAATTCTAACAAAAACACTAATAAAAAGAATAGAAAATAATATCAATGCTTTGCTAGGCAATGACCAGTTTGGGTTCAGAAAAGGCAGTGAGCATGATTCTAGAAAGGAGACGGAAGAAAGGTTTGTTAACATATATCGCTTTTGTTGATGCATTTGACAGTTTGAAATGAGGAAAACTGTTCTCGGTCCTGAAAGAAGCAGGAATAAAATATAAAGATGGAAAAGCAATATGGAGATTGTATGAAAATGAAAAGGCTGTAATAAAATGCGTGGACCACAAGAAGGAATCAAAGATAAACAAAGGCGGGAGACAAGGGTCTGTCATATTTAATGCATACATTGAAGCTGCTTTAAATTTAGTAAAGGAGAAAACTGACTTTGGGATAAAAATTCATGGAGAGAAAATTGATTTGGTACGCTGAGGACATGATGCAGTTCTGAGAGGGAGTGTGGAGGATCTCGAGAATGTCTTAAGAAGTATGGAAGACATATTGGGAAACAAATATAATTTGGAAATTAATTACGTAATAACTAAAATTCTAGTCTGCAACAAGAAAGGAAGCATCCACACAAACATCAGCCTGAACGGACACACTTTAGATGAAATTCAAACTCGAAAGCAAGATTTCAACTGACGGCAGAAATAAAAGCGAAATTATCGCTAGAATAAAGCAAGCAAAAATTGCATTTCTTAAACGGAAAAGGCTGTTCACCTCCAACAACATTAGCCTTACGCCAAGGAAGACTAAAAAAACTTTTGTGTGGAGTGTTTCACCGTATTGGTGTGAAACCTGGACCATAGGGACCAAAGAGAAGACGTCTGAAGGTCCCAGAAATGGGGTGTTATAGGAAGATTCTAAAAATTGGCTGGGTTGACCGAGTCACAAACGAAGAAGTGTTAAGGGGAGCCGAGGAAACAAGATGTCTGTGGAACAGCATTGTAAAGAAACGAAATCAACTTATTGGCCATACATACTGCGACATGATTGCTTGCTGAGCACAATTATCGAAAGACACCTTGATGGCAAGAACTGCATAGGGAGACCACGGCAGCAATACAGTGACCAACTAATTCGAGATTCTGTATGAACAACATATCAAGAAATGAAGCGGAAGGTTGAAGACAGAGCAACGTGGAGAACCGCTGCTAACCATTCAAGACCATTTCAAGACCGATTCAAGACCATTGATGATGGCTGGGATATGATATGCCCAACCGTCCAGAAGTTCAACAAGAAGAGCCGAAACAAATGAGAAGATACCACACTGATGCTTTAGAGGAAGTCTTCTCACACGTGATATTTATGTAAAACACAGGTTTGCTTTCAATACGAATAGGAAGTTTGCCTTGCAACTTTTTATTACGCTTATAGTACGAAAGTTGATTATTACATACTTCATTAGAGACACTATTGAAGTTTTATAATATAAGTTAATTTGTTTAAAATTTCAAGATATATAAAGTGATTTGTGATCTCAAGTAATTTAGGTGAAAGAAATGTTAACTCTACTTTAATTATCAAAAATAAATCTCATTTAAATTAAAAAACAAATAGATAATTCAGTTTGTTTTATTAATATACGCGTATTTAAGGTAGTTATTAATTATCTATTCCAATAAAGCTTCTTGATTCGATAAAAAACTAACATTAAAATACGGGCTTCTCAAGCCCCACGTCAGTGCTTATTTAAAATAAAAACCACATGAGTAGCTAAAGGTTAATAAAGCTTGTAATTTTATAAATTTGAGTTTAAAAAATTTGTATAATAACCCTTAGGCCTCAATAATCCGCGTAGGGAGCACACTGAAATATTCTTCAAGGAACCTCAAACTGAGAAAAAATGTTATTCTCATGCAAATTAGGTTTCATATCATATTATGTAAAGAAGGTGTAAACTTTTTTTACACAGACGATAATAATATTCGATAATAATATAGATAATAATATATTAATATTCATGTAAATAAGTTATATCAATATTGTAATAAATATTGATTTAGTTTTCAGTGTTGTTTGTATATGTTTCTATTTAGGTTGTTCATTTTAATATTTATAAGAAAAATATTTTTTTAGTATCAACAATTGCATTTGCATTAACTTTTAGTGTTAAAATTTCGATTAAACATTTCATTAATAATAATGGAAAGATGGTGGAAACTAATGATTGTCCTTAGCATGTGTTTACTCGGAAACCAACACCATAAATGAACCGTTTTTCACGAACCGTGGAAAATCCTGAAACTTCCCGAACATCCGCCGTTTCTTTTATGTTTTTAGTTAAAATAGATACATACTTTTCTTCATTTATACATCTAATTAATATTAAATAGTAAAATTGACGAATACTCTTGTTCGATTCCGGGGCGATCCGTAACCGAGCGGCTTTGACAATGAAATATTAACCGACTTCGACAAACGCATTTTATTTCTTTCTCCCGTGCAAAACGAATCTTTTGCGTGGAGCATAAAGAGGAGAAATGACGAGAGAGGATGCGTTTGAATGGCCCGTCGACGTTTAAGAGACGTTTCTCCCTCATCACCGTCAAAGCTGCTCTGGCTGGATGCCCTCATCCTTATGCTATTCACCACCCAACGTTAACGCTTGTACGATCCTTGGATCCGCCTTACTACCCTCTCTAAACTCCTCGAGAGTTAAACGATCATCATGGTTTTTGTCCATTTGATCAAATATCTTATCCACACGTTTCTGCGGCGTATTCTCATCTTCAGCTGGTTGTTGCCCCTAAAAAAAAACACAACAATATAAATCAAAAACGCATTTCCTTAATAAGTTTTTAGAACGTTTAGTGCTATAAAGTGCCGCTTACCACCATCTGGTAGATAGCATCCACTATGTTGTACATTTCGTCCCGCGTGATGAAGCCGTCGTTGTCGACGTCATAAAGCCTAAACGCCCCTAAAACAAGAAGATAGCATTAATATTGCATACTGAATTACATTCGGTACAGCTGTTTGCACTTTAGAGAGCTATTGAACCAAATGGAACTGTTTGAAATTTAAACAAACTCGTGTGCTATCCATATAAGCTTATCGACATCATATTCGTTTTATCGGTTTTTTTTTTCTCTTATGCGATATTGAATTTCAAATAGAATTTATTTGTTATGCATACTTTTGGCTTGTCTAGTTCTATCCAATCTTTTCTAGCTTTATTCAATATTACTTTTTCAGTTTTGTCAAGCCTTGACCAGTCTTGTCCAGTTTTATCCGGTGTTATTCTTGTTCCTATTTTGCCAGTATTATCCAATATTGTCTAGTTTTGTCCTGTCTTGTTCTGTCTTCTATAGTCTTGTGCAGCTTTGTCCTGTTTTATCCTTGTTCATTCACTACCCAGTGTTAACGTTAACAAACGCAATTTATTTATTTACCCGTGCAAAACGAATCTTTTGCGTGGAACATTAAAGAGAAGAAACTACCAGAGAAGATGCGTTTGAATGGCATGTCGACGTTTAAGAAACGTTTTTCCCTCATCACCGTCACAGCCGCTCTGGGTTAATGCCCTCATTCTTTACCATCCAACTATTTACCATCCAACGTTTACGCTTCTTCGATCCTTGGATCCGCAATTATTACCCTAACTAAACTACTCGAGAGTTAAACGATCAACATGATTTTTGTTCATTTAATAAATCATTTGATCGTACTAGCAGTGTAATTCTGTTTTGTTCAATCTTGTCAGGTCCAGTATTGTCTGGTCTTTTCGAGTTCTAGTCTTACACAGTGCAGTGTTGTGTTTTACCAGTCTTATACAGTGTGTGTTTTACCAGTCTTAAAGCAGATCATATCTTTCCGATGCCTTAAGTGGATAGCCATCTGTAGACGCGTTTCGAGATTTTTCTCTCATCAGTACAGCTTTGCTTTTTTGAATAACAATTTGGTAGTCCTGAAAAGACTCATTAGTGTTATAGAGCTCCGGAAAGGTTGAATATATTTATATATGCAGGCTGTGTTCCGACTTAAGTTTATATTGTTTAGTTTAGTTTTGTCTTGCAATTCTTACCTTTTTAATAACCCCCGACATATAAAGTGGGGTGTTATAAGATTCACGTGCCTGTCTGTCAGCCTGTCCCTCTGTCAGTCTGTCCGTATATGTGGCTGTTTATGGACTCGTAGTTTCTAAACGAATGGACCGTTTTTGATGCGGTTTTTTAGACATCTGACGTGATCGAGGAAGTTTTTAGCTATAATTTATGAAGATATGTTCATGAATTACTTACTATTTGTTGTTGAATTATTTTCAAAATAATTGAATTAAAGATAATTCAGCAAATATCTTAAAAAAATAAGATTAATATTTTCTATAAGCATATCGCATACCTATACTCATATCAATACGCATTCAAATTGCTGAAGGGTCTATATCAAGATAAAGCATAAATTGAAGATATCTCTCGGTAAAAAAAACTCTGTGAATTTTTCTCAAATGAGATTCACAAACTTCTTTAGCCCCCCATTCGATATACACTGGCAACCCGATAACTCTTTACCAGCGCACCAAATCATCCCAACTGCCACTCCGAGTCGACCCTTTCTAGGATGATATACCCAAAATCTCACATTCCTGTCTCGTGGCCCGTGACACGTTACGTAACAGGTTTTCGTTCGCGTGCCCTTTTTGCCGACAGTGTCGAAGGAGCAGTGCCGTCGACACACGCAATTGGGGTATCCGGGAGCCTGGCCCCGACCATACAAAGTTGCACGATCAATATGCAACCCCCCACACTATTATACAAGCAGACAACTAAATCGGAGAACGATTTTTTGCGTTTCTTTGTGTTTGAGGATACTCAAGGGTTTTAAATCAAAGGAAAAAAGCAACTGTTGAATAAAATATGAACAAATGTAATTTAGTGTCTAATAACGTATTTATAAAAACTTTGAATGTATTGAAAATAACGCAATTACTTAATATTTAAATTGCTATATTGCAAAAGCTTTTGTTTAAAAAAAAAATTAAAATTTTATTAAAGAATGATAAAATTTGACTGTTTTTTAGTAAATTTTATATAAAAAGCATATAACGAAATAATTTAATTTCCCTATTTTCTAAATAAAATCCAATAAAATATATTCAGGTAAAAATATGAAATCGGATTTGACAATTTATGGAAACAGATGGAAAATATTGAAATTGAATTGAGTATTTAATCCCATAATAAAAACTATTTTCGAAAACAAAATGATTTGTAAAATAATTTGATGCTGCAAACCAGAAGTGTCGAACCCGTAGGCTGCATGCGGCATAATAAGACAAGTTCTTATGCGACACAGGACAAATTCTTATGCGGCCCAAAACAAAACTGTCATTTTTTTTTAATTCATTAATTCAAACTTATTGGTTTGAATGATTTGAAGTGTATACATAGCAGTAAACATATAAAATTAGGCAACCAATATCAGACATAAAAAGAAAAGGTATGATAAGAAGAAATTAATAAAAGAATGTAAAGTTTTATTATTATTTATTAAGACTAGACAAAGATGACTTCTTCTTCTCGTTCATCAGACTTTGTTCATCCACATGATGGATATAAGCTTCCTGCAATTTTTTTCCATATATCCCTATCCATGGCAAGTCGGTATGATGTCGCTTGACGTCGTCAAACCATCTCTTTGGCATCTTCCGATATTCCTTCCTGTTAATTGTGGCCGCCATTTTACTAGATGTAGTCTACTTATTGGTATCCTGCTATGCCACATGTATAACCCAACGCTACTTAAGATCAGCTGCACGCTCAATGATATGTTTTACCTTCGTTATCCTCCTAATTTTTGTATTGCGTATTTTGTATCGTTTGCCGATTTCTAGCATAGACCTTTCCATTGCTCTTTCTGTTGTTCTAAGGAGTTCTGCATTTTTCTCTGTTAAGGTTTTAGTTTCTAGTCCATATGTGAACACGTGTAAGATGTACGCATCAAAGACTTTTCTTTTGAGACTTATATGGACGTTTCGATCTTTAAGATCATAACTTCGTATAAGCCGTCTTCGATAAACTTCGTTAAACACTAACTTCGTATAAGCCGCCCAGTTCAAACGAACTCTTCTGGTTTTCTCAGACGTTTGATTTTCCTTACTCAACTTAATTAAGCGACCTAGGTAGACGTATTTCTCTACGGTGTCAAACACATAGTTGTTTATTGTTGTATGTAAGTCGACCCTACTCATAATCTTGGACTTGTTCAGACTCATTTTTACAGAGTTATGTCATCGTACGCTCAAGTTCATTGGGATTGTTCCTTATTAACACAATATCATCGACAAAGCGTAAATGGTTTAACGCGTTAACGCCGGCATGTACCACCGGTGGTACACATTGCACGCTTTACCCTGACGCTTTACCCTGGCACGTTTGACCCTGAGGCAATGCCGGTTGTCCTAATCATCGGTGTTCTGAGGGGAATCCGTTCTTCGGATGAAGCGGTCGTACTGGGGTCCCTTCGTCTGCTGAGGGCACACGATTCTAGAACCTATAGCTGCTCACCTACCGGTGGGGAGGACCAATTGTAGAAACATCTTTGGACACTGGCGCGGCTGCTGCGAAGGGTAGGAGCTCGAAGTAGTCCCGACCAGTATTTCATTTAAAAAAAAAAAAAAAAATTGATCCTTTATTGGCTTTCACAGCTATTTCACAGAAACTTTAAATATTACATATTACTTTACATATTACATTACTTTACATATTATATATATCTTACATATTACTTTATTTTTTTTTTTAATTCATTTTACTTAAACATATTACATATTACTTTACATATTACATATTACTTTACATATTACATATTTCTTTACATATCAGTTCATAGCGCTTTTGACAAATTCTTTAAACATTCGCTTAAACGTTACGAGTCTATCACACAGTTTAACTTCATTTGGCAATGCGTTGTACATGAATACTCCTCCGTAGAATAAGCATTCTTGTGAATTTCTTGTTCTTCGAAATTCGACAGCAATATTTCCCGCTTGCATAGTTTGCCTTTCCCAACCATCCCCTATTATACTAAGTCTAATGCTTAATCCTGCTGGAATTATACTATAACTTAAATATATATATATATATATATATATATATATATATATATATATATATACATACTATAATATAGTCTCTATCTTATGGCCATATACTGCACCGCTTGGAGCATCCGTTCCACCTTGGTATACCTATCACACTGTAGGTAATATTACTCTCATCGATTGAGTTTTCGCCGTTTACAACCTACTCAGCTGTGTTTCTACTCTTCCCTACTACATCCAATAGAGTATCGTCTGCAAACATTTTTGCTCCGCAGATCTTCGAACAGGCTTTAACCAGGTCGTTTGTGTATATTATGAATAGCTTCAGGCCTAAAACCGTTCCTTGTGGGAAAGACGATTTCATATGATTTCGTCTCCATTATTGCGGACAATAGAACCTTAAGTCGCACTTGTCCTCTATCAACCAGGTATGACCTAAACCACTCTAGGGCCGTTCCTGTAGTACCATACCGTTCTAGTTTTTCTAATAACCTTTTGTCTGTCAATTGTCTTAAACGCACGCTTAAGGTCAATGAAACTTCCTCCTACTATGTTCTCTTACTAATGATCACTTTCCACTCATCTATGACTGTTTGGATTGCTGTTTTGCACGAGTAATTTTTCCTGAAGGCCAATTGGTGTTCGGATAGGATATTATTGCTTTCTAGGTACTTATGGATCTGTTTCTTTATGCATGCCGAATGAAGGGGTATCTTCTATTCAGCACTTTTCTCGATTAGGTTTTGAATTTTTGTTAGCAGGTGGTCTGTTGTAACAAAACCTTTTCGGAAACCTGCCAGTTCGACTGATTGGCAAAAGTAGAATTTCCTTGACAGACGGTTTGTTATAATTTTGCAAGAAATTTAGAAAGATGCGACAGGAGACTTATTGGTCGATAGTTTTCCATATTGACCGGATCGCCTTTTTTGGTAGTATCGCATGCTTTGGGGATCTTTCATAGGAGCATGCATTTACTAAGAAGTATTCTGATTACGTAGTAGCTCCAATACGTCTCCACACATTTTATTCATTTCAATTACTATTTGATGTTCATCATTCTGTTTCTCATTTGTCTAAGCGCTAACATTACTTTTGCTTTATCTATATCAGGCATCTCTTTGGAGCCCACGTCCATAATCAATTGTGGCTGGTTTCTTGGTTCTGGAGTTGTTGAACTGTTTTTGCTGAACTGCTAAGCTTTTGAACCACACATTAGATTTCGCATTTGCTGTTTACTATTTCTTGCAAGGAAGACAGAGTTAACACATTGAAGACATGGTTAAAACATAGATAAGACATCTATAAGAATATACAGAAGAGACTTGATATACTAGAGCCACTGGAAAATTGGATAGACAAGACCATGTATGTAGACCTAGGTGAACAATGTCAAATAGACAAAAAGAGCAAATACAAAACCATAGAGAAAGATAACGCGCACACATATCATTAAAAAATATTTTTTACTAAAGTTATGTTACAAATACTAGAAGCCCTACCAACAAAAGAAGTAGTACCCCGGAAGCAGGTACGATCTAAGGAAATATCTCAAATAACGCGATGATCGACTGCAAGGTCCCAAGCGAGAGAGAAATAGTAGGTAGATTAGGGTGTCGATTACCTGAAAGCAGGAAAAGCGGTGGGTACAGATAATATTCCAACAGAATTATTTAAACAACTTCCTGCTGGAATTGCCGTTCTGAAGGAGATGAAGTGATTACAGATCAGTATACTTGGAATAAGTGAAATGCGTTGGCCTAACACCGGAAAATATTATTAGATGACCATATAATCGTTTACTCAACACGACAGTCCACAACACAGAAAAGGAGTCGCAATAATCATTTCTGAAGAAATTTCAAAAGCCATCATCGTCAACATGGTAGCCAACATGATAACCAATGATCATGGAACTGTCATGGTACCAGAAGAAGAAGAGACAAAATAATAATCACGGTCATCAAGCTCAGAGTGATTGATCAAATACTTATGCAAGAACGGGTAGGGTTTCGTCCAAACCGCGGGTGAACTGACCACATCAACACATTGAGGATCATAATAGAGCAGTAAAATGATTCATTTCAATTTTCAAGATTCAACATTCGTTGAAATCAAACAAGCCTTTGACACACTAAAACACCAAGATTTCTGGCCTATAATAGAAAAGAGTGGGATCCCCCAAAAACTGAAACATGCGACCAGAGCGCATTACACCGGCGCTGTATGCAGAGTTTTACACAAAGGCTAACTAGGCAGCAGGATCAATGTAAGAAACGGAGTGAAACAGGGCTGCATTTTGTCTCCGTTTCTCTTTATTCTGGCATTGGACTCTGTTCTCAAGGCATGTAAAACGAAGAAGGAAACATGCAAGGTGGGATTCACAGAATTGTCATACGCGGATGATATCTGTGTGCTTAGTTACACATACATGCCGACATGCGTGCTAAACTGGAGAAGCTAAGCTCAACAGCGCAGCAAGGGAAGTTAGCCTATAAATCAACTACCTCAAAACGAAGGAAGTAAGGATAAATTGCCGCAATCAGCAGCCCATGTCAATCCACAAAGCGTTGATCGAAAAAATGGATTACTTTACCTACCTAGGTAGCATTGTTGATGGAAGTGGAGGCACTGAAAAAGATATTCAAGTAAGGTTAAGGAAAGCCGGTGCCGCGTGCACGCCTACATCTCTCATGGCAATCTACCATATACAGTAAGAACATCAAGAATTTTTAATACCAACGTTAAACCAGTTCTGTTATATGGATGTGAAACGTGGAAGGAGACAAAACAGATAACTCACCGGCTCCAAACTTTCATTAACAAATGTCTAAGAAGCATCCTGGGAATTTTCTGGTCAAACGAAGAATTGCTAAAGCTGGCGATCCAAGTACCTACAGCCGTGCAAATAAAAAGAAGAAAGTGGAAACAGATAGGGCACACTCTGCGGCGGGATAACAGAAACATCTCGCGAATGACCTTAGACTGGAATCCGCAAGGCAGCCGCTAACATGGTAGGCTAAAAACAACTTGGCAAAGAACCGTCAGAAAAGAGACGGAAGATGCAGAAAAAAAGTGGACGGAACTAAGCAACTCGCAATCAACAAGATCAGATGGAAGGCTTTTGTTGAGGCTCTATATTCCACAAGGAATGTAATGATTAATTGTGACATTTAAAAATGATGTATGTGAAACAGTTTATTGTAAATATTGGAAGGGTATTTGTTCTTGTATCTTGCTATGGACTGGTCCGAGGATCAATACCTGGTATCTAGCAGAACAATCCAAATTTACAAAAGCTCTTAGTTGTCAGGAATATAGCGATATATTGCATTGTATGCTCTGCTTCAATAAACCAATCTATTCTACGCACGTGAAAAATGTGAAAGGAAATATATATTTCTTAAAAATCAGTTAATATTAAACATATTAATTCAATTATTAACATAAAGCTCTCATTAAAAAATAATTAATCACATTAAATAAAATAACAAATGTAGGTGAAGTATGCATATGTAACCTTTATATTATGAAAAAGTCTTAATAAAACCAAGAACAAAGTATTATTACTGTTTGTGTAATTATAATTTAATTACTTATTACGTGTAAGAGAAAATTAGCAACTGCGATATTATGAGCAATTATTAGTTATTTATAATCTAACCCTTAGTAATTTAACGTTTTTTTTATAATCTAACCCTTTTAACTGTAATTTGTTTGTTCAGAAAGAAGTTGCACAGATATAATTTAATAAAATATAATAAAGTAACTAATTTTATTTCTAAACAAACCATATGCTTAGCTTCATAAAACGAATCAATTGTGTTTTCATCTTGCACCATATTATATACAACTTCCATTTAGATTTCGATTCCCTTTGATCATTTCAATTCAATTCCCTTGCGAAAGATAGGGAGAGCAATTAAAGAAAATCATCTTTTATTACAAAAAAATATATATGAAGTCTTCCAATTACAGTTTTCTTAGTGCTTAGTTAAAGGAAATGTCTCGTTATCTCTAAGAGACCGGACACTTCTATATTTCACGCCATTTCATCCTTTCATTGTATAACAAGCAAAAAACTGAGTTTATTTAAAAAGTATGTATTGTGCAGTCTCAACCCTTTTTATTCCTTATCTACTCGTCTTTATAAGGTCGAAGCCGCTATAGAACCAGGTAATTCTATAATAAATAAATGCACATTCTGTAACTGTTTAAAATTTGGTGTGGAATGAAATTGGTATACATAACGAACTTTTATAATATTTTGAAGCTTCCCAAAAAATGCTGTATTGTTGCAACTTTTTAAATTTTATAAATTTTACGTGAAGAATAAAGAAATCGATAAAATTTCACGTAATTTGCAACATTTATATCATTGTTACCCAAAATTTTTGCAAAGTGTCAACTTTGTAGACAAAAAATTGTAGAATTGACAAGATTTAAATTTCTGAAAATCAATTTCCTCAAAATCAACATGTCTATAACTAACACAGGAACCAACAGAATTTCGTCAAATTTGCAACATTTAATTTTTTCATTATTCTTAATAGTTTTGCAAATTTTCAACTTTGTACACAAAAAAGTGTTATCGAGGGTGATATATACATACAATATATAGACCAGGGGTCTGCAACCTGTTTTTGCTGCGGGTCAAAATGTGAGTGTTATGGAGACGTTTGGGTCAGTGATATTTTAATTTCAAAGTAGTCTTATTGTGACACATTTTTAACAGAAATTCTTAATTATAATTGTAATATTAATACTTGAATGAAAAAAACTTTATTTTTAAACGTTCTCTTCGATATCAATGGCCCACCTGATGTTGAACTTGTGACGTCAATTTAGTCTGCCTGGTTTGTAGTTTATTATAGCTTTAAGACGATTATAGTTTTAAGACGAATAACCTGTTCCAGTTATTGCTTAAAATATATTTAATTTCTGAAAACATTTGCGCACATTTATAATTTCAACCGATCTTGATGATGCATTGTAACAAGGGAAACAAATGTTTTTTTTAGATTTTATATCAGTTTAAAATAATATCAATTTCGAAGTAAAACTCTTTCTTCCATTCCTCATACATTTTTAAAATTGAGTGGTTATTTCCTTGGAGTCGTACGTTTAAATCATTATAATCCTTCATTTTGTGTCTTTTAAGAACAAAATAGTATTCAAAAACATTGTTTATCATTGAGTTCGAGATCATTTTCACCGATTTCGTGAAGAAATATTTGTATATCATCAAAACAATATATTCCAAGTAGTCTATTAAGAACTTTGCCTCTTAACCGCCATATTTCAGAATGTAACAGAAAATCTCCATATTTTAATTCCCTTCAAAAAAGCTTTCAAGCTGATGTGTAGTAACACATTTTGAGAGGGTATCCTAAGATATGCAACTATGTTGCGTAGCGGGTGTAATTTTCAAGACCTTGTTTTATCAAAAGATGGGTATTTGCACAATTGCATCCAGAGAAAGGACATAGAATACCTTTTTTCTAAAGAAAAAACTGAAAGGGCTGAAATATGAGATGAAAGTTTGTAACGAGAACACATCATTCCTCAATTCAAAATTTTCAAGGCAAATTTTTAAGAGGTTAAGTCAGGATCGCTGATCCTGATGGTGCATGCGCCGGATAGATGCACCATGGTGGATGCGCCGGTATACGTCAAATTGCTGACTGTTAACGAGAGCAAAAAAAATCTAAACTAATAAAATGTCTTGTCGTTTTTAAAATTACGTAATGAAACCACTGACTAATATTTTTCTAAAGTGTGGTATTTAACAAAAAAATCTCCAGTATGAAGAGGCACTTCGTAAAATTAGCATATATATATATATATATATATATATATATATATATATATATATATATATATATATATATAAAGGTTAAACTTTTTTTTTGTGTCAAAACCCCAGATACAGTGTAGTGTTTGCGCTACAACACTACACTGTTTGGGGTTTTGGTTTTATGCCACCTGTAACAATTTTACCCAATTTGTATTTTTTTCATCCTTTGACAATCTTCGTGGAGAATCATTTATTCTGGATATAGTTGATGTGCTTGGCACATGATCATCTGCATTTTCCGGAGTGGGTACGCTTATCCATTCTTTGGCTATATCATGTAGAAAACTTTGTACTACTTTTTAGAATTAGGATCTAAACTTTTAGAAACTCTAAACGCATTAAATAGTGTACAGTTTATTAAAAACATAACAGCCCTTTTTGTCCATTTGTTGGTACGACGTACTATCGGGTAATATGACAAATATAATTTGTTCTAATTAACAACGCAGACTGGCTTCCAAATTTTTCGCTACTCAACCATGACGTGAGCCGTGTGGAGACTTTAGTATTATGCCCTTCTACAATATCGACTGAATGTATTGGCGAAATCATTCGGACGGGTCCTTTTGATTGCCATTTTTTAGTTCCGCATTTTTCAAAGGGGAAATGGAGGAAATAATAGTGTTTCGCAAAGTGTCAACACTATTTAATAATGATAAATGTATATGTGATGCCATAAGTTACAATATGGCAGCAGAAGATTTAAAATTGTGTCTTGTAATCGGCTTCCTTCTCCACAGCAAGAAAATTACAAGTGTAGCCGGTTTTAGCTTCAAACCATTTTTATGGATATTCCAAATTTGGTAATTGAAGCATTATAAACTTTGAAGGATATTATTCTCCGGGATTTAAACTTCTTGAAATTTTGGTAAGAAATAAGAAATAGTAGGGCGAATTTTTTTAAGGCGATCTCTATCATCTATGTCATCATCATTTGAAAAATATTATGAGTACCAAATTTGTCGGAATCGATGCGATTTTTTGCTGAAGTAATGAGACTTCAGCAAAAAATCGGAGAAAATTGAAGTGCACATTATTATTTTCCGACCAGTTCTGTACTTCATCATTACTTTCTTCAGAGTCGCTATATGGTATGGTTGGCAAGGTTCCATTCCTTCCTGGTCAAAACCAAAATTCCTCGTCACTTTCGCAATCAAATTCACGAAACCCATCATCACTTAAAATTTGTGACACATCTGCGTACACATCACAATCACTATCGCAATCCATTATGGGTGGTACGTTCAAATATATCACTCATGTCTTGTAATAATTATGAAAAGTTTATTTAGAAATATACTAAGTAACATATAATTCTGAAATAGCGGAGCTGCAACTCACAACTTATTCACACAATACGTGCATTATACAACAGGTTATATTATAAGGTTGCTCCGCTTTTAACGTAGGTACTTGTAAACGGGTACTAGTACCCGGCCCGCTGATAGACGGCAGTCCGTGAAACGGGTACTAATACCTGCCCCGCTCATAATGTATTAATGCTGATCGCGCTACTATCATGTTTATAATAACGTTTTCTATTGCATCCTTAAGTTGTTACTTATGTATGATGAATTACCAGTATGCTGAACAGTATACAGTATTATGAACAGTTTTTCCTCCCATACTTGAAGTACCAGCAGTTTTTATGGGAAATAATTTACTTTTAAAATCGAATACTTGCCCATTTTTTAAATTTGTAAACTCTTGCACTATCATTGCCTTTTATCGTGTTATTCATTGAAGAAAGAACGCGCAGTTATTAAATAACATTGGAACTATTTATTGATGCAAATCTAATAACAATTGCAATCTTACCCATACTCATTATGCAAGTACTTTCATCTGTAATGCTAATTACGTCACTAGATAACAAATCATTTTTGACCAGTTCATTAATACTTTTGGGCATATCTTCAACACGTCGCTCAACTGTTTTAGCTGACAATATCATTTCTTCGCACACCCTTATGTTTTGAAGAAAAGTACATAAAGTAGGTTCACAACAATTTGTCACCATTTACTATACAACCATACGTTTCTGTCCACAAATCTTGAAATAATATCTGTTTTGCTTTTTGTTTGTCCATGATATTTTTTTAATTTAAATAAAAATTATTTTTTCACTTTCGTACCTGTGTGTTAATTATCTAGCCGCGTAACTATAATTGCATCAATATTTTTGTGCTATTGAATATTTGCTACAACTGAGCAGTTTTGACAACCTGAAAGGTGGTTAAAAAAACTTTATACTGGTGAAAAATTATCGTACATTTCCAAATAATTAACAAAATTGTGTTTCCTAGAAATAATACTAAATGCATGTTATTACGAATGTTATTACAAATAATTCAAGTTATTACGAATTATCGTACATGTACAATAATTATCGTACGGTTGACAACACTGTAATTGAGAGAACGGCACCCACGTTCAATAATGGTAAAATTTGATCGGATAGTTCCATTTTATTCTCAAAATGTTCATTTCATGTTTATGTTGTATAATTTATTTTTTATATTATACTATATCTTAGGAACAAAATTGGGTTACATGAAATTACTAAATACACGGGTCTATACTGACGCGGGTCATAGGTTGCCGACCCCTCATATAGACTATGTGAAGAAAAGATAGCCCCTAATCAGTTTGGATTTGTTAATGCAGTAGATACGAGAGAAGTCTTGTTCAGTCTACAAGTAATGTTTCAGAGATGTAGAGATTTAAATAAAAATGTATTTGCTTGCCTAATTGATTACCAGAAGGATTTTGACAGCCTAAAACGCGACAAATTGATGGAGATTTTGAGAAATATTGGAACGAAAGAAAGATATTTCTTCATGTAATCATTATGTCATTTTCAAATAGTAATATAATAATAAGTTCATCAAGAACCTGTATTGGAATCAAACAGCGGTATTGCGTGTTGATGAAGAATACACCGATGCAGTCAAAATTTTCAGAGGAGTAAGACAGGGATGTATCTTATCACCTATACTATATAACATATATTGAGGATTCATATTTAGGGAAGCCGTGGAAGAAGCAGAAGAAGGAATTTTGATAAATAGAATGAGATTAAACAACATCCGGTATGCTGATGATACTAGTGTATTTTCTGCTACTATTCAAACGCTACAAGTATTTAATGGATAGAATTATAAGAATCAGCAGTTAGTATGGGCTTGAAATAAACACCAAAAAGGAAAAACTCATGTTGATAAGTAAGGGAAATATTACAGAAGTAAACTTAGCCATAAACCAAAGAAATATAGAAAGGGAACTATATCCGTATCTTAGAACTATAATAAACGAAAATTGGGATATCTAGCAAGAAATCAAGATTCGTATCGGGAAAGGAAGAAATGTGTTTCAGAAAATAGGTGCCGTCTTCAAAAGCCACAACCTAAGTCTAAGAACAAAAATCAGACTTTTGCACTGCTATGTATATTCTGTCCTCCTATATGGTATAAAGACCTTAAATAAAACACAGAGAAAAAGTAGGAGGCCTTTGAATTATGGCTTTATAGACGGATCTTAAGAATATCTAGGATGCAGAGAGGGAAAAGCATAGAAACAATGAGAAGAATGAACATAACACCTAAATTAATCAAGTTGGCTGAAAGTTGCAATATCTAGGACATATTATGCGAAATACATAAGAGATACGACCCACTACACAATAATACTTCAAGGGAAAATTAACAGCAAAAGAGGTCCAGGAAAAAGACGAATATTTTGTTTTGATGCTGGTTCAATTTGTTTTCAGCTGAACTGTTTCACGTCGCCACCAACAAGACAAGATCATGATCGCCAACATGCGATGCGAACTGGTTAGGCACCGAAAGAAGAAGAAGTTTTGTTTTCTACTGTTAATCAAAATGAAAAATTATTGTTTTTTACTGTCTTTCCTGTCTGCCTTTTTGACGGAAATTAATTTTAAAATTAATAAAGCAATTTCATAGGTTCTAAATTGCTATGAACTATTTTGGCAAAACAAGTTCAAATTCAATGAATATCCAGTATATGTTCTAAATCTTATCACATTTTCGTGTAATTGATTATAAAAAAATGTAATCTGAGACTGCTAAGCCTCCTCCTAAGAAACTTTTAAGCTTCCTGTGTATCGATAAAATTCCCAGAAACAAGGTTAAACATTTTGTGAAGCCTAATCTTGAAGGACGCGAACAAGCAAACTAACTTAGTGAAGGTGTTTTCCCGCAACAGTTTCGAACAACATTTCGGCTTATATCAATCGGATTCCTCAAACGGAAAATCTCAAACCGCAAAAGGGATAAAAATAAGTAATATTTAAAGTGATAGAGAACAACATGGAAAACGTTTTAATGGAAACCCACAACGTTTCTTGTTAATAAATTTCTATAAAAAATAATAGGACGTACAATGACCTACAGACAGAAAGAATAGATTTAGTGGATTTGTTAGATAAGATCGGAGAGAATAAATATTGAAGACTATATATGCGCATTAAGATTGATGAGATGAGCTAGACATCTAACAATAATAAATTATATCAAATAAAACTTTTTATAAACGACTTATTTTTAATCAACAACAAAATTTCTTTAATAAACTCTTTGAGATTTTCCAATATCTTGATAAATAACGTTTTTAGTGAAATACATTTTCTCGCATTTTCCGCCGATTTCATTCATCATAATTTTTTAACGGTTTATCACAGAGACTTGTAGTTTTCACCAGGACATTAAACATCTTAAAATTAGTCACTGAACATATAACAGTTTCTTATATACCTTAAAATTAAGACGAAATCGCATCAACCGGGTCAACGATCCATTGAAGGACACTAATATTTTAATTAATTTCTCAATAAACTTCTGTAGATAGAGCTTGTAAAAAGTGGTAATGATTCAAAACAACGAGAAACGAGAAAATTTGTAAACAATTTGCAGGCAGGAGATCTTGAACGGACAAGAAATCTTGAACGGACAAGATACCTTAAACGGACAAGAGACCTTGAGCGGATAGGAAGTTGAGTTAATAAAAACGTGGTTATAAAAAACGTGCTAAAATAATAAGAAAAAAATAAGATAGTTAATGATGCAATGAAGTAAAAATATATATACACGTATACGTACATATGCATCTATGTATGTATATACACGCGACAACGTCAATATCAATGGATCAATGGAAATAATTTAATAAAAAAATCACAATCAGTGATATTTTTACGAGTGAATTGATACAGAGATTTGTTTTATATCAGGTTCGTCATTTGAAGTCTTTAGATTTAAACAGCTTTCAGGGCTAACGTCGTTGAGCTGCTCGACCCCATTTTATATTAAAAATATTCTCTTTGTTAAAAATCTGTTAACAATAATATATGGACCCGCTTAATAAGATTTCAAATGCCACCGGTTTAAATTAATTGTAACTTTCAAACTGTTCCAGATATAATTTCATGTTTCATGGAAGATGATCACCTTTCAAAAAAGTATAATTTCTAAAAGTGAATTTGAAGTATCGTCTCGTCCTTCTCGCAACTTCTTATTGGGATTGTTAAGATGCGCTTCAGTAGCAAAATAGAATTATTATAAGCAGTCGTGATTACGACAAAGGAATTCAAATACTGTGAGTTAAACGATGGTTTAACACCAAGTATTCGAAGTCTTTTGACAACGAAAATGTATCAATATATTCGATAGATTGACTGAAATATTGAAGAACATTTTCGCAATGATTTTGATTTGATTGACTATTTTTAGTACCAAGTCCATTATTACATTTTTAATCTTGACATGAAATGTTTGCGTACACAGCAGAACTTCTTGATGCATAATGCAATGAAAACATCCATGCCTCAGACCCTTTCTTACTTCAAAATAATCAGATTCACATCCATTTACGCTAATCTTATATACAGTTTCCTTATAGGTACAACTCCCTCACATTCCTTATCACACTCTTTGATATACCCTTCTTTTCCAAGCATTCTACCAACTTCCCTCAATCTACTAAATTGCACGCCGCCTTCAGGTCAATGAAAAGAGCAAAGAGGCTTCCTCTACTTATTTCCTGATCAATAGTGTACGGTTATTAAATGCTTTATTGTGCTCCTTCCCTCTCTAAAATCAGTTTACACCTCTGGCACTAGTTCCTCTATCTTTCTCCTCAATCTTTCTCCTCAACCGCTCGTACAAGATTTTGGTTAAATTTTATATGCAGAATTCACTACAGTAATCCCCCTGTAGTTTCCGACATTTTGTCTGAGTTTTCGCTCTTATGCATTGGGTGAATTATTCCCTCCTTCCAGCTCGTTGGGACACTCTTTGCTTCCCTCCATACCAAATTAAATAGGCGATTCTAGCAATATACTCTTTCGGAACAGCTTTCCAGGCATGAGAATAAGAGTTACAATATATATCATGATAGTGATTCAGATCACTTTTTAGCGGGAATAAAGCCGAAGCAAGAAATACCTTAACAAAGAAACAGCAAAAAGAACGAGATGACGAAAAAACTTGCAGAAAACAGAATCACAAAAAATTAAGAAAAAGGGGAATATACAGAAATGATAAATAGATATTAGACGCAAATGACATAGACAGTATCTGGACGAATATAAAAACGTGTACAGCGCTATCATCAAGACATATCCGAGGAAAGTATAAAATAGCAGGGAAAAAATGTTTGATGCAGAATGTTCAGAGAATTCAGAGAAGTGAAAAGTTCAGAGAATGGAGATTGTAAAAAATGAAACACAGGTATCCAAACAAACGTACATGCAATAAAGGAAACAGTGTCAAAAAGGAAAGAGGTATAAGAAAAGAAAGTAAATATAGAAAATCCCTTGGCAGAAATAGAGTAAAGTTATAAAAGAAACAAATAGTCTATACCAAGGAATTAAAAGAGAAAGAAAAGGATATCAACCGAGACCTGCATATTATAAAAACAAAGAAGAACGATTAATAGGCAAAGAGGAGGACATGATATAAATGTGGTAAGAATATTTCAAAAACCTTTTAAATGGTACACAAAATTAAGAAAACCGGGGACGGAGCAGGAAGAATAAATTGAGAAAGAAATCTCTCGCGAATTGACAGAGGAACCAACTGTAAGCCGTTGAAATAATAAAAGACTTAGAAAATAACAAAAACCCTAGGAATGATCAAATAAAATCGGAAATACTCAAGTATGGCGGGAAAACATCTAATACAAAAAACAGATGCACTCATTATAGAGGAATTGCGTTATTAAATGTATCATATAAAATCCTAACCTCGGAACTAATAAATAAACTAACAAAGAAGTTAAACCAGGAAATAGGAGAATACCAGTGCGGCTTTCGGAAGAGCAGATCAGTTTAAGATTTGACATGGACAGTTTTGAACACGACAGTACAAAGTTTCTATACCAAAGACGACTAGAACATAAATTGGTGCAATAACAATGGAGTACAGAAACCGAATATGAACATATTACACAATGTATAAAGGATCGCAGCTTCCTGAATCTTTAGGGACGACGGATCTGAAGAGCAAACCGTATTGGTGGGATAGGAAAATAGAAGGACGAATTACAGAAAAGAAACAAATATATCAAAAGTTTATTCAGACGGGAGACCCTGAGATCAAAGAGAGATACAAGCAACTAAATAGGAAAGTGAAACAAGAAGTCAGAAACAAGAAAAACGGCTCGTGGCTCAAAAGGTGCGAATACGTCGACCAAAATATAGGCGGTACTAATAGTTCAGAGGCATAGTAGATCATCAAATCGCTAAGAACCTCATCAAGAACTGGATTCACAATTAATAACATCTCCAAGGAGATGTGAGAAGGATGGGTAGAGCATTTTACAAAATTGTTAACAGAAACAAGGCCGCAGTATGTAGAGGAAAATGAACCAAACCACATCGATGGGGAAACCTTAAAACTAGATATGGCCCTCGTAAAGGAAGCAACAAAACGACTTAACTTAGAAGATCCCCAGGACCTGGAGGAATACACCCGGAATTTCTACGATTTGGCCTTGAAAGAGTGAAGGTTATGTTGAAGAATTTATTTGAGCGGTGTTGAAATTGTGCAGGTATTCCAAAAGCCTGGCGAACGTCATATATCACAGCCATACATATAAACGGAGCACGAAATGACCCACATAATTTCCAAAGATTCGCTGTCATTCCTACAATAGCCAGAATATATTCTCGTATACTGAAGACCCTAATAGAAAATCATATTAAAGATAAACAACCTGAAGAACAGGCTGGATTTCGAGCGGGCCTCTCAACAATCGACAACCTCTTCACTCTTAAAATAGCCTTAGAGAAGCGTATGCAAATAGGCAGAGAAACACATATAGCCCTTGTTGATCTAGAAAAGACTTACAATAGTGTCCCGATATCACAATTATGGGAAAGAATGGAGTAACTAGAGTTCAGACCGACTCTACTATAGGCCACTAAAAACTACTAGAGACAGAGAGTTTCAAGACCTCCAAGGGACTCAGCAAGGGCTGCTGCCTATCCTCTACTCTTTTTAAAATTTACCTTAACCGATCCTTTAGACTTTAGAGGGCGAAAAAGAAAGTGTGCAAAAATAGAACTGAAAGTGGAAGATGACTCTATAGTTTATACTTTGTTGGCGATCAGGTTGTGAAAGCAGAGGATCAAGACGATTTGGGGTATATGGTGAAAGAGGGATACGAAAAAGCTTGTTTATCGATGAGCATGAGTAAATGCGAATACCTGGTAATAGGCATAAACAACCAGAATAATCTTCTCTTAGAAAACGAATTCATAAAAGTAGTAGAAAAGTCTAAATACCTAGGTGTTGTTTTTAACAAAAAGGGCAAAATATCAATAGCAGGGATGAGA
Source organism: Phosphuga atrata (assembly GCA_944588485.1). Taxonomy (NCBI): domain Eukaryota; kingdom Metazoa; phylum Arthropoda; class Insecta; order Coleoptera; family Silphidae; genus Phosphuga; species Phosphuga atrata. The sequence continues at coordinate 50,465,029 of OX155896.1, read as the reverse complement.
TAACAGAGAAAAATAATAAAGGTAGAAAAATCATTGGAGCCCTAAATTCAATCCTTTGGGAAAAGAATTTGAGAACAACAAAGAAGCGACTATATGAAAGTATTGTTTAAACTGTAATAACGTATGGAGCAGAAGTATGTTATTTTTGGATATACCGAACAGAAGTATGGGATAACAGAAACACTGAAGAGAAAAATGCTTGCTACTTAAATAGATTTTTTAAGAAGAAGTCACTCCATAGTGTCAGGGAGCGACAGGTTGAGATACCAGGAGATCCGAAATAGAATGGGCATGTAAAAGAATATTTTAGACGAAGTTGAGAAAAAACAACTGACTTGGTTCGGTCACACTAAAAGAATGGATGAGAACAGATGACCAAGGAAAGTGTTGAAATGGATGCCGCCGGAGAGGAGAAAGAGAGGAAGACCTAGAAGAAGCTGGCGGGATGGAATAGGCGAAGCGATGGAAACAATAAACCTAACCGAGGAACAATCTATTGATAGGAGAATATGGAAACTGTGGACGAAGAGGCGTTGACAGCCGTAGAAATCCGTGAAAAGAAAGAAGATCAGTTATAGAGAAAATATTCACTTTAAAAGACCTACAGTCGGAAAGCAACGAATTTAACAAAGAAACATATGTGCTATTCCGGGATTTCAAACAAGCGTACGATCGAATAAAGAGAGAGCAAGTGTGTGTACATAGCGTTAAAAGAACATGGCATGAAATAAAAACTATTTAACTTAACACAATTAACGTTAAAAGAAACCGATAACAGGGTGAGAGTAGGAACAAGAACATACAACAGGAACAGGAACAACAGACAAGTTCAATTTACACGAAGGTTTAAGACTAGGCTTAAGTTTAGCTGTGTACTAGAATATGTTATAAGGAAAGCAAAATAAAATAGGAATGGTCTTCTATATAAAAAAACAGCAATATCTAGCCTTTGCAGACGGTTTGGCAATAGTAACCAGAAGAAACTGCAAGAAGTAATAATAAAATTTAAAAAAAACCTGACGCGAAGTAGGATAATAAATAAATTAAAATACGATAAAATATATAACATGGACAGATAAAAATATAAGCAACGGAGCAAATTAAGCATAATAACAGATGAAGGAAAAAAACTACAAATATGAAGAAGTAGAACAATTTACTTACTTAGGGACAGAATTTTATAGGAAATAAACGGAACAAAGTAAGGAATCAGAAAATATACATTCACTATATTTTCCACGCAATCTCAGTTTAAATTCAAGAGAGAATTCCGCAAGATTTCATGCACCAAGTAATTTGCAGAGAACTTTGTTGCGAAATTGGCTTTTGTATATTATTTCCCTGAGAGCAAACACAGTCATATTTTCTGGTGTAATCGGTGCCATCTCCCACTCATAATCCCCAAACGATAATTAACAGGTTACCGCAGGTGAGATATTCACAACCCTTTTAAACACACCCATACACCCCAACATCTCAATAAATCGCGATAATGCAAACAAACAAAAATATTATGAAATAATTAACTTTTTACGGCATGACCCGCAGCTTTTATTATCAGAATGACTATTCTTTGCTGCAAAAAAAAAATCAAAAACATAGGTATGTATTAGACTTGTGCCTAATTTATATATTTTAAGGCTTTTAGTTTTTATGTAGTTTCTTATATAGGCTTATAGTCTCATAGATATTTATTTAGGCTTATAGTCTTTAGGAGACCATTTGGAATTTCATTAAATGTTGCATTTTATCCATGGTTTGCACAAGTCTAACCTATACATTGTATTATTGTTGATAAACACTAGATAAAGTAATACAGCGATTTGAATGAATACTTGTGATTTGTATGTTGTTACTAATAAGTATAAAACAGTTAAATCTTCTCTAAAGTTGTTAAGTAACTTGGTCCTTATTTATTAAGTTTGAAATATACTTTGAAATATATACTATTGGATCAGTGATTGTGTAGTAAATATCCAAATTGTGGAATATATTAAGCAATCGTATAATATATAAATTATATTAAAGGTTTGTGTTAGTAAAATCTGTGGATATTGGACTAGCGAATAGTGAGGGTTCCTAGTAATTTGTGGTATTCGTGGGTATGACAGGCCATGTTTAATATCGTAAAGTTTGTTAGTAAACGAGAGAGGCGCAGTTGACCCGCTGCACGTACTGCCCTACGACGTGAAAGAACACGCCGGTCATTGTACCAGTTTGCCCTGAGAGGATTTATCAGTGAAAAAAGAAAAGTTTTTTAACACAACGCCCTTTTATTTAGAACTGCGACAACATTAACTCCTCCGGCACGAACTTAAATATCCGCGACGCGAAAGCGACGTTCCGGAAAATAAGAGTCACACGTATTCTGCTCTTTTATACGTGGCATTAATTTTTTATGCCCACTTCGGGATTATCTTTAAAAAATTGAATACATTTTATATCCCTCGAAATAGTCTACGTTCTTTTCTTATTATTTCTGGGTATTAGATAAAGCATTATTTCTGCATGTCGAACACAATATGATTCGAGATTATTTATACAAAGCCGTTTAGCCTTTAATTCCGTTATAACGAACACAGTAATTGATAGCTTATTTAATCATATAACGCCAAACTAAATTGAATAGTGACGGATTAGATCTATAATGGTATACCGCACCTATCTAATTAAAATTTACGTCGTTACCTCAATTACTCCTTTGAATTCAACACATTTGCCTACCTTTAATAACATAATACTTAGAATGTAGTACACGATCTTGCCTTGTCACGTTCTGTCTGGTCTTGCCTGATCTTGTTTGGACTTTTCTCTTCGTCGGCCTTGTCTGGATGGTCTGGTCTTGTCTAGTCTAGTCTTGCTTGATCTTGTACGTACAGTCTTGTCTCTTCTTAAATGTCTTGTCTGGTCTTGTTTGGTCCTGTCTGGTCTTGTCTGGTCTTGCCTGGCCATGTCTGGTCTTGTCCGGTCTTGTCCGGTCTTGTCCGGTCTTGTCCGGTCTTGTCCGGTCTTGTCTCGTCTAGTCAAACCTTGGCGGCTCTCATTTAATGTCTTATCAAGTCTTGCCCATTGTTGTTTAGTTTTGTCTAATCTGCTTTGTTGTTTAATCTTCTCATCGCTACTCTTGCCTGGTCGTTTAATGTCTTGTCTAGTCTTGTCTGCTATTGGCTGATCTTGCCTGGTCGCTTAATATCTTGTCCAGTCTTGCCTATTGTTATCTAGTCTTCTCTGCTCTTGGCTTCTCTTGTCTAGTTGTTTAATGCCTTGTCTAGTCTTGCCCATTGTTGTCTAGGCTTGTCCTATTATTATCTATTTGTTTCTTTACTTGTCTAGTGATGTTGCACTAAGGGTGGTTTGGAGGAATTTCTCACTAAACCCCCTAGTATGCGCCACCTCGGTATCGCATATTTTGCAATGATTCAGGGTGGGCAGCCCGGACGGTTAGTGAAAACCGGCATAGTTGTGGGCTCCACGACCGGGAATCGAACCCGGATCTCCCGCTGTCTAGTTATGTTTAGTGTTGTCTAGATGTGTCTAGTCTCGTCTAGTTTATTTCCATATAGTCTGCTCTAGATTAGTCACAACTATCGTTACTTGCACGCAGATATTTACAAACATATACTAGGTGGGCCATTGAAAACGAAACAGAGGGATTTTCGGATAGTTAAGGATTAATTTTCAAAAAACGTTCGGACACGTCAACTTTGTTTGTGAGGGGGACACATTTTACAAGAAAATTTGTAGCCAAATCACATAATCCCTTCGCGCTGGAACTACAACCCCTATAATTTTAAATGGCACGGTGGGGTAAGTGACACCTCATTTGAAAGCCCTTTGTGCCCTGAATACTAAACGGTTAACATTTTCCAAATTTATAGATTTGTTTTCGATATTATTTAATTTCAGTTACGAACGCGTTCTTCGTTTATGTCGTTGAAAGGAAGTCCAATTGTTCAATATGAAATTACAAAAACTGCAAAAGTGAAGGAAATAAAAAACAACAATTCAACAACAGAAAGGATTTTTATTAGTTTAACAAAAGCTCAAATTGTGCGCCACCAAACTCCATACAAAAATACAAATTCCGTTCTAAACGTTCTCATACATTTTGGAGGATCTCTGGCGTAATTTGACGGCATTCTTCAATAATTCGTCGACCTAACTCTTCCTGTTACTCCGGTTCTGTTGCATAAATTTAGATGACCCCACAAAAAAAACTCCAGAGGACTTAAATCAGGTGAGCGGGCCGGCCATTCCATAGCACCACTTCGTCCATTCCATTGTCCCGGGAAAACTCTGTCCAGAAACTCCCGAACAGCCTGCGTATAACGTGATGGAGCTCCATCTAGTTGAAAAGTCAAATGGTCTTCTAATTAACGATCACCATTTTCTTTCAACGACATAAACTAAACACGCGTTCATAACTTGAAATTAAATAATCTCGAAAACGAATCGATAGATTTACAAAATGTTAGCCGTTTAGCATTCAGGGCTAAAACGGTTTTCAAATGAGGTATAACTTACCCCACCATGCCATTTAAAATTTTAGGGGTTTTTATCCCAGCGCGAAGGGGTAAAGTGATTTAGCTACCAATTTTCTTGTAAAAGGTGTCCCCTCACAAACAAAATTGACATGTCCGAGCGTTTTTTGAGAAACCGTCTTTAAGTATCCGAAAATCCCTCTGTTTAGTTTTCAATGGCCCGCCTTGTATATGTATTTTGCATACAAATAAAATATTAAGTAAATTGAAACTGTATTAACATAAAGCAAACTTAGAGTATATTAAGCTTATCAGCAGAGCTCCATGTGAGAACAGAACAATGTATACTCGAAGCAAAGCAGCAGCGTGAAATACAAAATAGCCGGAGAGGCTTTAAAATGCAGCAGCATCTAATCTCAACTTTGCTTTTTATGTTTATTATCTACTGTTTTGTCTGCAATATCCAGTAATACCAACACTGTGTTTGAAACTTTACCTTAGATATATGTTACTGAATATTTTATTACATGTAAAATGTTGTTTCAAAGCTCAAGTCTACATACGATAATAATAAGTTATATAACTTATTATTCACAGTTATATAAATTTCAACACATATCACGACTCGAGTTTCGACGTTTGACGGTCATTTTCAAGTGTAGAAATGTCAACAAAACAACAAAAATCAAGCGTGATATGTGTAGAAATTTATATAACAGTGAATAATAAGTTATATAACATTTTTACATATTATAAGTGTGGTAAAAACATAGTGAATTTTTCAATTCAATCTAAGTCGGAATTACCACGTAGTAGCTGTCGCAACCGTCCTATTCATTCAAGTCTGCACTTATCTAGCCTTTTCTATTTAATTATGTCTGTCTAGTATAGTCAACATTATCGTCTCGTATCTTACATGCCTATCAGTGCTGTCTGTCTATTCTCGTTTCCTTTTGTACATATTTGATTCTGTTCAATGATTATTGAGCAATAAAGCAACATGTTTTTACTTGATTTTCGGTTCGCATGTATTTGATTTTGGGATTAAAATTCGACCGCGGTATGGATTCCGGAAGGAATTCCTGTCAACAATTCGGCTTAAGAAAACAAAACATTATTCTTTATTTGCTCAAACAAAGACTTGATGGGCCGTATTACTAGGGGAAAATATCGAGATACTAATACATTGGTTGATACACATTGTTTTTCTTCAATATTCCTAAACTTTCATTCACGATATTGTACAATACATTTTATATAATACTTTCTCAATGTGAAAGGAAAACTTACAATGAAAACAAATCATTTGTTTCCAATAATATTTACTTTCGTTCGTTCATAGATTTTTCAAAGATAAATAAATAATAAAATCGTAAGAGTAATTATTGATCAGTGGATCATAAAAGACGTAATAAATTCTGAATTATGTAATTGTAAACAGAAAATAACACATAACAGATTTACTTGAACACTTTAATTCAATTTACTTGAAATGACCGCATTTCTACGCTGTTAATCTTCGCCTGGGGCCGGCAATATTTTTGAAAAACAAAATTTAAAAAAATGTATATTAAAATTTACGAAATCATTCAACAAAATAATTCCAAAAAAATGATTATGACGTTGGTAATAATGTTCATATTGATTTTAATGATGATGGCGACAGTGATAATAACGGTAATGATGATGATAATGATAATAATGATGATAATGATAGTTATGATGATAGTGATAGTTATGATGATAGTGATAGTTATGATGATAGTGATAGTTATGATGATAGTGATAGTTATGATGATAGTGATAGTTATGATGATAGTGATAAAGTAATGGTGATGACAATAATAATAGTGATGCTTATCACTATTAGTGGTATTGTGGGCGATGGTAGTAGTGTAAGTTATCCACTAGTTATATATATATAGTAGTTAAGTAACACTCCCGATTTGCAGAGGAATTTATTTATATGAACGATATATATATATATATATATATATATATATATATATATATATATATATATATATATATATATATATATATATATATATATATATATATATATATATATATATATATTTACAAGAGATACAAACACTGCTGAGGGAATGAGTGGAGCTGGACTCTCTGAACTGAACTCGACTGTTCTGGTTGACTGACTTGAGTCTGGTTGAACTGGCTGAGTCTGGTTGAACTGCCTGGACTGAACTAAATTAGTCACTCGCTGACTGTCTTAACTTCTAGCTGAGTCTCGTTGACTGGGTCCACTGGCTGGACCTGTGTGAATGAGTTCACTGGCTGGACTGGTGCCACTTCGCTTACTGTCACTGACGGTGTCCACTGGCTGGACCGGTGTGACTGAGTCCACTGGCTGGACCGGTGTCACTTCGCTGTCTATGTTTATTCCGGGGTCCAGGTACTTATATTATGTCCAGGTATACTGGTCCCTCATCGGGGGGTGATTATTTTTCTATATTCGGCTATTTGTCGCTTTGGTGTTTAAAAACATCCTGTCGTAATCTTCCCGAGGACTACACTATTGACCCTAATAAAATGTTTTTCGGAAATTCGTCTGAAAATATTTGACAACATTTGAAATATATCGATCCCAAATAAAATATTTTTGGAAATTATCCAAAAATATTTGGGTAATTATTGTAATGCCTTCGTAAAACTAAAAATAAAAATGGAATGGTTAGTTGCCGCTACAGTATAAAGGTCCAACTAAAAAAGATCAGGAGGTTTGATACAGAAAAGCTAAGACCAAATCAACAGTTCTTTGAGAAACTGGAGTGCTTGAACCCACAGAGTTGGGAGCAACTACAACAGGCCATAATCGAAAAAGCACCGGAGACACTCCCACTAACAAAACGAAGGAAACATGCCTGGCGGACGAGTGAATGTGATGTAGCCATAAAGCAAAGACAACTTGCCTGGCAAAGATGGAACTCATATAACAATGAAGATAACTGGATCAATTTCCTAAATGCACGAAAATACGCTGCGAAAACTATCCGTGGGGTAAAACGGGCCTTCGCCAAAAACCATCTAGCAAGACTTCCAGAAGAACAACACACGGAACTATTACAGAACATTCAAACAGCATTTAAGCAAGTACTCTCCACCGAGTCTACACTTTAAGAAGTAAAACTGATGGTAAAAAGACAACTGCCGGATCTTGGCAACCTACTTTGAGTCTCTCCTCAAACTGCGAACCTCCAGAATCTGCGTTCACGTTTGAAGACAGTGGAACCAACAATCCATCACCACCTACAAAGGAAGTAATCCAAAATATCGCCCAGGCACTTAAAACAACAAGGCACCAGGTGAGGATTCAAATGTTGCTAAACTGTGAAAACAAGCTGGGAACAAGGCTTAAAAAGCTTATAGAGATAATCTGCGAAATATGGGAAACAGAAACTTCCAGGAAACTGGACCTCAGCTTTGACCCATTCTCTTCATAAGAAAGGGGAGAGGACTGACGTGAAAAATTAACGTGGAATCTCTCTTGTTTCAATAACTTACCAAGTACCCAACTTACCGAATACCAAGGTGGATTCAGGAAAGGGCGTGCATGTGCTGAACAGATTATGAACTTAAAATCTATCCTTTCATATCCCAAGCTTAGGAACAAACAGTTTGTGGTAACATTTGTCAATTTCAGGAAAGCGTACGACTCAATCGATCTTAAGAGAACTAATACAAATCTTAAAAGAACTGGGTTTGGACCAGAAAACAAGATCGATAAGCAGACCTTAAGTAGCATAAAATCTAGAGTGAAATTTAGAGGAGAGATTTCAGATGACTTCGAAATCAGGACAGATGTAAGGCAGGGAGATAGGCTCTCATCTCTGCTTTTCAGCTGCGTACTCGAGAAAGTTATCCGTGAGTGGCGCAAGGAAATAAACAAAGGAGTAGAAAATGGAACTAACAGAAACATGGAACTAACAGTACTGACTAGCCTTAGACTGCCTAGTCCTCGTAGATGATCTCGCGATATTTTCAGATTCACTGGATAGAGCTGTGGAGCAAATCAACCTACTACAAACACAAGCATCTAAGACAGGCCTTCAGATTTCCTTTGACATAACAGAGTTTATCACAAACATCAAACCAGCACCGAAAGTACTTGTCATGGAAGCAGGAAAAATGAAGCGAGACGACAAATTTAAATATCTAAACAAATGGATAGAGCCCAACATCTCGGAGAAAGAAGCCTTCACTTCACGTATCAGGTAAATGGAAACTGCATATCAACTGGCCAAGAGCATCTAAAACAAGAAGTCAGTATCCCTAAATGGCAAGCTCAAACACTTACAAACAGTTATTCGGCCGCAAGCCCTATATGCTACAGAATGCCTTATGAACCTTAGGGCCTTATGAACCGGAAAGGAATGATGGAAACCCTGGAAATTAGGGAAAGAAGGATTCTGAGGAAAATGTTGGTCCCAGTAAAGAAAATGGTGAATACAGAAAACGGCATAATCATGAGCTCTACGTGCACATGGAACAAATAACCGACATTATTCGGAGAAGGATCACATTTTATGGTCGCATCGCACGAATGAACAACGAGATTGACAAACAGAATCTTTTCCTATTTCCTATGAAAGAAGATCAAGGGAGCATAGTTCACAAAACTGGACAAAGACTTGAAAGAAGTGGGGATCACATGGGCAGATATTCAAGAATGTAAACCTCTCAATGTGAAGCTGAAGTCATTCCAGAGTTTGCAGGAAAAGCCCAAGCTCAAAATAGGCAAGATCTGGACTGAAAAACGGAAGCAGAAACATCGAGAACGAATGCGAGAGCATACTGTGGGTGAACATTAAAGCCCAAGGAAGGAAATAGTTGAAATAACGTTGTCCTAAGCTGGCGGTAACGAAAAAAAATAGTGATGCATATGCTGATGATGAATTGAATAAAAAATACGATATAAATTCAAGAAATTATTCAACGAAATAATTCAAAATAATGAGATAATGGTGATGATAAAGATAATGATGGTGGTTACGATGCTGGTTACGAACTAAATAAAAAAAGTTTTACAGAAATTCAAGAAATAATTCAATTCATTTCAAATAATCACCACCGGTAGCATCACACACATGTTTTGTGTTCGGCCATTACAGTTGTACACGGTTATCACACGTATGTCGTGTGAGCGGCCATTAAAGTCTTAATAAATTATTTCTTATGTTATAATTATAATAATTAATAAAGTATTTCTTATTATACATAGTTTAGTAATTTTTGACCTTAATGAAATTGTATGATTCAATCTTGCTAAGGCGTTAATTATATTCTTTCTATCTACAATTTACCAACTTGTAACGTAAATTACAACGCTCCCAAAAAATGTAATATTGAACCAGTATTGAGTTCAAAAAGAAACTCGAACATAACTTCAATAATTTAGCCAACAAACAAGAAACTAACAATATTCCTATTCTTCGCTCATCTAGAATTTCATCCCCTTTGTTTTGTTCAGTTTGTCCCATATTATCAATAATATATTTTTTGCACATAGTGTTGAAGCGGTCATAAAAACAGGGACCGCCGTAGGGGACATCCGATAAAACAAACTTGATACTTACAGTGTAGTTTCTCGTCTAGATTACCCCGTGACGTCACCGATAGAGCCCGGATAAATTCCTCAAACTCAATGGAACCATCCTGTAACAAAAAACGACTTACTTTAATATTAATATTACTTCAAGTAGAACTAATGGTAACAAAAATGTGTGTATAGAGAAGGATTTCTAGTGCAAAAGTTTTTTAATTAAAAAAGGATTTATTAATCAAAAGTAGTTAGGAGGAATCGAGTGAAATAATTTTATTAGAAAAGTATTGATACTTATAGTTTCAAAAAGTATTTAATCCTTACTTACTACCTTACTTTCTGTAATGAGTCCTTTTGGGATTAGTCAATTTTATTAAGTTTGTTCAGACAAAACTATTTTTATATAGAGTGATAGTAATTATAGTATTAGCAAGTATTTGTTAATCTATACATAAAAGTAACATATTCAAACTTTTGTTAAACGTAATTTTGGTGTTTGATGAAATGGAGTTTGAAATATATTCTTTGGTTTTTATTAAATTTTATCCCTGGTTTATTGCTCGCCCGGAATACTTCGTTTTTTAATACCACTTTGTAAATGGAATATTGAATACAACCAGCCTGGATATTGTGTTCAGACTTTCTGAAGAGTTTTCCTGTAGGGACTATTGTTGAATTTGTCAGGATTTTCCATTTTTGACTAGCACTTAGGTATACAATGCTTCGCATGGAGTAGGGGTCGGCCGACAACTGGTTTCAAGCAAAGAGCCGTATTCTTAAAGAAAATCTGACAAAAGAGCCGCAGGCATGATAGTATAAAATAGTAGTTTATGATAAAAGTGTGTGAAGAAGGGCTTTTGTGCAAGAGTTGAGAAGTTTGAAGCAGGAGCCGAAGGCGACTTTTGCGAAGGTTGACTTTAATTGTATTATACATTTATTTATTTTCACGTATTGTAAAATAAATAACTAAAAGCCCTATTATTTTAAATGCGACTTATGCCCTTTTAAGCTCTGACCACATATAGATAACAGACAATATAGACCAGACACTTGAAGTAAAACACATTTCTGAAAATGCGAACGTTCTTTTGTGATAGACAAACTAGGATAGATCTGCGTATAAGAATGCTATGATGGTACGTCTTCTCGATTCTACGTTATGGAGTAGAGGTATAGAAATTGAAGCAAGCTGCATTAAAGAAGCTAGAGTCTCTAGTAGTTTATGATAAAAGTGTGTGAAGAAGGCTTTTGTTTTATTGCGATTAAACCACTCGCCTTCGACTCATGCTTTAAACTTCGCAACTCATGCACAAAAGTCTTTCACACACGTGTGTCATACATTATTTTATCAACGAAGCATGTTAAAATACTGTTGAATCTACAAAAAATAATTGCTTCTTACCGATGATATTGTAAAAATGGTAATTTTGACAGACAAACATATCAAATCAATGTGAAACATATCAAATGACATACTTCAAATCAATGACACAATAAGGTTAGAACGTTTAGCGCCTCCGTGGAAAAAATTGCTAACTAGTAAAAACGCACAGTGACGTGAACATTATTTGGTCGTTGTTGGTGTAGTCTAGGTTAACCTAGATTTAATCTAAATTAGGTTATGGTTGGGTTAAGTTATATTAGAGCTACATAAATCCAGACTAAGAGGCCGAGATTCAAAATAGGAAAAATTAATTCAATTTTAATATATGTCTGAAAATTTATTTTCACTGCGTCTATGTTTTTTTGTTTAGTGGCGCAAGTTGTTGCCATAATAGCAACAAACAAAAATCGTTTAATAACGAAACTCCATTTGATTTACATTGGACTTTTACGCACGATTTGGATACTTTTACACACGATTATAATAATGGCATCCTTCACATACAATAATGTATTTATTAATGTGTTCATTTTATAATTGTTTTATACATTTATTTATTTTCACGTATTGTAAAATAAATAATCAAGGCAAACGATTTAATGCAAATTAAAAAAAAAATATTGAAAAAGAGATTTCTTTTTTATCGGGTTTGTAATTTGAAGTCTTTAGTTTTAAAATTTCAAGGGTAACGTCGTCGAACTGGGCCTTTATTATACCTTGTTTTTATTACACAGAGTTTGTCAAATAGATTGTAACTTTCAGGAAGTTTTGTTTCAAATATAAATTGATCTTTTCTCATTCCAAATTTCCCAGTCCAGTGCGTAAAAATGAAGACCAAACTTATATTGATATACAATGCATTAACTGAAGTTTAAATTCAGATCTATCAATCTTTTGGAAAGGTTTAAAATTTATTTCGTTGGTGCAGCAAATGGATGTGTGAAAAATGGTAATGTTATTTTTACGTTTCTGAACTTCGTATATCCATTGGCAAAAAAATTCATTCGGTTTTTTAAATTGCATAAAATGAAATACATTCTCATTGTTGATATTTTAAATAAATATGGATGATTGACTTTCAAGAAAATACAATTTCTAAAAGTGAATGTGCAGTATTGCCTTGTCCTTGCAACTTATTCAGATAGTTATGACGTGTTATATCTTTATCAAAATATAATTTTTGTAACTACCCGTCATCGTTTAACTCCGGGTTTTCAAAGCCCAGTAACAACGAAAATGTCTTAATGTGTTATTTTTATCAGTCAACTCTTTACACTATCTAGCACTAGTAGCAATATATACATTAGTTTATTTATAATAATTTAATGTTTTGCCACAATGCCATTCAACTTGTACTCTGAAGATATATTCAGAAATGCTCTCGGTGAAGAACAAGATAGAGTCATCGTGAAAGTTGAAACTATAAATAATTTGAGATATGCGGACGACATAGTCATTTTAGCGAAGACTCTTTCAGACTTACATAGATTATCAAATAAAGTAAACGATGAACCTGAACAAAATACATGATAATATCGAAAGCCCCAACGCAATATACCGAAATATACGCAATGAATACCAATACATGATTCAATGCAAGATTGGGAACCTCTTGATATCTCTTCATATTGTCAAGAACTAGATTTGAGGCTGCAGATGTAATATTTCAAAATAAAATAATCATCACTGTATATAGGTCACCTAATGGTAACTTTTATTAAAAAATGGTACAATTACTGGATAAAATCTGGAACAAAGGGAAACAACTAATAATCACTGGGAAGTTCAACACAAATTTAACTCATCGCATAAAGATACCTCTCTCTTGATCAACACTTTTACGTCCTATGGAGTCTGTTTAACAATAACAGAGAATACTAGAAACAATGCATATCTGGATAATATTTTTACCAATTTATCTAATAGCAGCTTTATTGCCACTGTTTACGATTCTCTCTTATCCGAACACGCAGGGGTGTCCATGACTTGTCTAACTTCCAAAGAGGTAAGTAACGAACATCAAAATTAACTGGGATTTTATCAATTCAAACTTGGACGCTGAGTAAGTGTTTAATAAATTTCATTCCATCATTAAAGACGCTGTCTCAATTAACCTTCCCACTAAACACAAAACTGTTAACAATACCTCTCGTACCCAAAATATAAATACCAACAATTGGTTCAACACCAATTTAAAAAAGAGAGAAACTCTGACACTTCTCTATAATCTAAAAAGGCAACAAGCTAGTCACGACAAAACATTCAAAAATTTCAATAAAACGTATCGAAAAGAAATTCAGCAAAGGGAAAAAAGAAATGCAAATGATGCGTATATTGCTAAATCAGATAATAAGATAAAAAGTGGTGTATGGAAAATTGTAAATGGGAATAAAAAGCAGCATAGTAAACCACCACCAGACATATCGGCAGATGACTTCTATCAATACTTCTCGCGCATTGCAATCACTCCAGACCAATATCTTTAGTACAAACTCTTGCAAAAATATTTGAAAAACTATTAATAAATCGAATCAACGACCATTTTGAAATCTACAATCTCTATTCACCGTGTCAGTTTGGTTTACGCTCAAACAAATCAACAACCTTAGCAATAAGCACATTATCGAAACACATACTAAAGGCCGTTGAGGCCAAGGAATATTCTTATACAAGTTGCTTTGATCTTACAAAAGCATTCAACTGTGTATCGCATGAGATTCTCATGAAGAAACTGATCTACTACTCTTTTGATTCGAATAGCGTTGGACTTTTGAATTCTTACCTCACTAATAGAGAGCAATTTGTAGAGCTAAACAACAATAAATCGGAATAATCGACAGATTTTATATTGGGTGCCTCAGGGATATGTATTAGGTCCCACCCTGTTTCTTATTTATATAAATGACTTTCCGGACTACATGCAAACAATACAGATTATACTGCAACTTCAGGGGCTAATATATTTCTAGTTTCCCTCCGCTCGGACATACTGGATACCACCAACAAAGTTAAACAATGGTTCAATGGCAATAAACTAATTATTACTGAATCCAAAACACAAACATGTGTATTCTCACTCAGGAGGACATATGATCGTGCGGAGCCAATAAATTTGCTTGTAATACATTTAGATTGAAACATGACATGGGAAACACATATAGATTGCCTCTCAACCAAAATCGCCAAAAAATATTTATCCTGCGCCAATTAAAATATACAACATCCATTCAAACTGTACTGTCACTCTCCCCATGTAACAAAAGTTTTTAAACTACAACGTAAATGCATAAGAATTACGTCGGGATTGCCATTCATGCAGTGATGATTGCCGAGAATTATTCAAAAAGTATAAAATATTGACAGTTGAAATTGTGTCTTCATCTTGCATTGCTTACTTTAAATGCAAGTGCACGTCGGCGAGTATGACCAATTTGATCACAACTACTACACACGATACAAACAGCTAGTTAAGCCCAATTTCCTAAGATTAAGTAGATCTAGAAGCAGTACAGGTTACCACTGTGTCAAGCTATATAACTCGCTAACGAAAAATGTAAAACACGATAAATAAAATTAAATGAAACATCGACAACACTTGGAGAGAAAAAAACATCGAAATACAAATATCTTGGCACATAGCTGTTGTCGGCTTTTAAAAAGGCTTGAGTACAGTTAAGACACTTATGGGAAATGGTGCATGAAAGTTTCGATTTTTTTTCTGTGCAGAGGATCGAAATTTATGAATTGAAAATTGCTATGTAAATTAAGACTAATTAGTAATTTTTTTTTATTACTCATGCACAGAAAGTACTATTTTACAGGCCATTTTTTAGGTCAGAAAATGACTGTTTGCAAATCTAGAGCGAAAAATTTACTTTCCGCCCTAGATTTAGGGCGGAAAGTTTACTTTCCCCACTAGATTTGTGAACATGTGTGACATGCAGCGTTGCCAATCATACGATAATTATCATACTTATACAATAATTTCGTTAGTTTAACACTGTTGTCATTACATTACCCGGATACTTTTTGTCAACACATGTAGAAACGACAACCGTGTGAAACAAAATGACATCTCAAATGTTTTTCAAATGACGCATCAAAAATAACAATAATAGAAATTTATGGTTATGATGTATAATTTATTGTCATTATGAGTTGTCAAATAGAGAGTTCAGATTCAGAAAATGATTCTACACCGCCTGAATTCAAACAAATTGCGACTGAAATGATTGAAAAATTAACACCAACGAAATCCAGAAGTAGATATGAAGCTGCGTATGAAAAATTCATGAAATGGCGAACAATAATCAGATCAATAATAAATGATCAATAAATTAAAAGTTTTTCTGAATCGATAGTTTTATCATACTTCAATGAACTGGCCAAAACTCATAAGCCGTCAAGTTTGTGGGGAACTTATTCGATGCTGCGAAGCTTGATTCACATCAAGCACAGAATTAATATTTGTAATTATTCGAGTTTAATTGCTTTTTTAACACAAAAAATAAAGGTTATACATGCAAGAAAGCTCAAACACTAAGTGCTGAACAAATTAATCAATTTCTTCGAGAACCTCCAGACAATCAATTCCTGGCTGTGAAGGTTAGTTATTAAATTTTCTAATAATTTCAATACAATATATAAATAAATACACAAATTTATTTACATGTATTTAATTTTAGGGAGCTTTAATTTTTGGGGTACAAGGTGCATGTAGGCGTCATGAGCTGTGTAACTTAACTGTGAACGATATAGAAGATAAAGATAACATGCTTTTGGTAAAAATTCCAAAAACTAAAAATGATAAGCCGAGATCATTTGTAGTTACGGATGATTTTTACCATATATATAAAAAGTATGCCATATTGCGTCCTGCTAACATGACCACAACAAGATTTTTCACAAATTATCGAAACGGAAAATGTACTAAACAAGTCTGGCATCAATACTTTTGGCAGTATGCCTAAAACAGTAGCAGCATATTTAAATTTGAAAGATCCTAAGTCTTATACTGGACATACGTTCAGAAGAACATCAGCTACTCTATTAGCTGATTCTGGTGCCGATCTGCTGACCCTTAAGAGATATTGAGGATGGAAATCTAATACAGTCGCTGAAGGCTACGTTGAAGACTCGGTCCACAACAAAAAGCGAATCGGCCAGCAAATTGCAGATACTATATCAAACAGACCGTCTACTTTAAAAGAAAATATACAAATAAATCAGGTGCCAATTGAAATTCAGAACAAAGAAAATATACATTTTGAAACGAACACAATTTCAACATCAACCTCAAAACACATAGGTTTTAATTTTTCAAATTGTTGAAATATTTCAATATATAATAATGAAAAAAAAATGATTAATAACTTTTTCAACTATTGTTGAAAAAAATAATGTTTTTTTTTTTTTTTCATTTAAGTAGGTACATAATTTTATTTTTTTTTGTATTGTCATTCTCAAATTCATAATAAAAAATAGTAAAACTCGTTAATTTAGCACTGTAATCATTACATTACACAAACACTTTTTGTCAACACATGTAGAAACGACAGAAGTGAAACACAATGACATCTCAAAATCAATATTAAAAAAGTGAGGTTAAGTTAAAAGTGAACTGGCCGAAGGTTATAAGCTGTCAGATAGCTGACATTATAAATAATAATGTCGCGTTTAGAATCACCTGATTTTTAAAAAAAATTAAGTCTTTGTCTTTCTGGCATTCGTAATAAAAAATAATATCCGCAACTCGTGCGGCATTGTCAATTGGCCCCTCGAGCGAATGAGCGCACTCACTTCGTTCGTGCGCTCATCTTCGCTCTCGTGTGCAATCGACAACTTTCCGCACTTGTTGCGAAATATACTATTTCATCACACAATATAATTAACAAATTATTTGTTTTTTCAACCATCGTATTTTCTTTGGTTTTTGGTATCATATCTTTATCGGCACCCTAATTGTGACATTTCAGCATAAATACACATGCCATTTTAACAGATCGAAAAAAGGCTATTTTTTAATAATATCTGACCAAAAGCCCTATTTAAAAAAATACGACTTGTGGCCTTTTAAGTGCCGACCACAGATAGATAATAGACAATATATGGTAGACCAGACACTTGAAATAAAACACATTTCTGAAAATTCGAACGTTCTTTTGTGATAGACAAACTGAAGATAGATCTGCGTATAAGAATGCCAAGAGAGTACGACTTCTCGATTCTACTTTATGGAGTGGAGGTATATACATTGAAGCAAGCTGCAATAAAGAAGCTAGAGTCTTTCGAACTATGGTGTTATGTATGTTAAAGATGTCCTGGAAAGACAGAGTGGCGAATATAAGAGTAACGGAACGTATGAATAAACAGCTGGAAGTCATATCAACAATAAAAAGAATAAAGCTGCAGTACCTGGGTCACAAATGAACTGCTGCAATTGATAATACAAGGAAATATATTGGGCAGAGGTAACATCGGGTAGCGCAGAATCTCATGGCTGCGTAACCTAAAGGAATGGTATAACACAACATACAATGAACTATCCCGAGCTGCTATACCTAAGAACAAAATTGCGTTGATGATTGCAAAACCTCCTGAAAGGAGATGCCACTTGAAAAAGGAAGAAATATTCAGTCAAAAAATCTGATATTGAGGAATTAATGTACTCAACAGGGGTTTGTCTTATGAGCGGAATTCAAGTAAGAAATTCTTAATGAATTTCCTGAAAGGGTACATATCGCACTACTAATTCAATTTACACTAATTCAAAGTCACACGACTCGTTGAATTTAAAAAAAAATACAGGTGCTGAAATTAAAACAGAAAATTGCTGTGATATCACGTTATTTTGAGTGTTCTATCACGAATTGTCTTTGAAAACAATCAAATATGCAGAATGTATTCTTAAATATATAATATTTTAATTTGTTTCTTTCACCTCCTCAGCCCTTGTGCACATTGTACTGTAGCAATATTACCTTTTAAGACATTTTTTATTTACTTTCAGCACTCAATTCAAATTATGCATTAAAATATTAATGAAAATATGAAATAAGCTCGGGAAAAAATCTAAAAAAATACGTGTCGCTTAAAGGCCGATTCTCATATACGCGACACTCAGCTACGCGACGTCACACAACATCGCCTGTCAAATAATGATTACATTATTTTAAATGGGCACGTTCTCACTATGGCTACGGGACAGCGACGCGTCGCGTAGCTGAGTGTCGCGCATATGGGTCGACCTTTAATGTGTTAAAACTGTCTGGCAGTAAAAAAACTGCAAGACAGTTTTATAAAAGCAAATCAGGTCTGAGGAGGTTAATAAACTTAAATTAAATATTTTGGGAGGACTGAAGAGCCACACAACTTACATAAAAGAGCCGCATGCGGCTCGCAAACCGCGGGTTGCCGACCCATGGTATAGAGCAGTGTTTCCCACTGTGGTACGCGTACCCCAAGGGGGTATGGCGAATGGTTCCCAAGAGGTACGAAATGATGTATCAAAATTTTCATTTTTTGTGTGTGGCAAAGTGGATATAAGAAGAACAAGCACTATTTTTAAATTTTATTAAAAATAGTGCTTCAAACATAACTTTTTATAAAGTGTTTGAATCTTATGAATTAGCCGTGAATCTGCAAACAGTTCAACTTCAGTAACTTTGATATTTAATTAATACAATATAAATCAAAACTAACTTGTGATAAATTATGTTTTTAAATGATTTTGTCACCTTTATCATTTTTAAGTAACCAATAGTTTATTTTACTAACTGCCCACGATAAAATAATTGCATATTGTTTTTACGTATATAAAGACAAGCATAAACTGACTTAAAGAGAACTCATAAAGAATAACATTTTTATTAAGATTGTTAATAATTTTTATTCGATTTTATCTTATAATGTCATGTTTAATTCCTTGGATACGGATCAATAAAACAGTGGTTTATTCACTAGTGAAATAAAAGTATACATAGCAACGCATCAAAATAACTCACTTATGGGCTCTTTTTTGATCTCCAATCACAAAACTTATTATTTAGGTACATTTTTTTGTATAAATCTATTGATTTCTGCGGAAGTAATCTTTCCGCAATTGCGTTACCATCTAACAAAAATTCTTGAGATGTATCCATGTATAATTAATAAAACACAAATTAATTAAACACAACTTCTAAACAAAATCTTGACGTAAGAATCAACAATTTTATCGTCGTCATGAGAATAATACAATAATGAGCCGACGACATGCTTCTCTGAAAGAAAACACAGAAAATGGAACTTTTCTTGAAATTTAACTTGTTAAATGAAAAGCAAAATTAAATAAAAGTTTGTATTACACTCGCAGGTAATTAACTATATTTTTATCTTTTAAAGCCCAATCTGGAGACTATATATTACTTACAATTAGAAAAGACGAGTACAGTTTTTCTAAGCGGTACGAAGTGTTAAAATATATTTTACATATGGTACACGTGTATAGAAAGTTTGGGAAACACTGGTATAGAGGAAGAAGAAACGTTGGATTCATCATACTGTATCCTTTTAACTACAAATTATTTAATAATTTGAATAATAAGAAAATATTAGTTTTATTATTAATAATATAATTATTAACATTTGAATTAATTTTTGTTCTGCAAACCATAAAAACTGAAGAAATTTGTTTTCTATTGTCGAAGACATATTATAAAAACTACAATGTATTGAATTTAGCTATGAAATAAGCTCAATTTGTAAATACATTAACAATATGTGGGAAAATATAAATAATTTTAAATGGTGGGTGCAAACTCGATATTGCGCTTTAAGAAAATTACGAATATACGCGTTAATGTTTGCTCGAGTTATCTTGCAGCCTTTTATGTTCGGAAATTTCCCGCTAAACTAGCATTCAAATTACTTTTAAACTAATTTCAAGTTTAATTAAAATAAAGCAAATTGCATAATGTTTTACCACAATGTCTTGATTGCACAAACGTATGTGAAATATATCAATAAACTTGCATATTTTGTTGTAAATTGATTTTCAATTGGCCTTAAAATGAAGGAGAACGAAGGAAATACACTCAGAAGAGACAGTCATTTTACTATTTGTAAAATGTCAGCTGTTAAGACCATGCGTTAGTACTTTCAATAAGCTATGTAAATGAGTGTATATTATACAGTAAGTTCTATAATATCCGGCTTCATTCGGACCGAATGGTGGTCGGATAACTGAATTTTCCGGGCTCTGATCTTGCATTAATACAGCAAAACAGTTAATCTATCTTTGCTTGAACCCTGAACAATCTGACCAAGCTTGAACAATCTGACCCCAAGTTGGCAATGCCATCAACGGAAATCAACGATATAGCAGTTCAGTATCATATGCTTAGTAAATTTTATCTCTGTAGAAGAGGCAAATCAACACTTTTTCTTCGAAATATCGCGACACCAGATACAAAAACATTTTAAAGCTTCAAGAAAAATGAATATACAAGATCGTATGATTTCTTGAATATTAATATCTTTCTGAAAATCCTTCTTCGTCTTCTCTAGTATTACGCGACCCCAGATTCGACCCTCGATTTTTAAAAGAAAACTGATAATTCAATACTTCGTCCTTGTCATTTGTTTTTTGGCAAAATGTGCGATCTTTTTCGACTGACTTACTTAGGACGGTATTCAAGAAAATTTCCTTCATTTTCAGTATTCAACTGTTCTCTTTTCTAGGAGAGAACATAGATATTAAATCAATCTTCTCTTGTCTTTAACAATTGCAGATACTGCTATAAATGAGTTTTTGTGTTTCAAGACAGTAAAATGTATAGGAGGATAGTAAAATGTATAGGGAATCGTAAAAACTAACGAACTGCACAAGAATTATGACAGTCAGAATTTGACACCAAATTAATTGGTAGTTTAATTATTTTCAAATTTATTTTTTCTGACATTTGATAAAAAGTTATTTAAGTTATTTATTGGTAAGAGTACCAGATAAAGGTATTTTATTGTATAGGGTTTTTCATTAAGAGCGACGCATTTTGTTTTTCAATTAAGAGACTTGTGTGTTAGTTATGGAAATGATTTTTATTTCAAATGAAAGTACAATTGATGCTATTAATTATGAAATACGACATCGTTCAAATGTCCACCGCGGAAGCGCTGCCATAAGTGAATACGCTGGACTTAATTTTACGTGACTCAAGCAAACAAATCGGCCGAAATACTAGGAATTTCGCGTTCGATGTTAGTCTGCAGTTCCTCTAACGTTCCTGGTTTGTTGGCATAGACCAGGGATTTAATGTAACCCCAAAGAAAAAAGTCCAAAGGGTTCAAATCGCATGAACGACCGGTCCATTCGCGAGGACCCTTGCGCTAGAGAACTCGCTCGCCGAACTTGGTTATCAATAATTCGATTGAGTCGTACGCTGTATGGCACGTTGCGCCTGTTGGAACCACATATCGTCCAAGTCCATAGCGTTGAGCTGGTCCCAAAAATACTCCGATATCATGGCCCTGTAGCGATCGCCGTTGACGGTTGTTGGCGCGTCATTTTCATCAGAAAAGAAACATGCACCAAACACTTAATTTTTTCGGGTAAAGTTATGTCCTGTGCATCACTTCAGGCAGCTCACTCGACCAAATGCGGCAATTCTGCTTGCTGACAAAACCATCGAGTCAAAAGTGAGCTTCATTCGAAAAGATGATTTTCTTGTGCAAGTTGTCGTCAGTTTGCATCTGGTCCCAGAGTCCAATTAGCGAATGTGCGACGCTTACAATGGTAGTTTGGCTTCAGTTTTTGAGTCAACGCAATCTTATACAGGCGATGGAGAGCCAAATCCTTCCGCAAAATTCGCCACAAACTGGTCACACTAATGTTCAACGGCTTCGATCAGCGTGAAATCGACATCCTTGACTGCTAGAACACACTCTTTCGAACGAGCACGATATTTTTTTTACTTCGAGCAGTACCTTGTATCACAGGCACTGGACATTATGCAATACTTAAGTTGTTTTAAATTTTTGCACCAAACGTTCAATGCTCTTATTGGACGTCGACCGAAAATTGGCGTAAGCGTACGCAAAGTGGTCGCCATAGAGCGTGAACATTGATAAAAAAGTTTAATAATTTGCAAACGTTGTAAAGCGTGTATCTCTCCATGATTAAATGTTATAAACTGCCGTTTCAAAGAATGAAAGAATTGCGAAGCCAACTTCACTCCTCTTCGAGAAATGCCAAAAACAAAATGCGTCGTCCTTATTGAAAAACCCAGTATTTCAGTATTATCGTTTAAATATATATATATATATATATATATATATATATATATATATATATATATATATATATATATATATATATATATATATATATATATATATATATACGGAAAATACAATCTAATTTTTATTATATTTACGAAAGACAATAAAATATCATCTAATGGAAATTTATGAAAATATAATCTATTTTCGTTGTGGATTTCCGTAGGAGACAGCAAAACATTGCAATAGATCTTTCTTAATTTTCCGGTCCATTTTCATTTCGATGCCGGCCCGGTCGCCACTTTCCCGTCTGTTACTTTGATGAAGTATCTTTCTTCTTGTTTACTGCCATGCCCGTATTTATTTAATTAATGAATTTAATTAAACTTTGTTCCATAGTTCATTACACCCTATCCACAACTGCTTCACCTTAATAACATTCTTATTATTCCTAATAGCAATAACAAAACTTAATAAAATGCAAAATAGTCAACAGGAAAAAATGCATATACATTTTGTATAATAATCTCCACAGTCTTTAAGATGTATATATGAGACAATAAGCAGTTATAGCAATATTTACATCTTTGTAAAAGAAAAGAAAATTAAAATCTTAATATTTTTACATTGTCTCCTCTGTACATCTTAAAGACTGTGGAAAAATTCCCACAAGTATTAAGCGTAAACTACCAAAAACATTTTAAATAAGTGTTAGGTAGTAAACACTTATTTAAAATATATGCATAATGCAGTTTATTCTATATCAGCTATCAGCTATCAGCTATACTCTTCTAGCTCAGTTTTCTTCTATAATCTTTATCAGCAGTTTATTCTATATCAGCTGGCTAATCTATCCACTTTAAATCTATTTGTATAGACCAGTTAAGTTTTACCAGTTGTTTGCTTTGAATATTAATACCATTGAGTTGCAATAGTATTGTGCTAAAGATTTATTGTTAATAAAATAGTTTTGGGCAGTTTTAGAGTCATTTGCATCAAAGTTAAAACACAGTAAAGGCTATAAAATTAAAATAAACACATATCGGAAACAGAAACGTTTTTCAATTGAAAACTATTTTAGAAACAAACACTAGTTCTCTCGCTGTGCTCATATACTTAAACTTGTCACATAAAGTTCGCATCCGGTAAACTTTACGGCATGCAAGAGCCAGTGACACAAATGTATTAAGCATCCATTTTAAATTTCCATTTCACCTGCTCAAAGTTATGTTGCAGGGTAATAAAAATGTTTTATAAATGCGGCGCGGTGACACGGGAAGGGTTCCGGTTAAATGATTCAGGAGAAAGGGTTACAAACCTTTTTGGGCAGATTAGTAATTATGTGTGTTTCCTACCTATATAGCAATATGAATATAAGCTAAAGCTAAAGTAATCTGTTTTATGCCTAGGGAATAAGGTATTCAATTCTATTCTCAAAATTCATCAAGCAAAAGAAAAAATGATGTAATTACATTCAATCAAGTCTTATTATAATAGTACATTAAAGAACGAGTTCAATAAGCGCGATTATTCAGCACGCGTCCATTTTTAGAGTTTTCTAATGCACATGTGTGAAAAACGTCTCACGAACGAGTTTTTATACTATTTTTTCTATTTTTCGCCCTTTTATGCAATTTCTAAATAAAAAAATCGCCGGTACATATTGAGAAACAGTGACGATACAAATTGTATCGCACTCGGCTAGCCATTATCGAACCCATATGAGTGCTTTAACCCTTTCGTCCCTGAACGTACATAATAATGCATAGATAAAATCAACCTTTCTTGATTTAGTTTTTCGTTTTGTTGATAAATAAACAATATGAAACCAATATAAAACGACGATGGGTTGAATTTTCCCAAGATATCAGTGGTACATATATATAATCTTGTCTCATATATTCTTCTCCGGTTTTGTCCATTTTTTTCCAATCTTATTAAGTTTTGTCAAATTCATAGTCAAAGTAATATCCGGTATTGTTCACTTTTGTCCAATTTTTGTTCAAAAACCTTGTCCTCTTTGTACAGTCTTGTCCAGTATTATTGAATCTTGACCATTCTGTATAGACTTATCTAGTTTAGTCCACACATTTACTGTGTCAATTATATATGTTCGGTATTGTCTGATTTTGCCTGGTCTTGTCTAGTCTAGTCTGGACAAGACTGGACTAGAATAGATTAGATCCTATTCTAGTCCAGTCTTGTCTTGCAATTTCGTGTCATGTCTTGTCTAATATTCGTCGCTATTATTTATAACAACAATATCGGTCTTGGTAAATATAATGCCTGTTAAGTTTGTCCTATGAGTACAATTTTTAATTCAAGTTTCGTTTAAAATTAAAATTTTGATGGGACGTATGTGTATCATCATAATAGACGCAAAATACAAAAAATGTTTATTAGAATATTTTAAGAAACTTGGAGCGTAATGTCGATTTTAAAAGTCGACTTAATGTTGAAACCAATCAATAGATTAAATGAGTCGTGACTGATGGTCATACAGGTATGCAAAATATGCTGCAAAATAAAGAATATTGTCTAATTAACAGCTAGAGATACGAAATAATATGTCTAACAGCAACCTGGTTATCTCACAGAATACCAGATGATATGCTGCAATTCGATGAATATAACTTATAAATGCACGACAGACAGGATGGCTGACGGGGTTGGTAGAGTTGCAATTCTTGTAGCTGTTACTCTGAGTACATGTAATCAGTAGCGTCGCTTGTGTCGGTCAATCGGGCGAATGCCCGAGGCCCACGGGCTAGGGGGGCCCCAAAGAGGCTATCCCCCCCTCCTTTTTTTTGACGACCCCTCCTATTTTTCTAAAATTAAAGCAAGGAAAATAAAGTTCAATTTTGTTTTTCTTTTATATTAATATATTATTATATTTCTTCTATAATATGTTCCTTTCTTGTATATATTAAAAAATAAAGAATTTATTTTTATTTTATTCACTTTCTTTATTTACTGGGGTAATTTTATTAACAATATTAGGTGGGCCCTCAATATATATGCCCGGGGCCTCAAAATCCAAACGACGGCGCTGCGTGTAATATTGTTAATAAAGGTGGAGAATGTTGTGAATCTTTATGGATAAGGGTTGTAAAGGATGAGGAAACCTGGTGGAAGAATTACGCACTCCATCAATAAACTTCAATATTTACTAATAGGGTTGGAGATTTTAATATTGACATTTCACGGCTCGCACATAATCAAGTCATGGAGTTGAAAAAACATGATTGATGCATGTGGTTTTCACCAAATAATCAGTGATCCGACGAGAATTAGTCACACAAGCTCGTCTCTAATTGACTTTATTTTGGTCAATGATCACAATATTGTGAAAAAAAGGCTACGTAAAAGATGTAAATATGTCGGACCACTGCTCTAGGAGCCAGTGCCGGCACGTGCGGCTGGTCGGACATAATAATGGAATTTTTTTTAAAATTATTGAGTTTTTGGCAAAATTTAATCAATTTATTAGAGAGCATCTAATTTTTTTCATCAATTCTTAAGCATCGCCTAGGAATTTCAAAAAATCTCATTTTTTCTCATTATTTGTGCATAGAAATTTAAAATAACATAATATAATGGGAGAAAAAGTACGTGCTACTATTACACTGCCGAGCATAAAATTAGGGTCGCTCCGTAATTTGAAGTTATTTTAGAAAACTAGTTTTTTGCGTGTTTTTTCGGTTGTAACAGCAGTTTAGTAACTGATTGCTTGAATAAAATAAATGGTTTTTGTTTTTCAAAGTTTATTGAAAGTAATGAAAATGAACAAGTTTACTTTGAAATGCTTTTGATGAAATAAAAGAAAGTTTAAGGACTTCAGTAGCGAGTATTACCTCCTCAGGCAGTGATAACAGCTTGCAAACGACGAGGCATGCTCTGGATCAGATTTTGGTTAACATTATGCGGAAGATTGTCCCATTCTTGCACCAGTATGTCGCGAAGCTCTCCAGAATTTCTGGGGGCCGGCACATGTCTCCGTAAACGTTTTCGCATCACATCCCAAATATGCTCAATTGGATTTAAATCTGGACTGCGAGCTGGCTAAACAAATCGCGTGATTTCACACTAGTCAAGGTACTCAGTAACTATCCGAGCACTGTGGGGCCGTGCGTTATCATGCATAAATGTTGCCTTGTCTCCAAGAATAACCATGAACGGTAAAACATGGTCTTCTAGAATCTCTGTCAGATACCTTAGCGCAGTCAACGTCCCATTCTCGATAAAGTCTAACTCCGTGCGAGTGTCAAAAGATATGCCTCCCCGTGCCATAACTGATCCTCCATTAAATGGAAGTCGCTCGGCAATACACGCTTGAGCATATCTCTCGCCTTGTCATCGCCATACTCTTACATGTCTAACTTAGCCCGTAAGACAGAATCGCGACTCATCGGAAAACAATACGCGACTCCAAACCGCTATTGTCCAAGCCAAGTGTTCTCATGCAATTTTTTTTTCAACCTCGCAATCCGCTGTGCACGGGTAAGCGGCGGTCCAGTAGCTCTAGTTCGAAAAGGAAATCCATCAGCATGAAGTCCCCTCCAACTGCCCACTCACTTAAGTTTACATTTCTCACTTCTTGCAGATGATTTCGAAGGGAAACTGCCGTGACCGTTCGATTTCTCAAAGCACTAGAAACGAGAAAGCGGTCATCTCTAGCTGTTCTCTAGTAGTTTTGCCTCGGCCTAAACAAGGTCTTCGAGTGAGCAGACCTGTCTATTCGTACCGCCGCCATACTCGTTGCATACTAGAGAGACTTACACCAACGTTTCTAAAGCCGCCGCAATTCGTGCCGCAACAAAAGGAATTATGCTCATTGCAAAACACTAACAATGACAGCAATATACAAACAATTTACAACAGATGACACCACATAAACAAATGCCATGCCGTCTTTAAACTTTCTTTTGTTTTAACAAAGCATATCAGAGTAAACTTGTTCATTTTCATTACTTAGCAAATCAAAATAAATTGTTCATTTTCAATACTTTTAATAAACTTAGTACAACAAAAACCTTTAGTTTTATTCAAGCAATCAGTTAGTAAACTGTTACAACCGAAAAAACAGGCAAAAAACTAAAAATTTCTAAAATAACTTCAAATTACGGATTGACCCTAGGGGTCATTCCATGTCAAGTGGCCTAGGGCTCCCCGCACGACCATCTCGGATTTGGCTGAAATTTTATTTGGAGGACTCCCTATATCCAAAATGAACTTTGGTCAAATTTTAGGTTCACTGATGGAATATTCATTGAGTTACAGTTCTTTGTTTGACCCCATACTGGAACCCGCTACAGTATGCCAGCGAGATTTCAACAACTTTGAATCCCAATATCTATCTCATTCACAAGTTTTTCATAATGCATGACACTTTGCTAACTTGTACAACTTTATGGGCTTTATTCAATGAAATTAATCAAACTTTTTATACTGTGCACCCAAAAAGTGTAAAGTGCTTCAAAGTTGACCTAAAATTTTACTGTTAAAAAAAATGTAAGTTTAGGTTTCCACAACTATGGCTGTAGTTAGGCTACAGGCTTGATACTTATTTGCACATAGCGTCTCTGTGTATAACTGTGTTTTCGAATGTGCAGTTTGAACTTCCTAGTTACTCATGTTAGCTCACAAATTGAGTGTAAAGTTTGTGATTTGTATAATACGGCCAATAATAGGGTATTTTCAAACCGATTTTGGAAAAAAGAGTCATCCAGAAACTTTCATTTCTATTCCATTAGAAAGAGCATGTTTTAAGCCCCCTAAAAAAGTTGGATAGATGTTTCAACGCGGATATATAAGGCCCTAAAATCAGGTGAAAAGCAGGGCGTCATTGCCGTAGCGACGTTGTACGCTACAACATATAATTCACCTTTATCTTTCAAGATTGTCAGTTGTTTTAACAAGGGTACATTAAATAAGTGTATGTCTTGCAATGGTCCATGGTGACTTTGTCACTACCAGTTCAGAAGCTTGAACTGGCAACCCCATCGCCATAGGGGTCACTCCCAATAGCTGTGCAATACCAGCCACGGGTGGATTTCTTCATCCAGGTTCCCAAGCCTGTAGTTCGGTTTCTTTGTTGAGGTTCCAAAGCCTTGTGTGGGTATCTTTCTGGTTCCCAAGCCGATGATTGGGCTGCTTATCCTAGGTTCCCAAGCCTAAATTGGGTATCTTATAGGGTTATGTATCTTATAGGGTTCCCAAGCCGAAGTCTAATTTGATTTTAGCCACTAACAGTTCTTTTACATCTTTTTGTATTTACTAGCCACGTTCTTCATTTCGGCTTCTGCAAATTGGTATTGTCGACCATATGATGTAACAGTTTTTGTTCTACTGAAATTTCCACTATGTTGCCGACCCAGCATTTGTAGCCGTAAATACAGGCAACATATAGCCAGGAAACAGCTTGGGTAATTTCAAACTCGAGATGGCAGCAGAAACTTTGGCAACAAAATTTATTGAATCGTTTGAAATTCTGCTGACACAAACTGAATTCAAATCGACAGGTATAAATTCTCTTGTTCCGGCTATTGTGCTACT
The DNA here is from genome assembly GCA_944588485.1 of Phosphuga atrata. NCBI lineage: Eukaryota > Metazoa > Arthropoda > Insecta > Coleoptera > Silphidae > Phosphuga > Phosphuga atrata. The sequence goes on along the minus strand of OX155896.1, from coordinate 50,435,790 downwards.
TTCTTTCCACCTTTCTTCTTGGATTTTCTTGCTTTCTTCAACATCTCTTTTGGAACATACACGTACTTAATTCCATGTATGTTTTGGTCAAAAAAGACGAACAAATCTTTTGGTGTCAATATTTGGTCAGCTGAAGGCCGTTGGAGGCTTGCGCGAGCAGCTAAGCGTTTAGAAGTGCCACCAACTCCATCACAGGGCGATTTTCCATGGCTTGTACCGAAAAAATTCCATTGGGCCTCAATGTTCAAATCATTTTTGTGGTTGCACAAATTGACAAAATTCTTGTAGTTTTCATATTGTGCAGCTGAACCGTCACTAAAGTACTGTATTTTTGTGATGTCTGTTTGAGTCAACAAAAACTCAATCATTTTTTGAATAAATACGTGAACGGCTACTGTATCATGTTTCATATGATCGGAAATTATGCAAAAATTTACAATTTGCAACTTTGCCTCTGCATTGATATAATAAACAACAAACGGATGTACTGTGGCTTGTGAATTTTTCCTTTCTCGAGCTGGCTCGAAGCTGGTTCCTTGTTCAACAGTCCGCCGTCAGCTCGGATAGTTGTTCGCGTTAATTCTACTATTGGTGCGGTTTGTTTGTGACGTAGCAATGTGGCTACAATTGCCATAGAAATGTATTTTGGGTACAGGAGGTTACCAATGCAATGAGGTCAGTAGGAGAGTAAGACATGGGTACTTATGCAGTACCTGTACATAGTACAAAAGCAATTAACAATCTGAAAGATAAAAGATTGCATGTTGTGGAATGTGGCATCGTCGTGGCAATGACGCTCTGCTTAGCACCTGATTTTGGGGCCTTATATATTTGCGTTGAAACATCTATCCAACTTTTTTAGGGGGTTTAAAACATGCTATTTCTAATGGAATAGGTTTCAAAAAGTTTCTGGATGACTCTTTTTTGCAAAATCGGTTTGAAAATACCCTATTATTGGCCGCATTACACAAATCGCAAACTTTACACTCAATTTGTAAGCTAACATGAGTAACTAGGAAGTTCAAACTGCACATTCGAAAACACAGTTATACGGAGACACTATGTGGAAAGTATCAAGCCTGTAGCTTAACTACAGCCATAGTTGTGGAAACCTACATTTTTTTTTAAAGTAAAATTTTAGGCCAATTTTGAAGCACTTTACACTTTTTGCGAACAATGCATAAAAAGTTTGATTAACCTCATTGAATAAAGCCCATAAAGTTGTACAAGTTGGCAAAATTTCATGCATTATGAAAAACTTGTGAATGAGATTTGGGATTCAAAGTTGTTGAAATCTCGCTGGCATACTGTCGCGGGTTCCAGTATGGGGTCAAACAAAGGACTGTAGCTCCATGAATATTCCACCTGTCAACCTAAAATTTTACCAAAGTTCATTTGGGACATAGATAGTCAGTCCTTCACAAGAAAATCAGCCAAATCCGTGCTGGTCGAGCGGGGCACTTTTTTAAAAATAGACCACTTGACATGGAATGACCCCCTAATTTTATGTTCAACAGTGTATTTCCAAAAATTATAGAGGCTAAATATTACAGCATTATTTTGGATTGCACTCCAGATGTTAGTAGAATTGAACAAATGTCTCTTGTTATTCGCGTTCTAAATAAAGATAGTGAAGAATTTGTTCCTAAAGAATATTTTATCAAATTTTTACATGTAGGATCATCTACTGGGGAAAGTTTAACTGATTTAATTTTGCAAGGATTAGATAGATTAGGTCTAAAAATTGACAATATACGTGGCCAGCAATACGACATGGTGCAAACATGAAAGGTGTGCATTCTGGTGCGCAAAAACGAATTTTAGGTAAAAACCCTAAGGCCTTTTCCGGATCCTGTTCGTGTCATTCTTTAAACTTAGTTGTAAAGTATTATATATAAAGTATTTTTTTTCAATTATTCAAGAATTGTTTCTATTCTTTTCTAGTTCTATTTCTAGATGGGCTATATTAAAAACGCACAAAAATCGTTTACTGCAAAATGCATTAGTGCTGCACATTGGGAAAGCAGAGAGAGAAGCTATTAAACCACTAAGGTATGATTTGTCTAATATTTATGATGCGCTGATAGAAATTTCTTTGGTCGAAGAGAGGGATCACAAAACTAGAAACAAAAGTACATCTCTAGTAAATAAAATTTAAAATTTATTTGCATTATTTTTGTCTATGTTTTTAAGTTTTATCAAAAATTAATTTATCGTCAAAATTTTTACAAAGCCCAAATATGATTTTATCAGAATGTGTTAAAATATTAAATAGCTTAAATTTGTTTCTGATGAAATTTCGTATAAATTGTTTTGAGCATATAATTTGTAAAGCTAAAGAAATAGCTAATGAAATGGAAATAAATGCAGATTTTGAAAGCAGACTTTCAATTAGAAATAGACGTAAAAGCAAATTATTTATTAACGAAGGAACAGATAAACCAATACAAAAAAAGTAAAGAAAAAATTGAAGTTGAAGTTTTTAATTTTCTCTAAATATTTGTACTACTTATGTTACAGAAAGATTTATACTATTGAAAAATTATAATAAAATTTTGGAATTTTTATATGTTATTTCATCATTAGCGCAAAAATATTCAGACGAAATTCTTAAAAATGATCAGGATTTGTACATGTACCTAACAGACGATATAGAAGTTTTAAATTTGTCTAACGAATTACAAATTGTGCGAAATATATTAACAACAGGTATGACAGCTGGATGCAGTGCATTATATAGAAAGATATAATGTATCTAAAAATTTTCCTAATATTATTGTTTGCTTACGAATTGTACTCACTTTACCTATTACCGTTGCCAGTGGAGAACGTTTGTTCTCTAAATTAAAAATAATTAAAAATTATTTGCGATCTTCTATGGACCAACAAAGATTAATAAATTTATCTATATTAGCCATAGAACACGAGATAACAGAAAAAAACTACGACTACATCATTAACAATTTTGCGAAGGAGAAATTTTGAAGATATTTTTTTTATTTTTTTGTTTTATTTATAAGTAATTGTTTTTTATAAGTTATACATTTTGTCATAGTGTCTATACCCCTACATTATTTTTTGTAAATATTGTTATTAAAATTACATTTGTTTTCTATTTGTTAGGTAAATAAAATATATCATCGGTGTATTAGTTTTATAAAATGTGGGGGCGGCGAAAGTTGTATTCGTCTTAGGCGGCATATTTTGACGCGCCGGCCCTGCTTGGAGCTGATGTAAGTGATACTATTCTAGAGAAAACAACATATACGGAGTATACTCAGAAAAATTAACATGAATCAATTTAAAATGGACTTGTCAACTTTAATACTAGATAATATTTATATGGTGCTGCATATAAACGCTAAAATAAAAATCTTTGCTGATAGAATAATATTTCTGTTTGATCACCATGCACCAATTAAACAATTAATAATCAATAATCTAAAAAACCTTGGATTACACCAAATTAAAAAAAAATAAGATGACGAATGACGGAAATACTAAATATAATAAGTTCCAACGAATGAATAAGTCTTAACTGTGTTTTCTACGCGAAAATGTTTCAAGGATCTGCAAAAACTTGCAAGAATTACCAAACCACAAGAAAAAAGAACTTATTTGGAAAGTATCACTACTACAGGTCATGAAAAGATTATTTGGCAAGCTTTAAAGAACATGAACACTACCTGCTCAATGCCTCTACCAGTCCTGCTACAAGCATTGGGTAGTGCTAATGATCTAAATCTAAAAAACTATTTTGTATGGTCTGCTAATCAATTTGCTCAAGAAGTTAATGAAAATTCTCTTCCAAGTTATCAATATTCTTTAATAAGGAAAATGTCAGATTTGTTGAACCTAAAGCCGGTAACTGAAACTGATATTCCCAAAATAATCCTCAATTTAAAATCTAGTGCTATGGGCTCTGATGGAATAAATATAAACATGATAAAAATTTGCTTGCCTCAGATACTTACAATTATTACTCATATAGTTAACAGTTGCTTAATAGACAGTGTATTTCCGGACGTATGGAAACATGCACACCCAATTGCCGATCTAAGGCCCATTTCCATTTTGCCAACCATTTTAAAAATCCTTGAAAAATTGGTGGACCTTCAAGTTAGGAAGTTTCTTGAAGTAAATAAAAACTTTCCGACTCAATCCGATTTTTTAATAAACTAATGGACGTAGTTGGTGAAATAGCAAGGGCGCTTGATAGCCACAATGTAGCTGTACTCGTATTATTGGATTTCAGCAAAGCCTTTGATAGGTCAATCATTGCATGCTTCTTAGTATTTTACACTATATAGGAATGTCCACAAACACTATAAAGTTTTTGCTTGTTTCTTGCGGGGCAGAAGTCAAAGGGTTACCTTACAAATTAAATCTCGGAAAGTATAGTTATAAATGTTGGTATGCCGCAGGGTTTTGTGTTGGGACAATTACTGTTTACTATATACACTATACATATCAAAGCATCAATCAAAATGGTAATCATCATCAGTATTCTAACGACACACAACTAATACTAGGTGGGCCATTGAAAACAAAACAGAGCGATTTTCGGATAGTTAACGGTTAATTTTCGAAAAACGCTCGGATACGTCAACTTTGTTTGTGAGGGGGACACCTTTTACAAGAAAATCACTTTGCCCCTTCGCGCTGGGATCACAAACCCTATAATTTTAATTGACACCGTGGGGTAAGTGATATCTCATTTAAAAGCCCTTTTGCCATGAGTACGTTTAACATTTTCCAAATATATCGATTTGTTGTCGAGATTAATAAATTTCAAGTTATAAACGCGTTCTTCGTTTATGTAGTTGAAAGGAAGTCCAATTGTTCAATCTGTAACAACAATTGCAAAAGTGAAGGAAAAAAAAAACACAACTTAACGCCAGAAAATATTTTTATTAGTTTAACAAATGCTCAAATTATGCGCCAATAAATTCAATACAAAAATACAAATTCCGCTCGAAACGTTATCTTACATTTTGGAGGATATGTGGCGTAATTTGACGGCATTCTTCAATAATGCGTCGATGTAACCCTTCCAGAGATTCTGGTTCTTTTGCATAAACTCTACTCTATAGATGACCCCACAAGAAAAAGTCCAGAGGACTTAAATCAGGTGAGCCGAGACGGTCATTCCATAGCACCGCTTCGTCCATTCCATTGTCCCCGGAAAACTCTGCCCAGAAACTTCCGAACAGCCTGCGTATAATGTGGTGGCGCTCCATCTTGTTGAAAAGTCAAATGGTCCTCTAATTAACGATTACCATTTTCTTTCAACGAAATAAACGAAAAACGCGTTCATAACTTGAAATTAAATAATCTCGAAAACAAATCGATAGATTTAGAAAATGTTAGCCGCTTAGTGTTCAAGGCTAAACGGGCTTTCAAATGAGGTATAACTTACCCCACCGTGCCATTCAGAATTTTAGGGGTTGTGGTTCCAGCGCAAAGGGGTTTAGTGATTTGGCTACAAATTTTCTTGTAAAAGGTGTCCCCCTCACAAACAATATTGAGGTGTTCGAGCGTTTTTAAGAAATCATCTTTAACTATCCGAAAATCCCTGTTTCGTTTTCAATGGCCCAATTTGTATATACTTTCCCTTCTGATAAGCTTGAACTCGCTGAACGATTTATAGATGATGACCTGAGAAGTATAGCTAATTTCAACACTGGAAATTCCCTTACGATCAACCCCAGCAAGTCTAAAATCATTTGCCTCAGAAACGAAACAAGTGGCTATTAAGGAAAAACTGACAATTAAAACATAAACATAATAAAGGAATAAAAAAAATCTCTATTAATTGACGATAGATTAAAATCGACATCACATATATCGACACTTTTCAAGCTTGTTTATTTAAATTTGGCATATCCTATCTTTAAACTTAAAAACGAAACTAGTGACTGCCTATGTTTTGTCAATGCTTAGTTACCCTGAATCGGTGTATACTAGTCTCATTAATAATACAGACCGCGCCAGAGTACATCGAGCACAAAATAGGTGCATCAGATTTGAACATGCCCTAAGACCTCGCCAAAAAATATCCACGGAAATTCGAAGCAAATATATTAATATATGAAAACTTCATCAATTCTTCGTTCAATTTCATGTCTTTTAAAAAATATCTTGTACTGCAAATTACCCAGATATCTATATAATAAAACAACCTTCAGAACGGACATTCATACAATTAATATTCGTAATAAGGGCTTGCTGACTCCGCCTATATACCATACCTCAAAATTTAAATCTTCGTACACTTACCAAATAACGTCCATCATTATTAATATACCAATAGAGTTAAGACTAGTGAGCGTTGAACAGTTAAAAAATTATGTTAAAATGCAAACAATACAGTGTCCGGAATAGAGTGAGAATTTAGAAAAATGATCGTTAATATTCCTCTCTTTATTTTTCCTATGTTAGTTGGTGTAAGGTTTACCTAAACATAACAAAAAGGGCTTATGGAAGATTGTCTAATTTCTTTCCATTTATGTATATTTGTATTTAATGTCAAAATCACACAAAGTGATTTTAAATTTTATCTACGATCACTATTGTAAATGCCCATTATCGTAAAGTTCGTGGACTATTTAAATACATCATACCATACACATACGTTACAATCCGCGATTAATGTCTTGTAATAATTCAAAATCACCCATGAACGTTTACGATTACGATTTACGATTCGTTGATTGGCTGAGAGCTGCACGTTGATACTATTTTTAAATATAATACTCCGTGATTTCCAAACAATCATTAATCGTCACATCATTAACATAGAAGCTGCTCGTATTTTCACGTTTAAATCTAACGAAAACTACAAATAAGTACTAAATAAAAAGGCATGTAACCACTATGAATGTATTTTAGTCCGGTCATTTTAGACAATTGAAATAAAGAAAATTCCGACAGAGCCAAATCTTCGTAGAGACCTTAGGTTTACCACAAGGAATAAAGTGTCAAAAGTCCCCATCAGTCCCATGTGAGCTTAGGGACTTATTCGGGGCCCCAAGGTCAAAATTTTAGGTTTTTTGGATTTTTCTCGAAAACGGTAAGTTTTATCGAAAAAGTACCTCAGAGCAAAGTTGTAGATCTTAAAATTCTCTATAAAAATGGTCCCTATGATTTTTTCTCTAAGACCCACTATTTCCCAGATATTGCGCTTGTAATAATCATGTTCTACATAGTATGCACACATATGCCACGTATATACATATTTAGGTACTCAAGCAAGCAAAAATGCCTACTCGTGTCTCTTTTATGTATACATTATACTAGTCTAAAAAAATTTACTCTAAAATGACCGCCGGTCCCTTACCGAATCCCCTCTACTTGAATAACATCTGGCCTTGAAAAACATATGCCTATTCTTTTGTCCATGTGGTGTCGTTCACGTATACCTGCTTCTTTTAGTGTTCAACGAGCAGTTCGAGTGACTATACGTATTTATTACAAGCGTCTACTATTGAAGTAAGTGCTGATTAATATTTAAAAAAAAATGTCACAATTTTGCTTTATTTGTAATAAACTTTTGACTGAAGATACGTACAGATAATTAACATTTGTAAAAAATACACGAAACAAAAAGCAAGTACAGCTATCTTGTCTTCCTCCAACATCGGCATCTGCTAGTCAACATTTGTTTCGAGTATACTATCAAGTTCAGACATGGCAAGGCAATGAACTGAACCCTGAAGACTGGGGTTGGAAATTGATAAATAATACTTTGGAACCGATTCGAACTTTACTGCCCCCTGCTCCAGAAAAACTTCTTAACACTATTTTTTGCAATTGCAAGAAAGGTTGTAGTGCCAAATGTGGCTGTAAAAAAGTAGGGTTGCAGTGTTCTCCAATTGCCAAGGTGTCTCTTGCTCAAATGTTCAATTAAATACAAGAGAGGAAGATTCATGTGATTTTGATGAAGAGACAACTGATTCATCTTCATTTGAACAATTTCTAAGCGTTCATCAACAGGAAGGAGAAGAAGAAAAACAAGAAGAAATTGAAGAAAACATGATTGTTGAAGTTGAATATGAAGAGTATGAGTCAGATTAAAGTAATAAAAAAAAGTTAGAACGACAGTTAAACTCAGTAAACCATATCAATAATCTTCATACTATTAAATAATTATTGTTCCTGAAAATAACGTCATAAAGGTTCGTGGAATAGGCCTACCGGGGATACCACGTTAAAAAAACGCGCCGAGTACACTACCTCACAGGTGGTGTAGAAATGTGTGCATATTATGTAGAACGTGATTCTTACAAGCGCAATATCTGGGAAATAGTGGGTCTTAGAGAAAAAATCATATGGACCATTTTTATAGAGAATTTTAACCTTTTTTTAACCCATTTTTATAGAGAACTTTATTCCTTGTGGTAAACCTAAGGTCTCTACGAAGATTTGGCTCTGTCGGAATTTTTTTTATTTGATCACTTTTTTATGTCTAAAATGACCGGACTATTTCTTTTCATTTCTATCAAGTTAAATAAGGTCGAAGGTGTTACATCAAACATATTTTCCTTATTAAACAGAAACAAATTAGTGTGGTCGTAGATAAATTATAGTACATAATTCGGGTTGTAAGGCAATTACGTACTCGCGGAATTACACGCTCTCGCGCGTAACTGTTCCGACCGTACGTAATATGCTTCTTACAACTCGTTACGTAATATACTATTACTGTTTCTAAATTTCGTACTACACGGAACATTCTGAATACAGAGAATTGGAGTAACACTTCTCAGTGTGAATTATAGAGTGAATTTAAAAGAGAGAATTGCTTAAAAAATAAAATAATAAATATAAATAACATATTACATAAGCTTAGGTCTCTTGGTTTTCTACACATAATATAAAAATCTATAATACGTTAAATCATTTTAATCTTAAAGATTCAAATTTTAATTTTTCCATTTAAATTTCCTGAAACAAATTAGACTAGCAATTGTAGGTATTTACTGCCTAGATATGCCTTGGTGAAAATTAATAAATAATAGCTAATTTAATCTAGTTCATGCACATTACAAAATGCTTGCTCATTACAATATTCTAATTTTTTGTGGAACTATATCAATCAGTTTTGTTTCCATTTTTTGCATCAGTTTTTGTGTTGCATGTTTGAAGAGCCGCAAATGGAAACAAATAGGGAAATATTGGGGAAATTCTAGTAAAAATGGTGGAACGCTTTGTCCATGAATTCAAAACCAAAGCAAATATTTCTGAAAATTTTAAATTCGTCTGTCCATGTCCTTCCAAATTTTGGAAATTCTTTAAGAAACTTTGTGCTCCATTTAAAATCAAAACTGTAGGAAATATTTTAGAAATACTCAAATTATCTGCGGAAAGTTTCTAAAATTCTTAAGAAAAGTTGTCTGTCTACAAATTCAAAACTATATAGAAATATTTTAGAAATTCTCGCAAAATTTTGAAACTTACTAATAAATTTTGTCTGCACACTAATTAAAAACCAAAGGAGATAATTTCCCTATAAACCCACTTAGATTTCCCCCGGAAAATTTATTACTTTCCAGTTCACTACTGATGCACCAAAATTTCTTGAAATTTCACGTGATTTTACATGTTAAAAAAAAATTGAAAAGCTCGAAGCTTAACTGTTTCAACGAATCACGAATGCTAAAGCAAAGGGGCGCAGTATGCCGACTCCTCGCCAAGGTATATAATATTTCAGGTTACGGATGTTAATCGAACTTTATTAACTATATAGCAGAGATGGCCAAATGGTGGCTCGCTAACCGTATGCGGCTCTTAAAGCGGTTTATTGTGGATCACTTCAAGAAGTACAAGTATTTAAAAATATGGAAATATTCCTAAATACAATTTCCAAAAAAAAAAAACAGATGAACAGCTTAAATATTCGCAATAACTGTCGCAAAACTTCATCGTAATTAACTACATTTTATACATTTTTCTTTGATAAAATCTAACATTCTTGATTCATTCTTGATCTAATTCTTAATATTAAACTATTTTTGAAACTAGACATCAAATATTTGGAAAACACTCTTAGGAGGGCACGGAGTCTAGATGGGATAAGAAAAGATAAGATTAGTTCATTGTGTAAAGCAGCAAATTAACTATTATTTTAAAATATTATTGATGTACAAAAAAAGGTTTTTTGGTAGGTATGGCTCCAAAGACTTTCAGGGAAGTAAATTTGGTTCTAGCCTCAAAAAGTCTGGCCACCTCGGCTATATAGCAAGAACTTTATATATAAATTTGCAAGAACTTTATATATAAATTTACAAGAACTTTATAAATAAGCAATTTAAGTATATATCTTGAATCTAGTTTGTAGTCTACGCTACTAGTCTATTTTATAATATAATTAGAAAGGTAAATAAAAGAAGACTTTTCATTTAACTTTAACCGTCTAGAATAAAAGTACATTTAACGCTAGCAGTTAAAATCGTTATGTACATTAGCTTGCGGAAACGTTGATTTTACAACGCAACAGCTCGTTTGGGAAACGTGCCCGAAGGGCATTAGCTGTTCCCCATTAGCTGGAACGTGGTATAATCATTTCCGCACGAAATATGTATAAGATTTTTTGGCCGACAATTATTATTTAAGAAACAAATAGATTTAGATTATTTACAATATTGGAAATTATTTAATTTTTTAATGTTGGTACTCACAGACATTTTTACTTATTCAAATTTATTAGGTACATAATATGTCATTTTGCAACATGTCATACGCTATACTTTATAATAAAATATAACTCTTATTTTCTACATTATCGTGTCAAATGTGCTGTAAAGTAGCTTTTTCTAAATTAACCCATTCGAGACCGATTGCACAGCGTGTGTGCAATTGATTTCCGAGGCTACAAGACGGCCTGCCTGCACACGGTGTGTGCAATGACAGTAATGTGCAATTATCACTTATTTTAATCAGTTATTTTAATTTTCAGTTCAATTATCAGTTATTTAGTTATTTAAATTTTCCGAGGAGCGAGCTGCACACCCGGTGTGCAATGATCTTATTTATGTAAATTCACTTACGAATTGGGTGCTTTATATAAAAAAAAAATTCGCTCCTGGGGACCGTGTTCGAAAAAAATCGTCGTCTCAATTGGGTTAAATTTTATTGCCTTATACATAATTTATTTTGTAAATATCCTTGAAAGGTTAAAATTTACTGGGCAATTTACCGCATCGTAGCCGTATTTTGCAACATTGTGTGTACAAATCAAGTTTCGCTGGACGTATAGACGATGCCAAAGCTAGCTTTACAATTCAGGAGGCCAAAAAGGTTTTTTACGATTGTATTTCATTGTTTTAAACTTATATTTACAATGTAGTAAACGAGATGTGTATAAAGTAATATTTAAACGTAAGCACAAATAAATAATTAACAGCATATTTATATTGGAACATAGTGACCATCACGCACCATGCATTTAACCTATCGACTAATTTCAACATATAATCGACTTTCTTCACATTTAAATTCAAGTTTTGATAAAATAATTTTAAAAAAAGTGAAATAAAATTCCAAACAATTTGATGTTTTAAAATGTCCCATCTCTGGAGTAAATTGATGTTTAAAAAAACTCTTCACATTTACATTACAATTCACTTATCGAATAATAGGAGAAATGGTAAAAGCCGAGAAAAGAAGGCAATGACGGATGAGAGAAGTCTAGTATCTTTCCATTTTTTTTTTATCTGGTACAATGGAGAAAACTTGTTCTGTAGTCTGCAAGACAACTTCTTACGTATTCGATACAAGTGAAGAAGTTTTTTATTCTAAAAATTTCTTCAAATATTATACGATATTGTTTATATATTGTTACTGATTGCGTGGTTATAATATAGCACCTATTTTAATTATATTCGCTTATTCCAGATAATATAGTAAGTTCAATAGATTTTAGACTTAAAAAAATAGTATTAACAAGAAAATTTTTTAATTAGTGAAGAGGGTGTTATCTATATATACACTTTAGTGATAATAATACTTACTCAGATTTGAGAAAATCACTGTTTTTTGCACTAATTTTCTTATATCTAATTTGCGCCCGAACAAACATGGAGCTGATTTTAATATTGATATATTTGGGTATTACATTGGAACGAAGACGAAGAAATTAATTAGATATCTTTGGATATGAAACGATACTTTTCATTAATTTATTGTATACTTTAGTATACTTTAGTCTGGGATGCCGTGCAAGCTGATTTAGAGAAGAGAGTGCTTGCGACCGTTACGATGTGGTAATCCATATTTACTCCAAATTAAAAAATCACTTCCACGAAGTTTTTACGATTATATTTTTATTTCTTAAAAAAGTGGTAAGAAGAAGTGAACTAAAGTTAAAATGCTTCAATGGTTTTGTTTAGTTTTTTGATTATATAAATACCACAATTCGACAATAAACCTATCGTAGGTAACAGTAATATTTAAAGTAATTTCAAGAATTTTGAAAGTAATTTATCTGTCAAAGTAATTAAAACCAGCTATGTGTACCACATATTTAAAAATTAATCACGATAAATATTAAACACATCCGTCACGTTCGACTGTTCACTCACGTCTGCTCTACACTGAGAATATGCTCTCGATCTGATATTTTTAAGTTCGTTTCTTATCGCTTCTAACTCACCGACTATTGTTTTGATTTCTTTTAACAGCTATTTTTTGATCAGCTAACCTCGGTTCTCCCTAGAAAACAATCTCATCGAGATGTGTGTTACATAAGTCCGCTTGTTTACAAACAATACTACAGACTCATATACAAAGCGATCCCTGACATAAATTACTTAAGCTACTTAATGTACTGGAAATAGTTTTAACAAGTATAACAAATTGTCGAATTATTAATCTAAATAATCTAAATAATCTCCAGACTCGAGAACTACAGGCTCAATTTTTTGAACGAAGAGCGATGAAGTGTTTCATGTTTGAAGAGTCGCAAATGGGAAAAATTAGGGTAGTAAAATTCTAGTAAAAACGGTAGAAAGCTTTGTTTGTAAATTCAAAAGCAAAACAAATATATTTGAAAATCTTAAATTCGTCTTTCCGCCCAAATTTTGGATATTAAATAAGAAATTTTGTGCTCCATTTAAATTCAAAACCGTAGGAAATATTTTATAAATGCTCGAATTGTCTGCACAAATTTTGGAAAATTATTAAGAAAATTTGTTTGTTCACAAATTCAAATCCAAAGCAAATATTTTTGAAGTTCTAAAAAATTTTGAAAACGTCCTAAGAAATTTTGTCTGTCCATAAATTCAAAGCCAATGGAGATAATTTCCCTATAAACCTACTTAGATTTCCTCCGGAAAATTTATTACTTTTCAGGTCAGAACTCGAGCGCCATAATTTCTTAAAATTGCACTTTTCGAAATTTTCAATTATCGAAAAACTCGAAACTTAACTGCTTGAACGAATGACGAGGTTGGAAGATGTTTGGATGCCTAAACTAAGAGGGGCAATCTGCTGACTCCTGACCTAGGTATATAACATTTCAGCTTATGGATATTAATCGAACTTTATAAGCCATATAGCAATATGAATATAAGCTAAATTTACAAGAGCAGGTCCATTATAAGAATCAACACAAAAATAATAATGAGAACAAAATAAAACACTATAAATTTCCATACATTAAAAGTTTGACAGAGAAAAAATTTACAAGATAACCAATAAATTTGGATGCAAGATTGCTTCGTACAACATACTAACAATAGGGAAATTATGTGTCACCAAAATTAAAAATAAAATACCGAAAAATATGATATTAGGTTCAGTATACAAAATGCAATTGTCATAATTGTAATAAATGTTATATTGGGTAATCTGGGCAATATATAAAAAACGCATTGGTCAACAAAAGAACGATTTTAAATTATTTGGTAATATACACAAACCTGCACTGCAAGACATTTCTTTATAGATGGACATTCCTTTGGATCTGACAATTTTAAAAATCTTGATGTTGATAAAAACAACACAAGAAGAAACATTAGCGAAATGATTCAGATTAAAAGTAATAATACCATTAATTACAGAGAAGTCTTTTATAACATTATCAACATGATAACTCGTATTTAATAACCCACTAACGTTCCATAATAACCACACATTATATTTATAACAGAGATATAACTAACATCCCTTCAAACACAAAAATAACATTTGGCATGTCAGTTAAATTTAAATCAGAAAAACAAGAAACAAAACATTTTCTTTTAATTCCTGTCAATTGTAAAAGGGGTATAGACATCATTTTATCCTAATGTTCAGACCTTAACCTTAATAGTCTATGTTTCTATATTTTTGTCATTGATACATACCAACGAGATATAAGGTATGAGTGATAAAAAAGCTACAGATTTGAACAAAATGGCTGGTTAGATTAGGTTACAACTGAGCAGATAAATCCAGACCACATATCGCCAAATCTACAATCTACAGATAAGTAAAAAAAACTCTAGGCACAACTTCTTGAGCGAAAAGCGATGGAGTGTTTGAAGAGCGATAAATGGATAAAATTAGAAGAAAGTAAATTGCGAAAACCTCTAGATGGAATGATGTTTACATTAAAAGACATTCACAATCAGCCGAAAGAGCAAATACAGAAGAAAATAAAGTAAAAAGACGTGAATATGCTCAAAAACTTTTACAATATCAAGCCGAAAATATTCCTATAATTTATGAGGATGAAACTAGTTTTAATTTATTTATATCAAGGAGATCAAAGACTCGTTGCTCATATATTTCTGCTAACTGTGGAGATGCAAACAATCATGTCATGTATGTATGTATAGGGAATATGGGTTTGATTTATCATGAAATTATAAGAGGAGCATTCAAGAGAACAGATTGAAAATGAATTTGTGCGACATTGCCTTCCTAAGGCTCGCTACACACGTACCGTGTGGATGTGTCCGGCGCCGGCGCGGCACCGGGTTGTACATCTTAGACACATGCCGGATGGATTTGTCCGGAACCGACCCGGTGGCCCACGAGGTCGAGCTACGAGCAGTGTATTTAATTGATTTCAGTACAAAATGGATCACGAAAGAGTTATTTGTATGTGGTTACTTTCTCAGCGGTTACTTCGCAAAAAAAAAAGCAAAGAAAACATTGGGTGCGCCCCCAATGGTTTTAGCAAGACCTCTTGTTGGGACATTTTTTACATTGTTTAGGGAATTACTGCACTCGATAAGTGAAGACGGTAGACTGCCGGATCGGCACGTGTGCAAGCTTCAATACAGTTCCATAGCCCACCACAGCCGAGCCGGTACCCGGCAGTGGGATGGCCAGTGGGGGTCGGCTGGTGATAACCCGACAAAAGGAGTCGGCCCGGCGCCGGATGAACTCAGGCGGCACGTCTGAACTGTTCCATGCTAGACTATGTAACACCACCCTCTCCATCCGGTGCCGGGCCTGCGCCGGATACATCCACACGGTACATGTGTAGCGAGCCTAATGCTGAAAATAAGTAGGGTAAACCACCCAATCGTTGACACTCCTCCAATTATTGGCAGTTTAGAGTTTAAGTCGAAAAAACAAGGAAACCATAGATTATTCAAGTTTGGTATGCATTAAAGAGTAAAATAATGTAATTTTTCTGTTAAAAATTAACAACAATGTTCCAATAACCTATATGGCGCTTTAGAAACAACAACTAACATTTTGTTCTGGTGATATGGTGTATTATTTATGGTGTATGGTGTATGGTGTGCTATTTTGTTTTTTTCTTAAGGTGAGCGCTTCATTAATCATAGTATATCGTAACAATTCGCTAATTGTTAGCTTCGAAATAATTTGATATACTAAATTATACCTATAGGCAGTAGATTATTTCTTGAATATCTTTATCACATTTTATTTATTACATGTGCCAACATATGGAACAATAATTTCATCAAAATCCCTTTATTGGGATTAGTGCCAATAATAGGAATTTTTAGAATATTATCAATTAGCGAGTTTATGATGTATTTGTAAAGGTTTTAAATAAATGATTGTTTCTCCATAGAATTTTTTTTTCTTCAATAGCAATTTCCAAATGTTGGCCCCCAGTGCCAATAGCACAAGCTAATTATTGGCAGTAGTGCCCATAATAGAATATTGAGTGCTAATAATGGTTTTTTTATTCATTTAGAATGCGTCGTAAACAATTACGAAAGCAAATGAAAAAGAAACCGATAAAAAGAAGTCAACAGAAAGTATAGAAAAAAAGCAAACGAAAACACTATAGTGAGGAAAGTATAAAAAAGGCTTTAGAAGCGATTAAAAATAGCATGGCCAAAAAGCAAGCGACGAAACAATATCTGGGTTCTCGAGCTACGTTACAATTTCGGATTAAGAAACCAGATCATAAACCTCAGCCTGGTCCAAGTCTAGTACTTAACGCAGACGAATAGAATAAATTAAAGAATTGGTTAAATGTTGGATATGTTAGAAAGAGTTTTCCTAAACGGAAAGAAGATCTTTTCAATAGCGTATCAGAATTTATTAAAAAAAACTCAGCTCACTTATGCCATCAGTGAGCTTTGTTCCTCATTGGATATTGTGATTATTGCACTTTATCTCAATTGCACTCGATTGCTTCAGCCTGCAGATATCTCAGCTTTTAGACCTCTAAAAGGACTTAGACCGTCTTAGAGTGGCGGCGTAACAATCCATCTTGAGCTTGATTTTGTGCCACTGTTGCAAAAAACTATTGATAAATACGTAAAACCAGATACAATTATTAATTGTTTCCGGGCTTTTTCCACCGGTCTTTTTCCATGAGACTCAACAGCTATAGATTATTCGAAATAATTGGGGAAGAATATGAAGAATAAGCTCGAAAGTGAAGCAATACCGGAAACTTCGAGAATGATGAACGAAAAGGATTTTCTTGTTCAGACTGATTAATATTGTGTTGGTAGGTAAGTACTAAAGTTATAAAATCTCAAGGATAGACATTTAAGTACTGATAAAGTAAGACTGCCAAACCGAGTAGAATAAGAGACATTGTTTATATTATAAAAGTTGATTTTAAAATAATTTTATTAAAACTTTAAATACTTTGATTCCTAAATAAAAGCAGATAAACCTACTAAAACAGTGTTTTAATTATACCCTAGATATAGATAGATATTTCTTTTATTATTAATGATTGGTAGGTACCTATCTCCTACTTTAATTACATGCCAATAATTAGACTAATAGATGCCAATATTGAAACTTTCTATGCCAATAATAGGATTTTCTGTAGTCTTTTGGATTTAAATATAAAATGTTTATTCAATACTATTCAATCACATAAAAACGGTTATAAAAACATAGATTACAGTATTTTCTTCGATACTGGCAAATGTTTTGTCTACTAGCTCTTGTAAATGAAATTTTATGGTAGTTTAATTTCAGAGTGACACGAAGCTCACTCTTATAGTGCCAATAATTGGGTGGTTTACCCTAGCAGTCAAAAGTTATATTAATAATTGATAATGCTGCCTGCTATAATACTATCGAAGAAGTTTTTTATGAAGATGAATTTAATAGCCGTCAAATACTGAGGCTTGGTTGATACAGTCAAATGTATAATGTTATCGAACATGAGTGGTCAGCCTTAACAGCCGATGTTAAAAGAAATTTGGCCGTTCAAATGCCAACCATTCTAGCTGAATAGGGCAGAGCAAAGATTACTCAAGCCGAGTATCACTGTAGTCGGCTAGATGCTATTTTAATTGATAATTTACGGAGCCCTGACTGCATTTAAATGCGCCAGATACCTTGCACGTATTCAAAGATTCTTGCCTGATACTTTAAAAATGATGGACGCTATTTTCTAATTATTATTATTACGTTATTTAAGAAAACTTTGTCCCTTCTTTATAATTTAATTTAAAAAAGTATCACTAAATACATGTCATATTGAAAAAAAAGGTAAAAATTTTTTTTAACTTAAAATGTGTATTTGCATTTTTCCAATTTAAAATTGTTTATTCTTATTATAAAATAGTTTGTTCCCAATTTGAAATTGTTTGTTCCCTATTTCAAATTGTTTGTTCCCAATTTTAAGTTGAAAAGGTCTAGTTTATGGTCATTACAAAATGCTTGCTCATTACACGCGAGGCTCAACTGGTTGAACTAAGATCGATGAGAAGAAGCGAACTAAGAGCGAAAGTGGTTCATGTTGAAGAACCGCAAATGGAAAAAATAGGGAAATATTTTGGAAATTCTAGTAAAAGTGGTGGAAAACTTTGTCCATAAATTCAAAACCAAAGCAAATATTTTTGAAAATTTAAATTTGTCTGTCCGTCCAAATATTGCAAACTGTTTAAGAAAATTAATGCTCCATTTAAATTCAAAACCGTAGAAAATATTTTAGAAATACTCGAATTGTTTGCACAAATTTTGGAATTTTTTTAATAAAATTTGTCTCTCCATAAATTCAAAATCAAAGCAAATATCTTGGATATTCCAACACATTTTGGAAACGTTCTTAGAAATTTTGTCTCTCCACAACTTCAAATCTTCAAATTATATCCATAGGAGATAATTTCCCAATAAAACCACATAGATTTCGCCCGGAAAATTTATTACTTTCCCAGTTCACTACGCATATGCCAAAATTTCTTGAAATTTCACTCGATTTTACAGTAAAAAAAATTGAGCTCAAATCTTAACTGCTTAAACAAATGAGGATGTTTGAAGATGTTTGAATGCATAAGCAAAGAGGCGCAGTTTGCCAACTCCTAGCATAGGTATAACATTTCAGCTTATGGATTTTAATCGGACTTTATATAGAACAATTTGAATATAAGCTAAATAAACAAGAACATTAATTAACTCAGCAATTAACAAATACAAAGAACAGGTCCGTAATAAGAAGCAACACAATAACAATCATGAGAACAAAATGAAACACTATAAATGTACATACTTTAACGGTTTGACAGAGAAAAAATTAACAAGATAACCAATAAATTCGGATGCAAGATTGCTCCGTACAACATACTAACAATAAGAAAATTATTTTTCACCAAAACTAAAGATAGAATACCGAAAAATATGATATCAGGTTCAGTATATAAAATTCCATGTCGTAATTGTAATAAATGTTATATTGGGCAATCTGCGCAATATATTAAAAACGATTGTAAAACTTTTGGTAATTTACACAAAACTTCACTTACAAAATATTTATAGATGAACATTCCTTTGATTTTGACAATTTTGAAATTCTTGATATTGATAAAAACAACACAAGAAGAAACATTAGCGATATGGCTCAGATTAAAAGTAATTACACCATCAATTACAGAGAAGACAGGTTGGGCGTGGCCTTCTTTTATAAAAGTCTTTTATAACATTTCCAACATGATAACTAATTTTTAATAACAAACTAACGTTCCATAATAACCACACATTATATTAATAACAGAGACATAACTAACATCCCTTCAAAGGCAAAAACAGTGTTTGGCATATTAATTAAATTTAAAACAAAAAACAAAACCATTTTATTTTTATTTTTATCAATTGTGGAAAGGGTATGGACATCATTTTATCCTAATGTTCAAACCTTACCCTTAATAGTCTCTCTTTTTATGTTTTATGTTCGTCATTGAAAATATATACATAATGAAACACTTTTGTCTTTTCTTCAAAAATTATATTTATAATATAAATGTATACATTTCGTTAACAAAGTTAACATTATCACTATTATCAGTATAACTAATTTTTAAAATACCAACAAAGCTAGATGTCTGCTCCAATGGACATCTAGCTTTGTTGGTATTTTGAAATATATACTGATGATGTTAACTTTGTTAACGAAATATATACATTTATATTATAAATATAATTTTTGAAGAAAAGACAAAAGTGTTTCATTTTTAATATATAAATCTTCAAACTCAACAATCCCAAAAACATATACATAATGACTATATATAAGGTACGAGTGATAAAAAATATTTCATGATGTAATTGTTTCTGTTTAAATTTTATTTTCAGGTCAGAATAAAAGACCGAAATGTTGGTAAAATATCAGTTTTAGTTTGTTAAACAAAGAAATCCTTTTTCCCAAGAAAAAACTACAATTTACAAGAACTTTATAAATTGGCAATTTAAGTATATATCCTGTATAAGTTCTTGAAACTAGTTTGCAGTCTACGTTTCTAGTCTATTTTATAAAATAATTGGCAAGGTAAATAAAAAACATCTTTTCAGTTAACTTTTACCGTCTCGAAATAAAAGTAAAAAGGTTTTTTACGATTGTTTGATATTGTTTTAAACTTATATTTACAACGTAGTAAACGAGATGCGTATAAAGTAATAAGCAAGCGATAAGCAGAAATAAATAAATAGCAGCACATTTTTATTTCAATTTAGTGACAATCAGGCAGGAAGCATTTAATCTATCGACTAATTTCAACCTATAATCGACATAGAAATTTAGGTTTTGATAAAATAATTTAATATAATAGCCGCAAATGGAAAAAATTAGGGAAATATTTGGTAAATTTTTGTAAAAATAGTAAAATATGCCCGTAAATTCAAAACCAAAACAAATATTTTTTTTAAATCTTAAATTCGTCCGTCCGTCCAAATTTTGGAAATTCTCTAAGAAATTTTGTGCTCCAGTTAAATTCAAAATCATAGGAAATATTTTGGAAATACTTGAATTGTCTGTACAAATGTTTGGAAAATTGTTAAGAAAAATTGTTTGTCAACAAATTCAATACCAAAGCAAATATTTTGGAAATTCTACCAAATATTGAAAACCTACTAAGAAATGTTGTGTATCCACAAATTAAAAACCAAAGGAGATAATTTCCCTATAAATCCATTTCGATTTCCCCCGGAAAATTTATTAATTTCCCAGTTCATTGCTAGAGCGTTAAAATTTCTTGAAATTTCCCTTGATTTTACAAATTAAAAAACTATTGAAAAACTCGAAACTGCCTGAACGAATGACGATGTTTGAAGATGTATGAATGCCTAAGCAAAAAGGCACAGTCTGCCGACTCCTGGCCTAGGTATATAACATTTCAGCTTATGGATGTTTATCGAACTTTGTAAACTATATAGCAATATGAACATAAGATAAAATTAACAAGAACATTAATTAACCCAGCAAATAACGAATACAAAAAACAGGTCCGTAATAAGAAGCAACACAATAATAATAATAAGAACAAAATGAAACACTAAATTTCCATACATTTTTGTCTGGTTTGGCAGAAAGAAAAAATAACAGACTAATAAATTCAGATGCAAGATTGCTCCGTACACCATTCTAACAATAGGGACATTATTTTTCACCAAAATTAAAGATAGAATACCGAAAAATATGATGTCAGGTTCAGTATACAAAATTCCATGTCGTAATTGTAATAAATGTTATGTTGGACAATCTGGGCAATATATAAAAAAACGCTTTGGTAAACATAAGAATATTGTAAAAATTTTGGTAATTTACACAAAACTGCACTTTCAAACATTTCTTTATAGATGGACATTCTTTTGATTTTGACAATTTTGAAATTCTTGATGTTGATAAAAACACACAAGAAGTTTTAGAACAATAAGTAAAATGATTCAGATTAAACAAAACAACAAAATCAATTACAGAGAAGACACGATGGGCCTTAGTATCTTTACTAATAGTCTTTTATAACATTACCAACATGATATCTTGTATTTAATAACACGCTAACGTTCTATAATAACCGCACATTATATAAATTACAGACATAACTAAAATCCCTACAAATATATGCCAAATAGCATTTGGCATGTCAATTAAATTAAATTTAAAAAAAAACTACACAATTTTTTTTATAATTTTTACAATTGTCGAAGGGATCATTTTGTTCTAATATTCAGACAATGTTTAGCCCTTAAGAAGATCTGTTGCGTTGGCAAAATATCAAGTTTAGTTGTTTAGTTGTTTTAGAAAACAAAATCATTTTCCCAAGAAAAAACTGCAATTTACAAGAACTTTATAAATTCGCAATTTATGTATATATTGTATCAGTTCTTTATTCTAGTTTGCAGTCAATGTGACTAGTCTATTTTATAATATAATTAGTAAGGTAAATATATTTACGCACGACCACTATTGTAAATGCCCATTATTGTACAGTTCGTGGACTATGTAAATACATCATAACACACACATATGTAACAATCCGCGTTTAATGTTATGTAATAATTCAAAAACACCCATGAGCGTTTGGTTTACGATTCGTTGATTGGTTGAGAGCTGCACGTTGATACTATTTTTAAATATAGTAGGTACTCCTGAATTTCCAAACAATCATTAAACGTCACATCATTTACATAAAAGTTGTCATTCATTTCGTTTTTTCACGTTTAAATCTTGCGAAAACTACAAATAAGTAGTAAATGAAAAGGTATGTAACCATTATGAATGTATTTCTTTTCATTTCTATCAAGTTAAATAAGATCGAAGGTGTTACATCAAACATATTTTTTTTATTAAACAGAAACAAATTAGAGTGGTCGAAGATAAAGTATAGTACATGACTCGACTTGTAAGGCAATTACTTTATACAATAAGCTTCTTACAACTCTTGTCACGTAATATACTATTACAACATCGTAAACGAGATGTGTATAAAGTAATACGTAAAAGCAAGCACAAATAAATAAATAGCAGCGCATTTATATTTCAATTTAATGACCATCAGTCAGGATGTATTTAACCTGTCGACTAATTTCAACATATAATCATCGACTTTCTTCACATTGAAAGTTAAGTTTTGATAAAATAATTTAATACAGATATTAATAACGTAACATTAAACGAAAAATTAAATTCCAAATAATTTGATGTCAAAAGCCGCATCTCTGGAGTAAATTTATGTAAAAAAGACTTCACATTTACATTACAATTCACTTATCGAATAATAGGAGAAAAGGAAAAAATCGAGCAAATAATGCAATGACGTATGTAAAAAGTCTAATATCTTATCTGGCCCAAAGGATAAACTTATTCTGTATTGTACAACACTGCTTCCCAAACTTTTTGATGTCACGGCTCCCCTGCAACTCATATCGATAAACCACGGCCCAACTATTTTTGTTTTTAATTGAGTTAAGTAAAAATGGGTTGTAGTTTGACGTTTTAAATCTCTACCTTTCCTTCCAAAGAACTCAATTGGTTTATTTTTAAATTTACTATGCATGGTATTAAAATGTCTAAAAAGTTTTCCTGGTCTCATAGCACCATTTGCCAATGTTTTTAAACAAATTATACACAGCGGTTTTCCTTCTTTTTTTCCCGAGGACACAAAACCAAATTTAAAATACGTAGTATATTACATTTAGTGGAAAAAATGACGTTTCGCACCAACGGCAACGGTTTAAAATGTTTGAGTTTCTAAATTATAATCATTTTAAAATTTAAATATTTTAACGGAGATTATAATTTTGATTGAAGTATGTGCATATTTGACAGTTAAAATTATTTAACGCAGATATATTTATTTGTTATATTCGCGGCTCTTCGCGGCCCCCTTTCGGGTAGGCACCGGCCACCTAGAGGGCCGCGGCCCACCACTTTGGGAAGCACTGTTCTACAAGACAACTTGTCACGTATTCGATACAAGAAGTGAAGAAGTTTTTATTTTAATAATTTCTTCAAATATTATACGATATTGTTTATACATTATTATTGATTGCGTGTATATAATATAGCATCAACTCTAAGTAATTTCGCTTATTCTAGATAATATACTGAATTTAATAGATTGTTGACCTAAAAATAGTTTTAGTTAACGAATAGTATAAGGTAACTAATAATATAAGAATATTCTTTAATTAGTGATCCGTTACTATATGATAATCCATACTTAGTCAGCATTGAAAATATCACTTTTATCACTGTTTTTGTTATAACTGATTTCGCGGCCGAATACAACTTTAATTACAGAATATAATTTTACTATTGATATATTTGGGAATTATTTTGGGAATTTGGGAATGACATTTGGTTTGGGATGCCGTGCAAGGTCATTTAATAAAGAGCATATTTTCGACCGTTAAGTCCATCCATGTTTATGCTAAATTGGAAAAATCACAAGGTTTTTTTAATTTAAAAAAGTGGTAAAAAGAATTGAATGTTTCAATTCAGAGCTTTTTAATTAGATTAATATCACAACTCGACAATAAACCTTTGGTAGGTAACAGTTACTTTTAAAGTAATTATTAGAATTTTTAAAGTAATTTATTAGTGAAATTAATTAAAGCCAGTTATGTTTACCACATATTTAATAATTAAGCACGATAAATATACGTCTGCTCTCGACTGAGAATGTGTGCCACTCTCGATATGATATTTTAAGTTCGTTTCTTATTGCTTCTGACTAATCGGCTATTGCTTTGATTTTTTTATCAGCCAATTCTTGTCTTTGATCAGCTAACCTCGGTTCTGCGTAGAAAACAATCTCCTGGAGATGTGTGTTACATAGTCCACTTGTTTACAAACAATAATACAAACTCGTATACGAAGGGATCCCCGACATAAGTTATTTAAGCTACGTAAGGCATTGGTACTAGCTTTAACACTACATTGCCTAAAGAAGTCATTTTGACTACTTTTCAATTTTAATTAGAAAAGCAATTATGTATATAATGGCATAGCTTCTTATAAGTTTGTGACTTTGTGTAACATACAAATTCGTTTATTGATCATTGTAGTTCCCTCCTCCTCCTTCATTTCCGTTAGATATATAGGTGTTATACCTGTATTGCCCAAAAGCAGTAATTTTGACTATTTGGAAATTTTTTAATCAAATGACTTTTATTATTGAATTGAGTAAATTTCTTATATGACCAGTTTGGCTCCGTATTGGCAAATTTGGAATCAAATTATGGCTTGCATCAGATGTTAGTAGCAAGTACGTTTTGAATGAATTTTGAATGTTTTCCTTACTTGGGGAAAGATGAAATGATTGACGATCGTCAATGCTTCTCAGTGAACACGTTGCTCTGAAACTTGTCGAGTCAAATACAAGCTGTGGCAGGAATGCCCCAGACAAATGAAAGATAACATGTCTCGCTTTTCCACGCTCCTATATAAATCAGAAAATTGTGTCCTAACAATATATAAAAGGCATAAATTTGTGAAAATTGATAAAATGAATAAAAAACGGACAGAAGGACCTTTTGGTCGATAGCCCTTTGTATAAAGTATAAAATAAATATATTCTCTCTCTCTGAATAAAAAAAACTTAGCTAACTCTATTCAATTTTATAACAAAACAAAATTTGGAGTTGATGTGGCGGATCGAATGGCCAGAAAATATACAGTAGAATATAGTTCTTGGAGATAGTCTCTCCAAATATTTTTCAATATTTTAGATTTGGCTGCTATAAATGCTTGGATCCTATACAAAGAAGCGACAGGAATACAGATACAACGGAAACAGTTCTTGTTTCAATTAGCAGTTTAAAGTATTTCATGTCTGAAGAGCCGTAAATGGAAGAAATTAGGGAAGTATCTGGGAAATTCTAGTAGAATGGTGGCAAGCTTTCTACGAAAATTCAAAACCAAAGTAAACATTTTTGAAAATCTTAAATTCGTCTGTCCGTCCAAATATTGGAAATTCTCTAAGAAATGTTGTGCTCCATTTAAATTCAAAACCTGAGGAAATATTTTACAAATACGAATTGACTGCACAAATTTTGGGAAATTGTTAAGAAAATTTGTCTGTTCAGAAATTCAAATATAAAACAAATATTTTGGAAATTCTAGCAAATTTTGGAAACGACCTAAAATTTTTTTTCTATCCACAAATTAAAAACCAATTGAGATAATTTCCCTATAAACCAACTTAGATTTCCCAAGAAAAAATTATTACTTTCCTAGTTACCTTACAGCGCCAATTTTTTTTCAAATTTTAGGTGATTTTACAATTTAAAAAAAAAGATTGAAAAGCTCGAAACTTTACTGCTTGAACGAATGACGATGTTTGAAGATGTTTGAATGGCTAAACAAAGAAGCGCGTCTGCTGACTCCTGGCCTAGATATATAAAATTTCAGCTTATGGATGTTAATCGAACTTTATAAACTATGGAGCAATATGAATATAAGCTAAATTTGTAAGAACATTAATTAACCCAACAATTAACAAATACAAAGAACAGGTCCGTAATAAGAAGCAACACAAAAATAATAATGAGAACAACATGAAACACTGTAAATTTCCATACATTAAATGTTTGACAGAAAAAAAAAACAAGATAAGACCAATAAATTCGGATGAAAGATTGCTCCGTACAACATACTAACAATAAGAAACTTATTTTTTCACCAAAATTAAATATAGAATACCGAAAAATGTGATATCAGGTTCAGTATACAAAATTCCATGTCGTAATTGTAATAAATGTTACATTGTACAATCCGGGCAATATATAAAAATACGCATTGCTCAACATAGCAACGATTGTAAAAATTTTGGTAATTTACACAAAACTGCACTTACAAACATTTCTTTGCTTAGATGGGCATTCCATTGATTTTGAGAATTTTGAAATTTGTGATATTGAAAAAATAACACAAGAAGAAACATTAGCGAAATGATTCGGATTAAAAGTAATAGCACCATTAATTAGATAGCACCATCAGGGTAGACGCGATGGGCCTTAGTATCTTCTATAATAGTGTTTTATAACATGATAACTCGTTTTTAATAACGCAGTAACGTTCCATAATCACCACACATTATATTAATTACAGAGACATAACTAACATCCCTTCAAACACAAAAATTGCATTTAGAATGTCAATTAAATTTAAAACAAAAAACGAAACTTTTTTTTAATTTTTGTCAATTTTCAAAGAGGTATATCTCAAGAGGTAAGATCATTTTATCCTAATGCTCAGACGTTAACCCGAATATTCTATATTTTAATGTTTTCGTCATTGATAATATATAGGTACATTCTAACTAGATACTCCTATAAGTTAAGAGTGATAACAAAATTTTTATTATGTGGTAATTTTTTCTGCTTAAATTTTATTTAGTAGCTCTGAAGAAGGTCAGAATAAGAGACCTAAACGTTGGTAAAATATCAATTTTAGTTGTTTTATAAAAAAATCATTTTCCCACGATAAAAACTAAAATTTGCAAAAACTTAATTTATTGTCAATAGTACTTATTAATTGTCAATTTAAGTATATATCTTATATAAGTTCTTGACTTTAATTTGCATTCTATGTTGCTAGTATATTTTATAATATAATTAAAAAGGTAAATAAAAAACGACTGTTCAATTAACTTTTACCGTGTAGAAATAAAAGTACATTTTCGATAGCAGTTAAAAAGGTTTTTCACGATTGTTTGATATTGTTTTAATTGTTTGATTTGTTATATTTACAACCTAGTAAACGAGATGTATATTAAGTTTTATGTATTACTTAATATACATCTCGTTTACTACGTTGTAAATATGAGTTTAAAAGTTTTAAGCAAGCACAAATAAATAAATAGCAGCACATTTATATTGCAATTTAGTAACCATCAGGCAGGATGCATTTAATCTATCGGCTAATTTAACATGTAGGTAATGGACATTGAAATTCAAATTTTGATAAAATAATTTAATATAGATTTTGCTAACGTAACATTAAACCTAAATTAAATTCCAAATAATTTGGTGTTAAAAGTTTCATCTCTGGAGTAAATTTATGTAAAAAAAACTCTTCACATTTACATTACAATTCACTTATCGGATAATAGAAGAAATGGAAAAAGTCACGCAAAGAAGGCAATGACGTATGACAAAAGCCTAGTATCTTTCCACTTTTTTATCTGCTCCAATGGTGAAAACTTGTTATGTACTCTACTAGACAACTTCTCACGTATTCGATACAAGAAGTGAAGAAGTTTTTTATTCTAATAATTTCTTCAAATATCATACTATATTGTTTATATATTGTTATTGATTGCGTGTATATAATATAGCAACAATTTTAATTACATTCGCTTATTCTAGATAATATAGAAAATTCAATAGATTGTCGAATTAAAAGAAATAGATTTAAATAACAAGAACATTTTTAATTAGTGAAGAGGGTGTTATATATAGACCTTTATGTGATAATAATACTTACTCAGTTTTGAAAAAATCACTGTTTTTTTCACTAATTTTTTTTATGTATTTTGCGGCCGAAGAGGTGGAGCTGGTTTTAATATTGATATATCTGGGTATGAGTTTGCAACGAAGACAAGGAAACAAATCTTTGGATATGAAACGATATTTTTTCATTAATTTATTGTATATTTTACGACCGTGGTAATCCATATTTACTCCAAATTAAAAAATCCCTTTCACGAAGTTTTTTTTAATTACACTTTTATTTAAAAGAGGTTTTTTTTTAAAGTGGTAAAAATAAATAAATGTTTGAATTGCTTTGTTGAATTTTTATAATTAGATTAATACCACAATTCGACAATAAATCTTTCGTATGTGATATTTAAACAGTATACAGTAACAGTAATATTTAAAGTAATTTTAAGAATTTTTAAAGTAATTTATGGGTCAACTTAATTAAAACCAGCTATGTTTACCACATATTTAAAAACGAAACACGATAAATATTACACACATCCGTCATGTTCGACTGTTCACTCACGTCTGCTCTCGATTGAGAATGTTCGCCACTCTCGATCTGATAAGTTCGTTTTTTATCGCACCTCACTAATCGACTATTGTTTTGATTTTTTTAATAAGCTAATTTTGGTCGTCGATCAGCTAACGTCGGTTCTGCTTGGAAAACATTCTCCTCGAGAAGTGTGTTACATAGTCCGCTTGTTTACAAACAATACTACAGGCTCATATACAGATCGATGCTTGACATAAGTTATTTAATCTACTTAAGGCAGTGCTCGCTCTATGTGTGGGCAACCCGAATATTTGTCCAGGGCGCCAACATTTGGGGTCGCCTTTTTGACTGTAAGTGTGAGAATTGTGTAATTGTAATTGTGTTAAAATGTTGTAATTGTGTATTTAAATACCCAATTAATAGAAAATTTCAAACATTATTTTTTCGTTGGCTAAACTTTAATAGTATGTAGTATGTTTATGTTGCTTATGTCTAAAAGTTAAAAATATGTACACTATTAGTAACACGATTTACCACACCAGTCAAAATGACTGGTTTTACAATTTTATATTTAAATTCCTACTTCAACTTAATTTTATTTTGGAAACGAATGGGGGGTTTTTATTTAGGGGGTTAGTTTTATATTTTTATTCAAAATCACAAAGTTTTTGATTATCATCTGTACTTATACCAAACCAGTCAAAATGTCTGGTGCATTTTTGTATGTAATTTCTATGAAATTTCTCGATTGTGACTATTTATAACAATACTAAATTTGGCGTCGATGTGACTGACCAAATGGCACGAAATATATTGACAAATTAGGTTCCAAAAGATTACTACTTCAAGTTTTTTTCAAAATTCTAGATTTAGTTTATTTTATATAAAAATATTGCAGGAAAAGACTTTTTGTTTCGTTTAGCTGAAGAACTTGCTTCTGAATGCCAGATTTCAAGAAAAATTCCAAAAGAAGCTGATATACCAGCCGCTGATATATCAAGTTCAAGTAGCAACCTTCATACACGTAATGACACCATTCGCGGACATGTAATAATAACAGGACTACGACTATTTGTAATGCATCCACAAAATATGTATAATATATAATTGTGGCAAATTCAATACTCAGAATTGAAATAAAATTACGAATTGCTAATTTTCTGTTGTGGATATGGAATCACATGGCAATTAATTTATGTTTAGGAATCTGAAAATTCTTTCAATGTTTCAAAATGTTTCAATTAACTAATGAATAAATTTATAATCAAAATAACATATTACAATTCACCTAATTGAAGTAATTTATTATTTATAAAAAATATATAAAGACTGAGAACCCCACCAATCATTTTTTAAAGATCAGTCATTTTGACTTGTTTTTGTAGAAATAGGTATATTGAAATAGCTGGTAAATATAGTGTTAACAAATTAAAGTAGAATTCTTAGATGACGCTGACAAATGAAACAGAAGCAGCACTAGAGACAAAGAAAGTAGCGATTTGTGCTTTCTTGGATATAGAGGGAACTTTTGACAACAACTCACACGAGGCTGTCAAGGCGGCCCTCGAAAAAAGAATTATCGACACCACTATCTCAAGATGGATGGGAAAAATGCTGAGAACTAGAACAGCGGAGACACAAGTGGGAAGAGACACCATTAAGATCTCCACAACTCGAGGGTGCCCACAGGGAGGTGTATTATCACCGCTAATGTGGAGCCTGGTAGTTGATGAATTACTGGTAAGGCTAAACGACCTAGACATCAAATGTCAAGGTTACGCCGATGACATAGTCATAATGGCCAGAGGTAAGTTTGAGGGAACGCTCTGTGAAATTGTTCAGAGAGGGCTCAAAGTAACTAGTAGATGGTGTCAAACAGTGGGACTGAGACTCAACCCGAGCAAAACCACGGCGATACCATATACTAGAAGGAGAAAACTAAACTGCCTACAGCCCATACTCTTAGATGGGAAGGCAGTAGAATACCAATAGGAGATAATGTATCTGGGTATCACACTAGATAGCAAACTCCTATGGAATAGACACGCTGAGGCAGCGGTAGGTAAAGCCAAACGCGCCCTAAAGGTGTGCAGAAATCTGTCAGGTAAAACGTGGGGTTGTAACCCCACAATCCTGCGATGGATGTACACCATGGCAGTGAGACCTGCACTCACTTATCGGGCAGTTGCGTGGGGAAGTAGAATCAAGCTGACCTATATGAGGAAACAGCTGAGAAGATTCAAAGACTGGCGTGTGTCTGCATCAAGGGGGCAATGGGGTCGTGTCCGACAGCAGCATTGGAGCTGCTGCTGGATCTGACTCCGCTGCACCTGTGGTGGAAAGGGCCGCCACATCGGCGATTGTAAGGTTCAGCAAGGAAGGAATGGGCAGAGGTAAAATAATCGGGACCATAGACCGAAACAGCCTCGCTGCCAAGATCCCCTGGTTGGAAGTACCAAAAGACGAAATGGTATGCAAATACCACTTCGAGAAAAACTACACAGCAATGTGTAGTAGTAAAGCCGATTGGAGCGACGAATCCTCAGCATACCACATAGAGCAAAATGCCATCAAGTGGTATACAGATGGTTCGAAAACAAAGGAAGGTACTGGTGCAGGAGTGTTTGGACCTCGCACTAGGTACTTTGAATCCATGGGAACATCCCCAAGTATCTTCCAAGCAAAGGTACACGCAATCAAAAGATGTGCACAGTTTAACCTCGACAGGAATTATCGCAAAAAACGAATTGCTATCCTGTCAGACAGTCAAGCAGCCAGTAGGGCCATTAGCTCATACACCATCAGATCCAAACTGGTACGGGACTGTGTGGGGAAACTAAACAAGCTTGGTAAAGATAATAAAGTAACGCTATACTGGGTACCAGGACACACTGGTATGGACAGAAACGAAGAATCCGATCACCTAGCAAACAAGGATCCAGTAGCCCCTTTATAGGTTCAGAACCCTTTTGCGGCATGGGTGTGAACACCATCCACAAAAGTTTAGATGAAGAAACAAGAGAAAAATGGATGAAAACCTGGAAAGAACTTCTAGGGCTAAGGCAATACAAAGTGATTCTGGGATCTTTTAACCAGAAGAGAACAACAGCTTACCTGAAACTAAGCAGGAACAAGCTTAGAATTCTGACAAGAGTCCTGACGGGACACTGCAGACTCAGGAAACATCTCAAGGGCCTAGGCCTAGAGGAGGATGACGGATGCAGATTATGTGGCTCAGCAGAGGAATCCCCCATACATCTGCTCAAAGACTGAGGAGCATTACTCCGCAAGAGACAGAAGTACCATGGGGCTCACTGCTTGAACACAGAGGAGCTGCAGGCCTTGAATCCCACCCAGATCGTGAAATTCTTAAAGGAATCAGGATTATAGGAACTTGCATATACTTCTCTGAACAGAACAGCGTTAGCGAGCAGAATGTGCTGCTTCAACCTGTTTGCACATGCATAGACTTGGTTATTACCTCTAAATATAAAAGAGCGGTTATACAATAGCGTTATTCTTACTATCACGTAGTCAGTAGTGATAACAAACATATGTATTAGGTCGAGTCAGAAATAAATTCCGATGCAGGTTCATAGAATCTTTTTAATCTCTTTAAGTAGAATCTTAATTTTGTAAACAGACGATGAAAAATGGGTTACCTATTGC
This sequence comes from Phosphuga atrata, assembly GCA_944588485.1. Classification (NCBI taxonomy): domain Eukaryota; kingdom Metazoa; phylum Arthropoda; class Insecta; order Coleoptera; family Silphidae; genus Phosphuga; species Phosphuga atrata. Next base: position 50,403,482 of record OX155896.1, on the reverse strand, counting down.
AATATAGTCGCAAAAGACAGTGGCTTGATAAGGATCAATCATCCTTACCAGATTCGAAAGCAAACATCCATGGCAAAAAGATTATCAAGGAATAATTCACCACGAGTTGTTGAAGACAATGCGCGACCACATACAGCAAGGGTGACTCAAGGAAAAAATCTTAGATGATCTGTTTTAGCACGTCCACCTTACTCCCCAGATCTTGGATGGTCTGTTTTACCACATCCGCCATACTCACCGGATCTTGCCCCGACACACTATCACCTTTTCTGTTCCGTATAAAACTTGTTCAATGGAAAAACCTTCAATTCAAAGTCAGGCTGGCTGTCGAAAACTTGCTCCACTCCAAACCAACCACATTTTACAAGGAAGGAATTGATAAACTGCCGGGAAGTTGGGAGAAGGTTGTAGATAAACGCGGCGAATACATAATAAATTAATACAACTTTGTTATTCTATGAGAGAAAAATAAATTTCGGAAGTTACTAATAACTCGATCTAATATTTTCTTAAGCGGCGGTAATTTGTCTTTTTGTCCGGGGCGACGAAACTGCTAGAGCCTGGCGCTGCTTAAGGTACGTTTGCACTGGCACACGTGTATAACAACATGTGTCAGAAACAAGTGCGAGTTTGCTCCAACAAGTGTGTGCGCACAAGGAAACATGAAACATGTTAATAAACTTTATTGCATTTACACTCCTTTTACAAGTTCATTAACCATAAACAAGTCAAACTGTTTTAGTTGGTTAATCTAATATATAGAATATACTGATTATAATTTTATTTTTTTTTCCTAGTAAATTGATTAACAAGTTCAGAACTAATTGTAAGTGAAACTGTGTAGTTGAGAGATAGGTACGTTTACAGTGATTTAAAGGTAATGTTAATAAATATTAGTATATTTCGTAACTAGGGCGTTAAGTTGTCAATTTTACGCGAGAGCGAAATTGGGCGCATGCCATTCGCTCGAGAGGGCATTTGGCAATAACGCCCGTGTTACAAACAATATTTACATTAATTACAAGTTTGGGATCCAAGGGCCATAAAAAAAATTGAATCAAAAATGAAGAATTTGCTTTCTCAATTGTCTCCGGTGGTATGGATTCGTCATAAGAACTCTCCTACGGTATCACAAAGGTATTTGCACTTATTTTAAAACGTTTCCATTAATTTTTATTATCATTTTGTAATGAAAAAAAATTCTGACACTTCACGTCACTTTTTTATTATTCAGGTCTTGATTGTGTTTATTTTATTTTTTTATTTGTTTTTTTTAATGTAATCTAGCGATATTGAATATTTACGAGCGTTACCCAGGTTATGTGGAAGAACAACCAGAAGTGGCATTTCTCGTATTAAAAAACGTGCGTCAAGAAGTACTTTTCGCGCATGAGTAATAAAAAATTTATTAATTGTAACACACCTCAAATGACAAACAAATCATAACTTTACCCTATAAAATTCCTATATTTCTATAATCAGCTGATCGAATCAGTATAATTCACCTAACACAAGTCTAATGTGTGGGCTTTTTTTTGCTCACTCAAAATATATGAGGAAATGCTTGAGCTCATACAAATTATATCAATTTTTAAATAATTGGTTGATTGTGAAGCTTCTTGGAGCTACTTGAATTGAAACTTCATTTCAAAATTAAAGAAAAAACATAAAATATTTTTATGTTTCAAATTTACAGCATATGTTTCACTATCACTGTTCCTTCTTCGGGTCTTCTTCTATGATATTTGTAATAACTTTGAAACTTAAAAACAATTTGTTTTTATCTTTAATAAATTAGTTAATGTATGAGGTGATGTTTAAAAATTTGTGCATTGACTTGTTACGTTACACTAGTTCTCATACACGTGCGCCAATGTTAACGTACTTTTAAACCTTGTAAATTATTTATATTTGTTTAGTGTGTGAAGTTTAGTGTGTGATAAGCTATTAATGCCCAAATCTAAAAACACTCTTCACCATTTACATTTGAATACTGATTTTGAATAGTGAAACGAAATGGATTAAAATAGTCTGTTTCATCATGTTTATATACCACTGAAACTAAACTTAATACATGATGATGATGATATAGATGACAGACATATGCTATACAAGAGATCATATTATATTTAGAATGTAATCACTTTTATCTGATTTTTCTAATTAAAAAAAAGAGATCTAAAGTCTTTGATTTGACTTGATGTCGTTTTCTAGAGGTACACAAAGTCACCGATTTCCCATTGTTTATTTTGGATCAGCTAACGTCGATTTTGCTTAGCTTCCATTCTTCAGGGTTAATTTAGTTTGGAATTGTTGGGAACATTTCGCGGCAGAGCCATTTGTTTGACACGACTTCGGCAAGCAGACATAGCTAGAATGAGATTGGCATTCACGCGCAGACTATTTAATTGGCGCAAGTTTTAAAAGGTTTCTTCCACCAACTCGAATAACAAGCTGATTTATATTTCCTTCTTTGCGGATTTATGTCAATGGTACATATTTCATATTAGTTTCGCATTCTTTATTTTTATGGTTATGGGCTACACTTATATTTGCGACATTTTTTATGATCTATGTCATCAAGTTTTATGTAATGGAAGAAAATTGTATGAGATATTTTTACGAATTGCGATGTAAAAATTGCGAATCTCCAAAATTTCTATTTACATTATAGATATGATCAAAAATTCATTTAAAATTTTGTTTCAAACGATAGAGTTAAGCCGGATTAAAGGGAAACCGGATTAAATATATTTAAACCGCATATATTAGACCGGATTAAATGTATTTTATGAAAACTAGGGTTTGACGATTTTTCAAACCCGGTTTTAAAAAATCGATTTTTAAGCTATGAAAACCGGTTTCAAAGAATTCAAATTACGTAAAAATTAATTTTGAATGAATTCATTTGATTTGCTTTTCATTGTATGCTAACCTAACCGACTTATTTAATGTTAGTACATATGTGCAATCCGTCACGGGTCACGACAGGTTCGCTAAATCTTTTAAACTGAAAACAAAAATATGAAGTCGCTATAGTTGGTAAAAATTTCTTCTCTCAAAATATTAACTAAAATAAAAAGTTCTGGCCTCTGTGTAATGGGATTTTAAATAAAACACATGGTATTAAAATAATCCATATTTTCTTTCTCAACGTTTCGTCATAAATTATGTCTTTATGAAGCATCAGAATTAGATTAAGTTTTTCAGGATTCCTAAAAAGTTTTTTTTTGATAAATTACAATAATAGTAATAGTTAAAATAATAAATCAAAAATATTGATTTAACTACTTTAATTTCATGTTTAGTTAAAAATTAATAGGTCGCAAGTCTGGAATTCTTACAGAAATTTAGGGATAGACATATCAATCTGCAATTTTTGTAATCAAATGTTGAGCTGCAAAGGATCATCTACGAGCAATCTCCATAAGTATTTGAAAGCAGTTCATAAAAAAATGATCGGAAAGAAATCAGAAACGATCGGCGAAACGTCTGGATTCCTCTTCAAAAAAACAAACGAATATTTAGATTTTTTTGAAAGTTAAAAAAAGTAGTTTAGAAGAATTCATTTTGACACTTGCAGCAATAGATGGATTTTCTATTAATAGCATTACAACTAGCTCATTTGTACGAGAGTCTCTTGAACAGGAATATTCATTACCGATAAACAACGAGTAATGGGTCTTATTCATGCGTTTTATGATAATTCTAAATACGAAACTACTATTGAATTAGATTCAATAAGAAAGAATACGAAAAAATTCTCTATAACCTTGGACGAGTGGACTAGCAGAAGAAATAATAGATATTTAAATAATAATGTATACCACTTGGCAGAAGATTTTAATTTGGGATTAGTGCCAATACCTGGTTCCTGTAATGCTCAAAGAACATTAGAATTGGTATCTGAAAGGTTCAAAAATTTCTAGTTGAATCTTAGTAAAGTCTTAGTTGAAATTTTAAATGCACTGATCAACAAATGATGCTGCTGTTATGAAAAAAATTATGGTTATGAAAAAAAATTAGCAAATTGATTAATCATGATTATTCAACTATGCTATTCACACGCCACCCATTTAGCAGTTACTGATGTATTATATAAACATAGAGAAATAGCTGAAGCTGAAGCCGAAGTAAAGGTTTCAAGTGAGGAATCGGAAGATGAAGATGATAACGGTTATGAAGATTCCCTTTATTATATTTGTAACGGCGAACATCCTAATCCTATTTTGTCTGACAATTACCAATAACTAATTTCACAAATTAGAAACAATTCTCAAGAAAACAAGTTCTCCAGAAAAATCTACAGTAAAAAACACCATTCTTCAGAATTTGAATCAGCATTGAATGATATTGGTTCTTCTTATATGTGGAACGAAGCTCAATATCCTAAACTTTGGAGTCTTGGAAGCGATTCGTAAAGCAGCTGAAGACTTAGGGCAACGAGATGCCAATTTATTAACAAGTGAAGGTATATTTGAATTTGAAAATAAGAACAAGACGCAGCAGCCACCGTTCAGTGGACATTTTAAGTTTTTTTAAATCCTATTTTCTTAGGATAAATTAATTAATAAAGATAAATACTGTTTGAAATTTTTGTTTGAATTTTCGTTATTTTGTATAAGTAATGTGTAATAATGAAATTTGTCTTTTTATTTTGACTTTGATATTGATGATAGTTTTTTGTTATTTTATATAAATTAAATAAAATATTTTTCCTTATTCTATTTTTTTTGACAAAAATTCGAAAACCGGCTATAACCGGTTTTATAAAAATCTGGAATTCGAAAACCGGTTTTGCAAAAAGTCGGTTTTTGTATAAACCCTAATGAAAACATAATAATTATCATACCCGTATTTATCAATTAATACATTCCCATATTTATCAATTTCCTTGATAACTGAATTCCTCTGTTAGGAGGCAGGGGATTTATTTACTCTTCTCTAACATCTCTCTTTCTTGCTCGTAACATATTTTTTTGCCTTTCAGCCCCTGACATTTTATGTCTTGACCGTTCCTGTTGCTTGCTTTGACGTAGCGAACGGCTCACACAATGCATTCCAGCAGTGTGTGCTAAAGAGTAACAGAAGATTTCCGGTATTCCCCCTTTTGTTGATAAATATGAGCGTCTAATTGATATAACTCCTTTTCTATTAATGATTTCTTCATTCACTTCACCCTTCTAGGAATAACCTGCAGTTTGCATGTATAAACTAATTAACTTATATAACGGTGATTTAAACAAAATTTATCTGAAATTTCCAAATATCAATTACAATTGTTAGTTAATGCTAAGTGTGTGTGGTAATTATAAGCATAGTTAATCATCGATATGATGTGTTCAATTATTACCATAGTTGCATAAATTGTGAATACATATTGGTGATAAACTGCTATGGTTTTAAATCAAATTTGATTTATCTTAAACGCATTCCATATTCCATATCTTGTGGAACCTGTGAACGTCGCGAAGATAAGTTAAGTCTATCTCCCTAAGAAATAATGAAGAAAGATGAACTCAGTTGAATCAATGAATGAAATAAACGAGAAGAAGGAAGATTAAAAAAGAGGGAGAGTCAAGGGATTAAAGAAGAAAGAGAAAGAGTATTAAACATTAAAAAAAAAATCTCAAATTTTTATTATTATTGTTAATTTTTTAGAGCATGAATTTTTTTGAAAATAAGGTAAACTAATTCTCGTGTTTATTGTTTGTCTGTCTTTTGCTGTGTTTTTCTGATTTGGTTTAGTTTACCAGCCCCGAGTGAAATTTTTGAGACGTATAAAAAATTTGAATCAAGTGCTATGAAAAGCCTTACTAAAACTTCTTCTTCCACGGTATTCTGCAATATTTATGTGTTTTTTTTTACTTTTAAACTGTTAATATATACTTATTTATTTACTTTTTAATGTTATCTATCATCTATATTTTGACCTTTGTGCTTTTAATTCGTCTTTTTTTTTTGTTTGTTTATGTTTTTTCTTTTTTATTCCCTCTTTGAACTTATTTTTCGAGAGTTTCTTGTATTATTGCTTTTATTTTATTTTTGCAAAAAAATTTGTATATATTTTTATTTAAATGATTTATAATCTCATTGTAATTTGCTCTGTAATTGGTCTCTAAACTGTTGAGCATTGAATTGATTGAATTAAATTAAATAACCGGTGTCTTGGAAATTTTGACATTTTCATGGCACTGATAAGATGATTCGCACTAATTTAGTTAAAAGTAGCTAATAAATGAACTAGAGTAGATCATTTTGATAAAATTGACTTAAATAGAGAATATTTACTGATTAGAACTGAAACTCTTTTCTCGATAAAAGATCCCAGTATCACTTTGAATTGTCTTAGCCCTGAAAATACTTTCATGTTTTTATCCAAATCGTCTTATTTGCTCATCTAAACTTTTGTTGTTGGTGTTCATACTCATACCACAAAAAGGTTCCGGACCTAACAAGGGATGACTAGATCCCTTCTTTGCTAGGTGATCGGCTTCTTCATTTTCATCTATACCAGTGTGTCCTGGTATCCAGTATAGCTTTACTTTATCACTAATCCTACCAGCATTGCATGTATACTATTCCTACCGTGACCGGTTAAATGACCGGTCTTTGAAATTACTTATATCTCTTAATATAAAATGAAGATAATAATTATTTAATAATGAAAAATATAGTTTTTTTTATTCAAAAATAAATCATCTACATTTTATTCCTTATTACAACATTTTTACAAATTATAGGCTTCTTCTCAATCGCACATTTGCCGCATACGTACTTTTTACATTTTAGACAGAATTTGTTAGACTTATTGTCTTTGAAATATCTTATCTGCGATGTTTTACTATCACTGGTTCGTGCACTAATATTTCTGGCAGCTTTTGCTGGCTCTTCTTCCTTGCCTGGTCGTTGTTCTTTTTGATATTCACTTATAAGTTCTTCTACCAATTGAAATTAATTTTTTTTTCTTGATATTACACTTCCGGTTGTTGTTTTATGTAAAACCCATGCATTTAGCCCGGCTAATTGTAAGTTTAGGATACTGAAAAATACTTGTAGTGGCTATCTCCGATATATAGATTTTGCAGAGTATTTTCTGGCCACTTGGTCTGTACCATCTATACCGAATTTTCTGCTATTATATAATCTAATTGTCTCCGGTATATAGGCATATTTTGTTTAGCCTTGCAGACTGTCAGAGTACAATTATATAATTTTGTTGTGAAACGTGTCATTTTGCCTTTTTTCTGTTTTCTGCTACCGAAATTTCGCCAATTTCGTTAGCTCCCTTTTATTTGCCCGAATTGTTCCAACCGTAGTTTTTGTTTTCTAAAAAGTTTAGTCGCTATCGAAATACTTCCATGGTTATATTTCTTCCCCGACCTATATACGGTTCAACTAATTTCAGAGCGACAAATTCCTCAAAGGATCTCTGCTTTCAACTTTGCCCAAATAAGAAAAGCCGTTTATTATATATTTGCCATTTACATCGGACGCTAGCCAGAATTTGATGCCAAACTCTGAGTAAATCAGCATCTTGACTTTGTTGGGAACAATTAAAGTTCATCTATAGTAATATTTGCTCCTGGTTTATAACAGTTTTGGCAATTTTCTACGAATTTGTTCCAAACTTTAGATATCAAATCGAATTTATCGGTTTGTAAGCGATGACTTCTTTGATTTCTTTGATCAAATCGACTAATCGATCGTATAAACCTTACGGAAATAAATATATTTTCAATTTTATTTTCTATTAATTTTTATTACTAACTATTTTATAATTTCAGAATTGAGTTTTCGAGAGTATACTATTACAAAAACATATAAAACGGACTAAATATTTTTCTCATAAATCAAATAATCCGAAAAGTCGTAAATATAACAAAAAAATAATTTTGTATATTTTAAGAAAAGTCAGGAAGTTTAATGGCGGTATAATAACGTGGTGTTTTGAAAATATTAAATAAAATTTCAAAACGGTCATTTGCCCGGTCGTAGTAGGTTTACTGTTATTTTCCATGCCGACTTTGTTTAGTTTCCCCACACAGCCCCATACCAATTTGGATCTGGTGGTGTATGAGCTAATAGCCTTGATGGCTGCTTGGCTATCTGACAGGATGGCAATTCGTTTATTGCGATAGCTCCTTTCGATGTTAAATTGTTCGCATCTTTCGATTGCATGGCCCTCTGCTTGGAAGATACTTAAGTTGCTAGGTAGAGAGGTCCAAACACTCTCCAGTACTCTCCAGCACCAGTACTTTCTTTTGTCTTCGAACCATCTGTATACCAGTTAATAGCACTTTACTCAATGTGGTATACTGAAGATTCGTAGCTCCAATCGGCTTTTCGACTACACATTGCTGTGTACTTTTTCTCGAAATAGTATTTGCATACCATTCCGTCTCTTAGTACTTCCATCCAGGGGATCTTGGCATCGATGCTATTCCGGTCTCTGCTCCCAATTATTTTACCTCTGCCTATTCCTTTCTTGCAGGACCTTACAATCGAAGATATGTATAGAACTGGATAGATAATTCTAGATTATTAAAATTGAATGGGCATGAATCAAGAAAATTTAAATATAAAGACAAATATCTTAGTCTAGGCTAGACAAATAGAATAGCCTTGTCCAGATGAATAGATTAGTTTAGTTTAGACGAATATGTTGAACTAGATTGAGCAGATTGATTAGCCTAGATCAGCGTTTCTCAACCTTTTTTTTTACTTGCATACCCCTTGACCTATCATCGCTAATCCATGTACCCCTACCCTAACCCCCATTATGTATAATAACTATGTAAAACTTGTTCCATATATAACAAACAATAAAAATGGAAAGACAGTTCGGAGAATTCCCTTAGTAACAACATTTTGATTTTGTTATCTCTTCATCTTTTTTTTATGTTCAATTTATCCATCAATGTCCGCCATTACATAATTTTTTCTGCGTACCCCCGGAGATTTTCACGTACCCCTTGGGGCACAGCGCTGGTACGCCCTAGTAGATGTCGAGTAGTCTAAGACACAAATATGTAGATTAGTTAAAACTGGATACTAAATGAACCAGAATAGATAATCAAGATTAAATTCACGGAACTAGAGTATGTTTACTGATTAGGACTGGATAGAAAATCCTAGATAACTGGGATTACATTGACACGAGTGGCATCTAAACACAAATCTATGTTTGCATATTATGTTGTCTTCGCGACGAATAAATGGTCTCGTGAACTGGCATGCCGAAGTTTCATCTTCTGCGGATTATTCGGGGTTAGCCGTAATCTGCAACTGTTTTCAGTTTTCAGAACAGCTTAGCCGACTAAATGTTTACCGAGAGAAAAATTGTCGATGAAAAAAGTATGTGCATCTGGTCTATATCTTATGTCCAATATTCTACCTTTGTAGTGCAAAGTATTAGAATTTTGCGTCTTTCACGTCTGTGTAATAAAAAAAATTAATCTAATTTGAGAGGTATTTCGAAACAAAGAAACGAAGGAAAAGTTTTCTTCTCAGTAATTTATAAAGAAAACGATTTTCTATGGGAGATGAAATAACAGTTAAATTACATTAAATAACATTAAATAAACCCTTATAGAAGCAGATAGTTTGATCAGCGGAAATGATTCACGGTTCCGATATCTAATTTGTAAGATTTATTCAAATTACAAAATCTCATTTCGATGTGATATTCTTATGTAAATTAAGACAATTAAATTTAATTTTCATACGATATTATAACTTTATTAACGGCATTCCGTTATTCTTTTGATAATATTAAGGAATTGGATTTTCTCGTGCACTTCTTGTTCTATTATGGTTTAAATATCGAAATCCAAATATAAATTAAATCCAAAGTTGTAATAAAAAAAAGTTTTTAACAAATATAGGGTCTTCCAATAAGAGGTTTCATTTTCAATCGCCCGCCATTTTAACAGTTTTCATGAGTCAACCTGTAATTACTTGACTTATGACAAGTAAAAACTGCTCCATTAATTAAAATGGAACGATATACGCTTCAACAACGCATTAAAATTATTAAAATTTACTACAAAAATGGTGAAAATTTCTCGGTCACGGTTCGCAAAACTAAAGCGTATTTGGGTCATTGTGAAGCACCTACGCGGCCAGCAATTGTTAAACTAGTGGAAAAGTTTGAGCTCTTGGCACAATTTAGTGATGCGAAGAACCTAACTCTTGCACTTCGCTCAAGAACAATTGAGAATATTGGTGTTGTAGCGCATAGTGTTGAAGAAACCCCCGGTTTGTCAATTTCTCGTCGATCTTAGGAATTGGGCATTCCACGACATTACACTGTATTTTGAATAAAGACTTAGGTCCTAAGGCTTTAAAAGTTCGGTTGACACAAAAACTCACGCCTACTGACAACCAACACGTCGTGTCTTTTCTGATTGGGTCCTTGAAAAGCATTAAACTGATCCGGAATTTCATCTTGAGCGATGAAGCTTATTTTCACCTCGAGGGATACGTTAAGAAGCAGAATTGTCACATTTATGTCTCGGAAAACCCAAGAATTATTTTTGAAACGTGTGACTGTTAGTTTTTGGTCTGGCGGGGTAATTGGACCTTGCTTTTTCGAAAATGAGGCTGGAGCAACTAAATTACGGTGAATGAATTGCGGTATCGAACTATGATTAATGATTTTGTATGGCCGGAATTAGAAGATATTGAAGTGGACGACGTTTATTTAACAAGAAACAATACCATGGCTCGTTTGCGTGAAAAGTTTCCTGACCTTGTGATTTCTCGAGGCGATCACAATTGGCCACCGAGCTCTTGTGATTTAATACCTCTAGACTTTTATCTTACGGGCTACGTGAAAGGTAAGGTTTAAGTCAATGACCCACAATCGATTCAAGACCTCAAAGATGGAATTCGTGAAGTTATCGAGGACATACAGCCGCAAATGTGCTAATTGATGATGGAAAATTTCATGAAAAGCATATGTTCCTGCAAGCGTAGCCGTGGCGGCTAATATTGTTTTCCATAATTAATGGCATACCCTCTTTTATACAATTAAATAAACATCTGATGATTTCGCTTAAAAAATACTCGTTTTTTTAGATATCAAATTGAAACCTATTATTGGAAAACCCGATATTAACCGATAATATCAAAATCCAAATATAAATTAAATCCAAAATTAAAGTAAGTAGTAATAAAAAAGATAAGTAGTGGTAATAAAAAAGAGTTAAGATTTTATCTGATATATCTTCGCCACTATTTCTCATGTTTTTATTTATCCAAGACACTATTTTCTATTCGATTTAGTTTAAATCAAGATCTAGCCATCGAGCCATAAACTTTACCCATACAATATGACCCTATTTATATATTCATAAAAGCTGCATCAACATACTTTTTGCGCATTTTACAAAAACATTTGATACATAGTTAAATGATAAACTAACGTTTTCCCCGTTTCTGATAAAAACTATATTTCAAATAACTATGTATATTATAATAATATAAGATATTTTATACATGCGCATGCAGTTACTATAAAGGATCTTCTTGCATAAACATAAATCATTGTTGAATTATTTGCTTTTGCGGTTGCTGGCCAACACTAAACTTTAACGCTTGTTCGCCAAGTATCAATAGCAGCAGCTTGATGGATGCCCTACTATACAAATGCAAGCTACCAACAATATTCCTTCGCAATTTATCAACTTTAAAGTATTACAGATGACAAATGTAATCTAAATCAATATTTCATTTGGTAAAATATTGAGTTTGTATAAAGGTGATGATAAATTTGTGGCACCATTAAAATTATTGTGTTCTTTATAGCAGAATTGTGTGCTTTAAAGTCTGATTAAGTCTTTACAGCATATAAAAATACTAAATTGAATTGAAAAGAATTTAAAAGTTATCTTCTGAAAAGTTTAAAATTTTACCGACACAATGATAGGCTAAACCAGCGGTCGGCAACTGGTTCGTAGAAATGTGCAAAAAATATAAAAAATATCGAATCAATTTCAGGCGCGTGCCACATCAAGTTTTTTTAGAAAAAGCTGACTTCAAATTCATATTTGTAAATATATAAATATTGTATATATTATTATTACTATATGATTATTATGAAAATGAATATAAAATTTGACGTGAGTCCCCCCATAACCTATCCCACACATGCCAACAAGTGGCAGGTGTGGCATAAGTTATGACTTAAAATAGGCTTAAAATAACACGTGAAATTGGTTAAATGGACTAAGCCAAAAAGACAACTTTTAACATCAATAAAGACAGGATGAAAACAGCAAGACCCCATCTTTAGATTCGTAACATTTTATTTTCTCTGTGTTTTATCTCATTGTTTATATGAGTTGTAATTTTACGTATTCATAGATAGCACGTCTCGAATAATAAATACCAAACAGCGGAATTTGTATTCCACGCGTTCTCTTGAAAGTATGAAAAGTTACGAAACTTATTTAAAGTTCATGCACAACGTTTCTAATTTAGAATTTGAAACTTTACGAATTGTCTTCTATTTTTATTCGAAGCGTACCCGAAAATTTATACGAATATCTAGTTTTGTATTAAAGTAAATATGAATATCTTTGCAGTCACTAGTCAATGCATACATTTGATCGTTATACATAAATACATCTATTTTATAAATTATCATGTCTTGTCAAGAACAGACTGTCTTGTCAGATGTCTTGTCAAGAACAGTCTTGTCAAGAACAGACAAGACCAGACAAGATCAGAGAGAAATAATACCAGACACGACCAATCAAGACCAGTCAAGACCAGACAAGTCGACTTTCACCGAAAAATGTCAACATATACCAAATACGTCGATGAAAGATCGAATATTTCATTACATTATTCTACATTCGGACCCTCACCGCTGTATGTCGACTATCACAGATACGCGCTGGTGGAGGTCCAAAAGGGAGGAGCCGACAAAGGGGCAACTGGCTCTCTCCCGCCAAATTCTTTGTTCTGCTGCGAGTCAATCTGCTTTATCAGTCTTATGTAAGTTTTGATGATGCGGGCAACGTTTTAATATTTTTTCCGATACTTTAATTTATACAGAATGGATACTGCAGTAAATCGTGATCTTTTTCTTGAAAATTTAAATACTTTAATTGTGGGTAAACGAGAAGACAACTGTTTTCATTTTTCTCAGGAAAAGTAAGTAAGTAATATTTTCTGTAGTGGTTTCTGCTAAAACTAAGTGCAACACACACCTTTGGATTACAAACGATTAAAACGTTTTGACGTTTTAGAAAACAATGATGAAGAGAATTTAATTGAACCCTTAAAACCAGCAGAAACGAATACACAGTATTATGTTACCAATGAAGAATTGTTCAGTATACTATATGAAACTCACACCAGAACAGGCCACGGAAGAAGAACAAGTTTGCTTAAAGAGTTGCAAGTTAAATACAAAAATATTTCATATGAAGTTGTAATGTTGTGTTTAAATTTATGCAAAGAGTGTCAAATGAAACACAGTTCACCTAAGAAAGTTATTGTTGTTAAACAAATGGTCAGTTCTGAGTAGAACTCAAGATGTCAAGTTGATCTGATAGATTTGCAGCCCAACAGCGATGGCGAATATAAGTTCATAATGGTGACTCAAGATAATTTAACTAAGTTTGTCTAGCTGCTACCTTTGAAAACTAAAAGAGCTGAAGAAGTAGCGTATCACGTTTTTTCAATATTTTTACATTTGTTGAACCAGAGAAGGGAAAGATAGTTCATTCTAAATCCTCCACCTCCACTACCCCAGCCCCCCGATTAATGAATAAATTAATGAATAAATCCCTGACTAATGAATAAATGCAGTTGACCGTGTGTCTCAATTTATATGTAATCTTATGGAATAGTGTGGCTTATTTATTTTATAGCTATTCGGAACGCGATTGATATTTAAACCTGAGCTCTAAATTCATCGTCATATCAACAATTAAAACTGTATCCCTGCGATCAATGTGTAAAAGATTTCGCAAGCAAGGATAATCTTGGTACCCATAACCAAGTATGTGATGACAATCAAAAAATGTACTACAAATGTACCGTTTGCAATTAATTCAACTTTAACAAGAGAAGATAGCGGTATATGAGAAAATATAATATAAAATCTATAATAATGGTGGCAAGGAGAGGAGTCTAAATACTGAATATTCACCCTACACCTCCATGAAGATAAAGTTGGAGCCTTAGACAGTCAAATAATTTCTGTAAAATATGCAATCAACAATCCCCAACAAGGCTAAAGTTTGCAGGAGATCTACTATTACAAAAACACCTCCAAGCTACAGTGAATCCGGTCCGGAAAAACATCATCCAAGCTTGTGTTAGTTTAAGAACAGAGTGGTCAGCTATAGAACTGATGGTTCAGGGATTGATGTAGATAGCTTTATTAGTAAACAGCCGTTGTACGAGAAGACGCAGTCTATCCATCCACTTTCCGTCCACTTTCCATCCAAAATCAGTTTAAAAGCTGATTAAAAGCTGATTCAAAACTGTTTAAACCTAATTAAAAGCTGATTAAAAGCTGTATAAATCTGATTAAAAGCTTATTAAAGCTGAATAAAGGGTGTTTAAAGCTGATTAAAGCTGTTTAAAAGATGATTAAAAGCTGTTTAAAATCTAATTCAAGCTGATTAAAAGCCGTTTAAAGCTGATTAAAAACCGATTAAGGCTTTTTACAGCTGATTGAAAGCTGAATAAAAGCTGTTTAAAGCTGATTAAAGCTAATTCAAAGCTCTTTAAAGCTGTTTAAATGCTGATTGAAAGCTGTTTAAAATTAAAGTGGACGGAAAGTGGACAGAAAATGGATGGAAAGTGGACGGAAAGTGTTTGGACAGTAGACGGAGTGGACGGAAAGTGGATCGATAGAATGCGGCTTCTCGTACAACGGCTGTCCAATTTACCAATAAAGCTATTTACATCAATCCCTAAACCATCAATACTATAGCTGACGACTCTGTTCTTAAACTGGCACAAGCTTGGATGATGTTCCGCAGGACCGGCTTCACTGTTGCTTGAAGGTGTTTCTCTAGATCGTAGATCTCCTGCAAACTTTAGCCTTGTTGTGGATTGTTGATTGCATATTTTACAGAAATTATTTGACTGTCTACGGCTCCGACTCTATCTTCTTGGAGGGTGAATATTCAGTATTTAGACTCCTCTTCTTCCCACCATTATTATTGATTTTATATTATTATATTTTCTCATATGTCTCTATCTTCTCTTGTGAAAGTTGAATTAATTGCAAACGGTACATTTGTAGTACAATCTTTGATTGTCATCACATACGTCCTTATGGCTACCAAGATTATCCTTGCTTGTGAAGTGGAGGTGGACGACTTAGAATGAACTATCTTTCCCTCCTCACCAGCAATATTCCGATCAGATAATGGTAGAGAATTCAGTATTCAAGTCATATCCGAAATATGCGCTATGTGGAAAGATAGTTCATGGAAAGCCTCGTCATAGTCAAACACAAGGCTTAGTTGAAATGACAAATCAGAATATACAGAATATGCTAACTGAATAGATGAACGATAGCGATACAAATAAATGGTCAGATGGTTTACCCTTTGCTCAATTTGCCAAGAACACTACATACGGCGAAGTAATACGCCAGTCCTTATGAAGCCATGTTTGGCGTTAAAGCAAAAAGAAGCATAGCATCATCCTTTTTGCCAAGCGAACAAATCGCAAATATAAACAGCTTGAAGAAACTATTAACACTTCTGTAAAAAAATTGAACGGTGGTCATACTGAAAACCATATTCCAAAAAACAATATTGAAGAGGACCTGCAATCTATAACGTCTTCCCATCAAGTTCTGACTGAAAAACTTATTGAGGTAATTTCTATAAAAAGAGCGGCCGCGAAAATGAATCTTCTACTACAATCAACAAAAATGTTACGAACCTCTCAAAAACAATTTCCTGCTCAATTGGTGATACCGTACGAATACAAGTCCCTGATGTCAACCGTGGTTGTACAGATAGCCGAAATGTGTTAAAGCTTGTTGTTGGAATAGAAGACTCCGACTTCTCTAAATGGCAACTAAAAATAGTACCATCAGGCAGCCTTACACACGTAATCAGTTCGTAGTTTGTAAAGAAAAGTTACTTTACATAGATGAGATTTCTTTTCAAGAAATGTCGCTGAGAGAAGCAGCTGCAGCTAGTTCGAGAACCGGGGGGCAAGCTATGCACGCTGCCATTGCAAATTGAATTAAGGAATTCCACAAATAAATGCAGTTGTAAAAGCGCACGACTCTTGTGCAATTCAAAGTGTCATAATAGTTTAAGTTGTTCCATTAAATAAGATTTGAATCTCATAATTAAGTATTTTTTTATTACTATTATTTTCTTTTCTCATTTAGAATGTACTGTGGGTTTTAAATTCTTGGTCACTTCTCTCAGAAAGAGAGGCGAAAAAGTTACGTCACCCTTGTAACGTTCTATAGCGACTGAATTACGGAGAAAAAAATATAAATCTCCGGCATGTTTAAAATTCACCATTAGCGAATGTCGACATTTACCGGTGTAAGTCAGAATTAAGGATATTTAGCAAATACTTACGTACATATATACCAAGCGACTATGTGAATGTTGACATTAACCGTTGAAAGTCGATATCCTCCAATTTCGGTCTTTCAAGGTAACATTTGTACTATCTATATACTGACTCCTTTGTCTATTATTGACCTATTAGTTCTCGATTTTGTGTTTTCTGGGATGAATGTTCCTGTCTGTTTAGTTTATTTATAAATTGTATATTAACGATCACATCTGAGATGGTGGGGGCATCTAAAAAGGCTAGACAGAAACCGAAACAAGTCAAGAAAATATGGGAAGTAAGGAAAAGTGGCTATAGACGAAGAAGAGAACCTAGGAAAGAGTGGGATAAAGAATTGGAGGAATTACTAAAAGAAATAGGCTTAAGCACAAGAGAAGCTGAAGTACTGGCAGAAGACAGGAACACTTGGAGACAAAAAGTGAATGAACACGGAAATTAATCTAAATGAAATGTATAAAACCTGAACACTTAACGGTACATGAGGCAAAGATTATCATGAATATGAACGATCAATGATTCCAGTCTTATTTGTTTAGAATTGTAGATGTTATTGTAGATGTGTCTGGCTAGACCTAGAACAGTCGTTCTTTCATATATAAATCGTCCAAACTTTTATTCATTCCATAATAACTTTTTTTATAGACAATATAGAGCTTACAATAAAACTTACGTTATTTTCGTCGAAAACTCTAAACACTAAAGATGCAAATTTTGAGGGATCGCCTTGTGGGAAGAACTGTTTGTATATTTTTATGAATCCCTGCAATAAAAAAGAAACAGAATTCTAATTAAATCTTATATTACATTTCAAACAATTCAAATTCATTATTCATTCAAATAATTAGCAAATATTATGTCAACTATCTTTGAAGATAGCTTTTTATTTTTTACATAATTCGCTGGTAGTATAATAGTTAGTTTACACACCTGTTCTGTGAGTAGTCCGTTGGGGCAGTCCTTTAGAAATCCTTTGTGCCTGAAACAAAACAGTCTTTAGGGCACAAATTAGAGAGCGTGTAGTCAAAGGACAACGATTATATAGGCATCCGTGGGTGAGATTATCTATTCTACTGAATATTAAGCACAAAAAAATGTATGGATATAAAGAAATGCTCGTGAAATTGAACAAAGGATATCCATAATAAAATTCTAATAATATAAAAAAAGAATGGTATAATAGGGCATAGGGCTCGTGGAAGACTTAATTGGGCTCGTGGATTATTGGGCATTATAATCCTATAATGCCTAAAGGAGTACTTTTGTTCTCGGTTTTATGTGTTTATGTAGGTATGTACAAGTGTATGTATTGTCTACATATTTCTACATATTTTGCCGTATCTGTTTTTGTATGCATATTTATGAAGAATAATAAATAATATTAATAAATATATAAATAATAGTCGTAAAGGTTATATATTATAGTTTGAATTAGTTAGGGACTAATAGGACTGTTAGTAATCAAGGGGCATGTTTTAAATTAGTACATTTCGTTTATAATTTAGTTTATACGAAGTTTTCATTTTATTCTTTGTACATTTTGCACAAGGCAGAAGATCTTATGTCCTGCTTGCTTCAGAAAATATGAATTTTGTTTGATTAAGTGCATTGCAAATATTCCATAACAAATAAAATTTACGATGAAGTATTCTTGCAGAAAGTGGATTGGATTTTCTATAAAGAACCTTTAGTGAGTGTATTTTTGCCTATGTTTCTTATGTATTGTCTCAAAGAGTGGAAAATAACTCGAAGACGTAATGAAATTTAGATTTTTTTTTTCTAATATAACTTTTAGGAAAATACATTTTCTATAAGAAACCTTATAGTAAATATATTTTTAGTGATTTATTATCAGTCAATTTAGTAAAAGTCAACCTTGAAGAACGTTAAAACATTATTTTTGCTTCACATTTTTCTCGTCTTTTTGAAAAATATTTCAAATAATTTATTGCTATCAATTTATTGTTTTCAATTTATTGTTATAAACTTATAATTATAAATTTATTTTACAATGCAATACAAATTAATTAATTATAAATATGTACATAATTTTATATTTGAATAACATTTTGGTTAAAATGTGGAAATACTCTGAAATGTGAAATATACTCTGTGACGTAAAAAACGCAACATCAAGAAGGGTTAGGAATTTTTATAGCCAACTTGGCAGGAATGTTTAATTAGCCAAAAGTAATTGGTCAATGTATTGATTAAAATTTCATTCAAAATAATCCAGTAGCGTTTTATTCCTTGTTACAATCGAAATTATCGGGTGTATTTCTTATTGCGAGAAAAAGTCGATTGCGATATTGTTTTTGGTAGCAATTCTTTTCTTTTTGAGATCTTCTTTGTGTTTTAAGGTCGCGATTATGCCTAGAATACGGCAACGTGAAAATTATCGACAACTAAGTGAATTCCATAGAGACCGCATTATTGGCTTACGTGAAGGTGGTTTTTCATTCAGAGAAATTTCTAATCGTCTTAACCGTAACCAATCCTCTGTAGTACGGTGTTTTCAAGCATGGGCGACAGAAGGTCCAGAACGTCATAGAAGAGGAAGTGGATGGCCAAGACAGACAAATGTGGTCCAGGACCGCCACCTCCGATTAATGGCAATAGGAGACCGATTCTCGAGTACAAGATCAATAGCCGATCAATGGTTTATAAACAAAGGACGTCTTGTTACTCTTCGTACAGTTTATCGACGAATTAGAGCTGCTGGCTTACAGTCCTAATGTCTACCTCCTGTGCTTCCGCTGACGGCTCGTCATCAACAGTAACGTTTGGAGTGGTGTGCCTCTCGATTGGATTGGGACGTGGAATGGCATAGAGTGATCATCAGTGACGAATCCCGATTTTGCTTGGCAATGCACGATGGTCGCATGACGGTCCGATGTGCAGTTTTCTGTTGAGCGGTATGTGCACCATACATGGTATGGGGTGCTATTGTTTATGCAAGCAGGTCTCAGTTGGTATTGATCCGAGGCAATATGAATGCCCACCGATATATTAATGAAGTGGTAGAAGCCCATATCCCTCCATTTCTCCAGGAGCTGGAAGTCCCGGTTTTCCAACAGGATAATGGCCGTCCCCATATACCAAGGCATTCTATGAAGCTCTTCGAAGAGGCTAATTTCTTTCGTCCATCGAACATGTGTGGGACATGATGGGTAGAAGACTCAAGCAATTAGCCTATCCTCCACAGACACGAGAAGCTCTCCGGCATGAACTACAGATTGCCTGGAATGCAATACCTCAGGGAGAAATCGACAATTAATAAGCCAATTATGAACCACGTTTGACAGTTTTTACATTATTTTTTGTCCTCACTCTCTGCCAATATCTCTTCATCCTGTCTCCCACTTCCTTCTTCTGTTCTTCCGTGTAAGATCTTGCTTTTCTCACTGACAATTCCCTTGTTTTCTGGAAACCTGTAAACTCCTTAATTAGTCGCCTAAATCTCTATCTGTCCATTATGTCTTCTATTTTCACCCCCCATCCGATCGAAGTCAAAACTCGCTCCCCGAAATCATCTCGGCTCCGTCTTCCTCTTCCTGAAGAATTCAAAAATCCTCTTCGTCAGTCTGGTACTGTTCATCCTCATCAAGTGCCCATAAAACTGTATTCTCCTTTTTCTCATTAAGGCTACAATTCCTTCTGTCTTCAGGTATAATTCTTTGTTAGGTTTTAGTCTACTCTCTCCATCCTTGATATTTGGGCCTAGGATTTTTCGGAGAATTTTCCTTTCCTTCCTCCGGATTTCTTCGAGGCCACCCTTACCAATTATGTCTAGTGTTTCTGCTGCATATAGACATTTAGGTCTGACAACAGTATCTAGGTGTCGGAATTTAGCCCCAAAGGATAGACCCTTTTTCTTATATGTATCTATCGTAAGTTGATAAGCCATTTCCATTCTTTATGCCCGCTTTTTGATGGCATCCTTATTCGACCTATTGTCCTGTA
Source organism: Phosphuga atrata (assembly GCA_944588485.1). Lineage (NCBI taxonomy): Eukaryota > Metazoa > Arthropoda > Insecta > Coleoptera > Silphidae > Phosphuga > Phosphuga atrata. The sequence goes on along the minus strand of OX155896.1, from coordinate 50,382,941 downwards.
ATTTTTCTCCCAAATACTTAAAACGCTTAACTCGCTTTATCTTGGCTTCTCTCAACTACAAGTGGAGAGGAGCGTCTTTGATGTTGGTCATGATGACAGTCTTCTCAAAAGAAATTTGAAGCCCAGTCTTCTTGGCTATCATCTGGAGTTCTTCAGTTCTTTTTATCGCTTTACCGGTAGTGAGTATCACAACATCGTCGGCGTATGTCAAGCAATCCGTTCTTATACTTTCTTTACCTCTCCTTAACCTGAAATCCTCTTTATCCGAAATTCTCTTTGTCCATTCTTGAATAACTTTTTCTAAGACGCAGTTGAATAACATTGGCGAAAGCCCGTCACCTTGTCGTACGCCAATTTTGATTTCGAAAGGCTCTGACAATTCCCCCGGAACTTAATTTTGGAGAAAGTATTGCTAATCGTCCGTTGAATTGGATTCCTCGTCTTGTTGTCCACTCCAAATTCTAGAATCGCCAATATGGTTCTTCTGTCAATGAAGTCATAGGCCTTCTGGAAGTCCACAAAGACGGCGACATATTTATTCTGTCACAACATCCCGTACTTTATGATATTCCGCAGGTTGAAGATTTGATCCGCGCAAGATCTTCCTTTCCAAAATCCTGTTTGGTATTCACCCAATTCAGAATCCAATAACCCTTCTATTCTTGTTAGTAACGCTTTCGATAAAATCTTGTAAGGAACTAAAACAAGAGAGAGGCCTCTATTATTAATAACGTGCATCTTCTCACCCTTCTTATGAAGGGGATGGATCAAAGCCATTTGCCAGTCAGCAGGGATCCTCTCAGTTATTCATATATTTTCAAGTAACGATACCATCTGCACCAGCGACGATACCATCTGCACCAGCAACTTTGTTTGCCTTAAGACCTTGAATAATCCGGAAAATTTCGTCTTCGTTAGGAGGCAATGAATTGGGTAAACACGTTCCTGGTGGTTGCATTTTCAGGTTTTCTTGCGGACCATCACAGTTAAGCAGTGAGTCGAAATATCTGGCGAGGATGTCACAGTTTTGCTTATCGGTCATTCCTATCCTCCCTTCTACATTCTTGAAGCATATTCCTGGTGCCTGATAACCCTTTAAGCGCGATTTGTTCATTTGGAAATCTTCTTGCGTTTTCCTTAGTTGATCTTGTTCATATTGTCTCCTAGTCGTTTTGAAAGTCCGGGCTGTATGTTTCGTCTGATTTCGGAAGTTCAATAGATCATCATCTCGTTTCGTTGAGCTCCATTTCTTCCATGCCTCTTCCTCAGTGCGTTCTCAGTGCGTCCTCGTATTCTGCATTCCACAAATTTTGTCTTATTCGCTTTGTCTGAGGAATCATTCTTCCAGCAGGACCTTGGATCATGTCTTGGATTACATCCCAATTTCCTGACGCAAGGCACTTTAGTTCATCTCTGTAACTTTCCCTTGCCGCATTATTGGATTTAAACTTTCCGACATCATATCGCGTGATATTTTATCTCCGTGTTCTTTTCCTGGTTGGTAAAAACTTTAGTTTAATTTTGATCAGGTAGTTATCGGAGTCTACTTCTGCTCCCCTTGCTACTTTCACATTCATGATTTCTCTCTTTCCCATCGCAGAAATGGCGACGTGGTCGATCTGAAATTCCCCCATTAGAGGATTGTCCCATGTCTTTTGTTTCCTGGGTAAATGCTTGAAAGTCGTTGATATAAGCTGTAGAGTAAAGGCCAAAGTTCTAAGAGTCTCTCGCCAGTCCTATTGGTATGTTTATGTGCGGGATATTCTCCTACTATTTTCCGATATTTTCTCTGCTTCCCGATCTGCGCATTGAAGCACCTAGTAGTATCGTGATGTTCTTCTTTGGTATCCGAAACATCTGATCTTCTAGCTCTTCCCAGAACTGTTCGACTTTGTCTGGATTCTTGCGATTATCTTCTTTGGGCTGTGAGCATTTATGAGAGTGTAGGTGTTGTTGCCACCCTCTAAGTGCAGAAGTGACAGTCTTGGTGATGAACTTTCAAAGCCTATCACAGACTCTATAAAGCACTTGTCTACTATAAACGCTGTTCCAAGAAGCGGTAGGGATTTGGTATTAGCTACTCGGATCACTGGTTTCCCTTTGTGTATCTTGTATTGTCCACTATCATATTGGTCCTCATCTCTGTACCATGTTTCCTGAATGGCCATGACCTTGATATCACGTTCTCCAATAGTTTTCGTTATCTCTTTGAGTTTCCACACTTTAAGAAGTGATTGCACACGTTTTGTCTTGAGTTTATGATTTCCAGGGGACTTCTTCCCGTCGCGCTGTAGGGCAGGCTCTCCAGAACCCTTCGGCGCGCTTGCGGCACTGGTCGTGACGGTAGATTCCTCTATCGAGCTACCACCTGGACACAACTGTCACAGCTACAACTGTCTAATCATTAGACTGGACAAAGTTGGTTATACTTTGCTAGAACTAAGATTGTAAGTCCTAGAGATATCGAAGCAGCCGCCCATCACATGGGAAAACAGACGTTGACCAGAACGCCGCTCCATACGAGAACAGACGCGCCTGGATTTTAGGGTTTTTTCGCCCTGTCCACCGTTGGGAATTTCTTCCTCTTCCACTTTCCAGGTCGTTGACCAGTTTTCACCTGTCTCTAGGTAGGGGCTCTCGCAGGGTACTATCAGCCGGGCCAGCTGAACCCTGTTTTTTTAACGAGGTTGTTACCCCTCCCGCTCCTCCTTCCTTATTACAAAAAAAATTCTTGCATCCCACATATAATTATATTAGTATTTTTTTAAGTCCCACAAAGAAAAGAAAAAGAAAATTTGACACTATATTAATTTGATATTTCGAAATATTATTATTTGACTTTAATATTACTTATTTGACTTAAAATAAAAAATGTCCTTATAGGTATTTTGTTTAATTTCTTTTAAATATTAATTATTTACTACCTTTGACTAGTAAAACATTTCTGCCAAGGTTGGTCCAAAATTTCTTACCCCTTCTTGGTGTTGCATTTTTTATGTCACGAAATATAGGTATACTCATACTTTAAGTAATTTATCTATAATTTCGTGGAGTATTAGAACAATGCAAACAAAATCGACTTTATAATTTATTAATGATAATAATAAAGGCCTTTATTCGTAATAAACTAAAAAAATATGAATAAAATATACAATCCGTTGGGTCTACAATAATAGTAGACAGGACTTAGTTTAATCAAGACTTAATTCAGTTTAATAAAACCATCAAGATCTTTAAATCCTTTATGAAGTGAATGAAAATTAGGTGAAAACCAATTAATAAACCTTCAAATGGCAATTTTGCGTGTTTCTCGCTGCAGCATTATTATTTACTAGTTCCGAATTTTCGAATGTACTTAATGGCATGCGATATCCTGTTGCTTTCTGCATTAAATTCCATTTATTTTACACGACAAACGCCCACACACAAAATCAGTAACAAAGTTTGATTCAAATGATTAAACAATAACAAACTAAATTGTATTGGGCCCATTATTCCATTTCTAAATACTTTATTAAGCAAATAAAACTAAATTGTATTTAGTCCATTAATCCTTTTGATATAAATATTTTATTAAGTAAATAATAAAATGTATTTGTCTTGTATTTACCTGTAAATTAGTGACATAAATATATTAAACATGTTATAAAGTAACTAATACAATGTGTTTACTTATTATGTTTGTCTATAGGTTTGTTACCTATATGATAAACCATTTTCTGTAAATTAGAATAACATCTAATATTAATCAACGAGTTTATACTTAATTATAATGGGTCTTTCAACAAGCGCGCATCAACTTTTAAAATTAAAAAATATAGTTTATGTGAGATATGGTGGATTTTTTGTATTATTTGTAAACAATATTCGCTACCATTGTGTTTAAAAAACTACATCATGCAAATGGCCTGCGTTATTTCGAATGGCCCAATTTCGGATGACTTCTTCAGAAAGTCGTGCTGGATTTCTGCAATGCTTCGATTAATGTTGTTCTCCAGTTGGGCAAGAGTTCAAATCAAAATCAAATCAAATCAAAATATTTATTCCCAATGAGATATAAAATCTAAAGGGTTTCTCAAGACAAAAAATATACAGAGAATTAAGACAATACAAGAGTAAAAACTTAAATAATTAAAAATTAAATTCTGCTAGGCTGTAAATTATTTTAATTAGTAGCAGTTTTTTCAGTCTCTTTATAATTTTTTTATGGTACTTTTCTTCGGTTAAGTTGGTTGGTAATTAGTTACAAATAACAACTCCTTGATTATTTTATTATTTTTTCGCTAATCGTAAGATTGGTCTTGGACTTGTAAAAAAGATGTTCTCCCCTTGTGTCGTGGTAGTGTATATCCGAGTTCTTTTGGAAACGGTGTTTATTCTTATGGATACAGCAGGCAATTTCCATTATGTAAAGGCACCTGATTGTTAGAATACCTAATTCCATGAAATGTGGCCTACATGAGGTAGTAATACTGATACCACTAATGGTTCTGATTATTCTTTTTTGAGCCAGTAAGATGGTCTCTGCCTGCGGCGAGGATCCCCATAGCAGTATACCATATGTAAGTAATGACTGTACTTCAGCAAAATAATATGTGAGAAGATCTTCATTCCGTAAAAACTGTCGGAGGTACCTGATTTGAAATATCTTCTTGTGAAGTTTGATGCAAATTTCTTGAATGGTGATATTCCAGTGCAGGTTTTCCTCTAAATGAATAGCAAGAAATTTGGTTACATTAACTCTCCTAATGGCGTCGTTATTTAATTTAAGTGGAAAGTCTTTGGCACGAGAACTGCGTGCAGTCTGAAATATTCTATATTCGGTTTTATCTCTGTTGAGGTAAATACAATTTGCTGAGAACCGTTTGTTAAGTTTTCCCAGAAATATATTGGCTCGACATGGGTTGTCAGTCCCAGTATTTTCAGAGACGATAAAGCTAGCGTCGTCTGCATACAGTGTGCAGTGATGTTCATTTATGAAGCTAGCCAAGTCTGAAATGTATAGTAGGAAAAGTGTTGGAGCGAGGACACTTCCTTGAGGGACACCCGTATTTGTAAACTTAATAAGACGATTTTCGAGGACTTAAGCCATCTGGCGGATTTACCTTTTATTCCATAATTGAAGATTTTGTCCAGAAAGAGACTTTGAGATACACTGTCGAATGCCTTCGATAGGTCCCAGAATATCCCAATCGGACATTTACCCTTATCTACCTCAGCTATGATTGTGTTGTAAAATTGAGCTAGTGGGGTCGAGTTGTAGGTTTATTGGCGTAGACCAGTGCATCTTAAACTTTTATCATCACGAACCCATTTTTATTTTTTCGCAACAACAAAATAAAGATGTATAAATATTTCATGATAATTGATTTTGTAAAAATATATACCGATAATCGTCAAACGCCGAATTTGGGGTTTGATGGTTATCCTTGTCTTATCATATCTTTCTTACTTAAGTTCAGCCATTTAGCCATGGTCAAAAATGATTTTATTCCTAAATATACCCATAAAAAGAGCATATTACATATAGCAACTAATAAATGAATCAAAGAATAAATAAAGAAACTATATTATTATTGCGCTCTCCGAAAACGAAAAAAGTGAGGTCGTTGTCTTGCTGCACCAGAAGTGACATAAAGTAGGCCATTTCTAAACTCTTGCAAATGTATTTTACATTAAAATCTCCAATTTCAAGATGACCAATTTCAGTAGCTCTGGCGTAGACCAAAGAATTTACGTAGCCCCAAATAAACAAGTCTAGGGACGTTAGATTGCACCATCTTATGGGGCCACTTATCCTATTGGTGCCTATGGTGCCTATTATGGCACCATCTTATGGGGCATCTTGGGGCCACTGGAACTTCTCTTGCAAAAACTCACGTTTACCACCCGCTGAGCGACACGTGGCATCTTGTTGGAACCACATGCCGTCTATGTTCATATCGTCTACTGCGGGCTACAAAAAGTTTTTTTTTCATTAGCCGTTAACATCCACCGCCTGATCCCTTTCGTTTCGAAAGATGTATGGACCGATGATGCCCGCCCACCCATAATCTGCACCAAACAGTCAGTTATCATGATATAAGTGAGCTTCCGAGATTGGTTGTGACCCCAAATGCGGCAAATTTCTCCGTGATGGGCTAATTGCTTGCAGTGGTGTTTATTTAATGTTTATTTATGTATCCATTTAGCAAAAAAATGCGCTGCGTCGTGGATGATGTTTTTTGATTTCAGATGATTTTTTCGCCAAAACTATTAGCCATCTCCAGCTGCTCCAAAGCTCAGTCTGCAAACGTGCGATCCTTGGTCTCGTGGCTTTAATTATGGTACCAATTGAATCTACACGGGTACAAATGCAAGTCATCTCACAAAATTCGCTAAATTGTGATTTCAGAAAGACCAAGTTGTTGTGACGACCAGACATGTAGAGACGTCAGTTTTCATTATAGGTTTTTCTCATTCAAAATCGACCCAGTTTCAAATCTCTTCATCAATCATTCAATCGTGGTCTCGCTACAAGTATACGCTGTTGAAGTGTGTAGTTTGCTTGAACTTTTTTTTTAATCCGTAGCCGGCAATTGAGGAGGGGTTCGCCCCCGCAACCAATACGCTGTTGTAGGTGCCGCAGGATTTCTTAGTCCATTCACGATACGTTTCCACTCTTTCCGATCGATTGCGATGTCGTTGGCTAGATGGGTATCCAGTCTTTGCTTTCTCAGATCTTCTTCCACTTGTTTCAACCATGTCTTCTTTGGCGCATTTCTTTCTATTCTCCAGTCTGACGGTCGCTCTCGCCTAAGGAGTTTGCGTAGAAGGTGGGTGTTATTCATTCGGCAGACGTGGCCAAACCAACGTTCGTTTTTGTATTTCTTCTTCGATCGGTGTCTGTTGATCGCAGCTTTGAAAGACCTCGAGCTTGTTTTGTTCCGGTTTGTTCCGTTTTTGTTCGGTATAGGCGCATTTTGGTTTTGATGGTGATGTTCGTCCGCTTCCATATGCACCACTTGAACGAGACGAATGTTGCTGTTACTTAACCGATCCGGATTTGAACATCGGCCGTCGACGACAATTCTTTCTATGCACAAGCGATTCCAAATAATTGAACTGTGGTATCTGTTAGATTTGGGTTTCGTCGAGGTAAACCATCGCTTTCGATCCGTCCGTTGTGAGCACTTTGGTTTTATCCGCATTGATCCTTAATCCGTATGAATGGGCGATATGACAAAATGTCTGTTGCTTCGGAATCCGTGTCCGCGCAGGTCGTCGCCGAACATCAGATCGGTTATGAAGTTGTCGTCGCCGTCGCCGTATCCGACTCCGCGTCGTTCATCCAATGCTTTCCGCATAATCGCGTCAACTACAACGTTAAAAAGTAGTAAGGAGGCGACGTCGCCTTGTAGACGACAATCATTATTTAATGGGGGTTACAGCAAGACGTAGCTGAATAACAATACAGCATTTCAAAACCGAACCACAATAAAATGTTAAAGTTGACGCGTGGCAGTTGACGCGACGCATAGCAACCCTATATGTCTTCTTCTTCTTCTCTCGAATAGGCCTACTTTGGACCACGCTTGTTCAACTGTTGGGCTTTGATCTTTGCCCAGTATTGTCGCATCTTCTGCTGGTGTAACTCCTTTCTCTCTTCTGTGCAGGGGGTACCTTTCCTTAGAGGTTTTTCCTGAAATCCACGGGCTTCCTTCAGGGAGCGTCTCACAGACCGTCTGTTTTTGAGATCTGTTATTCCCAGTTCTTTAATATCTTTCTCGGTCTCTGTCAACCAAGTGATACGAAGCTTCTTGTTTTGCCAGAAGGTGAACAGACGGTTGGTTAGTCGGTTTGGAGACAATCTTGCAATGTGGCCATAGAAAGCTACTCTTCTTTATGCCATCTTCGGAATTCCCCATCTTCCTTTACCGGGCCTAGGATCTTCCTTAGGATTCTCCTCTCTCTCATTTCCAATTTCTCTATTGGACCCCTTCGGTTCAAGGAAAGACACTCCATGGCATATAGGGCTTCTGGTCGTAAGACTGATGTGTAGTGCTTAAGTTTCAGGTAGCGTGACGGCATTTCTTATTGTAAGTGTTCTTAGTCAGCCGATAGGCTAGTTCTAGCTTGCTGACTCTCTTGGAAAATGATGCTCTTTCTGATAAGTTGGGTTCAATCCATTCGCCGAGATACTCAAATTTCTCAGTCCTCTTGATGTTTCCCTGTTCTAGTAACATCTCTCTGTTTGCTTCTCTAATGTTGGTGAAGAATTCTGTTTTCTCCAGCGACACTTGAAGACCCACGTTGGCAGTCTGTTTTCCCAGACAGTTTACCTGCATTGTTGCGATCTCAAGAGAATCAGCAAACAGTGCCATGTCATCTGCAAAGGCCAGGCAATCTACAACCAGTCGATCGTTCTTACGTCCCAGGTAGATACCACTTTGAGCACCCAAATTGTTCAGTTCCTTGCGCCATTCTATCATAACCTTTTCAAGGACACAGTTGAAGAGAAGTGGGAAAAGTCCATCTCCTTGTCTCACTCCAGTTTTTATTTCGTAGCTTTTTGAAATCTCGCCTCTAAATTTAACCTTGGAATGGGTGTTGGTCAAAGTTTCTAGGATTAGTCTGCGGGTTTTGTTGTCTTGTGCTAGTTCCTGGAGTACTTTGTTAAGCGTTTCTCTATCGATGGAATCGTAGGCCTTCCTAAAATCAACAAAGGTGACGACCACCTTGCGGTTTCTCATCTTGGAGTATGCAAGTACAGTTTTAAGGTTGAGGATCTGTTCAACACAGGATCAGGTTTTCCTGAAGCCCCCCTGGTATTCTCCCAGTTGACTATCCAACTGATTTTCTGCCCTTGTTTGTAACGCCTTCGAGAGAATCTTGTATGTTACCGGGACGAGAGAAATTCCAAGGTAATTGTTTAGATCCGTAAAATATCCCTTTTTGTGAAGCGTATGAATCAGAGCAGATTTCCAATCGGGTGGTAATTTCTCTGTTTCCCAGATGTCCTGGATGATCTCGGTTAGCTTGCGCACGGGATTGTTTCCAGCACCTTTCCACAGTTCAGCAACGATGGAGTCCTCTCCAGCTGCCTTATTATTCTTAAGAAGTTTAATGATCTGGCCAACTTCTTCCAATGAAGGGGGAAGCGAGTCCGGGTTTGGTGTGGTTTGTTTATAGTCGAAGTCTTCGCTGGGTGGGTCACAGTTGAGTAGATTTTTAAAGTACTGAGCCAAAAGGTGGCAGTTGCCCTTGTCGTTATAAGCCAGTTTGCTTTGTGAGTCTCTGAAGTGGAGGCTTGGCGGAGTGTATTTTCTGAGTACCTGCTTAAAGGTTCCAAAGAAATCTCTGGAATTATTCTTAGCAAAGCTCTCTTCGATTTGGGTTAGTTGGTTTTCTGTGAAGGTTCGTTTGGTTCCTCGAATTATCTTGGCTATTACCTTTCTTTGTTCCAAAAATTTATGCCAATTTTCCTTGGTCTTTTTAGAATTCCACTTCCGCCAGGCTATCTGTCTTTGGGCTATTGCATTGTCACAGTCTTCAGTCCACCACGGATGCTTCCTTCTTCTAGCGAGAGGGGCGAGTACATTGGCCGCATTGACAAGAGTCTCCTTCAGTTGGTCCCAGTTGTTTAGGTCTGTGTTGTTCAGTCTCTAACTTAGTTCTGGACTGTTCTTGAGTCGCTCTACGTCAAATTTTACCATTTTGGAGGTTCTGTGTAATCTAGTGTTTCTAGGCTGGAGTCCAGATTGGCGCTTCTTAGTACTTTCACGTTTTGTATTTCCTTTTGAGATTTGCGTGAAATGGCCACATGATCTATCTGGAATTCACATAGGTGGGTATTAGGTGAAATCCAAGTCTTCTGCTTCCTTGGCAAGTGTTTGATGGCTGTAGACTTCATGATCAACCCAAAAGTCCTACACAGATCCACCAATCGTTCTCCGCTGCGGTTGGTTCGCTTATGCGCCGGATAATTGCCCACTATGTTTCTGTATTCTTTCTCTCTTCCCAATTGAGCATTGAAGTCACCAAGCAGTATGACGGTGTGCCTCTCTGGAAGTTTAGAGATAATATCTTCTAAGTCTTCCCAGAATTTATCAGTTCTGTCTGGATTGCGTCTGTTTTCCTGGTTGATTGGGGCATGTACATTGACTATACTGTAGCCCTTGTTTGCGCATTTGAGATAGAGGATGGATACACGACTACTCGGGGAGGTAAAGTCGGTGACTGAATCCAGTATCCTGTGACTGATTATAAATCCTGTACCTAAGTGGGGTACGTTCTTCATTACCCGCTGACCTACCTTTCCTTTGAGGATTCTATAGCCATGGGACTCGAAGGCATGTTCGTCCGTAAATCTGGTTTCCTTTATTGCTGTCAGTATTATGTTGTGTCGTGTTAGTGAATCAGTCAAATGTTTCAGTTTACCCACTTTTAGCATTGAGTTGGCATTAAATGTTGCGAAGAAGCTTTGCCGTCTTGGTCTGAGTTTACGTCCGGTGATTTCAGGATGCTCCGACTCATCCTTAAAGCATGCTGTAGGTGCATAGGTGACGGTGGATTGGTTACCACCTGGGGTAGTGCATTTAGCGAGATTTTCCTTCATGCTCAGTTGAAGAATATTCTTCATGGGACAGTGGCGAGCCTCTGTCCAAGATACTACCCAAGTTGTTAGCTTGGGAGGCTTATTATTCGGGATTGTCACCCCTAGATAGGTCGCCTTCACTACGGCTAAGGAGTCCTGTCCACCCCACTCTTCCCAGGTGCTAGCCTCCGTGCCATTGTTTACCAAAGATGTTCAAGGGGTACGTATTATTATATTACTAGGTCCAGATATGTTTTAGATTTGTTTGTTTATTTATAATTTCTAGTAGGTTTCTTTATCAAATGTCAAATTATATTATGTCTATATTAATTTAATTTATTTTGTCAATAGTGAAATAGTTGATTTGATTTCTTTAAAATGTTTTATTATAAATGTAAAGTTTAATTCCACCTTCATCTAATTAATCACAGTCTTGTCTCTCTAATCAAAATTTGTCATTATTAGTGGTGAACCTATGGCACGCGTGTCAAAGTTGACACTCTAAGTCTTGACTAAATAGTTACTTTTCTACAAGTTTTTTCAATCTAGTTTTGTGCAACATCAAAGGTTTAAATAGAGTCTTATGTTCAGGCTAATACTGTGCTGGGCTTTAGGCTAACACTGTTTTTCACAATCAGAAATATATTTTGTTTTATTCATGGCAAAAGTTAGCTTGCACTTTAGCTTTTCAAAACGTGAAAATTAAAAAAAATCTGGCACCTGAACATAAAAAGATTCGCCACTCCTGGTCTTAGTAATACTGTTTGTATAGCTTTTCCTAGTAAAAAAACTCTATTGATAATGTATCTATAAAAGAAATAAATTATTTAATTAACAACCAATTTGATAAAGATATGAAAAGGTATAATATTACGATGTTTTTGAGTTCTCTAAATATCCAATTACATTAACAAAATACTTTCGCAAACACATTGTTTGATATATGTTCGTTTATGTACCTAATTTATTCGACAAGAAAAGAACTGATCCTGCAAATTACTTTAAATATATTTTCTTGTATAAGGAGTAGACAAATAAATTTGTAAACCTTCGTGAAGGTTCACAAATTTATCTGTCTTAGCCTTCAGGATATCAAAAAAAGTCTAACAAGTTCTTTTTGTTTGTTTTCGAGCATTTTAAAAGCATCTCGTGTTTAAGGAAGCAATGTAAGAATGCCCGCAAAACTACAATAAATTACATCCGGACTCGGACCATTACCGCTTAAAAAAATTAATCATAAAAAAAAGTGGATACCTTCCATGCCTAGGAAACTTTCCATCTTTTTTACAAATTAAAACAAATTCCCTTGTTGCGAGTTGCAAGAAAGGGAGAGTCACTTCCTGCTTTCAATTCGCCCACATTGCCTGCCCGACGGCGTATATCTCAACTCGGGGCAATTCAGTGGAAAATTATGCAATAAAACACGGAATGTGCATTATGTTTTCAGGGTATAATTTATTAAAAAGAGTATTGATTATGTAATGAAATTTATTATTAACGGGAGTGAAGGTGGAAATGTTACGTGTCAACTTACCACTGGCGTATTTCTTTCTCTGTGACTGAAACAAAAAGAAATTTTATTATTTTACATTTTTAAATACGTATTTTAAAATTTATTTAAAACAAATAATATATACAGTGATTAGTGGCTCCTTAAATGAATTGTGAAACCTATTTTAATTTTAGTACAGTACTAGTACATGTGGATCGTATGTTTTTAAATGAAATAGTTATTGTGGATGGAAGAGTTGAAAAGAATGGAATAGTTGCTAAAGGTGGAATAATTTATGAGGATGGAACTGTACAATGAATTATTATTTTATTCTACATTCAAATGATTTGAATCTCAGATAAATTTGGATAAATAATAATTCCTTTAGTAAATATAAATTATAAATTGTTAATAGAGTCCATTCCAAATAGTTATTTTGGCTAAAAAAAATTTTTTAAAAAGGTGGGCCTCTAAAATGTTGATTATATCAAGATTAGTAATTAAAATTAAAAAATATAATTTTAAATAAATGAAGCCAAATATTTTGAAAACGTTAGTTTTTATTATCCAACGAAAATATTTTGTAATAACAATTTTATTCAAACTTTTGAAAACTGCTTTTTCTCGACTTTTTTTCAGTAGCAAAATTTCATAAATAGGAAGGCAAACACTAAATGACTTCTCAATGACTAAATTCAACGATTTGATAACTTTGTGATTATCCAATATTTGAACATTGTTGCTCTCATCTAAATTTTAATGTTCTGTGTTAGAATATTACAGCATGAGGCAACCTAAGTACAACTTTTCTTTGTTTTCACAATTTTTTAAATTGTTGATTTTCCTTTGTTCCCTTTTCAATTTCACGTAAAATATTTAATTTTTGTTCAATGGTTATTGAATCTCTCTTCTATGTTCCAACTTGAACAAGATTACAATTTTGATTCTATCGATTGAATAAACCTAACAATGTCTAAGTTGCTGTTGGACAACAAAGGTAACCACATCCAATGATTGTTTATACCAAAAGTTTCATTTATCAAGGGTGACTATATCGAATGGATATAAATATAACATTATTACACTTTATATAGATATAGCATTATTACACTATATATAGATATAGTATTATTACACTTTATATAAAAATTATTTTCCAAAACAATCCATAAGAGAATATATAGACTCTGTGATAAATAGTCTGTGATAAACTCTGTGATAAATAGTATAGACAAATATCACCAAAAGTTTGGGTTAAGAAATGCGGTGGGTTCACGAGAAGCTCTCTATAGCATTCAACTGTTTTTTCAATGATGCAAGAACACGAACTGCGATATTTTTGCCTGATTGATTGATTACCAAAGGCATTCGATAGAGTGCCATCGAGTGACATCAAGAAAATGATAGGGATTTTAAGTTGGATTAGATTGAAAAGACTTAAGGATCATTTTATAAACTTATACTGGAACCAGTCAGCAATTGTTCGAGCGGAGGGAGAGATCAGAGGAGGTGAACAAAATAATGGGGTACACCAATTAGTGACGTGTTCAAGTTCTAAAAGGCGACACTAAGAACAATATACAATTTAGACTACACAGAAACATGCATAGATGTCTTTAAAACAGCTAACATATTAACAGTGAGCGTATGAACTGTATGTGTATGAACACGTATGTGTGTGGATGAATCTTTATTAGTTTTGGTCAAGAATAAACCGTTATTTGAAGAACATCAATTCTATCACCCAAAGGAGACAAGAAATAAAAATACAATTTATAAGAAACTTCCACACAAGCTAACCCTGACAGAAAAGTTATCACTTATCACCATATAGCAATATAGAATTATATAACAAGCTACCACTATATATATCCCACTTAAAAAAACGCCTCCTCATAGAAATTGAACCATACTCCCTTCAAGAATTTTATACTAGGATAGAATCCTACAAAAGTTAAGAACAATTTGAAAAATTCCATTTTAGCCTACAAATGTAACATGTATTATTTATATTATACACACTTTCTCTGTTCGCTTTAATAATGGAATAAAAATATTTGATTTTATTTGATTTGAACATTCTACGAGTAGAAAGGCAAGGCTGCATACTATCACTGTTGATATTCAACATCTATTCGGAATACATATTTAAGGAAACTCTGGAACACCTGGAAGCTAACATATCACTAAGCGGTGAAACAATGAATAATATGCGGTACGCGGATAATACGGTAATATTTGATAATAGCATGGAGAAACTACAACACCTCGTGAATGGAGTAACAGCAAGTAGCGAAAGGTATGGCCTTATTATAAACATCAAAAAGACAAAGTTAATGATTATTAGTAAATCACACATTGGAAACTGTAATGGAGAGAGTGAACACCTCGTGAATGGAGTAACAGCAAGTAGCGAAAGGTATGGCCTTGATATAAACATCAAAAAGACAAAGTTAATGATTATTAGTAAATCACACATTTTAAACTGTAACCTCATAGTCAATCAGAAACCCATCGAGAGAGTACATAAATATTCATATCTTGGCACTGCTATAAATGATCAGTGGGATCATTCGCAAGAAGTGAAGATCAGTATCGAGAAGGCGATAGCTGTTTTCAGAAGCGTGGGATCCTTAATAAAGATCCACGGCCTCACAATGTTAGCGAAACTGAGAATTTTTCGTTGTTACGTGTTTTCGGTTCTTTTGTACGGAGTTGAAACGTGGACACTAACCGATGCTAGAAGCAAGAAACTGAAAGCATTCGAAATGGGGTTATATCGAAGGATGTTGAGAGTTTCGCGGAAAGGTCGCAAAACCACCAACCAGAGATCCTTCATAGAATGCAGAAGAATAAAGAGCTCCACAACACCATACAATGCAGAAAACTTAAAAAACGGGGGAGAGTATGGGGAATGGAAGCAGATTCTGTCTACTGCAAACAATACAACAAGGGAAAGTAGCGCGAAACAGAGCTGTCGGAAAAAGAAGGATATCATAATTTAAGATTATGATAATAATAATATAGCAATTATGATATCCTTCTTCTTCCGACAGCTCTGTTTCGCGCTACTTTCCCTTGCTGTATTGTTTGCAGTAGACGGAATCTGCTTCCATTCCACATACTGTCCCCCGGTTTTGAAGTTTTTTGCATTATATGGTGTTGTGGGCCTCTTTATTCTTCTGCATTCTATGAAGGATCTCTGTATTGGTTATGCAACCTTTCCACGAAACTCTCAACATCCTCCGATATAACCTTATCTCGAATGCTTTCAGTTTCTTGCTTCTAGCATCGGTTAGTGTCCACGTTTCAACTCCGTAAAAAAGAATTGAAAATACGTAACAACGCAGAATTCTCAGTTGCGTTAACATTGTGAGGCCGTGAATCTTTAGTAAGGATACCACGCTTCTGAAAACAGCTATCGCTTTCACGTTACGGATCTTCACTTCTTGAGAATGATCCCACTGATCGATTAGAGTAGTACCAAGATATGAATATTTATTTACTCTTTCCATGGGTTTCTGATTGACTATGTGGTTACAGTTTTCAAGGTGTGATTTATTAATTTAATTTATGAATTATTAATCATTAATTTTGTTTGTATGATGTTTATATTAGGCCATACCTTTCGCTACTTGCTGTTTTTCCATACATGAGGTGTTGTAGTTTCTCCATGCTATTAGCAAATATCACCGTATCATCCGTGTATCGTATATTATTTATTGATTCACCGTTTAGTGATATGTCAGCTGCCAGGTCTTCCAGATCTTCCTTAAATAGGTATTCCGCACATATGCTGAATATCAACGGTGATAGTATGCTCTCTGTCATCTCTACCTCCACTCTATAAAATAGCAACTGAATAGCAACATTAACATTAAATGATGTTAAAGTATAATACTAAACCCTGAATCGGAAGAACCTTCTTAAATTCGAGAAGGCTTCGAGAAGGCTTATCTGTGTAAAAGTAATTTCCTAGGACTCTCCTTAATTCTTGACGTAAATGGCCATAAATCTAACAAGAAAGATCTATCTTTGGGGGTTCCGCAGGGGTCAGTTTTGGGTGCACTATTTTTCTTGCTATTTGAAAATGATTTACCGCAATGGATACAGGGACAACTCTTTTTTTTTAAATTAGAATCTAGTCTTTAGACTAATAAGTAATTTTACCTTAACCTAAATTATTAGAAAAAATACAACTAAGATGTTGTCCACTGACGTCATCTTAGAATCTGTAAAGACGAATCACTTCGTTCATGTGTTCATAGTTTGTAACATTGGCATTATTCATTACACTAACTCAGAGGGTTTAATTCTTCTGAGACTTCTCAATAGGCCCGTATTTTCTAGTAGCTAGACTGCCGAAACATTCCGATGGTGGTGAAGTCTCCGCTCGTGAGCTGCTGCGTGTTTTTTAATAAAATTATCCAAAGTATCCACATGTAAATCCTTATGGATATCGCAATTTCTGACTTACCAAGATGCGTTCACTAAGTTCCTTAGTACTTTCTTTGAATATTTATTTGTGAAATTCACATGGACTGGTTTGGATTCATTTCATTTGATTCGCCATTTTTTTGTCTACTCGTGGATATAATTCATGGAAGTTTGTATTTTCTCTGTTGCTGCTTGGTGAGTTCCTCAAATAGCTAGAATAGCAGAATCGTCGGCGAAGGTCGTCATAGTATTTTATTATAGTTGTGGGATGTCATAAGTGCAAACTAAATATAGGGTAGGACCCAAAACGCTTATTTGTGGTACCACAGCTTCAATTTCTTTGATTTCTGAGTAGGCATCTTCCTGCCTTATTCGAAGTTCGATTTGACAGGTATGAAATGAGAAGATCAGAGAACTGTTTTGTTAACATTTTTCTAAGTTTATATAGAAGACCATCATGCCAGACCACCAGACCTTATCAAAGGCTTGTGCTACGTCAAGAAACACAGCACCACCTACTTTCTTTTCTTCGAGAGTTTTATTAATTGATCATTTTCCGTTTTCATCTTAAATTGGAGAAGTTGGCACAATTGGTCTCTTAATTTTCTTAGATGATTTTGTCTCTTAATTTTCTATGTTTGCAGATGACACTACTATAGCTTCTTGTTGGAAAATTTTGACCATCTAAGATCGAAAGCTGAACAATTTGGTGCGAAAATAACGACATAATGAAATGAAAAGTAACTCTGCCTGTGGCGGAAGGCGGGTGGATCAAGTAGCCCGTTGACCAAAGCAGCCGGTCCCAAGCTCGGATAAAAGAAGAGGGCTGGGCCAACTACCCCTTCCCGTCAAAACACACAAGTTCAGACACGGAAGACGACTCACGCAACGAAATACAGGTTATGTATTTGTAACATGGAATGTACGAACACTAAACAAACTAGGAGCTCAACGGGCACTGCTAAAGGAGGTACGAAAATTCAAAACAATGATAACAGCATTACAAGAGAGTTGGATTGGCAAATGAGTGAAGGACACCAACAGCCACACGATACTGTACAGCGGTAAAGAACAAGGCAAGAAAGAGTTAGGCGTACCATTCATTGTAGGTAACAAGCTGAAAGCAAACAACTTAGAATTCCAAGCAATTAATTAACGCATGTACAAAATACGTGTGAAAACTAAATTCTTTAACCTAACTGTGATAAATTTACACTGCCCCACAGAGGAGCAGGACGAAGAAACGAAAGAAAGATACTACGAGTTCCTTAAGGAGGCATATGACAACTCCCCAAGTAATGATCACAAAATCATAACCGGCGATACAAATGCAAAAAATGGGGTTGAGGACCAGTACATTGTAACAATAGGAAAGCACTCACTACACGACGAGACAAACGAAAACGGGGAGATGCTCATCAATTTCGCTGCAAGTAAGAAAATGGTCATCAGCTGTACATGCTTTCCACACAGAAACGTACACAAAGGCACATGGAGGTCGCCAGATGGAAGAACAACAAACCAATAGATGCTCATCAACTTCACTGCAAGTAAGAACATGGTAATCACCTCTACGTGCTTTCCTCATAGAAACATACCTAAAGGCACACGGAGGTTACCAGATGGAAGAACAACAAACCAAATAGAGCACGTCATAGTTGACAGAAGAGCAGAAAACACCACAATGGACGTGAAATCTAGAAGAGGTGCATATTGTGGCTCAGATTGTGGGTCAGAATTTGTTCAAAAACTGTTTAAATGCAGAATAGTTAAGAACGCGCAAGCAAAGAAAGCGCCAGCAGATACGAAAAACTGAAACTACCAGAAGTGAGACCACAATATATCACAAACTGACCACTGAAATTCACCAACAACCACAAGAAAGCACAGAAAACCAATGGAACAGAATAAAGGGGATGATGATGAAATGAACAGTAAAAACAAACAAACTGTAGATATTTCTCCAAAAGAAAGAAATTGCCACTTGATATAAAGGCGGTATAAAGGTTAACAATGAAAATCTTTTCTGTATTTCTATATGAACTTTTTTGGATTATATATCGACTCCAAACTTACTTGGAACTATCACATAGATAGGCTTGGTAAGAAGCTAGGTAGTGCTTACTTCGTTATATTTCAAATGAAATAAAAACAATGGATTAAAGCACAATACGTTCCATGTACTATTTCCTTGCCTTCTCTCGGGTTTCCTTTAACGTCCAAATTTGGGAACAAGCAAAGTCGGCTTTTAGTTGCTTTCTCAGATTGCAGAAGAGAATAGTAAGGCTAATGTTCAAAGTTAGTGCGAGAGAAAGTTACAGAGAACATTTTAAGGGACAGCCTATTAGAACGTTACTGCAAGCTGCATGTTACACTAAATGTAACTTGCAGCACTTACAAACATTATCAGGATCTCATACTTAAACACGCAAATAATACCAAACATTAGACTAGACCTAGTTCTCTTCCTTCATCCTTGCCTGATAAAACAACTATTCGATAAATCGTTCATTTAATTAGGAGAGAAGATATTCAACAAAAGACCAAATCAAGACCAACAAAATTAAAATCTTCAAGCATATGTTGAAAACCTTATTGGTGCAAGCTCCGTATTGGGTAGATGATTATTTTAAAGAATAATATGAACTTACACTTTTGTTTTTACAGACACTTAAACTTTATTGTATCCACATGCTTAATTATTTGAAATTGTTTAGTAATGTAACGCATATATAATTATTGTTAATATTTCATTTATTATGTATAACTTGATGTGACCATCATATCCGTTTTGGATACGTGAATAAATAAATTATTATAATTATTTTGCCAGCGAATTCTAGTTTTGCAATATCAAGTATCGATGTAAATATCGAAAAAGCTTAGGAAAATTGATAGATGACAAGGTGTCAAAAAGAGAAATGAAATAATTTGTAATTATATACTACGAAAAACAATGAGTTAAATTATGGCAAGTATACATTTATTTCCGTTTAATATTTTTAAACAGTTGTGATGTTTTGCAGAAGTTAAAAATAAAGAAAACTAGGAAAGTTTTAAATTGTATTGTGCCATGGACAATCGGCTTCGTCGGAGGTTTCATCATCTCACAATATTATGAGTTTATCGAGAAAAATTTTCATTTACTATTTTTTGGACAAGAGAAAGAGTCGTCGAAAAAAGTCAAAGTTGTCTATGAAGACGCCCTGTGTAGAACTAGAAAATGATTTGTGAAAATTGTTCGTACCACATCTTCATCCTATCGAATCTTCACACCGTACCAGTGTTTAAAAATCCAGCAGCAAAATGTATCTTGACATACATGAATATGATTTTGTATTTTATTTATTCTAAAATATATTTAGGGTGTCAATAGTCTGCGGGTTAATGTTTTTGAATTTATAGCCACCGAAAATTCCACCCAACTGTAACAACACAGATTAAAGCCGCATGCTATTCAGTAAGTTATTGCTCAATTAAAATAATAGCCCTTGCAAAAGGTTGGCCCTATCGCCTGAAAGGTTACTTTATGCTTATGTGATATTAGACGCAGCCAATACCAAAATCTCCCCTATAAATTCGAATCAATTGTCTCAATTAAAGTGGTATTGGAGTAAACCGTTTTCATATAAAATTACTTTTATTTGCTCTTAACGCTTATAAAGTTTTCTAGGTCACAGTGAAAATATTGTTTTTCAGATTAACTCGAAAACTCATTAATTTTAGAAGTTAATATTTGAACAAGTATTAATTATAGTTTCCAGAAAATATAATTATCATTAGTTTTAAAACAAGACACCAGATAAATTATGTACTTCATTATTTCATAGACTTGTTGCTTGATGTTTGTATAAAAAATTTACAAACATCATATGTGAGAAATAAATAAAATGTTTGAGTCTTTCAGAATATATAGTGATATTTTCTTGTCCATAATTGTATGTCGTTTGGTCGAAGGATCTCAGACACTCGAATAAATAGGATTATCCTTTCTACGACAAAGACGACGAAGTTAATTCAGTGTGCTAACACAAGGAAAAATAGGTCGTTCTATTATGGTGGGATGAATTTAAAGGAATTCTGCAGAATTAAATTAATTGCCACACACAACTTGAATGCAAAATAATTCCTTCGTTCTCTTTGCACAAAATTAATCCAATCAATCTCACTTTTTTTAATTAAATTCCGGCTTCTACATGAAATTCTTATCTAAATTTCCTTATATTTTCACATTCATATTTATAATACAATAAAGAATTATATTTTCAAATGTAGATTTAAAAACCTTTTCTTAAAAGGCATCGTGGGGTAACACGGACCCCATCAATATTTTAAATTGCCGCAGCTTTAAAACAAGTGGATAAGATTGCGCCCCCTCGCAAATTTAAGTTATTATATTTGTCAACTGTAGCTTCCGGCGTTTTGTCAAATATTATTCAGTGTCCAGTGTACAACATCTCTGCCAAGTGTATGTGGGGTCTGTCTGACCCCAGGATACCTTTCACGTATTTTTTCAATATTTTATTTTTCAGTTGACCATTTACAATGTATTTGAAGCTATTAGAGGCAGACAATCAAAATCATCTCTCACATCGGTGAAAACTCTGACCGTCGACGTATTTTGACCCAAAGAGAGCTTGAAGAAATGGAAAGAGTTTTCTTGGACGAACAAGAAGAGGATTCCTTTAGCGGAGATGATTCCGTTTCAGATATCGACGAGGACCCAGATTATGTGGAAGAATAAGAAATTTTAGAAAGCGAACCGGGTGATGAAGATTTGGAAGAGGAACAGCGATTAACAAGCCGATTATCAGTAATAAAAGACAAGAATGACTACAGATGGAGTGAAAAAGTACCAGAAAACAGAGAAAGACGCCCAAAAAATATATAGTATCATTTATGCCAGGACCGTCATGTAAAATGTCTATTAGAAGCATGGGGGCTCTGATCAGGAAATTTTAGAATCAGTTCTTGTTCGTACTAAGGAAGAAATTTCGAAAAATAAGTTTACTGAATAATTTACCATACGTCATACCATCGTATCACAAATATGGAGTAAAAAAGCGTCCCAAGTTGCTACTGAAGAAGGTCCAATAAATTTTAAATGACATTTAGAGCAACCATGTCTCTAAAACCCTTAACATTTGTAACTTCTTGCTTACGATTTGACGATAGAGACTCGACCAGTACGAAATACGGGACAAATTTATCTTTAACTTTGTAAAATATTATACACTCTTATTTCACAATGGATGCACAGTTAATACGATATAGAGGCAGATAGATGTTCACTTCGTATTTACCCAGCTTTTAAACAAGATAAATACAGCATCAAAATAGAAATGATGAATATACCTTTTGCACGAGCAGTATCAACTAAAAATCAGGAGCCGGTTCCTTTATATTATGTAAGAAAACTTTCTGAATTCACTCATGGGGCGGATAGAAACAACACTATTGATACCTGCTGTTCTTCTGTGAACATATTCAACAAACTGCTAATTGAATATAAGATTACTAGCATTGCAACATTAACTAACTATTTCTTCCACAATCGCAATTAACCGCAATTACAATTAAACGACTCGCAATAAATTTAAACAAACCACCTCGAGGATCTCAATGCTGAAGCCAATTATTTTTTACTGTACATCCATCGCCACCAGGCCACATTCCTCCTATCCCACACGTTATTAACACGGTCCATTGCGGGTCTGACATCTAAAGGCAGGTTCAGACGACCTTTTGTCTGCATAGTTCAATACGTAGCTTACAAAACGTTGCGTAGATAGAAAAAGTGCGCAGTTGTAAAACCGGCGCGAAGACGGTACAGTTGCAGCGATAACTGAGCTAGAGAACATAGATATCCTTGAACTGTGCGGACAAGTCAGTGCACATAGACGGTTCATTTTCCGATTCATTTTGTTCCTCAGTTTCTTTGCATGTGTTTGTTACTTTGAGTGACAATGGCTGACCAAGGAGTATGGTCACAGGGATGATGGTGACAGGGATAAAAAGGGAAAGGCTAGGAACGTTGAACCTAATGATTTGCGGAACTACTTTAGAATGGACACGTATACTTATTTATTGGAATTAGTGACATCGCATATCATCAATGAAAATAGTTATATGAGAGCAATATCATAGCAATATCACCGCATGAAAGGCTAACAGCAACATTAAGATTTTTGGCAACTAGCAAAAGTTACAAGACCTAATTCACAACGATTATATCGAGACAATCCTTAATTGAAGCCATTCCCGAAACATGTGAAGCTATCTTCAAGGTGCTGAAAAATGAATACTTGAAGGTAAGTAACAATGCTATTGTCTATAAAAGATTTATATTTATATGAACCTTAAAAGTAACATCAGTGTTTCACAAAACATTGCCTAAGCAGAATGAAATGCAAGCAAGTACTTCACTTTGGTTGGAATGATAATAAGTAGTTTCTAGTGGAAGAGGGGGCAAGGACTTGATGAGCGTGTATCTGTTGGTATTGTTCCCCTTTCTGTGGGATGATGCGTAAAACTGGCGGAATTTGCCATTGTATTATACTCAGTGTGTATATATACTCAGTGTGTATATGTTATACTCAGTGTGTATATACTCCCTTAGTGTGTGTAAGTTGTTCTGGGACGTAGTAATGTGGCATAGGCTGCGGCTGCTGTGAGAACAAGTAGTATTGTTCAACTTGTAAAGAAGGAGTATGTGGCATAGTCAATTGTTGGGGCATATTCGGTTGACGCCAATTCCCTCCATTCACTAAACCAAAATCATCTTGTCGCTGGCTAGTCATATCAACAATTTGAAATTTTTGGTAAGCGTACCTATCTCCGCTTCTTAGTTTCTGAGCGATTGCGTTTTGTGAACTAGGAAAGTCTCTGAGTTTATTACCCACATGTTTTCCAAACACGCAAAGAAAAGTATCCTCCTGTAGCGACTCCAGTTTCTTTCCTACCAACTTCATAACGTCAATTGGTTCATCATCATTTGGAACTCCCTTTCTCTTAGTGCTCATCCACGTTGGCTCGCGGGCGCGGTCACGAAATATCAAACATATGGCGTAATATTCAAGTGTACACGTACGAAACGCACGTGCAGTCTAAGTAGCGGGCAATATCAAAGACATGAGATGTTTGTGTGTGTTCACGTCAAATTAGCGGCGAAACGCGCGATTCACTAGCGACGTCAGGTATGTTCAACCAATATGAACTTATCGCTAGAAACGATAACATATTTTCATCTTTCAATACAGAAGAGTTTACTAGTGCTGTTCAGCTTAGTATACTCACCAAAACTTAAACTTAGGTTAGTATACTAACCTCACCAAACACGTCGCACTCGCGTAAACGCCTGGCGGCCAATGTGAACACGAACTCGCCACGTCTACTGCGCCCGCACTCGCCGCCGCGCCCGCGCGTTCCTACGTGAACAAGCACTTAGTGTTCTTCTGTATTGAAAGAGATGATGAAAACATGCTATCGTTTCTAGCGATAAGTTCGTACTGATTGAACATACAGACGTCGCGAGTGAATCGCGCGTTCCGCTGCTAGTTCGAAGTGAACACACAAACATCTCACGCGCTTGATATTGCC
Organism: Phosphuga atrata; assembly: GCA_944588485.1. Lineage (NCBI taxonomy): Eukaryota > Metazoa > Arthropoda > Insecta > Coleoptera > Silphidae > Phosphuga > Phosphuga atrata. The sequence goes on along the minus strand of OX155896.1, from coordinate 50,358,837 downwards.
GCGAGCACGCCGCGCGCGCCAGTCGTTAGCTTGCCCGCTACTTAGACCGCACGTGCGTTTCGTAGGTGAACACTTCGATATTACGCCATATATTTGATATTTCGTGACCGCGCCCGCCACCGTGCCCGCGAGTCAACGTGGATGAGCACTTACGAGTTGAAGAGTGCGATCTTGAAGTATTACGGGACAATGTTCTATTGCCAGAACAGGGAGTTGATGCTTAGGAAAGAAGAGCTCCACTGTGTCCAGAGTAATAAAAATTCTGTGAGAAACTCCCGAGAACATTGCTGAAGATAAGCCATTGTCGCTCAAAGTAATAAACACTTACAAATAAACTGAGGAACAAAATGAATCGGAAAACGGAGCTACCGTCTAGATACGCCGACTTGTCCGCACAGTTCAAGGATATCTATGCTCTCTAGCTCAGTTATCGCTACAACTGTACCGTCTTAGCTCCGGTTTCAAAACTGCGCACTTTTCCTATCTACACGCGACGTTTTATCTGCAACGTGTTGAACTGTGCAGACAATAGGTTGTGCAAAACGTAGCGTCTGGACCGGCCTTAACAAAGCAAACCGTTGTTTGGCATTAGAGGAATCCCCGTCATAATAATCTAAAACATATTTTACTTCTTTGCCACATCTATCAATAATCCAGTCGTGTCTGTCGAATGTTAACTCGCAACCCATCATCTGGTTAAACCTGGCACAGGGACTGTAATTGCTCGCTTTGCCACCAAAACTCTTTAATTTTGATTGACAGCATTATTTGGGGTGTAAGGCCTCCCATTTAACCACTTCTTGCCACGCCTGCTCGTTGTTGGCATTATGAATTTTAATTATATCGTCCATATCCTACTGTTTGATGTCCTTGTCCTTCCACCTTCAGCCCATTCCAAACATCACATTCCAAAACATCTGTTGACTGGGATAGACCCAAAATTGACTTTCACCTACAATTGACAAAATTGACTCCTTCACCATTGCTTTGGGGATTGTCGAGACATGTCTCTCCGTTGGCAGTGAAAACGGTTGATCCGGTGCAGGGTTCTGATTCGATGGAGGCATCATGTTTAAAATATTAATGTCGTCATGTTTGACTGGACATTCAGACGTAGCTATTGCTTTCAGATGCATTGGACATTCAGGTGGGATGTCTCCACTTGCGCGAGTTTGTTTGTTTGTGGCATAGGTTCGATTGTCACCAGAGGCGAAATTTTGTTTCAGGTATTCATGGACTGGTGGCTTGCCGGGTCCTAAATTTGGATGGATTATGTGCGTCGCTGCTATCTCGGCAGCGTATTACAGTATTATCCATTCTGGTGGAAGTAACTTGATGAATACGTGTTTAGTGGGGATTTAGTTAGAAACTGATTGGAAAAATACAATTCGGGTTGATTCCACCGAAACGTCAAAAAACATTACAGAAAAAAAAGAGAGAAGTACCTCCCTCTTTTCTTGATGGAAAAGTGGAAGCTACATCAATATTTGCATTTGATAACAATAAAATTCTTGCGTCTTTTGTACCAAAGAAAAACAGAAACCTTCTTTTCTTGTCCACAATGCAATACCAGACGCAGTAAATGATGAAACTTCAAAATCGGAAAACTTTATGGACTGTAATAGTACCAAGGGTAGTACTAATACTTTTGACAAACTTTGTCACGCCTATACAACTGCAAGAGCAACCCGAAGATGGCCAATGAGATTTTTCTGTGGTATGCTGGATCACAGCGGCATAAATGCTGCTGTTTTAATTAACTTAGCCCATGAAGGGCTCAAAATGATTTTTTTTAATGAACTAGCCTTCCAGTTGATTGAGCCATTGTTGAGAGTTCGATTAGAAATTCCTATTCCAAGTAGAAGACTAAAATCGTACATAAGGAGGATTAAGTCGATTAAGGATTAATCGTGCATAAGGAGTAATCGTACATAAGGACATTTTGGAAGTGTCTGACGCTGTAGTGCAGCGTTTCCCAAACTTTTTTCTTCGTGACCCGGTTATTTTAATATTTTTCCTTTGTGACCCAGTACCTACAAATTTGTATGAGATATTGTTAAAATGAAAGAAGATAAACAACTGATCATTTTATTAATGGTAAAACAAAAGCAACTCTAACAAAAATTGCACGCAAACAAAGCATTACAAAAACTATATTTATAAATGCATTTAAAAAAAAAATGTGAATGAAGAGTGTTGCTGTTTCTCATCGACTAAATATTTTAGGTGTGCAGAAAAAGATGACAATTGTATTCTTGATTCTGGTTCTACGTCTAATCGATTTCTGAATTCAATTATAAGAAAAACCAATGTTGAAAAGCCAACTTCACACTTGTATGTTGTCACAAAAGGCATTAGAAATGTTATTGCTTTTTGTGCCAATACTGGATATTTCTGCTGACAGGAAAGCAGAGTTGTAGTAGCCGAAAAATTACAAAGAATAATGAATAAGTACTAGTTTTTTAAAATCAAAATAATTTAAGTTTGTGTTCTCTCACAAGTCGCAGCTTTGTGGGACATTATTTCTTTTTAATAGTTTCTTCCAAGAATACTTTGATATATTCCCAGAAAGTATAATGTATTTTTGCACACAATCAAAATTATTCTATTATGTACATTTATTTTTATTAAGTTATAAGTATTTTATATTTTAGTGAAAGTAAATAAACTAGTTTCTTTGCGACCCGGTATTATTTTTCCGTGGCCCGGTACCAGGTCGCGACGCGGCATTTGGGAAACCCTGCTGTAGAGGTACCTAGAGTTTTGGCGAAAAGAGTTAGGTGCCTTATATCCTAGAGGAAAGGACAGAAAAACAAAAAGGTTGTGCAGCATGTGCAATCATGCGATGATTATCGAGCAACGATTTGTAGTGACTGCACAAAATAAAAGTGTTAATTTTGGTCATCTGGCTAATCTTTATATTTTGAAATTTTTGAATTTTTTTTTCAATTTTTATAGAGAAAGCATTAAGGTTTTGATTATGTTAAAAATAATTATTAATTTTTACATTTCGTATTTTTTAAATCTACCAAAAGCAAGATTGTGTTAAAATTCACTATATTCTGCTACTTTTTGTTAATAAAATTTATAAAACCATAAATTTTTTTTAACGAAAAATTGATTTTCCTTCTTTGAATGAATATATGAATGCGCTCTACTACACATAAAAATTATTGATTTTCTCATTTAAATGTCCCCTTGAAACTGTTTTGAAATCCGACAGCACCCAAGTTGCCTTACGTGTACTTAAAAAATACGGTGGCCTAGGAAGGTTAAATTCCATGTATTTAAATCGTTCTGTGTAATTCTGTGCTCGTTTATTTCCAACAATTTCCATTCTTTTAGGGTTCTAGCATTGTCCCGATCAAATGTTGATCTTTAACCCGCTGCTGTATCGTATATGAACCGTCAAATAGACCGACCTTTACCTTTTCAAAAGAAATGGAAATGCTGCCTCGTGTGTGACTGAATAGTCTAGACAGGTATGACCTTGTCACTGGTCCGCAACGTCGTCCCCACCCTAACTACTCGAAGGAGATCGCACTTGTTCAAGCCTAGACTAGTTGTATTAAGGTTAGCTATAGAGATAAAATTTCACCTGATTGCAAAATTGTATAATTTGAAATAATAATGAACTCTTGATATAATTTCTAGATAATGCAAATTAAATTGGTTTTGAAAGTAAAATCTTGAGAAAAGTTTTCGCTGCCACCTGTTCAAATTCGTGTAACAAATAGGGGGTGGCTGAACACAGCAATAAATTGCGTCGAGTTTTCGTGTTAAAACTTCATATCAAAACGAAACGTTTTGTGAGCTGCGACCATTATAAGCCGCTTTAAACGAAACCGTAATAAATTATCGCTTTTTCTATACGCACGAAACCACCTCTCTTCAAGAAACTGAAAGCACCTCTCCTCAAGGATAATTATTGATGACTTTTAAGTGAAAAATTATCCCAATAGATTTACCGATCTGTAGATATGATACTATTTATTCTTTCTTTTTTTATAGGATCGACTAGATGTTTTTTTTGTAGTTCATATTTCTATAATATTTATGGTTTTATTATTCTGGAATATAAAAGGAATCTGCGGCGAGGAATAGAATGGAGGGTAAAGACAAAACCATATGTTAGTATATTACTGTCTGATGGCAAGCAATATGTGCGCCCGTCACAGGTTTAATAATGACCAGTGGGTGTTCGAGAGGGCGACGGTTCTACGATCAAAATATAAAACCTAGAAGCACTTGCAGCCGCCCACGATTTCTATAAAATTCTGTCCCATCAGTTTTCTCGGCACGTCCATCCGCCGCGAAAATATTTATAAGCTGGCGGGCGCAATAAACGCGAACCAACCATCTTCTCTGCCTACACCGCAGAGATTTCCACGTGCCAATTTAAACCGGGAACAAAAAATATATAAACGTAGGGAAAGTGAAAATTATTTAGAGGAATCGACTCGGTAGATAAATCTTACGGAACTTTAAATTATGGAGTGTGAAGGGGACGGAAAATGAGGGTGGAATACAAATTGGACCTTTTCAAAAGATCAACAATAGATGTCAAATGGGGAAATAATGCAGATTTTAATGTTTAGTTTAAAGTTGAGTTTGACCTTTCTATGCCCAGACTACTAACAAATTAACACTAACCCTTATCTATATATACAAATTAGTAAAGGATACTATTATATATAGATTACATCTTCATTTAGTAATCCCTTATCTCTTAATAGTTTCACATATTGTATGGCTATTTTACGTTCTGTATCCCACGGCATAAGCTACAATAGATAATCCCAAACTCTGCTTTATCCTCCCTTTTGTGTTCTCCTTTCAACTAGATTTGTCTATCTTGTCTAGCATAGAATGGTTATATAATCTTATTTCACTTGTATTATCTCTATAATCTTGATTGTAGAATTTTGTGTTATAGTCTTCTATATTTAGTTTTGAATCTCTTGAATATATAAAATATTCACTTTAATCTTTTGTATATAAACTTGTCTGTCTACCCTTGTTTCATTGTTCATCCATTGAAATATTTAGAGATTTGTCAATCAAGTATTATCGACTATTGTCAGTATAATCTATTTCTATTTCTATTAAGAGTATTCGGAAATATATTAGAATTTATCATCATCTCATGTTCAGTCTGAATAAGCATAAAATATCTAAAATAAGAACTAGTTTTAACAGGGCTTTTTTATTAGTTATATTGATTATTGGATTCGATATTTGTTTAGGATAGCATGTCGGAAATTATTTGTTTTCTACCTGATTCCCCCATTAAATATTAAACACTTTTGGGTTCAAATACATAAACCTTTACAAAGGATATCGATGATTTATTGTCATTTCTTGGGTATTCCATTTGATTCAATTTTTATAATCACCGCCGTGCATGCACTGTAACTATATAGATCGTTGATACCATTGTATTAAAAAAAATTGCTTTCAAGTAAAAAATGGAACAAATTATAAAATAATTAGGAAAAAAAATCTTTAAAATATCTAATATTTTGCTTACAATATTCTTTAGATATATGCATTCATTGAATATGTAATAAGTTTAACACTATGTAATTAATGTTTATATTCCAAGGTTATCTAATTGTTCATTCTAAATTATGTTTAATGTTAATAATATTTGGACCAAAGAATAACACTGACATTGACTTAGGAGGATAATACTGACATATATGTCAATACGGCCATAATAAGTTTAACACTTTGTAATTAATGTTTATATTCAAAGGTTATCTAATTGTTCATTCTAAATTATGTTGAATGTTAAAAGTATTTGGACCAAAGAACAACACTGACATTGACTTAGGTTTTAAACTAGGGATTTCTTTTTAGGAGGACAATACTGACTTATATGTCAATACTGACAATACTGAAGCCATATTTTATTTGTCAGGGCTTTAGTCGTCACCTGTTTGTATGTTCTTTCAAGGAGAGCTGCCCGTCAATAATTATCCCTAGATATTTCACATATTTTTATAGAGTTATTGTCTCCTCTTTCACATTAAATTTTATGGGTTCTATCTTCCTTTGGCTCGTAAGGAGAACAGCTTCTGTTTTCTCTGCTGCTAGCTTAAGTCTTTTGCCCTCCGCCTAGTTACCCACAATTTGAATGCCCATGTTAGCCCTGTCCTCCTCTGTCCTTCCGGTCGCAACAATGACTGAATCATCGGAAGCCAACGATTTCTGCACCGTAGGGTAGTCTTAGCTTCATTACGCCATCATATAAGATATACCAAAGCGCAGGACCCATAACAGAACCCTGCGGCACACTGCGGAACCCTGTTGTCTTAAATGACAACACAGAAATAAAAATACTGCCCTTCAAAATGTACCAATCTGAGAAAAACACTAACCGGACCATCGAAAAATTTGGACATGACCTTGGAAAAAGGTTGAAATTTGGAAATTTGTTTTAAAATTTATTTGAAAAAGTATTTAAGTATTTGGAAATTCAACGTAAACCGAAATTGAAGCAATTTTATGTTTCTGGGAGAAACTGAAAGTTGATAATTAGGGTAGACACTGTCGATTTTCAGTCGACCGATAGTATAGTTGATGGACATAAATGCAATTGGAGTTTAGTTGGTGGGCATAAATGCAAGCTTAATGTAGGTACAAACACAACACAACTGCAGATGAACTCGAATTTTTAGTTAAAAGAAAAAAGGAGATTAAAAAATGGAGAAACTATTGTCCAACTGCTATAAACCACAGTTGCATATCGAAACGCACAGACAGTCCAAAGCTTAGTTTATATCTTTCCCGCGAAATTTTAAATTTTGTTAGTGTTTGTTAGTGTCTTGCGTATAAATAGAAGAATTAATAAGTCATTGCAACTGCTTACACTCATTTTAAACTTGTGTGCATAGAAATCGGCCCACTGTAAACTATTTTATTTTAGAAACTATTTATGAGATGAAATAAAGAAATATGCCGTTTGGAAGACGATTTCATATGCTTTAATATGAGTTTAAATTTATGAAGAAAGTTTATTGTTTATAGGCGTAGCAATCGGTAAACAAATACGAACGTATTTATGTGGTGGTTATAACAGGAATAACAAACTTGTGCAAACTTGTGTAAAGCCAATTTTCCTTTTAAATTTCAAAGTCCTCACTCCTCCTCAATCCTGACACACATTGGCTAGACACGACCAATAAGGGCCTTTCTGCTCATATTTGCTTGTACCTTGTCCACCTGTGTATGTAAGCAAGTTTTATTAAGTTTTTTTTATGAGAAAGGATGGTAAATTATTGTTAGTTTATGTAAAAGTATAAGCACAAAATATGAATTCTAAAATAAAATTGATAACTAAGCTTGGTCTTCTTTTTATTATATAATGTATGTAGAGTGTGTTTGAACAAGAACTAGTTTTAAGTATAAATTTAATGTAAAATAATGAAAAACTACATCAACGAGTACATACAACAAAATAGAGTACTTTCAAGTTTTGTTGCAGTATAGCCATTCCTCTGCAATGCACCCCTCAACCGAATCAAAGAGGATAGGTTAGGTTAGGTTATCCTGGCCTATCCTCTATGAACTGAATTAATCGAATTGAGCCCTGACGCCGTCTAAATGTCAAGTACCAGTTGCCAGCTGCAGGGGAGCAAAACTTGGACAGTTGAAGAATGAAACACCACAAACTAGAATAATGTGTATCACTTTGAACAGTTTCTATGACACAATAAAACTAGGGATTTCTTTTTCAAACGCACTGTACATACATTGGATAGATTGGCATAGATTGGCATAGTGGAAACTGTGAAAAGCTAATTTAAAAGAAAAATAACAAAGGGCTCAAAGGACAACAATGGGCTCGCCTATTTATACAATATTTACAATGGGCTCGAGCCAGCCCACGAGAGCCCTCTCCAGCACACCACTGCCCCTAAGACACCTGTAGTTTGTCAAAAACTTAATCCAGCTCATCGTCATAGATGGCTTGTTCTGTTCTCAAATGAGACCAGAATATGCCTCTATGGTAGCGACCGAAAAAGAAAAGTGTACCGGAAACCAAGAGAGCAATTTGCAGAATGCTGCATTGAAGAGCGGACTGCTTAAGCAGGTGGTTCCTTCATGATCTGGGGTGCAATTAGGGTTTAGGAATACCCGGTCTTTTTAGACTCGGCGAGTCCGAGTCGAGTCCGAGTCCGACTTTTCGGGTCCGAGTCCGAGTTCGATTTTTCGGGTCCGAGTCCGGGTCCGGGTCTAATCTGTCTCGCAATTTAAACAAAAACACGATTTGGAGAATGTTATGGTAAATACGTAAATAAAACAAAACTCCACAAGAAGCTAAGAGCGGAAGGCAAATGGATGAATTCCCTTCTAAATTGTCTAAAGTTAATTCAAGTTGTCCGTATTCTTCAACATCGTAAACGCTCTCGTCAGAATAATAATTTTCATCTTGATCGTCATCAATACCATCTAGACCACACCTTTATCTTGCAAGCCGGTAATAATTTTCTTTTTATATACTACATCACAAACAGATAAGTGTATAGTGTGATTCAAACAGAAATTATAAAGACTAGAAGATTCTCGTCCAAATTTCATCATTACACTTGCACCGTCGCCGGTTGAACCAACTATATGTTTTTTCAAATTTATATTAAATGTGTTTAAGTGTTGTTCTACTTTTTCGACTAATTGTATAGCAGTACAATGAGTTTTTACATGAGAAAAATTCTCAATAATTCCAGATTATACACTTCAGAGTCAATTCCATGCAAATTGATATTTAGATATGTTCGAATTTTCATACTCGTCCATCCATCAAGTGTAATGCTAAATCGTCGATCTTGTCAAACAATAAGACCCGAGACTCGTCGAGTCTTAGATCGGGTACCGGGTATTTACCCTTGGACTCGATGAGTCCGGGTCCGGGTACTCGGGCCCGAAAAACCCTACGTGCAATTTGCAATTTCTATGGGAGCACGAAGGTATTTGCTAGGTACTTAATGATGACAATGCGAAGCCGCGCACCGCAAGAATCGTGCAAGATTACATTACAGAAATCGGTTTTCGGGTTATAGAGTGGCCGGCATGCAGTCTACACCTAATGTCCGATAGAACATTTATGGCATGAGCTTACACGAAGAGCTAGGCTTCGTGCCGCAACCTCAAACCCAGAGCTTATTGCTGCAGAAGAAGAAGAGTAACTTAATATTCCACAAGAAACAATATCTAACTAGATCTATGCCTAGTATGAGAGTATGACAGATGTTATTGACCACCCCTGATCTAAATTAACACTTAATTTTTAATAATGGCTATGACCCCCTTTCATAGCCATTATTAAAAATTAAGTGTTAATTTAGATCAGGGGTGGTCAAAACGTGGCGCATGCGACAAACATGGCGCATTGGATGATTACAAGTGGAGCTTAAAGGCCGATTCTCATATACGTGACACTCAGCTACGCGACGTCACGCGACATCGCCTGTCAAATAATGATTACATTGTTTTAAATGGGCACGTTCTCACTATGGCTACGCGATAGCTATGCGACGTGGCCATTTAAAACAATGTAATCATTATTTGACAGGCGATGTCGCACGACGTGGCGTAGCTGAGTGTCGCGCATGTGGGAATCGACCTTTAGTCAGTTCTGAGTTAGAGACCCTATAGTAAGAGTGTTTCCCGCTTCCACTATGTTTTAGATGTTCCGTAGTGCGAAAAATTAAAAATACACATAACTCGAGACACAAGACTCGATGTTCAAGAAAACTGGATACGACATGGATAAGTTAACTAAATCGCAAGTAATATTGACCTAATCACAAACTTTCTAAAAAATAGAGTTCAGATAACAGAAATAGTCAGGGGCATGGGAGGGAGAGATCAACACACATATTCATTAATATGGGTAAACCTCAGGGTAGCACCCTAGGACCTCTACTGTTCATACTTTATATGCATGATCTCCCAGACCCAGAACTTGGCTATAAATTACGCAGGCGGCTCAAGCATAGTGATAGCAAATAGGTTAATAGATGCCATACCGCCTAACATCAATACCGCCTAGGAGAATATGAAAAACTGGTGTAACGAAAATAGACTTATTCTGAATCATGAAAAAATGATCACAATATTTAAAACCATGCAGGGTACAAGACCATACAATAAGATGCAAACTCATATACTATTATTAAACTACAGAACAATGTAAAACTGCTTTTGAACCACTTCGATGATACAGTATGATGGACAACGCATGCAGCGCAGTTGATTAAAAAACTAAATAATTCTGTATATGCTATGAGGATCTTTAAACAATTCCTGAACAAGGGAACTATGATAGACAGTATATTACGCCAACTTTCACAGTCACCAACGTTTCGGTATATTCGGTATGTTCTGGGGAGAGGAATACTAACAAATGATGTATTTAAGATTCAGAAAGAAGTTATAAGAATCCTAAATAATTTAAATTATAGATAAACATTGCAGAGGGAAGTGTAGAACCGCGAGAATCCTTACAACTACTGGCACATATGTTTTTAAGTCGATAATATTTTTAGTAAAGAACAAAAACCTATTTCAAAAGTTTAAGTTTAAGAACGCCAAAGAGACACGTAATATTATCGACAACTTTAGGAAACCCAAAAGACACACTAACGCTGACAGAAAAGATACCACCGTATAGTAATATGGAACTTTTTAACTCCATTAAAGTAAAGTTACCATTAAAGTAAAGATATTACCGATGAAGAATCTAAAAAACGAACTCGCATCCATATCGATATAGAACCATATTCATTAATGGTATTCCAGAAGCAGATAAAATTCTATGAAGGTTAAGGACACAGTTCATTTAGCGTACATTCTTGAAAATACATTTATCTACCACCACTATTGTAAATGGCTATGACATGTAAATTCGTTGACTATGTAAATACATTATAGCACACGCGTATGTAACAGTCCGCGATTAATGTTATGTTATGATTGATAACAGACACCTGCATATGGTTTACGATTCGTTGATTGATTGAGAGCTGCTACTACGTGCTCATACGTTCAGCGCCCCCTGTTGAGTGCCACAATTCAAACTAACGGAAATTGACATTGCGTACATTGGGTTGCATATATCTATGAGCAACCTTATTCCAGTTTAAACCAAATAAGTACTAAATAATAATGTATGTAACTATTAGGAATGTACTTCTTTTGATTTCTATCAAGTTAAATAATGTCGAGTAACAGTTATATATGAAAATACGTTTATTTATTATAATGTTAAAAAATGTACCTCATAAGAAATAAATTTGTTACATCAAACATATTTTTCTTTAAATATAAACAAATTAGTGTGGTCGTTGATAAAGTATAGTACGTAACGAAAGTTGTAAGTAGCATATTACGTACGAGCGCAACAGTTATTCAATTCCGCGAGTACGTAATTGCATTACAACTCGAGTTATGTATTTAATATACAATTATGTTATTTGTAACTTAAAGTTGATCAAATGTAAGCTTATTTAATAAAATAAAATATTTTGAAATTGAATTTTTAATTTTTAATATATAAACTGCATTCTGGTTTAATTATAGATATGATTGATAATTAATTAATTGGACAAAATCCTTGTTTATGGTTCGTTAATTACTAAGTTAGTTGAAACGTGGCTGATAAAATCATAAAGTAGATTCTGAGTGCCAGATCTTTCCTAGAGCTGGGGTGAGCAACATTTTTACAACGGGTCCGTTACAAATTTAAAAATGTGCGAGCCGAAATTAAGAAACGTATGGTAATACAAACACTGAATTATCAACTCAAATTATCTTTTTATTAAACGATAATTAATAGAAATACTATTGAAAGAAATATGTGGAAGAAGATTATTAATGAGAAATTTTGAACTGTAAAATTTTGTCCTCTCGAGGGCCTCTCGAGAAAGTGAACCCACGGAAGTGAGCTTCCACTCTCGTGAAAGTGAGCCGCGGGTTGTCATCTCTATACTAGATGGTCTCTATTCTGAGTGAGCTTTCGTGCTATCGAGTTTTCGGGCAGAAATTTAAGTTTTTGCGAGAGCGATTTGTGTCTTTGTTTTATATTTAAACACATTTCTATTAAAAAGGCTATTAAAAGGCTTCTATTAAAAAGGCGCCAGGCCTTGGACAAGGAGAGGTAAGCAGAAAGAACAAACAACTTGCAAGTTCCAAGCTGAACTCACCCTCAGTGCCAGAGTAATCTTCACCAATCATGAACCATCATGAAGGGATCATCCTCTCGAACAGGAGATCATTACTGACTATTGCAGACTGATACTTAATTAAAGTGGAGTAAATTAATTAATTTAACTGCGTAATTATATTATTCGTTTTTCTCTCCCAAGTGATGTAGATTCTATCCTTCATTCTAGATTCACTCTATTGTCGAGTAATATGGCGCATCTTAACTTGTCTGTAAAAAAATTTGCGGATGGAATGCAAAAGGTTGGCTACCACTGATTTAGATAATTGTCAATAACCGTATTTTTTTAGAAATAAAAAAAGTTTGTTTCATGAGTTAATTTCAATATGTTAAACACAAGAAACCGAAATAAATTGTAATAAACGTAAACTCATATTATAGCACTAAATTGTCTTTGAAACGGCATATTTCTTTATTTCATCTCATAAATAGTTTCTAAAAAAAAATCGTAAAGTGGAAAGTTTACAGTGAGCCGATTTCTATGCACGCGAGTTTATAATAGATGAAAAAATTATCGGGATGTTGTATAAGTTTTGTATGGAGCGTGTGGAAAGTTACGCCAATCAGAATATATAGCATGGACCCAGTACCTCCTGTTAGTTTTTTAAAATCTCTTTTTTTAAATGTATAATAAGGCAAGCAATAATGCTTTCCTATTTCACATTTCTAGAATTTTACTGCATCACTAATAATAATCTGGAATATTATATTGAATTAATCCCTACTCACAATTGCAAAAGAAAGGAATTCAAAATAAATATACTCTATGTAGATGTCGAGATCGTGTGTGCATTTAACGCGATTCATCAAGAAATAAACAGTTGGGTTGATTATAAATTCATACGCATCGCGACTTCAAACCAACTCAACTAAATCGTTGAGTCGACGAACAATTGACTGTGTGTGCCTACCCTTAATCCACATTACAAGTAAATATAGATAATTTGTATTTATGGACGTGTTTGTTTAAGAATATGGAATATAAAATTAAATATAAAATATAACAAAATATTGATTTCGTCTTGGGAAAAATTATGTTTGTCATCTGAATAGTCTTGTTTTATTGAAATTGTGGGAATCGTTTTAAATAAATCAGATAGCTTCATCCGCCAATCTCTACACCATCTCATAAAACTTCACATGTCTCCATCAATCTAAATAATGCTGCCATTCTTTCCGAGGACACTGAAACTATCGATTTTGTTGCGTGCAGCATCCATAAGGATGCGAGACCTTTTATGCGTATTACTACTTTTAGAAAAGTTCATAATTCAAAATACTTCATCATTCAAGTCCATAAATTTTGTTTCTAGATTTTTTAAAAACAAATATTATTTAACCTGTGATCAAAACATGGCTACTTCCCGATTCTCTTCTATGTAGAATGTTGAACACCATAGAATGTTGAATGTTGAATAGGTTAAAAACAGCAGATCTAGAGTTATTCTGTCAAGACGGGGCTATGCTAAGGAAGATAGTATCAACTGTGATTATGGAGAAGACCAGACTACAAAGTAGTGATTATGGAGAAGACCAGACTACAAAGTAGTCTTCTCCATAATCACAGTTGATACTATCTTCCTCAGCATAGCCCCGTCTTGACAGAATAACTAGATCTGCTGTTTTTAACCTATTCAAGGACTTCCATATCAGCTATCCCTTATCATGATTAGGTTGTAAAGTTTCGAGAATGGGGTAAATTCGGTAATTCAATACTGGCGTTATTTGAAACATTAATTCTGTGGGATCTTTTGCTAACGAAATTGTTTATCTCAAAGAAATAAATCACTTAACTTTTCTCTCCCTTCAAAGTTTTCTTTAAATTTATCGCGCTATTTATTGAGACATTTTTATTGAAAAATCCTTTACAAAATAGTGATGATATTACTTAAAAATTATTGCAACAACTTTTATTGTTATATATATATATATGCGTACATTTTCAAATTAAGAAAATTGCAATGCTAATTATAATTAATCTTCTCCCTTTAGCACTACAGCCCTAAGTGAGCTTTGGCCTCCTCTACAATCTCATCCTGTTCACGGCGATTTCCTTCCACTTATTCACCCCTATCCTCTTCTACCGATTGTAACCACTTTTTACGTGGTCTACCTTTTGCACGCGTCTCTGTTGGTCTCCTTTCCATAATTGTTCTTGTGTTTCTGTATTGATCCATTCTGCGTACATGTCCTATCTAGGGTTTGGGAGTATCCATTTTAGACTCGGCTAGCTCGACTCGAGCCATAGATTATATTTCGGGTCCGGGTCAGGGTCTAATCCGAATCGTAATTTTAACATTAAAACGAAAGGATTTTTCGTGTTCTCGCATGTGGTAAAGCAAGCGATACTGCACGAACTTACCGATTAAGTTAAGTGGGACTTAAAAAAACAAGGGACTTGGAGAATGTTATGGTAAATAGGTAAATAAAACCAAACTCCACATGAGGCTAAGAACGGAAGACAAATGGATGAACTCCCTTCTAAATTATCTAAAGTTAATTTAACTTGTCGGTATTCTTAGACTTCATAGACGTTCCCGTCAGAATAACTATTTTCATCTTGATCGTTATCAATACCATCTTGACTATGGTCATCTTCATGTAGCTTGCCGGTAATATTTTTCTTTTTATTTACTACATCACAAACAACTAATAATAAGTGTATAGTGTGATTCAAACATGAATTATAAAGACAAGGAGATTCAAATTTCATCATTACACTTGCACTGTGGCCAGTTGAACCAACTATATGTTTTTTTTAAATTTATATGAAATGTATTCTTTAAAAACAGCACAAAGTTGAGTAAATCCCAACTATGCCGTTGCGTTGAATTAAAATCACACTAAAGGACAGTGGAATAGATGTGTCCACTTTTCAGCTCATAGTACGCGCCACGCGGCGGCATCAAAAGCCTACAAGCTAGGAAATATAGAAAATATAGACGAAATAAGGAGAACTGGGCCTGGAGTGGTACCTCTCGTACATTTGTAAAATTCTATAATCGAATAATTTTTGAGGAGGATTGATTGCACTTCATTAGTGAGTGCGAAAATCTGTAGATAAGTTCATAGGTGCTCTTAGGAGATCACTGTGAAGAAACTGACATTAATTCAATGCTATTGTTTAATTCCGAGGATATTTCCTAAACCTGTACTCTCAAGATCTACAAGTCTAAACTTTTCAGATAATAATCTTGAGGACGAAGCACGAGTATAATTAATACTTAAACGAACTTACCTAAGTGAAGTTCTGCTATAATTATACGTGCTTCGTCGGAAACGATTAGTTTTCACCGAAATGAAGGTTCTAACCGTAACCTTAAGGCAGTTAAATCCTACCAAACCCTTAATGTCCGGGAATTTAATATGGAAGTGTTGCTCTACTTTTTCGACTAATTGCATAGCAGTACATGAGTTAAAAATTCTCACTAAACCTAGATTATACACTTCAGAGTCAATTCCATGCAAATTGATATTTAGATATTTTCGAATTTTCATACTCGTCATAAAAATTTCTTCAACTTTTGCAGGCGAAAGTGAACCTCAAGAGCTAGCGAAACTTAATTTGCATATCTGTAATCAGAAGCAAAAATGCTTTCAGAAACGTTTTTAAATTTTGCTGTGACTAGAAAAATAACGATTTTGAAAAAAAAGATTTTCTCGCATTTCGTCGGTTCCGCGGTCTAGACTTCCCGAGTCGATGGTATTTCTTAACTGAAAGCTTCCCAGGGAATATTATATACGTTTTCGGACTAATTTTGGGACGCTGAATCGATTGGTGAAGACTAGCAAATTAAATTTCGCCAGCTCTTTCGGTTCACTTTCGCCTGCAAAAGTTGAAGAAATTTTTATGACGAGTATGACAATTCGAAAATATCTAAATATCAATTTGCATGGAATTGACTCTGAAGTGTATAATCCAGGTTTAGTGAGAATTTTTAACTCATGTACTGCTATGCAATTAGTCGAAAAAGTAGAGCAACACTTCCATTCCCTGTGGTGAGCGGTTCAAAAGTTATGACAGCGTCAAATCAGTAGGAAATGTGTGATTGTGTACAGCGAAAAAAAAATAGCATTTGTTTATTTGTAACTTTAGAGCGAAATAAACTGGAAAACCGTTTTCAGCACTTTCCTTCGTGTAACCAAAAAAAAATCCCAAAAAAAATTTGAAACTAAATTTTCGACAAAAAATTTCCATCATTTTGCTCGAAAAATACATACTTTTTCGTTTTTTTTTTTCGATTTTTTCGAAAACGGTAAAGAGCAGCGAAATTATTTTTGGCACACAGAAACTACACGACAAGACAAACAAGTCGATGTGTAAATTGTCCGGAAATATTCAATAATTCGTCGATAAATTTCAAACTGAAATTTACCCGATTCTCGATTTGCTAAGTAGATATCTCGGAAACGGTTTTATATAATTAAAAACGGATTGCGGCGTCGTTTTCAGATGGTTATTTTCCTATAGATACACTAAGATTATCAGCGGGAAATTCACGACTTTTCGAGATCTCCACTAGAGCGCCGAAATTTCATAAACATTTCTTCAACTTTTGCAGGCGAAAGTGAACCGAAAGAGTTCACAAAGAAGTTTTGAAATTTTGCTGTAACTCAAAAAATAACGATTTAGAAAAAATCGATTTTCTCGCATTTCGCCGTTTCCGCGGTCTAGACTTCCCGAGTCGATGATATTTCTTAACTGAAAGCTTCCCAGGGACTATAATATATGTTTTCGGACTAATTTTAGGACGCTGAATCGATTGGTGAAGACTAGAAGTCTCTGTGGTGAGCGGTTCAAAAGTTATTACAGCGTCAAATCAGTAGGATATGTGTGATTGTGTACAGCGAAAAAAAATAATAAAATTTGTTTATTTGTAACTTTAGAGCAAAATAAATTGGAAAACCGTTTTCAGCACATCGATTTCCTTCGTGCAACCAAAAAAAAATCACGAAAAAAAATTGCAAATTCGTTTCGTCAAAATCATTTCGCTCGAAAAATACATGCTTTTTCGGTTTTTTTCGATTTTTTCGAAAACGGTAAAGAGCAGCGAAATTATTTTTGGCACACAGAAACTACACGACACGACGAACAAGTCGATGTGTAAATTGTCCGGAAATATTCAATAATTCGTCGATAAATTTCAAACTTAAAAAAACAGCACAAAGAAGCTGCAACCCATATTCTCGATTTGCTAAGTAGATATCTCGGAAACGGTTGCATATAATTTTTAATAGGCAATGCCAGACATTCAAGAGCCGAGACTCATTGAGTCTTAGATCGGGAATCGTGTACCGGGTATTTACCCTTGGACTCATCGAATCCGAGTCCCGGTACTCGGACCCGAAAAACCCCAGTCCTATCCATCTTAATCTCTGTGATTTTACGAAACTAACTATGTTTGCTGTTTGCCCGTCTTGTACTCCGTACCCCGTTGTCGATATCAAAAGATTTATTATGTAAGTTTGTATTTTCACGGTCGCTGTTATCTGGTAATAATTATAATTAAGAAGCATTTCTATTTCCTAAAATCTACAGACAAAGTAAGTCTCAACATAAATATTTTATAATTTCAAATATTTCGTAGCTTGTGCTGTATTATATATACAGCATCTAAGTTTTATATATTGAACACAACATATTCTTCTTCTTCTTCAGTGGTGCTACACAGTCCTAAGTGGACCCCCTCCCTCTGCCGACACTTGTGATTGGTGTCTTAATCTTAGACACAAGTATATAGGGAGCCCTTACAATAGATTTTAACGTTTCTGGCGAGCCAATATTAGCGGAGGTTTCGTGGCAGATTTACTGTGTTTGCTTCGCCAAAGCCATGCACACCAGGTCAG
Source organism: Phosphuga atrata (assembly GCA_944588485.1). Lineage (NCBI taxonomy): Eukaryota > Metazoa > Arthropoda > Insecta > Coleoptera > Silphidae > Phosphuga > Phosphuga atrata. The sequence goes on along the minus strand of OX155896.1, from coordinate 50,340,761 downwards.
TGGCTTATTTTACCATACTTGTTCCCTGGGATTTGAACCCGGGACTTATGGCTTAGAAATCTGACACCTAGACTACCAGGCCACCACCGCCTCTATCGCCTCTATCGAATAACATATAATTATATTTAATTTTATTTGCCACTTTTAATCAACTTCATGAAATTGTCTAAATACTTTTTATAAGACTAATATCTTCATGAGGTGCTACAGACCTAGTGACCTCCTCCCCGCCTACACTTGTGCTTGGTATCTAGATCTTAGAAAGAAGTATAGAAAGGTACTATTTAGGGGAGGTATTTTTTGGTAGGTTTGGTAGGTATTTTCATGCACAGGAGGATGGTGGCTTATTTCCATTCTTGAGCCGCCGTGATTTGAACCTGGGACTTATAGCTTAGTAATCCGACCTTGACTACTAAGCGACCGCCTCATAAGAGTTGTATCATTTCAATATTTTTATATTTGAAATTCTTCTCGGCTTTCGTATAATTTTATTTTGCGGATATGAATGCGGGTCCAGATTGCTTTACATTCCGGTAGAAACTGTGCCAAAGATGATTTGTTTTCTATCCGACCTCCCTACAAACTACATTCGTATCCTTGATATGATAAGAAAAAGAAATATGAAAAACTAGAAGATATACTAAAACCTTTTCATATTATTTACGAGGAGCAAATACATGACGGTAAATAACGAAACACGTTTTAAATTGATGCATTTAAAATTGTTGGTGTAATTGAATATGCAAGGGATTACATTTGACGCTGTAGATTTGTTTTCTCTCCGACCTCACTACAAACTACATTGGTATCGTTGATATGATAAGAAAAACGGTAACTTCTACTAAAACGTTATGACATTATTTACGAGGAGCAAATACTTGTCGGTAAATAACGATACTTGTTTTATACTGATAAATTTAAAGTTGTTGGTGTAATTGAATATGCAAGGGATTATATTTGACGCTGTAGTGTTTGGGATATTGATGCGCATGTAGTTGATATATGGGAGTTTCGGGTAATGCTAGATTTAAGCTGTTATATATCATCGAGTTTGCTGCAGGGATTTTTAGCACCAAATATAAAATTGTGATTTATTGGATAAACTTATTCCAACTACAAATATATGCTCGTGATTTTTTTAAAAATAGTTTTCAATATTTACAAATTTACAATACATACAATAATTTTCAAACTCATAATATATGCAATAATAAATTTGCTAATTTGTCTAGGCTACTAGGGCTTCACACGAGACGAGGTAAGGCGAGAGTTTCAAAAATCTCGCCTCGCTCTCTGAAAAAAAATTACTCGTTTCAGTCTCGCTCTCGTTCTCGTAATCGTTTGTCTCGTCTCGCTCTCGTAACAGTACGTCTCGTCTTGTCTCGTCTCGTCTCATCTAGTCACATATTGTTCTTGCTAGAACTTATTGTTAAGATAGTCCAAAACCACGTAATCATTAATTTTATTGTAATTAATAAATGAATAAACCTTCTATCTTGTTGACTATTTAAAATTCATAATAAAAACGAACGACATAATTTTAAATTGTCTACATCTATTTTATATTACGAAATATACTCTTTTATTTGTATATGTTACGGTCAAAGTACGTAGTATGGAAAATGTGCACATTTGAGGCATATATTTGACACATATACCTTCTTGGTTGGTAAAGTTCAACTTATATTTACCAACTATTTTCGGCAAATGTGTACATATACCTAATGATGTTGGGAAATGTATAGAGGTTTTTAAAAACACCTAATATTTACTTTTTTGGGCGTGATTAGGTCTCGCAAATGAGGCATTGAGCGCAAAAGCGGACTAAGCCACAATTTTTCTGATTTTGCGTTTTTTGCATTAATGTACTTTATTTTACTTTCTGAATCGAGCAAAAGTTAATTAACCCAAATTTTCCTAATCAAAATTAGACGGCACAATAAAAAGAGTTGTTGCATTGAATGTTTTCTATATTGTCTGTGTGCAATAGTGGATTAAAGTTGGTTGGTTCGTTTTTGCTCAGCCCAGATACAAATATGTGATGGAAAAGATAAAAATATTGGTTAAAATATATAATTATGTGTGTGCCATTGTGAAAAGAAGTAAAAGTTTTGTAGGTTTATTAAGCCACTATTTTTGTATTATACACAAATATTGTGCATAAGTTATGTCAACACAATAAAAAACCGTGGGAGAAGAAATGCAGGTGAGGAGTGGTGAGGAGCCAAATAAGTTTTGAGAATCAAACTCAGAATACATGCCATCTGATGAGAATAGCCGGTCTTCTGCAAGTATACTGGATCCTGATTATTTGGAAGTAGAAGAGAGTTGTGGTACGAATATACGGTACGAATGTATAGTACGAATATGAATATATTGTACGAATACGAATATATGGTACGAATATGAAGCAAAGGAAAAAAAACGTGTTAGGAACGAACAAGTTTGGATGCGGAATCAGAGAAAACAAAATCATGCACATGGTGAAGAATATGTTAATTTGAAGGGTAATCTTGTACCTAAAATACAACCAAAAACAGGTGCATGCCAATACAGTAACAAGTGTTATTCGAAGATAAATGAAGAGCGGAAAATTCAAATATTTAACGAGTTTTATAAGCTAGGAAATTAGGACTTACAGTCATCATTTTTATTTACAATGATCAAAGTTATTAATAAATCTCGAACATATTCGTAAAATCAGTATTCCAAAAGGCTAAACACTAGATTTGGTTGAGAGGAATACAACAAATCGAAAATTTGCTGAGGACCAATCAAAAGTGGAATGAATGGTTATAGATTCAATGGTTGCGTTTTGTGAGAGAAGAGCCGTTTCAAATCTAAGTATTTCAAATATTCAAACAATATTGACGTGCTGTTTAATAAAGTTGATATCGGCAAAAGACACTCCAAACTGATCTCCAAAATGGATGTACTTTATCCCAATGGGCGCTGCATAAATCTGTTAAAAAGAAAGACCTTAGTTTGTTGGAATATATTCCACCTATTTCTCACGCAACCACCAACAATAATGTAAATGTGGTACCTGTTCTTGATTTTTGTAGTGAAAAAGATGTGTAATAAAGTTTTGTAATAAATTTTGGTTTTAAAGAGTCGTACTTTTGCATTTAAATGAATTTGTTAACGGACTATCCCACAAAATTTTAAAACAAGCCAATTCAAAAGTGGACTAACTCACATCAAAATCATGTTTTTCAATAAATATTGGGGTAACTAGTTCTGTTTCCAAAAATAGACATCTTGCAAAGAATCAGAAGCTACATAACATGAACAAATGCAAAAACGTTTCGAAGAAAAAAAATGCTTTAAAATCCAATTATTTTGCATGCCAAATAACTCAGTTTTATATGTGTTGGGGTTAGTCCGCTTTTGCGCTCAATGACTAATTAATAACGAATTACAATAAAAATATATAATAGGTATTAAGGGTTATAAGGAATAGGTATACCGAATAAGGTATAAGGAACGTATTTTTATAAAAAAAATTAAATAAATTATGTTTAAAATATATTAACTGTTTTTATGTATAATAAAATAATATAAATTATTTCAAATACATTGTAACATGAATTTACAAGCATATTTTATTTCTGTTTATTATTTTTAACTTTTACCTATATACGTTGGAAAATGTGTACTTTTACCGGTAAAAGTACATATATGAAGCTGGTCTCAAATTTAAACTCACATTTACCTATCAAATTGGTAGATGTTTGATAGATGTCATTTGAGATGCCGATTTTGTAGTTTTACCGTAACATATACATAATAAAATATAACTTGCCCGAGCCCAGAAGGAGAAGTTCAAATTTATGCAAGAAATATTATTGCTGCCCGTGTCAGAGTCAAAGGTTGAAGAAGAAGCATGTAAGAGCTCATACACGCGACTCTCGTGTCTCGCGAGAGGGAGACCACATACGGTCTCGTTCTCGCGAGAATGAGACCACATACGGTCTTGCTCTCACCCAAATAATTTTCAAAACAGTCTCGTCACGTTCTCGTCTCGATTTTATGAGCCGAGACGAGACGAGACAAATATCGTTATCGTGTGAAGCCCTATAGGCCACAAAGGATTCGTTTTGTCCACATGACTTTCAATCCGAGCGATTTTATTTTTCCTGGAAACATTATTCCTAAAATATGATTTGAACATTTTCTATTTTGGGTTTTTAATGAAAATAATCTAAAAATAATTAAATATATACTTAATTAGTATTTATATTTTAGATTCCATAATATAATCCATTTATTGATTGCTGTTTCTCGCAATAAATTTAGATTACATAAACGCATTTTAATATTACGTTCTGGAATATTATTAAATATATTAGAACTTTGTCCAACTTAAAACGAAAACTCTCGCGACTAAACTCTCTTGTTTTCTGTATCTCCTTTAGAGCTTTAGAGATTATACGGATTCTCATTTACTGATATCTACAGTCTCATTGTCATTTGTAACGGTCTTCCGTTTCAGAGCTTGCTGCAGATAACCAAATTTAATTTAATTTACTTCCCTATAATCCAGAAAAAATGAGTCAAATATGGATGATTGCTTTAATTTTTTAAATAAATTAAGAGAATTTTTGTAAATTTACATATATTTATATATTTGTTTTTTATATTTATATATTAATTTTAAGACATAATAGAATGAAGAGGCTAAATGTATACATGCATAGCTGGTGTAAGTAGTTAGAAACAATAGTAAAATTATTATTTTACATACTGGATATTAAACTAATTATGTAGCTTAGAAACTTAGTAAACAAAGCTTTGCAAAGTTTTAGAAACAGTGCGATAACTTTGGAACAGATAAATATTTTCAATTTCTGTTACAAGTTTTTGATAAACAATTAAATAATCATCTCTCATTTGAGATATCAATTATCACAATCGGCTGGCTATTAAACTAATTATGTAGATTTGAAAATTAGTAAACAAACTTTTACAAAGTTATAAAAAATGAACGGGGAAATATTTTCAATATCTGTTTTCACTTTTTGAAAAACAACTAAATTTTCTTTGAATTTTTCTTTAAATTTGATGTATCAATTGCCACAATCGGCTGAGTATTAAATTTATTATGTAGATTAGAAAATTAGTAAACACATTTATATACATATATATATATATATATATATATATATATATATATATATATATATACAAGAGACATAATTTAACTATAAAAAAACCGCAAGCGGTAGAAGTAGCCCGTGAACGAGGTTGCAATCCCTTTACGATCCAACAATATTTTACGTTATTGGAAAATAACTTAAAAGAATTAAGATTAGAAAACTCTCCTTCCAGTATTTGGAATTTAGACGAGTTAGTTTTTGCACTGACCCTTCCAAAACTAGAAGTGGTTGGTGGTAAAAACCTGCCTTGCACACGAGTATTAAGTGCTCCCAGAAGAAACCACATAACAGTTCTACTAGCAGCGTCTGCTTAGGGTGAAAAAGTCCCTTAACTCACTTATTATTTTTAAAGGAAAAAATATCTGGTATCAGAGAATACTGGCATTGCTGGAACCACGTACGCTGCGACAAGGGTTGGATGGAATCAACTGTATTTGAAAATTATTTTGACAAACATTTTTTTAAACCTATTGTTACAAGCCGCCCAACCTTAGTAATATATGATGGACATTCTGCCCATGTTAGTATCAAATTAATAGCACGCGCTTTTTCTATATTTTCTATTAAAAATCTAACCAAATGTTACCATTCTGAAACTTACACTACATACAAGTCACGTACTCCAACCTTTAGATCTAAGTGTATTTAAACCAATAAAGTCAATCTGAAAAAATATTGGAATAAAGCTTCCAAAAACAGTTCTCTGTAATGATTGGAGATGTTTCCGCGATTTAAACCCGGAAATTTCAAGAAAGCGGGCATATCCATTCTGAAGGAATGTCGTTACAGATTCCATGTTCTCTGCCATTGCCTTGAAAGAATTGCCTTGAATATATATATATATATATATATATATATATATATATATATATATATTTATATATATATATATATATTTATATATATATATATATATATTTATATATATATATATATATATATATATATATATATATATATATTTATATATATATATATATATTTATATATATATATATATATATATATATATATATATATATATATTTATGGCAAGTTAAGGTAAAAGTAACGTAGTTAGGTAAATGTACACATTTTCTAGTTTGGTTGGTAAATGTGACTTCAATTTACATTTACCAACCATTTTCCGTGTTTAATTTACACAATCTTATTAGAATCTAGATAGCAGATTTTATCTAACATTGTAAACGTTTTACTTAATTTTTCCATTAGTTTTGAGAATTTGTTTTTAATTTCAATAATGTAATATTTATTCCAACAAAAATCTATTAATTTTCCAACTTAAATCAATTAAAATTTTCCAATTGCCCCTAATTTTAACTAATTTTCATCGAAGTTTTGTTGTAACACATTCCTACAAATTCTAATTAAGTTTCTTCAATTTTCACCAAATTTTTCATAATTTTAAACAATTTCAACAAAATTTTAGAAACAAAATTCTTGAAATTTTCCTTCAACATTTTTTTTTATGAAACAATTTTGTTCATAAACTATTGACATCATTTTCACTGAATTTCCACAATTTTTGCTCCAAAGAAAATTCATTCCATTCGTACGACAATAACTAAAAACGTTCAGAATCGTGTTCAAACGTTCAGAATCGTTATTTACTCTAATTACGCTTGCTTGGATTCGATTTGTTTACATTTACTGGACCCCCAAGGCGAAGAAACAAACAAAACGTTATAAATCGCTAGCTTCACCAAACAGAAACGCTACTCAAAGGAGAAAGCCTTCTTTTATTATTCATCTCTTTGATATTCATCTCTTCAATTTTAAATTTACAAACTTAAGAAGTTTCAAAACACCTAGTACATTATAAAGCATAGATTTTGAATTTAGAAATTTTAAATAATAAACACTCATTTCAGATATTAGAAATATTATTTTAATGAAATTAACTACGAGAGAATTAAAGTTCCTATTATTTTAATTTTAAAAAATACAAAAAATTCCCCATTTAATTTTGAGAGCATATATTTCGAAATTATTTATGTTCTTAAGATTACATCGTCGTAAATTTAATTAAACCGTTATCGCCAATTGAAACAAAACAATTATAAAGTGAAAATATACCACAGCTAGATTTGCATATTATTCTATATTTGTACCTGAATAAACAGAGGATTGGAGGAAACGTAACTTAATTTCTTCTTTCCTTCATCTCTCCATAGATTTTTGCGTCATCAAAATATACATTATTTCTTATTAAATTTTTTGCTTATTAAAAGCGTTACAATATTTATGTAGTTAATACATATTCAGTAAAACATTATCAGTTAAACATATTCAGTAATATTTCAGAAATGTAAGAATTATAACGAAAGTTGGAATCTGTACAAAGTATAGATTATATATATATATATATATATATATATATACATATATATATATATATATATATATATATATATATATATATATATATATATATATATATATATATATATATATATATATATATATATATATATAATGTAAGTTAAAATATTGTGTAGTCATTTTTACTGATCTTTACAGTCATTTTTACAGACCTTGTATGTTATTAATATCCTATAAAAGATATCAATATAGTATAAAATGATGTAAAAAAAAACAAGATAAATCATCAAACAAGCACTAACGAATACCATCTCGAATATCAAATTCTTCGAGGAAATTTCTGATACGTTTGAAATTCAGACAGGACCCAGACAGGGAGATGGATTATCCCTAATGCTCTTCAACATCGTAATGGAAAAAATAATGAAAACCTGGGAAGAGGCCCTGAATTTTGAAAGAATAAGAGGAATACGCCTTGGGAGGGAAAGGAAAAACCTGGAAATCAAATGATTAACTTTTTCCGATGACCTTGCTATCTTTGTCAATAACCGAGAAGACGCTCGGAAGATGCTTGAGTATCTTCATGAAATCGTAGTAAAAAGGGGTCTTTATATCTCCTATGAAAATACAGAATATATGGAGTAGAGTACAAGTATCAAAGTCAGAGGTACATGGAGGTAAATCTTGGGAAAATAAAGAGAACAGAGAAACTGAAATACCTGGGGCAATGGATCCAACCCAACGTACTAGATAAGAAAGCAAATAAAGGTAGAGCCAGAAAACTAGACCTGTCCTACAAGCTAACGCATAGCAAGTACAACAAACAGGCATTATCCTACAAGACCAAAATCAGACACTATAAATCGGTAGTACAACCTGATGGACAATACGCTTCGGAGTGTCTTATAAAATGAGGTCAATATTATATAAAATGATATAAATATAATATAAATAATAATATAAATAATAATATTTATTGTAACATACAAAATAATACAAAGGACTACCGACTCCTTCTGCCAAATATAATATAATCTTTTTAATTTTGATATTTAATAAAATTAATAACATTATGCATATTATGATATTTTGACCCGTAATTACCATAAGGTTTTATATTAATTTTGTACATATATTTTGTTAAAATAAAACATTTTACATTAGTAAACATTAACATTATATATGAATATATTATTATGTGAAATTTAAAATTGCAAACTATGTTTTAAGTCATCAGAATTGATAATGATATTTATTTCCCAATAATTTATTTATTTCCAAAGAATGAATATATTTCTAGCCTATTTATTAAATAAAATTTAGTATCATGTTCTCCCTATTTACTAATATTATTATGATTCTAAACGGTTATACAGTTTGAACATGCTTTATAAATCTAAGCCGACACTTTGATGTTTGCAAATTTGTTCAGCCGCAAACCACTTTACACGCTTTCGCCAATTTGAAACATTTACTATTTTGCATACCCTCGCTCCACTTTATATACACAATTTAAATATTCATTTTTAACACCTCATTTCAAACAAACTTTAGCGCAAATTGGAAAAGTCTAAAACACATAGAATTACACGAACATGAATCAATATTTAACTTCTACTAATACAGTTCAAGTACAGCATCTTACATTTCCTATTTAATATAATTAATTTAACCTTTTTTATTATTCAGTAATTCCAGTTTATTTATCAACTTTCTAAACTTCTTTATGATTTATACATATAGAAGATTTCTTTATGTTTTATATATTTTTTATGTTTTATATTCTTTATGTTTTATACATATAGAAGAATTTTATATAACGTACATTTAATTCCTATTTTATTTTATTTTATTAATCCAGGCTTAAATACTTCAATACTTCCAGGTCATTAGCCAGTTGTACTTTCAACAATAAAGATTCCCCTCTCTCTCTCTATAATTTAACATTCAGACTAGATATGTGAATTATATCAACTAATCTAACAAATTATTAAGTCCATATGTTTTATTATATAAGCACTGTCCTACACTGTACAACAATCTTTCATTATTTTTTTGTTGGTGATAGGGCTACCATAAATTGTATGGTTTGTATAGGAGAAATATCAGAAACGTGTATGCCGAGTACATCTTAAATGAGTAATATTAAGGTTAAATGTCGTTACGAAGGAAAAATAAATTTAAAAAAACGGGACACATACGAATTTATTTTTTTATTTGGAAAATGGAAAATTAAAATAAAATATGCTAATTAGAATCAAGATATCTAGACGTGCCAATGAGTTAATTAGACTTAAGACTAAGAAGGTTTACAAATATAAAATACCAAATAAGAACATTTTTAATTACTCGAGATTATATCCCCTTCATCAATAAATCATTCAATATCAATATTTAAAATTATGGAATCTTTTTTTTTTTTCATTAATTAATATTCTTCATTCATTTTTGGTGTAACTATTACAAGAAATGGTTAAAGAGGGTGTTTCAAAAGTTATTACATCCCAATTTTAATCCATTGGTTTGGTTCACTGGATTTCTCAACGTGTATCCTTGCACGTAATTCATTTCAAGCGTCCTGTCTATTGGACCTTTATTTCTACGTAGCGGGAATGCCGCAGCGGCGAACTAAAGAGGATGATTGCCAAAAAATGGGAAAAACATCCAACAAGTATAATATGCGCAGTGGAGAAAGAGCGATGAAGATGATAAAAGCTTTGAATATTGATTTTTGTTGTGCAATTATGTGTAAGTAGTAATTTACAGTTTTAAACAGCGTTGGAAGTATAATTAGTTTTGAGGTAATTATTGTCGTTTGAAAGGAAGTTTGATGGAATAAATTAGTAGTTTTATTTGCTGGGGGAGATAACGATAGGGAACTTTTTCTCTTGAAGCAATAGAATTTTCAAACTTCGAGGAAATGAGGTTTTAAAAAAAAAACCGGAAAAGTAGAACTAATTTTAAAATTGCAAGTAAGCAAAGTTACAAGTGAGAACAATTGCATATTCGTTGAGTGGGATAAAAGAAAACTTTTACAAATCTTTGTAGAATAGAATTTCAAACATTCAGGAAGAACATTTTTGGTTTAAAGAAACAAACGGTTTTAAAAGGGACACTTTGAAAAAAATGACAAACTGGTACGCAATGTCTAGTTTGCGAAACTAATTATTCTATTAAATTGATAAAAGAAGGTAATTAATAAAATGAGAAATAATCAGTCGTCCTCGATACTCCAACGAGAACGTACCGAAAACGCAAAAACGTTAATCTGCACTCGCTTATCTACGATAATACTATCCGATTTTGCTAGTTTTTTTTACCTCAGTTTGGTCGTACTTATGAATTTGACCAAATATATTTAAATTACATTTAAATGTAAAAGATTTAAATACCCGTTCCAGGTATGGATATTGACGATGCGGGTGCATCCAAAATATACAACCTATCGGACGTGAAGAACTTTCGGTTTCTTCATCGTCCGATAGGTTCAAAACCATCCAAAACCATCTAAAAGAACAATGATCCATAAGCCTCTGACTCAACTTGGAACTTTCCACCACCACAAGCCACTGGCTTAACTACGAACATTCCACCAATCAATATCCAAACGTATAGTCAACAATTCTCTCCTTACTTACGTAAGCAACACAAAACATACAAATACAACTAGCACTACCAACCCAGTTACATCTCGTATACAATTCTCCACCATTTGGAAACACACAACTCTAATAATAATGATTAATGATATTATAATCAAAACAGCCAACAATTTCCCGCTAAAAACAGATTCCAACGCATAAACCCTCCTAAATACTCTTGCTTAAAACAATACCATTACATCCTTTTCAGCCCAAGAAACCGTTGCAGCCCAAGAAACCCTAAACCGTTGGCCAGAAACCCCCCTAATAGGACATCCAAATTGTTATGTTTTGAAAATAATAAAAATTCTTTATAAAGTGTGTATTAAGAATTTAATGAATCAATTAATTGATTAAAATTATGAAATTTGTGAATTAGTTTGTTGAACTTACTGAAGTGGTCAAAGTGGTACAAAAATGTTAATAACAATTAATACAGAGAACTAATAGATAACTTAGGACAACTAATACAATCTTCGTAGTTCTAGAATAATTTAGATAGTTACCTCGTCGTTAATGAGTTATCTAAAATATTCTTAAAAATGTGATTAAATTATATAACTTAAAACTTAAAATATTTTAAAATCAGTTTATTGACATTCTAGACGTTTTGTTTGTAATCATTATAGTATATCACGTAAGGAGAGTTGTAAGAAGCATATTACGCACGAGCGGAACTGTTAAGCGGAACGACCCGCGTAGCGGGCAGTGCGTAATTCCGCGATGACGTATTACCTTACAATTCGAGTTTTCTACGTTTTTCTACTTTATCTAAGACCACAGTAATTTGTTTCGGTTTAATAGGAAAACTATGTTTGAAATAAATTAATTTATTATTAGTTTATGTTTGTTCAATTATCATTATTTAACATTATAATAAACAAACAGTTGCATTTTCATATATAACTGTTACTCGGCATTATTTAACTTGAAAGAAATGAAAAGAAACACATTCTTAAAGGTTACATACCTTATTATTTAGTACTTATTTCGGATAAACTTGAATAAGAATGCACATAGATATAGGCAACACAATGTACGCTATGTCAATTTCCGTTAGTTTGAATTGTGGCATGGGGGGCGCTGAACGTATGAGCACGTAATAGCAGCTCTCAACCAATCAACGAATCGTAAACCAAACGCACATGTGTATTATCAATCATAACTTATCATTAATCGCGGACTGTTATATACGTGTGTGTTATGAGGTATTTAGGTAGTCCACGAACTGTACAATAATGGACATTTACAACAGTGGTCGTAGATAAACTATATAATGCACCAGAACTTGCATAGTGTTAAACGTTTTGTTAAAAAAGATACTCAGATCTTGATAAAAAGCAGGGCTGTCCAACTGCAAGTGTCCCAAGAGTCGCTTTAAGAAAAAATGCGGTTTGTAGAGCGGCATTATAAAATACTACACACATTATTTTATTTGTATTTCATCGTTAATATAATAATCGTGCATCGATCGTATTAGACTGTAATTTATACATCTAGAGGCCTGCTCCGCGCGTTGAAAAAAGTGAGGTCGCGGTCCGCGTGTTGGACAGCCCAGATATAAAGTATTCAGGTTGAAAGTCCACAGCAAAGAGTGTACAAATCTTTTCGACTATTTTCCCATCTCTTTGTAAATATGACCAAATGGCGCATAATTTTAATGATTTTACAGAAATTTGGAATAATTAAAAAAATGCGTTTAAAACTTAACTTATTAAATCGACAATAGGTGCAAGAATGCCATTTTGGAGCATTCTATACAAATATATAAGAAAAATATATTTAAAGATTCTATTAAATACTCTATTTTATATCATCAATAAATAAAATATAAATGAACGAACCATCTTGGAATTAATTAGGAAATCTCAACATTAATAAACTTTCTGTGTCCTATCAATCAGGTACAAATATAAATTAGCCGACGCAATTATAGTCTGTAACTCGGCTATTTCTCGTAATTAATTATACTAATTACCAATAAAGCCTCAAGTTAATTGAGTCAAACACAGATTACACTTAAAATGTAATTAGTAATTTGAAGTTTAGTAATAATCTCACGCCACTTTACACACAATTGTTCGAAAATAGAATCAACATTATAATCTTTATATCAAGCTTATACAGTGGGTGATCGGTTAACGAAAATAATCTGTTTCAAGACTATGTTCGCTGCCCGAATTGTTCGTTAGCCGATTGACCATAGATTTTTAAATCAAACCGTTCTGGAGAACCTAAAATTAAATTAAAAAATGAGCATGTGTAATGTCTTGTATATTAATGAGTCTTTCTTCTATTTTGTTTATGGACGTTAAAGAACATGCCAAATTTAAATTGCTTTCTCTCTTCTTCAGGACTTTCTGGAAGTGATTAATACCATTGCCGTTGTAGAGATCCCAAACCCTATTGACATCAGCTTGGTTTGAGTGCCATACGACCTTCGCCCAGACAACCTCCCACTTCTTCAAAATACCTTTAATGACTGTCTGCATTTCTTCTCTTTCGTCTTCGTCTTTTTCAGAAGGAGACACATTTCGCGGAGTTTCTTGTTGTTCTTCATTCAAGATTTCTTGGAGTTGTGCTGTAGTCAGCTCATCTTAATTTTCCATTATGAGCTCTGCAATGCCATCCTCATTCGCCTTCAATCTCTCTCCATATCTCTCGCAGTCTCTATTTCATCCATAATTCCAGGGGTGTCTCCCTGATCACCTCAGTCTCATTTAACGAAGGATGGACACAGCTTTCGACAAGCAGAAATCAACTGTTGTTCAGTGATTTCTGACCACGCCTTTTGATTGAGACGAACGAGAAGTTTAAGTTCTTATCCAAATCTGTGTTCGTTGTCTGACCTTAAAAATCGTCCGTGTGTTCGTTGTCCAATTCGTTCGCAGTCCGAACTGTTCATTAACCGATCACAAACTGTATAATTTCATATTGAATATTGTTATGTACTTAATTATATACTCAATTATATACTCAGAAGTGAATTTTAATAAAACATATATTTGAAGGAAATAATGATATTGTTACATGCTTCATTAATAATGAAATACAGTCAGTCCTCGACTTATGCGATTTCGACTTACGTGAGTACTATATCACGTAAGTCGAACGTTAAAATAAAATCGATCGATTTTTTAAAACGTGTGATTCTACAGCTAGAACAATTATAATATAGGTAGATTTAGATTAATGAATCTTATATAATCTCATATTAAATATTGCTATGTTGTTAATTATATACTCAATTATATACTAATAACTGAATATTAATAAAATAACGTGAGTCCCAAAACTCTTTGAATATACTCTTGCCATGAATTTGAAAAAGCAGTTAGGTCATTTCTTAATTCACACAAATAGAACAAATGATCAACCGTCATTTTCAATTAGCTGTCAGTAATTAATATAAATTTCAACAACAAGATTCTGCTAGACCACACATTGCCCGTGAAACATTAAATTATCTCCATGAATTCTTTTCGTCTTTCGACGACAGGCTATAAGCAAAGACCGATTTCGACCACGTTCTTGTATTGCATGATTTTCGTTAATAATAAAATACAGCCAGTCCTCGACTTACGCGATTTAAAATAAAATCGATCGGTTTTTTAAAATGTGTGATTCTACAGTAACCATTATTATGTAGGTAGATTTATGAGGAATCACGTCAAAACCTCAGTACCTATCTGTTAATTAAATAACTATCAGTAATCTATTTATCTGTTAATTAAATTACAAGAAAAGAGGCATTAAAAGATGAAATGTAAAAAATGCTGATTACGTGAATAGAAGATTATCAGCAACAACAAATTGCAATAATCTTACTGCATATGTTGGAGAAAAGTCTTTTTCAGGAACTTAAGCGTAAAAATGATAGTGCTGGTAAATGTACATTTGCTTCAAGCCACGGATGATTTGAACAGTTTAAAAGCCGTTCGAAACTACATATCAAAATAATGGGTGAAACTGCCAGTGCAGACACAGAAGGAGCTAAAATTATTGTCTAGAGTCTAACAGAAATAATAAAGAATGAGGATTATCTACCACAACAAATATTTAATGTGGATGACACATGCCTATATTGGTACTCAGAGGAGGATTATTAATATATTATTATTGATATCTGGAGTAAAGCTGCAATATCTACCATGAGTGTGGAATAGGCTCATTCCCCGATTGGTTGAGAACACCAACTGAAGATTGAAGATTCTGTTTATAGTAAACTAAATTTAAAACTAGATGAAGAGCATTTCGTTAGTTCTGAAGTAGAACAATTAATTAATTAATAAACAACCAAGCAATGAATGAATATTTAAATAAATGATCTGGGATGGATTAGCGGGTCTCGAAGCTCAAGAACCTGATGCTGAACGATCTGCGGCATATGCGAACTAAAACCTATTTTTTTTGTCAAAATTGCTGAATTTTGTGCTTTCCTCGACTTACGCGATGTTTCTACTTCGTTGGTTTGAAAACTTGTACTGTATTCGACAATATTTCGGATAATTAATATTCAATATTCAATTCAATAGAACTGAAAAGTCAATTCAACAATATTTACTACAAATAAATAAAATAACTTTTATATTATTCATGCGTGCGAAGTACTTGCTGATGCACGTTTTTTAATACGAGAAATACGAGAAATTTTTTAATACGAGAACTTCGCATTGTCTTTCCACATAACCAGGGTAACGCATGCAAATATTCAATATCGCTAGGTTACATTAAAAAAAAAACAAATAAGTAATAATAAAATGAACACAATCGAAGACCTCGATATTAAAAGTAACGTGAACTGTCAGGATATTTTTTCGTTACAAAATAATAATAAAAATTAAAGAAACCGTATTATAATGAGTGTAAATTCTATGGTGATACCGGAGACTGAGGAGAGTTCTTAGGACGAATCCACACCACAGGAGACAATTGAAAAAGCAAATTCTTTTTTTTTTTTTTTTGATGGCACCTGGATCCCAAAACAAAAGATACATCCCCTCGCATGAGTAATAAAAAATATTGTTTGTAACACGGGCGGTACAACTCTCCACCCTAGCTACAAAATATACTATTTTGCCCTGAATCGTAAAGATAGCTTTGACATCGTGTATACGTCAAGCAAAACTAGAATTATACACACAATGTTGAAAAGTGCGGCTACTATACGGTAATGTCAGTTTACCGCATAGTAGCCGTACATTGCAACATTGTGCCAAAAAAAATAATAATTTCCAATATTGTAAATAATCTATTTGTTTCTTAAATAACAAACAACCAAAAAATACACCAAAAATACACCAAAAAATTTTATACAAATTTCGTGCGTAAATGATTTTACAAGGCTCCAGCTATTGGTGAACGAGCAAATATCGCGTTGTAAAATCAAGTTTTCAGCACTATAATGTAAATAACTATTAAACTGAAGCTAGCTAAATGTAAATTGTAATTTTTGTTTACTAATTTATCTCATAATGCATTAGTTGAAATACTATCTCTATCTCTATCTAAGTTGATTGATTGATTGATTATTATAACAACGATAAGGAGAACTTGATTGTTGTGACTTTACCTAACATTTGTGCATACATTTCCTACACATCAAAATGTCTTAACGTAAATCAGCTATTCCTAGATTATACAATATGATTTTCTATAAATAATATTGCAAGTAACTTTTAACTTTACAACGACTTCATCCGCTGTGTGGTGACCTAGGTCGTTTTTATTTTCACTTTCTGATTTTACCTATATACATAATTTACTTACTCTAAATCACATATTTAGACTCAATATTACATACATTTATTTGTAGAAAACTTAAGCCTTTAGTAGAAGATTTTAGTCTTTAGTAGAAGGCTTTGGTCTCTAGTAGAAGTCTTTAGTCTTCTTTAGCCTTTAGTAGACGACTTTGGAAGAACTTTTTTAATCTTTTTCTTAATTGAAAAACTAACGAATGGCTTTTTCTAATAGCAAATAACATAAAAATGAATGTAGTAGAAGCTAAGAAAATCTTATTTTTTGTTCCTTTCCTTTCCCCCTTTGTTATTATTCCATACATAATTCCTACTTTTCACAATCCGAGAGACCGCAGGAAAAAAATAACAAATATTATCTTTATATTTTCAAGAAAGAAACCTCTATTTTCACCCCTGATTACTTCCATCCGACTCAACACCTACTCAACAAACACAAAGCCACCGCGTATTTCACGCATACATAAATATTAGTATTATTGTTCCGGGACATTTTACGGTTTTCTAAATGGTGAACTCGCACGCATTTCACCCTCCTTCCAATTCTGTTTACATTTTCCCTCGGGAGGAATATATGCGTGAAAGGAAAACTAATATTTCTTCATTTTTATGTGGTTTTGGAAAAGCTTTCGCAATATGTACAACCGTAGCTACATAAACATATAGGATGATATATTAAGGAATAAATTGGGTGTAATTTACCGGAATAATGGGGATGGCTGAGGAATATATTCGGTTGGAAGGCCCTTGGACAATAGCCTTTTAGCGCGTATTTGAATAAAGTTTAAAGAGCTTTTATATAAATGGAATTTAAATTGGGTTGAAAGGTCTACGGTCCTTCTGAAAATAGACTTGAATTAGATCTTGAATTAGTTACGGTTTGGATTTAAATAAATGTTTGTGTTGAAGATTTTTTAGGAACTTGAGATATTTGAATGAAAAAATGAATTTAAAATGATAAAATTGCAATTTTAAACAATGATTTGATTCAATAAATACAATGTCTTACAAAAAAAAATTCTTAATAATCTCACGATTTCAACAACCAATTTTAAATTTGTCATGCGTTAGTATTTAGTATCTAATTGAGGACTTAATATTTCGGTTTAGTTATCATTATTAGATTAACGTGTCGTGGTTTCCAACAATATTTAGTAATTGAGACTATGAGCTTCTAAGTAGAAAGCGTGATAGTCTTACTTAATGCATCCGCTTTCCTTACACACATACATCATGTTGAAGCGTAATCTCGTTTCGCCCAAACTAAATTACGAAACTGTTTAGCTGCCAGCAAAATATTTTACTAGCAAATGTTATATGCTAGAATTATCATTAGACCTGGACGCATATTTAAAATATTCAAACTGGTCTTGTGTAGTCTTGTCTAGATCTGATCTTATATGTTTACAATATTTGTTTCTACTTAAATCACCGCATTTATTTGCATTTAAATTACCTATTTATATCATTCTGCCTTGATATGTTCTGTTCTGCATAATAAATTTCGCGTAAATATTTTCGCAATCTATTTTTGCGTGCATTTGAAATAATCTTTTCCCGTAATAATTTGGTTGTCGGAGCAATTTATAAAATATTTTCAGTTGAGAATGGGAGGATAGTTTGTTACAATTTGTAACGGGGCTGAACTTTGCATGTAAATCACGGAAGATATTAAATTGTTCGGAAAAGCGCAGATAGTGTTTAGATATGAAACATGTATAGCATCCAAAGGATATAGCAGAAACAATAATTTACGTAGATAATAGTTAAACCGCGACCTATTCAATAATGAAAAGAATTGCAGTAATTTTTAATTCAGCGCGTTCTCGTTTCGCCATAATATTTCGAAATATTAGCGATGATGCCTGGATGTAATAACAGATACGTATATTTGAATATATTTCAGTATTAATGCGCATTTATGTTTCCAGAACAGAATGTAGTGTAAGCTATATGCCTGAAGTTTCATTATGTTAAGTGCTCCACTACACTAACATCTAGTTGAATTGCATACAACTTTTAAATACACGTGTATTTTATCCCCTTGATAGACTAAAAGGATTCCACACTTTAAACACAATAAATAACTTAACAAAAACCGTCTTATGATTTATGGTGATATATCCTCGACTTATTTAATAATTTGAGACACATTTTAGACTTTATTTTAGAAATTTACTTTAACAAAACGATAGTAAGTACGTCGATTTATATTGTGATAAAAACAAAACTAATTTGATAAAAACAAATATGAATTGGCATCGTAATTTATCAACCGTTTCAAGTTAAATAATATTTTCCCGGCGCATGCACCAATTATTCTAATCCTAATTCAGTCACAATAAAAACAATTTAAATAATAATTTAACAATAATAATTGCCCCAATATTATAATAATTTAACAATGTTGTGCAATTCAAACAAATACTAACAATATTTTAATAGGATATCGAACGATTTTAAATCCATTTGACATCAGCATTTATTCCATGGTTGAAATAGAAAAATATAAATCATTAAAAGATAATAACGCTAGATATATCTTGCATGACAAATGGTTAGTTTGCGTTGAGTTTGGTCATACAGGGGATCTATTTACGTCAACCTAGTCTTATCTTAATGATTAATTAGATCATTACAAGCTCATGTGTAAATAGACTATAATTGTGGAGAATGTTTGCTTTGTTATATTAATGATCTTGAAGCTGAAGGGGACTCAAATTCAAAGTAGTTTTAATATTAAGATGGTTTTTTTAAAAGTGATACCAAATATTTAATTAAGGTTGAAGGTTAATTAATTACTGAAAGTGTTAAATTGAATGAGGATATTTTGTATAATTAATTAACCCTCAACCCTAATTAAATATTTGGTATTAATTTTCAGAAAACCTGAATTTTTTTTATACAAATGATTTTTCAAATTTATTGTAATTGCTCTTTGGACAGCAGTTTAGTAAAATTATATTCCAAAAAACAAGATTTCGTGACGTGTTTTGTAATATAATATTCAAATGCTTCATTTTGATATGTAAGAATGGAACGAGTATTTTTAAGCGAAATCATCGGATATTTATTTAATTATAAAGAGGAAGGCATGCTATTAAAAATGCAAAACAGTATTAGCCAAATGGCCGCCACGGCTACGTTTGCAAGGCAATATTCTTTTCATGAAATTTTCAATTACCAATTCGTTCATTTGCGGCTGTATGTCGTCGATAACTTCACGAATTCCATCTTTGAGGCCTTGAATCGATTGTAGGCCATTGGCATAGACCTTATTTTTCACGTACCCCTTAAGAAAGAAGTCTAGAGGTGTTAAATCAGAAGATCTCTGTGGCCAATTGTAATCGCGTCATCGAGAAATCAAGGTCAGGAAACTTTTTATGCAAAAGAGCGATGGTTTCATTACTTGTGTGGCACGTAGCGGCGTCTTGTTTCAAATAAACGTCGTCCACATCAATATCTTCCAATTCCGGCCATACAAAATCATTAATCATATTTCGATAGCGCAATTCATTCATCTGGAATCTTGCCTTCAAAAGCTTTTAAAATGAGTAAAATAATCGCTGTACTAAGCCCAATAAACCAGGAGATAAAGTAGAAAGCTACCGCGCGCCCCATAGCACTCCTTATCTGCTGCTATAAACTATTAGAACGACTTCTCCTCAACAGATTAGGCACACGAATTCTGGAACATATTCCACCCGAAAAAGCTGGTTTCAGATCTAATCGAAGCAGTGCAGATCAAGTTCAAGCTAAAACAACAAAAGACAGCTGTAGCTTTCGTGGACCTAACAGCTGCCTACGAAACAGTATATAAAGAAGGGCTCCTATACAAGCTGCCTGAACAAGTCCCTTGTCATACAACGCTGCGACTGATAAACAACATGCTTTCTGACAAACACTTCCAAGTAATCCACGGTAATAACTTAAGCAAACTGATAAAACTCAACAATGTATTGCTTCAAGGCTTTTCAAGGCCCCGATGTCTTTTCAATCTCTATATTTCAGATTTGCCTAAAACCGACGCGATAAAGTTTAGGTACGCTGATGATCTAGCCTTAGCTGTACAACACAAACAATTTGAACCCACCGAAAACACGCTGACCAACGACCTCAACAAACTGTACATATATTTTACCAAGTGGCGGTTAATACCAAACCTAAATAAAACTGAAGACAGCTGCTTCCACCTGAATAACAATAAGGCAAATTATGAATTAGAAGTCAAAATGAATAATACAGTGCTACTCTATCAACGGTATCCAAAGTATCTCGGGGTAATCTTAGATAGAATTCTATCATTCAAAAAACATCTTGAAACAACAGCGCGAAAAATAAGCACTCGAAACATTATCTAGAGACTATGTAGCACTAGCTGTGGCGCATTGGCAAATACATTACGAACATCTGCACTTAGTTTGGTGTATTCTGCGGCCGAGTATTGTGCCCCGGTATGGATGAACAGCGCACATACCAAGAAAGTGGACACTCAGCTTAATATAGCAATGAGAACAATAAGTGGCTGCATCAAAACTACTCCATCCTCTTGGCTCCCAACACTTAGCCACATACCTCCATCTGCCCTAAGAAGAAGGACGCACAAATAAAAGAATATAAGAAAATAATTAATAACACACAACTTCCTATCCATAAGGATATCCCGGATCTGACAAGAAACCGGCTTCGATCTAGGAAACCGCCAATGTTATCAGCACAACAACTGGCAGCGAATAACTTCAACATCAACTCCGAATGGCAAACCCTCTGGACTGAAAATGCCCCACCCGATGTACGAAATCTCATTGACCCAGTCCTAAAACCCGATGGCTTCGACCAGCCACGACATATATGAAAGACCTTAAACCGTTGCAGAACAGGACATGGTGTGTGTGCCCATAACCTCCATAAATGGGGAAAACGACCCAACCCAGGCTGCCACTGCGGCGACCCAAACCAAACAATTGGCCATAGGTTCATTGTGACAGAGTGTGAACTGAGGGCATATCAAGGGGATTTGTGGGACTTCTTCCACACCAAACAATCAATTCTTGAATGGATAGCTAAACTAGATCTTTTAATATAACAATTTTATATCTACTTATATGTCTGTTTGTAACTCGTACATTGTAATGTCTTATTCAGTCGTTAATTTTTACATGTTTTATAAATGTACCATGTGTTGTGCCATACGCTAAATAAATAAATTCATCGTAACAGTTACTCCAGCCTCATTTTCGAAAAAGTAAGGTCCAATGACCTCGCCAGACCAAAAACCGCACCAATCAGTCGCACGTTGTGGATGGAGAGGCTTTTCAACTATAATTCTTGGGTTTTTCAAGCCACAAATGCGACAGTTCTGCTTGTTAACGTAGCCGAGGTGAAAATGGGCCTCATCACTCAAGATGATTTTTTTATAAAATTCCAGATCAGTTTGATGCATTTCAAGGACCCAATCAGAAAAGACACGACTTGTTGATGGTCGGTAGGCATGAGTTCTTGTGTTAACTGAACCTTAAAAGCCTTAGGACCTAAGTCTTTATACAAAATACGGTGTAATGTCGTTTGTGGGATGACCAATTCCAAAGATCGACGAGGATTGGACGAACCTGGGCTTTCCGTAACACTATGGGCAACAACAGCAATTTTCTCCGTTGTTTTTGAGCGACCTGCACGAGTTCTTCAAAAAGTTCTTCAAAGCATCAACTTGTCCCAACAGCTCAAACTTTTCCACCAGTTTCACAATTTCTGGCCAAGAAGGTGCTTCACGACGACCCAAAAATGCTTTAGTTTTGCGAACTGTGGCCGCAAAATTTTCATCATTTTTTAGTGAATTCTAATCATTTCAATGCGTTGTTGAAGCGTATATCGTTCCATTTGTTTTTAATGGCGTAGTTTTTACTTGTCATCTGCCAAGTAGTTACAGGTTGAATCATGACAACTGTTAAAAGGCGGGCTATTGAAAATGAAACCACTTATTGGAAGACCCTATATAACATATTTTGTAATATGTTATATTTAACAACTATTACTATTACTGATCAAATATTACTTTTCTTGGCACGACGCCATGCCGCCGAAAAAGACTCAAAGTCGTTTACGAAGCAACCCCAGAAGACCCAGAAAAAGAAGGAGGTCCGGAGGTAGAAAGGTTAAAAAGTATTGGTCCAAGGGAATGGTCCGCGACATGTTGAATAACCAGGTTTTGTTTGTCAGGGCTACGTATATTAAACTCTATAAAGAGGTTCCGTCGTATAAGTTGATCACACCGTCGATACTTTAAGAAAGGTTGAAGATTAAATGGTTTTACAAACAGGTCTTCCAGCACCGTGCACAACTGATCTACACCAGGACGATCTATCAGCGTAATTTTAATAATTTTGTTTTAATTTGTCAAATAAAATAAGGATTCGGTGAAATATAACACATTTTGTAGTGTAACATATGAACGTATTTAATGTAAGCCGTTCGAAAGGAAATTTGAAATATTTTGTATTATATTTAGTTTGTTCTCAAAACAAAACAAAAATATTGTACGTATAATTACGCTTTAAAATGCGGATTTATTAATAAATTAAACGAATGCTTTTTTTATAATAAGAAAATATTTAATTAAGCTTAAAGATGTGTATTAGACAATGAATGAAATGCCTTATTTTTAATTAATATTTACATATTTTTCTAAGAGAAATTGGTTTTGTTTAGTCTGCTTTCACCATGTACTCTCCTCATTAACATTTTTAAATAATCTCCGCGTTTACAAAGGTTTCTTTTTTTAATAAAATCTAATTCGAGGTGAAATAAATGCGTTGAAAGGGTTTTTTGTGTTTTAAATTCAGTAGGATTATGGCGGGTATGATCATTTACATTTTAATTATTGTTAATACGATGCCATAAACATACGCTCATACACAAAACGTAGGAGTATATTTTAATTAAATAAATTATTCTAGATTTAAATATTTTACTGACATATTATTGAATGGAACTTTGTTTCTTAATGAATGTTTTTTATGCACAACAGCGAGTCGCGAAATAGCATTTTCAATTAAACATTACATTAGCTTTTAAATAACTTTATCTACGACCACTATTGTAAATGCCAATTATTGCATAGTTCATGGACAATGCAAATACATCATAGCACACACAAATGTAACAATCCGCGAATAATGTTATGTAATAATTCAAAATCTCCCATGAGCGTTTGGTTTACGATTCGTTGATTGCTTGAGAGCTGCACGTTGATACTATTTTAAAATATAGTACTCCGTGATTTCCAAACAATCATTAAACGTCACATCATTCATATAGAAGCTGTAATTCCATTCGTTTTTTCCCGTTTAAATCTAACGAAAACTGGAAATAAGTACTACATAAAAAGGTAAGTAACCATTATGAATGTATTTCTTTTCATTTATATCAAGTTAAATAAAGTCGAAGGTGTTACATCAAACATATTTTTCTTATTAAACAGAAACAAATCAGTGTGGTCGTAGATAAAGTATAGTACATGACTCGAGTTGTAAGGCAATTACGTGTTCGTGGAGCTGTTCCGCTCGTACGTAATATGCTTACAACTCTTGTCACGTAATATACTATTAAGTATTATCTATAATATAGATCTTAAATAACTTTAAGTATTATATAATCTATAATATAGATCGCCCAGCATTCTAATAAAGTTACATTACAAAGAAAAACGTTTTCTTGTAATATAACGAATGAACAAATTTATTGTAAGCCGTTTTCACAGACACCCTCAAGACGAAACCTTTAGATTTTATCGAAATATTCCTAGCAGAACTCCTTTCTGCCCTCTTCCTTAGTAAAAGTTCCTCTACAAGTTCTAATTAGTACACCAAATACCTCTTACACACCCCTCCGAAGACATTTCGCACATCCAACAGAAAAGTGACACAAGTGCGAATTACTGATTTATGAGAACAACTGTCTTTCTGCCATCTTTCTGTTAAAAATCTGCTCAGATGAAAAAAGACACTTTCGTTTTCCGGCGGACAATACTTGAATTAAACCAAAATCGACTATATAACCAAAATAATACTAAAAAACAACATCCTAGATACCCAATTTTCAGTTTGAAAATTTGAAGTTGAAAAATGGCGATTTCGCACTTGTGTCTCTTTTCTGTTAGAGGTGCGATTTACTTCTTTATAGTCAAAATTTTCAACGTTCCTTTCCTAATTTCCGGAAACTGAGAACCATTAGCACAATCTATAAACCAGGTCAAAAGGAATCCTTTCGCAGCAGTTAACGACCAATAACTCTCCTTCCTGTTCTAGGTCAAATCTTTGAGCACATCCTTTCAAACTATATCAAATTGTCAAAAATATATAACTATGTCAAGTCAAACTATGGAAATCAGTATCAAACCACATCCTTAAATATCAATTCGGTTTATTATTATTACACTTTATATTACTATACTATTAACACTACACTACTATAATTATATTATTACACTATTCATCCTCTATTCATTCTAACCAACAACATCCTCTAAGATAAAATATCTGAAACCCTCTTCCTGGACATTAACAAGGCTTTTAGCAGTGTTTAGCAAGCCGGCCTTCTGTACAAAATGTCTTTAATTAATGTCCCTCCTCGCCTACTCCATATAATTAAATGTTTCCTTTGCAAGAGATTCTTAACAGCAAAAATCAATATTTCCACATCTCCCACATATAACCTTCTGCAGGGTCTCCTTCAAGGCTGTTCCCTTTCCTACATAACATATTCTGTTACGACATCTATAATTACGACCAACTAGACTAAGGATGGCCAAAACGTAGCTCATGCGTCAAAGAAGGCGCGTTGGACGATTACAAATGGCGATTCAGTTAGTTCCGAGTTAGAGTCCCACTAATAACAGTCTGACGACATTTCTGTTATTTCTTAACAAAAATTAAAAACAAGAATCTAATCCAAATATTAATTTCTGCAAACTTTGAGATTATATCTACGATGATATCTACGACATGAATAAGTTGACAAAACAGTTAGTTATTAAATATACGCCAGAGTCCTTCTAAGAAACAGAGAAAAGAAACCGAAGTTGAACTCACTGTCGGTGCCAAAGTTATCGTCACCAATCATGAACCATCAAAAAGTAGGAGATATCCATACAGGAGATCATTACTGACCTCTGTAGATTGATGCTTCATTACTGGCGTTAATTAATTTATCTGAGTAATAAGAAATTAAGTCTCTAAAAAGACCAAATACATAATTGTCACCAAAACTGAAGCGCCTAACGAACATTTGAATTTGCAAGGCGAAATGCTGAAAAGGGTCGAGAGGTGTAACTACCTAGGTATAAGCGTCGACTGCTCCGTGGGGGAGCACTCCGTGGGTTCTAATTTCCGTGGATTACTGTTGAGAAATAAAAATCCGCATTGAGAAAACCCGTACATCCTCTGTGAAGATTAAAAAGCTACTCTGTAGTCGCGACCTGATCCTGGAATTGTATGCTCAAATATCACGTATTTCTAGTCCTTTTGTATGGTGAACTAGAAGTCTTCGAGATGTGGGCCTACCGTAGGATGTTATGAGTATCATGGACAGAACATGTGACTATCGTGGAGGTTCTGAGAAGAATGGAGAAAGACAGAGAGGAATCGAAAAGAAATCAAATTGCTAAATATCGGCCACATCATGAGACGTCCGAAATAAGAGATTCTACGGCTCATAATCCAAGGAAAAATGGTGAAAAAAAGATCTTTGGACCGGGAAGAATGTCCTGGCTTAGGAATCCGCGAAAATGGTTTAATGTCAGGTCATATGACTTATTTAAGGCTGCAGTTTCCAAAATCTAAACAGCAATGATGATAGCCAACTTCCTGAATGGATATGGCACATGAAGAAGAAGCACAAGAGTAATTAAGTTATTCTTTTTCCTCTCCTAAGCGAAGTAGATTCTATCCTTACCTTTTTTACCAACTTCTAACCATGCACGTAAAGAGATAAGAAATGGTCGAGGTATATGGCGCATCTGAACTCCTGTATCAAAAATTTGGCGCATGTTATGAAAAAGGCTGGCCACCACTGAACTAGACAAATCCCATATTCCCTTATCATTCTACATACTAAAATACGCTGTACTGATTTCCCACAACAACTCCCTAAGGTGTACTTTCGACCTACTCGAGAATCTCACCAACAAGACCCATACATAGTTTAATATGAGGAGATTATATCCAAATCCCTCCAACTGCCAACTCCTCATTCCAAACCACAAACATTCCTTAAATTCAGGCACCATACACGTACAACTGACCAGCAACATCAGAACTTAACTCGGAAATTATCAACTCGGAATTAATATCGAGACTAAACATAAATTCACAATCGACGCAAAATTACGTGATCGTCAAACGCTGCAAATATTTTAGAGCCTTAACATACGGTATTCGGGGAATTTCCACGAAGACCGCAACAAACATATGTAAATCCATCTGTAGACTAATTCTTGACTACGGTTACTTATTAACTACTATCAACAAAGCAAGCAAACAAACTCGCTGAACGAACCGCAATACGACTCATCACCAAACTTAGACATCCCAACCAACAATCCTCTCTAAAACCCCTCTAACGAACTCTTCTATAGAAAAACACAGGTCCTATTAATTGCAGACAGGCATCACAGACTTACAAAAAAGTTTAAAAACAACCCCATGACGTGCAACATCATTGACGAACTTTGTTTAAAACGACAAGCTAGACATTCGAACAGAAAATATACCTGCAGAATCCATCTTGCATCTTTAATCGACGACAGATCCAGATCTCATGTTCATCGATATATCAAATTCCCATTTTGTATACTTTGTTTGTTCTATATATGTTTATTCCTGGCTAAAACACCACAGGTCGATAGTCAATTTATTGCATTATAAGTACAGAAAATTATATGTATTATTATTATGTTAGCCGTTTAGAATTGCGCTTTTAAATACTTTTTATTCTATTTCGTATGATCTCAAAAAAATAGTGGACGTATAAAGGTCGATTCCCATATGCGCGACACTCAGCTACGCGACGTCGTGCGTCGTCAAATAATGATTACATTGTTTTAAATGGGCACGTCGCGTAGCTGTCGCATAACCATAGTGAGAAAGTGCCCAATTAAAACTATCTAATCATTATTTGACAGGCCATGTCGCGTGACGTCGCGTAGCTGAGTGTCGTGTATATGAGAATCGGCCTTAATCCAGCTTTAATATGCGGATTTATTAATGAATGAAACACCTAATATTTTTTAAAATCAATAAATATTTAATTAAACTTTAGGATGAAAATTGATTCATTAATTAAATGTATGCTTTCTGTAGTAATTGAATATTCTAAAATTGATTTTATTTAGCCTTCTTTCACCTTGTACGCTTCTCAATTACATTTTTTAATCCTCGTTTAACCTACGAAACCTAGAAGATGATGTCTACACAGTCGGCCAGGTTTACTAAGATTTTAAAATTGTTACAAAGAAAGGATAAAGTAATGTACAAAGGCGGATCTGGCCTGCGGTCGAGAAATCAAGAAAAATCGAGATCAAAGTTTCCAGTCGCACAAAAATTGATCGAATCGTTTTATAGAAAATGTGAGGGGTTTATCTCCTTGCTAGTGTAAGTATCATACATAGCTTTAATCTTACTTACAGTCTATCTTAATAATAGTCTTCATATTACTCATAAGTTAGTCATTAGTTAGTAACCTACTTGACCTGAAATAATTTGTAATCCACGCGTGCGAAGCCGCGAGTTATAGCTAGTTTATAGCATAATTATAAAAAATATTATATTCATGAATTGATTTAAAATTACGATTACTGTCGAGCCAAATGCACGAAAATCTATCGAAAATGAAAAATATTAAAGACAAAAACGTAGATTGTTTTAAGTTTCAAATATATTGTCAAAATACAACATATGTTTAGCCAACACTGTGGCTTCTTCAGGTAATGAAGAAACAATTACCCGAGTGTCAGTATTGGCGAAGCATATGATGTAATAACAATAATAATAATCTTTATTGTCACCAACAGTAACAAATTGCTATCGACCACAAGGTCTTTCCGCCCACATGTTGTATTTTTACAATACATTTTAAACTTAAAACAATCTATGTATTTTTCATTTTCGATAGTTTGCATTTGGATCGACGTTATATTTAACAACAAAATTAGATACTTCAAAATTATAAAGTAATATCATAAAAAACAGCTGTAGTTTTTAAATAAATAAAATTTATAAATGAGCTTTTAATATGAATAATTGGATACAAAATCAAATATTCATTAGCTTTCAATAGCTTTATTAGTTATTAATATGTGTATTCTGCGTCCCCATAAATATTGATGAACTATCTACTATGAACTATCTGCATTAATAATAATAAAGAGTTTTGTTTTCAACGAAGTCCATAATAAATCAATTATTAAATATTTAAACATTTCTACTTCTTACAGGGATGAACAATTATATTGCAATAAAACACACGGAAAGTACTATCAAAATATAGAAAGTATCATGAGTAAAATATAATTGTTAACAAAAGTTAACCCTACAGAAATAGCAGCAACTTCAAGCGGAACTAAGAATGGCTGAAAAAATTGCACCTCTAACCAGTGTACGGAAACATACATGGTGGACTGATGAGTGTGGTCACCTCAAAAACCTAATACAACAAGCATGGCTGAACTGGATGTGCAACAGGAATGAAAGGACGCTACAATATCTTCAAGACGTCAGAAGAGCAGTAAAATCGCTAAGCATATTAGGAAATCGCTAAGAGTGATTCTTAAAAACATGAAAACACTAATTTAAAAAACATAGAAGAGGACTTCAAGAAACATCATTCTTGAAATTACTATAGAACATTCAAGCAGAAATTAAATATTCCCCCCTTCTCTCAACCCCAGGCAACATCGCCCATTCCAACTCTGAAAATTGTGCACTTCTTGCGGATTATTTTGGTAAACTAATCAACTGTGTGAAACCCCAGGAAACATTTCAATTTTGTCATACCCTTCGGAATCCTGCCTCGGAACCACCGGACCTACAGGAAATTCGGGAATTAATCCAATCCATGATAAACAACAAAGCGCCGGGAGAGGACCAGGTCGTTGCAGAACTATGTAGCTGAAAACCTCATCATCAAATTCAAAGAAATGATTAATGAATTCTGGCAAATTGAAAAAATTCCTAGAGATTGGAAGATGGCGATCATTCATTCAGTATACAAGACAGGTATCAAAACAAATCCAAACAATTACCGAGGGATTTCATTACCCTCAGTAACTCAGTGGTGCCGGGAGAGGACCAGATCGTTGCAGAAGTATAGAAAAATGTAAGTGAAAACCTCATCATCAGACTCAAAGAAATTATTGATGAAATCTGGCAAATTGAAAAAATTCCCCCAGATTGGATGATGGCCATCATCCATCCAGTATACAAGAAGGTACAAATCCAAACAATTAGCGAAGGATCTCATTACCCTCAGTAAATTACAAAATTATGTCGAAAGCCCTTTTGAACCGTACCTATCTTCAACTAGATCCCCCGATTGTTGAATTCCAAAGTGGGTTCCGGAAAAGCCGATCGTACACAGAGCAAATTATCAATTTGGAAAACTCAATGTCTTCTTCTGTTTGCTTTATAACCCGCGGTGGGTTTTTGCCTCTACAACAATCTTCTTAAATTCTGTCCTTTCGCAGGCTTTCTCTCTCCAATCCCTTACTCCCATCTTTCTAAGACTTTCCTCCACGTCTTCCATCAATATTTTCCTTGGCCTGCCTCTTTTCCTTCTTCCTACTGGCCGCCAGTCGTACATTTTTTTGGCTGGTCTGTCGTCATGCATTCTATACAGGTGTCCCAGCCATGCTTTTCTTTAAGCTTTTACATATCTCACCATGTCCGCTTCGTTTATTAACCTGCTTAGTTCATTGTTCATTCCTATCCTCCAAATTCCATGCTCATTTAGGATCGGTCCGTAGATCTTTCTGAGGATCTTTCTTTCAAAGATGCGTAGCGCGTCATCCTCTGCGGTGGTTAGGGTATATGCCTCGCATCCGTACGTTACTACTGGCCTTATGAGTGTTCGGTATATTTGAAGTTTGATTTTGTGACTCAATAACTTGGACTTCATCAGTTTTTGGTATCCGTAGTAGCATCGGTTTCCACTAAGTATTCTCGAGCTTGTTTCTTTAGCTATTACGTTTGTTCTGTTGATTTCTGTTCCCAAGTACACATAACTTTCAATCTGCTCAAAGCGATACTCGCCCAAGTTAAGGTCATTGTTATCGTGATGTTCTCTTCCAACTTGCATGTATTTAGTTTTTACCTCATTTATTTTCAATCCCCTTTTTTGCGTTTCATCGCCCAGCATCAATACATCATCTGCATATGCAGCAACCTGTGTTGATCGGTTGCCAATGTATCCCGTTATATTCAGCTTTCTCATGCATGCCTCTATGTTAGGTTGAATATCATGGCGCTGAGGGCATCTCCCTGCCTCACAACGATTTCGATTTTAAGGGCGGATGTAAGTTGGTTGTCTACTCTAACCGAGGCTTTCGAACCGGAAAATGTAGCTATTATTAGTTTTACGTATTTACGGGGTATTCCTAGCATCAGTAGATCGTCAAGGATCGTGTTTCTTTTGACGGTATCGAACGCCCGCTTAAAGTCTATGTAGATGTTGTGCAGCGATATATCAAACTCGTATGTTTTCTCCGACATTTGCCTTATGGTCTCTTAATCTGCCTTAACTCAATGTCTAACTTCCGTAAAATGTCAAACAAAAATTATGTTCATTATTTTTGTTGACTTTGCAAAGGCTTATGACTGTATTTACCGCGAATCTCATGTTCCTCTGCTCGCAGAATTTGTATTGGATCACAAGACAACATCAATCATCAAAAATACCTTCTTAAATGTAAGTTCAAAGGTTAAATTTATGGGATGTCTGGGCGCAGAATCTTCAATTAATACATGAGTGCGTCCAGGAAATGGATTATCTCCATTGTTGTTTAATTGTGCGCTTGAAAAAGTCGTCCGAGAATGGAGACGAGCTGGTGCACCATCCTAGAGACTGGGACCAAAACTCAAAGGGATAACACTCGACTGCTTGGAATTTGCGGATGACATAACGTTAATTCCTCCAAACATTTCTGATGCCCCGAACTAACTTGAATTACTCCAAGAACAAGCAGCAAAAATCGGCTAACGGATTTCTTTTGACAAAACAAAATTATGACGGATATTAAAACTGCTCCGACTACACTCCGCATTGGTAATTGTAAGGTCTCTCGAGTGAAAAATTTCAAGTATTTAGGTGAATGGATCAATGAAACTGGCAACGAAGGAAAATCTATAGAAGCAAGACTACAGAAAATGGAAACTGCTTTTCATTTGAGAAAACAAGTTTATAGCAAAAAATGTCTCTCTTGTAATTGTAAAATACAATATTATAAAACAGTAGTCTTATCTACAGCGCTTTATGCAGTCGAGACACTGAATCTATAACATGAAAACTGAGAAATCAATTGGAAATTAAGGAACGCAAAATCATGCGAAGACTTTTGGGACCAAGAATCAAAGTTGGAAATCACCTTCCAAAACCTATTGCTAACTAATGCAATCTATTTGAAAATTACTAAAATCAAAGACGCTATACGGATTATAAGAAGGATCCAATTCATTGAACATTTGGACAAAATGGACCGAACTAGGTTAACACATAAAATCTATACGTTTTTGCAAGAAAAAGGCAACAAGGCCAAATTGGTACAAACAGGCGGAAAAGGACTTGGCTGAATTAAGTTTTCCCAATCTCAAGGATCGAGAGGAAATTAAGAAAATTACTCATACACGGGGTTTTGAGGGAGAAGAACTACCAGACATGTCTGGTCGCAGCAACGAAAACTCTCTCAATCGTTGCGCATGAAGAGTTATTGGGCAAACATCAATGCCAGTAAATGTTGATTCCGCGTAGTCGTAGAGACCCATTCGCGTAGAAGAAGAAAACGTTATTTTATTTCTATGTGAAAAATCAAAAAACCGAAAATGTTGCAAAGGCAGAGATGTAGATACTTTTAGAAAAATGAAGAAAACGCGTCCTTTAGGATGTACCCCAAAGGTTTCGGAGAACAAATTCTCACTTTGGAATAATTCTCACAAAGTAAGTTTACGTGCAAGTTTGTTGCTTCCAACGCCAGTTGTTCTCAAGACACATTATTGATATTCATTCTCTTGATATATTAATAGTCTCTTTTCACGTCTATTTGTTATGACATCTCAGTAAAGAGCACATTAGCTACAAAACAGAGATTTATCGGAGCGATTTACTTCTGCAATAACGACTGTAAATGGCATTAGATCCATAAACCTATACTTATATTCGTAGAATTTGTAGCAAAAACCTCATGTGTTAATTCCGAAAATCCACTTCCCAGTGTAAGTATATAGTCTTGCATAAAATTAAGGCTTATTTTATTTATTGTTAAAATTAATGAACCTTATGTAAACTAATTTTAAAATATATTTAATTTATTGATTTAATTTGTAAACAAAATGAAAATGGGGCATATGGCATAATGTTTAGTAATGCAAAATGTTTTGATACCGCCGTTAAACCGTTTATTAAAAATAGTTTAGTTAAAATCCAATTTAAAATTAAAAATATATTAAAATTCAACTCAAATATTAAAATATTAATTGTTTACCATGATTTGCAATAATTCAAATCGGTGTAAATAATTAAAATTAGAATTTATTATTAAATTTATTCAAATTTTCTCCTTATTTTAAATATCACAATTAAATAATCTTAAGTGCAATCTACCCTTAATTTAAAATAAATTATCAAAAATATTCCCATAATTATTTACCCATTTCTGTTTGCATTTACATTTTTAATCTAAATGTAAAGTAAGTCGTGCAGGGGAAGATTTTTTATATGCGTCATAAATTTCCATATATTTTACGTACATTGTACCCCTTATGTGTTGCGTTCTTTGCTACGCGTTAGTACCACATATTTCATTTTTTTACATATATATCTCAAATTATATGCATGCGATTTAAATTATGCAATCGATGCCTACGGGTTTTTATTATCGCTTATGCGATTTTACATTTCCAACAATCTACATGAATTATATTTTTAAGCAAAATATATTTATTTCAACACGCTAGAATATTTTTACTATTTTACCTTTATTATTTTTTATAATAAATGTATGTGTACAGGGACAACTTTAAGGAGCCAATTATGCTGCCAATTAAATCTGCTGGTTTTAATTCTGCTGGTCAATTCTGCTGCCAATTAAATCTTATACGGGTACAGATGTAGAGCCGGAGTAGTCTTTGTATGTTGGGGTACTGTTACAGACTGAAAATGGCCAGTAGCAATTGCTTCGGGTTGGGCCAGCACCTGCAGGAGGAACCCACCAGGCCGACCAACCTGTTACATTTCAAATGCAAATTGTACCAGCTTTAAGTAAAACTATACTCTGTCCGGCGAGAGAATGCATCCTGTCTCGACGAGTTTAGCATTGTTTTGCGCATACCCCCACTTTATTTCGAGTGCGCGGTGTTTAGTTGTCCGTATTTGAAAAACTGACGCATATTTGTTAATTCTAACTAATCTGCGCGTACCTAGGCGCGTCCCTTGTCCCTCATACCTTCGCCGCAGTACAGCTGCATTCTCTCGCCGGACAGATTATAGTTCGTTTAGTCTTTCCACAAAATACGCCGAATTGTTGTCTCAGGAAGACCAAGTTATTGTAAAGCGATAAAAAATGGATTTCGGTCCTTCCGCGCACTTTGCACGCAATGCTTTCGGTCGAACACCTAGGACGACCACACATAGACACAACAAACCGTCCCAGTTTCTTCAAATTTCTTCATCAATCGTTCAATCGGTCTAGTATGCACGATCATTTCGAATATAAACATCACGA
The DNA here is from genome assembly GCA_944588485.1 of Phosphuga atrata. Lineage (NCBI taxonomy): Eukaryota > Metazoa > Arthropoda > Insecta > Coleoptera > Silphidae > Phosphuga > Phosphuga atrata. The sequence goes on along the minus strand of OX155896.1, from coordinate 50,305,900 downwards.
AGTGCGCGCATGATCTGTTTTACAGAGCACAACACAGCGTTTTAAAACCGAACCAAAATTAAATCACAAAGTTGACGCGTGACAGTTGAAAGACACTAATACATATTACAATTTAAAAAATATATCTCAAACTTGCCTCAGATTTTTAATATTCGTCATTTTGTTATCTTTCCCTTGACATAATATAACCTTAATCCTTTAGTTTATAAAATCCCTTAAAATTATTTTTCCCATATTTTTTTATTGTGCAGTGTCCTAACACAATGTATGAATTTCTTAGCCTTATTCTTTCATAACCTATACCGATCTATACCGACTAATGATTGATTTATCTCGCTTTCTCTAATACGCTTCTTGGGTCTATTCTTGTGAGGATTTGACACATTTTATCTAGTCTAAAAACCTATAGTTATTTTTTTTTAAATAAATTCAAATATTTTAGGATTGAACAAACGAGGTCTGTATAAATTAGTATGTCAATTTTCTCGCATTGAGTACAAGGAAGAATCAATTCATTTGAATTAGCCTGTGATTAATGGGTCATGGATTTCATTAATCAGCTGTTAGTGTGACAGGCAGCGGTTTGAACATTTCTACATATCTATTGAGGACGCGAGCTAATTCTAATTGATCGGGTTAGGGTGAGTTATAAAGTGTTGGTAAATATAGATAGCGTCTATACGCAATGTAGACAGGGGGACATGTTCGGGGTTAAGTGTGCTTCTGCGATATCAAATCTATTTTGGGGCAGTTGGGCAATAGTATTTTTAACGCAGACTTTCATCGGTCAACACTTATATTAAAAGTGCTATTGAACCAAATTTGTTCAATATTATATATTCAGTTAGTTGAGGCACCCAACGCCAAATTTTACAAATTAAAAAAATTCTTATGAAAATATATAATGTTTATTAAATTATATATTAAAAATGTAAACCTAACCTAACCTAACTTAGCTATTTTTCAGGTTTAGGTTGTTATAAAGAAACCACTTCAAAAGGAAGATGTATTAAAAAGAGAGCATCAATGAACATAATAATCAATTATGTCAAAAGCACTAATAACTAGGGATGAGCGATATTTTACTACCGGTGATTTAATCACCGTGATCAAAAAATCACTGCTCACTGCAGTGATCCAACATTGGCATTCGCGATGACGGGTAATTTCACCGTATCTAACTCACAATACAAATAACTACACATATACACTTCAGTATACAGTATATTCTTGATAATCCGACACATATGACACATATATACACATATGGACAAAAAAATTCCGGATTATCAGGATTAAAACGAAGCAATAACAATTTTACATATTTTATGTACAATTGTATTTCAGAAAGAATAAAATATGTATCTATATAATGTAAATGTCTACTAACAAAAAATATGTACAAATTTAGATAAACTTAGATAGTAAGACAATTGTAGAGTGGAGTTTGAGTACTGAAGATGGTTTAGAATCGTCAATCAAGTTTTTAGAGTAAAAAGCAGGGTGTATTGGCCAGACCTTTTTCCAAGAACAATGGATGGTTTTGTTTTTGACTTTATTTCTTCTGTGCGCGAGGTTCATTGCTGGGGTTATTCGTTCGGTGCGCGGGGCAACGAGAAGTAAAGACACGTGTTTCTCCAGAGCGCCGGATTACGGAACGTGTCGCATTAACCAACCGCCGGATTATCAAGATCATGCTATATTTATATTCTATCTATGATTCTTTTCTTTTGTGTTATGTGAAACGCTTTTTTCTAAAGCTAGTCCAGTCTTGAAAGTGATGCAAAAGCCAAAATTATTTTATTTTTAAATGCGAATTACAAATGGTAGTGAATAGATCTATTTTTTTCTTTTTTTTGTAAAAATATTGTGTTTTTTTTTTATTTCAATACGTTTGTTTAATAAACAACAAATTTCTCAAATGTATTTTTTTTTTCCAAAACAGTAATAATTCTGAAAGGTAAAGCAGCTCATTCTTTTTGTATATAAACTGAAATACAGGGTTATTTTAAAAGAAATAGACACCTTTGGTATTGTATAAAACAAAAATTATTTGTGATATTGACATGCATTTTGCGCTGTCAGATTGAGGAACTGTAGAAGTTTCGATAGTACAGTTGGTAGTACTGCGCAAGAATAATAGCTAGTAGTGCAGCATACGCTACTGAGAAAGCATATTGCGTGATTGAATTTGCCAAAACGAACTCCGTAACTATTGTCCAACGACATTTTCGAACACGTTTTGGAAAATCACCACATATTAGGCAATCGAAATATCTGGACGAAAGACTTTCACAGCGCTGGACAACCGCGTTCTCGCACGGTGGCCATCAAGGAGCCCCGATCTTACACCATGCGATTTTTTTTCAATGGAGATTTGAGAAAGATCTGGTTTACGTCACTCCACTTCCTACTGATTTAGATGAGTTAAAAAACTCATCAAGAGCTGTGGAAAATGTCAAAGCAGATAAGTTACACCGGATTTGGAATGAACTAGACTATCGCCTTGATGTGTGCCGTGTGACAGGAGGAGCCCATATTGAGCGCCTATGAGTTCCGAAAGTAATCTTTAAGAATCACTGTGTAAAATAGTTTAAACGAATTCATAAAAACGTTATAAAACGTTATAAGTTTTGGATTAATAAAACATTTAAAGTGTCTATTTCTTTTGTAATAACTCTGTATATGTAGTTGAAAAAATTCTGCTGATTAAATAGCAATATGCCGTGACTAGCGACAGAAACTCAAGTAGATTACAAGTGAATATCGTGTATCGTATTGATAGGTAAGTAGTTACTGGTTATTTTAGTTTGAATTCACTGGGCGCAAGATCGGAATTTGTAGTTTGTACTACAATAACGTGACCACGGTCATGAAAAATCACCCTCATAAAAAGTAACAGCCACTGATCACAACGATATCATAAAATCACAATATCGGCCATCACTACTGGGAATATAATCCGAAATATAATAATAAAAATAATATATAATAATAAACGCGAAAATCTCTTATCACTAAGCACGACTAACAATAAATACACAAATAAGTGAATTGTTTAACTTAACTTCAGAAAATTTATAGAAGGAGGGATTGTGTCTGTTTGACTCTCTGAATTGAGTACATCAATTTTATACATTAAAAATAACATAACATGTTTTATGTTGAAATAAAATAAACTTTTTGATACTATTACTAGCAAACTTTTACATCTTGTAAATTTTTATTACACCAATCTATCATATAACAAATAACAATAATAATAGAGAGTATTAAAATTTTCTTATATCTATACTTGGGGACTTTTCTAGAGACGATTGCGTTAGATTAAAAAGTTGTGAAAAGATTAGGTCAATTTGCTCGTTAAGGAGATTAACTGATGGATTACAGGGTTGTTTGAAAATTTCTAATGACTTCAGAAAATTGAGCTTCGGGACTTTGTTGCAATTATGCAAGATTTCAATGTTATCTATTTCGGAGAATTTTTAATTATATTCTAGATAGACTATGGTTAGAAAACGAACTTGTGTCTTTTTAAGACGAAAGGCACGGAAATGTTCTGAAAAACGCGTTGAAATACTTCGTCCTATTTGATTTACGTACACGCTATTGATATTGATACGACGAATTTTTTGAAGAGGTCGATTTTGTCTTTAACATAAAATAATATAGATACGGAATAATTTTGAAGAAACGTTAAATAATACTTGTAGATTTTGTTTTCGTAAAACGTTTGCTATTTGTTCGCTTGTTTTACCAAAATATGTAAATTAAATTAATTAGTTAAAAAAGGGAAGTTAAAGTTTTATCTGAATTTGACGTTTGCGGGTATATTTGGGTCATTGTGCTTTGGTTCCGTTATTTATTTATTAAATTTTGGATGAGTGAAATTTGGAAACCATTCTCTGTGACAATTGACATGATAGTATTTAATTCTTTATTTCTTTCGTGCGCGGTAAAACGGATGAAAAAGGGTCGATGTATCATGGAATTATACATCATGAAAATTTATGTAATATTGACTGATTTGATGTGAAGTGGATTGTATGTACAGCTGACACTAGTCGGTTTTCTATATATTTATTAATTAATTAAAGTTAGATCCAAAAAGTCTATTTTGTTGTTGATTGTTACATCGAGAGTGAATTTAGTTTTAAGATGAATGTGCTGTCTGACTAAAACACGCTATTACGGCATCGAAATCGTTTTCTTGTCAAATCTAATTTGAAAATGTGTTCTTCAATATGTGACAGAAATAAATCGGCTAGAAGTGGACGTAATTGAGATCCCATTGCTAAAACTGTTGTTTTTTTGTAGAATTGGTTATTAAATTTAAAGTAATTTTGATTGACACAGGTTTCTAGACACTCATAAAGCTCTGTTTCTATAAGGTGGTTGCAATTTGCTACATAGAGTATTTTTCGATAATTTGGAGGCATCCTTTAGTGGGTATATTAGAAAACGTACTAGTAACATCAAAGGATACAAGCTTTGAGTTTGTTGGAGTTGTTTTCGATTTAAAGAGTTCATATAGGGCAAGTTAATGCTTCACAGAATATTTTGGAGTAAATTTGGTTTTTTTTTTTGGGGTACAAAAAGGGTATTTAGTTTAATTGCTAAAACTCTTGCTAAACTGTTAATATAAGAGACAACTGGTCTGAGGGAAGAATCTTGTTTGTGAAATTTTTTATACAACCATTGGGATTTTGATTGATTATTTAATATTTTGAAAAAGTTTCTTTTTACTGTTCTCCTTCGAGAACGACAATCGAATTGGATTTATGTGCTTTTGTGTAGTAATAGTAGGTAAAACCTTAAATTTTTGAAGTGCAATTTATTTATATTATTTTGAAAGAATTAGCAAATAAACAAATTTACAAAATTTGTCTCTCCAGCAACAATAACTTTGAAACCAACTACCCGATTGCATTAAAACTTATTAATAGAAATCCAGAAAATCGTTAGATTATTTAGACTATAGATAGACAAAAACCTGGACTGGACTGCACAAGCAATGAACTTAACAAAACATCTGAACACAACAGTATATGCTCTAAGAATACTTAAAAGGTACCTAAACAGGAATATCTTAAAACTTTCGTAGCCATCTTAGATTTGGCATAATATTGCCGCCGCATGCCGCCGCACGTGGATTTTTGTATAGACATTTGCGGTCTTCAAGCAGGATGACTCTTCAAGCAAGTTTACATATCATCATATTTAAATAATCATTTCATAATCATCATCATGAACCAGCCTTCGACCTCCACTGCTGGACATAGGTCTCCCTCATGGCTTTCCATTGTTGTCTGTCTTGACCCGCCTGAATCTAGTTGGTTTCAATTCCTTTTAGGTCGTCGGTCCAGCGTATAGGTGGTCTTCTCCTGTTGCGCTTATCAGCGCGTGGTCTCCATTCCAACAATCTTTTCGTCCACCTGTCGTCCTTCATTCTGGCCACGTGACCGGCCCAATTTCATTTTGATGTCTCTGAACGAAAAAGCAATAATTGAATTTTTGCATATTTTTTGATAATGTCTGTCACCCCGGTCCCCTGTCGTAGACCCTGATTCGAAACATGGTCTCTTAAACCTAAACCTAGTATTGATCTCTCCATTTTCACTGTGCCACCTCGCTGTACGCTTCCTCGCTGTTGATATCGTTAGCGCTAAGGTGTCCGCTCCATACATGAGTACCGACAGAACACACGTTTCTCTTTAGGCAGATGGGAAGATCGCATTTAAAGACATGTTTTTCTATGTAATTTAAAGCGGTTTACTTTAATGCGGTTGCTGTTGTCATGTAATTTGACCGACGTGGTAGTGTTTTTGTATATGTTATAGATCAGTTTTGAGTATCTATAGTCCACTCGACATTCTCTCTGGGCTTCTATTATTGCTTTCAATTCGATCGTGCGAAATATAAACAGGAGGTCTATTGTATTGGACGGTTTTCTCGATGAGGGTCTTAAAACTCGGGTCGTAATCATTATTTCGGAAACCCGATCGGAATCAGGCTTGCTCTCTTGGTTGGTAAAGCTCAAGTTTGTACTCCAGTCTTGTTATTACGATTCTGGTAAACAGTTTATATAGATGGCTAAGGAGAGTTATAAGGCGGTAATTTTCCAGGTTTGCTTTGTCTCCCTTTTTATGGAGTAAGATGGTGGTCGCTTCATGCCACTTTCCGGAATAGTGCTCTCCTGCAGGCAAACGTTAAAGAGTGTTTGTAATTTCTTCAGCAGGAGAAAGCCACCAGCTTTAATTGTTTCTGCAACGATTTCATCTTCTCCGGGTGCTTTGTAGTTTTTCATTTTCGACAAGGCTCCTTAAATTTCCTCGAAGGTGATTTCTGGCAATTCTTCAGATCCCTGGTTAACGACACCTCGCTCCCGTGTTAGTGTAATAGGATTCAGAGGTTCCTGTTGCCGGTTTTTGTATAAGTCGTAATAGAAATTTTCGACAATGCTCACAATTTCCTCTCGATTTGAAGTGATGTCACCCTGTTTGTTTTTTAGTTTGGGTATTTCAGTTTTGCCTTCAGTAAAACGGGTACGCAGTACTTTCATGCTTTTATTATTTTCTATTGTTTCTTTAATTCTCTTACTGCGGTAGGTTCTGATGCTCCGTCTGGTTGCTTTGGAGATTTCTTTGCTTTTCGCTTTAAACTCTGTGCTGGTAATATTTCTATTGCTTCTCATCTGGTTGCGTTCGAGTATCAGATTTTTTGTGGTCTGGCTGATTCAATCTCCTCCTTTATTATTGACGCGAAATGTCCGTAGGCTTTCCTGTAGGGTCTCAGTTATGGCGCTGTTTAGGCTGTTAATATTTGTCTCTGAGTAATCACTGTTCTGTAGTCTGTTGGTAGATTGTAAATTTCGGTGGTGACTTGTACTGCGACCTTCATTGATCTATTGTACCCCACACTCTTCCTCAAATTGCTGGTATACTTATCCATTTAGAGCGCCTCCTCAGTCCTGGTTCCTTTCAGGAATTTCAGGATCAAGCAGTGGTCCCCAAGATACGTTTGTCTCTTGCGGAGTAGTGCGTCTGTTGGTAACATGGGTTTCAAAATCTCGAGGTGTATTCCATGATTGTTTCGACATTTTCTTTATCACTTTAAATCCTTCTCGGTCAAGTTCTATTTGTACCTTGCATCGTAGCATTCGATGGCCGCTGCTTGTCTTACAGTTGTTAAGTACTATTACGTCTTTTACAATTAATAATTTGTCTGAATAAAAAATGACAAGGTTTGCTGACGACATTGCTATCATTGAAGAGGATGAAGAAAATTTGCAAAAAGCGTTAACAGGAATGAATAAGATCCTACGAGAAAAGTACAACATGAAAATCAACCCACAGAAGACATAGATCATGGTATGCAACCGCCAGAAAACTAAAGCCAACATTAGGGTTAACGATGTACCACTGAAACAAGTTAATACGTTCACCTACCTAGGAAGCAAAATCACATCTGATGGCAAAAGTTCAGCAGACATAAAAAGCAGAATTGCGCAAGCCAAAATAGCCTTCAACAACAAACGGGTGCTTCTTACCTCAAGGAACTTAGATTCAGAGACCAAAAAAGCATTTATAAAATGCTATGTCTGGAGTGTGGCATTGTACGGCTCAGAAACTTAGACACTTGGTACATGGATAAGAGAAGACTAGAAGCATTTGAAATATGGTGTTGGAGGAGAATGCAGAAAATCTCGTGGTCGGCATGGATGACAAATGAAGAACTTCTTAGAAGAGTTGGTGAAAAAAGAGCCCTATTGAAAACAATAATGAGGAGAAGAGACCAGTTAATAGGACATATGTAAAGGCACAATGATTTTATAATCAATGTTATGGAAGGAATGGTACAAGGCAAAAGAGGCAGAGGAAGGCCCAGATTACAGTACATGAAACAAATTCAAGGAGATATAGGAGTAAAATCATATTAAAAATATAAAAGACTATCAGAGAACAGTGAGGAGTGGAAGAGAAGCTGCACAATTTTCGGATTGAGAAAGAGAGAGAGAGAGAGAGAATTTGTCTGAGATTATAAAACCGATCTCGTTACGAGTTCTACTATAATCATTTATGTAATCATAAAATATTGTAATTAAAAAATGTTCATAACTCGTAAAACAGCAATCTATAAATTAATCTACAAAATGAGATATTACGTGCTACAATTGAGTTGAAACTAATTGAGATACTGGCTGTTCAAACTAATTAGTGTCACAAAAAGTAGTATCACAGCAAAATGACAATATTTTTGAAATTACAAAAAAGAGTTTTCTATTGAATTAGTAGAATCCATAAATTAGATTAAATTAGCTTTAAGGCTATATACAATACATCTATGTAGTATCAACATTTAGATAACAATCTATGTTTGAAAATTGACTATGACGCATATGTAATAATTTCGAAAATTCCTTATATCTCCAAAAATATTAACAATGTTTAAATGAGTTAATATAGGGTGTCCCAAAATTTACGCAAGTTTTGAATTAGCCGCCATTTGTGAGGTATAGTGTTGCTAACAACAACAAAAAAGACAGTTTGACAGCTAATAGTTTAGGGTTACTAAAAATTGAGCACTGCACGAAAGAACAACGCGTTTTTATTCTTGAACAGTATTTTAAAAATGGTGAAAGTTCAAATTTCGACAAAATATGCTCGTAATATTGTTTCAATTCTTCAACTGAGAAGAATATCATTAAAAAAAATTCAAAAAGATGAAGCTCATTTTCACCTTGTTGGCTTCGTTAATCGTCAAAATTGCTGGATTCGGGGTTCAGAAAACCCACATGTTGTTATCGAAAAAATGATGCATCTACAATGTGTCACTATTTGGTGCGGATTTTGGGCTGGAGGCATCATTGGACCATATTTCTTTGAAAATGAGGCTGGTCAAGCAGTAACTGTTACTGGTGTTCGATATCGCAACTTGTTAAGAGTTCTTTCTTCCTAAATTAGAAAATCTTGATGTGGACGACATGTGGTTTCAACAAGATAGTGCCACATGCCATACATCCCGTGAAACAATTGAATTACTTCAAGAGACATTTCCTAGCCGTGTACTCTCTCGTTTCGGTGATCAGAATTGGCCTCCTAGATCATGTGATTTAACCCCAATGGATTTTTTTCTATGGGAAATTGGAAAATGGTTTTTTTAAGTCACAGGTCTATGTCAACAAGCCTCTAACCACCCGTGCATTGAAGGAAGAGATTCAACGCTGTATCAGTGAAAATCAGCCACATATGTGTAGAATGGTAATGGAAAATTTTGAAAAAAGAGTTCATATTTGTCAGCAAAGTCGTGGAGGTCATATGTCCGATATGTTATTTCATACGTAACCCTAGACTACATTATGTTCCAATAAAGAAACATTCAACATCCGGATTACGGGCTATTTGTCCCCCAAACGCAATTTAGATGCCTAAACTGGATTCAGTTATCTAGAAAATAGTCGGGGAGGCAACAACTGGGGCGGTTTTCACTAACCGTCCGGGTTGCTCACCCTGGCAGTGCATATCCGAGGCAGCGCATACTAAAAGTCAAAGTGGAATAGGGGGTTGAGAGCTCCCTCCAAACCACTTTTAAGAAAAGAAAAAAATTACGAAACAAAATTGTGATCGAAATAACTATAACTATAAACTAAACAAAATTATTTTTAAAATAGGAAGCGTCTGAGAAAAATGATTGGTTCTGTGATAGAAACTTAAAACAAACGGAACACAGCCTGAATACATAAATATATTTAGCCTTTCCGGAGCTCTATAACAATTATTGAGTCTTGTTAGGACTACCAAAACAAATCTCAGATGAAATTTGTAAGTCCTTTTACAGCTATCAGTCCACCTACGTGGCACTCATCAAGAACCATAAAAATAACATTGTTTTTAAGATCATGTCTTTAAGATCATGTCTATATCCACTCAAGGTATCTTTTATGAGTTTATGTGATACTTTTTTACCAAATTTACTTGATATCTTGGCTCTTCTCACTTGAAAGTCTGCCGACCGTCTGCCGAAAGTCTGCCGTGTTCTGGGGCAATGGAACATTAGTATCATATGTTTTTAAAATTCAAAATGCCGCAGAAGATAAATTCGGAAATGCCAAAGTATTAACGACCGTCGGCACTTATTTACACGAAGCGTTATTATTTATATTCAAAAATTAAACTCTGTTTGACCAAAATCATATTAACAACAACATGAATGCAAGAACTAGCAAATTGAACTACAACTATTATTTATATTAAAAAAAAAGTCTTTTTAAAGAATATCGTATTAACATGAACATGAATGCAATAACTAACAAATTGATTACAATATTCCTGTTCACAGACTTACAATGTCAAGAAGGTTACCATCATCCAGTAAGATAGATTTGTTTAATAGATTGCCAAAGGCCATAAAATTGATAGCTACATTAAGGGTTGTCAAGAAGCAGCTTCAATACCTACTCATTGATATCGAGCCGTACTCCGTAGAAAAATACAACGTAGGAGTAAAAGCCTACTAAAGTTAAAAGCTAACCGACAAATTTCATTTACTTTACAAATGTTTGCAATATATGTTTGCTCTTTAAATGTAATTGTATTACGTTGAAGCTTATATAATGAAATAAATAGTTTGATTTGACTGAATATTTTCAACTTGATTCATATTTAATAAGTGTACAAAGTTTGAATAAAATCCATTCGAAAATATTGAAGAAAATAATTTATGTAAATGTTTATTTAATTTTATCTCGATTTTATCCGGCGCTCGTAACAAATTTCCTAACTTACTTATAGACCGTAAGTAAGATTTGAAAATTGTTACGGGCTTACGAGTCCAATATTAGTTTTCATATTAGGTACTCACAAGATAATCTATATTTGGTAAATATAGCTAACCTGAATTATTTTATTGAATTAATTTTACTGATAAAAAATCCATGCAAGCGAAGCTGCAGGCTATAGCTTGTTTAATATAGTATAGACTATCTCAGCTTAAATGAAAAACAAATTAGCTTGAATCTAACACTTTAGTAAACACTAACAATTATCTAACACTTTATATTAAGGGTAACACTAAGAATTAAATGAAATGTGCAACTATTTCAAATTAATAAATAATATTTTTAATATAAAAGTTTTCATGGCATTGTTACAACAACTTCCGTCGAAACCTCATAATCCGAGACAGTCCAGAAAAATAAATGAATTGTATCTCATAGCGACGTAATAAAACTCATAGAGTTCCAGAAATATTCAACAACAATGCCAATAAATAATTTCAAGCCAGAGTTGAAAAAGCAGTGAGCTTTATTTAATAGCAGCGTGGAATAACAAGTTAATTTCGTCATGGTATGGGCCTTTGTGTGTCCCAAATCAACACGGCCACAAATCGATAGATCGGTGTGCGCAAAGGGCACGTCTTTCACGAACATCTGACGGGTTAAGTGTGTATTTATTGTGTTCTTTGAACAGCCCAGGGATTAAATTAGATCTCAAGTATTTTACTTCCCTGATAAAACAAACCCAAAAATAGAATACAAACAAAAAAACAAAAGAAATTGCAAATTTCTATTAACTAACTCACAATTAATATATAAACAATTCGTGAATTTACCGAAATAATATAGAAATTAATAAATATAGCCTTCTGTTCTCTTTTTCGTTTAGTTTTTGTTTTCTTTAGTGTCTAACTTGCTCTCTATTATCTCCCTTGTATGGCCTTTGTAGTACTGTCTATTCACTTTCTCCTCTGTCCACCTTGCCGGTCTAGTTAGATCTATTTTATCTTGTCTTCTTTCTCTAGTATTACTTATATTTTATATAATTTACTATAATTTCTAAACAAGATCTTCTCTGCCTAGACGAGATTTCTATTTATATTTCTCCGGACAAGATTTCTGTGTATATTCTGTGTAGAAAAATTATTATAATAGTAATATATGTTTATTGCTATACCTATAATACATATAAATACAATAATTGGCTATCGACCCGCGATATTTCAACCATTTCTCGTAGATTTTATCAATATAATCTTTTCACTCCTTATCAGTGTCTAAGTTTTGCTCTAGATATACTACAACTATAAATATTTAAATAATAATGTAATAAATATTAATGTGGTATGTAGATCATTTTGATTTTACTTCAGAATATTTTCCTTTGTATTTGTGAACTCGTGGGCCTATTTACGTCGCCTGAATTCATAGCCGGAAGTGAAACGCTTTCCTGTAGGAAAAATGATCCAACTCCTTCAAAGAAGTGGGAAAGTTTGAAGATTAACTGTGGATAAGCTTTTGGATAAATAGTATAAGAGTTATAAACGTTCAAAACTCTCGCGAAAGTTTTAAGCAGAAATACGATATCTAATTTGCACTGTTTGATTAGTGAGCAAGTTCGAGACTGTTTTACATAACATAAATATTTTAAGATAACATAAAAATCTCTTTATTTGTAACTGATCCGCTCCTTGAAAATACTGTATAGAATCTCTTAACATATTTTTCTATTTTGCGTCTGTAATGGATTCATAACAGCACCCATATGCGTGCGGTTATGGGATTATGGCATGTTTTCTTTACTTATAAATGTCATAAAAGGGCACAAAATAGAAAAAATACTATAAAAAACTCGTTTGTAAGGCGTTTTTCAGTACGTCCATTAGAAAACTCCTCGCTACGCTCGTCGTTTTCCAAAATTGTACGCGTGCTGTGAACTCGTCCTTTAATTTACTATTTTGTGATAATAATCACTGAAACTTTTTATCAGTGTAGAAATGTTTGGGACAATTAATATTGAAATATTTGTTTTAATATTGATGTGAGGCAATCAATCAATTGGTTTGGAAAGAGAAGATGAATCACAAAAGATTGTTAAAATCGATGGAATTAATAAGTGGAGGCCGATTGCTAACTGAACAATCCATCATCTAGTTTCACAGTGGAAGTTAAAACAGACGTGTGTTAACAGCGGAAAATTACAAAAAATATCTCTCAGATTACCTCTTTAGTCCTGTGGCATGCCTGTTAGTACAAATTGTCCTACTGAGTTAAACTAAAAACCACAATCGGTTATCGATTTCGACCATGTTTCCCCTAATTTTCCCTTGAAAAATGCAAGAGGCTAATATATTAACAAGCTCTTGGGGTTACAGCTGCGATAAATAAAGACCGGCATGTCGTGCATCGTCGAAACACCAAACGAAATCTTGCTCGTGACTTATGCATGCATCTAGGGGGTTCCTTTCAGACGCCATAATAAAATAATACATTTAAAAGGTTGTAAAACTCCCGGCCTAGAAAACACGCCAAACATTTTACTACCGAATGCAACATTACGGTCACCCCTTTTTTTATTCACTTACAATCCATCCAAACACAACATTCACTTTTAGTACCCCATAACAAACGTACTTTGTATATTAAATATAATAAATTAATTAGAAGATATACTCTAGATAAACTACAACTATAAAGATTTAAATAATAATGTAATAAATATTGACGTGTTATATTCTTTTCGGGAGCTATAAAAGAAAATCGTCTTATTTTACGTATTCATAACCTTTAAGAACAATCAAATAAGGTTAGCGCATTCGGAATGAAGGATTTATGTAGCGTATATATATGAATTACTTTGTGTCAAGCTTTCATATTCAATTACCAACATTTTCATTTTTTAATATAGTCTTGCCCATACCCGCCTGCAAGTAGGAGACCCGGGTTCGATTTCTGGTCGGGGAGGCAACAACTAGGGCGGCATTTGCACTAACCGTCCGGGCTGCCCACCCTGTATAAATGCGAAGTATGCGATACCGGGGTGGCGCATACTAAAACCCAAGTGGAGTAGGGGGTCTCGTGAGAGCTTCCCCTAAACCACTTTTATAAAAAAAAAATATAGTCTTGCAAGAGCTTGAATACGTTAATACGGTAGTTAAACCCATTCTGACATATGGCTGCACGGTATTGGAAGCAATGCTGGCGTATGACCAGCATTTCTTCCAATCGAACAATTATCCGTAGAAGCACAAGAATCGTGCAGTAAATATTATATATAAAAAAATTTGGAGAAAATTTTGAACGAAAATTTCATCAGATCCTAAAATTATAAGTTTCCGAAAACTTTCGTAAATAAAAATGAAGACGTTTTTTCCGGAAGCCATCGAATTATTTGCTAAAATTACAGCTCAAATTTTGCAATCAAATGAATCAGATAAATCTGATAGTGATTAGGTAATAATTTTAACTTTTTTCCATTCAATTTGAATAAATCATTTTGTTTTGTATATATTCCCTTTTTTATTGAAACCTCAATTCAAAGAACCAAATTCCATGAAACAGTAAGTTTTTCTAGACAAAATCAACGATCGGTTAATCAGTTGAATATCAGTTTTCAATTCAGTTTCGTGTTCAGCAACTTCTAAAACCCCTAAATCCCAAGTGTTAACAAAATTGAACGCTTTTCTCGAAAAATTATCAGCCATTTTGCATCCGCCATTTCGAGTTAAGTTTCTTGATAAGCGACCTCAAAAAGTGAGGAGACCAAAAATCACAATATTTGAACGATCCCTTCATATTATAGGCGGCTTTTTGGGATTTCAGACCACTGTGCGTTGAATCTGAAAAAAGTTGGCCAAAAATCGAAAAAAAGATAGTCAACAAATGAGTTTATTTCAAAAGAATCTTGTTGAATATGCTTCAGTGTATATTATTTCAAAATAAAAGTAGGATAACTTTTCTGGTTGAGACGCTACGCGAGTTAAAAGTTACCCTTGTCGACACAGCGCGCATACGTGTAGCGGCTCCGAAATATCTTTGTTCATTCAAGTTCGTGTTTTTACTCGAGTGTATTTTTCCAATTCTGTTTGATGGAGTTTGTTAAGGAAGGTATTTAGAATATTTACGTATATAACGTTTTCATAAACTTATACTCGGGTGTATTAGAAATCATGTCAAAGATGTGTCTACATAATGGCTTTTCTTGTAAAAATTTCAACCGTAAATTGGTAAAAAAGTTATCAAGGCAGTGGCAAGAAATTGAGATATGGAGCATATAGATTAAAATATTTTGTAATAGAATCTAGAAGAAAATCTTTCCCATGTCTGCCTCTGTACATGTGAGATTAGAAATACTAGACATGTGCCGCCGCGCCGGGCAAATTGTTTGATACTTTAGGACAGTGTTCTTCAACCTTTGTCATCCCGCGGAACCCTTTTTTGAGAATATTCTTTTTATGGAACCCTCTGTTTAGTAGCAATTTGATTAAGGGGGGAATCGCATTACATGTTACGAACAAGGTTCGTCCCAGCATTTCTTATAAAATTCTTATAAGATATTTATTTAATATTTATTCTTATAAAATTTTTGTAAAAGTCTCATAATAAATAAATTTGCATTTACTAAAACAAAATTATAACTTCATATAAAATATAAAATACTTGTACTATACATACATAGAAATGAAATTATAATCAAAAGATTTTTTTTTTAAATTAATGACTTCGTTGTGTTTTAGTTTATGACTGCATAATTTATCAATATCTGGTTGGATCGGTGTTAATTAGAGACGCATATCATTTTCGGCATCAAGTCGATTTCTATACATAGTTTTTGTAACGACGTATGTGGAAAAGGATTTCTCACAGAGATAGGTTGTTTCGAAAGGCATCAATTCCTTAACTGCGCGTTTGGAAATTTCCGGATATTCTTTCCTTAATTTTATCCAATGCCATCCGGTCCAAATGTAAATTGTAATGGAGTGTCGGTAAATATATCTAGAAATTACTCTCTTTTCTTAATTGGCAAGGTATCCACATCACAACACTCATTAATAGTAAATTAAAGGACGAGTTCAGTGAGCGCGATTTTACAGCACGTGTCCAAGTTTGGAAAACGACGATGGAAACGAGGAGTTTTCTAATGGACAAGTGCTTAAAAACGCCTTACCAACGAGTTTTGTATAATATTTTTTCTATTTTGCCCCTTTTATGCCATATTGAGAAAATTGTGAGTGCGCACATAACCGCACGCAAATTAGTGCTGTTATGAGTTCATTACAGACGCAAAATAGAAAAAGGGATTTTCGATTTAACGTAAATTATTGCAAATGTGGGGGAAATATTCAAAAAATGTCTTTTGCAATCCCGTTAAATGATCCAAAATATGATTTTTTTTTATCCTGGCCGAATTCGATATTATTGTTTTCCAGGAAATCATTTAAATTAGGAAGAAACATTCTGTATTACTTTTGGTGATGCATTCCTCCCAATCCTTCATTTTCGATTTGATTGAGTTTACTTTGCTATTGACCTTAAAACAGCAGTAGTTGGTCCTAGAAGTGAAAGATTAACTTCGTTCATGTACGAAAATATATCTGCAAGATTTTGAAGTCAATTAGTGTCAGTAAGTTTTCCAGAAAATTCACGTTCAGATAAAAAGATTCGAATTTCATCATGCAAGTCCCAAAGTCTGGTCAGAACCTTTCCACTGGATAACCAACCATCTTACTTCAGTACGAAGAAGGAGATTTTTATGTGAGTTTCCCAGTTCATCGTACAATAGGGCAAATACCCTGGTTTTAGGGGTCTGGATTTTAATAAATTTAACCATCTTAACGGCCTCATTGAGAACTTCTGCAATGCTTTTGGTGTCCGTTTAACAGCGGGCACATGACGATGAAGACAGCAATGGCTGGCTTTGATGTCTGAAACTACTTTTCTTTAAACGTGCTATTACGCCCTTTATAATACCAACCATAGCTTTAGCTCCATTAGTGCATATATGATGACATAAATTCCAAGAATTTGAATGTTTTTCAAAATATGCATTAAGTAAATTAAATATTTCTTCACCTGTTGTTTGAGTTGGCAGAGCTTTGCGCAAAAAAGCATATCTTCCTGAAAATTGGATTCGTGTATGTATCTCACGAAAACTAACAAAATTGCTAATCCAGCCACTTCTGTAGATATGTCTGTTCATTTGCAGAGTGAATCCATCTTTAGGATTTTTCAAATGACTTACTAGTTCCACTTCGCAGTAATACATATGACATATCTTTAATTCGTCATGAAGTCGTCGTATCAGACAATGGGACAAGGTCAATTTTGTTTGCAATTTGCTGATTAAATTTGAATTTTGTACGAGCTTTAATTAATTTTTCTGCATTCGTTTGAGCTTCGCGCAAACTAACTAAATAAGACGCTTTTAGAACATTTTTATTATCATCACGAACATACCTTTCAAATGCATTCTTTTTCTGCTGTAGTTCAAGATGTTTTCTTTTGAAATATTCGCTTTTACCTTTTAAAGTCGGATGTTTATTTTCCAAATGACGCTTTAACTTTGCAGGATTTAAACTGCTGTTGTTGACTACTTGCTCACATACCACACAAAACACATTTTTATCGCCAATCCAGGTAAATCCAAAATTCAAATAACCTTATCATACTTTCGTATTTTTTGGTTAGTAGATCCTGATTTATTTTCTTCTTCAATATCAGCTCCAATGTTGAACGGAAAACTGGTGGAATTTTCAATACAGCAACAAGCTTTTTCTTTGGATTTTGATTCCAATTTCCCAGTTTTAAGTCAATTCTGCATTATATTTCTAAAGGATTTTAGGATAAGTTAAAACAAGACTCAATTTATTATAAAATAATTAACTTACTACCGTTTGCATTCGTAAGACTTGAAATGAATAGTTCCAATATGAAACTCCAATCGACACACGTGTTCCAGAGAGCGGCGCAACTACAGACGATGCCTGTAGTTGTAAACGCCGCGCCGGTTAAAGTTCAGATTATTTTAGCATTGATTCGCGGAACCCCTGGATGTTTTAGTGGAACCCTGGGGTTCCATGGAACACCGGTTGAAGAACACTGCTTTAGGATCTACGCAGACACAGTTGAGTTGCGGGACTACCTGCTATTGCAAAATTTGTTTGATAATTTTCATATATCGGAAGTCTTATTTTAATGTTTATTATTATTTAATCAATAAATTTTCATCATTTTTGCAATTATTAATTCGAATAACACTCGTAAAAACACGCGAAAATATTATTGTGAATAAATTACTTAATATTATATCGCTTCATGTCTGCATTTTAGAATGGCGTATTGATAAAATAATCTGAACTCAGTCAGAGAAATCTGGACAGTCGAGAACTGTTCGAGAACATACGGAACGATTTGAAGTTATTGTTAGACTTGGAAACTCAATGTAAACGGTTCTAGGAAGATTTCATCACTAAAATGGAATTTTTCAAATCCATGACGAGGATCAAGGTTCTTTGAAGAAGCTGTTGTCCACACTAAAAAAAAAGAGATGGAAGGTATCTCAAACAGCAACAGAACGCTTTCTCCGAAACAATGAACCGTGGCTTTTTATTACAGTAGTTAGTTATTAATCCAAAATAACTGCAACTCCAATTTTTGTTTTAATAAAAATCAATCAAACACATAAACTGTTATTATTTTGCAATTGTAATATTCTAATTGTTATTACCAATATTGAAAACCCTTATATACCTATTCGCATGAAATTCCGAACAAATTTTAAAGAAGTGATTGCCATTTCGAATTTAAAAATTGCAATATTACTAATTGCAAAATTCGTGCAAAATTTACTAATTGCAAAAATCACTGACCTCCAAAACCCTCATGTACCAATTTAAATGAAATTTCGATCAAATTTTAATAAAGTGGTCGGCCATATTGGATCCGCCATTTTGAATTTTATGATTGCATTATTAAATTCGTAAACAGTGACTTGGAAAACCCTCATATATAACGTGACCACTTTTTCATTGAGGCAAAACGGGACAAATGTGATGAAATGAGAATTATAATTTAGTTACGAAAGCAGACAAAAAATTCAAAAAAATATATTTTATCTACTCACACACTAAAATGAACACATTAATACAATATTGTATATGAAGGAGGCCATTATTATAATAGTGTGTAAAAGTATCCAAATTGTGCGTAAAAGTTCAATGTAAATCAAATGGAGTTTTATTATTAAACGATCTCTGTTTGTTGTTACTATGGCAACAACTTGCGTCATTAAACAAAAAACATAGACGTAGTGAATATAAATTTTCTGGCGAGCACTCGTAACTAGGGATTGCAAACCGGTGTCATTTTCAATCCGGCCGGATCCGGCCGTATTCCCATAGATCCGGCCGGATCCGGCCGGATCGTTTGCGGATAGAAATTCGGTTGATCCGATTGGGATAATTTACCATTTTTGTTGCAAAATGGACTGTTTCCAGGATAATCGAGTGAGTGTATTATATAGGAGGTTTACACACATACACACACACACACATTTATAATTAGACAAACAATTAAAAATCTAGTACAGTGCAGGTCTTAGTATTTAACTTTAATAAATCTAACATAATATGTAACTTTACTTAATCTACTGAGATTACAACTATTGGTTATTTTAGCATACGAACAAGTCCTATTGTTATATTTATGACAGACATCATAATGAATCTCTCTAATGAATAGCACAATTATAACAATAATGAGTTTATAACTATTTAGTTTATTCAACTTACTATAAATACCGTATTTGCCGGTGTATAAGGCGCATCCTAAAATTGTACCTATTTTTGTGTACCTATAATGCGGACCTATATTTTAGAGGCAATTTTTGTGGAAAAAAAGTGCGCGTTATACACAGGCAAATATATATCATTTATCACAAAATCAATTTTGGTTTTGAAAAAACCAGGTGGCGGTATGCGCATCACCCATTTAAAGTGCAACAGCGCGATTATTTTACCAAAAATTAGCATCACCAGATCCCGGTGGCGGGATCCGGTATATTGGTACCGGATCCAGCAAACGTTTAAAGATGCCGGATCCGCGGGATTACCGGATCCGGTTGTCCGGATTGCAATCCCTACTCGTAACGTAGTACGTAACGTATCTTTTAAACAATAACGTCTCGTCAAAAAAGATTTTTCTCATCAAAACACATTTTCGCAAATATTATTTTTCGGAAAATGGTTACTAATATATTCAAAAGATTTTTCCACATATTCCCATAAAATCTCCTTTTTTAATGTCACCCAATGAAAATTTCAGAACAAGGTGCCATTAAACGACCGAATTTTCTGAAAGAAATCTGCAATTTTTATAATAACTGCTTGGAATATCTTGAAGAATAGACAGTTCAATTTGAGGATAATAAAAAATTTCATTGGGTGACACTTGAAAAAGGAGATTTTATGAGAAAATTTTGTAGAAAATTACGTGGAAACACAAAATAGGGCAGAAGGACTTTGTGTTCGATAACCGTTTGTATAATGCATAAAGTATACAATAAATATATGACACGTTGCGAATACGAAGGGCAAACTCAACATGGAGTCTTTTTGTTTTTTTTTTTTCGCGGATGGGATCAGAACCCTCTCGAGAATCCGCAGGTATAGGTTCCATGTTGAGTTCGTCATAAGTTCATCAAAAAAAAACCACACTTTTGAATTTTAAAATTATTCTATGAAATTCGTAATCAGTGACCTGGAAATCCCTTATATTCCAATTCGCGTTTAAATCTGAAACTTCTTTCTTCTTTCCAAAAAGGCTATCATTTACCCTTCAAAACACAACTACTTTGGACAGAAGGAAAAAAACACATGTCAAGGCGGGCTGGACTGGTAAACAGACGGCTCAAAAAAGGACAGTGGAAGTGGTGCAGGAATCTACGTACTATCCCTCTGGAACAATTTATCTGTGCTCCGGGATCATATGCCACGACTTTTCAAGCGGAAATACACGCTATCGTGAACTGTGCCCGTGATTGTGGCAGGCCTACTTACAGGACACTGTCCTCTGCGAGAACATCGGCACTAAATAGGGATCTGGAAACATGAATTTCTATGAAGACTTTATAATGAGGAGGATGAAACTGCCTGCCATATAATCTTCCATTGCGAAGCAATTGCATGTAAGCTCAGCATTACAGCAAATAAGATCCCCGTGAAGAACATGGCAGCTAGACTCCTAGAATTAATACAGGGGCTGGAACTATTTGCATGAATGCAACAATGTGGGGAAATACAATAGATCAATAGCCCGCAGTGCTTTAAGGGCTTACCCTCTGGACCTACATTAAAAAAAAACGAGCTTGAATAGAAATAAAGTTTAATCTGATACCAATCTTTATAAAGTGAATAAAAAAATAAAGTATAAGTTGTTTGCCTAATCAAAGCCGTTATATCTACAATATATAACCGCTTTATTACTTTTTATGTGTTAATAAGATATCATATCTGATAAATATAATACCAGCTATTATCAATAGTACAATCTCTTACTATATTATTGCTTGTTTTGATTTATGTATATTATAGAAAATTTTAATTTTTTTGGTTATTTGTTCTAATAACCGATTATTAGTTAAGTAATTAAAATAACCGATATATTTTTCCTGGTCCTTGAAGAATATCTCCGTTTAAGTTCAAGAATATCTTCTCTATTTAAAAATATTGTCCTATAAAATGTGAAGTTAGTATATTTTATAGTTGTACATTTAGAGATAAATTCATAAACGACGATTTTTTGGTGAATCTGCAATAAAATATTCAAAGCAGAAACAATATAAGAGTTTTTACAACATCGAGGCAAAAAAGTCGTAAACATTATAAAGTTTCTCCAACTTTTCATTGCTTTTAACAACGTCTAACCCTATTTTCCTCTTAATAATTAATAGAAAATGCTCCACAAAATCTCGCACACAACAAAATAAATTAAAAGAAAAACCTTCTTTACCACATAATAACCATATAAAGAACCATTTCCATTTTAATTCTAATTTAATTACTTTTATCATAACTTTAGAAAAGTTAAGTAGACTTTAAAGTAGAAATAATGTTTTGTAAACGCATAAATGAGTTACTCGTCACTTAAAGGTTACTTAAAAAATTAAATATAAGTTATAAAAATATGTAATCTCCGAATTAAATTAAAACAAAAAGACTTTGTGGACAAAGAAAAACATTATAAACCCCCAATATTTTCTAGCCTGCTTTTCACTACTTTCAACTATCCTACGTTTTTCTTTTGTCATGTAAATACATGTAACCTTTTATCAACACATCGCATTTGTTCCAATAAAACAAATGTGACTTCTAACATAAAATCTTTACAGAGAGAATATGACGAAGCAGACAAGTCTAGACAGAAACCTAACAGTGAGAGAGGATGTAATCTTGGTACCATATCATAAACAATGAAAATGGAGGAAACAACTTCGAACCTAGTGTAAGTAATGATAAGGGACATTACAATACTTTTTTTTTGCAACCAATGTGGGTCAAGGGCTGTAAGCCCTAAAAACACTGCAGCCTCGTGGCTTATAGTATTTCCCCACAATATTCTGTTCATGCGAATAGGTCCAGCCCCTTTGTTAGTTCTAGGAGTCTATGCGCGATGTTTTTCACGGGGATCTCATTTACTGTAATGCTCAGTAACAATACTTATACTTATACTGATACCATATGAATGATAGGGAGCAATAATGGTATCAAAAATGAGGGGTGGTACAATCTTGTACTGGTGCCATATCATAAAGCTGTGACAAGAGGGAAAATGTAATTTAGGGACACAAAAACACTCTGAAACAAAAATTAGCATTTTAAAGCTTAATATTTCAGAAACGGTTCTCTTAATCGAAATATTGTTCTCACAAACCTGTAATATTTTTGAAAGAACTATCCAACGATACCCTACACCATGGGGTAAACGAAAAAAAGGGCTTCTTTGGGGTAAAGGAGGTACCCTCAAAAAAAAACAAGATTTTATTTTGCCGCTATGTCGGCATGACTAATCTGTATATCCATGCTAAATTACAGCTTTATATTTCTTATAGTCTCTGAACTAAACTGTGGACGGACGGACATATCGAAACTATTAGGGTTCCTTGTTGATAACAACGGAACCCTAAAAAAGGTAAATCTATCATTAGAAAATACAAATGGGGCCAATATGCTTTCTTCAACTGCCGTACCACTCATTCATCTTCCTCTCTGTAAAAGAACAATATCCAATGGATAAACATAGAAAATGTGGAAAAAATTCAATGGGCCACTTGACCGCAGTGTTTGAAGGGCTTATATCCACATTTGAAGAGTAAAAAAATTCAATACATAACGTCTATACCATCCCTCGAACTAAAAACAATTTTTTCTCTCTTATTACCTCTCATTGTTATCAATCACTTCACTTAATTACGGAAATGATTTCAGAACGGGGGAATTGATGGGCTTCGTGAAGGTATCGTTCCGTCCACCAACGGTTTCCCCTTTTTTCCGCGTTATCAATTCGTCCCACTTTCCTAGATTAAAAGGCGAAATCAATACGAAGGGAGCGCTGAAAAAATATATCTAACGAAACGAAATGTTTGAGACTCTCACCTGCCGCAACTTTAATTACATTACGGCACAATACATCTTGATTCAACTCTTATTAAATACTTCATTAAGATCAATGGCTTATTGTTTTGCCGTTTTCTTTATTGTTTAAGGAACTTTTAGTTATCTCAGCAATCTATTAATTAACAGAAAAAAAATAATATCATTTATTATGTCTGCCGTATATTATTAAAATTCATTTAGATTAGATTGTAATCTATTGTTGAATATTGATGTAGCCTCATAAACGTAGTGTATTAGCATAAGCCTAAAACGTTGTAATCTGCAGATTAGGCTTGTGTTAAGCTGTGACAATCACTCTGTGTGTATACTCACACACTTTGCCAAATTGACTTTGGCGACGTTTACAGTTACTGTGTGCACTTAATCGTATGGTTCGTAAAAACAAATATTATGCCAACTATCCGTATTATGCATCTACTATGAATGAATGAATATTTTAAAATGACAAAATAGGATTATTTAAGTCTGAATACTTCTTGTCGAGTTGCAGACAATTTATATATACGGAAATACTGTTATTAGTGTTCATCAGTGTATACAGCACCAGGCAAATATGTCGAAATTTAACAAATTAAGTTTCTTATTTGGTAGTAGAAGTAACTATATCCTTTTATTGATATTATTAAATAGATTCAAACTTAAGCAACGAATATGCTGAATTCCCCACTAACAAAATAACCAAACAAATAATCAAATACCCAAGTAAAAATGTATGAATGCAAGTTTCTTATTTAGTTGATTGACTTTTTGTTAAATTGTAATTTATTTAAAGTGTTAGAAACTAAGAATTAAATAAACATAATAAGTAATCATGATAAAAAATATAATAATATTAGTATTATTTATTTTTTACAACTAAATGCGAAGATATTAAAGTTTTAGTTAATTAACAAAACCGAAACTTTAATTTTGTGTTGTTTATTAATTTGCGTATGAAAACTTAATTAAATTATTTAGTTTGTTGAGCGTAAGTAATGAATATTTCAAGAACTTAATACGGCTCATTTGAGAGGATGTGGATACTTGGTAGGGACTAAAAGGGGCCTCAAATTGTGAAAGTTGGAATCCCTATAAATTGTGCTGAAATAGCCTGATTCGGATTATGACAATTTGTGCTTCGTGGCGTGGAATGAATAAACGAGAAGAGTTTTTGGCTCTGATATATTGCCTTAAGTCTAGACTATAAAAATAAAACGGTGAGTAAGAGAAATATTCCGAATAACAAAATAAATGGTTGCTTTTGAATATTTTCTTTTATTAAATTTAAAGAAAAAAAGGAAACTGAAGACAGATTACTCTGAATTGAAAAATTCACTATGTTTTTACAACTATGTTCTGTGATAATATTATATAACTTGTGAAGTTATGCAACTCTACACACATTACACGACTCGAGTTTCGACTGTTGAAAGTCATTTTCAAATGGATTACAATGGTTTGTTTCCTTGAGTAGTCTCATTTTTTCCGCAGCCATTATTTGTTTGTCGTTTATTCTGCTGTTGTTAGTCCTGGTGTCCTAGTTTGGTAAATGGATTACAAATTGATGAGATTGAATTTATACCTAGAGTCTGTCTGTAGTTGTGGACTTATCTGGAGATGTCTGTGTTAGATTAAAAAGTTAAGAAAAGATTAGGTCGATTTTCTCGTTAAGGAGATTAACTGATGGATTACGTCTTTGTTTGAAAATTTGTATTGACTCCAGTAAATTAAGCTTTGGGCCTTTACTGCAATTATGCACAATTATTAGATTATCTCTTTCGGAGATTGTATGATTACATTTTAGACAATGGTTACATAATTAACTTGTGACATTTTTAAAACGAAAAGCACGAGTTGAAATACTTCGTCCTGTCTGACCTACGTACACGCTATTGCATTCGGAACAATGAATCTCATATAAGCCGGGATTGTTTGAGGGGATCGATTTTGTCTCTTGCATTAAATAATACGTGGGGTAATTTTCAAGAAGATTTAACTGCTACTTGCAGATCTGAATTTGGCGTTTATTTGGGACCTTGTGATTTACTTCCGTTTTTTATTTATTAAATATTGGATGAGTAATTGGCAAACCATATTCTGACGCAATTGATATGAAAGTGTTTAATTCTTTTACCCGCGGCAAGAGGGATTGAAAAGGCTCGATATTTAATGGATGATAAGCAGCTAGTTTATGTGATTTTGGGTGATTTGATGTAAATCATCCAATCACCAAATGTATGTGCCAATATACAAACCCATATACAAACAAAATAAACGCCAATTAAAAAATACCAATGTTTTGTTCAATTTAAAATTGGCCGCTACAAGAATTTGGGGACCCATTAGTTACCCATTAATTTGGAAACTGGTATAATTCCAATTCCCATAAACATATTGCACATAGCGATATATGTACCGGGTAATATCGAAATTTACAAATGGCATTGATGTGGTTGAGCGTTGTACAATATTTGGAAAATAACATTGAGGTAATTGATCATAAATTTACTCTCTGGACATTCATATCTCCCAAAAGATGCTTTTGGTATCATAAGAGATACCAAAGTATATCAAAGAGATTTTGGTATCATAGAAATGGCGTTACGAAAAAAGAATTTCCAGTTCACACCACAGGATTATTTTGATGTTATAAAACAATATAGACAACATTATAAATGTATTTTACACGAAATGAAACGAGAGAATTTCGTTTCAACAAAAAATCTAAAAAACAGGTAAGAAGACATACTAATGGAGAAAAAGTAAATTGGTTGCAAATATGTTGGATGAGGTTTTGCAAAAGTGCACCGTAGACCGTTATATTTTATATAAAACATCAATGGGGGACACGGATTTTAAGACTTTAATTTTATCAAATACATGTCGGGGAAGGCCGTCAAAAGTTGAAATGCCAGGCCAGTCACGGGCGTAGCCAGGGTTTTGTTTCGGAGGGGGTTTGAAAGATTCGGGAGAGGTTTAAAGAAAATACAATAACGGAAATGCGCCAATTTACTTTTTAAAACTGACACGCAAGGGTTCCTAAACTGCACATCTACCATGCTCTCTTGAAGAGAATCGTCTCTCCTCGTTTCTCTTAAGTTCAATATAATATTTATTTATATTGCATATTTCGGGAGGGGTTTGAACTCCCAAAACAACTCCCCTGGTTACGTCCGTGCCAGGCCTATTACATACGAAAAATATAAAATTATTTAAATAAAACTAATTATATGATTTGTTTCATGTGATCATTTATTTATAACTGTGACATAAATAAATGATCACAGTTATAAATAAATGATCACATGAAACAAATCACATAATTAGTTTTATTTAAATAATCTAAAATGTCGTTTCATATAGTTAAGGCTAAAACAATTAACTCCGAAAAATATATAGATTTGGAGCAGTTATTACAGTATATACCTCCTGTTCATCATGAATATTTTAAGACACTGCCACATGAAGAGCATAAATAAATAATCTTATGTCAAGTTTAACAACATAAACATGTAATTAACGTACAAGATATAAAATACTACTTCTATTTTATTTCTTGTGATTATTTATAAATATTACTGAATTACTATGAAATATATTTTAAGTGATATTTGATTTTTAATATTTTTTAATTGACAAATATGCTTTAATTTTCTGGAAACAACAAAAAAAATGGACTTACGCGACTTAAACTTAACAAAATAGACGGATCTATTTGAACAATTTAAATAAACCATGGAATATGCGAGAATACAAAGAGCTTAAATGAAAGATGTTTGTAGGGGTCAGCGGTGGATGGGAAAAATTTCACGTGGTGAAAATTCAATTCGAGGAAAATAAATTGTGTTTGCAGCCCTGAAAACGTTCTGTGAAACCTTGTAAATAAAATTTTCTATTGGAATCACTTGAGGCGAACTCGGATATTTGCTATATAAGATGTTAAAGATAAATGAATTATTTAGGAATGTTATGCATAAAATATAACATTACAAAGAAAACTTTAAAACTGTAAAGGGAACGGGAACGGGAATAATGCTATTTATCATTACTATAAATAATATAAAAGAAGTTTTTTAACTAAATTTAATAAAAATGACATTGCATATATTTTATTCAAAATAATTTAGTTCATTTTCTAAAGAAACCTAAAGAATCTATACATTAATATTAATAACGTAATTTACGTTTAATTGTGAATAAATTAATTATTAACTATTTGTGAAACCATACTTATAATATGTGTCGTTCATTGAAAAAGTGGTGTAACTCCATGTTTTGAAAATTCTAATTTTTTTGCTTAATGGTATCACATTTTGTTATATCTTTCATTATACAAGTGAAGCAACATCAATAGTTGCATTAAAATCCCATAAAATGCGTTACTTGTTTTTACAGGGAACTAAAACTCTAAATATTCATTATAAAAGTGAAGTAAGTCCATAGTCATTTTAATAGTGTAATTAATATATACTTGTGTGTCAGTGTACAAGTGTTTTAATAGTTTATTTTGATGGATTTAGAGGATTTTAATGATTCCGGGTGGAAGAGGTTCTCAAGACATAGCAGCATTTCTTCTTAAGCAATTAAAAACCCCTTCGGGTTTAGAAAAGCATGTCATTATGTATTCCGATTCTTGCACTAGACAAAACCGGAATATTAAGACATTTTTTTTCTCTTGACCCTGACACTAGTATTGACACCATAGATTACAAGTTCATGGTATCTGGACATGTTTATCTTCCAAATGATGGGGAATTTAGAATAATAGAGAGCGCTAGTCGCCGCCGTGGAAAATTTATATCCCAGACCAATGGGTCGCTATTATAAAAACAGCTAAACGCAAAAAGAACTACCACAAAAAGTACTACTGTCTTCTAAAATTTATTTAAAAATAGATTCTATTACAAAATTTTATTACAAATAGATTTAAACAACTTGCGGTTACGACTTTACTTGGCTAAATATTAGATGGCTGAGGTTTGAGAGAAATTATCTTTTACAATTTCAATTTAAAGAAACACTAAATCCCAACACACCCTTATATAAAGTAGATTTATGCAAAAACGCAAGAATGACCGGCCCACTTGTACAATATTCGACAAGACCAACTCTATCCATCTAACGACTAGTTACTAACGCAAATATGAAAGATATTCTTAATCTTCTACCATACATTCCGCCAATTTACTACCATTACTACAAAAATCTGCCCATAGATATTCCAAATCTTTCAAGCACACTTAAAGCTGGTGAGCGTTCATCTGATAACGAAATTACATAGGATTAAAACACTGTCACACATGTTGTGTATATATATACACACTATAACAGTGATGTAACTCTCTCACTAACAAAAAAAAGTTTAAGTACATTTATTAAATTAGTTTTATTTCGATTTTCTACGTTTCTTCAATTTATTATATCTTTGATTTGTATTAAACAATAAAAACGAGAAAACATTGAATGAATGCCTATATATTTTTTCCTACACTTTAATTCGCAAAAAGCTCGTTATTTTAAAATTCAGTTTCAAGGAGATAATTCACTTTTACAATGAGCGACACATATAATAATAACATAACTTTATTAAAAGCGAAATATAGCCTGAATATATAAATATATTCAATCTGTTCGTAGCTCTATAATATAGTCTATATATGATATAGTCTTATTAAGTCTACAAAACAAATCTCATGTTGAAACAACTACTTCCCTTGCTAATACCACGCAGGATATTGCATTATACAACATATATTTGCTATCACTAGCCCTATTAGGGCCCACTCCACGTTCGCGGCACTAAATGAGTACTATTTAACTAGTCAAAAAATCAGAAAAAACCTTAAGGGTTCACTGAATATTAAACAGTAAAAATTATGGCAAATAAGTCATTACTTCCTTTTGTTTTTATTAAGTAAATACAGAACGATGGTTGACGTGAAATTCTGGCATGTGCCAGAGTTTTAATTTTGCTCCTCCCATAAAAAAGGGCAAAAGGAGATAATAATAATGCCAACTACAGCAAAATACTCCGCCTGTAATGGGGATGAGTGAACTGAGTGGCTCTTAGACATCACTGCCAGTCCCAAGCCAGGAAAAAAGAGGGGGGTTGAGCATAGGGCTAACAACCCGATCTTGTAAAAAGAGATACTGTTATGAGAACCAACAATTCGCCTCGGAACAGGACGGACACAGGACGACGGCCATGGCTATGTAAGAAGGATATGAGTATTGGAACCCTGAATGTACTAAGTTGGCACAGGCTAGGAGCAGCACAGAG
Source organism: Phosphuga atrata (assembly GCA_944588485.1). Classification (NCBI taxonomy): domain Eukaryota; kingdom Metazoa; phylum Arthropoda; class Insecta; order Coleoptera; family Silphidae; genus Phosphuga; species Phosphuga atrata. Next base: position 50,276,196 of record OX155896.1, on the reverse strand, counting down.
GACGATAGAACAGTTAGAGAAAATCGGGATGGATATCACAGCAGTACAGGAGATCCGATGGACGGACTCAGAACACCAGATAATTGGAAAATCAGCTGTATTTTATTGCGGCAGTCGAAACCAACGCCACTAATTTGGAACTGGTTTTGTCGTGAGAGAGGAACTGATTTGGTATGTTATCGAGTTTAGACCTGTGAATGAACGGATCTGTCAAATCAGATTTGTAGGCAAACTATTCGATGTTATCCATACACGCCCCAACTGAAGAAAAAGACGACCTAAGTAATAAAAGGAATCCTTCTATAATGAACTAGAAAGAGCTATAGACGGAATACTCAAATAAGACATGGTAATAATGTTGGGAGACTGCAACGCTAAAGTGGGAAGAGAGGAGGACTTTAAACCAGTAATTGGCAAACATAGCCTGCATGAATAGTGTAACGATAACGGAACCCGACTAGTGGACAAGGCAGCATCCAACAACCTATTGATAAAATCAACAATGCTCGAAAACAAGAATATCCATAAGCAGTCCTGGATATCCAACGATGGAGTAACAAGGAACCAAATCGACCATATATTGGTTAATGCAAGGTATAGGAGCAATGATATTTTTTTGGTTAGAGCTAAGGTGCGAGCAAGAATATCTAGCCAAAAGTACCAAAACACTAAATATTTATGGACGACAACAACAAAAAAGAATAGCAGAGGAGTCTAAAAGCACAACTAGAGGCAACAACCAGACAAGAGAATGTTGCAAAAATATGGACGAACATAGAGAGGTCAATAATCGTACACGTCGTAATAAAAATACACAAACGATAGTGGGGAAAAGAAAGGCTAAAAGAAGGAACTCGTGGTACGACAAGGAGTGCGAAGAGAAGATAAGCGCAAGAAACATAGCCAGAATGGACGCGCTGCAAGAACATTTAGAGTCAAAAAAAGAGCGCACGAACTAAAAATGCTAGAAGAACTGGAAACAAGTCGAACAAATAACCAAACTAGGAATTTTTTTCAATAAGTGAGAAACATTAAAGGAGGTTTCAGACCGAGGACTGACATGTTTCTTAAAACAGATAACGGATGACTACTAACAGATAAAAATGAGGTGTTGGAGACGTGGAGAAGCTACTTCGACCAATTACTGAACGCGCAGCAGGAGCAAGGAAGAGGTACGGTCACATACTACACCGCAGATCCACTGGTCGTGAAGCCAACCCTTGAAGAGGTAACGAAGGCGATCATGAGAATTATGAATAACATAGCGCCGGGTAAGACACAATACCGGCAGACTGTCTGGCAAATATGGAGGAGAAACTCTTACCAAATACTTCCACACCCTCATACTCCAGATTTGGAAGGAAGAGAAAATACCAAGTAGTTGGAAAGAGAGTGTCATCGTGTCCCTACACAAAAAGGGCGACAAACTACAATGCTCCAACTAACAGGGAATATCATTGATAAATACTGGATATAAGGTCTGTTCCCTGGTACTACTCGAAAGACTAACTCCCTATGTTGAACACCAGCTAGGCGACTAGGCGTGGGTTCAAGAAAAGAAGATCAACAGTAGATCAGATCTTCACAATACGTCAACTAATGGAGAAGTGCTGGGTGTACGATAAAGTCATACATCAACTCTTCATCGACTTCAAACAAGCGTACGACAACATCTTGAGGGTGGAGCTGTGGAATGCTATGATGGAACTGGGAATTCCGAGTAAACTTGTCAGCTTAACAAGGATCAGCATGGAAGGCTCCAAAAGTGCAGTACGAATCGGGGGAAAGTTGTCAATCTTTTTTACAATAAATAATGACCTGAAACAGGGAGACGCCATCTCCCCACTCCTCTTTAACATAGCTCTGGAGAAGGTAGTGAGGGAGGCACAAAACGGAGACACTGCTATTTAGAAATCGGGGCCCGCGTCTTATATTGGCCTTTGCGGATGACATAGACTTCATTGAAAATACAACCAGGAACGTTAAAGAAGAGTTTCAAAAAATAGAATCTGCAGCGGAAAATATGGGCCTAAAAATAAACAAGAGTAAAACCAATGGACCAATACAACTCCGAAAGAGTTCAGGAATTTAAATATCTGGGTGCCACTATCACGTCCGACAATATGACCAAAGAAATTAACAACAGAATACAAAATGCCAATCGATGTTTTGCATTGCAGAGAATAATTAAATCAAAAAATGTATCTCGGACGATAAAAATAAGAATATACCACTCCATTATAAGACCAATTATGACTTACGCCTGCGAAACCTGGACAATGACAAAAAAGAACGAAAATAGACTGAGATTTGCAGAGAGAAAAATACTACGGTGTATATACGGGCTTATAAGGGATGAAACTACACAACAGTACCACAGCAGGAAAAACAGGGAAATAGAAGAACTATGTGACCAACCAGATATTGTAAGAACGATAAAAGCGGAAAGACTGAGATGGGCCGGCCATGTAAAGAGACAGGAGGATGGACGAGTTGTTAGATTGGTATGGGAACAGGCCCCGACCGGTAGAAGACCACTAGGAAGACCGCGACTACGGTAGAGCGACCACATAGCATCAGATCTTAGATCCCTGAATATCATGGAAGCGGAGGAGCTAATGATGGACAGAGTCCAATGGAGGAGATTTGTTGAGTCGGCCAAAAGCCACCATGGATTTTAGAAGCTACACACACACACACAGAGAGAGAGAGAGAGAGATAGAGGAGAGAAATAATTTTTCACCCTTTATTTTATTATCAAACAAATACTTGTGTAAAGGATTGTTGCGACCGTTACTACGTGCTAATCCATATTTCCAATCACATTTCAATTCAGTGTAAATACTTGTGTACATGTATAACAAAAGCTTAGAAAAAAAAAAAAAAAATAATTGGAGTTCATTTAAAATATACAGGATAGAAGAGTAGTCTAGCAAATGCCACTCTACTTAACCTCTATAATGATAGGATAGACAGAGTAACCTGAATAACTAAATTTAAAATATAATATGATATACATATTTAGAACTGCTATAGGACAGTAATGAATAAGTGAATGATAATAATGACTAAATAATAAAAATAATAAAAATATCTAGATAATAAATAAACAAATTATGAGATCTATAAACTAATTTTGCAGTAGATAAAAAATAACCACATTTTATTTTCGCACATTTTATTGGCAATATTAAACAGTTACATAAGAACATTAATATAATGACCATCGTAAATTTCGATAATATTAGCTGTATAATCTAATACAAAATTTTATTCCGAAATATCCACATAAAAACTCATCAAATAAAACATTATATTTTATACGAACTATAATAAAAAAGCCGTTAGCACTGATCACTCGGCGAAGTTTCATAGTTATGTAGCGTAATGTGATCATAACGCCAAATCCAACCGGAGCACAATGTGCCAAAAATTATTAAATTTTTAGAAATCAATAATTTATGGCATGTGCAAATATTACATGCAACTAAAGTTGTTGCATGTAATATTTGCACATGCCATAAATTGCCAGTTGTGCCAGTTCTTTCCCATGCCAGTTCTTTTAAAAATTACTATGTATCAATACACTTATTTGAAATATATGGATATAAAATATGCCAATAAATAACCAAATAAAAAAGCTCTGCGTGGTATGATGGAGGTTTATAATAACTATCTACATGATCAATCCATACGGATGTTTCAGAAGAAATTATTGAGTTTTCTTGACACAACTTTCGGTTTTCACAAATTAACTAAATTAATTGTATCCTTATCTAGGTATGTATGTATTAGGAATTTATAATAACTGATTGTTATAAATATAATAATAATAATTTATAACAAATAAACTGTTCTCTAACATTCTGTAAAAAAAAGAGTTCCCTTAATCTATGTATATTTTGCTTTAATTGAAGGAAAGAAATCAACATTCAAGGCACATTTCACTTTCTTAATTTCGTGCAGCTTGAGACCCAGTAGATGGCAATGATGGCAATAACAAGGATAATAGATAAAAAACCCATATTTTCGCCACATTTTATTTTCTTATTTTCGCAAAGCTTAAAGAGCTATAGATAGATGTTGATGGTTTGCAAAATTAGTTTCGTTCTCGTGAGTTTTTGAATGCGCGACAATCTGATAGACAGTGTGATGATAAAAAATATTACAGAGGGATGAACACAGAAAATGCATTAATATTTTTAAAATTGGCAAAGGTATCTGACACTTCTTATAGGTATAGGTTGAGTATGCTAGATATCTTTCGCAATTACTTGGCTAAACACAAACAATGTGTTAAAGTAAATGATAGAGTAAGTGACACTACGATTATCAAAATGAAGGTCCCCCAAGGAACCGTTCTAGGTCCTAAACTTTTCAATCTTATAGAAATTCGTTACTCGGTTGAAAAGTAAAGGCGAGAATCATATCTTACGCTGATGATACAGTTGTGTTTTTCAGTGGAAAAAAAATGTGAAATCGACCATGGAAAAAATGAATAAATAGTATGTATCGTCTTTCACTTTAACTAATTTTTACAGTATTAAATGACATTTAAATCAATTATTGCTTGTATATATTGCTTTGTAGCACAACGCAAGTGTTAAGTCACTTAGGTGCTAATTCCGTACACAATCTTTACCTTGTTCTTTCTTTATATATTTTATAGTTACATTTACTTCATTATTATTAAGTTCTTATTAACTTTAAGCTTCTTTTATTCTTAAAATTGCATAATTTTGTGTAGCAAATAAATAAATAAATTATAGATACGCAATATTGAACCTGATTATTAAATAAATTTACGCAAAGTTGCTGTGTGTATAAATAATTAATTTAAAATATAATTAATATATAATAAAAAGGGATTACAACATTCCATTTGTATTAGCTATAGTGCGGATGGAATGATATCCATTTGTATAATGAATTTCATGTTCCAATTAGTTTGCAAATTACATCCACCTCATGAGCTTTATTATTTATTAGATTTAGAGTGGAACGCCATTATATTGTTGTTATAAAATTTGCAATTTGTCAACAATATTCAATAAATTTAGACGAAATTAAAACGTAAAACACGATTATATTATATAAAAATAATTTACCCTGAATTGAAAAAATCACTATATTTGAACCACCCTTAATATGTAAAAATATTATATAACTGCTTATTCATAGTTATGTAAATTTAAACACTTAACACGACTCGAGTTTTCGACTGCTTAAGGTCATTTTCAAGTCGCAACCATCTTATTCACACAAAAATAAAGCTTGTATTTAAGCTTTATATTATTATTATTTATTCCATTCATAAGTTGTTTTAATTACAAATACATATTTTAATTTGCAAGCCAAATGTGTGTCGGTACATATGATTTTAAGAATTTGATTTTGAATACTTACTCATATTGACGTATCTATTGTTAATATTCCTTTTAGTATCATTGGATTGTAGCCTCAAATATACAAACAAACGTTTCCAACAATTTATTATCTCTTCAGTGAAGAAAAACATCTCGATTTCCACATCAATCAACTTCCTATCTAATTGCCAGGCGTTATACAATAAGACGTCTAATAAAGCTGGAAACGTGTATCAGGGGGATGTTCGTGTTCGTTGGAAAGCGTTTGACGCTCTCCGGCGTTGCGGGGTTGAATTTAGTCGGCGTTGTCGTTTTCAAATAATGGCAGATTTCCACACCTACTAACCCACTTACTCAAATAATATAGGCTACAATTTCATAGAACATTAATTTTTAATTAAAATTTAGCATGATCTATTTAATTATAATAAAATGGGTTTTGTAGGTTGCGGGTGAAATTTTATATGCGTGTTGAAGTTTCTTTTCGTATAATTATGGCTTACCTACATTCAAAAGAAGATTGCTTCCAAATGTCAACTATGACATAGTTTCTAGTTGCATGTAAATTGAACTTTAAATTAACAAGGTATTCAATTGCAATTTCAGAATTGTGAAGTTGTGTCTCGAAGTTTCTTGAACTATAATTATTAATTAATGAGGATCAGTATATATCAGATAACCTAGTTAAAGTTTTTATTCAAATAAAATGTTAAAACAATTTTTGGTAAAATTAATTAATTTTATACTGGTCAACAAATCAATTAAAATTTCAAATTAATTTTAAAAAATAGTATATAATACTGTATTATTTGAAAGTGAGATAGGCTGCGTTTACAAAGCTTCAAAATTATTACTACTAATTATTAAGTTTTTGTATAATCAATTGCAATATAGGTATATTAGATTCTTGTTCCGACTAAAATCAGGTCTAGACAATGTCTAACAGGTCGCCTGAAGTTAAAGGAAAGATGAAAGCAGTATTTAATGATCTGATACCAACAAATATTTTTGTCCCCAAATGGAAGGAACCAATATTTGGGTGATTTAAAATGGATGTAATACCGAGAACCGTTAATTAATAATCATTTAAGTTTTTTGCTTTTTTTTATTATCCGCAATGTAACCCAGAGATAAGAGCGTTAGCTTATGATTCCCGAGTTCCCGAGTTCAATCCGAGCAATGTTAGACCGCATTTGTTCGAATTAAACAAATCTGAAAATAAAACTAACGTACCTGACGAAGCTTTAACGAACTTTGCAGAGAGAGAAACAAACCTAGACGGACGACTCAAACATTTTATACTGGTAAGGGGACCATGGGTAACAATGGTAGGGGATTATGTAATCATTGGGACCATTTCATACAAAATGAAAAGGGAGGTAGCAATTTTCAACAACCTTATACTGGTACCATATCAATGATAAGGGGCAGTAATGCTACCATATCAAAAAGATGAGGGGGCGCTGAACTAGAGGGGAAGTAATCTTTCAAACCTATCAGTAGAAATGATAAATGGGGCAAGATTGCTTTGAACCATCATTGCAAAGGGAGAACGCAACTGTCGTACTTATCATACACTCTGTATAAGAACAACCATCCAATGCATTTATTATGGAAAATGTGGAAAAATACACTACATGTTCACAATATTTTTAGGGCTAAAATAATAAATTGGGGGGAGAAAAAAAGTTTTGGATTAGTAAAATGGAGTATCTATAAGTTTCTTGTTCTTTCTAAATACATAAATGTCTAATAGGCCGTCTGAAGTTGAAGAAAATACCAAAGCAGCATTTAATGATCCGATACCAAAAAATGTTTGGTATCTGGTACGTCCACAGCATTCGTTTCACCGCGGAATCTCCTCCGCAAGAACTTTCACCGCAGGAACTTACACCGCTGAGCAGTTTCACCGCTGTGAAGTTTCACCGCCTACGTTTCACCGTTCGGCAATTTCATCACATCCAATTCATAAAATACATAAACAAAAATATAGAAAAATAATTCCATTTCAATCGTAATAATTATTTTTGTAATTATATATAGTTTAAAATCTTTTTTGTAATTATAGTTTCTCCTCTGTGAAAAAAGGTTAAAAACACTATTTAATCAGATTTTAATTTAATGGAATCTATTGGCCTATAAATATGATAGAATTAAGACGAAGTACAGGGTGTTTCAAAAATAATATACGTATTACAAAGTATTATTTTCTCCAAACTATCGATCGCTCGGCTATTCGAGAAACTCGGCTCGGCTATTGGAGAAACGAATACATAGTCTAGTTTATGGTAGTACAAGTTACAGCTTGTAACTATTTGTTACAAGCTCTGCGCGTTTGTCCTGGTGACAAACGCAAACGTGTGGCATTTTATAACGAGATTCATGATACTTTTGACAATGATAACATCGTGTTCGGTGATGAATCGACTTTCAATGTGAGTGGTCAGGTAAACAAATACAATGTTCAAATTTCGGGCCTACAAAACCCACATGAAGTCATTGAACATGTACGAGATTCGCCCAAAGTCAATGTGTTTTGTGCGATATCCCAATCATCTGTTTACGGACCAATCTTCTTCGATGGAAACACGGTCAGCAGTATCTCGCATATGTTACAAAACTCGTTGTTTCCGAAGCTGAACGAAGACAACTTCATTTTTCAACAAGACGGGGCACCCCCTCACTAGAGTCGCCAAGTGAGTGAATATCTGAATGAAACTCTACCGAACCGTTGGATTGGTCGTCAAGGAGCTGACGACTTGCATGTCTCAGCTGGGCTCCACGGTCACCGGATTTGACACCCTGTAACTTCTTCCTGTGGGGTTTCATTAAAGACAACGTTTATGTACCACCACTCCCACAGAACCTGGAAGAGTTGAAGAACTGGATCCATACTGCATAACATCCTTGACTAAGGACATCCTTGTCCTAGTATGGTACTCATGATATCCATTTATGATATCCATGATATCCACTCATGATATCCATAGGAGGAATTATGTTATAGGAATAATGTATAGGAGGATTTTGAGTAACGGTGTGATATTGTTCGTGTCGCTGATGGACATATTGAACAACTATACCTAAACATGAGACGTTCGTAAATATGTGTGTAAAGTTTCATATTCGTATGTCTTAAAGTTTAATAAATATATGCATGTGAAATACGTATATTCTTTTGGAAACACCCTGTACATATTTCATTCCAAATGGACACATCAAAGTCTTAAGCTATACTCAGAACCTCGAAATTAACGGAAGAAATTAGTGGTTTCAATTAACGCGAAAGTCCCCAAGCAGTTCAATGCGTCTATATACAACTTCGAAATGACTAGCAGTACTTTTCAATTGCTGGAAAAAGTTTGCAAATTCTTGCCGTGGATTGCGCGTTCCCAAAAGAAGAACAAACTCCCGGCGACAAAATGTGAAATCTGCGCGATACAGTGTTGGATGGTTTACCCAAGACAAATAATTATGTGGAAAGTTGGCACAGGCGTTTTGAAGAGCAAGTATCAACTAATAATTCAAGCATATGGAAATTTATAAATTGTATCGAAAAGGAATATACATAAGCGGGGAAGAACCGCAAGAGGCTAAAAAATTATGTAGAGATGCATCGGAACGATTAAGAAAGCTTGTGGATGAAAATGATCCTGATGATGTTATTGTTTTTATTAGAAATATTGCTCATAATATCATTTATTAAAGTTTTATTTACCTTTAAATTGAGATGTATATTTTGAAATAAACAGAAAAATTACTTGGAAATAAATTTTAATGAAAATTTTTAATTGCAGTGAAACTAAAATTAGTAGTAAAGAAAGTTATTTAAAAAGATAATATAAATAAAAATGTTTTGTCCTTTAATTTTTTTTTTTTTTTAATTTGATGCGTTTCGGACTTTTCCGAGCGGTGAAACGTGGGCGGTAAAACTTCGCAGCGGTTAAACTGGTCAGCGATGAAAGTTCCTGCGGTGAAACGTATGCAGTGAAAGTACACTGAACCCAAATTTTAGTCTCCGAGTGGAAATAATCAATATTACGGTGACTTAAAATGGTTACAATGTACCTTCTTAAGGTTAGTTAAACGCATGCGCGTCCATGTTTTAAAGGCGGGAATATGAAACTTTCGGGCACATTTTATTATTTTTACTGGTTATACGTCAAAAAATTTCGGGTACTTTTTTCGCGCACAAAAAAATTCAAATATAAAAAGGTCTATACCCAAAAAACATTAATTAATATTTATCATACCTTTCATTTCAATTTGATGAACTAATCTTATCTTTAAAATTAAGAAATGTAGCTGGTCCACCAAAGGCAGAAAGGTACTTTACTTGCCCCTAATCCTGTTAGAAGAATTCTAACAGGAACTATGCTAGAGTTTATTTATCAATTAATTGCTTATCAAAACAACTTTGGCAATTTCTGTGTAAACCTATGAAATAACAATTATGCTCGAGCTCGTGTCTGAAGTTTTTTTTTTATTAACTCCAAACTTTTCTAACAGTTTGTCCCTCAGGACATTTGGCAAAGTTTTATATTTTATATGCAGGTAGCGTGTGAATACTGTTCCCATTGGTGTAGTATCCTTACAATATTCGGTTAACTAGTTTAATGGCTATTATATTTGTGAAGGTGATTGTGCTACAAGGTCCTGGGGGGTGTGTCCTTTTTAATCTTCTGGCAATCCTGTTGGAACTTTGGCTAGCTGGTTAAGATATTTTGTTATACTTGATTTGTATCTGTTTGTTAAACTGTGCATTTCCTCTTTAACGGTGGGCATTTGTAAGTCCTTCCGTATCTCTGCATTTTTTATGTACCATGGCGCGTCTACTATTGTCCGGAGTATGATAGACTGCATGGATTTCATTTTGGAGATGTGACTTTTTGCTAACGTACCCCGTAGCTGGATTCCAAACGGGTTTTATTATGATTTTATATATTAATTGTTTATTTTCTATGATTTTCGGCTGGTTACTCAGTACATTTCTTTCCTTTTTATTCTAATTTGTTGTATATTTTTTTGTATGTGCTGTTTACAGCTTAGTTTCGAGTTCAGATGGAGACTCAAGTATTTGATCACCTTTGTTTGTGGCATTTCTTGGTTGTGCAAGGTAATTTTCGGAACTTCTCCTTTACTTAGTATGAAGGTGATATGATGACATTTGCTATGGTTGATCTTTATTCTGCGGTCAGTCAACCATTTTTCGCGTGGGTGAGTGTGCTTTTGTAGAATCTTGGCTGCTTTCTGTGAATCTTCGTGTGATGCCCGTACTCCTGTGTCGGTATATCTGCTGTGTATAGATGGTATAGTACTGGGCCAAGTACGCTTCCTTGTGGAGCTACTGCATTTATGCATTGTATGCCAGAAAGTGAGTCGTTTACTTTGACGTAGAATGTTCTGCTGAGGTAAGATTTTAGTAATTTGTACATATCTTCTAAAATAGTCTCAGTACAAATTATAAAGTACATATAATAGATATGTACTTTATAAGTACATCTATGAAGGACTGACAAATTAAGCGCACAGCATCAATGGATGACGAAAGAAATATTACAACTTATGGAAGAAAGGCGGAAAAACAAAAGCGATCACATAAAATACATCGACATTAATAGAAAAATCAAAAGAAAGATTCGAAAAGAGAAAAGTGAGTACCTAGCTGACAATTGCAAAGAAATTGAAAGATTACAAAACCAATACGACAATTTCAATCTCCACAAAAAAGTATAAGAACTAACGCGAACTAAGAGAATAATTGCACCTTCAATTATAAAAACAAAGGAAGGGAAGATTATAACGGACCACGCACAAAAGCTACTAAGGTGGAAAGAACACATAGAACTCTTCATGGATACTAGAGGCCCCCTAAGTAACGCGCGACAAGATGTAACTAGCAATCCAATAACAAAAGAGGAAGTACAACACGCCATAAAGAACATGAAAGGTGGTAAAGCGGTTGGCCCTGATGAAGTACCAATAGGGCTGGTAAAACTCGTGGAAAATGAACAAATCGATGTCATTACGAACCTATACAATACCATATTTGAAACAGGAATATTGCCAAACGAGTGGCTTAGGTCAACATTTATCACGATACCGAAGAAACCCAATGCCAGGGAATGTAGCGACTTTAGAACGATAAGCCTCAAGAGCCACGCCTTAAAAGTATTTCTGAAAATAATACATAAAAGACTATACAACAAATTGGAAGAAGGTATTGGTGATACGCAGTTTGGATTCAGGATGGCATGGGGATGCGCGAGGCGCTATTTTGCATTAACGTATTGAGACAAAGATTTTATGGATGTGAATGAGGTGCACTTGCTTCATAGATTATGAGAAAGCTTTTGAGAAGGTACAGCATGAACCATTAGTAGCGCTACTGAAAAGCAAAAACATCGACACAGCAGACATACGAATCATTGAAAATCTGTATTGGAATCAAACGGCAGAGGTGAGAGTAGATGGTGAATCCACAGAAAAAATCAAGGTCCAGAGAGGCGTTAGGCAGGGGTGCATTTTGTCTCCAATGCTATTCAATCTGTACTCCGAGGCAATATTCCAGGAGGCAACTCCTGAAGAAGAGCAAGCAGTACTGATTGTTAACGGGACCCATCAATAAGATAAGATACGCGGATGACACGGTGATACTGGCAGATGACATAGAAGACTTGCAAAGAATGGTAGAAAGAACGAATATCATTAGCTTCCAATACGGATTGAAAATGAATATTAAAAAGACCAATATATGATCATTTCAAAATCAGCAACACCTAATACTAACCTTATAATCGACAATATTCGTATCGAGAAAGTAACCAAATATAAATACCTTGGCACTTGAATAACAAGCGACATCCTCCAGACAACAGAAATGAAATACCGTATTGAACTAGCCAGAGCTGCCTTTATTAAAATGAGAGCTCTTCTGTAATCGTGACCTAAAGTTGGAACTCCGAATGAGAATGGTGAGATGCTACGTGTTTCCCATATTAATATACGGCGTGGAAGCATGGACACTCAATCAACAGCTTACAAATAAACTCCAGGCGTTTGAAATGTGGGTGTATAGGAGAGTCCTAAAACTATCATGGACCGATAAAGTTACGAATGTGAAGGTGTTACGAAGGATGGGAAAGGGGCTAGAAATTATAGAAACAATTAAATGTAGGAAACTGGAATATCCGGGACATACTATAAGAGAAAGGTATGAAATATTGCAACTCATAATGCAGGGGAAGATTGCAGGAAATAGAAGTGTGGGAAGACGCCGGATTTCCTGGTTGAAAAATCTTAGAGATTGGTTCCGGTGTACTTCAAAGGAATTATTCAGAGCGGCAGTGTCGAAAGTGGAGATTGCCCTGTTGGTAGCTAACCTCCGAGTAGGAGATGGCACATGAAGAAGAAAAACATAGCTTCTGGGAAGTTTTGTTTTATGGTTTTAAGTAGTTTTCTTAAGTAGAAAAAGAAATAAAATCTTATCCTCGTGTCTGGGTTTACTTTGGGTTAATTTTATTCATTAATACATACACCACACACCAACATATTAGAAAAATAGCCATATCCCCCATAATGTTCGCTTTTGTACAGTGTATGTTGGTAGCAATAATGCAGATTTAGTTTTACTATTTTTGTCCGAAGAATGCAAAAATAACTCGGTCACTAAACGAAATTTTGAAATGTTTCGAATAAAACTGTTAATTAAATTTTCTATAAGAAAGGCTGTTATTTAGTGATTCTTTGTCTGTCATGTTGCTAATAATCAACTCTGAAGCAAAGTCAAATTTTGTTTTTGTTTCACATTTTTCTTGTGTCAGCGATTCGACCATAACTCGAACGAAATTTTGAAAAGTATTGCAAATGCAATTTTAAATTGTTTCAGTTTTAAATATAAGCTGAAAATGATTTTTTATAAGAAAACGTATGGTGATTTATCAGAGATTTAGTTAACTATTTTATCTAATCATAACTGAAAACTAGAACGTTTTAGTTAGATATATAACAATAAAGCTGATTCGCAAAAAATTATCATTTTTTTACGAAAACTGAACAATTCTTTCTAGTTAGCTATTCAGTTAGAATTAACACAGTTGCGAATATTTTCTATAACTACAGAGAGAGTGAGAGAGTAGTAGACAAGATGATAAATTACTGAAATTTAACATGTGATATTTTAGCTCAATTTGGTAATAATAATCAATCTTGAACAATGGTTTTTCATTTCATCATCATTTTTGTTTCACATTTTTTTTATCTATAACTCGAATAATAAGCGAAATTTCAAAATATATTTCGTATAAAAACTTGTAGAGAATTCAATTTCCTGTAATAAATCTTGTTACATAGCGATCGTTTGTCTGTCAAGTTGGTAGTAATTAACTTTGACAAATTTTAGTACAAGTTTATTGTTTCAAACATGGCAACAACTGCAAACGAGATATCAATGTTCTTCAGATAAATGTCGATAAGTAAAAAACTGTAAGGGCCCCTTATACTTGTGTCTAAGATGTAGAGTTCAAGCCCACTACAGATCTAGTTCAAGTCCACTATAGGACTGTAATACTGGAAGAAGAAATGTCGATAACAAAAGGCACAAAATTCATGTTGACTTGTGATAATTTAAGTTCACCGAGTCGTGACGAAACGTTCAGTTATTATTTGAGAATTCAATAACAAAATAAGGACTTTTCCATTTATTGTATTAAGAAATAGAAATAAATGTTTCTTTTATATATACAATTTTTTACATTTATATTACATTTTCCGATCTCGAAACGAACTAGTGAATATAAAAAGTAGCCATAGAATTATAAAATATATAAGGAAAATATATTTTTTAACATTTTTATTACATTTCCCTTCGTTCGATATATTCTCGATATTGCGATTTTGTTTCCTTTTTTTTTTCATCCAAAACCAAATCGGATATTTCCAATACTCACTACAGGACGCGAAATTTCAAGCTTATTGGAATCATTTCCTTAATTAGTCCGAAAGTAACTTACAGCTACTAAAATCCTAATAGGTACATAAACGTAAAAAATTGTAATTCCAATATGCATCAAAACCTGATTTCCTGCTAAAAATAATTGCATCACTAATTGACGTTATTACTACCTACCCAACTCAATTAGTTTTTCTTACAATGTCACTGATATAAAGGATCTGAGATAACTCAATTTGGAAAGCAACACCAAACGTACTTTAAAAAATAAAATGGTGATAATTATACGTGATTTCATTTTCTGCGTTGCTTAGAAATTTTCTCGATATTGCAATTTTGTATTTTTTTTTCAGCCAAACCCAAATCGAATATTTCCAATACTCACTCCAGAGCTTATTTGAATCATTTCCTTAATTAGTCCGAAAGTAACGTACAGCTACTAAAATCCTACTATACAAACGTAATAACTTGTAATTCCAATATGCATCAAAACCTGATTTCCTAGAAAACATTAATTGCATCCCTAATGGGTGTTATTGCTACACACCCAACTCAATTATTTTATTTTTCAATGTCACTATTATAAAGTATCTGAAATAACTCAACTTGGAAAGCAACACGAAACGTACTTAATGACAACAAAATAGTGATTATAATTCTAACTGACCTAAATTCATTTTCTCCTTTGTTTAGGCTGAAAATTACCGACAAATGTCCGCTTTAATTCACGACGAAATTTGCGAATTGGGGTATTAATTAGCAATTTTAAATAAGCAGTTTTAAATACCAATCGATTTATAATGAGATTATTATCGCGAGAGAGTAACACATTTTGTAATGGAATCAGAACTCGCAAGTTGAAATAAGGGTAAAATATGTGTATGTCGGCGATTTGAATTTCAAATTGTTTTTTATGGAACAAACCTGTTTAATTGCGACTGGTGAAATTCATGGACTGCATTATTTTTCCGCAGAATAAGTTACGTAGATTACATGCAAAACCCAATCATAAAATTCATGGGGTCAAGTTTGTCTAATGATAATAAAATCGAGCAAACACAGCACTAATATAATATATTTGTGAGAGGAAATTTGTAAAAATAAAAGTGGTTTCGTATTGATATTTGAATAAAAATTCTCGTTCTTTTTAGAAAAGTCAGCAATTTTATAAATTCAATATCCAGATAAGATAAAACAAATAGGTTAACAGATTCATACTCACTGAACAAATATATTCTTTGCATATCTTCGGAAAATATTAAATCCTTTATCTATGCTCATTAGGATATATAAACTTGGTTTTAAATTTGTAATATTAGTTATACCGATGATGTTATCAAGTTATCATTGTTAACGAAATATATCCATTTATTATAACAATATAACTTTTGTAGAACAGACTGAACGTGTTTGATTTCTTATTAAAACTTTGCTGCAACAATCAAGACAACAACAATTTAGTATGTCAACGGTTTTTTTCTTAAATTGTCTGCGCTCATTATTTGTCAAACAAAATTTTATCAGTTGTCAGTATGAAATCCCAATGGGGACACTAATCAATTTTTCAAGAAACTAAAATGTTTTTGAAATGTTTTTATTATAAAATTGACGTGGAAGATGCAGTGGAAAATAAAGGGACACCGGAAACACCACTGGATTTTCCAGTTTTTATAAAGAAAAGACAGAAAGTACTTTAGGAAAGTAGACAGCAAACTACTAGCATCTAGAGAACTTTTACCGGTGTCAGCTGCAACATTCAAATTGTTCACATTCGAAAAAAAATTAGAATTGGCTCCAAAAGTTTCGCTTTGGAAATTTATAGTGAAATACTAAAACATACGAATCTGGAATATACAAAAAATGGAATAAAGTATAATATAGAACGAATAAAAATAATTATGTAAATAACAAAAAGGAAGTTATAACTCGAAAGTTACGTGTGAACAGTGAATTACATAACCATGAATGGCGGAATGCGAGAAGCTGAAACTCGTCGAAATTGTGGAGTCAGAGTTTAACCACGGAGGAAGCGAATTGGAGTTTATGAGATTCGGCAATAAGACCAAAAAAACAAACGGAAATTTGTTTTGTAATTTGTAAGGTTTCGGAAATGTAAATATCATATATTATATTTAATTTGGTTTCTTGTACAGAAACAACAAATACGTAATTTTAGCAACAAGAAAAATAATTTTATTTATATAAGGATGAGATATTTATAAGAATTTATAAATTTCATTAAACATACGAAATTATAAAAGTTACTTTTTTCTTTGATAAAGTAATTTAAAATATTCGATGAGCTGTGTTCTCTAATGAAACCCTTCTGGTTTAATGACCATTTTCCTGTTTTATCTAATTGCAAAGCGACCAAAATCCAATACACACATTTCCACTCGAATTCTCGATAGAGCTTTAATCGGAAAAGCATATGAACATTTTAACGACGCTCTAAAATCGAAATGAATTTTTTATCGGTGGAGCATATAAAAGCCTCAAAAAATATAAAAAAAAGATAAATATTTAAATCACACCCCTTTTTAATAATTTATTGGCCAATAAATTACACAAACATTAATATTCAATAAAAGTTTCATTCTTGTTGAAACTCACTGTTAGATGTTTTCTATGCTTGTCTTAAAATAGTTTTATATTAAGATATTTAGATTTGCCTATTCACACATTTTCATTTTTTACAACGGATGTAAGTAATCTAGTTACGGTTTACTCTTGTCTTGATATATCCTCCAATCTAGATGTCTACACATACCTAATTTGTCCGTTTACTGTTCAATATCTAGATTTATATATCTAGTCGTTCTTATCTAATCTTCGCTCTAACCTTATCCTTTTGTCTATTCCAGGGGTGGGCAAATCTGTTGACTGTCGGGCCACATTGAGGATGAAAATTAGACCGCGGGGCGCATTACATTCTATAATATTTGAATAGTTGTATCTATATGTCTATGAAATAGTAGCAGCTAGACGAAGGGAAATTCGGGCGCACAACACAACAAACAATAGATTCTCGATGCCATCGAAGATAATTTGAACATGAAAGTACTACGCTCAAAGAGAGCCAAAGGAAAGATGATCATTCATAAGATGAAAAACAATCTGGGAGAAATAGTTACATACTAGGCAAATCTGTTAACTGTCGGGCCACAATGAGGATAAAAATTAGACCGCGGGGCGCATTACATTTTTTAATATTTGAATAGTTGTATCGATATGTCTATGAAATAGTAGCAGCTAGACGAAGGGATATTCGGGCGCACAACACACAACAGATTCTCGATGCCATCGAAGATAATTTGAACATAAAAGTACTACGCTCAAAGAGAGCCAAAGGAAAGATGGTCATTCATAAGATGAAGAACAATCTGGGAGAAATAGTTACAGACAAAACAGATATAGTGACTGTGATACAGGACTTCTACCAGACCTTGTACAGCCAGTCAGTCCAGCAGCCAAACCAAATAAAACAATAACCGACCATCTTGAACGTGGGCTCAGAAAAAATTCCCGAAATAGATGGCTGAGCTCATAGCAGCGCTAAACTCGATGAAAAACCATAAAACAACTGGAGAGGACCGCGTAACGAGCGAAATGCTAAAAGCCGAATCGGAAACACTGGAAAAATCAATGCTTATATTGCTGAACAAATGTCTCTAAGAGGGCAAGATCTCCAAAATGTGGCAAAATGCCGAGGTAATACTTCTATTTAAGAAAGGTTACCCTAAAAACGTCGAAAATAACCGTTAAATCAACTTACTAACAACATTATACAAACTGTTGACGAAGATACTAACAAATTGCCTGGACAGAAAATTTGACTTCTACCTACCTATAGAGCAGGCCGGTTTTAGGAAAGGGTACAGCACAGTCGACCATATTCAAGCAGTCCGCACACTTATAGAGAAATGCAGGGAATATAACGTGCCTCTGCATATGGCATTCGTTGACTATCAAAAGACCTTCGACTCTATTGAGATATGGGCAGTGCTGGATGCCATGAACAGGGCAAGAATCGATTCTAGATACTCGGAATTAATCGACCATATTTATAAAAATGCAACGTTACAAGTTGAGACATCAACATCAGTTCAACATCAAGAAAGATCTACGAACCGAAAAAATTATCATCCAAAGAGGCGTGCGGCAGGGCGACAAAACTTTTCACTCTGGCACTAGAGGGCATATTCAAAAACCTGAGGTGGGAACAAAAGGGTGTGTATAGACGGAAATTACCTGAATCATTTATGTTTCGCAGACGACAATGTAATTATGAGCCAAGATATAAACGAACTGGAGGAAACGATAAACGAACTTAAGCAAGCTTCAGAAGATGTTGTCCTGCAGATGAACTTCAAGAGGACCAAAATCCTCTCTCATAAAAATTTCCAAATAAAACCACCACTTGAAAACCGTGGAGCAGTACATCTATCTGGGACATAATATTAAATTGGGCAGGGACAACCAAACAGCGGAAGTCACAAGGCGAATCGGCTTGACTTGGGCTTCCTTTGGAAAACTAAACCATATTCTCAGAGACCGTAAAGTCCCAATCTGCTTCAAGAGAAAAGTGTACGATGCGTGCATTCTCCCCGTAGCCACTTATGGCCTAGAGACCACCACTCTCACAATCAACAGCATAAGCCGTTTAAGAGTCTGCTAAAGAGCAATGGAGCGAGCGATGCTGGGTATCAGCCTAAGAGATAAAATACGCAAAACGGAAATTCGCAAACTCGCTAAAGTATCGGATGTCATAGAACGAATTGCAAAATTAAGGTGGCGATGGGCAGGTCATGTTGCCCGAGATGGCGTGAAATGGACCAAGAAAATAATGCAGTGGAGACCCTGAGAGACAACAAGAAGTGTTTTTAGACCCCATGCGAGATGGTGGGATGACCTACAGCTGCTATCCGAGAAGAACTGGGTGCACACCGTTTAAAACAGATCGACCTGCAAAAAGATGGAGGAGGCCTATGTTCAGCAGTGGACGTCTAAAGGCTGAAGAAGAGAAGCAGAAGACAATAAAGTAAATATCATGCTTTATAAACATAATAAGCATATCATAGGCATGCTTTTGAGTTTTTTTTTTAGCTTTTTTTATGTTTTTTAGTACGGAATAAGATCATCATAATGTGTACTATTTATAGATAAATTTGAAATTTCTTTCTCACTGAAGTAATATTTTGGCAGGACACGATCACAAAACCAACCTATTTTGTTTTTGTTTTTAGTATTATACATAGACATTATATTTTAATTAAATTAATTTATAAAATGACTCGCAGGCCACATAAAATGTCGACGCAGACCTTATGTGATCCGCCGCCCGCCATTTGCCCAGGGCTGCTCTAATCCATATTAACTGTATCTAATCCTACCTGTCCAAATATTTTCTTATAATCCCCCTTACATCATAATGTGCGGCTAATTTTGCATAAGTAAACTAATCTATTATAGATGGAATATTGAGATTTAACCAAGAAACTATCGATTTCATACTATCTGAAATTTGTTGTATTTTGATATGTTTCAATATTTTGCTCATAATTTTGACTTTCAGTCTTTCAACGTAGTCTTACTTAAAAGCCAAGTACTCAAATACTAAACATAACGCTGAAAACTAGGTACAATATAGTTTGTAGGCTAAGTTACTATAATTGAAAATAGTCACCTAATTTGTGTAGAAAGTGGTCTTGTTGTTATTAACTAGTAGTACTAGTAACAACAAACAAATGTCTATTGTGTAATCCAATATCCTGCGTGGTATTAGCCAGGGAAGTAGTTGTTTCATGACATTTGTCAAATCCTAGTAGGACTTAATTAATTTTGAATTAATTAATTTTGTTGATTTACGAACAGGTTGAATATTTCATATTTTTGTTTTTAAGTTACTATATCTCAAAACTTTTACCATATTGCCAGTTAGAATTAAAAATAGATAATAGTCCTATGGTACAGATAAAATAGTCACTGAACTTATTAGAGAGGGCGGAAAACTAGTACTGCTAATCCTGGAAAAACTATTTAATAAATGCTTAGATACAGGAGAAACACTGATAGCATGGAAGAACGCAGCAGTAATTATACTACACAAAAAAGGCAATAAAGAAGATCTAAAATATTATAGGCCTATCTCACTAGTATCACATATGTATAAGCTATTAACAAAGATCATAAGCAATAGAATATCAAACCGTCTAGATAACTTCCAGCCAATAGAACAAGCCGGGTTCAAAAAAAGGGTATTCGACTATATGATCCATAGTCGAATACCCTTTTTTTGAACCATATATACAATAAGGCGACTAATGGAAAGAACATACGAATACAACCGGCCACTGTATATGGTATTCATCGACTTCGAAAAGGACACTGTGGAAGAATGGGCCTTAATAGACGCACTAAAAAGATGTAGGATTGATTATCGTTACATACCATTAATTAAAAGTCTATACGATCAAGCTTCTATAACAATTCAGGCGTTTGAAAATACAAATCCCATTATTACTACACGGGGAATAAGACAAGGAGATACCAACTCACCTAAACTATTTACAAATACACTGGAAGATGTTTTTAAGATGATAGAATGGAAAGGGAAAGGAATTAATATAAACGGAGAATACCTTTCAAACCTACGCTTTGCGGATGACATCATACTAATGGTTAGAACCTTACCAGATCTAACTCAAATGATAAAAGACCCAAAGCAACAGAAAAAGTTTGATTAAAAATAAACATCACTAAAACGAAAATCATGACGAACGACAAAAACGTAACACTTAAAGTCGACATAGGAAACGAGAGCATAGAGGTGGTAGACGAATACGTATACGTTGGTCAGCTTATTTCATTCGCACAAGATGCTCAGAATAAGGAGATAGCCCCTGGGATAAAACTAGGATGGGCGGCATCCGGAAACCTAAAAAACGTAATTAAATCTAAAAACTGCCCGCAATCCCTAAAAACAAAGGTTCTTAACCAGTGTTTACTACCAACACTGACATATGCATCAGAAACATGGACATTGACCGATAATGGAATGGAGAAAATGAGAGTAACCCAGCGAGCGATGGAAAGATCTATGTTGGGACTAACCAGAAGAGATCGCAAAACAAATGTATGTATACGAAATAAAACACGAGTAATCGATATAAGCCAATACATAGCAAAACTAAAATGGTCCTGGGCTGGGCATGTGATGAGAAGAGAGGATGGAAGATGGACAAAAAAAATTACAGAATGGAGACCGAGAACTGGAAAACGAAATCCAGGCCGACCTAGAACTAGATGGAGGGACGATATCGTAAAAGTAAGAGGAGGACAATGGACAAGAGATACCGCAGATCGCAGTCAATGGAATCAAATAGGTGAGGCGTATATCCAGAAATGGAGTACTTAAAAGCTGCTTATGATGATGAATAGTCCTAGTTTTAATATCTGAGGAGAATTATAAATTTTGCAAGAGAAAATCTATGTCAAAAAATGTATGTCTAGTGTCTACTACAAACAATAATCATTACTTTGTTACTAAGAATACGCAGGTACTATTTTCTTGAACTATTATTTAAACTGTCTCAATATTTTCTTCACCATTTGGACTGTTTCTTGTTTTTTATTAAATATTTCCTATGTTAATCTAGATATATTATATTGAGACTTAAGCAACGATTTATCAATTAAAATTCTAGAAATATTTTTGAAAACTAGAAGGTTCAATCTAGTTTATAAACTATGTTAATGATATATAAGATACAATAGGATACAGTAGTGTATCCAATCCTCCTCAGTAGTGTAGTGAGCAACATACCCGCCTGACAAGCGAGGGGGCATTAATTGTCCGGGCTGCCCACACTGAAGGAATGCGAAATACTGGGATAACCGGGTGGCGCATACTAAAAGCCAGTGGAAAAGGGGGATTAGTAAGAGGTTCCGCCAAACAAAAATAAAAATAAAGGTATATAAGGTTGAAGAAAACGAACTCGATTATTTTTACGTGAACTTTACGTCTTCTCCATTTGAAATAAAGTATCTGACGACGTAGAAGTACGTCAATTTATAACCAAAGTATAGGAGCTGTTGATGTAACAGTACATACATTTTTGTTTTGAACCTTTCCCCAAAGAAAGCCGACGGAAGAAGTTTTTGCAGTTTTCCGTTTCGTCCGCGAATCTATTGAAGAAACAAAATTAGATAATCGGTTTGATTTCCTGGGGTTTTAAGAAATTCTCGTTTTGAAAATGTTGGGATAACCATTTTTTTCGATTTTGTGGGAAACTGTTACTTGGAGAAGTTTGGAGATTTTCCTCGATTTTCGGAAAAAATATTACCTACATTTTGATCAGACTATAAGCCTCAAGTGAAGACGTCATTAGAACTTAAAATTTTCCCATGATTTTGGACCTGACTAAGAGAAGTGGATCTTTTACTAATTTAAAAAAATTGTTTTTACTAAAGTTGTTGGAAGATTTGAAGTTCTCTTCTAGAATTTTTCGAATACATTGATATTTGGATTTTGGACCACATTTCAAATTGTCTGAAAATTCTTGAATTTTTCTTGATTTTTTAAAAAACTACAGCTAGCATTTTGTACCGAGCCTTGTAGAACTAGAATTAAAAAATATCCGAGAAATTTTGCTATTAGCGGAACCAAGCAACCAAAAGGGGAAAATTAAGTTTTGGATACTGTCGCCGTTCGAATTTTAAATTTGAATCCTAAGCAGAAGAATTGAGAATCCCTCATTTAAATCCTCGAAAAGATCCAAAAAAGATGCAAGGAAAAATTTTTAGTCTGGAAAATTTGCCTCTGCTTTCTGAAAAATTAGCCCTAATAGTATTTTGAACCAGAAAACTAATTTGCAGAATTCTTATTTCTGTCATCTGTAGAATGCCCAAAAGAATCCTGAACTGCCGAATGGAGGGGAAGAGGCCAATTGGAAGACCAAGAAAAAGATGGGAGGATGAAGTAGACCAGGACGCCAGACGAATCCTTAAACTGGGAAGATGGAAGGAAGTGGCCCGGGAGAGAGAGGAATGAAGGAGGAAACTAGGGGAGGCCAAGGCTCAAATTGGGCTGTAGCGCCAGAAGAAGAAGAAGAGGTCATCGCACGGCGATGTATTGTATTAAACATGTATTGTGTTAAAGTGTGTTTCGGATTACCAATATTGGTCAAATATGCACCGTTTCGTTCTAGAAGTTGTTGCCATTTTAAAGGTAGCTCCCTCTCTCATACTGCCTCTCTCATAGAATTTATGGTTCCTATTGGCGAACAACTCTAGCAATCGATTTTCACAAGCATCTCTTGATGCCAGTTTCATATCATTAAGGAAATTTTGCAATGCAAGAAAAACATGGTAATCTCTTGGGGCCAGGTCTAAACTATATGGTGGATGCATCAACACATTCCAACCAAGCCCATGGAGTTTCTGGCGTGTCACTATAGACGTGTGTGGCCTGGCATTGTCCTGGTGGAACGCAACACCTTGTAGGCCAATTCTGGCCGTATCTGGTCAATCGATAACTGGAATTTCAAACGGTCCAGTTGTTGACAGTAGATATCCAAATTTAGTGTTTGGCCAGCAAAATATGGAAGCAACTCATAATAAATTGTTCCTTTCCAGTTCCACCAAATGAACAGCAGAACCTTACTGGCCGTTAGCCCTGGTTTGGCCAACGTTTGAGCTGCTTCACCGCGCTTTGACCACGATCCTTTTCACACAATTTTCGTATGTGACCCATTTCTCATCCCCAGTCAACGTTTAAGAAATAGGTCGATTTCATTCCATTAGCTAGCGCTTGCGAAGCGAAGCCTTGGCATTATTATTATATGAGATTTGGAAAAACGAATTATCAATTAAATTCTATAAATGATTTTGAAAACTAGAAGATTAAATGCAGATTAAAGACTGAAATGATCTGAAAAGTGTTGGTATTATCTAGGTAAATTTCTTGTTTCAGGTTTTAGCCTTTCAAGAAAATCTTCGAAGAAAATCAGAAATTTCGGCAATTTCAGAAATTCCAATCTAAATATTATAAAACAATCTTTTAGACAAACTCATTTCATCAGTCATCATTTTATCATATCAAATTGTTTTTTCAACGCCCGACAAAAAAGAGGGTATTATAAGTTTGACGTGTCTGTCTGTCTTTCTGTCCGTCTGTCCGTCTGTCCGTCCGTCTGTTGTTTCTGTCCGTCTATCTCTTTGTCCGTCTGTCTGTCTGTCTGTCCGTATTAATGTCTGTTTATGGAATGGTAGCTCCTAAACGAATAAACCGATTTTGATGCGTTTTTTTTTAGTTAAAAGCTGACTTAATCGAGAAGGTTCTTAACTGTATTTTATGAAGATCTGTTCAGGCGTTTGGTGATCATCATCTGATTTCCTACTTGACAAAATTAATCTGCAATCAATTTGACACAAATGTTTCTCTAGCCCCGTATATACAAACTTGTTATCCAAGTAAATGTGTGTATTTGAATATCATTCGAAAAATAATAACGCAAAATAAAAATTATTAATTCTACGAAATAATCACCTAAACATAAACGAATTACTGTTATCATCTAACAAAAAAAACTTAATCTTTTTTTGTAAACAATCCCCGCCAATCACGTACTTCGTTCGAAATTTCAAAAAGATAACAGTAATCACATATTTACATATCATCACAGTACACACATTATTAAAGGAAAAAAAAAGTTCGAATAATAAAATTAAATTAAAAATTTGAAAAATTAAAATAATAAAATTATTAATCTTGCCCTTTTAACTCCATCAAAA
The DNA here is from genome assembly GCA_944588485.1 of Phosphuga atrata. Lineage (NCBI taxonomy): Eukaryota > Metazoa > Arthropoda > Insecta > Coleoptera > Silphidae > Phosphuga > Phosphuga atrata. The sequence continues at coordinate 50,251,086 of OX155896.1, read as the reverse complement.
GTACTTATTAATTTTTTCCCCCGCCGCGTCGGGGGACTGCTAAGTAAATCAGATAATAAAACCAGAATACCAAGAAATAAAAAGAAGATTGAATTAATGATAAAGTATGGATTATATTAGGATCCACTCTGTTTGAGTAACGTACGTAAGTAACAAAGCAACAATATCCAATCCTTTAGTTTTCAGTCGAGATTAATTTACTCCGAAAAATTCGCAAAATAAACACAACTGTCATCGACGTCTTTCAAGCAACGCCTCTTATAGAAGTGGTACAATATCGAAACGCTGCAGGAACTTAGTAGACCTTGTAAGATAGATTGATACATCTAAGTTCATACGTACAATTTGAAACTAGTAGGTATTTTCTATTCGTTATACCTATGTAGGTATAACTAATTATACTTCTTCACATAGCGGTCCCCCGATCATCAAAATATGAAGGTACTTTTAATGAAGTTAAAAGGGTAAGAGAGAAATTTGTTTTTTTTTTACTATTACGGTTACTTAAAATGTTTAAATTTATTTTATTTATATGTAACCTTTGTAACTCCACTGGTATATAAATAAATGCATATTTAGCCATACACTGAATTGAAACATTCACTAAGTTCAAATAGTTCTCATAGTGAATTTTTCAATTCAGTTTAAGTATGAATTACCACGTAGGTAATAACAGTCTCAACCATCCTACGCATATTTAGCCGGTCGGATATTTCGATTATATGCATAAAATGTTGCGAAACAAAACAAATTTATGCATGGTCGAACATCCCAAGTCAAATCCAATATTTACACTCATTGTTAAATATAGCAATTAATAAATCTGGGTAATTAGTAATGTTGTTTAATAATTAGATATAATTAATCTCTAGGCACTTTTTGAAGAGGTAAAAATGGTAGAATATGTCTATGGTAGAATAGTATATATACATCTCCGATCCTAAAGTAGAATTGAATATTAATATGTGTAATGTAATACAAAATCCCCAATGTATCGGTAAAGCTAATTAACAAAGTTTTAAATCCGTTTAAAACATGGACATTCTAAATACACAAAAAGACACGTAAACAATTTAGTTTTGATAAATTATTATTTAACAGAGGTTTGGTTTATCGTTTATTTATGGGTTTGTTTATAACTACAATTTGAATATTCGTAAAGTTATTTATAGTAATTTTATGTATGCGTATTTTAGTAGATTAATTGTTAGTTAACCCAAATTTAATTTAATATAATATTTCGTATTATCGCCTCCAATTATCTAATTTTATTACATTATATAAACATAAATATCTCATGTAAGATATACATGAATGGAGAGAGTAGAACTTTAATGTAGTAATTCGCATCAAATCTAAAGTTATGCACAACTTAAACTAGCTGGCAAATTTCACATGAGATTTTTGTTTTGTTTTGCTAGCCCTAAATAGATTCAATTGTGTTATAGAGTTCCGGAAAGGTTGAATATATGTACATATTCAGGCTATATTCCTACGATTATCTGTAACGTAGTATGGTTTTACCAATATTAAACTCAAAATAGTTTCAAAGAAGCTCAATTTAATTAAAAATTATCTATAGCTTTGCAAATTAACAACACTTTGTTCAATAACCAAAGAAAATGTGAAAAGAATTTATATTTAAGTAGACAGTTTTTTTTTACTAATTGAGTTAATATATATTTATTGTTTCTGTACCTACTGGAAGTTTGGGTGATTGAATAGTTGGATTTTCGTTATTGTTATTGAATATATAGTGGATGGATAAAAGTCATCGGGAAAGGGGAAGTCAGGTAGGAAAGGAAGAGAGTTGAGAGTGGGTGGACGTGTTGTTTTTGCTTGTTCGGCGCCAGGCGTCCCGGCGCCCAGACAGACGGCGACAAACACCATCCGTATCACAACGCATCTGATCACATATCGACCAAAAACCTAGGACGAAATATTACAAAATATATAAATCTGTATCGGATTTATACGACTAGTCCCTTTTTCTCTCCGCAAACTTTTCCAACCGCATTAATAAAAGTTACGAAAAGTTAATATTACATTTATTGAGAAAGCAAAAGATATTACGAAACTATTTAACTAAAACTGTTTACTACGTTTTTAATGTTTCGCTTTATATACATAAATAAACTTTTCATCTCACTCGTTTTTAAAGTAAAGCGAAAATTATGTGCAATTTTAAATAAAATTACATTTTTTAATAAATTGCAATTTATTTACTTTGAATACATCAACATTTATTAATATTTCAAATTGTACAATGCGTATAAACATAAACTGTATTTGAATAAATGGAAATATGTGTGGTTTTATTATAAAACTATATAATATATAAATCTATTTATGTATAATATACATATATACATTTCATAACTTTGTGTACTAGATGCAAAGTAGTCTGTGGCAGCAAGATAAATATTTTGTGTATTCAGTGCATTCTATTTCGGATACACATTCTACGTTTCTAGACTAGCTGCATTTCAAAGCGAGTTTAAATATGATTAGCAATTTATCTTTTAGGATCAATATTGAATTTATATTATATTATGGAATTTTGAAAGTAAAAATATGAGAGAAATTATTATAAAATAGTAACTTATGATACAAGTGCGTGACGAAGGGCTTTTGTGCATTGAGTTGCGAAGTTTAAATTTAATCGCAATGAGTGCACAAAAGCGCTTCTTCACACACGAGTGTCACATTATTTTATCTACGAAGCATGTTAAAATACTATTGAATCTACAAAAAAATAATTGTTTCCTACCGATGATATTGAAAAATTGTAAATTTGACAGACGACATACTTCAAATCACTGACACAATAAGGTTAGAACGATCAGCGCCTCCGTGGCAAAATTGCTAACTACTAAAAACGCACAGTGACAAGAACACGAATTGGTTATTATCGATGTAATCTATGTAAACCTTGATTTAATCTAGATTAGGTTATGGTTAGGTTAAGTTATATTAGAGCCAGAGTGAGAATCCGAGTCTTCTTGATTCAAAATAAGAAAAATTAATTCAATTTTAATATCCGTCAGAAAATTTTATTTTCACTACGTCTATGTTTTTTGTTCAATGACGCGAGTTGTTGCCATAGTAAGAACAAACAGTAATCGTTTAATAATGAAACTCCATTTGATTACATTGGACTTGTACGCACGATTTGGATACTTTTACACACGATTATAATAATGGAATCCTTCACATACAATAATTTACTTATAAATGTTTGCGTTTGTATGCGAGTAGATCAAAATTATATATTGATAGAGATTTTGAGAAGAAATTTAGAAACAATATTAATAATTTTTACAAAATTGTTTAACAAGTAACTATAAAACGCAGAAAAGGCAATTTATGTTCAGAATAGAGAATCGTCCATAAAATTCGTAATGTAATAAAAATAAACCACGTAATTTATTTTTAATTTGCGAATTGTAGATGGCAATCTGACAAGACTAGCACGATGCAATTTGTTGAACACATGACAACAACTCTTAATTCGTTTAAGCGAATCTAGAATAACGTGCTGAGAATAAATTTTCCACTCCAGCAAACATTTACTTGGAAATCTTTCCGCAGAGGAAAAGAAGTCAGTGTAAGCACTTCTTCCAACGCCGCGCCGTTTTAAAACTAAATCAAATCATATCCTTGAATACGAATTATATACTTCCTAAAGATTAACACAATATAAAATTTAAGTTTAAGCTTCACAGTTTAACCCACTATATGTAAACTAGTTTAGTTAGTTATCTAGAAATAACAAAGTACATGGTAAAGTACCGAAGTTTGATAATAGTTTGTACATTAGATTCACGGTTACAGCCTTATAAATGCCATTACATTTTATAGAATGAATATTTATGATATGTTCGTTAGTTTTAGTTTTTAGTGAAATTTGAATGTTGTGTCAATGGTTAAGGGACTTATATGAACTTTTCAATGCGAATGTGAGATACATTTTTCAATATAAAACATAGTATAATTATTAGTACGGCGTGGCTCCTACATTTTACTGCTAAGGGAGGTCAACCAGAAAAAAAGCCATAACTTGATAAATGAAAATAATTATGAACATCCATAGACGCGTTTCTGGATGTTCATAATTATTTTCATTTATCAAATTATGGCTTTTTTCTGGTTGAACTCGTGGCCTCCCTTAGCAGTAAAATCCAGGAGTCACACCGTAGTAATAATTATATTTTATTTATATTATTAGTCAATTTGTGAAATAAAGAACATAGTTTCCTTAATTACATTCTTATAAAATAAAGTGATTTTTAAAGCGAAAATAATTGAGAGAAACACAAATTTACAAATGCACTGATTTTTTTTGTTATAGGATAGGATAGCGGGCAATTAACTACCCTTCAAACTATGCGGTCAATGACCTATTGTATTTTGCCCACAATTTTCATATCATACACACAATTAATTAAACATTTGCCTTCTGATATAAATGAGGCCGACACTCGCTCCCGGCATCGAACCCGGGAATCCTTCAGATTTGTAGTTAACCGTCTAACTCTGTAGACTACGAGACCGACTGATGATGTAGAATTAGTGACCAATAAGATGTCTTCGCTAGTGTACACTCAAACTGAAATATGTGATTTATAATTTTCGCTATGATAAAATTTCTTTGCAATTCGAAAGTGTTGTGAAATTAGCATATCAAAAAATATGAGTAGCTTTTCATTTTGAGTTTACTCGCTTCGAATGAGACTGAAGTTTATAAGATATATTCTGCTCCCTTATATCGTGCGCATAAAAGATCTCCTACGGTTCGGCGCCGTTGGGAACTGATTGACTTGACTTGACACATGGATTCACACAGGGTGAACAAAGAATGAAGAAAAAGTCAGAAATGTTTCGTATGCAAGATACACTTTCTCACAATTTAGTCTCAAACAATTTAATTTTTAATTTTTAAAATTAATTCTTAATTTTCCTAATAAGAGGAGGCAAAGAATTCCAGATCAATTAAAATTTGTTCGTTTATAATTGCAATTCATTTATTATATTCAAAGCAGAACGAAAACTTTGACAATAAAAAAAAACAGTTTAATGTTAAGTATGACGTAATAAAAAATGTCAACGGCTCTCGTAACTATACTCGATGCAGCTTCAATTAAATTGCTTCATCAATGTAAGGAGTAAAGATAATTGTTTTCCAATATAATCTTTAGTTGACAAAAACCTAAACAAAAACCGATTTTTTTTTTATTTTCCGAATGCATCCCATTATTTTAAATGTGTTAGCCCTTTTTACATGAAGCGATTCAATTAGCATAAACTGCTTAAATACGTATATTATCTTACAATTTATGACATTTTATATTATGGCATTCCAACATAAATATGCACAAAATCCGTGACAATACAGTCCTTTACACGAACGTTTTTCCTCGACTATTGTGGGTCACAAATCTGCTAGCACGCAATATCAGTGTACTGCAAATATCTACGTCGAAGCTTCGTTGCAGCGAAGAATGCAGTGATTCGTGTGAAAATATGCGAGAATCTTTACAATATAAATCGCGTTTTCGTGGCGATGCAGAAGTAGAAACATTCTTTATTTGTGCACGTAGCAAAATAACGTACGAGCTCATATTTCTCCAAATACTCCAATGTTTTCGCCCGCAGAAAACTTTGAAAGATGGGAAACATTAAAACAGAAAATATGGGATTAATCTAAACTGCTGATCTTTAAACACGCAAGTGGTCCATGAAAAATCACCATTGGGCTAGGCCGCAAGTTAATTCCCGATTTTAAAAAGACTTAAATTTAGACAGCGATAATTCCAGAACAAGACCGTTTGGATAGATAAACTCGGTACACAATATTTTATAGAAAATTTATCTACGATTAAGAATATGTTAAAGTTATTATATTATGCAGACCAGTAATAAAGCGTCAATAAGTTAATTCACAATTTTAAGTAAACTTAAGTTAAGACAGCGATAATTTTAGAAGTAAACTAAATAGATAAAAACGTGGTAGGTCATTTTATAGATAAACTATCTAGAATTAAGAATATGTGCAAGCTATTATTCCATGTAGACTAGCAACAAAGCGCCAATAAATTTTCTGAGCTAATTCACGATTTTAAATAGACCTATATACAGCGAGTAATCTAGAACTAGACTAGATTGATATACGTCGTGAGCGATACGTCGTTTTGAAGCTAATGTATCAAGGTTTACGACGGTGTGTGTGAGATAGTTCAGTGTCGACCAGTAAGCGAGTTACAGTTAGTTTCTCTTTAATGGAACCTTTGTTCGATAATGGAACATTTTGAGATGACAACTATAAAATCTGTACGTTTACTGCCAACAGTACAAAAACGAACTTTAAGCGGCATATTTACATTTTTACACTAGATAGACAAGACTAGACAGATAAGATTTGACAGTCCCCCCTCGGCATTGTAGTGGACAACATACCTGCCTGAAAAGCGGGAGACCGGGATTCGATTCCCCACCGAAGCACCGAAGGTATTTTCAATCAGGTACTCACCCTCCGGGCTGCCCACCCTGAAGTAATGCGAAATATGTGATACCAAGTTGGCGCATATTAAAAGCCAAGTGGGAAAGGGGGTTTAGTGAGAGATTACCCCAAAAAAATATGGACTTGACAGACAAAACTAGAGAGATAAGACTAGACAGGTAAGATTAGACAGACCAACCTAGACAGATAAGGCTAGAGAGACAAGACTAGACAGACAAGACTAGACAGACAAGACTAGACAGACAAGACTAGACAGACAAGACTAGACAGACAAGACTAGACAGACAAGACTAGACAGACAAGACTAGACAGACAAGACTAGACAGACAAGACTAGACAGACAAGACTAGACAGACAAGACTAGACAGACAAGACTAGACAGACAAGACTAGACAGACAAGACTAGACAGACAAGACTAGACAGACAAGACTAGACAGACAAGACTAGACAGACAAGACTAGACAGACAAGACTAGACAGACAAGACTAGACAGACAAGACTAGACAGACAAGACTAGACAGACAAGACTAGACAGACAAGACTAGACAGACAAGACTAGACAGACAAGACTAGACAGACAAGACTAGACAGACAAGACTAGACAGACAAGACTAGACAGACAAGACTAGATAGACAAGACTAGACAGACAAAACTAGACAGACAAGACTAGACATACAAGACTAGACAGACAAGACTAGACAGACAAGACTAGACAGACAAGACTAGACAGACAAGACTAGACAGACAAGACTAGACAGACAAGACTAGACAGACAAGACTAGACAGACAAGACTAGACAGACAAGACTAGACAGACAAGACTAGACAGACAAGACTAGACAGACAAGACTAGACAGACAAGACTAGACAGACAAGACTAGACAGACAAGACTAGACAGACAAGACTAGACAGACAAGACTAGACAGACAAGACTAGACAGACAAGACTAGACAGACAAGACTAGACAGACAAGACTAGACAGACAAGACTAGACAGACAAGACTAGACAGACAAGACTAGACAGACAAGACTAGACAGACAAGACTAGACAGACAAGACTAGACAGCCTATTTGTATTTTCCTTCATGTGCAGACTAGCGCACGAAGGCCAGCATTCCGTCCAAAGGGCACTATGCTGGTTATAACGCTATCAGTTTTACTTTTCTCTTTTTATGTAGTTTCCCGGGATCTCTGAACCATCTCTCTGGAGTTATTGAATTCTAAACTGTTCATCATGATCCAGTCTAGATAATTGTTTGGCATGTTTATCAAAGATAAGCCACCACTCTCTCGATTTTGATACTGTTAAGATGTCATCTTCATCTTTGGGCCAGGTAAGTTCATGCATCTGCATATCTGTCTCCAAAGATCGTCTCCATATTTCGGTATCTGAGCAATAAAATAGCACGTGTGCCGCGGTGTCATTTTGGCCACACTCACAGAGGGGACTTTCTTTTTTACCAAATCTATGAAGGTACGCTTTGAAATTATCGTGGCCTGTTATTAACTGGATTGCATGGTGGGACAGACTGATGTTGAAATCCCTCCAGGTCTTAATGGACGGTATAAATTGCTTGGTCCACAAGCCAGTTGTAGCCAGATCCCATCTGTCCTGCCAGAGCTTCTCGAAATGCCCTTTGGAGCACGATCTTAAAGCCTTTTTGGGCAATTTACTAAAGGAAATTGGCAGATCTTCCTTGTTAGCTGCTTGTTTGGCAAGCATGTCTGCTCGTTTATTGCCTTCAAAACCAGCGTGTGCCTTAACCCAATGCCAACGGATCTTGTTCTTCCTTGAAACTCTGGCAACTGTCTTCCACGTCTCCAACAATAACTCAGTGGGTGAATTTAAATTCTTCAGAGCATCCAGAATAGATCGGCTGTTACAAATGATTGAACAGGGTCTGCTGCTGTTATTTTCCACATAAAGCAAAGCTTGCAGCATGGCCAAAAGTTCAGCTTGAAAAATTGAGCAATACTTTTCTAATTTAATCAGCTTATGGTACACTTCCTCGTCTTGAAAGTAGACCACGAATGCAGCCCCCGTACATCTGATCGAACTCGAACCGCCCGTGTAAACCCGGAGTTTAAATATATTACTCAGTGTCAAATAGTATGTAACCAGCGACAATTGTGAAGGATGAACCCGTTCTTGGGTATTTAAGGTCACTTCGAGCTCGCTCAGTGCAACCGGTAAGCCCGTTATATCTCTAATAATCGTATCGTCTGCGATCTGGTGTGAGTTGTGGAGGGCCAGCTGCTTGAGACGGATGTCGGCTGGAAGGAGACCCGTAATCACACAGGCTGCCTCAGAGGAGACTGTGCGATACGCTTTTGCAGCACGGATGGTGCTGAGACGCTGTACTCTCAAAAGCTTTAGGCCTCCCTTCACGCCACACGACCTCTGCCATATTGGAGCAGCGTATAATAGTGCGGGTTCTATAGCGCCACGGTATATATCAATCAGCTGTGAACTCCCCAGACCCCACTCCTTTCTCGCAGCGATACCCAACTTTATGCTGAACCGTTTAACCCTACCACAAGCCTGCTTCATGTGTTCGCTGAAGTTCAGGAATCTGTCAATTATGACACCTAAGTACCGTAGGTGTTGTTGGAATCTAATTTTTGTATTCCCAAGAGTGAATACGGGACTCCTTTGCTCTTTGGCCCTTTTTTGCCGAAAAAAGGGCCTCGGTCTTTTGGGCATTAAAATTAAGTCGGGTTTCAATTGCCCACTGGCAAGGATTCTCTAGAGACCGATCAGTTTTCTCCTTTAAGCCCGTGATGGTTTTGCTTTTGCAGAGTAGAAACGTATCATCCGCATAGGCAACAATCTCGCAATCTTCAGGCAGATCTCTTTGGAAAATGGTGCCATATAATATATTCCAGAAACCTGGACCTGACTTTGAACCATGTGGACAACCTTTGTCGATGCTCCTTTCTAAGTATAAACCAGTTTCGCTGATTATTGCTATGCGATCTACAAAGTAAGACTTGGCTAACTTGATTAGATTGTCAGGACAATCTTTTTCAATCAGCCTGTGGATAATAAGCGGCCACCAGGCGTTGCCAAATGCCCCACTTATATCCAAGGCTATGGCTGAACAATAAAGCTTCGATCTTAATGCCTCCCTTATAAACCTGACCGCCTTTGAGATGGCCTGAACAGTTCCTGTGCCTCTTCTAAAGCCAAACTGATTTTGATTCACCAACTTGTTCCGATAAAAGTGATGGTCAATTCTCGAGATGAGAAGACAATCCAACACCTTTCCGGCCACTGGATGCAAACTTATTGGTCTGAAGTCTTTTATGGATAGCGCTGGTTTGTTGGGTTTAGGGATAATCTTGATTAGTTGTTCTTTCCAGCAGCACGGGAATATGGACTTGCTCAAACACTTGTTATAAAGATTAAGAAATGTGTTTGGTGCTGAGTTGAAGGCAGCCAATACTATGTCAGAGGTAATGCCATCTAGCCCAGGGGCTTTCTTCGAGCTCATATTTTGTATAACTCGTTCAATCTCAGATATAGTGAACGGTATATCGTCTTGCCCTCTTTGACCAGTTTCAGCAAGTAATCTGACAAACGTGTGTTGCTGAGTGTCCTCCTTCTTATCGTCCTGCGGAAAGAATATCTCAAGAAGTTTGTGAGAGGTTTCAAAGATATCTAATGAATTATCCCCAACCTTAAGGCTACTCAGATAGCTTGTAGAGGTTTTTCTACCTCTAAGAACCTTGAAAACAGGGCCCCATGGGTTTTCGTGTGAAGATCGAGTGCAGAATTCTAGACAGACTTCTGATTCTAGACAGACTCAGAATTCTAGACAGACAAGACTAGACAGAGAAGACTAGACAGAGAAGACTAGAAAGACAAGACTAGACAGACAAGACTAGATAGACAAGATTAGACAGACAAGACTAGACAGCCTATTTCTATTTTCCTCCAATTGCAGACTAGCGCAGACAGGCCAACAGTCCGTCCAAAAGGACACTATGCTAGTTGTAACGCTTTCAGTTTTACTTTTCTATTTTATGTACTTTCCCGAGATCTCTGAATCTTCTCTCTGGAGTTATTGAATTCTAAACTGCTCATCACGATCCAGTCCAGATAATTGTTTGGCGTGTTTATCAAAGACCAGCCACCACTCTCTCTTTCTCTCGATTTTGGTACTTATTTATTTTTTTAGTTAATACGTCATCTTCATCCGTAGGCTAGGTAAATTCATGCATCCGCATATCTGTCTCCAAAGTCGTCTGCATATTTCGGTATCTGAGCAATAAAATAGCACGTGTGTCATTTTGACCACACTCACAGAAGGGACTTTCTCTTTTACCAAATCTGTGGAGGTGTGCTTTGAAATTACCATGGCCTGATATTAACTGGATTTCGTGGTGCGATAGACTGATGTAGAAACCCCTCCAGGTCTTAATGGACGGTATAAACAGCTTGGTCCACAAGCATATTGTAGCCACATCCCATCTGTCCTACCAGAGCTTCTCGAAATGCCCCTTGGAGCACGATCTTAAAGCCTGTTTAGGCAATTTACTAAAGGAAATTGGCAGATCTTCCTAGTCAGCTGCTTGTTTTTTTTTTTTACTTGTGCCACATTAAATACATATTGTGGATGTGATAGTTAGAATAGAGAATAGTTACATATTACAATAGTTAATAGACACGTTAATACAATAAATACAACAAAAATGCAACTACTACAAATTGCACTAGACACTAAATTATCAACGTTATGATAGCAAAATGATGATGATTGCTTAAAGTTCTTTGTTTTTATTTAATTGTCCAGCTTTTTAAATAATTCAATTCCTGTATAAAAGAAGGACTTCTCAAGTAAGGCCGTGTTATGTTTTGGGAACGATAGCAGAGAGCCATGTCTTGTATGGTGATCGTGGTATATCGATAAGGTGTTAAAGTTTCTTATAAGACATTTTGTATAACACAGCACTTTTAACATGTAAAGTAAATGTAATGTAAGTATATTAAACTTTTTAAAAAAATATTTACACCTTTGCCCTCCTTTTAGACCAAACATAAGTCTAACAATTCTTTTCTGCAAAATAAAATATCTAATGGAGGTAGCGGCTTGACCCCAAAGTAACACGTGTAAAGATAGATAAGAATATACCAGTGCATGATACACACTAATCACTGATTATTTGTTAAACGACTTTTTAATTTGTGAAATTACGAAGTAAATGCTTCCCAGTTTTTTGCAAACATGGTTGATGTGATGTGACCAATTAAAAGTAGAGTCTATCCGTACCCCCAAAAAGTTGGTATACATTTTGATTTTATGGTTTTTACCGTCAATACTGGGTTAAAAATGCATTGGGATTTTTCTCTGTTTAGCAAAGTAAATACAAACAGTCTTATCCGCATTCAATATAAGATGGTTTGCTCAGCACCACACATTCAACTCATCAACAACTATCCCGACTCTGCTTTCAAGCTCTTCTATACTGTTTCCAGAGACAGCCATATTCATGTCATCTGCAAACAGTATAGTTTCCGCACTTACATAAAGTGGAAGATCGTTGATGAACAGCAGAAATAGAAGCGGCCCTAAAACAGATCACTGAGGTGGATCTATAGTTTTATTATTATAACACCTACATTATAACACCTATAGTTATATTATTGCTATTAGATTTGTAGTTATTGGCATTTAAAATCAACTTTCTTCCTGTAAGGAAGGATCAAATCAACCTTGCAAAAGTCCCTTGAAAACCATAGTTTTCTAATTTAGTTACCATAAAATCAATGTTGACGGTGTCAAAGGCCTGGGACAAGTCAAAGAATAGACCCATTATATGTTTACCTGTGTCAACTTCTTTAATAATATATTTAGCTAAGTTGATCGTGGCTGTTTCAACTGATCTGTGAGCTCGAAACCCATGTTGACAATTGCTGATCAAATGATAGTTTCCTAAATAATCAATCATTTTATTATAAATCAACCTCTCATAGATTTTAGAAAAGGAAGACGCAATCGAAATAGGTCTATAGTTAGATATATCACATGCATCCAATTTCTTGTGCAAGGGAATCACTAAAGCTTCCTTCAAAACCAATGGATATATTCCATCCTCCATAGATTTATTGTACAGTTGTAATAGTGGACTTTCAATGACGTCTTAGATTGATGTTTTGATAGACAAACTATCTATGCCCGATGAATGCGAAGTGGAAATATTTGAAATAACCTTTTGAAGTTCAAGTGGTTCAATGGGGGCATATAGAAAGGATGAAGGAAACTAAAAGCGGACTTAGTGCACAGAAAATCCGACGTTAACAACTGTTTGCATTGTCTATCCTGAGTGTTATTGTGGTACACTTTTTTTGCTTCCCTAAAGATTGATTAATAATCGCCCAAGTATCTTTAGATTAATTTTTTGACTGTTGGATTTTGTTCATGACGAAGCTTCTCTTAACGGAGGCTATGTGTTTGTTCTGCTGACGCTTCATAGTTTTGTGAGCTTCGATAAGGTTTAAATCATTAAGGGTATAACACAGCCAAAACAAATTCCTAAGTTGCTTACCCTCTTCAATTATTTCAGGTATTATCCATTTATTGTTTTTTTGAGATTTATTCGATGGGACATACCTAATCCAAAGAACAGGTTAAATTATTAATCAATGTTTCCAAAGCCTCCTCTACATCTTCGCCTAAATCCTCATCATGAAATGACGTGGTTTATGCATGTTATCGTCGGAGAAGTGTCTGCTAAGGCGATACGTTAGATTTTTCTTTTTCGTATAGAAATATTCAGAACAAATATGCAATATTAAACTGAGATCGTCAGCCAAGACAGGATTAACTGTTCTGCAACTATATGCATTTCTGTCCAAATTTGCAACCATATTGTCAATAGATGTATGTGAAGTAGTACCAAATCTATCTGTGTAAATTCTCGTTGGACCCTGTACTCCTATATTGAAAGAGAAAAATGTCCATTAGTTTCTGTTTTTCTATTGAGTTTTTAAAAAAGTCTATATTAAGGTCGCCAGCTAGCAGAATAGGCTTCTTACAGTTGCACAAGTACAGCAATAAATCGTTAAGCCTGTTGTAAAAGGTATCTAGGTTACCGGATGTAGATCTGTATATGCAAATAATATTGGTACTAGGGAAATCACGGCCTAGTGTTATACCACGAAACTCAATATCTTTTTCGACCGAATAATTCAATAGCTTTAGATGAGAGATTGTTGTACCACTGCGAACATAAATTGCTACGCCACCACAGAAGAATTTTCTTCTACAAAAATTATAAACTAGTTTTTGAGCTGGTTCACATCAATTTTGTCTTTAAAGCACCAATGCTCACAAACAAAAGCTACATCAATATTTTCACGATTTAATAATAGATTAAATAGGTCAAACTTATTCCTTAATGATTGTACGTTAACAAGCGAAATTGAGATCCCACTTTGTATGGGTATGTCAGTGGCTTATTTGCTATAACTTTGCTAAAACATTAACGTATTGCGTTAATGTTTTCTCTAAAAAACATTCATTAGATGTAGATGGTAGAGCCATCCATATTTGTCAAATCAGTGTTTTTCATACTTCTTGAGTGCCTTTTTTGTTTAATTGGAAAGAAGGATCATTCAATTGGGTCCAGCATGAACTAAACGAGATCAAATTATTCGGTCATTTGTCTCCCATATAGTTCTATTGCATAGCAAACATGATTTCTTTGTGGATCACCTTATCACAAGTCGCTTCATAAAAATGAAACTTCATAAAAAAAGATTATTAGACCTTTCACTAAAAATCAAAATCTGGTGAAACTATAACAGTAAAAGATGTTGTCGTAAATTGAAGAAATAATTAAGAGACTGCTTCGTTTATGGCCAGCATTACCCCATTAAAAGAACCAATTCTTCTTTATTATAACGCCTGGCCTCACGTCCAATGAATGATTTAAAACAAGTAAAGGGAATCATATGTCACCCGCGTCTCCGACAGATTGGCAAGCATGTCTGCTCGTTCATTGCCTTCAAAACCAGCGTGGGCCTTAACCCAAAGCAAACGGATCTTGTTCTTCTTTGAAACTCTGGCAACTGTTTTCCACGTCTACAACAATAATTCAGTGGGTGCATTTAAATTCTTCAGAGCATCCAGAATAGATCGCCTCTAATGGTTGGGGTCTGCTGCTGTTATTTGCATAACGCAAGGCTTGCAGTATGGCCAAAAGTTCAGCTTGAAAATTGAGCAATACTTTTCTAATTTAATAAGCTTATGGTTCACTTCCTAGTCTTGAAAGTATACGACGAATGCAGCCCCCGTACCTCTGGCCGAACTCGAACCGTCCGCGTACACCCGGAGTTGAAATATATTACTCAGTGTCAAATGGTATGCAACCAGCGACAATTGTGAAGGGTGAATTAGTTCTTGGGTATTTGCGGTCAGTTCGAGCTCGCTCAGTGCATCTGGTAAGCCCATTATGTCTCTAATAAGCGTATCGTCTGCGATCTGGTGAGAGTTATGGAGGGCCAACTGCCTGAGACGGTTTTTTTTTTGGTGGAAGAAGACCCGAAATCGCACAGGCTGCCTCGGAGGAGACTGTGCGATACACTTTTGCAGCACGGATGGTGCTGAGGCGCTGTACGCTCAACAGCTTTAGGCTTCACGCCACACGACCTCTGCCATATTGGCGCAGCGTATAATAATGCGGGTTATCAAACAACTGTGATCTCCCCAGACGCCACTCCTTTCTCGCAGCGATACCCAGCTTTATGCTGAACCGTTTTACCCCACCACAAGCCTGCTTCATGTTTTCTCTGAAGTTCAGGAACATGTCAATTATGACAACCTAAGTACCGTAGGTGTTGTTGGCATCTAAGTTTTGTATTTCTGACAGTGAATACGGGACTCCTTTGCTTTGAAGATCTGCCGAAGAAAAGGACCTCGGTCTTTCGGGCATTAAAATTAAGTCTGGTTTTAATTGCCCACTGGTAAAGATTATCTAGAGGCCGATTAGTTTTCTCCTTTAAGCCCGCGAAGGTTTTGCTTTTTCAGAATAGAAACGTATCATCTGCATAAGTAGCAATTTCGTAATCTTCAGGCAGATCACTTTCGAAAATGGTGCTATATAAAATGTTCCAGAAACCTGGACCTGACTTTAAACCCTATGGACAACCTTTGCCGAAGCTCTATAAACCAGGTTCGCTGATTACTGCTCTGCGATCTACAAAGTAAGACCTGTCTAACTTGATTAGATTGTCAGGACAATTTTCAATCAGCCTGCAGATCATAAGCGGCCACCAGGCATTTTCAAATGCACCACTTATATCCAATGCTATGGCTGAACAATAAAGCTTCGATCTTAATGCCTCCCTGATAAACCTAACCGCCTTTGAAATGGCCTGAAGACTGACGAGAGTAGACATACAAAACTAGACACACAAGGCTAGGCAGATAAGACTGGAGAGACAAGACTAAAGAGACAATACCTGTCTTACAAGACTAGACAGATAAGACTAGGCAGACAAGACTAGACAGACAAAACTAGACAGACAAGACTGACAAACAAGACTAGACAGAGAAGACTAGACAGACAAGACTAGACTGACAATACTAGACAGGGAAGAATAGTCAGACATCACGAGACATGCAAGACTAGATAGATAAGACAGACAAGATTAAAAAATTTATTTTATTATTTTTAGAGTTTAATTGGAATGTAAAATAAGAAAAACTGCTCGAGATATCGTTGTTTTTGGTGAGAAGACAATTAATTTTCACATTCGTTCAACACAATTATTCACTATTGGTCTCAATACTCGTTCAAAAATATTCAGGAAAGTCTTAATGATGTGGAGGAATATTATTGAAACAGGTTCGAGACGTGGTGGAAAACAAATGTTGGTCATTAAACAGTTGCCTAATTAAAAAGACCTAGATAAAAGAATCCAGCATGAACTAAACGAGCATCAAAATTTCATATTTCATAGCAAACATGATTTCTTTGTGGATCACCTTATCACAAGTCATAAAAATAAAATAAAAATGAAACTTCATAAAAAAAGATTATGGGCTGAATTTGATAGTAAGCAAGTGGCCATTCATTACAAATTAAAATCTAGTGGAACAGTAACAGTATAAAGAAGTTGTCGGTAAATTGATGAAATAATTAAGACGTTGCATAGTTTATGGCCAGCACTACTCAATTAAAAAGAACCAATTCTTCTTTATTATACCGCCTGACCTCACGTCCAACGAATGATTTAAAACAAGTAAAGGGAATCTTATTTCACCCGCGTCTCCGACAGATTATCTTTTTACAATTCAGCAATTTCCTAGCAGAGAATGTTTTCAAATACCAAGCATCTCCAGAATTCTCTCTCACAGTAAAAAAACTTATTTCCGTTCAGAGAAATGTGCACAGGTCTTTGTTTTGATTGACGATGTGTAAAATCCGCAAATATTTCTGCCCCAACCAAACATTTTCCGCGCTTTTTATGACTAAAAGATATAAAAACTCAATTTTTGTAAAACTTTGTCATTCATTAAAATATAAAAAGCTTCAATTCAATAAGTCCTATTAGTTAATTAATCGCTAATTAAATTAGATACCCAGTTAGATAAATAAATTTAATATTAAATTTGGTGCCGATATTAATTTCTTATTGTAAGTTGAGGTGAGGTTTATACTAAAGAAATCTAATCACAGATCGTTAATCACATAGTGCATGCTTTATTGCAATAATAAGGCAGAAGTAATATGCAAATGTCGCAGCTCTATTTTAGACCAAAGCGATAAAATTCACGCACGGCGCCAAAACAGTCGGTATATTTGCAGAAACTCTTTTGTAACTATTTATACTATAAATAACGCTTTAGATTTACTTTAAATAGAATTTAGTTTAAGAAAATTTCCATTGATTCAGTTTAAATTGTCTTGACCCAATGACATTATCACATACCATCCTCCCTATACAAGCAAATATTTCCTTTTAATTTATTTCTATTTTCAAACAAATTTATACCGTCTAATCTTTCTCGTTTATTTATCGTAGTTACATTTTCCATTTCCACTCATTAATTATTTATATAATCATCAAACATAAGTTTTGAAAATATTTGTTCCACTTAATATACTTTTTTGTATAACTTGACTGGAACCACTTATCTTTTTTATGATTTGCTGTCCGAATTTTTTTGTTAAAAATCTTATGATATATTAGTCTCAAGTCTTACCACAAATTTCTATCGCATCAGCTACAAAAACATTCCTATACCTTCTTGAATGTTCGTTTATCAAGCGCGAAAGTTTTTAAATTGTTTTTGCTACAAGGCCGTCGCAGCTAACGAGCAAAAACCTGATGCGAAATGAATGAAAATTATCTCCGTCTGTTTTGTCGCGCTATCTTCCACAAACATACACATCGCATTATATAACTTCGTGTTGTCGAGGGCGGAATCCATTAAAACTATATAAATTTAATATGTGCACTCTAGATTTATAATGGGCTGTAAGATGCAGACTTTGTATCAATCCAACTAGAATGGTTTTCGATAAACTTATTTATATAATTAAGTTTACATTAGTGTTAAAGAATGTTTTCTTAAAACTAAATACACTCTTGATTAAGTTTTAGCTTTTAATGAAGTTACCGCAATAAACGAAAAGTTTAAAATAATTAAAATAATTTTGATTTACTCAAAACTCAATAAAACCTTCATTTAATGAGTTTAAGTAAACTTTTAAGGAAGTGACACATTAAAGTGTTTCTAAGATTATTTTAATTAAAACAAATATAGAATATAAAGGGCAACGTCTCATCTAACCTTTTCGTCGCAGTTTTTATACCTCTGTTGATGTTTGCTGTTATTTTTTATATGAGGTCTTTGGGGAAGGTTTAGTTAATTCTAAAGGGTAGTTGGAATTATAACTAGTTTTCATAACGGTGCGACTTCATTTTCCTTTGAGGGTTGCAAATAAACGGACAGTTAGGAATGAGAATTTATTGTCGAGGACCCTAGAGAAACTACCCTATTAAAAAACTATTTTTTTATTATGCCACAAGTCTACAATTTATTGTACAAGTTCAGATTTATTTACGGCCTGACAAAAATACATTTTAAAATTTTGTAACACAACAAAAGTTACAACCCAATTAAGTACGATAAACTTAAATATTTATTCCAGCTTACGATATGTTGTTGTGTATTTACAATTTTATTTAATTATTTTGTAATTAAGCAATGTTTGATTAATCTGATCCGTAAATGCTGTTGAACTTGGCCTGCATCGCGACTGGTAAGATTAATGTTGTTCTGATCTTTAGCCCAGTTATTTGAAATTGAGATTAGTCAACGAAAATCCTAAAGCTCGAACTTAATCTCGACTGAAAATAGCGATAATTGCATCATAAATTCTGCGGAAATTCGCGACGGTAAGATTGCTTTCAGTGAATTAATATTGTATACAATAAATGAGTAAACTAGGTAATAATATATGTCAATTAAATCTTTGCGAGTTAAGCAAATAAATTTGTTTTGGAATTTCTGGATTTACAAAGTTTCCAGATAAATTGCTCTTCCGAAATAATGTATTAGCTTTCAATGAAGGGTAAATTAAACTTTCAAACTATCTTAACTACATTTAGGACATTTTCTTTACAAAAAAGTTTATATTGATTATTAATTAGCGTTGAATTTCTTAAAGTGATTGAAACAAAATTTAAATAAACCATATTAGCATATTTTATTACTCATATTAACTTCTACACCAAACATATTTGGCAAATTATTTAACTTAATTTACAACTTCCAAAAGACCACAAACATATCACATAAAAAAAAAATTTACAAACAAATCACCAATAAATGTATAGGCTATATATACCAACATTTTATTCCATTATTTAAATGCAAATAAATTAAATCTTGCTCTGATTTATTTGATGTCACATACCGCATGTTATTGTAAAATTGGTGGATGCGCCGGGCGCACAAACAATGCGCCTATCCCTGTTAAACAATTTATACTTTCCAACTACAAAATTTCCAAATAATTAGAACGCATATTGCCGCCTCCACTAAACATATGCCGTTAATCCCCTGCATGTATTTTTTGCTCCATCTGTTACATTAAACGTTATGACTTCATGCGCACTTATCTCCATGAAATATGGATTTTATATTTGCATCACATACAAGCGCACTAATTGTTAAATATTTGCGTCGCTAAATAAAATACTTTTATGTAAACGAAAGCGTTAATTTGCTTCCAACCGAAAATACATTTTTCTTTCGTGGCTTGTTTATAATTTCGATGGAAACTCCTGGAATTATTTACATTTAACGACTCCCTGGTGTTCAATTCAAATGACCCATATAAATATCATCCCAGTTGTAATTCCATTTACGATTATTACACAGACAAGTACGTAACAAAAATTATATAATTTTAATTAATTTTACAATTTGTTTTGTTATCGGGGTATTCGAAAATGATTTGTGGGTACTTTACGGGACCGTATAAATATAAAACTGGGGGAAAATACATCAGATTTAAAAGCTTAACGTCAAGGTGTTAATCTATGCAGCGCTCTGGCCTAAATACAAGTTTGCTTTAAAAATGCAAGGAATTA
This sequence comes from Phosphuga atrata, assembly GCA_944588485.1. NCBI lineage: Eukaryota > Metazoa > Arthropoda > Insecta > Coleoptera > Silphidae > Phosphuga > Phosphuga atrata. The sequence goes on along the minus strand of OX155896.1, from coordinate 50,230,952 downwards.
TAATTCATGGCACGTCGGTGACAAGTAAATGATTTGATGAAAGGCACTTATTCGTTTTCTCTTTTGGATCATATTCTTTTTATAGTTAACTAGCTGGAGGCCGCGAATTTGCTCGCTTGGATTATGGAGTTAGGACAAGATTATTTATCCAAACGCTACGTATATGGGTAGGAATTTCAATGTCATGAGCAATTATATATTGCAGATATAATAAATCATCACTGTCTTGTAGTAAATGTGCTCTGTATTAAGATGACTTAACTATAACGGTGCCCTCACACGATCCATATAACTGCTTCAATATCGTATTTACCTCAATTTATTGATTCTTTGAGAGAAGATTGACGGCATTTAAATTAGGACATATCAAATAAATATGATATTTATTAAAGCTCCTTCAATGTATTGAAGTCATCATCAGTCATCAACCAGCCTTCGACGTCCACAGCTGGACATAGGCCTCCCTCATGGCTTTCCATTGTTATCTGTCTTGACCCGCCTAAATCCAGTTGTTTTTCAATTCTTTTTAGGTAGTCGGTCCAGCGTGTAGGTGGTCTTCCCCTGTTTCGCTTATCAGTGCGTGGTCTCAATTCCAACAATCTTTTCGTCCACCTATCGTCCTTCATTCTGACCACGTGACCGGCCCAATTAGATTTTAATGTCTCTATTCTTTTGATAATGTATGTTACTCCGGTCCTCTGTCGTAGGCCCTGATCCGAAATGTGGTCTCTTAAACCTAAACCTAGCATTAATCTCTCAATTATTCATTGGGTCACTGTATGCTTCCTCGCTGATGATATCGTTAAAGTTAAGGTATCCGCTCCATGCGTGAGTACCGGCAGCACACTGGTCGAACACTTTTCTCTTTACGCAGATGGGAAGATCGCTTTTAAAAACATATTTTAATTTTCCGTAGGCTGTCCATCCAAGGTTGATTGTTCTATATAATTCGCATGTCTGGTTGTCCTTTGATATTCGTATTTTATGGCCCAAGTATATATATTTCTCAACCATTTCAAGTGAGATGTTTTCGATCTTTATTCCCTCACTCATAACAAGATTTTTCCTGATCTTAGTCTTGGAAAAGTACATTTTCAGTCCAACACCACCTTCTTCTAATTCATGGACATTTATTTCGCCTCTCCTAGATTGTCGGTTGTTAGGACAATGTCATCTGCAAAGCGAAGATGACTGAGTTTACGACTGTTTAAAGCCCTTGTCTCCCAATCAAGTTTCCTGCAAGCATATTCTAGGACTGTTATGAATAGTTTTAGAGAGATAGTATCTCCCTGTCTCACTCCGCTTCCGACTTTAATGCGGTTGCTGTTGTAATGTAATTTGACCGACATGGTAGCGTTCTTGTATATGCTATAGATCAGTTTTGATTATATATAGTGCACTCGGCATTCTCTCATGGCTTCCATTATTGCTTTCAATTCGATCGTGTCAAAAGCCTTATGGAAGTCTATAAACTGGAGAACTAGTGGGCTATTGTATTTGACGGTATTCGCGATGAGGGTCTTAATACTCTCATCATTAGTTCCGAAACCCGATCGGAATCCGGCTGGTAAAGATCAAGTTTGCTCTCCAGTCTTAATGTTTCTGGTAAACAGTTTATATAGATGGCTAAGGAGAGTTATAGGGCGCTAATTTTCCAGGTTTGCTTTGTCTCCCTTTATATGGAGCAAGATGGTGGTCGCTTCATGCCACTTTTCCGGAATAGTGCTCTCCTGTAGGCAAAGGTTAAATAGTGCTTGTATTTTCTTCAGCAAGAGAAAGCCTCCAGCTTTAATTGCTTCTGCAACCACTTCATCTTCTTCAGGTGCATTGTTGTTTTTCATTTTCGACAATGCTCTTTTTATTTCCTCGATGGTGATTTTGTGTATCGATGTATTGAAGTATATTAACAATATTTTCATCATTTTGCCCAGTAGCGCTAGCGGTGCCAACTTGTGGAATCGTTACCAAAACATAATAAGGTAGGTAAATACCTCTTTCGTTGGTGAATTCAAGAGCGTAATTGACTAAATATTAAAACAATTATTTTGACCGTGTGAGGGGCATCTTCAATGTCTCTTTCTTTCTTTCAATGTTTCTTTCTAACTATTTAGTCAATAATATTGAAGCAATTATATTGACTCACAGGTCAATATAACGGCCCCTTTAGTTGTGTAAAAAGAGTATCGTGCATATTGTAAGATGCATATTACGTACGAGCGGAATATTTACGTATGGCCCGCGTAGCGGGAAGTGCATAATTTCAAACAACTCGAGTTATGTACTATACTTTATCTACGACCACACTAATTTGTTTCTGTTTAATAAGAAAAATATGTTTCATGTAACAAATTTATTTCTTATTAGGTTATGTTTATTTAATTACCATTATTTAACATTATAATAAACAAACAGTATTTTCATATATAACTGTTATTACTTTACTCAACATTATTTAACTTGATAGAAATGAAAAGAAATACATTCTTAATGGTTACATACCTTATTATTTAGTACTTATTTGGGTTAAATTGGAATAACAGTGTTCGTAGATATAGGCAACCCAATGTACGCAATGTCAATTTCCGTTAGTTTGAATTGTGGCACGGAGGGCGAACTGAACGTATGACCACGTAATAGCAGCTCTCAACTAATCAACGTACCGTAAACCAAACGCACGTGTGAGTAATCAATGATAACTTATCATTAATCGCGGAGTGATACATACGTGTGTTATGATGTATTTAAATAGTCCACTAACTGTACAATTATGGGCATTTACAATAATGGTCGTAGATAAAGTATATAGTACTTTATCAACTAGTTACTTTAGAAGTAACAAATTGGCAAAGTAAACTTATGAGCAGGGCAACCAAATATATGCAAATGCATATATTTTCTCGTTCTACTTATTAAAGAATGGACTAGCCAGAAATGTGTTTCTGACTAAACTATGAAGTTAGAGCCCTATTCGTAAGGGCATATTTTTGCTTATTTCACTAATAAGAGCATAAATTGCATATTGGCTATGATAAGACATATTTCCAAATAACTGCATATTGTTAGTGCTTATTATGCACAATTTGGTTAAAATATTTATATTCGTGATATTTCATCTGCTTTTTGACGGATATCCCAATACGGATATCCCAATACGAGTGAATATCTTAAATAAAATACCTTGAATAGATTTATAAATAAGCCGACTAATCAACATGGTTTAAAACGACAGGAGACAAAAAAAGGAGGTATTATATATACTAATCGAAGATGTTGAGTTTTACCATGCTCGCTCGCTCTTCGGAACAATTACGTGAAAGACCTTAACAAAAGTACTATCGATCACATCAAGAATTGCGTCAAAAATATTTTTTGTGGATCTCAATTGATGAAATTACTGATATAACTGGGAGATATGTAACAAACGTCGTCTTTTTGAATTTTGGGACACGATAAACTAATCGCTAAGCATGAATTTGTATTAAATACTGCAGTGCTACACAAGGCAAATCAAACTATTGTAAAATCACTAATCACTATTGTAAAACTTTTTGATGATTTAATAAAAATTCTGGATGAAAGTGTCAATCGAGATTCAATTTTACTCTTTATATCAGATGCCGCTCAGGCTATACAAATATTTTATCCAAAAGTGACAAATCTGACTTGGCTTGCACATGGACTTCATCGAGTTTGTTAATAATTTCGAGGAATTTATACTAACGTCGATCGTCTAATAGCCGATGTAAAAAAAGTATTTTTGAAATGACCGTCAAGGGTAACAATTTTTAATGATTTGGCACCTAGCGTCGCACGTCTTCCGCAACCAATAACTACTAGATAGAGAACATAGATTGATGCCGCAGTGTACTATGGCACCAACTTCGTAATAATTGTGAAAGTGTTCAATGTACGGGACGAAGAAAGGCCACATCAAAATTTCAAAAGAGCTACTGAGTGACGGTGAAATAAAATTTGATTTAATTTTCATTGCTTCAAATTATGGATTCCTTAGCGCATTAATAAATTTGCTTGAAACGTCTGGGCTACTGCTTGCTAAACGGATTGAGGTAATAGAACATGCTCAGGGTGAAGCAGCTAACTTTGTGAAAAAAAAACTTGCAACGGTTTTATTTAAGAAGATCATGGTTTTTCCATTACGAAGGAAATTTCAATACATTCTAGGTCTAGGCCTAGAGGTTCTACAACAATAGACAATAAATATAGAATTATTGAAGCAATGGCATTTAAATTTGCGCGCATAACTTCGGTTGATGTGGAACGAAGTTTTTCAATGTTTCAAAATGTCCTACGATCAAACGGGAACAGTTTTCTTTTAGAGAACTTAAATGAGATAATGTTCAAATTGACAACGATTTATACAGTCACATAGACAATGCCTACTCAAAATTGAAAAGTGATAATAACATACACTTTGGGATAGCTTTACTATGATAATGAGATGTTTGTCATTTATTGTAATTAAAATTAAAAATAAATGACTTTTTCAATTTTGCGATTATAATAAAGCCATTAAAGCACTCATATGTGTTCGTTAATTGCTCGCCGAGTGCTATACATTTTTTTCAATATGTTCCGGCGATTTTTTTATTTAGAAATGACATAAAAGGGCGCATAATATAAAAAAATAGTATAAAAAACTCGTTCATAAGGCGTTTTCGCGATTGTCCATTACAAAACTTGTCCAAACGAAATATCGCGCTTATTGAACGCTTATTGTTCTTTAATATACTAGTGAACTTTAACTGTATTTTTCTTTTGCATTTATGTTTTCGTACCTACAATTTAAAAGTTTTTCATATATTTTATATCAGATTTAAGAGCATATATTTTTTTAAATGCATATTTTTATTTTTATTGAGCATATTTTCATTTTTAAAGAGCATATTTTAAGCGCTTAAAGTTGTTTTTTAAGAGCATATTTTTGGTTGCCCTACTTATGAGGAATTAAAAAAAAATGCTTTTCCGACACGTTTGCTTGCATACCAAGCCTCTTAATCTACGAAACCTTGAAGGCGAAGTCTACACACTCGACCAGGTTTAATATGATTTAAAATTGTTCCGGATAAAAGTCCCGAGTAAAACCAAGCTGAAGAGCAAATCTGGCCTACGGGCTCGAGAAAATTGAGATGAAACTTTCGAGTCTCTCAAAAATGGATCGAAATGTTTTATAAAAAATTTGAGAGGTTTATTCTCGTTGGAACTGCAAATGTAATACATAGTTTTAGTCTTTATTTAATTTAGAAAAGTGTATAAAAATTTAAATTCAGCGAATTTAGATTATTTTGGAAAAAGTTTCGGGCAAAAATCAGAAAGTACGCTATTTAGCGCGTTTTTTTCGTCAATCGTTAATTTCAAGCTTACGTTTCACCAAAACAAAAAAAGATTTTAGTTGTTCGTTCTACACAATATTTCGCGTCTTTAGGTGTATTATCTGAAAATATCCATGACATGTCAAAATTCATGTTTTTTTTTTATGGGAAAAAAATCCATATTTGGAGACCTCTCCCATTTTTACTTATTGTATATTAAAACACGCAGAATTTTTTTAAATTCGGTATCTGAATACAAAAATTCTCTCAGCTTTTTATCTCAAACATTACATAACTCAAATATTTGGGTTTAATTTTAAAACGGCTGTTTCTTTATTTTCATAAATATGGCATTCGCGCTATAACACATTTTTGTAATGTGTGAATAAAACTGTAGACCGTATAAATGATAATAATAAACTGTGAATTGAACTGTAGGCCGTATAATTTGCCTCTGTGCTGTGGGCTGGCCAACACTGGTCTAGATAAATCCGATATGTCTTTGACCTATCAGACCTATCTTCTCGCAGGCCAATCATTACTAAACGATATTCCAATAATCCCGTGAGTAATCCACCTATGCATCCAATATGACACAAATTATACCCATCTGTCCGTGTCATGTAGTACATGATAGATATCCAACTCAATTTCCAAAATACTAATTTACTGGTTACAGCTGTTATATATTAATAAAATAGAAAGCTACATGGTTGCTTTATAATTACATAGATTTCTTTGTTACATAGATTTCAAAATGATATATAGAAAAAATGTTACTATGTGAATTTCAAATTATAAGAGAAGAATTAAGGAAACTATGTTCTTTAATTCACAAATTTACTAATAACATAAATAAAATATAATTATTAGTACGGTGTGGCTCCTGCATGTTACTGCTAAGTGATGCCACGAGGTCTACAAGAAAAAAGCCATAACTTGATAAATGAAAATAATTATGCACATCCATTAGCGCGTTTCTGCCTTTTAGCTTCATCAGTATGGACTTATCATATAATCTCGAATTGAATCATAAATTAAATGTAAACTAACAACTAACAGTATGTCGTGTTCCTAATTGAAATTATCTCACTTATTTCTCCCAAGTCTGACGTCTTCTCGCACCTGCGAGGTGTTGTAAAAAAGCAGGAGGAGGAAAAGGCAGGAGCCACACCGTACTAATAATTATATATTTTTTATTTTATTAGTCAATTTGTGAATTAAAGAACGCAGTTTCCTTAATTCTATTCTTATAAACGACGAATCTTTTTATTGTAACATCTAACTATTGGGGTTAACAATTAAATTGATCGTGTGAAGACCAAATTCGGGATACTTATATCTTAGAAACTGAAGAAGCTGAATTAGAGGTGTAAAAATTGGTATTTGATTTTTTCTTTAAAAACGAAGATATGGGTTTATAACCATTTTTCAAAAATACAGTTAAAAGAGGTAGAAAACAATTATTTAAGACAATAATGCTCATTTGTAGATGTGACAGCTTACAGCTGACATTTGAGTAATATAGGGTGGCCCAACGGATACGCCGGATTTAATTTTGAAATGAAACAATAACTATGGAATGCAATGTCTAACAAATAGCCGCCTCGGGTGTGCTGACATACCCTGGCCCTTTTGATAAATTTAGCTAGTTTGATAAATTAGATAGTAAGAGGGCTTTATGAAAGACAGTAGGCTCAATTTCAAAAATAACACGATGCAGCTCTGTTTTCGGGAATTGTTTGCCGGTATTGTCAATATTGATTTTTCGCAAACATATCGCAAAAAAAAAATGTGAAAACAGGTTCAAACTTGTATATTGTGGTTGGTCATAAACATTACAAATGTCGGTGAGAGTATCAGTGAGAATCCTGGAACATCTACTCGTCGTCTTTCTCAACAATTGAAAATTATCAGAACAAATCACTTTGCAACAAATTCTCACCAAAGACCTCCACCTCCACCCTAACAAAGATCAATTAACTCAGGAGCTTAAACCCAAGAGCATTTGTAGTGTAGACAATTCGCTAATTGGGTGATGAAGTTCATTTTGATTTACAATTAGATGGTTTCGTTAATACGCAGAATTGTCCAATTTGGAGCAATGAAAATAACGCGAGGATTTTCGATGAATGAATTCATGAAAAAAAAAACGCTGCACCCACAAAGAGTTACTGTTTTGCTAAAAAGTGTTCGAAAATTTCATCAAAATGGTCAGGCTATGGCAGCCCTGCCGAGACCGCCCTTTGTCAGCCTTCGTATTCCATAATTAATGTCAACATGCGTACTTTAAATCAATAAAATATTCCCAAATAATTAATAATTCACTGTTTCACCAATTCAATCATATCAAAATTAAATCCGGCGTATCTAATGGGCCGCCCTATAGTATATAAATAGAGTTTAAAAGGCAAATTGAAAATAGAAATGTAAATGGTTTGATTACTCCCTAGAGTCGTACTATTGAAGGCGATGGATCATGCATATTACTGGTGTTATATGTAGGAGTCAAAATCTGGATAAGAAACTTTAACAAATAGTTGCTAGTGTTGAAAACTGCGACGAATCCTCTATAATGTTCCGTGATTGTGATTCTAACAATAAACGAGTGTCGTTGCATAATTTAAAGCTCAATCCATTGGATTGAACTTTAAATTATGCCAACACTCGTTTATTGTTGATTAAATTAATCTACGAAACCTTGAAGACGAAGTCTACACACTCTGCCAGGTTTAATAAGATTTTAAAATTGTTCCGAATAAATGTCCCGAGTAAAACCAAGTTGAAGAGCAGATCTGACCTGCGGGCTCGACAAAATTGAGATGAAAGTCTCGAGTCTCTCAAAAATGAATCGAATCGTTTTATACAAAATTTGAGAGGTTTATCTCGTTGGAACTTCAAATATCATACATAGTTTTAGTTGTCATTTAATTTAGAAAAATGTGAAAAATGGTTCAGTCAATTGGGATTATTTTTGAAAAGGTTTCGGGCAAAAATCAGAAAGTATTCTATTTAGCGCCTTTTTGTCGTCAATCGATAATTTCAGGCTTACGTTTCACCAAAACAGAAAAATATATTAGTTGTTTGTTCTACACAATATTTCACGTCTATTGGTGTATTATCTGAAAATATCCATGGCATGCCAAAATTCGAGTTTTTATAAAAGAAAAAAATCCATATTTTGGAGACCTCTCCCATTTTTACTTATTGTATATTAAAACACGCAGAATTTTTTGAAATTCAGTATCTGAATACAAAAATTCTCTCAGCATTTTATCTCAAACTCTATCTTACTAACTATCTAACTAGCTTAACTTAACTTAACATAATAACTTAACATAATTCCAATATTTGGGTTTAATTCAAAAACGGCTATTTCTATATTTTTATAAATATGGAATTTAGGATATAACACATTTGTGTAATGTGTGAATTAAACTGAAGACCGTATAAATTTTATATATAAATATAAATGAAAATATAAAATATAAATGAATTGAACTGTAATTTAACTCTGTGCTGTGGGTTGGCAAACACTGGTCTAAATAAATCCGATATGTCTTTGACCTATCAGACCTATCTTCTCGCAGACCAATCATTACTAACTGGAATATATCGGAACATATCGGAATAATCCCTTGAGTAATCCACCTATGCATCCAATAAGACACAAATTATACCCATCTGTCCGTGTCATGTAGTACATGATAGATATCCAACTCAATTTCCAAAATACTAATTTACTCGTTACAGCTGTTATATATTAATAAAATAGAAGGCTACATGGTTGTTTTATAATTACATGGATTTCTTTGTTACATAGATTTCAAAATGATACATAGAAAAAATGTTACTATGTGAAATTATAAGAGAAGAATTAAGGAAACTATGTTCTTTAATTCACAATTTTACTAATAACATAAATAAAATATAATTATTAGTTCGGTGTAGCTACTGCATGTTACTGCTTAGTGATGTCACGAGGTCTACAAGAAAAAAGCCATAACTTGGTAAATGAAAATATTTATGAACATCCATTGGCGCGTATCTGCCTTTTGGCTTCATCAGTATGGACATATAATCTCGAATTGAATCAAAATTAAATGTAGCCTAACAACTAACTCAGCATGTCGTGTTCCTAATTAAAATTATCTCACTTATTTCTTCCAAGTCTGACGTCTTCTCGGACCTGCGAGGTGTTGTACGCACGAGTAATATAAAAAAAAAACAGGAGGAGGAGGAGGAGAAAAAGGCAGGAGCCTCGCAGTACTAATAATTTTATTTCATTTATGTTATTAGTCAATTTGTGAATTAAAGAACATACGTTTCCTTAATTCTTTTCTTATAAACGAATCTATTTATTGTAACATCTAACTAACGGGAATAACAATTATATTGATCGTGTGAAGGCCCAATTCGGGATATTCGGGAAACTGAAGAAATTGAATTAGAGGTATAAAAATTGGTATTTATTTTTTCCTTTAAAAACGAAGAAATGCGTGTATAACCATTTTTCAAAAATACAGTCAAAAGAGGTAGAAAACAATTAAGACAATAATGCTCATTTGTAGATGTGACAGTTTATAGCTGACATTTGAGTAATATAGGGTGGCCCAACGGATACCCAGGATTCAATTTTGAAATGAAACAATAACTATAGAATGCGATGTCTAACAAATAGCAGCCTCGAGTGTGCCGACATACACTGACCCTTTTGATAAAATTAGCTAGTTTGATAAATTAGATAGTAAGACGGCTTTATGAAAGACAGATGGCTCAATTTCAAAAATAACGTGATGCAGCTCTGTTTTCAGGAATTGTGTGTCCATTGTTTTGATATTGAATAGTCGCAAACATTTCGGGAAAAAAATGAGATAACAGGTTCATACTTCTACATTGCGGTCGGCCATAAACGTTGCAAATGTCGGTGAGAGTATCAGTGAGAATAATGGAACATCACACGTCGTCTTTCTCAACAATTGAAAACTAGCAGAACAAATCACTTTGCAACAAGTTCTCACCAAAGACCTACACCTCCACCCTTACAAAGATCAATTAACTTATGAACTTAAACCCAAGACCATTTGTAGCGTAGACAATTCGCTAATTGGGTGATGGAAATCAAACAGTGAAGGACATTTTTTTTTAAAACATCATCTTTGGCGATGAAGTGCATTTTGATTTACATGGTTTTGTTAATAAGCAGAATTGTCCAGTTTGGAGCAATGAAAATATCGCGAGGATTTTCAATGAATGAATTCATAAAAAATAACGATGCACCCACAAAGAGTTACTGGTTTTCCAAAAAGGGTTCGAAAATTTTATCAAAAGGGTCAGGCTATGCCAGCCCAGCCGAGACGGCCCTTTGTCTGCCATCGTATTCCATAATTAATGTCAACATGTACACTTTATAAATCAATAAAATATTCCCAAATAATAATTCACTGTTTCATTTCATATTTAAATCCGGCGTATCTGATGGGCCGCCCTATATTTTATAATTAGAGTTTAAAAGGCAAATTGAAAATAAAAATATACATGGTTTGATGACTCCATATAGAGTCGTACTATTGAAGGCGATGTATCGTGCATATTCCTGGTGATATGTGGGAGTCAAAATCTGGATAAAGAGCTTTAACAAATAGTTGATAGTGTTGAAAATTGCGACGAATCCTCTATACTCAGATGCTAACAATAAACGAGTGTCATTGCATAATTTAAAGCTCAAGCCACTTCATCTACGAAACCTTGAAGACGAAGTCTACACACTCGACCAGGTTTAATAAGATTTGAAAATTGTTCCGGTTAAAAGTCCCGAGTAAAACCAAGTTGAAGAGCAGATCTGGCCTGTGGGCTCGAGAAAATTGAGATGAAAGTTTCGAGTCTCTCAAAAATGAATCGAATCGTTTTATACAAAATTTGAGAGGTTTATTCTCGTTGGAAGTGCACATGTCATACATGGTTTTAGTCTGCATTTAATTTAGAAAAATGTAGAAAAAGATTCAGTCAATTTGGATTATTTTGGAAAAAGTTTCGGGCAAAAATCAGAAAGTAGGGGAGACTGGGGCTGGTTGTGACAGGGGTAAGTAGTTACAGCGGTAATGGTGATTAAACGGAGAACGCTATAATAACGTTACAAAGAGGGAAATGATCATGTCACCATCGGCCGATACGACGCCCGAGCCAGGGACGCTAGCGTATTTCTAAGCGGAACTCGCGCATGGTGCCGCCAAAACCGTAGGTTTGTAACTTTTTCGTGTTTTAGAAATATTGGTCTACAGCCTGTTTTGAATAAATGTGATGCGTGTGTGTGTTATGATATTTATACCCCAATGCTTTATTTTTGCAATGAATCCACGTTTATACAGTTATACTTATTTGCGTTTTTACTACGTATCCTTAAAAGTTCAGTTTTGGAGTTAGGGCTAAAAGTGACATTTGCTCGGGGCAGGTTGTGATTTGTTACTACCTGCCCCGTAGTGCTTCTTGCCAACTGGTATACGTTGAGCTACATAATTTGTTGTTTTTGGTAAGATTAGGACATATAAAAGAAAAACTGAATGGTATTGCACCATTTAATAAAGATATTTTTCAAGATGATGACTTCTTATCTGCTTTTGTTACTGACAGACCAATATTCCAAACGGCTAGCTCAAACCTAGAAAGTACCCCTGTTACAACACAGAACACTCCAATTCATTTCACTGGGTCTCCACCTCCGCCTGCTCTACATTCTTCAATAATGCTATTACCTCCTATTCTCGAGTTTATCGAAGATGCTTCTGAAGTAATAGATGCCGTAGCAGAAAACGAGACCTACATTTATACTAACGCAGTTGCTAGTTCTAGCAGGGATCTGATTCACAATGAATGAAAATTTTCTGCCGAAATTATTCGGCCCCACACCCGGATGCGAGAAAATATAAGAAAACATGAAAAATCAGCTATTTTAACTGATTCGCCGGAGAAAAGTGCATTGACACTGGTACAGAGCAAGAAAATGGAAAATACATCTAAAAAAGAAAAGATAACTAAAAGAGGAAAGTCAACTCTCCCAGGAAAGATAAATAATCAAGGAAATGCAGGTAGGGAAAGAAAATCAGATGACTCTGACGAAGAAAGTGTGGAAGATGATTATTTTTGCCTGATGCGTTGTGAACCGTTTGATCACAGTCGAGCTGGTAAGGAATGGGTACAGTGTGTTGTACATTTGCTAAGGGAAATGTTCTAACCCACATATGTTTGAATTACGAAAGTGATGGTTTAGACTATAGTGACTGAACTGCTTTGTTTAGCTTATCCGGATCTGGTTGATTTTTTTAAGAGACGCATAGCTAATTTATATTTTGTTGATGAGGCATAATGTATGTTTTCTCAATTCTTACTTTTTCGAGTTTTTGTTCAATAAAGAGGTGTATAATTTTCTTCTAGGTAGGAAGTTACCTATATTTTATATTTATGAGGCATAAGACCAAAAAATGAGATTTTAATTTTGTTTAAATTTAGAAGTTACCATGTTTTTGTTTCAATGAGGCAAAGGACTGCACTGTAATACATTGTAGATATAATCATATTTTATTTTGATTTAAATTAAGAAAAGAAATTGTGATTATTATTAATAGAAAGTCTTAGTTTACGTGTGTTTTTTGTTGTAACATTTTGCCCCTTGCAGTGTAACAACCAGCCCCTTTTACCGCGGGGTTAAAAGTTACACGGCTTTTTTCGCAGAATTAATTCATTTATGTCATTTCTAATAGCCTGGTGCCTAAAATTATTTTTAAATTGAAATCCGCAATAGTTACTTAATCAAACGAACCTACATTCAGGTAAACCAATTAAACAAACAAAAAATGGTGACACTTTATAAAAAAAATGTCAAAACCAGCCCTAGTCTCCCCTACGCTATTTAGCCTCTCCCACCATTAACCTCTCCCACATTTACTTATTGTATATTAAGACACGCAGAATTTTTTGAAATTCAGTATCTGAATACAAAAATTCTCTCAGCTTTTTATCTCAAACTCTATCTTACTAACTATCTTACTATCTTACATAACTTAATATAATTCAAATATATGGGTTTAATTCAAAAACGGCTGTTTCTTTATTTTTATAAATATGGAATTTGGGATATAACACATTTTTGTAATGTGTAAATTAAACTGTAGACCGTATAAATTATATAAATAAATATAAATGAAAATATAAAATATAAATGAATTGAACTGTAGGCCGTATAATTAACTTCTGTGCTGTGGGTTGGCCAACACTGGTCTAGATAAATCCGATATGTCTTTGACCTATCAGACCTATCTTCTCGCAGGCCAATCATTACTTACCGATATCCGAATAATCCCTTGAGTAATGCACGTATGCATCCAATATGACACAAAATTATACACATCTCTCCGTGTCATGTAGTACATGATAGATATCCAACTCAGTTTCCAAAGTACTAATTTACTCGTTACAGCTGTTATATATTCATAAAATAGAAAGCTATACGGTTTACTTTATAATTACATAGATTTCTTTGTAAAATAGATTAAAATGATATATAGAAAAAAATTTACAACGTCAATTTCCATATTATAAGAAAAGAATTAAGGATTCACAAATTGACTAATAACAAAAATAAAATATAATTATTAGTACGGCGTGGCTCTTGCATTTTACTGCTAAGTGATGCCACGAGGTCTACAAGAAAAAAGCCATAACTTGATAAATGAAAATAATTATGAACATCCATAGACGCGTTTCTGCCTTTTGGCTTAATCAGTATGGAGAAAATTAAATATAACAAACTAACAACTAACTCAGTATGTCGTGTTCCTAATTGAAATTATATCACCAATTTCTCCCAAGTCTGACGACTTTTTGGACCTGCGATGTGTTGTACGAACTAGTAATATAAAAAAAGCGGGAGGAGGTGGAGGAATAGTTAGAAGGCACACCGTACTAATTATTATATATTATTTATGTTATTAGTCAATTTGTGAATTAAAGAACATAGTTTCCTTAATTCTTTTCTTATAAACGAATCTATTTATTGTACCATCTAACTAATGGGGGTAACAATTATATTGATCGTGAGAAGGCTAAATTCAGGATACTTATATCTCAGAAACTGAATTAGAGGTGTAAAAATTGGTTCTTTTTTTCATTAAAAACGAAGAAATGGGTATATAAATTTTTTTCAAAAATACAGTTGAAAGAGGTAGAAAATAATTATTTATAACAATAATGCTCATTTGTAGATGTGACAGTTTACAGCTGACTTTTAGTAATATAGGGTGGCCCAACGGATACGCCGGATTTAATTTTGAAATGAAACAATAACTATGGAATGCGATGTCTAACAAATAGCCGCCTCAGGTGTGATGAAATACTCTAACCCTTTTGATGAAATTAGCTAGTTTGATAAATTAGATAGTAAGAGTGCTTTATGCAAGACAGTAGGCTCAATTTCGAAATAACGCGATGCAGCTCTGTTTTCGGGAAATGTTTGTCGTTATTATCGATATTGATTTTTCGCAAACATATCGGGAAAAAAAATGTAAAAACAGGTTCAAACTTGTACATTGTAGTCGGCCATAAACATTACAATGTCGGTGAGAGTATCAGTGAGAATCCTGGAACATCTACACGTCGTCTTTCTCAAAAATTGAAAATTAGCAGAACAAATCACTTTACAACAAAGACCAAAGACCTCCACCCTAAAAATGATCAATTAACTCAGGAGCTTAAACCCAAGAGCATTTGTAGCGTAGACAATTCGCTAATTGGGTGATGAAGTTTATTTTGATTTAAATGGTTTCGTTAATACGCAGAATTGACCAATTTGGAGCAATGAAAATACCGCCAGGATTTTCAATGAATGAATTCATAAAAAAACGATGCACCCAGAAAGAGTTACTGTTTTGCTAAAAAGTTTTCTAAAATTTTATCAAAAGGGTCAGGCTATGCCAGGCCAGCCGAGACGGCCCTTTGTCTGCCTTCTTATTCCATAATTAATGTCAACATGTACACTTTATAAATCAATAAAATATTCCCAAATAATAATTCACTGTTTCATTTCATAATTAAATCCGGCGTATCTGATAAGCCGCCCTATATTTTATAATTAGAGTTTAAAAGGCAAATTGAAAATAGAAATGTAAATGGTTTGATGACTCCATATAGAGTAGTACTATTGAAGGTATATTCCTGGTGACATGTGGGAGTCAAAATCTGGATAAAGTACTTTAACAAACACTTGATAGTGTTGAAAACTGCGACGAATGCTCTATACACAGATGCTAACAATAAACGAGTGTCGTTGCATAATTTAAAGCTCAAGCCATTTAATCTACGAAACCTTGAAGACGAAGTCTACACACCAGGTTTAATAAGATTTCAAAATTGTTCCGGATAAAAGTCCCGAGTAAAACCAAATTGAAGAGCAAATCTGGCCTGCGGGCTCGAGAAAATTGAGATGAAAGTTTCGAGTCTCTCAAAAATGGATCGAATCGTTTTATAGAAAATCTGAGAGGTTTTTTTGCAAATATCATACATGGTTTTAGTCTCCATTTAATTTAGAAAAATGTAGAAAAAGATTTAGTCAATTGGGATTATTTTGGAGAAAGTTTCGGGCAAAAATCAGAAAGTACGGTATTTTAGCGCCGTTTCGTCAATCGATAATTTCAGGCCTACGTTACACCAAAACAGAAAAAAAAATTAGTTGTTGGTTCTACACAATATTTCACGTCTTTTGGTGTATTATCTGAAAATATCCATGACATGCCAAAATTCGTGTTTTTGTAAGGTAAAAAATCCATATTTTGGAGACCTCTCCCATTTTTACTTATTGTATATTAAAACACGCAGAATTTTTTGAAATTCAGTATCTGAATACAAAAATTCTCTCAGCTTTTTATCTCAAACTCTATCTTACTAACTATCTTACAAAACTCTTAACATATTTCAAATATTTGGGTTTAATTCAAAAACGGCTGTTTATTTATTTTTATAAATATGGAATTTGGGATATAACACATTTTTGTAATGTGTGAATTAAACTGTAGACCGTATAAATTATCTCTGTGCTGTGGGTTGGCAAACACTGGTCTAGATAAATCCGATATGTTTTTGACCTATCAGACCTATCTTCTCGCAGGCCAATCATTACTTACCGATATCCGAATAATCCCTTGAGTAATCCACCTATGCATCCAGTATCACACAAATTATACACATCTGTCCGTGTCGTGTAGTACATGATAGATATCCAATTTAATTTCCAAAATACTAATTTACTCGTTAGATCTGTTATATATTAATAAAATAGAAAGCTACACGGTTGCTTTAAACCTAATTACATTGATTTCTTTATTACATTGATTTCAAAATGATATATATAAAAAAATTTACTATGTGAATTTTCATATTATAAGAAAAGAATTAAGGAAACTATGTTCTTTAATTCACAAATTGACTAATAACATAAACAAAATATAATTATTAGTGCGGTGTGGCTCCTGCATTTTACGGTTAAGTGATGTTACGAGGTCTACAAGAAAAAAGCCATAGCTTGATAAATGAAAATAATTATGAACATCCATAGACACGTTTCTGCCTTATGGCTTCATCAGTATGGACTTATCATATAATATCGAATTGAATCAAAATTAAATGTAACCTTACAACTAACTCAGTATGTCGTGTTCCTAATTAAAATTATCTCACGTATTTCTCCCAAGTCTGACGTCTTCTTGGACCTGCGAGGTGTTGTACGAACCAGTTAGGCAAAAAAAGCAGGAGGAGGAGAAAAAGGCAGGAGCCACGTCGTACTAATAATTATATTTCATTTATCCTATTAGTCAATTTGTGAAATAAAGAACATAGTTTCCTTAATTCTTTTCTTATAAACGAATCTATCTATTGTAACATCTAACTTATGGGGTTCACAATTATATTGATCGTGTGAAGGCCAAATTCGGGATACTTATATCTCGGAAACTGAAGAGACTGAATTAGAGATGTAAAAATTAGTATTTATTTTTTTCTTAAAAAACGAAGAAATGGATGTATAACCATTTTTCAAAAATACAGTTAAAAATGAGGGTAGAAAATAATTATTTCAGGCAATAATACTCATTTTCAGATCTGACTGTTTACAGCTGACATTTGAGTAATATAGGGTGGCCCAACGGATACGCCGGATTTAATTTTGAAATGAAACAATAACTACGGAATGCGAAGTTTAACAAATAGCCGCCTCGGGTGTGCTGACATACCCTGCCCCTTTTGATAAAATGAACGAGGACTTTATGCAAGGCAGTAGGCTCATTTTCAGAAATAACGAGTTGCAGCTCTGTTTTCAGGAGTTGTTTGTGGTTTGTTATGATAATGATTTTTTGCAAACATTTCGCAAGATATAGAGAAAACATTTTCGGTTACGAAAAAACACTCGTCTTGTCCTGTGCGGTCGACGATAAACATTGCAAATATCAGTGAGAGTATCAATTAGAATCCTAGAACATCAACACTTCGTCTTTTTCAACAATCGAACATTAACAGAACCACTTGGCAACAAATTCTCACCAAAGACCTCCTCCCTAATAAAGTTCAGTTAACTCAGGAGCTCAAACCACAAGAGCATTTGTAGCGGGGACAATTTGCTAATTGGGCGATGGAAATCAAACAGTGAAGGACATTTTTTTTTAAACATCACTTTTGGCGATGAAGTTCATTTAGATGGTTTCGATAATAAGCAGGATTGTCCAATTTGGGGCAATGAAAATCCTCGCGTTGTTCATTAAAAGAAAAAACGATGCACCCAATTTTATCAAAAGAAAATTTTATCAAAAGCGTCAAGCTATACCAGCCCAGCCGAGACGGCCCTTTGTCTGCCATCGTATTCCATAATTAATGTCAACATGTATACATTATAAATCAGTAAAATATTCCGAAATAATTAATAATTCACTATTTCATTTCAAAATGAAATCCGGCGTACCTGATGGGCCGCCCTATAGTTTATAATTAGAGTTTAAAAAGCACATTGAAAATAGAAATGTAAATGGTATGATGACTCCATGTAGAGTCGCACTATTGAAGGCTATGGGCACTATCCATAGCTTTCAATAGTGCGACTCTATATGGAGTCATCATACCATTTACATTTCTATTTTAACCTAACCTAACCTATTCCTGACGTTATATGTGGAAGTCAAAATCTGGATAAAGAACTCTAACAAATAGTTTATAGTGTTACAAACTGCGGCTAGTCCTCAATAATGTCCCATGATTGTGATGCTAACAATAAACGACTGTCGTTGCATAATTTAAAGCTCAAGACACTTAATCTACGAAACCTTGAAGACGAAGTCTACACACTCGACCAGGTTTAATAAGATTTGAAAATTGTTCCGGATAAAACCAAGTTGAAGAGCAGAAGTGGCCTGCGGGTTCGATAAAGTTGAGATGAAAGTTTCGAGTCTCTCACAAATGGATCGAATCGTTTTATAGAAAATTTGAGAGGTTTATTTTCGTTGGAACTGCAAATATCATACATAGTTTTAGTCTGCATTTAATTTAGAAAAATGTAGAAAAAGATTCAGTTAATTTAGATTATTTTGTAAAAATTTCGGGCAAAAATCAGAAAGTAGCTATTTAGCGATTTTTTGATCGTTAATTTCAGGCTTACGTTTTACCAAAACAGACAATGACATTAGTTGTTTATTCTACACAACATTTCGCGTCTTTTGGTGTATTCTCTGAAAATATCCATGACATGCCAAGTTCGTGATTTTTTAAGGGAAAAAATCCATATTTTGGATACCTGCCTCATTTTTACTTATTGTATATTAAAACACGCAGAATTTTACAGAGATTAGACTTGTGTAATCATGCAATTTAGTTTACAATAAATCAGGGAATCTTAAAAAATAAAAAATAAATCAATCACCTTAAAACACCTTGCTATATTTACAGCAATATCTTAAGAAGGAATAAAATAGCGGAGGTAGTTTTAGAGAGAGAGAATATATTTATTGTATACTTTATGCATTATACAAAGGGCTATCGACCACAAGGTCCTTCTGCCCGGGTAGTTTTAGATTTTCTGAAAACTTTAAAAAACCTTAAAAATTTTAAATATAAATTTTTAAATATTAATACTGTTTCATACAATAAGACTAGGCAGCCGGTTTAAAAACGACGTGAAATTAAAAAAAAATTGTCTGCAATATAGGTTAATATTTTTAACCGGATTCATAAGTAATAAGCAAAGTCTGAATAAAATCCATTCGAAAATATTGGTGAAATGTGTTATGCAAACTTTATTTCAAAATTCAATTTATCTGGACCTCGGAACAATTCTCAAATCTTATTTACGGTCTATATTAGTCTTCATATTACTCACAAGATGATCAATATTTGGTACACATAGCTGACCTGAATTAATTTGACAGATACGCAAATCCAGGGCGAAGCCACGGACTATAACTAGTAGCTATATATAAAATACCTAGAGATTGTTAAAATTCATGAATCCAACATATGCATTCGGGGAAGAGTAATGAAAGCTTCGTTGGTTTCGACAAGTGACATGTTTACCATAATCGATCGGATCCCACGCCCGCTCCCCGAAAATAGGAAAAATTTGCATACAACGCTCGAGTGTGCATGCCTAGATCTCTGGTCATCATTCAAACAGACCCAGCAGAAATTCCTCGCGTGCCGAACAAAAAAATATATTTTCGATTGGAATGACTCGGAAAACTTTGTCGATCAATTACGCAAGTGAGTAATATATTGCTTTGTTTTCTTTACGGTGCAGTCACACTTTTTTATTATTACTACTAATTCTCCCCTAACTGAATTATTGAAATGCTAGGGGAGTAAATATAGTTTGCATGTTTACAGTTTCACGATATTTATGTTTATATTAAATGGAACCCTTATATTAATCGGACCATCAAATATAGTTTCCGATAACAAACATGTTTTTCGTTATATTTGTAGAATGTTTTTGGGGGATTAATTGTGTTATTCTATCAACTGGAATATTATTTGATTCTAATCATTCCATGAATAAATAGAAATTGTAATTCGATACGATTTGTAATATCTGTAATAAATATTTATTATTTTTTTAATAAATAAATCGGGGCTTTTATATTGTAACCGGCCGTTATGTGTTACAATATTGAAGATCAGTTGCAACTTATTTAATTTAATTTTCTTAATATCGCAGATCAGTTGCAACCGCGAAAATAAATCAATCAAACCAACAATTCTAAAAAATATGTATTGATTTCCATTTGAAAAAAGAGTGAAAAAGAATCGTCCAATTCGGAATTTTGCAACTCATACAGAAAAAAAAAACGAGGCAAAATCAATTTTTACAAACTAAGTTTCATATATTTTTCCACCATTCTCCGTCGCACGCTCAGGTACCCAGACTGCTAACAGAATTCTAATGAAAATCCGGAAAACTACGCACAGTTCATTCAAAAGGAAGAAAGGGATAAATCAAATAAAATTGTACATATTTTTAGAATAATCCGCGTAATGCAGATATGTATAAAAAAGGAACATGGAAATAAATACAAAGAGCTGGGGGAGCGTGTGAATTATGTATTCAAATTTGATATATAGCCCTGGGACATATTATTTGAAACATTTTTCAAAAACACCGAAAAGTATTATTTCATCGTACCATCGAGACCGATATTTGAAAATATATATATAAATAACAAAAAACAATTAGTTAGAACGTGCGCCATGTGTATAATTTAATTCAACATATTTTGTACCCCAAACTACCATTAAATAAAACATTTTGTATGTTGTGGTGTAACATAACGTATCATTATTTCTATATTATGTGAAAATAAATATAACGATTTGGCCGTGTGAAACCGTGATTTATTTTTCTTCTCTATGTGCTGTTTTCGCTCTGGTTGGGAGTCATTAAAGAGATTTTTATTTTTAAAACCTCAGATCTAAATAGTTGATTGTTATTACTCTCAAAGTTTTTTCGGCCCGTTCGTGATTTATTGATGAATGAAAATGCACAGTTTAACAATAGTTTATGATACAAGTGTGTGAAAAAGCACGAGCTGACGGCGAGTGGTTTAATCTAAATGAGTGCACAAAAGCCTTTCACACACGAGTGTCATACATTATTTTATCTATAAGGCATGTTAAAATTCTGTTGAATCTACAAAAAATAATTGTTTCTTACCGAAAATATTGTAAAAATTGTAATTTTGACAGACAACATACTTCAAATCACTGACATAATAAGGTTAGAACGTTCAGCGCCTCTGTGGAAAAAATTGCTAACTAATAAAAACCCACAGCGACGGGAACACTATTTGGTCGTTGTCGATGTAATCTAGGTTAAGCTAGATTTAATCTAGATTAGGTTATGGTTAGATTAAGTTATATTAGAAACAGATAAATCCAGACTGATAGGCCGAGACTTGATTTAAAATAAGAAAAATTAATAAAATTTCAATATACGTAACAAAATTTATTTTCACTACGTCTATGTTTTTTATTTAGTGACGCATGTTGTTGCCATAGTAACAACATAAATCGTTTAATAATGAAAGTTCATTTGATTTACAATGGACTTTTACGCATGATTTGAATACTTTTACACTTTTTATAATGGCATCCTTATAAAGACATACAATACAATCCTTGACATACAATAAAGTATTTTTCTATTTTGTGACTTTAATGAAGTCACTCTTTAATAAAGCACTCATATGGGTTCGTCAATGGCTCGTCGAGTGTGATACAATTTTCTCAATATAGAAAAAATAGTTTAAAAAACGCGTTCATAAGGAGTTTTTCGCACTCCTAGCAACGCTCGTCGTTTTCTAAACATGGACTCGTGCTGCAAAACAGCGCTTATTGAACTCGTTCTTTAATATACTATAATTAATTTTGGTGTGTGAGTAGATAAAATATTTATAATCCTACGCCAATTATTGCTGTTTTAGAAAACAAAATGCATATCAATGTTTGCTGATATAAATACCTAAATAAAAAATATTCAAATTATCTGAGTGAACTTATATACAAACAACAATAATTTAGTTTGTTTATCTATTTTAATTCTTTTGTTTATAAACTGATATAATGAGTTTTAATGAGTTATGCGATTTTTAATGGAACAACAAACTTTATTTTCCTGGTTGAATAAACAAAAGCGATAAAGTTATAACTGATTTTTAGTGAACGTAAATAATTTTCGTTGCAAGTTGAGTTTTCAGATTTAAAACGCACTAAACATAACAATATTCCTGAAACTATTTTGAAGGCCTGCATAATAAACATTATATTAAAACTATTTATTAAATTCAATCCAACAACAACTTTTAACAATACATAAACATAAATAATTACTTAAATCCTTATCGTAAAAATGCATTGTTCTTATCAGCAACTAAACGATGATAAGACATAAGTTTGTGTAAACATATTTGAGGTATATATTAAGGGTTAGGTATTTTTAATTGGTATGTTTAGCAAACTTATTAAACTTACGATTAAACAAGTCTAGATGAATATCAAGGTTTACTAAGCGATTTTTTTGTATTTACGAGATTATAGAATCAATAGGTAAATTTAGACCGTGTATGCATAGTGTAGATAGTGTATGGATATAAATACCGACAGAATAATAAAATAATGACTTTTTATAAAAGTTATTTTATTTGTTGTCGTGATGTTTTTGATTTATTTATTTATAATATAAGTAATAATATATTTATAGTATAAATTTTTTTTCTTTTAATTTAAGTTGAAGTGGGGTAAGATCGGACCGGTTTTTGCTTCAAGTTCCACTTTTAATACATTTATTTTTATGTATTTTTGGCATCTGCGCAAAGTAGAGTTAATACTCTATAATTTGTATTGAAAAAACACCAATTTTCTTTGAAAATTTTCATTTACACAGAAAATTTTATAAAACTGAACCCACTGCAAACTTGCCCCGAATTCGGTAAAAGGCTAATTAAAACCATTTACAGAATACCATTTAAGAATACCATTTACAGAATACCATTTACAGAATACCATTTATACCATAAACATTTACAGAATACCATTTACCGCATAAAAATTAGTTTTAAAAAGTAAACTTTTTTAAGGAATTTCATTTTTAACTTCCATAGAGAAAGACGTTTATTTAAATAGAAAAACCATACAATGCAACCGTTAGCTATTATATTCTCATTTATGTGATGAGGAATAAATATAGACCGATTACGATCTTGCCCCGTTTACGATCTTACCCCACTGCACCCTATATTATTTCAAAAATAAAAATATTAGTAAATATATTGTATGGCAGAAAGACATCGAGGTCGGTAGCCCTTTGTACCAATTTTTATGTTACAATAATTAAAATAATATGTTACAATAAATTATTTATTCATTTATATTTAATATTTTTACGTATTTTATTTTGAAAATAAATAACGAATTAGAGACAAGCATATTCGTTTCAAAACAATAAGGTGAAAACATTTTTCGATTTTTATAAATATGTTATTTTTCTTTCGTACAAGTATCAAAATATGTTTTATAAATACATAGTTTTAAAATATTAAAACTTGCATGCGATAAAAGATATTTTTGCATAAATTTAGAATCATTAAATATCTTTTAAATGTATTTGTACAATATTGTAAAACATATTTTATTTGATAATGGAGATTATATAATCAATAGATAAATTTAGACTGTGTATAGATAGTGTAGATTGTGTGTGGATATAAATACCGAGAGAACAATAAGACAATGACTTTGTTTATAGAAGTTTTTTTTTACTGTCGATATTTTTTGGTTTATTTATTTATAGTATTTGTTTTTTCTTTTAATTTCTATTATTTCAAAAATAAAAATATTAGTCATTGGTCATTAAATATATTTAATGTGTTTTATTTTGATAAAATAACGAATTATGCACAACGATATTTTTTAAATATTTTCTTACCAAATTATTTCTTCTTTCACAATTTTTTTCTTCGCAAAATATAAAAATATGTATTATAAATAGTTTTAAAATATTAAAACTTGCATGTGACAAAAGATAGTTTTGCTTAATTTTTGTATTATACAACATTGTAAAACATTTGATAATAGAGTGTATATTGAGATATTGAAAGAATGTGCCAATATTTACTAACAAAATTTTGTTGAAGATCTGCAAAAGATATGAAAAACATCTAGAAATAAAATCGCACAAATTAATACGAAATTGGATAAGCACATAATTTTCTATATTTGGAAATTAATTACTAAGACTAACGAAGGATCACTAAGTTACGTAATTAAAAAAGTAACGGGCTGCAGATAAATGCGCGTAGAACTACGTAGAAGATTTTTTCAAATCAAAATATTTAATAAACACGTTTATAAAAATAATTTACATTAAGATCCTAACACATAAGAAATGTAAGCTCACAAAGAAGTTTGGCAACAAAAGTTTTCAAGTTCAAACAAAATTTGCGCATAATATATTTTATTAAATTAATTTTGTATGATTATATAAATAGATAAGACTTACAATATGTAGCTGTGGTGAGCCTGTCGATGGTGTCTTGTTTTAGTTTCGAATTTTTCTTTCCCATGTTTGTGGTAACTGTATCACACGAGTGATCGCGGTTGCATAGCACTAGGGGTAGCAAAAGGCACGCACTCTATCAAACCCGTTTGCGAAGTGGCGCAGCAGGGGTAAGTTGCGCAGACGCACCACCGCCGATCACGGACTGCACATCCCTGCTGTCGCTCTTTCGCGTGTGCGTGCGCGCCCGATATCTTCAACTCATCTTACCCTGTTTTCTCACTAAATGAGTATTGTTTGTCGACTTGGTGGATGATGATGATGATTGGTTGGTTCCAGGCGTTGTTGCGATTAATAAGCACGGCCTAAACTAACTTCCTTCAACAATGCTCAGCACGCTAAGAATATATTTTATGTTTGCGGTGAATTGTTTACCCCATGCTAAACAATCTTTACCCCTCGAGATTCTTGAATCTAAATTCTACCGAATCCTTTGAATTCATAAGCAGCAATTTACTACATAAATTCACCCTTTATTCTAAATTAGTTTTCCCCTAATTTAATGTAATTCTTAAAAATAAATATTTTTCTACGATACATTTCGATTACCATACGATTAGTTTAAGTCAACTATAGTATATTTAAAACGCTCAGAAATTCAAAAAATGTTTAATTCTGTTTATCCATAAATATTAGTTCCGGGAAGAAACTGAAAACGACCATTCCAAGACAGCTAGCGAGTAGTTTTAAAGCCATATTTGTTTTTTGTGAAATCCTGATTAGTTCCCACAAATTCGAATGAATTACAAGAAATTGCAAAAATAATATAAAAAAACAAACGTAGTTCCATGTGAAAAATGATAAATAAAATGAAAGAAATTCACAACATCCATTCCAAGAGAGCTAGGGAGTATTCATAAAGATTGTTATAGAAAACAGGATTAATTCCGGGAAATCCGGATTAATTCTAACAAATCCCGATTTTATACTGACAAATCCGGATTAATTCGTACCAAAATCAGATTATTATTTAATAATGGTGGAAATATAAAATAATAATATTATATAATAATAAATAATAATAATAGAAGTTCAGAAAAATAAACAAAAACGGAAAAAAATATCTCAATTCCAAAAATGAGGAAGATTTTGAAGACAAGGAAAATTAACCAAAGAAGAAATAATAAGCAAAAGGACATGGCAAAATATAGGAAGCACTCTCGGAAGTAAATTTCAAGGAAAATAAAAATATATTCTACAGAAAACTAAAAAAATGCAAGGAAAGTAAACTAGTAATATTGAAGCAGCTCTTTGCTAAAAAAGAAAACAAAATAAAAGAAGACACAGAATTAATGAAAAGATGGAAAGAGCATTTCAAATGATTATTAGAAGGAACGGATACCAACAAGGAAAAATAGAAGAGGTAAATATGGTAATGGCTAACACAAGTACAGAAAATAAGGAATAAAAATCGGAAGAAGAAATTAATACAGCACTCAAGAAATCAAGAGACAGTAAAGCACCAGGATACGATGGAATAAGACCAGAACAATTAAAACAAACATATGATTAAGGAAGGAAAGCAAATGTTTTTAATAATATTAAATACAATATGGCAAAACGGGAAAATATCGAAAGACTACGAAAAGGCTGTGATTTTCTACATACATAAGAAGGGAGATAATAGATTCTGCAGTATTTTGCAGGTACATTTCACTCTTTGTAAGCGATCAATTTATTGTTTTTTTCTCGAGTAGCACCGGACTTCAATAGATTCTGCAGTAACTATAGGGAGATATCATTACTCTACACAACAGCTATTCTGCTTTGCGGAACTCCGCCTGCGGAATCGCTGGGTGGATTGAGTAGCCCAGCAGCCCGTTGCCGGTATCAAGCCCGGATAAAGGAGGAGGGTTGGGTGCAGGGTTAACAACCCTGCCCCGTAAAAAAACTATTGTCACGGAAACTCAACATTATGAAAACCAGACTGATCAACGGAGACAACCTCGGCAATGGAAAAGGAAGAATGATTTGATTATATCCACATGGAATGTACGAAGCTTGTATAGGGTCGGAACTATACAAGAAGTAAAAAATGAACTACTAAAATACAAAGTACAGATAGCAGCACTTCAAGAGATAAGATAGAAAGGAAAGGATATAATGGATCTGAAAGAATTTACACTATTTAACAGCGGTAATAGAAATAATACGCTCGGCACAGGATTCCTATTCAACACAAAGATGGAGCACATGGTTAAAGATTTCAAAGCGGTAAATGAGAGAATCTGCGCAGTAAGAATACAAGGGAAATTTTTCAACACAACATTCATAAACTTCCACGCACTTACGAAAGAGAAAGAAGCAATAATTAAAGATACCTTCTATGAAACCCTGGAAAGGACATACGAGACAGCCCTTAGGCTTGACATTAACGTAATCCTAGGAGATTGAAATGCTAAAACCGGTAAAGAAATAGGCTACAGACCAACCGTAGGCAGACATAGCAAACACGATACAAGCAACGAAAACGGAAGAAGATTAATAGATTTTGCGATGGGGAAAGATATGATAATCTCCAGCACCTGCTCCCCACACAAACAGATACATAAAGAGACTTGGACAACACCCGATGGAAACACCCGCAATCAAATAGATCATATTCTCATAGATAAAAGACACGCATCAAGCATCATCGATGTTAGAAGTTGCCGAGGGGTAAACTGCGAGATCATTTTATGGTGAAAGGTAAATATAGGCAGCGTATAACAACATTGAAAAAGGGTAATAACTGCAATAAGCGAAGAGTTTATGATAATAAAAAACTTAAAGACGAGGAGACCAAAATCAGATACCAACAAAGAGTCACAGAGCACTTCTGACGAAAACACGAAAACACGGGTGACATGGACAGTCAAGAGAAGTGGGAAAGGATAACTACAGCTATACACACAGCAGCAAACGTAATGCAGCGACATTACGGCTTAGCAGCGACGAAGAATGCAGATAAGCGCAAGGAAAAAAACGAAGCCCGGAAGAAAACGATACGCAGAAAAACTAGAGCAAATATGGAAGAATATCAAAATAAATGAAAGCATCCCCAAAAACTGTGCAGAGCAAAGAAAAGATCCTACGAAAATAAGAGAGTAGAAGAACTAGAACAAGAATACAGAAACCAATGTGTGCGAGCATTTTACCAAAAAGTGAAGGAAGAAAAAGAACAATATCAAGCAAGAACAAACATATGTTAAAACAAAACGGGTGAATTAGTAGCAGACGAGGAAAGTATAAGTGCAAAATGGAAAGAATATTTTGAGGAATTACTAGAGGCTAATGACAGTGAAGAAGAAGAGGAAGCAGAAGAAGATAAACGTAGAGCCAGCATCGAGGGAAGAAGTTAAACAACAAGTGGATAAATTAAAGAAACAAAAATCGCCCGGAGAAGATGAAGTAACAGCGAAACTAGTAAAGAATGGAGGGGAAGAACTAGAAGACAAAATACATGAGCTAATACAAGATATATTGGTACAAGAGAAAATGCCAAACCGCTGGTCAAATGCAATAATATGTCCCATCTATAAGAAGAAAAGAGATAAGCTGGAGTGCAATAGTTACAGGAATTACACATGAGGAATATCTTTATTAGGAGTTGTGTACAAAATTATGGCCTCTATAATAGCGGGAAGAATAAATCCATATGCAGAAGAAACTTTGGTCGAATACCAATCAGGGTTGAGAAGCGGAAGATCGACGACATACCACATGTTCACAATAAGAACAAGCCTGGAAAAATGTTACGAATACAATATCGATGTCCACCAACTGTAGATAGATTTTAGGCAGGCATACGACAGCGTCAAGAGAGAATATGTAGAACAGACAATGAAACAGTTTGGAATCCCAGAAAAGCTAGTTAACCTAACGAAAATGACAATACAACACACAAAAAATGGAGTGAGAAACCGAGGGAACCTGTCACAGCAGTTCGAAGTGAAAAGGGGACTAAGGCAAGGCGACCCTCTGTATAGTACGTTATTTAACCTAGTACTCGAAATATGTATAAGGAAGATAGATACAAATCCAGGAGTGAATATTTATAACAAAACCTGCCAATATCTAGCATACGCAGACGACGTAGTGATACTAAAAAGAACAAAACAAGCCCTAAAAACTGCATATTGTGAATTAGAAAAAACAAAGAAAAGCTGGATTAAAAGTAAATGTAGAGAAAACCAAGTACATGCTGATGACGAGAGACATGAGAGGAGAACAGACGAATATAAGAATAAATAATCACAATTTCGAAGAAGCACAAAAATTTAAATACCTTGGAAGCAGAATCACAAGAGACAATGAAACAAGCGAAGAAATAAAAACAAGTATCTCTTCGGGAAATAGAAGCTTCTATGCACTAAAAAAGATATTCCAATCAAGGAATATATCAAGAAATGTCAAAAAGAGAATATATAAAACAATAATAAAACCAGTAGTAACATATTTAAGCGAAACGTGGGTTCTAAAACAAGAAGACGAAAAAAACCTGTGTATCTTTGAAAGAAAAATATTAAGACGAGTATACGGACCAGTGCAAGAAGGATGGGAATGGAGGATACGAATGAATCACGAGTTAAGAAACCTATATGAAGACCCAGATATAGTTGCCACAGTAAAGTCCCAACGATTGAAATGGTTGGGACACGTAATAAGAATGAAAAATAGTCGCGGTCCAAAAATGGCATTTGACAAAAAACCAGAGCTGACGCGGAAGCCAGGCCAACCCAGAAAAAGATGGAGCGATGATGTGGAAAATGACCTAAGAGAAATGAACAAATGAAGTTGGAGGAGAAAGGCTCTAGATAGAGAGGAATGGAAGGAAGTAATTGAGCAGGCCCAGGTTCTATATGGACCGTAGTGCCGACAAAAGAAGAACACATCAGCTACAATTTACGAAGCAATATTAGATAACAATTTAAAAGAGCAACAGAGGAAACAATGGAGAATTGAAGGAAACATAGAGGAATGAGGAAACAAAGCGGATTTAGAAGAGGACACTCAACGCAGGACCATTTCTTCACAATCAGAAAACATTACAGAAAACAAGGCAGGAAACAAGCTTTTGACAGAGTACCGAGTACCACCGGTATAAGTGGTTCCCCCTATACCAAGTGCCAACGGACTCTTCGGAGCGCGGATAGACGTAAAAAAGCGGGTGGAGGTAAAGGCACCTTCTTGGCCTTAGGGTAGGAAACTGCCCCTAAAGGCGGAATAGCCACTTAATGGCCAACTGCGTAGGATGGAGAAGGCAACTAGAAAGCACTCCATTAAAATCCATTTGGATATCGTTGGCATCAGAAATTTATTCGTGGATGGAGTGCTCTTCAGTGATATCAAGAAATGAAGCGGAAGGCTAAAGACAGAGCAGAGTGGCGAATTGCTTCAAGCCAATCTTCAGATTGAAGACCATTGACGATGACCGCGGAACAAGATGTGGAAAATATTACAGAAAAGACAGATTTTCAAACATTTAATTGAGGCAATACGAAGTATATACAACAGAACTTCCAAACATACAAGAACAAAAAATGAAACATTAAATGAATTCACCACCATGCGGGGACTAAGACAAGGGGGAACAGTAAGTCCATTATTATTTATAATTTTCTTAGACAAAATAATGAAGAAGATTGAGGATAAAATTTAGAAAATGGAAATAGGACAACCTAAACCCGACAACCTAAAAGGAATTACAACATTGGTGTGCACATTTGCAGACGACTTTGCAATGTTAGCAGAAAATGAAGAAAATTTGCAATGCAACCTGTGGAATGAGGAATTAAATAGACAAAAAAATATGTCCATGCCAAATATGATATTGCCAAAACAAATGCAGGAAGAAGTAGCAATAACTAAAAATAAATAAACTAAAAATAAATTGAAGAGAAATTGAATAGGTAGGAAACATTTACATATCTAGGACTTTGAATAAAAAAACTTGGAAGATGAAATTAATAACAGAATATCGACATCAACTAAAAGCTGCTGGGCTATGAATAAAATAATATTAAACAACAAATAAGAAAAGCAACGAAAGTATCACTGTATAAAACAATATACTGTTATATGGGAGCCAAACGTGGACTACGAACCAAAGAATAAAAAGCATAATACAAGCCGCAGATAGTTATGAAGAAGAGTAGAAGAGGTTACAACAGTAGATAGAATAAGAAACGAACAGATCAGGACAAGAGTGCAAATAGAAGGGATATAAACTACTTTAGGGAAACAACAGTTGCTTGGGACACCTAACACGCATGTCTGAATGCAGTCATACAAAAAGGATTTGGAAGGCAAGTACAAAACAAAAAAGAATACTAGAGGAAGGCCACTAAAAACATGGGCGAACAACATAGCAGAAATATAAAATAAGAACAATATTTGCTGACAAGAAGCATAAAGAACAGCGAGAAATAGAATACAATAGAAAGATGTAATAGACAATATTAACAAATTAAAAAAAGAAAATAATCTCGACACCCGAAAAGATTAAATAACTTGAGAGAAGTAAATTTATTATACAATATCGTAAGAAGAAAAACTATTTGTTGCGTGTTGCGCTTTCATAACACTGTCAGAAAATGGGTAATATCGTTTAGTAGCGAGAGAGCTCTAGACGTCCAGTCTTGCACTCTCAATCTAATTTATAAGATCATAAGGACTACACCGAGTCGAACTCGAAAATATCCTCAGTCTTTTTCGCATTTTATGTAATAAGGGAATCTTAAATAATCCTTAACAAATCCTCAATCTTTCCAGCCCATGGGTTGGAATGTCCACGCACAACGCTAAGTACTAAAGCGGAACTGGATTTACGAACGCAATTCTTGGATCCTTTGAAACAATCGACATTATCTTATACGATTTGGATCGATTTTTGTTGCTTTTTGTGGTATTATATAAATTTATTGCTCAATACATTACACTTATGACATGATTTATTGTTACTAAATGTTTTATCTAATCTATAAAAACCATAATTCAAACACGTCCATAGCTTAAACAGGGTATTCAAGAGGTAGTTGTAATATCATATTTTTTTTCTTTTTTTTTAATATACCTACCAACATATATTTATATATAATATTTGAATGATAAAATAATATTTTATAAAAGAGTTATTGTAATATTTGATTATTAAACGAGTCTAATATAGTTAAATCAATTTTCGTACTACACATTATTACATTTATTATTAAACTATTTCAAATATTAAAACGTTTTTTTTTTAATTTTAGATATAATAATGTAGTCGTTTAGTATAAATGAAATTCCATAAAAATATTTACGAACATTATTTCTGCTGAACAAACACTTTTAATGCTAGTTCCGCTTTCTAATACCAATTTATTGTTATATCCATCATTAATTTTCCCATGAAAAAAATAAGCAGATAATTTTATACGGAACAACGTTATTATCACCCTACATCAAAATTTAGTTATAAATAAATATGGAATCTACGAAATTTATTTCACAAAATATTTTTTTGGAATAAATGAATATAGGCAGAATTCGAAATTCGTTTTACTAAAGTTTATACGTATTAGGATGCACTCAATTTAATTATTTTTTTTTTGTCCCATATTTCGACGATCAATTCTAGGCGGACAAGACTAATCACAGGAGTAGAGAGACAAGACTCGATTGATTTTAATATTAATTTCCTGAAGAAAACTCCGATACGCCAACAACTATTTATTATTTCTCTTGGAGTCGTTTAATGCAGTAGTGGCTTTCAAGGAAATAAGTCACTCTAGCACAAGCACTTGTATTTTATTGTTTAACTATAAAGTAAGAACGATAGAATACCACATATCAGATCATTGTGCTCAGAAAATAACTGTCGAATTAAAAGGTATTTCAAATAGCCCGAAACACCATTATGTCAGAAGTTTTAATACAGAGCGAATAACGCGATTTCGAGAATATCTGGGAAATGTCACATGGGATGAAATTTTCAAATTGAACATAAATTCGTAAACAAACTGTGGGACATATAGAAATATTGTTAAATTACTTAAATTAATGTATTCCACCCACTAACATTAGGACCCGACAGTGAAACCAGTGAATCTTTGGGGATCCTGATTTGAAGAAAATTTGGAAAGATTTGAATATCGTTGGAATAATTTCACACAATAATCGACAATATAAAACTTCATATAATAACTTACGCAGCAAGTACAAAAGACTGCTGAAAAAGATCAAAAGGGAGAACACATATATCATTTGATGCAAACAAATAATCTACAAAAAACTATTTGGAATTTCGTCAGAGATATAGCTGAAATACAAAAGCAACGTCCAAACATTTGAAAATCACGATAATAGCGATCCAAATATAGGGCAACGCAGATAGGGCATATCATTTACAAGAAAGAATACCAAAAATTATATACAAGGACTCCATAGAAGAAAATAGTCATTCAATATAAATAAATCAAATTAATACAAGACTATACTGACTCCACTAAACATAGAACAAACATACTTGTTGGATTTACTGAATATCATTACAGGTATTTGCTAAATTTACATGTGCAATCACTTAGTAATACGATGATTATATTATTACCTAAGGGTAACTTAGAAATTGGTAAAAACAGTTTTTACGCGGCGACAATTACTTACAATTCACTTCCAGTAGAATTAAAATGTATGCGTGTTAATGGAATTAGTATAAAGAATAAATTAAAAAACTGGGCAAGATAAAATATTTAAAATGATCGGCTTTAAATTATGTTTTCACTCTAGAGATTTTTTTTTGTTTTGTTAGTTTGTGATATAATGTTGATGTTTAAATGTTTTCAAATTATTTTTTTCTTTTATGTAGCCAGGCCTATCTACAGGTATTTTCAAATACCTCTGAAGACATTTCAATGTAAATCATGTAAATTATCTGGTTTAAATAAATAAATAAATATTTATATTGCCTACCAAGGTAGACGAATGATGTGCTAGTATAGATTGTTAGTGTAAGTGTAAGTGCTAGTGTAAAAATAAAAAAAGTTCAGGCTATGACGAAGTACCAGTATCAATTTTAAAAAATGTTTCATCCCAGATAGCATAACCACTATTACGTAGATTTAATAACTGCATGCAATATGAACCTTTTCCGGATAAATTAAAGATTTCAATTATTACACCGGTGCATAAAAAAGGTGATAAAACGAATATTAACAATTATAGATCAATTTGTTTAATATACAACTTTTCAAAACTATTTGAGAAATTAATTGAATACAGATTAAGAAATTTTGGAGAAAAATTTAACTACGTTTGCACTAACCAGCATGGGTTTACTAAGGGCAAGAATATTGATACTGCATGTTTCAACCTTATTACCAATATAATTAAGGGGGGCATCACAGTAGAGCATGGTAAAGGAGCTATATTTTCGGGATTTTCTTTTGTCTCAATGAAAAGATCAATCGAAAAACGATAAAGTAAGTTTAATAATATTATAAAAAACTACAACAAATATTTTTTTCAAATTTTTTTGACATAAAATGGCGGCTGTGTGGCACTTGTCCGGAGACGCCTATTTTAGGAAGGAGGTCCACGGGCGGACATCTAGACTCCATAATTTTTGACCTCTAACAAAAAATCTAAGTTTTTTAGTTTCTATATATCAACAGCTATGGAGCCAAGTAGGATTATTTCGATATATTGATTTTTGGCGAAATGAAGCACGTTTTGAAAAAAAATTGAAAATTTAACCAAACAAAAAGTCATTAAATTGTTCATAAAATCCTACGTGGCTCGATAGAGTTAGGTTTTTGGAATATACTACCGAAATTTCAGATCGATCGGTGAAGATTTGCTCGAGCAATGTGTACGCCCAGTTAAGAAAAACTGGTTTCGAGAAAAACGCGTTAAAAGTTTTAAGTCTAATCTGCGATGCCTGCACCATACAACTGGCCTTCTAAATCTATCTCCTCCTCTTTTTTGGTATTCCGAATTGCTTTTAAATCGATGCGGGCTTGTTTTACTCCGATACTCAGTGATCCCTCCGCCTTCTGTATGCGTTTCTCATCCAGGTCCATGCATAGTTGGTGACTTTTTAACCCAATTTTCATGTCCATGACCTGGATTATACGTAGAATTGATATAAAGCCGTCATTAAAAACACACGAAGTGATGTTTATAGCAATATCGAGGACTGCTTTGGCAGAATGCGTAGTTTTTGGAGCCAGCGCCCACACTGTCGAGTTAAAGCTTTCATTGCTGTTTTGTGTGAAACCTCCGATGCAGCGAGTGAGAAGATCATCCGTAGTGAGTTGTTGATAAACTGACTGAATAGCTTCATTAACTTCATCACACATTGGTGCTTTGTGCGTATAAGCATCCAAAGTGTCCGAAAATTTCGCCCTTTGCCACGAACACCATGAATTTTCTCCAATCGGGCAATCGTCGTGTTTCGGATAGTGATTCGTAGATATTTTGTGAAGCAATGTGCCCTTATAGCTTTCTTCATTTGTTCAACTGATTCACAATTTCTGACGCCTGACTGACGCTACACACCTATTCTTGGAATGTATAGTACATATAGTAACCCCTATAGACACTCTTAAATACTATGGACTTCTCGGAGGGCAGGTCTCTCCCCACCGACTACCGTTATACCTGCTCCCGTTCTCGAAAATTACAGCGCGCCCCGGGATCGCGGGAATACCTGAGAGGCGTTGCGGCAAAATGGAAAATTTGGGCATTTAGACATTTTTGCCGCATTCCATCTTTTGGTTATTTTTAAAACCCTAAAGCAAGTTTCAAGCGAATTAAAAAAAAATCGTTTTTTTCTAAATTTTACTGTGATGTCCCTCCTTAAGAACATTGAAAAAAAACATAATCCCATCGGGAAAACTACTAGACTTGACAAAAGCCTATGATCTGCTGGATCATAAGATATTGCTTATAAAATTAGAAAAATGTGGACTACGTGGAATGGCAGGAAAATTAATAAATTTCTTTCTTATTGACAGAAAACAGATAACGAAAATTATTACAGCTCAAGGTTATGTTAAATCTGACGTAGGAACAATAAATGTAGGCAAACCTCAAGGCAGCGTTTTGGGTCCACTGCTTTTCACATTATACATAAATGATCTATCCCACAATACAACAGAAATAGAACATGAAATAATACAGTAATAATGCAGACGATACTACTAGGGTTGCCAACCATACTTATAATACGTATCCTACTTTATTTTAGATAAATATACTTTATACTTTTGCATAGAAATAAAGTATGCGATAATACTTTATTTTGGCTTGGATTTTTTGCGTACAATAAATAGATGTTTTTTTACAAAAAGTAGTTGCAAAAATACAAAATTTGGTTTATTCATACAAAAAGAGATTACTTCATCCAAAAAAAGGTTACTTCGTCCAAAATAAAAGGCTTGGATTTTTTGCGTACAATAAATAGATGCTTTTTTACAAATAATATCTGGAAAAATACAAAATTCGGTTTATTCATACAAAAAACCATTACTTCATCCAAAAAAGGTTACATCGTCCAAAATAAAATATAAACACCCAATGATCGATTGAATCTTACAAATAATAATGGTTTAGTACAATAATAGATAGATTTGTACAAAATAAAATCAATTCACCCAAAAAAAGGTTTAACTGTACAAAACAGGTTGATCCATCCAAAATTTGATTGCTCTTTACAAACATTTTTTTTTTATACAAAATACAATTATATCTTCACAATAAACGAATTTTACAAACAAGGACTTGATTCCTTCAAATTTTTTTTCTAACTAACGCGGCGCGTAACGAAAAAGAACAGCGCAAACACATCAGTCTTACGACCAGAAGCACTGTATGCAGGGGTGGGCTGCCAAATTTTGAACAACCAGCTCGCTAATATTGCGAAGAAATAAAACCGGTAAATGAGTACATTGTATTCATTTATTTTTGTACAGTAATTGTGTAATTTGAGCTTCTGAACTGTTAATAGCAATTGTGCTTGCAATTTTTTAGTCCGTAAAATTGAATTAGGTAACTGAACATTTTTCAGTTGTATGTTTGTGTCTATAAAGTCACGAAACCCCTGACTGTATACCATGAAGTGTCTTTCCTTGAACCGAAGAGGTCTGGTAGAGAAATTAGAAATCAGAGAGAGGAGAATCATCAGGAAGATCCTAGGCATTCCCGGTAAGGGAAGATGGGGAATTCCGAAGACGACATAACTCTAAGCTCTACGAACATATTGAGAGGCTCTCTGACTGTGCAAGAAAAAGAAGGGTAGCTTTCTATGGCCACGCTGCAAGATTGACTCCAAACCGACTAACCAACAGTCTGTTCACATTCTGGTAAAACAAGAAGGTTCGTACCACTTGGTTGACAGAAACCGAGAAGGATATTCAAGAAGTGGGAATAACAGATCTCCAAAATAGACAGTCTTCTGTGAGATGCATCCTGAAGAAAGTCCGTGGATTTCAGGAAAAACACTGAAGGAAGTCTGTGGATTTCAGAAAAAACCCCAAAGGAAAGGTACCCCCTGAACAGAAGAGGGAAAGAAGCTACACCGGTAGAAGATGCGACAATGGTGGGCAAAGATCAAAGCCCAATAGTTGAACAAACGTGGTCCAAAGTAGGACTATTGGAAACAAGAAGAAGAAGAAGATAGATGCACTATATATAAGAAGCACTATATATACTATATATAAGCAGATAGAATAATGCAATTTATTTTCCGATCAATAAGGTGAACAGTTTTTTCGTTTCAGTATTTTTATGCATATAATAAAAGTGTGAAGATTATTAAATACACACGTAAATTTACATTTTGCACTTATTAAGTAAAATAAAAAACATTTTTTGGGTGAATTTCGAAAATGTTGAACGACTCAATCGATTATTGTAAGGAAAAATCATAGTTTGTAAGAAAAAATCAATTATTGGATGATTACATTTTATTTTGGATGAACTAACCTTTTTTTGGATGAAGTAATTTATTTTGTACGAAGTAACCGAATTTTGGATTGATTAATTTATTTTTGTATTTATCCAGCAATTTATTGCAGAAATTCATCCATTTGTTGTACGTTGAGTTTTGTATACTTCTAATCGAATATTGGATGAATAAATTTTATGCGCTCTATTTTCAATCTTTACTATGATGTGTAAAACGAAACACTCGTGTAGGTAATTACTGAACTATCTATCTACAAGATGAAAGCTGAAACAAAAAAAATATCTGGTACACTACAAAATTTTATTACATCAAATAACAAGGATTGCAGGATCTAGTGATCATAACAATATTACAGCAGCGGAGCATTGACTTTTAACTGTGAAACATAATCTATTTTATAAATAAATTAAGTGAAACTTTATACCCAGATTCCAAGAGAGCCAATAGAGATTCCAGCTTAGATAAAACGAAAATGGAAACTTTTGTGACGCAAGTAGTCCCTTTGATCCTTTTTCT
This sequence comes from Phosphuga atrata, assembly GCA_944588485.1. NCBI lineage: Eukaryota > Metazoa > Arthropoda > Insecta > Coleoptera > Silphidae > Phosphuga > Phosphuga atrata. The sequence continues at coordinate 50,192,545 of OX155896.1, read as the reverse complement.
TAATTTGGCGCCAATTAGTAATTATTTTATAACTTTAAGTGATTGTTGTCCAATAATTATACAAAAATTATTAAAGTGACCAACAGGATTAAGAAGTTGTTGAAATTTATCTACACTTTACAAGCCACATGCTGCATATATTTAATAAAACAATAAAACAAGGTTTTCAAGCAAATGTATTCCAATTTATAATTCGGACAAGCAAAGCTGAACTGATTAGAGATAAATCTCGAGATGTGTCTGTAGATGGCTATTCACTTCAAGTTAAATAGAAAGAAATGATGTTATAAAAACAATGTTATTTATCTAGTACTCGTTTAGTGAAATGAAAATTGTACTGGGATTAGTAATAACATGCAAATGTATTGTATAATTGAATATCATGTGGGATATTTACCAAGAAGTAGTAGTTTTAACATGAGATTTGTTCATAGTCTTAATAAGACTTAATATTATAGAGCTACGAACCGGTTGAATATATTTATATATTCAAGCTATATTCGTCTTTAACAAGTTTAAACAATAAAACGTCTGGAAGGTCTCTATCTATCTCTATAATAACTCTGTAAAAAGTGTCATAAATGAATTAAATGATGATTTATTTTTCTGTCTTGAGACAGATTCAATAAATAAAAAATTTTTATTCAAATAATGGGATCCAAAATAAACTGTTGAGTTTTACGAAAATCCTAATGAATCTGCCAATGGCATGTTTGAAGCTATTATGGTGGAGTCTATGGATTCTTACAACCTATCATTTCAATCATCAAGACTCATTGCAGACAATTACAATGCTAATTTTGGCTCTCACCACTCATTTTCACCACTAATAGTATACATATGTTCAAAAAGAAGCTCCAAATCTAATAAAAGGCAACTGTTATGCACATATTGTCCATAATACAGTGAAACTTGCTTTAGGCTACTTGATTTGTGACATAGAAAATATTATTTTGATATACAGCTATTATTATGTGACTTGTAGAAGAAAAGAATAAAGAAAAATGTCTCTATGGTTGATGACCCTTTTACATAATTTGGCGCAAGTACTTTTGTTATGAATCGAAAATTAGATAACAAAGAATGTGAAAAATGACTAAAATGGTCAATACAGTTATCAACCAAAAAATTCCTAGCGAAAAGTACTCAAAAATATATTTCTAAGCGAATACAAAAAGTTAATTTTAAAAATACTATTTTTTTCTTCCATATACTTTGTTTTTTCTTATCCAAATAATTTGATACGTTATTTTTCTTTAAAAAAAGTTGGCAACCCTAGATACTACCCTACTAATGATGAATAAAACAGCGGAGGATATAAGTCCTAATATCTATATTGTCATGGAAAACCTTATTCATTGATTGGTAAAAATTAAATTAATTATAAATGAATCAAAAACAAATCTTGTTATATTTAAAACAAATCGATGCAGAACAAACTATCCCGATGAAATTAAATTGGGAGAGCAGACAGTAAAATTTAAAGATTTCGTCAGATTTTTGGGTATACATATTGACGCTACTTTGGAATGGTCCACACATATTTCAGAACTGACAATTAAACTTAATAACCCTGTATTCGATCTAAGAATGCTTAAACCTTATGTGGATTCAGAAATACTACGTTTAATTTATTTCTTAATTTTTCATAGCCACCTCCGATTCGGTATCACATTCTTTGTGGGTCTTTGTAATTCAAAAGCAAGCTTTACGAATAATTAACAAATTGAAATACAGAGAATCCTGCAGAGAAAAATTTAAAAAATCAAATATATTGACCACCAAGGGCACATATGTATTTGTGAGCCTACTGTTTCTATTCAAACATAAAAGTTTATTTAAAGACTTCCAAAAAATATCGATAGAGGAAACCACACACATGAAAGTACTGTTCGATGTTCCTAGACACAAGCTAATGTTATCAGCGAAAAAATCACCTTGTAGCTTAATCAAATTATTTAATAACTTACCAAAACAATTCACAGAAATTAAAAATTTGAATCAGTTAAGGCAAAAATTGTATCAGTTTATTATAAACATTATTATCACTTTTTTATAATTATTATTACGAATGATGCTTTTTATTTTCTATTAGTGGTTTTCATATGTATTAATGTTAATTGTTTTCATTCATTATCTTCATTATCTCTTTCTTTCTCTCTGACATATTTCATTTAGATAAACTTAATAAAGACGGAACAAAGCTTGAATATATAAATATACTCAACCTTTCCGGAACTCTATAATACTAATGAGTCTTTTTAGGACTACCAAAAACAAATCTCTTATGAAATTTGTCAGTTATTCTATAGTTTTCAGTCCACCTTCGTGGCACTCAACAAAAACCATAAAAATAACATTGAGTTTTAAGATCATGTCTTTCCGATACCTTGAGTGGATAGCCATCTGTGGACGCGTTTCGAGATCTATCTCTCATCAGCACAGCTCTGCTTCCATGAACAATATTTTGTAAATCACTCACTTGAAAACCCATGTGGTGTTGGGGTTAGATCCGGAAAGGTTGAGTATATTTATATATTCAAGCTTTGTTCCGTCTTTATTAAGTTTATCTGATTATCTATAATGTTGTATGGTTTAACCAATTCAAAATATTTCATTTAGTTTTAGATGTATTTCACTAGCTTATATAATGAAATAAATAATATTTGATTTGATTTGACTTGACAGACAAGACTAGACAGACAAGTCTAGACAGACAAGACTAGACAGACAAGACAAGACAGAGGAGACTAGACAGACAAGACTAGACAGACAAGACTAGACAGACAAGACTAGACAGACAAGACTAGACAGACAAGACTAGACCCCCTGACTATACAGACAATACTAGGCTAACAATACTCGACGGACAAGGCAGGTCATTCAAGACTGGATGGACAAAACTAGACCGACAAATCTAGATGGGCAAAACTAGACGGTCAAGAGTTGTTGGACCAAATTGACAAGAGTAAAGAGATAAAGTCTAGACGGAGAAGACTAAGCGGAAAAGAATATACAGACAAGACCAGGCAGACAAAACTAGGCAAACAAGATTAGCCAGACAAGACTAGACAGAGTAGACTAGACAGATTAGGCTAACAAAACTCGACGGAGAAGACTAGTCGGTAAAGACTTGACGGACTAAAATAAATGGGCAAGACTAGACCAACAAATCTAGATGGACAAAATTATACGCTCAAGAAGTGACAAGAAAAAAGAAAGAAAACGGACAAGAGTAAAGAGATAAGTCTAGACATAGAGGACTAATCAAAAGAAACTAGACGGACAAGACTAGAAGGACAAAACAGGAAAGACAAGACTAGCTAGACAAAATTACGAAAAAAAGGAGAAGACCAATACGACCATACTTGAGTTCTATAAAAAATATGAAAACTAAAATTAAAATAGTCTGCGCAGTATTGCACAACAAGCTCATGTTATCTAATTTTACTCTAATTCGATTGTTCACAATTACTCGGATGAAATGGTTGTCTGGAATTTACCTTAACTCTGCTACTTTATGCAGTTGACGGAAATTGTTATTCAAACCGTGGTTCTGTGATTTAATTAAAATCAAAATTATCCAAATGACAAGAAGCTTCTTGTATTCCATAAACTATTACTAATTTCTGCTCTGAATTGTTTCCCGCATACATTATATGATAACGTAGCATAACACAAAAAATATGTTGTTAATTAAATTATGAAGAATGTTTTATAAAATAAATTCTCACTATAATTCGTATAATTTCATTATTTTTTTTAAATAACTATTAAATGTCTCATTCCACTTTAACTAATTCAAACATAATAGCTTTTATGTTTCTTAATTATCTACAAAATTAAAAATCATACTAAAAGACACTATACCGAATCGAATGGTGCTGGACCGGTTGCGATCTAATTTTCGGTTACGGATGAGTTAGAATCGTGTCGAAAAAAAATCGCGTTCACGATAAAATTATATTTTCGCGTTTTGCCGTGCAAGAGGAAAGAATTTTCTGGAGAAAAAATGAAGATATGTGAAAGGGCAGCTACAGCCGCTGCGGGCGAAGGCGGCTCGTTATAAAATTTGTCATAAAAACCTATTTTTTGCACTAACTGCCGGAAAAAAAATTATGAGAAAAACTGCGTTTTTACGCCTTTTTTATCATTTTCAATAAAATTAATTTTCTGGACCCCTTTTAGCTCGATTGGCGGCTCGTCACTCGTTTAGTACAATGTAATAATTAAATTTAATTTAAAATCATAATAAATGATATTCAGTGAATGTATTCTGTGGTTAATTGCTTATACTCCCTGCAACGATTAATTTAATTTACTCGGTTGCAACTATATGTAATATAATCCACAATTCCACCAACTAATATCCAACACTATCTCGCACTCCATGTAAGTATAGAGTTTATAGAATGAAACAATGGCGACAATCCAATTGCGTAGAGAATTTAATATCGCTCAGTTCTATTAGCTCAAACCAAACACTAAATCAGTTGGAAATCTAATTTATTTGTAATTTTAACTTTTTTAGTTTTCGTAATATTCGTTTGAATATAAGAAAGGTTTTAAATAAAAAAAATACGTATTAGTACAACAAGTAGCTCCTATACTTTGATTTCAAAGGTGAAAATTGCCAGAGGCCAGTCCACTTTTTTAAGAATTTTAAAACAAAAGTTTATAATTGTGAAAAATAAAAAGGGCCAGTTTTTCCAAAAGCCAGGAACGTTTTTTTCTGAGGGTCTTTTCGAGGAATTTTCTGTTCTTCTGGTCAGGATCCAAATGTCAAATCTGACCGCAAAGAGTTTCCAAACCCCTAGCCCTTCCTTCCTAATTTCACAAATTGCCTTTCAAAACGCATGGAAAAAAGCTCTTCTTTAGTTCCACAAGGCTCAAGTTTAAAAATCCAAGCTGTAGTTTATAATTAAGTAATAATTATAAAATAATTAAGAATTTTTCGACAATTTCTTCAGTTCCCCATCTTCCAAAATCTAAGCATCATTTTTTCCAAAGATTGAGAGGAAACTGTAGCAACATGTTTTTCATTTTCTCAAGGTATTGTCCATAATCCATATAACGATATTTCCGAAAATCTAGTAAAAACTTCACTTTCCTTAGTATTGTCCAAAATCTAGGAAAAACTTAAAATTTACCAATGACGCGCTTCTTCCTAATGGTCTGCTCCAAACTGATTCTAGAAAATCTCCAAACTCCTCAAGTTCTCATGGTCTGGTCCAAAGCCTAAGTAACGATTTTCGCGAAAATCGAGGAAAAACTCCAAAAACTCGACAAAACTAAAAATTTCTGTTTCACACTTTGTAAAACGAAAATATCACAAAGTCGATTAGAGACCGAAACTGAAAACTGCCAATTGCCCTTCAGTCGGCTTTCTCCAGGGAAAGGAACTGAATGATGCAGGAACCTGAAAACTGCCGATAGTCCTTCAGTCGGCTTTCTTTCTTTTTCAGGAAAGGTTTTAAATAAAAAATAACGTATTAGTACATCAACTATACTTTGATTATAAATTGACGTACTACTACGTCGTCGACTAACAAATTTGAAATTTAAAAAAACGTATTAATACGCCAACGGACTGCAATGTGTTAATATTGCTTTTAGATTCAAAACAATATTATATACACAGATATTCCAAAACAGATAATTAATCATCTGTATATTATTATTTTGTTTAATATCTGAAAATGATCTATATTATAATATACAGTAACTATTTTAATGGCACATTGGTAGTATTATTTACAAATTAAAAAAATCATTGAATGACTAATAGACCTTTTACAGTTAGTTAGGCGCATGCGCATTCGCCAAGTTGAAAAGACGGGAATATGAAAGTTTCGAGCACATATTTAGTTATGTGTCAAAAAGTTCGGGCGAATAAACGTATAACATGGCGAAAATTGACACATGCGCTCAAAAAATTTCAACTATGAAAAGGTCTATTCAACTCATCACTTTCTTCAAATAGATCCAATTGAATTGACTAATTCATTAGATGTTATTGCAACATTTTTATTACATATTTTTACTGGCTTTTTCTTATTAGTAACAATGTTTCCAATAAACACCATATGCATAATATCTTCATATTTTAAAAGTTGTTCACAGTGTATAACAATAAATATTTAATAAACTAATCTCTAGTTAGTAATAACAAGAAATGTATAAGATTTAATGAAAATGATGGTTATATTAGTAATAACAAGAAATGTATAAGATTTAATGAAAATTATGGTTTAGTGACAACATATTAACATTAAAACTTATCGGTATTGTAATAATTCCAATTAAATCAGGACGAAGTTCACGTTAATGTAGTTAGTAAACTGAATTGAATACACTAAAGACTAAACTCAGTTCGAGTATATTATCAAAATGTCTCTTAGTTGCAATATGTCGGGAATTCGGTGTAACATTGAATTATGTTGCGGTGCTGTTTCGCATTTTCATAAATCTCGGCGAAGTTACTCAATAAAAATCCTCTCAATAAAATCCTCGATAAAAAAAGCAGTCATTGTTAACTAAATCTATAAAACTGATATTTATAGTTTCATATTCGGGCGGAACATAAATCGACGCAGCTTAATATTCACTTCACAATTTAATATTTATATTTACGGCGATTTATGTTTACGTTTTGTGTTTTAAATTGAGATTTTGTTTAATGTTCAGAGTGCGTGTGTTCTATTATTGGATACATTCGCCAGGATGTTAAAGGAACAATTTCCTATTTCCAAATTGAAACAAAAATTTAATATATGTAGTTTCATTTCCTCTAAAATCCAATATAGTTTTAAAATATTGTATAGATCCGTTTCCGGGTTCTAGAATTATTTTAATATAAATTAATTCATAAGATAGAATTGGTAAAACCATCCTACGTTATAGATAATCATACAAACTTAAAACAATCGGAACACAGCCTGAATATTTAAATATCTTCAAGCTTTCCGGAGCTCTATCACAATGCACTACACTGATGAGAGATAAATCTCTAAACGCGTCTGCAGTTGGCTACTTACTTAAGTTATCGGAAAGACATAATCTTAAAAACAATGTTATTTTTATGGTTTTCGTTGAGTGCTACAAAGGTGGATTAAAAGCTATTAAATAACTGACAAATTTCACATGAGATTTGTTTTGATAGTCCTAAAAAGCCTCAGTAATTGTTATAGAGCTCCGGAAAGGTTGAATAGATTTATATATTCACGCTGTGTTCCCATTGTTTTAATTCATTTAAATTCTAATTGTCTGAGCCCTGATGAGATATTCTAGTCAGTTTATCAAATTATTTGGTTCAATTCAAGATTTAAGTTATTTGTATGTCTTCAGTTGCTGCATATTGAAATATTCAGCGTATATGAAGATGAAACGCGAAGTTTTATTAACTAGTTCATTTAAATACTTCATATTAATATTTTTTATATTGAAGACATTGCATATTTAATAGTTCATTTAAATACTTCTAAATATTTATTTTATCATTCCTTCTGCTAAAATCATTTTTGTTCGAATATCTTGAAATATTAATTTATATTGAAGGCTATAATTGAAATAAATTATGATTAATAATGAAACATTTTTCTCATGTTTTATTAAACATGCGTTTACAGCAATTTTTAATTAACTAATACATTACAATCGTCCTGAATTATTCAAATTTGTTGAATATTAATCTGTATTAGGCTTAAATTTGATAACTTGCCCCGCATAATTTCTTCTTAAAGCTCATAATTTCTTTACCTGTCGCATTAAATAATTAATTTCGGCAAAAAGCTTCTCGCAATATCCATGTACCATTTTCCAATTTGTTTTTTTGCAGCTTCGTATTGTTCGCTGATTAATTTTATCAGACGTTGCCAAATGATCCCGATCCTTCTGATGTATTAATTGTCAATTCAAAATTTATTTTAACTAAATTGAAGACATAATGTGATAGATAAACCCTTAATTATATCACCAGTGAAGATAAGAAGTCGATATAATATTCAACAAATGACTATAAGTTTTGTAGTAATTATATATGATAAAGCAATTTTGTGTAGCAATTGAAACAAATTCCATAGATTTGAAACTATCAAATTAAATTTAATACAGAAATGTATGTAAATTTAGTTCGATGGGGCTTTATAGTTGTCGCAACTCGAATCCGCATAACACGCGATGAAATATTAAAATCACAATTCGTGAGTTAATACGTTTCCACCTACCGTAATAAATTTGTGCGAAAATGACGGAAACGGGGACCAAACTTGCGTTTCTCTTGCGAATATCCAGTTGAGGAAATTAATGCCGATTTCTAATATGTATGTGCGGTCTAAATAACACTTCTGTTAATTGAATCCAATTAATTTGATTAATGTCGGAAACGTAATTAAATTTTGATTTATATTTTCTGATTATTAGTTTTACAAAATATAGACCAAATTATTTATTGGTTAGTTGATACATTACATTGATATATTAGAACGAACATTATATAACACATAATTAACATTAATCAAATCTGTAACTTTTTAAAATTAAGTTTATGTTATTGATTTTAAATAATTCATACATATATTTCAATTGTTAGAATACGAAAAATATTTTTATCAATAAAACTAATCTTTGCAAATATGTTTTGCATACTGGTCATGTTGTGCATTTAAATCCTCATAGTATAACTGCCTTTAGTATTAAGAATTTAATTTTGAATTCAAATTTACATATTCATTGTTTATATATTAATTTTTGATAGTAGTTTATGATACAAGTGTGTGTCGAAGTTTAATCGCAATAAGTGCACAAAAGCCTTTCACATACGTTTATCATACATTATTTTATCCACGAAGCATGTTATTAAAGTACTGTTGAATCTACAAAAAAATAATTGTTTCTTACCGATAATATTGAAAAATTGTAATTTTGAAAGACAGCTACTTCAAATCACTGACACAATAAGGTCTCCGCATCAGCGCCTACGTGGCAAAACTTGCTAAACTAGTAAAAACGTACAGTGTTGGGAACACTATTTGGTCTTTCTCAATGTAATCTAAGTCAGTGGTGCACAAACTATTTTTATTTGCGAGCCAACATTTTCTGTAAAATTTTATCGCGACCGACCCCTCGATAGAAGTAACGTGAACACTGTAATTCCTAAACAGTTACCAACATCTCCACAAATTAGAAACAAATCCCCAAATTATCTTTTGAAAAAATTATGTTTGAAAACTTCAATATTTACAAATTTTATTTTCAAAGTGGAATTTAAAAAAAACTGCAATATTTGCTGAAATAAATATTAAAAAATTGGGAAGATTTGCTAAATATTCCGGAACAGTTCTACCAACATCTCCACAAAATTTGAAACAAATCCCCAAATTAGATTTTGAGAAAATTAAGTTTGAAAGTTCAATGTTTACAAATGTTATTTTCAAACTGGAATTTACAAAAACAACTGCAATATTTGCTGAAATGATTATTAAAAATAGTGAAAATTTGCTAAATATTCCGGAACAGTTCTACCAACAAATCCACAAAATTTAGAACAAATCCCAAATTAGTTTTTGTGAAAATTAAGTTTGAAAAGTTCAATGTTATTAATGTTATTTTCAAACTGGAATTTACCAAAAACAGCAATATTTGATGAAATAAATATTGAAATATTGGAAAAGTTTGCTGAATATTCCGGAACAGTTCTGCCAACGTCTCCACAAAATTTGAAACAAATCCCCAAATTAGTTTCTGTGAAAATTAAGTATGAAAAGTTCAATGTTAACAAATTTGATTTTCAAGGTGAAATTTACAAAAAAAAAATGAAACTGAAATATTTGCTGAAATAAATATTAAAATATTGGGAAAATTTGCTAAATATTCAGGAAACACCTCCATAAAAGTTGATACAAATCCCCAAATTAGTTTTTGATAAAATTAAGTTTGAAAAGTTCAATGTTTACAAATGTTATGTTCAACCTGGAATTTACAAAAAAAAACTGCAATATTTGGTGAAATAGATATTAAAATTATGGGAAAATTTGCTAATATTCCGGAACAGTTCTACCAACATCTCCACAAAATTTGAAACAAATCTCCAAATTATATTTTAAGAAAATTAAACTGTCAATGTTTACAAATTTGATTGTCAAGGTAGAATTTACAAAAAAGCTGCAATATTTGCTGAAATAAATATTAAAATATTGGGAAAATTTGCTAAATATTTCGGAACAGTTCTACCAATATCTCTACAAAATTTGAAACAAATTCCCAAATTATTTTTTGGGAAAATTTTTGAGACAATATGTTTGAAAATATCAAAGTTCTTTATATTGACACTTCACTAAAAACATTTCTTTATATTGGCACTTCACTATTTACTGCTTCCCAATACTTACACGCGAAATGCCTCCAATATTTTTTGAATTCGACGTACCAAAAAGTTTCTCTATCGACCCCTCTGGGGGTCGCCACCCATGGTTTGCGCACCACTGATCCAGGTTAACCTAGATTTAATCTAGATTAGGTTATGGTTAAGTTTAATTATATTAGAGCCAGATAAATCCAGACTGATAGGCCGAGACTTTTTTATTCAAAATAAGAAAAAATTATTAAGTTGTTGCCATAGTAACAACAAACAGAAATTGTTTAACAACGAAACTCCATTTAATGTATATTGGACTTTTACGCACGATTTAGATACTTTTACACACGATTATAATAATGGCATTCACTTACAATAATTTATATAATTAGGTAATGTGTTCATTTTGGTGTGCGAGCAGATAAAAATATTTTATATATAATAGACACATATCTTTTAGTTGACTCATTGTTCCAAAATTGGTAAGAAAAAAGAAATAAAAAAATATCTTTATATATTCACTTAAACTATCTTATGTGATAAGAGACTGCATAGCAAATATTAAAATTCGAAAAAAAAATCGTTAGGCAAAAACGGGTTAAGTAGGAACTAAAACAATTGATTTTTTGATCATTGATGCAGTTCTTTTACATCGGTGATTCTCTCATCAGTGATTAGATCCTTTTGGGGTCGCTAGGTAGCCGTAGGTAGCGGTAGGAAAAATTGTTACTTTTTAAAAACATTTTGGTTCGTCGTCAATTTGATCAATTCCCAAATCTGGTCGAAATTCAGGAAACTCTAGAAATACCTGCTGAACATAATAATATTCATAATAATAGTCCTAATATTTCCAAATCATTTGGACCTGTCACATAATGACATGAAAAAGAGAATCAAAGATTTCTTTGATTTGGAAGTTCCTGATTAGATAATAACATCATTTTCATGTTATGAAAACGCAGGCCCGGGTTTGGAAGAAGAGTTAGTCAGGTTGCAGAATATCAACTTCATATTTTTTAAGAATTTTTGTTTCATTGACCACTATCCATCTTTGTGGAAAGTCACGTAGAAATTATTAATAGCTTTTCCAACATTATACTTATTAGAATTGAAATTGGGAGATTATCATTACGATATCTTCAAATCTGTCAGTAGCTACTGACCGATTTGATGATATCGTAATGATAATCTCCCACTTTCAATTCTATTGTTAATTTGGTTCAAACCATGACATCTCATTTTAAATTATACTTATTGTTAGTCGAGTTAAGAAAGAGACTGGATATTTTTTAACTTAAAAAAAATGTTTAAACCTCACGAACATTGAACCTCAATTAGATAAATGGAGATAACAACATCAATCTCATCCTTCAGATTTGGGGGGCGGTAATAACTTTAGCGTATCACAGGTGCGCAATGAGACAAATAAATTTGAGACACATTAATTCACTTGATCAAATTCTATAAATTTTATTAAAATCGTCCAATAAAAACTTGGTGTTCTGTTTTTTTTAAGGCACTATATAACCCTTTTGGACATTAATCACATTATGTAATTTATTAATTCTCTTAAAACAATTATTATTTTCTGATTTGTGTTTGAAAAAGTGAAGTTAGTATATATTTTGGGGTATAATTTCGTTCTGGATAGCAGACGAGCCTTATCTATTTGACAAGACTTCTTGAGTCGTTAGCACTCGACACTCGCCCCTTAATCGCTGTGTCGAACATTAAGCACTACGGCAAACAAAATTGAGCTCGGGATCTTATGAAAAGGGCGGTTTATATTGGCAATAAGCTGAAAATATTCCAAAAGGAATGATTATTACAAAAATTTAAAAAAATGTAATATGTATATGTGTGTGCGAGAAATATATTAAAAATATATTTCTCTCACAGAAAATGATAAAAGGTTTTTTACTAGCGCATGTTTAAAATAAATTATAATATAAACTAATGATGTTCAACATCTCGAAATTAATTGATTAGTCCATCTGATCTGTCTGGTCTTGTTTTGGTTATATTTCATACTTTGGACGTGATCAATTTATTGTTTTAACACTCTTGCAATACATGTAACATTTAGATGCATTACTGCACATTCCTTAGCAGTACGTAAGTATTACACCATATTTAAAGTGACCACACGTCCCGATTTTGGCGGGACAGTCCCACTTTTTGGAGGACAGTCCCGCGTCACGCCGATTTTTAAAAATGTCCCGATTTTTAGAAAATATCTGCATTTCTTATTTTAAATGTACTGTAATATATAAAATTGATTTTTCCACATATTCCTATAATAAAATCTCCGTTTTTTAGTGTCACGCAATGGAATTTTTTAATATCCTCGAATTGTCCATTCTTCAAGATATTCCAAGCAGTTATTATAAAAACTTCTTTTGATGAGGCGTTATTGGTAAAAAGATACGTTACTGATGAAAAAAATAAATGTTGATTGTCTGCATATGTGGAAACAGACAAAAAATGGACGGAGTTATTGCTTCAGTAATGCGTTGTAAAATCAACTTTTCCCCACTCAAATTTAAATAACAATTTCAAGTATCAATAAAATATGGACAACTGAAAAAACGCAGTTGAATATTAAACTTTAAAATCTATATTAACACCTAACCACCTGACAATACGTCTCTCAGACCCAAAGTAGCAGTTATTTTCGCACCTGAGACGTATGGCAGACGTAGGGTTAAGCGTAAAAAATAATTAGACCAATTCATGTGAGAAATTTCGCGACATTTTAATAAATGATCAGAGTATTCTCTCGGATCAAAAATTTGACCGTGAAAGAAAATCATATATTTTTTTTAAATACATTTTTTTTATTAATTAAAAATGTTCAAATTATTGTTTTTTACAAATATTTTTATAGTTACCAATAATTAATAATAAATATATTTTTCTATATAGACAAGTATATGAATGTATACAATAATAATAGTTTATGATACAAGTGTGTGAAGAAGGGCCTTTGTGCATGAGTTGCGATGTTAATCGCTACGAGTGCACGTCAGAAATTTTTTATCACTACGTCTATGTTTTTTGTTTAGTGACGCAAGTTGTTGCCCTAGTAACAACAAACAGAAATCGTTTAATAATGAAATTCCATTTGATTTTCATTGGACTTTTACGCACGATTTGGTTACTTTTACACACGATTATAATAATGACATTCTTCACATACAATAATGTATTAATATGTTCATTTTGGTGTGTGATTATATATTATATATTTTTTATTTTATTGGTCAGGTTTCATAACTAAATTATAATTCTCATTTCATCCCATTTGTCCCGCTTTGTCTCAATGAAAATATGGTCACTTTAACCATATTACACAATGTACTCTTGAGTTCCTTGAATTACTCTTGCATTCTCTGATTTACATTTACTTTATATTCGCATTACGTCCATATTACGTCCCCACTACACCCGCATGAGCTCATCATGCGCGTCCTCATGCGATAGATATAATTTTTTAATTAAAGTAAATTATAAAATGCTTCGTGGGCCGCATAAAATGTCGCCAGAGGCCGCATGCGACCCGCGGTCCGCTATTTGCCCAGGCCTGGTCTAGACTTTTCTGTCTAGTCTTGTCTGTCTAGTATTGTCTGCCTAGTCTTATCTGTCGAGTCTTGTCTGTCTAGAGAGCCAGACAAATCAGCCTGGCAATGTAGTCTACTTAACACACTCCATAGGAGTCCCAATAGAAAATGGAAAGATCAAAACAACAAATCGTTACATATACCAGCTGATTGTTAAAAAAGTAGGTGCGGAAGATGCAGATAAAACCATCATCCTACGACAGATTTGACAGCCTACAAAAGCTAAAACAGCTAACTGAAACGCACACCAGGAAGAAATTGGCATTCGCTAAATCTACGGTAGCAGAATGGCCAACTATACTAAAAATGATAGAGTATACATTTGCAAGGACAGATATTGATATAAGAGTGTTTTTGCCCGAAGGACCAGCAGTGCCAGAAATAGAAATACCCAATGCACAGAAATGGACGGAAACTGCTAGAAAAAGTCGAAACAAGAAAGAAAATGGAGGAAAAAATCCAAAAGAGGTGATACTTCTAAAATCAGAAGGGAAAGCATACGCTGATCTACTCAAAATGGTTAAAAAGGAAATTAACCCTGAAGTATCAGGAACACAAGTAGCAGGAATAAGGAAAACAAAAAACGGAGAGCTCATGTATGAAGTAAAAGAAGGGAGTGCAAACAAACTGAAAGAACTAATCTCAAACAAATTGCCAAACATCGATATTCGATCAAAAAATGCTGACACCATGGTGAATATAAAGGACATAGATGCTGTTACCACACTAGAAGAAGTTGAAGTATCCGACACGGGTATGGGAATAGTCAGATTGCAACCGTCGCGCTTATCAAAAAATCAGCGAAGAGGAAATCGAAAATCGAGAAAGGAAAGTTAAAGATTGCCTAACTATACTGCAGAGTTAGGGAAAGGATAGATCTGGTAAGGTGCTAAATACTGGGAGACAGGCCATTTTGCAAGCACATGTAAAGGACCAAACAGAGAGAAGATGTGCCTACGATGCGGCCAATAGGGACACCAAGCGAAGGACTGCAAAGAGGAAGAGTACTGCCCAATTTGCAAGTTGAGGGAGCATCAGGCGTACTCCGGAACATGCCCAGAATACAAAACAGCTCTGTCGGAGGAACTTGATTGAGACGACAAGGAAACAACAATAATGGCTAGTTTCATCCAAGTCAATATAATGAGATGTCCTGCAGCGCACGATCTGCTAACCGCAACAGCCGCAGAGCTGAAAGCGGACATAATAATAGTGAGCGAACCTAACAAAAAACTCACAAGGAGGACAAATTGGTTTATGGACGAAAAAAGGATGCAGCACAATGGATAAAGAATCGAAAACTACCAGTTATAAGAACAGGCCGAGGACCAGGATTTGTCTGGGTTGAGTTGCCCCAAACTATAATCTACAGCTGCTACTTTTCTCCCTATGCAAAACCCGAACAGTTATCCCAATCCCCAGAAGCTCTAAGTCATAACATCAGGAACCAAGGAACAAGAGAACAAGTTACAACATTGCGGACGATTTCAACGCTAAGTCAATATTGGGGTTCGTCAGGCATGGACAAAAGAGGAAATCTGGTAACGGATTGTGCTGCGGAACTAGATATATTGGTACAAAACCAGGGAAATGACTACACGTTTGGGCGAGGAAACTCTCAGTCCATAATAGATATCACGTTCTGCAGTAACTTAATTGCAAGCAAGCTCCAGGGCTGGAGAGTGTTGGACAAGGAATCCTTGAGTGACCACCGCTACATCGTCTACACAGTCTGAAGCATAAAAGAAAACAGAAGGTCAAAAGAAATAGCACCCCTATCAAGAACTAGATGGAAAATAAAACACTGAACCTGAATGAGGAAAACATGAAAGAATGCCTAACTCAAGAACTAAGCAATAGCGAAGCAAAAAGTGCAGATATACTGGCTCAGGCGATGCACAAAGCATGTAAAAACTCAATAACTGGGGAAGGACGACCAATAATAAAAAAGACAACATACTGGTGGACCGAGGAAATTTCGAGCATAAGAGCTGCTTGCACCGCTGCCTGGAGGAAGTACCAACGCCTAAGGACAAAACATGCTGATAGCGAAGTTACCAAATCCTTCTTTTATTCTCCTTTTATTCTGCTTAGCAATAGTTACTCTAAGAGTTTTCCCGACACATCCAGTAGGCAAATAGTTCTGTAGGATGTTGTGTTCTCTATTTCTTTGTCTCCTTTTTTGATGAGAACGAGCTTTGCCTTTTTCAATCTGGCCGGAAAGTTTTCCGTTCTGAGCAGCGTGTTCATCGTGTCCAATACGAAGCTTGATTGGTGCTGGGTAGCTATTTTTACAACTTCAGGTGGTATTCCATCTGGCCCCGGTGCTCTGTTGTTCTTAATTCGCATGCTTGCGAGCGATAATTCTTCGGCAGTGAAGAGAGGTTTATCGACTTCAGGCTGTTGCCAATCGAAAGGAGTGTGGTGTGGAAAGAGCACATCAGCTACTCTGCGTACTGCTTCTATTGTTAATGCAGGAATTTGTGAGCAAGTTTTCATATTTCTTCTTATGATTTGGATCCCCCCTTGGGGGTTGAGAGTTTCCTTGCCCATACGTGTTGTTATTTCCCTGGTTTTGTACCAATAGATCTAGTTCCGCAGCCCAATCCGATACCAGGTTTCCTCTTTTGTCCATGCCTCACGAACCCCAATTTGGCTTCCCCCATTTGTCATTTTCTAACTCAGAACAGAGTTTTTTTGCAGTGCTCCTGCGCTAAGATCTGCCATAGAGATTGCCGAAAAGGCGAAGTCTGGCACGCAGAGAACAAGGAAACTGTGTGCGCTGCTAACCTTCGATGTTAGAAACGCATTTAACAGCGCTAGCTGGAAGCAGATCATGGAAGGCCTAACATCAAGACGTATATCACCGTATCTACTACGCATGATGCAGAGCTACCTTAGCGATAGAAAGTTAATAATAAAAGAGGCTCGAAAAACGGAAGAGAAAAGCATCAGCAGCGGTGTTCCACAAGGATCAACATTAGGCCCAACCTTGTGGAATGTCTTATATGACAATGTGCTGAGATTAAGACTGCCATTGGGGGCGACAGTGATTGTCTTTGCAGACGACTTGGTTCCAGTGGTAATAGCCAGAACAGAAGAAGGATTGATGCAGACAGCAAACCACGCTATAGAACGTCATTAATTGGATGAAATCCAAAAGAATCAATCTAGCGCCAGAGAAAACTGTGGCGGTCCTTCTCATAGGACAAAAAAAGTTTCAACCAATAAAATTTAAAATTGGAAAACTGACAATAATCCCAAAGTATCAAATAAAATAACTGGGCACAGTAATAGACAAGACATCTTTCACACCGCACATAGCAGAAGCTGCAGCAAAGGGGATGAGGACAATGGCAATAATACAGCAACTAATGCCCAACATTGGAAGAACCAGCAGCAGTAAACGCCGACTGCTCAGCTACGCAGTACAGGCCACTATGATGTACGGAGCACCATTATGGGCCAGAGCCCTGGGAAAACAGAACAATACCCAAAAGCTCCTTGCAGTACAAAGAAAAATGTCTTTTAGAATCTGTAGCGCTTACCACACAATATCAAGATGTGTAGTCGACACATGACCATCGGGGGTATCTCGCCAATCGACTTGCTTGTGGAAGAGCAAAGGAAACTGCAGGAGACAGGTCGCAGCAAACTTAAAAAAAAATAGCCAGGAAACAACTAATTGAAGAATTGCAGCAAAGGTGGTAGCAAGGCATTAAAGGAGAGTGGACCAGACTTCTTATACCTGAACTTGAACCCTGGATAGACAGAGAGCATGGTGGAAATAGTTACTATCTCACTTAAGTATTGTCCGGTCACTGCTGTTTCAAGGACTATCTGCATCAAATTGGCAAAGCCTCAGACGACCAGTGCATATACTGCGGAGACACCGATACTGTGAGCCATAAAATCTTTGACTGTTCTCGATGGGAAATAGAAAGGCATAAAATCACAACCAATTTAGAAGTACCAATCAACCCGAGAACGATAACTGGACATATGCTCAAAGCAAAAGAAAACTGGATTAAGACACAACAATATATTCATTATATTATGGAATCCAAAATAACAGATGAAGCGAAGGAACAAAAAATAAAAAAAAATTAAATTTAAATAAGTCACCCGTAACTCTGAGGCCATGCGACTAGCAGTTCCAGAATTCACGGCAGTGTTTCCAGGGGGGGGGGGGGGGTCACTTGTCTGGTTAGGTGTATAACCGCCAGCTACGTCCCTCAAAAAATAAAAGGCTTGCCCTACTAGTCTTGTTTGTCTAGTTTGGCTGTCTAGTCTTTTCTGTCTACTCTTGTCTGACTAATCTTGTCTGTTTAGTCTTGTCTGTCTAGTCTTGTCTGTCGATGTGTTCAGACAAACAAGACTAGACAGGCAAACAAGACTAGACAGACAAGACTAAACATACAATACTAGACAGCCAAGCCTAGACAGAGAAGACTAGACAGACAAGACTTGACGGGCAAGTCTAGACAGACAAGATTAGTCAGACAAGATTAGATTGACAAGATTAGTTATACAAGATTATTTACTTTTTTTACAAAGTAGGCTTTCTAAACCCCTACTGAGCTCAGAGCTCGCCGTGTGTAAGCTGTGTTGTGTTTCATTCCCGGAAAGTAGGGAGGAATTCCTGGAAAAACCTAAAAAGCCTTCCTAGTCTTATTTAACATTATAAAAACTCATCTACCCTTATCAAGTCTCATTTGGTTTCATTTAGAAGCATATAGCCCCATATAATCTAATTTAGTGTAATCTAGTCTAATCTATGCTAATCTAGACTAAACTAGTCCAATCTAGTCTGATCTAGTGTAATTTATTCTAATCTTATATAATCTCTAATCTAATCTCATCTAGTCTTATCTGGTTTCATCTAATCTCATTTAGTCTCATCTGTATTCATCCAGTATCCTCAAATCTCGTCTAGTCTCATATGGTTTCATTTAGTCTCATGTAGTCTCATTTTAATTTCATTTACTCCTATAGTAATAATAATTACAATATTTATTTATTTTAAATTAAATTAAAAATTTAGAAATCAGAAAGGAAAACAATATTGATAAATAAATCGCGTGTTCAAATTACATGAATTATAGCGTGTACTCAATATTATTTCCAATGACATCGGGTGAAGATGTATTTCTAAGAATTTCTGTGGTCGCATGAGCAATTTGTTACTGGTTGTCATGACAACATGCATAAATTAACTTCGCCGGCCGATCGCGCGATACGTAAGGACCAATCAAAACGCAATTATAACCAAAATTTGTATTTTTTCAAATTGCGGACATTATATTTCAAAATTTCGGTTCAATATATCGGGAATTAACTTACCTTTGAGTTCTCGCAGTTTTCCGGCATCTCGGTGCGGTTTTTCCAGGATTTCCTCCCGATTTTCCGGGAATGAAACACAACACAGCTTTGACACGGAGAACACTGAGCTCAGTAGGGGTTCACACATGCGCACCAACAAATCAAAGCCTACTTTATAAAAAAAGTAACTAATCTAGTCTATCTAATCAAATTCAAATTAATTTAATAACCAAAAATAATTATATATACAGATACTTATTGGTAAATCAATACAATGATTAAAATAGTTTCACATACTCATCAATCGTATATAAACATTTTGAAATAAGAATGTCTCCCATTTTTTCCTGAAATTTCTGATCGAAAGTGAGGCCGCTTGTATTAACTTAGTCCGAGGCCGCACTACGGTTTTCTGCCGCGAGCGGTAACCGCTATAAACGTGAAACCGCTCAAGAAACACACAGTACGCTATGGGTAAAGTCAGTCGCAGGAAAAAACCGCAAGTGAGGCCGCTTATATTAGCTTACTAGAGTCACAGAATCAAGCGATTGAATACCGCGGCGGTTTAGCCGTAGTGCGACCTAGGCCTTACTTGAGTCACAAAATCACGAGGTTGAAAACCGCGGCGGTTTAGCCGTAGTGTGGCCTAGGTCTAAGGCCGAGGCCGCACTACGGTTTTTTTCCCGCGAGAGGTAACCGCTATAACCGCGAAACCGCTCGAGAAACACACAGTACGCTATGGGAAAAATCAGTCGCGGGAAAAAACCGCAAGTGAGGCCGCTTGTATTAGCTTACTTGAGTCACAAAATCATACGAATAAAAACCGCGGCGGTTTAGCCGTAGTGCGGCCTAGGCCTAACACGGCGAGCACTCAGTAGGGGTTCACACATGCGCACTAACAAATCAAAGGCAGCTTTGTAAAAAAAATAACTAATCCTGTCTAACTAATCTTGTCTATCTAATCTTGTCTGTGTAGTCTTGTCTGACTAATCTTGCCTGTCTAGACTTGTCTGTCAAGCCTCGTCTGTCTAGTTTTCTCTGTCTAGGCTTGTCTGTCTAGCTTTGTATGTTTATTCTTGTGTGTCTAGTCTTGTTTGTCTATGTCTATCTGTCTAGTCTTGTCTATCTCAACAGATAGACAGACAAGACTAGACAGACAATACCAGATAGACAAGACTAGACATACAAGACTAAACAGACAAGAGTAGACAGATAACACTAGATAGACAAGGCTAGACAGACAAGCCTAGACAGAGAAGACTAGACAGACAAGACTAGACAGGCAAGTCTAGACAGACAAGATTAGTCAGACAAGACTACACAGACAAGATTAATTAGAGAAGATTATATGAATAGGTTGGCTGTGACAGTTACTACTATTGAAAAATTCACTATTTTTGGCCTAGGCCGCACTACGACTAAACCGCCGCGGTTTTTAATCGCGTGCATTTGTGACTCAAGTAAGGCCGAGGCCGCAATACGGTTTTTTCCCGCGAGCGGTAACCGCTGTAAACGTGAAACCGGTCGAGAAACACATAGTACGCTATGGGCAAAATCAGTCGCGGGAAAAAAACGCAAGTGAGTCCGCTTGCATTAGCTTACTGGATTCCCAAAATCACGCGATGAAAAACCGCAGCAGTTTAGCCGTAGTGCGGCCTAGGCCTTATATAAGGCATTGGCCGCACCACGGCCAATCCGCCGCGGTTTTGTAATCGCGATATTTTGTGATAATCACGTACTGTGTGTTTCTCGAGCGGTTTCGTGGTTATAGCAGTTACCGCTCCCGGGAAAAAAACTGTAGTGCGGCCTCGGCCTAAGGCCGCGAAACCGCTCGAGAAACACACAGTACGCTATGAGAAAAATCAGTCGCGCGAAAAAATCGCAAGAGCCGCTTGTATTAGCTTTCTTGAGTCATAAAATATCGCGATTAAAAACCTCGGCGGTTTAGCCGTAGTGCGGCCTTGGCCTTATATAACGCCCAGGCCACACTACTGTATTTTTCAGCGAGCGGTAACCGCTATAACCGCGAAACTGCTCGAGAAACACACAGTACGCTATGGTAAAAATCAGTCGCTGGGAAAAACCGCAAGTGGGCCGCTTGTATTAGCTTACTTGAGTCACAAAATCATGCGATTAAAAGCCGCGGCGGCTTAGCCGTAGTGCGCCCTAGGTCTAAGGCCGATGCCGCACTACGTTTTTTTCTAGGGAGCGGTAACCGCTATAATCGCTCGAGAAACACACAGTACGCTATGGGTAAAATTAGTCGCGAAAAAAAAACGCAAGTGAGGCCGCTTGTTTTAGCTTATGCCTAGGCCGCTCTACGGTTTTTTTCCCGCGAGCGGTAACCGCTATAACCGCGAAACCGCTTTAGACACAGTATGATATAAGAAAAATAAGTCGCGGGAAACAACCGCAAGCGAGGCCGCTTATATTAGCTTACTTGAGTCACAAAATCATTCGATTAAAAACCGCGGCGGTTTAGCCGTAGTACGGCCTTATATACAAAAAATCCATCAAATAAGTTTTGTAGGAACTATAGAAAAACTCTTTGGTTGATCATACCTACTGAAAATAGTTATATTCACTCATAATGGATTAAATAAAAATTTAACAACCGAATTTTGGAGATATTTATTAAGAAGTTGTTGCCCTGGAAGGATTTTTGAAGAAACGGCACAATCACAGCACAAGTATTTACCAGATTTCGTTGTTTTGCAAATACGTCAAATACGACATGATATGAAGGTGACAGTCGAAAATCCAACACAACGCCTCAGTCCACACTGACCACGCTGAGCGATGCTACCCATATAAGAACGATGTTACACGTATAAAACGGGATACACGGATACAAGAAACAAGCAAAAAATTTCTTTGATGTATGCCGCCCAATTTTGACGAGTATCCAACAACATGTTGCTGTTTGCCAACAACGTGTTGACAACATGTTGCCAACAATTTGTTGCCCAGTGTGGACCTAGCTTAACAATTTCAAAAATTATCTGACATTATTACGCATTACGATTGTGATTTCTCCGATTACTTCGCATCACGGGCGTAGCCAGGGGTGGCGGGAGATTTAGGGTTCTAAACCTACCCCTCCCCCCCGCCCCGAAATATGCAAACCCGTTAAAATTACTGCATTTCTGTTACTGTATTTTCTTAAAACCCCCGCCGAAACTAAATCCTGGTCAAAAAATCAGGATAATTGCGAATACATATGCAACATTTCGGCGAGTGGATGACCCCTCCGTTTTAATCTATATTCGCATCTATGGTCTATCTGGTCTGTCTGGTCTGTTCGTTGTGTCTGTTGTAACATTAATCCTTCTAGTAATAAATAATAGACATTAGGTGTAAGTTTCACAAATTGGTGAAACAAACTTGCACCTATAGTCCATTTTTTTAAGAATGCAGTAACTAGAAACCTGATTTATACTATAATAAATGTTGGTAAGGTTAGGTTAGGTTAGGTTTAAGTGGCAGCTAATGCTTACATTGGCCTCAGATGGGCCCGTTGTGTTACCACGGTACTTGCAGTACAACCCTCCTCAGGGGATTTTGTCAAACCATTTCGAGCCGTGGATGAACCTCATGAGAGTCTGCGCATCTAGTGATGCGAGGTCAGAGAGATCATCCAAGAAAGGTCGGCCTAAGAAGAGCAATCGTGTTGCTGTCAGAGAGGGGCATTGGCATAGGTAATGCTGAACACTCTCCTCTTCCTCCTCGTCCAGGCAGCCTCTGCAGTAGTCCCGCTTCGCTATGCCCAGTCTCTCAGCGTGCTTGCCAATGGGACAGTGTCCCGTGATGACTCCCACTGCCAGTCTGATATCGTTTCTTTTTAGAGAGACGATGTTGGTGCTTCTTTTCCTGTTTCGGTGAGGCCATATTTGCCTGGTTACCTCGCAGGTTTCTTCATCCCTCCACCTTCGCTCCGCTAGGTTCGAGGTTATTTCGGCTATGGTCTCCTTGCACGAGGCAAATGGAATACCAATATCCTGTAATATTTCGGTTGAGTGCAGGCTTGTGCCGTTCTTTGCAAGCTCATCCGCTTTTGCATTACCTGAGATCCCGCTGTGGCTTGGTACCCACGTGAGTCTCACGTTTGTGTGTGCTGCGAGCTCATTCAGCTTTCTCCGACAGCCAGAGACCACTGCTGAGTTGGTGCACACGCTAGTAACTGCCCGGAGAGCAGCTTGGCTATCGGTGTAAATGTGGATCTGTTCACCAGGGTCCCCATTTACCATCAGCCACTCTGCTGCCCCTTTTATGGCGGTTACCTCCGCCTGTAGAACGCTGCAGTAGTCCGGCAGGCGTAAGCTAATTCTGAGGTTGAGGTCGTTGGAGAAAACTCCGCTGCCTACTTTGTCCTCCCTCCGTGAGCCGTCTGTAAAGACCTGCGTGTGTCCTGCTGGTACCTCTTTCTTTTCCATCCAATCCTCTTTAGAGGGTATGTGGTATGAGAAGTTGTTACCAAAAGCAGGTGTTGCTAGACATCGGTCTATGTTTTAGGGCACCCCTTTAAATTCATTGATTATTCCGGCGTGTCCACGATAGTCCGATGTCAACATTCGCACTGACTTTAGTCTAAGTGCTGTGGTAATGGCAAGTTGCTTGCCCATTAAATCGACCGGGGCTATGTCCAGGATTGTCTCCAAGGCTTTCGTAGGCGTCGTTCTCATGGCTCCCGTTATCATGAGCGCCGCCATTCTCTGCACTTTTGTAAGCGCCATTTGATGGACTCTTTTATTAAGTGCCGGCCACCATATGAAAACGCCGTAGTAGAGAATTGGTGTAACTACGGCTCTGTATAGCCAGAAGGTAATCTTGGGTTTAGGCCCCAAGACTTCCCCACCGCTCAAGAGAGCGCAAGAAATGTTGGTTACTTGAATATAAAATTGGTAATTTATTAATGGTTTGATTGAATATCTTAATATTATTGAATAACTTATAAGATACTAACAAATAAATGGAGAAAAACGCAAAAAATCTAAATGGAACAAACAGATCAGATGACAATTGTGAAGTGACACGCCAGCCATTGACAACCAACAGCTGCAAATGTATGCGAAAAGAAAGAGAGAAAAGTGGTTGAGATGGAGAAGAAAATATCGTCGGTGTGAACTTCTCCTCGATTTAAGCCAATCAGAGAACAAGGTCAAATAAGCCCTATCTTCCCTGTACTGCCTTCTTAAAAAAATGAACTATAGTGTCTATTATTTATTATAATTTTTATAATGTTTCACCTAGTGCCTACAGCTGAATCTTTAAATTTTATACATTAATCCTTATTTTGTGAACGAAGACTAGCGTTACAGAGTATTAGTAGTTTTATTGAAACTTACAGGTACACATGCAGCGGTTTGAACAGGATGGCGCAACGAGCCATACATCCAAGCGCTCTTTGGGCCTCCAGCGCACTAGGCGGCCTGGCTGAAGTCCTCCTTCATGAACATTTTGCAAGCAAAATAGGTTATCGTGCAACAGACTTCTGGTATCCTTCTCAATCTCCTGAACACTTGATGTGCATATTTACCGCATATAAAAGTCATTCCGATCAAAAATCATTTAAGTTAATTCGAGTAATCTAATTTAAAACTGTAAATTTGATATGCAGTAATTTAGAAATGAAGAGCCGCAGTAAATAACTTGTGCGCTTAATAAACAGATGTCCACAGTATTATTATAGTACAGTTATTGTACTAAGGGTTGTCTAACTTCGATGTTAAATCGCTAATGTAATATTTTTAGTATGGTGTAACTTCAGTGTTGTTTTGACGGTTGGTATTATTGTGTCAGCGTCGTTTCTAACTTCGCTCGCAGTAAAACAAGATGTCAACGGTGTCTGTCATTAAAGTATCGTTCCGCGATAAACTTGTTATAAACATGTTTTCGCTGTGAATACGCGTCGCCGTTGCGTGCATGTAATATGTGTCTATTAGGTTATAAGCTTGGATAGTGGTTGTTTGAGTTATATAACAGTGTTTGTCTGTGAGTTGACAAAATGGCAGGCAGAAACAGACCAATGCAGCACAAAAATCTAAGCACAATCTTATCGAAATTGCAAGGGGCCTTCTCCGATGCCTGCACTCATCCAAAGTACGCGACGGATAAACGGACGTTGGATAAAACATGGAAACTTATGGACAAAGTTGTTAAATTGTGCCAACACCAGAAGATGAACCTCAAGAACTCACCACCGTTCATCCTCGACATTCTACCTGATACCTATCAAAGACTCAAATTAATCTACTCCAAGTATGAGCAGAATATGAGTGAACTCCACACCAACGAACATTTTAATATATTTATTATTAATCTAATGCGTAAGTGCAAACAAGCCATCAAATTGTTCAAAGAAGGAAAAGAGAAGATGTTCGACGAAAGTTCACATTATAGAAGGAACCTGACGAAGCTCAGTTTGGTGTTCAGTCACATGTTGAGCGAATTAAAAGCTTTATTCCCAAATGGCCCCTTTGCCGGTGATCAATTTCGTATCACCAAATCAGATGCCGCTGACTTTTGGAAATCCAACTTTGGAAATAGGTTAGTATCCATAACAATACAACTGATTTATTACAATAACAAATCTTACATAACATTCATTCAATGTCTTATCCCTGCTTTCACACACTTCTTACAACTACCATTTATCTCTCTTATCAGCAATAAAAATCATTTCACATTCAATATAAATTTATAAAGAAAAATTAATTTATTTTTATATTGAATTGAAAAATTCACTATGTTTTTACCACACTTATAAGTGAATTTTAATTTTGAAAAAACTGAATTTTTCAGTTTAATGTAAGTATGAATTACCACGTAGTATCTGTCGCAACAATCCTATTCATAATATATTTTTGCATTAATTAATGCATTAAAACAATGTTTGCGTATAGACTGAATATCTAAATAAATTATAAAATTATAAACAACTTGAATTATCATTGCAAGATAGTTTTTTTTGTGTAATGGGATGATATCTTAACAATAATTAAATATCTGATTGAATTTATTTTATTGTTTGATTATCATTGTTGTTATTATTAGATAAATAAGATACTTACAAAATATCACTGTCAAGTTTCAATGTACTTAATCTTTATTTGATATCATTGTTTTGTCATGAATAGTAAACTAGGAAGCGGATTCATTCAATAACTATTTTTCTACTTGAGTAATAAAAATTGACTTCATTAGAAATAATTTATTTATTACATGTGCATTATAGATAATTGATGTTGTTTTTAATTTATGCATTCAAATAGATTTTAATAAATTATCTATTTAGTTTAGTACTTATATAAACCAAATATATAGAAGTTAAATAGAAAGATATTATCTTAAAAGCAATGTTTTATTTATGTAATACCCATTTAGTGCCATGAAACTGGACTGGGGGCTAGTAATAACATAAAAACATCTGTTGTATAATTCAATATCCTGCAAAGCATGGTATTAGCAAAGGAAGTATTAGGGGTACCGGAAAGTAATCCATTTTTTTTACAAAAAGTTAAAAATCATTTATTACAAAATTTTATTATTATTAACTCAAAATATAATTTCCATCGTTTGAAATAACCTCTTGTCAACGTGTTACCAGATTTGGAATACCCTTTTTTGATAAATTCATTTTCGGTTCATTCAGTCACCTTGGTTCCTGTATGTTTTATTCCGAATATGATGTTCTAATGATCTGAATAAGTGGTAATCTGATGATGCTAGGTCTGGAGAATATGGGGGATGTGGCAAAACTTCCCAACACATTTGTTTTAAATGTTCTTGGGTATCTTTAGCAGAATGTGGTCTTGCATTATCGTGAAGCAAGATTACACCTTTTCTTTTAACCAACGCCGGACGTTTTTGACTTAATTTCTCATTCAACCTGGTCAATTGTTGTCGGTATACTTCTCCAGTTATCATTTGACCAGGTGGCAAGGTGGCATGATTTCTTGTAATCCAATAAGAACAAATCATTTGACGCTGTTGTTTGTGAATTTCGTTTAATTCATGCGGAACCCACACACTGTCTATTGACTTTGCCAATCTTTTTTAAGTGTTCCTGAACAGTTGACCAGGGTGCAGAGAGCCTTTTAGACATTTTTTGAATGGTTAGTCGTGGATACTTCTGATTCCACCAGGTCTTTTAAAGCGTCCTTTTTGAAATCACTAGGTCTTCCACTTCGTGGAGCATCTGAGAGATTGGTGTTAGAGATGAGCATGGAACGAGTTGCCTCGTTCCAGATCCCATCCCGTGGGGCGGATCCCTGTCACTGTCCCATCCCATCACATTTTCGTCCCACTGTCCCATCCCACAAACCTAAAATTTTCGTCCCATCTCATCGCATTCATCCCATCCCATTCCGGTCGCGTGGCCGGTCCCATTCATTCCATTTTTCACATCCAGCAGATTCTCTGTTTCGGTTCAGACTTTCTTAACGATAATTCGTTCAAATTTAAATTTTCTGTAATTTCTTTATCTTCACTGTCAGATAAACCGTTTTCGTTGCAAACGGATCGTGAGACTACATCTTCAGGAACTACATCGTTATCACAGAAATCTCCTGGTCTGGACATCTGCTGGTCTGGAAAATGTGCGTATTGGCACGATAAGCAATTAATTATGCACGACCTAGATTTACTAGATTATAAAAAGTCGTCCCACTCCGTCCCATACAAATTTGTTGTCCCATCCGATCTCATACCACTCATCCCATCCTATGGGACGATGGGATCCCATGCTGATCTCTAATTGGTGTCACCTTCTCTAAACTTTCTGAACCAAAATTGGCATTTGTTTGCTGTTACGATCTTGCCGTATACTGCATTAATTGATTCCGCCACAGCAGTAGCCTTTAAACCTTGATCAAAGAGAAAACGCATACAATGGCGCAGGTGTACTACGTCTACTAATTGACATGCCATTTTTAAACGGTTTACTCAAATAATCGAAACTCGGCAGAAAATGGTAGATTGACGTTTAGCCAACCAAACTTATTTAACATAATCAGTTTACCTGCTGACAGAAACCAGTATAAGAGGTTAGAAGTCACAACATTAAAAAAAAAATGGATTACTTTCCGGTACCCCTAATAGTTATTTCAATATCTCAAGATTTGTTTTGTACTCTTAAAAAGACGTAAAAAAATAATATTATAGAGCTGTGAACAGGTTGAATAAATTTATATATTCAGGCTATATTTCGCCTTTAATAAGTGTAAATGTTTTATTATGTTTAATTACTGCTACATATCTTTTCTTTTTGCAACAATAAACTAATACTTAATCATGTCTTCAATAGTCATTATTGCTGTGCAATTTAGCGAAATTGTGAATAAAATAGTATATTTTGCAGCAAGAGATGAAAGTGGTGTTTTTTTGGTGAGGTGGGAGTTTGCTCACGGCGCCAGCGAGTTAGCAATCACACCGAACCAAAAAAAAAACACTTTCATCTCGAGTAGTAAATGCAATTTTTTCTACTGATTTCGGTTGTAGAATCCATAATTTTACTTTAATAAATCCAATTCGAAGCGAACTGTCAGAACTGTCAATACAAATTTAATTGTTGGTTTGGTCGTTTCCATGGTAACATATTGCATTCTCATAGAAGGTGATACTTTTCAAGTCAAATGTCTTAATTTTATTTCGGTTTTTTAAATAGTTTCAGGCTCGTTTTACGTTTGTATATAAAATATTTAATTGAAATTAATCTAATTAATAAGAAAGTCCATGCAAATTTGGTTAGTTTATTGTTTTAATCGAGAAAATTATAAATTTAAAATGCTCATTTTCGTCTCTAGATGTGAAAATATTTTCATCTCTAGAATGAAAAAATATCACTTTCATGTAGGGTAAGCCGTGGAAAAAATGCCATTTTCACATATATCAGTAGAAAAATTCATTTATAATTTGGTCAGGATTTAGATAAAATATTATTTAATATGATTTTGTCATTTTATTATCAGTCAACTGAAAGACTTAAAAAAGTAAAGTAATTCACTTAATAATAACTCGAGGGGTCATCCCACTCTTGCAATACATGTTAATATTTAGATGCATTACTGCGCATTACGTTGCATTCCTTAGCAGTACGTAAGTATTACACTACATTACACAATATACTCTTGGATTCCCTGAATTACTCTTGCATTCCCTGAATCTCATTATATTCGCATTACGTCCATATTACGTCCCCACTACACCCGCATGAGCCCATCATACGCGTCGTCATGCGCCGCCCCGCAGTGGGACAGTGAGCTTCTACTAAACTCTTACTGGGGAAGCTCTGAGGGAAGCTCCCGAGGAAGCTCTTAAAAACAATAGTAATCCTGTCGCAAAAAATATATAAACAGGAAACGATGTACAGTAATAAATAATTTTGACATTACGCAATATAAAATAACTGACTTTTTTCAAACTCCTGAAACAGTACAAAACTCATCGTCCAATGGGATGGAATGAGTGGTATGAACGTCGCGTGGGATGGGATGGGAAGGACGACAATTTTGTATGGGACGGAGTGGGACGAGTTTTGATAATCTAGTAAATGGAGTTTACGTGCATAATTAATTGCTTATCGTGCCAATATGCAAATCTTCCATAATATGTCCAGTGTAGGAGATTTCTGTGATACCGATGTTGTTCCTGAAAAGTCTTACGATCCGATTGCGACGAAAAAGGATTACTCATTGTCAGTTAAAGAAATTTCGGAAACATTAAATTGGAACGCATTATCGTCAAGAGAGTCTGAACCGAAAGGAAAGTTTGTTGTATGGGAAAATGGGATGAATGGGGCGGGCCCCGCGACCGGGGTGGGATGGGAGGAAAATTTTAAGTTTATGGGATGGGACAGTGGGACGAAAATGTGATGGGATGGGACAGCGACCCGTCCAAAACTATAAAGCTACGTACACGCGGTATAGAAAACTAGCATTTAGTCCCGCTATAGTTTGACTATAGCTGTATGACCGCTTTGTATAATCCAAAACCTTTCGTATAGTTGAACTATACGAAGCGATCAGACAGTTATAATCAAACTATAGCAGGAATATACGCTAGTTTTCTATACCGTGTGTACATAGCTTTATAGTCAAACTATAGCAGGACTATTCGCTAGTTCTCTATACCGTGTGTACGTAGCTTAAAGTTCAGGGTATTAGAAGAAATTATTTTAAATTCCCCCTCCTTTACGTGACATTACTTTGCAGTACCTAAGAATTTAAAAAATTATTTGACATTGTTACGCATTACGCTTGTGATTTATCCGAGTACTTCGCATTACCAAAGAATTAGGATAATCAAGTGACATTATTACACATTACGCTAGTAATTTCTTTGAATACCTCGAATTACCAAAAAATCAGGATAATTGCGAATACACATGCAACATTTCGGCGAGTGGATGACCCCTCGTAATAACTTTACTTATAGAAAGAAATTAGGATTTTTATTTTTGATTTTTTTATCAGGATTTTTTTTGAATTAATTTTGTCATTGAGATTTAGATAATCTAAATTAATAATTAATTAATCATGTTTCTGGATTGTAATTATTACAGATTATTTTACCGATTTAGTGATGTGAATATATTTTTACTTCTTCTTTATACGTGAAATTTATAAGCCAGTAGGTATATTTAGAAATAAATAATATTTATGTAAATTAAAATTTGAGCGACAATTTATTTTCATTTCTTTTATTTTCATATTATGTAAATTGTGATAACTTGAAATTTTCATATTTAAACAGCTTCAGTTGGAAGCAGACATATGGTTTTATTTATTTTTTATTACTCATGCGTGCAAAGTACTACCTGACGCACGTTTTTTAATACGAGAAATGCCACTTCTCGCTGTATTTTCACATAACCTGGGTAACGCACGCAAATATTCAATATCGCTAGGTTACATTAAAAAAAAACAAATAAATAAAAATAAAATGAACACAATCAGTGTCAGAAATTTTTTTCATTACAAAATAATAATAAAAATTAAAGAAAGCGTTTTAAAATGAGTGTAAATTCTATGGCGATATCGGAGGAGAGTGAGGAGAAATGACAAATCCGTAGACAATTTGAAGAAAAAGCAAATCTTCATTTATGATTCCATTTTTTTTTATGGATTCCAAACTTGTAAGATACATCACCTCGCATGAGTAATAAAAAATGTTGTTTGTAACACGGTGTGAATTGCCTTTTCGAGCGAATGTGCGCACATTTCGTTCATGCGCCCAATTTCGCTCTCGCGTCAAATTGAGAACTTTCCGCCCTAGTTACAAAATACATTATTAGTAAATATCTACAATACATTCGAAAATAATTTGTTTACAGAAAAACTGATATAAAATTATTGTAATAAATGTGAATAAATACCATCACAGCACGTTATTAAAAAAAATTAAATTATATAATTTGCTATAAACTTCATTCTTAACCCATTTTTTACTACTGTACCCAAGCAGGTACACCAATATTTTATCATTTTTACGCAATCTAATAATATGTAGATAAAACTGGAGTGAGTATATATGTTTTTGTAATTGAACCCGTCATTTCGAAAAGGGCATGACTCACACTTTTTTAAAATATCACTTTTTTACGCCATTTTATTAATTGAAGCCTTTTACATATTCCATGCGAAAATAGTACATGTATATACACCACAAGTCAACTTAAAAAGCAATTAAAAGGGCACGAGTCCTGGACTTATGCCCCTTTCAAGTGAAACGAAACGCATCTGTCAGATATGACATAATATCACTTTATCGTGAGCTTGCGGAAAATGCTATTAAACCTAGAAAAAGCGTCTCTGGTGGCAGGAATAGTGAAAACTATAAACATAATAAAATAAAAAAGCCAAAATTGCTGGAAAATGATGATTAACTAACTAAAATTTTTGATCATTTCGAAAAAGGCATAAGTCCAAAAATGTTAATTCAAAATATCTTGATGAAAATTGTTCTTTTTTAATAAATAAATATTCCAAAAAGCGTGTATGTTTTTTATTTAACAATCTCTATATACAGTTTCTTCAGCATCAATGACTTTTTTAACAAAAAAACTTTTTGTTTAAACTTTTGTTGATTCTGAAAAGTTTTAATTCATGGACTCATGCCCTTTTCGAAATGACTGGTTCAATTGCTTGGAACTTTACCACACTCATTGAACCCAGATCTTCCCAATACACTACATACACCCCATTCTCATTTATGTTTTTGGAGAAAAAAATATGTAGCATTTAATATTTTTTATTAAATTAATAGTTTTTTACAATAAAATCATTGATATTTATTTTCCTTCGTGATAAAAAATGGGTTAAAAGTATCAAATCTATTAACATTTCTATTTTCTTTTGATAAAAATAAAACTAAGCTTTATAGATTTACTCTATATAATATATACGATGTTTATAGACTTACTCTATATAACTTATTTTTATATTAAATTAATTTATGTGTGTATTATGATGATAAATCTTAACATACATAATTTCAATGATGAATTTTACTTCCTTAACTTATTACCTTATGAATTTTATTTGACTTCCTTGGATAAAAATCAATTGTTGTATAAGTTATTTTGTAAATTTTAGAGATTTTAGCAAAATTCCATTATACGTTCCATAACATTAGATAATATTTAACTTTTTCATTAAAAAAACCCATTAACTTTTTTAGAAGGTAGTTAATTTTTAAGGCGATTTTACGTTTATTTAATTTAATAAAATACAGAAATATTTATGTTATTTTGCAATTATCTGTAGCTATTTGTGTTACTTGCCCACATATGTAAAAATTGCACAGACTATCATGTAGGTCGTAATCATATTAGGTTCTCAATGGCGTGGCCCATGGAATGAATCACCACTTAATTTCTGTATCGAACATTTTATTATCAAAGTCAACTGAAAGACTTTTAAAAAAGTAAACTAATTCACTTAATAATAACTTATAGAAAGAAATTAGGAAATGCTGTTATTTGTATTATGTTAATTCCTGATATTTATTGGTCATTGTTAACTGTTTAATAAAGTTTTATTATCAGTACTGTAGAAACTAAAGTTTCCCATCTTACAATTAGTTGGAAAAGATAAGTTTATCACAAATTTCCTGTTTAAAACCCCAAAAACAAAGAAGAAAATAGTAGTTTGTAAATAGAATATAAAAAATAGATAAAAGGATACTGGTTTCCTCTTTATATAAATTTAAACAAAGTTTTTCATACAATTTACTCTTTCTGGTTTATTTCTTACAAAACGTTTATTTCTTAGGAAGGAATGAATAATTTTATTATTAGAGCAAAAACGACAATATTCATAGTTTAAATATAAATAATTTGATGTATTTTGAGTCTATAATGAAGTCATTAAAGCACTCATATGGGTTCGTTTATAGATATCGGCGATTGTTTTATTTAGAAATGGCATAAAAGGGCGCAAAATAAGTAACATAGTATAAAAAACTCGTTCATGAGGTGTTTTTCGCACTTGTCCATTATAAAACTACTCCCTTCGCTAGTCCTTTTCTTAACATTGATGTGCTGAAAAACTGCGCTTATTGAACTCGTTCTTCAATATACTAAAATGTTGGAAGATATATCATCTTCAATATTTTAAATATTATTTTAGTTTTTTTTGCTAAGATAACAACTGATCAACATTATTAATACAATATGAAATGTGAACTAATATTTTATTTGTTTACTTTATTTCAATATATTTTTTCATTATTGGTTATTGTGTTATATTTATAAGGAAATACGAGCAAATATAATTAAACAGCATGAAAATATTTTTTTTTTATTATCATATTACAGATAATGGTAATATGGTTTTAAAGCTTAATATTATCTCTTGTTTTTTAGCTTTATCTAGTATCGATATTTCATTAATAATTGAACATAAAAGTTCCATCCTTGTGGGCTTTTTGTGAGTTTGACCTAGTCTTTATTTTAGTTTGTCTAGATACAAAAACAGAATCAGATCGCTTAATTTATCTCAGAAAGCAAAATATTATTCGGTTGAAAATTTATTTTAATATTTATTTTGCTTTTAGTTGATAATTAAGTTATTAATTTGAGATTAAAGGGTTCTTTTGCAGAAGAAAATATTACATAATTGCAGAAAATCTGTTTTGTATAGGCTTATTTGTACGTTCCATAGAAAATTGAGGTAGTATTTTTGGGCGCAATCAATATTTCATTCATGGCCCACGCAACCGGTTTCACACGGCAACGAAAAGCGTCGCGGCGTCGGGCGCGCATCACTCGCACACCTTCTCTCCTTTATTTATTTATTTGACATCCGAAAACTAAAAATAACCAAAGCGATCGTTCATTAACATTGAACTCTCAATTAAATTTTCCTAGTGAAACTATTTTAAAGCGTGTTTTGATTTTCATGTTGTTTATCCACATTTTTAACACACGTTTTTTTTTTTTTTTTTTAATATAAACCTTCCGTTAGAACTTACGTAAAATGGAACCTTCGCAAAAAAATATCTGGCGGAAAATAATAATGTTTTGCAGGAAACTTCGAGGTTACCATTTCCAGGATGTTACTTACAATTAGTAAATCTTCATTTTGATTGAGGTTTTATTAATATCGGTTCGGGTTTATACTTTGGAAAAATTTGATTTCAAAATCCACACCTTTGTAGAAACCGTTGCGCGAGTTAATGATTCTAAATTACTGTAAAATATTAACTGTAGCGGTTCTGACCCACAGGTTGAAGGCCGGCTTCTATTAAAGTAATTTATTTATTACTGGTATATATATGAAAGTGTGGCGCTTTAAGATTTAATTCATTTTTTGATTTAGAAAATTACGTAACTGTTATTAATTTCTCAAATTTTGACATATGTTATATGAACCACTGTTAATGTTTTTACGTAAAACTAGCTATAGCCTGCAGCTTCGCTCGCGTGAAATTTTGGTGTTAGTGCATGGTTTTTTATCTCTAGGCTCTATTATTTGCAATTTTTCTATTAAACGATGGGTCGCGACCCTAGATGAGGTCGCTTAGCGAAATCTTGGGATCGCGAGATTTTAATGTAAAATATTTAAATACATTTGTGATTTTGAGTTTGAAAATGGCGCAAAAAGACTTTTTTCTTCTTCTCGGTTGGGCCTACTTAGGACCACCTGGCTCGTTTTGACTCTTTATAGGGGTCTGTTGTTTCTTCTTAGCCTTGAAAGCTTTCATTTTCTGGCTGCGGCAAGCTTCTTCTCCTCTGTCCATCTTCTTGGTCTCTGTTCCTCTCTCTTGGTTCCTGTACTGTTTTTGCTGGTAGGGCCACTGGGAATACTTTTTGTCGAATCGTCTGCCGGAGTTTGGACCGATCCTCTATAGTTTCTGGTGGAATATTAAGTTACTCCATTTGTATACTTATCGTGGTTAAGATCCATTTCATGAGTCTGCCGGGGTTCATGCGGGTAAAATGTCCATAGAAGGTTAGGCGCCTTTTCCTCATAGATGTAATTATGTCTTCTTGCAGGTGGTACAGCTCACTATTGTATCTGATCCTGTATGTGCCATCCTCTTCTCGAATTGGCCCTAGTATTCTCCTCAGGATTTTCTGTTCTTTAAGCTCTAGTTTCCTCAGTGAACATTTCTTGTTCATCAAGAGGCATTCTGAGACCTACAGTACGGAGGCTCTGACTACTAAGTTGTAATGTTTAAATTTAAGGTTCTTGGAAAGATGTTTTGAGATGTAAATGCTCTTGCAGTAGTGATAGACCCTCTCCAACTTAGTACATCTGGTATCTATAGCCAAGTTCTCACTCTCGTTTGCCGAAATCCACTCTCTTAAATACTTGACTGCAACGGCTTTACGAATGGAAGTGCCTTCTAGTGGAATTGTAGATGGGGCGTCCTTTATGTTAGACATGAACACAGTTTTTTGTATGCTGACTCTCAAACCGGCCTTAGCTGCTATGCTGGAGAGGCTCTGTATTGGGTAAGTAGCCTCTTGTATATCGTTGGATAACAGGACAAGGTCATCAGGAAAGGCTAAGGAGTGTACATTGAGGTTATCTTTCTTGTATCCAATCCTCAGTCCAGTTGTCGATGGTAATGAGAAACTCCATTCCCTGATGATTTTCTCCAGTAAACAGTTGAACAGTATGCAAGAAAGGTCCATGCCCTGTCTAACTCCCGTTTGAATGGAAAAGCTTTCAGAGAGCTCACCTCTAAACTCTACTTTGGAGGTGGTGTGTTTCTCAGAGTGGCCTGGATTAGTCTCATCATCATCATTGGCACGACAACCCGGGTTGAGCCTTGGCCTCCTCTAGTATTTTTCTCCACCGGTTTCGGTCTCCGGCGCCTGTTCTCTAGTTTGGCACCTTAATTGCTCGTGCATCTCTCGTCTATCCCGTCGTTCCATCTGAGTCTGGGTCTTCCCTGCTTTCTCCGCCCTTCTGGATTGCTTGTATATATTTTTTTAATGCTCGTTTAAACATCTGCACTTATAACGTGTCCAGTCCATTGCAGTCTACTCACTTTTGTTATTATGTCGTTGTCTCCATATAATTCGTATAGTTCTGCGTTGTATCTTCTTCTCCATTTGTTGTCTACATCTATGGCTCCGTATATTCTTCGTAATATTTTTCTTTCGAAGGTGGCAATTAGTTTTTCATCGTTCTTTGTTATCACCCACGCCTCCGAACCGTATTTCAGAATTGGTATAATGAGTCTTTAGAGTTATCTTGGATGTTCGGGTAAGTGTCCTGGATATAAAGTGTTGCCTGAGGGCGTAGTAACATTAATTTGCTAAGACTATCTTCTTCTAATTTCTTCCTTCACGTTGTTTTGCCTATTTACTAGTGAGCTCAGATATATGAATTCATGTACCACTTCGATGTTGTATTCTCCGATTGTCAGGTTTTGCCCAGTCCTATTCACTCTTACATTTGCGGTTCCTATCATGTGTTTCGTCTTACTTTCGTTTACTTGCAGACCCATTGTTCTGCCGGCTTCCTCGAATTTTATAAATTAAATCCTTTGAAATCCTTGGCCGATGCGACCGATCTCCCTATTATGTCGTCTGCATATGCCAGTATTTGGGTCGATTTGTTAAAGATTGTGCCTGTAGTTTGTACCTTGTAGTCCCTAATTACTTTCTCTAGCGCTATAATTAATAGCAGGCACGCCAGTGCATCGCCTTGCCGCAGTCCTCTTTGTGTGCTAAATTGCTCTGATTTGTCACTTTGTATTTTGACTGCACACCGGACGTTTGTTAATGTCATCTGAGTGAGTTCTACTAGCTTTCGGGGTATCTTAAATTCTTGCATAGCTTCGATCTGTTAACGTCTGGATTAGTCTGGTTCGCCTCAAAAATACATATATTGTAAGTTGTCGAATTTTTAAAAACTGCAGAGTTATAATGTAAATATTACTGTGGAGTATGCACGGATGTTACAGCGATGACAGGTCAAAATATTGGTTTTAAATCATTTTTTCAACTGCTCATTATGCTGACATAACTTTTACGCACTGCCTTATTCATCGGGAGGCCCTCGCAGCAATAAACTTAGCACCAGAATTGAACGATGTGCTTCAGGATGCAGTTAAGATTATAAATTTTACTTTTTCCAGCCATTTTCTTAACAGCCGCTTATTTCCAAATTTCTGTAAGAAGTAAGATGTATATCATGCAGAAGTAAGATGGATATCATGATGTCAAAGTTTAAAAAGATTATTGTTATTAAAGGACGAAATCGAAATATTATTAATCGAACAAAAATCAAAATGTGATCTTGCTACTTTTTTTCAAGATGACCTATGGCTATCCAAGCTGTGTTATCTATCAGATATTTTTGAGAAAACGATCTCCACTTGTCTCTTCAAGGAAAAAATTGTAATATATTTACTTCGAATAATAAAATTGAAAGTTTTATTAAAAAGAACAACATTTGGAAAAGAATTCGTTCGAAATGTATTCCAGGAAGGGGTCGTACAATAATCACGTGATGTTTTTTAGCAACTTTTTAAGGCCCCCCCCCTACCCAAAATCTCGTGTATTTTTTTTGGTACAAGTCGTGCGCCACTTTTCGGATTAAAAATCGCGCCACTACTACCATTTCTTCATTTTTAACGAAGAATTTAAACATCAATTTTCACATCTGTAACGTCTCCATTTTCTGAGGCATAAGTATCCCTCGCCTGTAGGTCCCTTAACTAGATTTTCGGAAAATGGTGAAACCGTTTTATTTTAACTGTGAAATGCATTTGATTTCAGACAATAACAAGTTCTACAATTTGTTTAATTTTAGTTTATAGGAGTATATCATATAGACTAAGAAAAATATTGTTTTATGTATTGAGCAATAGCAAGAGTTTTTTTTTTGTTAAATTCTACGTTCATGTCTTCACGGAGTAGTAAATGGCTGAAGAATTCTAGTTATGCCTCGCAGTATCCATTTTCATTGTTTCGCAAAAGTCAAGAAAGTTCACTCTGCATTTCAACTGGAGGGTTTCATATACATTCTTAACCCTTAAATGGACAATGTTGTTTTTAAACAACATACTAAACATCACAGATAAAATTATCTTTATTTTATTTTTTTGTTAATTTTGACAACTAGTTCTTATTTCTGAACGAATTTTGTACTTTTTTTAATGTTGGCACTATCCAATATTTTTATGCATTAAAAATAAATGAATGTCAAATGTCACTTTGAAGAAAACTTTTCTAGTGGCTCGAAACTAAGTTTTGAAGCTGTGTTCGGACTTTGATAAAATATAATGTAAGTATATAACATATTTTTATTTGCTTGATTATATCTTCAATTACATGTTCATGTTGTAAAACATTGAAAATTACTTGATGCTACTGTCGAATTACGCGAAATCTGGTATGTTGTAGGAAAACTACAATGCGCATTGCCTGCTAAAGAAATGCATGTTTGGTGAAGGGTTTTTATTTTGCTTTTCAGCATGCCGCGATTACTAGAAAGCGAAATTACAAAGTATTTAGAAACTCTTGAAGATTCAGAAGATGGCTTAGACGGCTCGGACTCCGAAGTAGAGGATGAAGGTCACTATTATCAAACAGCTCGAGATGTTCTTCGGTACCTTGAAAATAGTGATGAAGGTGAGAATGCCCAGTCTGATGAAGTGGATGCTGATCCTCCTCTCGTAATTGACAACGATCAAAATATGCCAGACCCTCCTATTTTGGAAGCCGGAGAAGCAGTACCCCAGAGTAGATCACAAGAAATTTCTAAGCGACATCTGGTTTGGCGAAAACGGAATCTTGTTACTGCTAAAGACAGCCTTATTTTTAGGGGAGAAACTCAGATAACGGAAGCATTGATGTCTTGTAACACGCCGTATGATTTTTTTTCATTTTATTTTACATCAGATCTAAAAAAGCAAATTGTAGAACAAAGTAACTTATACGCGGTCCAGAAACAAATATCCAATCCTGAAATTATAAATGAAAATATCCTAAATAAATTCCTAGGCATTCTGATTTACACCTCAGTCATAAAATTTCCAAACACCAGGGCTTACTGGAGTGATAAATTTGGTTATGATCACATAAAAAATACGATGCCGTTAAAAAAATTTGAAAAAATAAGATCCACTCTCCATTTTGCCGACAATACGCTATGCTTACCCAAAGATCATCCAGACTATGACAGGCTATTCAAAATAAGACCTCTTGAGGAAATGCTCAACTCCCAGTTTGGAAAGGTTCCCTTAGACCAAAGGCTTTCCATAGACGAGCAGATGTGTGCAACCAAAATGAGCCATTACATAAAACAATACATGCCCAATAAACCCCACAAGTGGGGGTTCAAATTATATCTCATCTGCAGTCTACAAGGATATGCTCATAGATTTGAGGTTTACAGTGGAGGGGGCTCCAAAAATAACATCTTACCTGGTGAGCCAGATTTGGGAGAGTCTGGAAATACAGTCGTCAGGTTAGCTAGAATGGTACCACGCAATGTGAATCACATTATATACTTCGACAACTTCTATACTTCTGTGCCTCTCGTCACCTATTTAGCTAAGGAAGGAATTTTCTCACTGGGAACAGTAAGAGTAAACCGATTGAGAAACTGCAAATTGCCTGACAAAAACACTATAATGAAAAAGAACGTACCCAGAGGATTCTATGAGGAAAACGTGGCGACTGTGGATGATATTGACGTAAGTGCTGTTGTGTGGAAAGATAACAAGCCCGTTAACCTTCTTTCCACTTACGTAGGAGCAGAACCAGCAACCACAGTCACGCGCTTTGATAAATCGAAGAAAGAGAGAGTTGCTATTCCATGCCCCAAAGTCATCAAGGAGTACAATGCTCACATGGGGGGCGTGGACTTATTAGATTCATTTATAGGTCGTTATCACATCACAATGAAGAGCCGCAAGTGGACCATGCGCTTATTTTATCATTTCCTGGACCTCGCAGTTATAAATTCATGGGTTATGTTCAAGAAGGTAAATAATATAAAAGGAAATGATCAACTTCTCAATTTGGGTACATTTAGACTAGAACTTGCCGAAACCCTCTGCAAATTGGGTCTACCTGCAAATGGCGCTAAACGTGGTCGACCTAGTGGGAGCACAATACAAAGAGAACTTGTAACGAAGAAGTTCCGAGGACCAGCTCAAGCAATTCCTTTGAAAGACGTCAGATTGGATCAGACATGTCATTGGGCAGTTTGGCTGGATAAGCAGCAGAGGTGCAAATTCCCGAAATGTTCAGGATTTACGTTCAAAATGTGCCAAAAATGTCGTGTATCTTTATGTGATACGAAAAAAAGCAATTGTTTTTATAAATATCATAATTTAGAATAAATAAACACATTTCAAAAACAATATCCACTCTTATTTTACTTATACTTGCAAAATGTCATTGAATGCGCAATGTAGTTTATAAACAACACTCACATTATTGCAAAAAAAAAATAGTAAATTCATGTCTAGATTTTTTTACTCATTTTTCCTAGACAGTAATACATGTCTATTACACAAATATATTTTTACAAAACGTAAAAAAAAAATCGTCCATTTAAGGGTTAAGGATTCCCGAAGTATAAATGCATTTTTAGAATATTATCTTTCATGTAGATATGCGAATTCGAATAATTGAGGAAATTATGAAATGCTAACCGCATTTCGCAATGTGTATTGTGTTTAAATGATGTCGTAGGTCGAAACCCTGGAAATAGGACAGAAAGGATCATTATCCAGTATTTTATATGTTTAACGCTTACAGAGATAATTTCCATTTTAATCTATGTTCTTATTTATCCCTTCAACCAATTATTAATAAATGTAGTTTCGCAAACGAATTTTAAAATCATCATTGTTAACACTTTGGGTAGGTATTTATTTAGAGAATTTATGATAAGTTAACATATGCATGACGAGTATCAGCCGTCAAATGTACCCAAAGGGTTAAATCTATATAATATAACTTACTATTATCATTTTCTCTATTAATTCTCGTTAAAATTAAAATTTTAATAACATGCAAATGAACTATGTTTGTAATATTTAACAAAATGTTATTATTAAAATGAAAATAATAATCGTAAATATAATTCAAATTTCAATTAATTCTACACAATTAAAATCTCTATTGCATTAAAATAACTGCGTTTAAATGAAATAAACAAAAATAAATGTACAAAAGAATTGTGTAAAAAAATAAATACTTTTCCGCATTGTTTATAAAATAAACACAGAAACTCAATAATAGTATTATTAGACACATGCAAATTGCTTTGTTTGATACAAAACTTTCTAACACTCCATTTACAGTTATTACTTTATGTCAGTGTCAATCATATAATTAAAATGTTTATTACATTCAAAGTACTTCCTATATACAATCAACGCATAATAAACAACAATAAAATTGTAATAATTTACCAACAATATTCAATATAAAAAAGATAGAATGTATTATTACGAATAAAAATTCTTTTCTGGTCTAGTCAGATAGTATTTCTTATTTTTTTATACGTTAATTGATTGCATCACGGAATTACAGCTATTAAAATAAATTCGTTTGGATTTCCATCTAATTAGTTCCTTTTTTAGTAAACATGTATAAATTGTATTGAAAAATGTAATTATCTTTAGCCGAAATAGACGCTTTCTGCCTTCACGGAAATTCATTAATATTTTAATGAGCTTGTAATTTATTTAAGACTAAATCTCGTTTTCTGTATACAATTACAACCTCTTAAATTAAAACACGAAGTGTTACGAAGGAACGAAGAATATTGATTCTTAGTAAATCGATTTAGTAAACTCATGTTAATAAGGGTGAAAAAGGAAAGAATAGAAGTTGGTTTTTGTTCTTGGATATATAATCAGTGTATATTGTAAAT
The DNA here is from genome assembly GCA_944588485.1 of Phosphuga atrata. NCBI lineage: Eukaryota > Metazoa > Arthropoda > Insecta > Coleoptera > Silphidae > Phosphuga > Phosphuga atrata. The sequence continues at coordinate 50,149,895 of OX155896.1, read as the reverse complement.
AGACTACCAAACTAGACGGGATTATAAAAGGCGTTGAAGTGATCTATCCATCTATATATTATGTATCTTTGATTTTTTGTTTAAAATGGTTTGGCACTGTTTGAGAATTAATCTTACAGCAAATACGTAATCTTCTTCTTCATATGGCGCTACAGCCCAAATCGGACCCTGGTCTCCTGTATTTGTGTCCTCCATTCTTCCTTCTCTGCCCTATGCTGTTCTTCTCCACGCTCTTAGTTGATATGCTTCTTCCCGGGTCGCATTTTTGCGTTCAGCGCTCTTAGTGACAGACGGTTGTCGTCCATCCTGAGCACGTGTCCTGCCCATCTTAGTCGTTGCACTCTGATTACTGTAGAAATCAGTGGTTCTTGGTATATCTGGTATAGCTCGTTATTGTACCTTGGCCTTCTGATGTTTCCGACCGTTACCGCCCCTAGAATCCTACGTACCACCGCTCAAATATGTCCATTGCGTTGTTGCTTTTTTTCGGGCATAGTCCATGTTTCGTTACAATAGCATGCGATGGGCCGAATTATTGTTTTGTATGTTCTAAGGTTGTTCTTGTGGTGCACACTATAAGATCTTAATATTTCCGCCATTGCTTAGTACGCCTTATTTGCTGCTAGGACTCGGCGTCTTACTTCTCCGTCTTCGGTACCATCTTCTGATTTTCACACCCAGATCTATAAATTTGTTGACATCCTCGATGTTGTCTGGCAACTGTAATTCTGGGCCGCGCTTTCTTCTTTGTGTCAACATCTTTTGTTTTGCTTGTATTGATGCTGAGCCCACTATCTTTGGCAGCTTCTTTTAGTTGGGCATAGGTCCTTTGCGCTTCGCCGGCCCTTCTTTTTTTTCCGTAGCTCTATAGCCCTATGTGGGTTCTAGCTGACTGCACAATGCGTCTCCACCGCTGTCGGTCCATCAACATCTGAGGGTCGTAGTCCAATCCCATGGTACGTAGGTCTCTGATTACGTTATCGCGCCATCTCATTCGCGGCCTTCCCAGCGGTCGTTTACCAGCGGGGTAGTTCTCCCATGCCAATGTTGCCGTTCGTTCGTTCGGTGATCTTTGGACACGTCCCGCCCATCTCAATCTCATCCCTTTGATCACATTTACAATATCGGGTTCCTTGAACAACTCAGTGAGTTCCCTATTTTTTCTAGTTCTGTGGACAAGAAGGACTGGATCCAGTATCGGTCCAAACACTCTCCGGAGTACCTTCCGCTCGAAAACTCGCAATTTTCGTTCGCTATCTTTTGTGAGTGTCCACGTTTCACAGCCATACATAACCACCGGTCGTATTATCGATTTGTAGATTCGTATTTTGGCTCTCCTACTAATACGTTTGGATCTCAGTGTTTTGTCCAAACCATACATACATCTGTTACCACTCTGGTTTTGACCTCTTCTGTTATGTCATTATCGGCCGTTATTGCCGCTCCTAGATATTTGAAGCTATTTACCCTCTAGAAATTAAAATCTCCAATCGTCACATTCTGGCCTATACGATCTCTTTGAGCCTGCCTTGATATGTACATGTATTTGGTCTTACTTTCGTTTATGGCTAATACCATTTTAAGTTTCCTTTTCTATCTTGATGAACTGTTCTTTGACTTTAAGAACTGACCTGGCCATCACGTCGATGTCATCCGCAAAGGCAAGTGGAAGTTTTGGTCCATCATTAGTGTACATCTCCACTTTAATATTTGCCGCTCTTATGGCTTTCTCCAGCGCTATATTGAAGAGCAGTGGAGATAGTGCGTCTCCTTGTTTCAGCCCGTTGTTTATGTCAAATGCGCTTGAGACAGTGCTTCCAATTCTAACTCTGCTTTTGAATTCATTTGGGTACATTTGGGTAAGTCTAATTAGCTTTTGCGGGATTGATAGTTCTGCCATTGCCTGCCAGAGTTCTACTCTCAAGACACTGTCGTAGGCTTGTTTAAAGTCGATAAATATATGGTGCAACCTTTGATTAAACTCCCAGCACTTTTCCATAATTTGTTGAATAGTGAATATTTGCTCGACTGTAGACCTGTTTTTTCTAAAGCCGTACTGGTAGTCTTCCACTATAGGTGTTAACCGCTGCATGATAATTATCGATGAATTATCTTGTATGACGTATTTATCAATGAGATGCCCCTGTAATTGGCACACTTCATTTTATCCCCCTTCTTGTGTATGGGGATTATAATACTTTCTTTCCAATTGTTCGGTGTATATGCCGATGCAGATCTTTCCCTCCATATTTTATGCATTCCGTTGGTATGTTGTCTTTCCCCGGCGCTTTGCCGTTTTTCATCCTCATTATGACATTTTGGACCTCCTCGACGCTGGGGTCTTCTCCAGGAAAATCTGCCGTGTGGTAAGCTTGTGCATTTTGGTTGTCGCCTGCTTGAATATTGAGAAGTCCACTAAAGTAATTATGTCATTCCGTTATAATTTCTTGCTCATTTGTAATTAGGGTCCCATCATGCTTCATCAGGATGTTCCCTGTTCTTGGTCTGAATCCAGATTTTGCTTCGCCCGCCTTCCTATAGAATTCCTTTAATTGATTGTTGATTGAAATTGGTTTCTAATTCTTCCAGTATTTGTTGTTCATGTTTCCTTTTCTTTGTCCGTATTAGTATTCTGGCTTTCCTTTTTATTTCACTGAAATATCCGACAGTCATCGTCGAACCAGTTCTTATGCTTCTTCTTTTGTGTTGGACCTAGTATTTCCTTGGCAGCATTAGATATTGATCGCTCTATTGTACCCCAGATCTCATTTACGTTCTCATCTTCATAGGTTTCTGGAAGGTTTTCAAATATTTGTTTTTGCAACTCGTTTTTGGCTTTTTCGTCATTTAGTTTACATACTTCCCACCTATTTGATCTTTCCGCTCTTTTACTTTGTGGTTAGAGATGCGCATTCTCATCTTTGCTCTTACTTGCGTGTCTCGCGTCTACTAAAATTTAATCTATCTGATTCCTTCTGATACCATAATTTGATATCCAGGTCTGTTTGTGGATGTCCTTGTGTTCAAACAGTGTAGACTTGACTAGCAAGTTATTGCTCGCCGCTAGTTGGATGAGCCCCATACTATTGTCATTACTGGTGTTGTGTAGGCTATGTATGCCTTTGGTTGGTTTCTACATTCGCTCTCTTCAAATCTTTGCATTGAAGTCCCCACAGAGTATTATCATGTCTTGTTTAGGTATTTGCATAATTGCTGTTTCTAGTTGGTCTGAGAAATCTTCTTTGGTGTCTTCATCCTTCTCCTCCGTAGGGGCATGAACTGATATGATAGAATATTTGTACAATGGCCGCTTTAGTCGGATACCGTATATGCGTTCACTTACTGGGTTGAAGCCTATTACGCTGTTAAAGATCTTCTCTGAAACTACAAAATCTGTTCCAAATTCATGTTTTCCGTTTTGGTTTCCGTGTAGAAAATGTGTGACTTGCTAATTCGTCGGCCCTTCTGCACATAATATTTATGTCATGGGCATCTGCCGGTAGCTGCACAGTTTTGTTGGCTAGGATGTTATCCCTACCTACACCCAAACGTCTTATAACAAATTCCAGCGCTAGGTTGAAGATTATGGGTGCTAGCCCATCCCCTTGTTTTTCAACCCTTTCGTTATTTTGAAGGGGTTCATGAGTTGGTTTTGGATGGCACCACGGTTTCAGTTTCGCACATTGTGGTGTTTATCATTTTCACCACTTTGCTTTGTATCTTCAGCTGCTATAGAATTATGTAGAGGTTGTTGCGGTCGATCGAATCCTATGCCTGCTTATAATCAATGAAGATGTTGTGCAGATCAATGTCGTATTCTCATGCTTTATTCAAATTTTGCTTCACTGTAAAGATCTGGTCCACCGTCGATTTTCCTCTCCTGATGCCTGCTTGATATTCCCCTATCAGTTTTTCTGCGTACGGCTTTAGTCGTGCGTTAATGATATACGTCAGTATTTTGTACACAATGCATAGCATACTAATTCCGTACTTCAGTTTAATTCCTTTTTACGGATGGGATTGATTATTGCTGTTTTCAGGTCCTCTGGGAGCGTCTCTTCTTCCCAGATTTTTACTATGAAGTAGTGTATTTGTCGCATTAGGTATTGTCCAACTAGTTTGTATGCCTCAGCTGTTATTCCATCTATCTCCGGAGCCTTGTTTCCTTTCATTTTGTGTATGGCCTCTTTCGTTTCCTCGAAGGATGGGGGTTCTGTGCTATCCCCTTCGAGCTCGTTAATTTCTCCTATGACTTCCGTCATTTCTTCTCTTTTTGGTAAGAGTTTCTGGAAATTTTCTCCCCATATGTTCTTAGTTTTATTCGGGTCTATTCGGCTTTCCGGTTGTCCGTCATGATTTTTGATTAGGCTTTAGTATTTTCTGTTTTTAAATACGTAATAAATAAATAATAATTCAAGAGCTAAGTGGATTATGGAAGCTTACATTTTTCTGAAATTAAATTTGAGTGTAAAGAACATGTTTAGGCATTTCTTTGTTTTCGATAAACCTTACAGAGAAACTGTTGGAGAAGATGAATATGTTATGAACATGGTTCATTTTTGATTTCCTGAGGAAAGAACATGCCCAAGTAACAATTTTAGTTCATTGTGACATAACACCTTCATCCACTTAGCTTTTCAATTTTCTTCTTCTTGTGGTGTCCTATCCGATGCGGACGTTGACGATTAACATGGCTATTTTAACTTTGTTCGCTGCACTCCGAAACAGTTCTAGTGAAGTGAGTCCGTACCATTCTCGCAGAACATGCAACCATGAATGTCTTCGTCTACCCGGTCCTCTTTTGCTGTCCGTTTTGCCCTGTAAGATGAGTTGCAGGATGCGATACTTCTCATGACGCATCATATGCACAAGGTATTGCATTTTATTGCCCGACTCAGCGGAGAACCTCCTCACTGCTCGTTGGTGATGTGATCGGTCCACGATATTCGTAAAATGCGACGGTATACCCACATTTCGAAGGCCTCCAGTTTCTTCATCATTCGGTTTGTCGTTGTCCATGCTTCTACCCCATATAAAAGAATTGAAAATAGGTAGTACTTAGCTAATTTGATTTTTGTCTTCAAAGATATATTTTTATATATTTTGTCTTCAAAGATATATTTACTTTGCTAGTAAATAATTACTTTGCTAGTAAATAATGACTTAAATAATGACGCTGTTCTTGCTTTTTCAATTCTTGATCTTATTTCTATAGACTGGCCCCATTGAGAGTTAATCCAAAATAGCAATGTTTATCGACCTGTTGTTTTCGTTTACTGATAACCATTCATTTAGTTTTTGAAACATTGAGTTTCAAACCGTACTGTTCGCTGATGGCTTGGATCTTTCTCAGTAGATGTTGAAGTTCTTCAATACTGCTGGCAAGTATTGCAGTATCGTCTGCATAGCGAATGTTGTTCTTTATTATATGACTTCTTAATTATATGACTTTATTGGTACGAGTATGGTAACATGATAACCATTATTAAAATTAATAACATTAACAATGACGAGGTGTTAATGTAATACTTATTTCAAAATAACTGCCATTTATATTAATGCAAACACTGGTATTTAATTATTAAATAAGGTATTTAATTATTATACATTGGTAATTATTAAACAACTTTATTGTTTAATAGTTACTGCCGCGGCATCAAAAAAGTACGTCCATTTGAATAGATACGTTCTATCCACGTTCCACGTTCTATCCATCCGATTGCATTTTTGTTTTGTAATTTTTACGAAAAATGTTTACCTTTTACCAAATCTAAAATAAAGTGTGCCAACTTATTATTATTTATTAACCTGTGACGTTTGTCGATCTATGTATTATACACGCTGTATATGGTTTGCGTGCATTTTTAGTCCCCCTATTGAATGAGTGTAAATAATAAGAGAGAAATTTTCTTCGTATAAAGCTTGAGTAACAAATTTCGCTTTACTAATTAGCATATAAATTGCATGGACATTTTTATACTCATTGTCTTAATTAAAATGCCGCAACGTTCGAATAACTGAAATACAAGTGTACCGCTGTGCCCTCGGCCGAATGCATGTTTCTAATCAATCCTCGCATCCCGGAAGTGGGGAAAATAATTTTGATACTGCTTAAACTGAAACCAGACCAATTTAAAATAACATCGGAATATTATTTGTTGGTGCAAATTTTGTTTCGTACAAAATATTATTTGCGTAATAGATTTAAATTTTGAAAGACTATTTTACAGCAACTATTTAAACAGAAAAATCATTACTTTGTTTAGCAAGCAAACTTTTTTTAAGCTACAAATTTAAAAATGTTGTGCGGGCCGCAAGTAAGAAACTTTGTTATGTAAAGTCTTTCGAGGGCCGCTAGAGAAAGTGAATGAGGCCTATGTAAACCAGGGATGAGCAAACCGTGGGCTGCGTCCACGGTTTGCATATCCCTGGTTTACATAGGACTCATCAACAACATAAATATTTATTTTTTATTTTAAATGTAGCTACGTGTCTTTTTTGCCAAATTTCAGAAGAAATTGGTATTTTAGCAAATGTATTTAGAAATATTTGTGATAATAGTATATTAAAGAACAAGTTCAATAAGTGCGGTTTTTCAGCACCCGTCCATGTCTAGAAAATGAGGAGCGTAGCGAGGAGTTTTCTAATGGACAAGTGCGACAAACACCTTATGAACGAGTTTTTTATACTTTTTATTTTTATTTTGCGCCCTTTTGTGCCATTTATAAATAAAAAAATCGCCGATACATATTGAGAAAATTGTATCGCACTCGGCGAACCATAAACGAACCCATATGAGTGCTTTAATGACTTCAGTATAAACTCAAAATAGAAAAAAGTACTTATGTGACTTGTTTGATGAGATCGTTTATTAATGACTATAGTTTCACCAAGGCAGTGGTATCTTCAGATCTACTACAAACATTTTACAATTACCGATATTTATACAATTTTAAGATGGGGTTTGCCATATTTTTAATTGTGGTGATCGGTGGATAAATTCTGTTTGTTAATTACGACAATTACTCGAACTGTTTTTAATGGTTTTCCCGATTTTTGCGAAAAGATTCTAGTAGGTCCAGTTTTGATCCTTTTTCTTGGAGGTGTAATATTGCCGACTGGTTGTGTGCCTAAATTTGATGTCCTGCTGTTATTAGATGGTTGCAAATCTAGAATAAATGTTATCCCACTTATCTATCTTAGTTAATAGTAGATTTTGTAACTAAAAGGTAAAGGTTGTCAATATTACTCGAGAGCGGCGAAAATGTGCGCATTCGGGAGTGAAATTGACAATTTCGCCCTTCTTACAAACAAAAATTTTTATCACTCATGCGAGGGGAGGTATCTTACAAGTTTGGGATCCAGGCGCCATATAAAAAAAATTGAATAAAAAATGAAGATTTTGCTTTTTTAATTGTCTCCTGTGGTGTGGATTCGCCATAAGAACTCTCCTCAGTCTCAGGTATCACCATAGAATTTACACTGACTTTAAAACGTTTTCTTTAATTTTTATTTTGTTATGAACAAAAAAAACTTCACGTCACTTTTTAATACCGAGGTCTTGATTGTATTCATTTTATTTTTATTTATTTGTTTACTTTGGTGTAACCTAGCGATATTGAGTATTTGCGTGCATTATTCAAGTTATGTAAAATACAAGTAATATTGACAATTTATCGCACTAAATAACGTGCACCAAGATAGTACTATTGTGCATGCGCGATAAAAAAACAATATTGACTCCGTTACCTCCAATGAAATTTTAGAATTATTTTCCATTTGCATAAAACATAATTACTGAACACAATCCCCATTACTTGCGGATATTATTATGGACAATCTAGAAAAACCAGTCTTAAACAGTAACTTTTACCACCAAATCAAATATTGGTACCGCTATGTAGAACACATCCTAGTTTGTTGATCATGAACCAACAGACAGCTAAACAAACTACTCAATTTGATGAATACACTACATATCTCAATAAAATTCACCATAGAATTAGAAGAAAACAATACAATACATATAAACTTAATAAAGTTGGAACACAGCCTGAATATATAAATATATTCAACCTTTCCAGAGCTCTATAAAACTAACGAGTCTTTTTAGGACTACCAAAAACAAATCTCATGTCAAATTTGTTAGTTATTTTATAGCTTTCAGTCCAACATCGTGGCACTCAACAAAAACAGAAAAATAACATTGTTTTTTAAGATCATATCTTTCCGATACCTTAAGTGGATAGCCATCTGTAGACGCGTTTCGAGATTTATTTCTCATCAGTACAGCTTTGCTTTTATGAACAAAAATTTGTAAACCACTTACTTCAAACCCATGTGGAGATTAGGGTTACATATTTTTAATTCGACATTTAGTGAGAGCTAAGTTCATGTCTTTCACTAAATGGTAGGTTATTGATTTAAATGATAATTTAGAATTGGTGAAACCATACCTCATTATAGATAATCATATAAACTTAATAAAGTCGGAACACAGCCTGAATGTATAAATATATTCAACCTTTCACATGAGATTTGTTTTTGGTAGTATTAAAAAGACTCATTAGTTTTATAGAGCTGCGGCAAAGTTGAATATATTTATATATTCAGGCTGGGCTGATAACATAACATATATTACTCTTTGCTGAATCGTAACCAAAACGACCCATTCCAAACTATTGATTCAAATATCTGCTGTCGTCAGCTATCGAAATTGAACGAAGAAATCAAGAAAAACGCCCTGAACTGGCCAATTGCAAAGACGTGATGTTCCACCAGGATAACGCCAGACCCCATCGCCAGTTATCAATGAGGTGATAACCCGTCAAAAATTAACAGAGCTCTATTGGGTACTGATGCCAGATCCACCCTATAGATTTAGCACCATCAGATTACCATTTGTTCCCTTCAAAACCATTTAAATGGTAAAACTTTCGATTCCGATCAGGCTGTTAAAAATGTGTTGGACCAATTCTTCGCTTCTAAAAACCAAAGCTTCTTCGAACGAGGAATTTTTCAACTTACCGAAAAATGACAAAAGGTCCTCCAACAAAATGGTCTATATATCATTGATTAATGTTTGTTGTTAATATAAATAAAATCACTTTGAAAAATATGAAATAAACTACATTATTTATCGAACAACCCAATATTAAAGAAAAAAATCAAGCAATCAATCCCTAAATAAGTTTATAATAGTTATTTCGAAAAAGGCGAAAAAAAATATATTCCATATCTAGAAAAGATTTCGAATAAGATAGGAAACCTAATCAAAGCAAATAACACCGCCATAGCCTACAAGAACAACAATACCCTACAAAACGTGTTATGCAATCATAAATAAAAAATAAATCTGTTAAATTAGGCGTGTATCAAATCAATTGCGATGAATGCACCTGCATAGGCCAAACAGGATGAAACTTCGAAAACCGGATTAAAGAACACAGACTATCGCTACGCCTGGAAAACAGTTACTCTACCGTTGTTAATCATCTAATATCTACAGGACATCAAATTTCGGCTCATAACCGGCCGACAATATTACACCTCCAAGAATAAGGATTAAACCATTAACAAATGTTCGAGAAATTTTCTCAATGAACAACCGAATTTATCTTGCAATCAACACTCTTAAGAATATGGCAAAACCCCACCTGAAAATTGCATAAATATCGGTAATTGTAAAATGTTTGTAGTATATCTAAAGATGCCACTGTGTTGGTGAAACTAGTCATTAAAAAACGATCTCATGAAACAAGTCACATAAGTAGTTTTATTTCAAATATTTTTTTAAATATCGTTTCATATAGATAAGGCTAAAACAATTAATTATTCAAATATATTTTGGTGTATTTGCCCACCATTAACCACTACTAGATGATTTAACCAATATTTTATTGTTTTAGAAGTAATAATTATCTTCTGATATATGAAAGTTAATTTCAAAATCAACCCAGAAAAAATACAAAATATTTGGAAACGTAAATTGATTATTAGCCGGCCACGCGCCCCACAGTGTAGCCTCACAGCGCCCCAACTGTACACTTTTCGCAACGCGAATAATACTCAATATTTGAAATATAACAAGTTCTTGGTAGGTCATATTTTGGTGTATTGGTGATTGAGGTTTCTATCAATGCCTTGAAGTAAATAATTTTGGTGTCATTTTGTTATTATTTACTTCTCTGTGTACTAGAAATGAATTAAAAAGAGTCGCATTTAAAAAATAAACTGTTTTTTTTTGTCCATATGATGCTTTTTCGAAGAATATTATAACAAGACGTATATTGGTCTGCACGATCAACTCCTCACGATTTGTTGTATTCCACAACAGATTTGTGTTTTGTTTTCGCTCCTGAACCATGTGGAACGTTTACCATTTCTGCTGAATAAATGGTTGAAATAGTTCTTACTGTTCGGTTTTTCTTAGCTTGCCAAAGTTGTAAAAGGATTTCTCCCTTTCTTGCAAATTTTGTTTGATGTTCTCTCAATGTGATATTTTTCAAACTCTGCGGAAGTTCTCTATTTGTCCTAATTGTTTCTTTGTATTTTTCTGTAACAGTAATTCGGCTGTATGTATATTATTGTGGTAATTATATATGTAAACATGATGATGGAATCCCACATAGGGATCTAAAACTGTATCTTGTAACATTGCTCCTGCGCCTGAAAATACTTTGAAATTGCAAATGTGTGCTGATGTTGATTCGCAGAGCATCCTCACCAGAATTCCATATTTTCGCTAAGCTATTATACCTTCATCCAGGGTCAATTCTTGTTTTGGTGTATATTATTACAGTTTGGAATTTGTATTGTACATAATTTAAAACTTCTCTAATTTTGAATAATTTGTACGACCTATCATGCAGTAAATCATTATTTCTAAAATGCCAAATTCTCCATATTTGCATACATCTATTGCGGCTCACTGTTTTTGAGATGATTGGGGTTTCCATATATGAAAGAGTGGCCCAGTAATCATATATATCATCTTTAGGTGTTCAGCCCATCAGGATAATTAAACCTAGAAATTTTTTCATTTCTCTCACTGTGACATCAACCCATTGTGGTGACAACTTAAGAGCGATACCTATTTGTTTCTGTTACTAATAATTCAAATAAATCATTACCAAGTAACAATTGCACTATTTCCAATACGTTTTCCTAATTTTGAGGTATCATATTCACGTCTGAAGTGCGATCATAAGCTTCTAGCTGAAGTCTCATATCATTCTCGGACCAATCATTGACAGTATTGACGGTAACGTCTTCATCCGATGAAACTTCCGATTCGCTGAAAAGTATTGGACGATTCCTTTGACGTGTGGGAGTAATGATACTATCATTGTCGTCGAATTCATCATCGCTTATCTGCATATCGTTGTGAGAACGGTCTGATAGTGCGTCCATGAACAACTCATCATTTAAATTTTCATTGTTGCTTCTGGACATTTTGAATTTTGTATTTTTTCACTCTGTACACAACTTCATATCAATAAACTAAGTTACAACTTCAAAGCAAGTAACTAAGAACAAAAGAAAAAAAGAAACGCTTCGATAAAGTCAAAGTGGGAGATCTCCCCGATCGGTTGTGCACCGACTTACTTTAAAGTGGGGAGATTTCCCCGATCGGTCGGCTAACCTTTTTTGGTATTGGGAGAACTGCGAAGCCCCAAAAAGGGATATCGTACATGAATTATTTATTTTTTTTTTGCTTCCGGCAGTAAACAGTTTTTCAATAGCGATCTACTTGCTTGATAACATGAAAAACTTTTTTCTCCTGGTGATTAAATTAGGAGTGGTGCAAAAGCTGTACAAGAAATTTCGGCGAAGAGTCCAACCTCAGTTGCGCTTTCGAGAAGCGTTTTTTGTATCGAAGCCCCAAATAAGGACTTTACATGAAATTTTTTGCCTAGACCGCGATTGATAACATGAAAATTTTTTACTCTTGCATGGTAAATAGTACACTAAAAATTACAGTTTAAATACTAGCAACGGCCTTACGAATACAAATTTGTAAAGATCGCAGTCGCACATTGTAATTTTGAAACTTATTTACTAATAATATCGGAAACTGTAATTTTAACAAAAACAATTTGTAGTTTTTACAGTTTCAAATTCGTAAGGCAGCTGCTACTATTTGAAACTGTAATTTTTAAAGTGTACTTTTTACCGTGTGCGTGTGAATGGTGCAGAAGCTATACGTTTTTCGAAATTTCGGCACAGAGTCCGAACTCGGCTGCGTTTTGGAGAAGCGCTTTTACATTTCTTATTTTCTTATTTAGTGTAAACTCGGTTTTTACACGGTACTACTACGTTCCTCAAAAATACGTGTAAAAGAATATAATAAAAGATATAATTGTCTGCTAAAGTGTTTTAAAAAACTTGAATTGTTTTTGATACATTGGTACCAAAGACTGCAATTTATACTAGACTACTCATGGTCACGTACATAATTATAAGACAACGACTTTTAGATCAAATATTTTTTAGGAGAAAGGAAGAGTTTTTGAACCATGTAGCTTAAATTCGTGTAAAATAGACTTGGATGTATTTATAAAATTAAAACTTATTTTATTTATAATAAAATTACTATTGAAACAAAGTTAGATAACAAATTGTTAGAATCTGCTGTCAGCATTAAATTCTTTCATTTTCTCTACCGCAAACGCTTCTGTTTAAAATGTTTTTTTCCAGCTTTAATTTTTGAAGTTAATTGTAGTTAACAATGTGGTATGTTGTAGATAATTTAAAGTGCATTGTTCTGTTAAAATACAAACTTTCAATTGTATTCGTTTATTTTTCTTTCGCTGGTTAACTGTATTCCATATGTTTAATTAACAAGTGTTCGTAGAATAAATTGCTAGATATTAGTTTCTGCGAAGAGTTTGAGGCAGAAATAGAAACTCTGGGTATCAAATAACTTGTGACACTGATTTTCCATATTTGTTTCGGTGATTGTACAGGAAATAATTTTGAATATCACGGTGTGTTTTCTGAATAAATAGCGCAAGCTGTAAAAGGTGGCCAATTAGTTTATCGATTTCATCGTCCCCGGGTTAATTAATTTTACCTTGCTTATCGAATTATTAATTTTAATAAACATCGCCTCGCCAATCTTCTTGGAAGCGTTCCATTTGCATTTTCATCATTTATATTTCAAACACACTTTTCATAACACCAAAAAGTTTAAAAAATATATTATTTATATTCAATTACACAATCAATCTAGAATCGGAAACGTAAGTTCATTCAAAGAAAATTTAGTCCATTTTTTTACTAGTAAAATTTAAAACTCGCATGCATATTCATATGAGTTATAAATAGTATCAACTCGCCCCGTTCTGTATGAAGGGCGATTTCATTCATACTTGTTCGAATAGCTTTCAGTTTTAATGACGCGCACACCTTTTTGAATGGGATTACGAAGTTTCTATTAATCCTAAATGGATACAGGAATAGAATCGTAAATGGCAAGAATATTTTGCAACAGCCTACATAGGAAGCCGCTCTTTTCATTCGTGATTACACTTTCTTAGTACTCATTGTTACATAACATTCACTTATTAATTATGAAACCTGGTCTATTTACTAATTACGATTGTACACAGCGCAACTAATAATTTCATTAAAAAAAAGTATTTAAAGAAGAAAATGTTGATTGCGTAATGATTAAAAAATAATGTTTTAATTATTCCGCAATCCTTTCGACTAGCTCCGTGTGAATGAAATTTAAATTATACACATTTTCTGTTTAAATGTGGGAGCTTTTATCATAATAATAATTTATTATTCCGTGATATATAAACGAAATAAAATGAGTTTGTTTATTACAAAGAACGTACATTATTCATCTATATCTCATTATTCCCAACAATGTATATAAAAAATTTCCATATATTCCCACATATGTATATAATACATATGTACTACATTATTAAATTTAATGTGATTTTTTCGTAATTATATGCAATGAAACAATATATAACAGTTAAATAAGCATCAATATATAAATAGATGAGGAATGTAAACTTTAATTTGCAAATCGTGCGAACCTTTACCGTGGAAATCAGGACGTTTTAACTATCAATACTTAAGTCATTACATCCTTTGTTTATCTAGTTTAGTTTTCTATATAATGCACCTAAAAGAATTTTACTTATTTAAATCCCTTGTTTCGAGTAGTTATTATGTAATTTGTTTTAGTATCCCAAGAAATTATGAAATAAGATGAATAATTATATTTCCCAGGTATTGATATGTAATATATACGTATTATATGTAAAAATAAGGCTATCAATGTCCTGTTTGCTTGTGTCTGTTAAATATTCATTATATGCAAAATTCTTACATTTTTTGTAATTTTTATTATATTTTGTAACGGTCATCGACTTCTTAGATAATGATACCTTGCAGCATTTAATTATTTAATTCATTCTTGGTCATTTCATCGATTTATACTATCAGTTATTTTCCATGAAATCCTTCAAACTCCTATTAATTTCATTCGATGAATATTCTATTAGCATTTGTATCAACAGGTTTTCTGTCGTTTCCTGTATTTCTTTGATCTCCATGCAGTAATTGAAATATAATAAATATTATCATGCATTATATAAAATATATATAATTTGTATAGCACCTTGATGAAGAAAAGACGGTCGTCATAACGGAGTTCTTGTAATGTCTATTCGCAGGGCCGTAACTAGATAGGGGCAACAGGGACACATGCCCTGGGCTCAGACGGAAGGGGCCCCAAAAAAATCATAATAAATTAGAAAAAAACATACGCCTTTCAAGCGTTTTTTTTTTTGGAAAGAAAATTGCCCGAAAATAGTATATAATTTTTGGCAAATAAGTAGTTTCTCCAATTCATAAAATTTAGTGTATGAGTGTACCATAGCTCCAAGAAAGCTACTTACTTACTATTTCTATAATCTCATTAATTTATTACTTACACAAAAATATTGGACTATTCTATTTAGAATAAACCAGATTAAACATAAACCCTTTCGCTGCGAATTACTTTTTTGAACTGATGTGATTGTGTGCTCAATATTCATTACATTACATTATAGCCCGTGCGGAATACTTAACTTAACTTTGTATAATTTGCAAATATTTCACAAATTTTTAAATCTTTTCACAAATATTTCACAAACCAAAATCTCTATTCGACGCAAATTTTGTTTTTTTGTTGATTTGAGTGGACACACTTTGAAAAATTCTTTTGTTTTTTGTCAAAATTGAACAAAAACGACAAAATAATTTGCAAAATTGCCAAATTTTCAAAAACCAAAATCTCTTCGAAGCAATTTTTTTTTTTTTGTTGATTTAAGTGTTTTAAAAATTGCCAAATTTTCTAAAACCAAAATCTGTATACGCATCAAATTCTGTTTTTTTGTTGACTTGAGTGCACAAACTTTGCAAAATTCTTTTATTTTGTGTCAAAATTGGACGAAAACATTGGTCAAAATTATTTTCAAAAATTGCCAAATTTTCTAA
Source organism: Phosphuga atrata (assembly GCA_944588485.1). NCBI lineage: Eukaryota > Metazoa > Arthropoda > Insecta > Coleoptera > Silphidae > Phosphuga > Phosphuga atrata. The sequence goes on along the minus strand of OX155896.1, from coordinate 50,134,388 downwards.
AACAAAAATCTATTCGAAGCAAATTCTGTTTTTTTGTTGATTTGAGTGGACATACTTAGAAAAATTCTTTTGTTTTATGTCAAAATTGAACGAAAACGACAAAATGATTTGCAAAAATTGCCAAATTTTCAAAAACCAAAATCTTTTCGAAGCAATTTTTTTGTTGTTGATTTGAGTGTTCAAACTTTGCAAAATTCTTTTGTTTTGTGTCGAAATTGGACGAAAACTTCAAAATAATTTGCAAATATTGTCAAATTTAAAAAAAACAAAATCTTTATACCAAACAAAATTTGTCTAATTTTTGTTAATTTGAATGCACAAACCTTCCAAAATTCTGTTCTTCTGTTGTGTAGAAATTGGACGGAAACGTCAAAATAATTTCCAAAAATTGCCAAATTTTCTAAAACAAAAATCTATTCGAAGCAAATTCTGTTTTTTTGTTGATTTGAGTGGACATACTTTGAAAAATTCTTTTGTTTTATGTCAAAATTGAACGAAAACGACAAAAAACAGAATTTGCTTAATTTGCAAAAAATAGCCAAATTTTCAAAAACCAAAATCTCTATACGAAGCAAATTTTGTTTTTTTGTGGATTGAGTGGACACACTTTGAAAAATTCTTTTGTTTTATGTCAAAATTGAACGAAAACGACAAAATAATTTGCAAAAATTGCCAAATTTTCAAAAACCAGAAACTATTCGAAGCAAATTCTATTTTTTTGTTGATTTGAGTGGACACACTTTGAAAAATTCTTTTGTTTTGTGTCAAAATTGGAAGAAAACGTCAAAACAAATTGCAAAAATTGCCAAATTTTCTAAAATCAAAATCTATATATATACAAACTGCAAAATTCGTTTCATGTCAGAATTGGACGAAAGTGTCAAAATAATTGGCAAATATTGCCAAATTAAAAAAAAAACTAAATTATATTACTTTATACGAAACAATTTTTTTTTTAATTTGTATGGACAAACCTTGCAAAATTCTTTTTTTGTGTCAAAATTGGACGAAAACGTCAAAATTATTTTCAAAAATTGCCAAATTTTCTAAAACAAATCTCTATTCGAAGCTAATTTTGTTTTTTTGTTACACTTTGAAAAATTCTTTTGTTTTATGTGAAAATTGAACGAAAACGACAAAATAATTTGTAAAAATTGTCAAATTTACTAATAACCTAAATCTCTATTCGAAGCAAAGACTATAATATATAGTTTCAACTACGAGAAGAGATGTTTTCACCTCGAATCCACATTTCATCTTCAAATTCACGTTGAAACAACTTCATGTTGCGACAACTTCATGTTGAAACCACTTCCTGTTGCGACAACTTCATGTTTAAACCACTTCCTGTTGCAACAACTTCATGTTGCGGCTTCGTATTGCGACAACTTCAAGTTGCTACAACTTCATTTTTTACTTGAATTAGACTACTAACTTATAATAATTAAGTGGACCATGGAAAGCATATTCTAATACATATAGTCAATTCAGTTAGCATTGTAGAGAATTCATTAAAGTAACTACATTTTAATCTAGAAGACTACATAGACAACACAAGAAAGAGACAAAAATAGATAAAGACAAGACTAGATAAAGACAAGAAGGAGACAAGACTAGACAAGACTGGATAAGACTAGACAAGACTGGACAAGACTAGACAAGACTAGACAAGATTAGACTAGACATGACTGGACAATATTAGATAAGACTAAAAAAAATTAAAAAATAAGTATATGGCTATCCACATAGTTAACAATTTTTTTTTGGGATTTTGTGAAATATTCATCTTTCCGGCAATAAGACCCTATATGCAGGGGTGAGTCCCGAATATTTCACCCAGGGCAACGCAACGCTCCAATGAGAGTGTATGTATTTATTATGTGCGTCTAATCTCTTTGTTATGTTTAAAGAAGCCACCATTAATTCATGAAGTCTGTAGACTGCTATAGCAGTCCATAGCATCTGACCGCCCAATCAATTGGACTACTATAACAGTCCATAGCACCTGGGCGTCAAATCAGTTGAACTGCTATAGCAGTCCATAGCAGCGAAAGGGCTAAGGCACGGCATTAGTATAGTTTTAAATATCCCATCAAAAGTGGGACATTTTTAATACAAATTTTAATTGTAAAAATGTTTTACTAATTTTTCTCTTAATTTTTAGTACGCTTGTGCCATGGAAATGTTTTCGACAAGAATTAAACAAAGTCCATCCAATAAGTACAGGCTTAGAGGCGATGGCCTTAAAATCAACCATAGACCTAACATGCAATGATTACATATCTAATTTTGAATTTGACGTATTCACAAGGTAAGCAACAAGACGGAAAGTAAACAGACATGCGTCTTGCCTCGGCTCAGAATAACTAAAAGATACAAATTTTAGGTTGTTTCAACCGTGGGCAACACTTTTAAGGAATTGGAAGATTTTAGCTGTAACGCATCCAGGTTATGTAGCATTCCTTACATACGACGAGGTAAAAGCAAGGCTCCAAAGGTACATAAACAAGGCGGGTAGTTACGTTTTCAGATTATCCTGCACGAGATTAGGACAATGGGCCATCGGATATGTGACGGCGGATGGTGAAATCTTACAAACTATACCACAGAATAAGAGTCTGATTCAAGCGCTACTAGACGGCTACAGGGAAGGATTGTAAGTTGTTATTATAAATAATTATTTTCTCAAATTGTTTCAATCGCGAACAAATTTTTGTCATCTGAATATATGTAAAAAAAATGAATGGCGAACAATAGGTTTTCAATTAAGGCCTAGGCCGCATTACGGCTAAACCGCCGCGGTTTTTAATCGCGTAATTTTGTGACTCATGTAAGCTAATACAAGCGGCCTCACTTGCGGTTTTTTTCCCCCGACTGATTTGTCCCATAGCGTACTGTGTTTCTCGGGCGGTTTTACGTGTTTCTCGGGCGTAGTGCGGCCTCGGCCTTATTCAGTATTGTGATTAATTGTTGCATACCGAATTAGGCCTAGGCCGCACTACGGCTAAACCGCCGCGGTTTTCAACCGCCTGATTTTATGACAAGTGAATTAATACAAGCGGCCTATCTTGCGGTTTTTTCCCGCGACTGATTTTTCCCATAGTGTGCTGTGTTTCTCGAGCGGTTTCGCGATTATAGCGGTTACCGCTCACGGGAAAAAACCCTAGTGCGGCCTTGGCCTTATAGCAATTATTTCCAAAAAAGTTAGCCATTTCCAAAATCACTGATTAATTTATGCGGTTAATAAAACTCAATGAAACGTCAAAATTTGTACTGACACTGAACGGATACTGAACTGACACGTATTTGTGGGAATAGATCTTTATACGATTCTTTCACCCACGAAATGTATTTGATTCGTTTAGAAAACTTAATTTCTACTAAACGTTTCGAATTTTAATTCATAGTAAAATCTGTCTATTTTGTTTCGACGAAAACAAATTTTTTTTTTTGTGAAAATTAAATTTACTTTAATTTCAATATAAAATATAGTTATCAATATCCGGATGGTCGATCGAATAACCCCGATTTATCTTGGGCTGTACAACCTACCCCAGAGGATCACATAGCTGTAACCCAAGAACAGTATGAACTTTACTGTGAAATGGGAAGTACCTTCCAATTATGTAAAATCTGTGCGGAGAATGATAAGGACGTTAGGATAGAACCCTGTGGACATTTACTTTGTACACCTTGCCTCACGGCGTGGCAAATTGTGAGTTCAGTTTGTTTAGGATTATATTATCTAGTTAGTGTTGTGACATTAATTAATTCTCTGTTTAAGGATTCTGAGGGTCAAGGTTGTCCATTTTGTAGAGCGGAAATTAAAGGAACGGAGCAGATAGTTGTTGATCCTTTTGACCCGAAAAAATCTCATAATCGACCTAAAGGAATGATGACTTCGCCGAACGCAGGAAATTTCGATGATGAAGACTTGGAACTCGAGGTATCATCAAAACATTGCACAAATAATGATTACGCTGATTGAATGTGTATGTGCCTTAATTTACATCAACATCTGAGCTGTGCTTTGTGCTCTAAAACTGAAAAAAAATAAGAAAACGTTTTTATTTTCTGTTTCGCTTGTCGCATGCCGTGGGGTTTTTTAATTTATTGCATGCTTCCAGTGTGAACAAGTTTAAAATTTCTTGTGGTGATATATTGTCTTTAATTTGAATATAAATGTGTTAGTGAAAATTTGCGCATAAGAAATTTTTTAATTGACTTTTATTAAGCAAAACACTTTGGGTACAATAAGTTTTTATTTACAGTATTATAATTTATAGTGTTTACTCGATTATGAAATCCAAATGAAATGCCTAAATTTGTAGGGATTTTATTTATAAGCGTAATCATAAGATAAATTATTTTTTATTGCAATACGTTTCTGTGCTAGGTACATAAATATAAGGATTAATTTTTATGTTATATTTTTTTTGCACTATTTATGATTTTTGTCGTGTTTTGTGTTGTGTTGCACTGTTTTTTATGCTTTCAATGTTCTCGGTAAGTACGCTTTTATGCTTAAATATTTTCTTTGTCACTATCGCAAATGGAATTTTTATAAAATGAGATGAATTTTGTAGGATGCAGGTGAATTATGGAATTGCACCGGAAGCAGCTTTCCATCCTTATCACCTTCTTCGTCTGATATTACGGTAAGATCAAATAATACAAATTTCACGAAAATATTTGTATTTCCACTATTTGTAAACCAGATGTTTTTTATTAAAAATATATATTTGTATTAGATTTTGTTTTAATTAAATATCGCACGTCCGCCACAGTAAGCTCAAAAGTCAAAAAAATCTCTTGCTCAACATGACAAAATATGCACCTATCTTCAAGATGTCAATTTATTTACCTTTCAGAAAGAAACTGTCCTAGTAAAAATATTCTCTATATTTTAGAGGAAGATGTGAAAATTATGACTTTTCCTTGGGAGGCCCATATGCTTGTTGCAATACTAATCTCGAACTCACAAACTAGTATTATTCATAGTAGCCGACTTGCGATATCTGTTTTATATACAACATTGAAAATGAATTGAAAAATTTAAAATGAATATGTTTTAGGCATCTGTGAGCCCAATGATATCTCCACGTAATAGTCCTAGAGTAGTGAGGAGAAGTACAACACCGACGATAAATATCCCTTCAAATGTTCCTCCGCCTTTGCCTCCAAGAAAGAATTCGCCAACATTGGAGCAAGTCATAATTGCGTCGTGTTCGCGAAACGGCAACTTAAACGGCTCAAGAACCCAAAAAACATTAAACGAGGCGCAATCAGTTACAAACCTGACACAAAATAGCATAGAAATTCCACAGATATCTAAAAGCAGTTCGATGCACGAGATGCATAGAGATTTAGATCCTGAGCCGGGAGTGGAATTAAGTTCGCCAGAAACGATTTATGGATTCGTAAGTTCTACGAACTGTGTGTATAATATAACAATTAAGCCTCAAACTAGACATCAGAGTTATCCTTCGAAGACTAAACCGAACACAAATGTTCCAGTAAAATCAAATACCACTCCAAATTTTAGTTCAAATGACGATCACTTATACGAAAATATGGACATCGATGTTCCCCCAAAAGCTAGATATAATCCACTCACAGCAAAAGATAATGTCTATTATGAAAATTTAAATATAGATTACATTAAAAAATTAGTTAGTGAAGGTTATTCAAAAGAGGCGGTTATTAAAGCACTAGGTATAACAAAGAACGATATTGATATGGCTTGTGATATTTTACACGAATTTGGCACAAAACATGGATAGCATAGACTATAAATAATAATATTTTTGTAATATTCTAAATTTTACTATTTAAAAAACCAAATAGTGTTTTCATGAAAATATTAATGTCTTTGTGTCACATATTATTTCGATACCTTTTCCGTTGTGCCAAAGATATTTATATAAATAATAATATAATTATATTTTTAACAAAAAATAGAAACTATTCATTGTACTAATCCTTTATTAGTTTAATTAGTCCTTATTTATAATTTACAAAATCCTGGTACTAATTATTACTTTAATTTATACCACTAGTATAATTTGTATATGTAATCAAAAGTAAAATAGTAATATTTTAATGAAAACATAGTATGCAATCAATGTATTTAAATTGAAAAATATTTCATTGAAATCTGAAATATTTTTATGAGAAATCAGATACAAAATTTGGTTTAGTGAGCTTTAATATTTGAACCATACTAAAAATAAAATGGTTTTCAGGACAAAATAAAATTTGTTCTACGTTTAATTTAAGGACTAACTATTTTGTTTGTAACATCAGAAAATATAAAGGTATGTCCAGTTTCATATAAAATAATTTAAATTTGGTTTAGATATAAGTATTTATGCTGTAGATCAGAAAATATTTGATGGACTCCTGAAAAAAGAAACAAATATACGTTCAAATTAATTTTACTGAATTTGCTCAAGTTTTATAATCAAATGTTTCAGTCCAGTGTTTTAGTGTTTAACTTGATTTATCTCTGGACTGGGATTTATTTAACTGATCAATAGTATAAATCAAATATCTAAATATATTTGTATTTTCTTATTTTATACTTTTATGGTATCATCAGGATTATAAATTATTAGTTTTAATTTTTTACATAAAAATATTATTTTCATTACATTCCATAAAACTTCAATACAAAATAAATGAATATTTAGGGAAAAGGTATTAAAATAATTGAGTATATATAGTGTATAAAATTGCAATCAAAAAAAGGACAAAAAGCAAAATAAAATATTTTTTCTAATATGTCTTAAAACGTATGTCGAGTCTGAATGGTCAGTATTTTCAAGACAAATTACGTTTTTTGTTTGTTTTATAATTTTATTTATATTTTTTTTTAATATTGGGCCTTAATGTACATTGCTTATTAGTTTAAATATAGCATTTATTTTATATTAATTTATTTGTATAGTTGGATTTGTTGAATTAGTTTTTACGGCTGTCAGTGTATAATAATTTAAACAGTTTTCCAATTTTCATTCAATAAAAAACAACTATTTTCCGTATTTTTGGAAACTGTTTAATGGAAAATAAATGCAATAAGATGCGCTTTTATAAATATTAACATATCGATTGTACTAAATGTTTTTAGATCTGAAAAAAACCAAACCATTTTTATTTCGTTTGAGTAGAAATTAAAAAAAAATCACGAAAGCACAAGATTTGGATGCAGATTTTTTAAATTGCCAACGGCATGGTTTTTGTTCGCATCAATCTGACTACGCTAAAACTATATTTTCCTCAGGAAACTAAAGTCTGTTTATATTAAAAAATGAAGGAACAAATATTTGATTGAATATGGAGGTTTTTTATTCGTGTAAATATTTTTGCCATATTTAATGTATAACTTATATAAATATATACAAATGAATATAATCTTAAATAATTCACTATTTTTATTTGAAAATTATAAGTTTTAAATTCCAATTTAATAAATAATTTTTGAAAAATGAAAAATTTACGAAGTTAATAATGTAATTTCATTATTGTACTGTTTATTGAAACTTGTGGAGAATTAAATAATTTTATGTTTCATTTTTTAATACCTACTTTTCCTTATATGTATTTTCAAAAACAAAATATATTGGTAAAAGAAATAATTTAACAATAAAAACTCTAACAATAAAAGCTCCATATGTGGACGGTTTATTTTTTTGTGTAAGTCCATTAAAAAAAAATATCACGTAATTCATGCTTATTTTAATGTAAATTTTTTGTTTCAACCACACTTATAATATGTAAAAATGTTATATAATATTCACAGTTATATAAATTTCTACATTTACATTCACGACTCGAGTTGCGACGTTTGACGGTCGAACGTCGAAACTCGAGTCGTGAATGTAAATGTAGAAAGTAATATAACTGAATAATAAGTTATATAACATTTTTACATATTATAAGTGTGGTTAAAACATAGTGAATTTTTCAATTGAATGTAAGTATGAATTTCCACGTAGTAACGGTTGCAACCATCCTATTCATTAATTTTTTTTATGTATAACTAGTCCGTGTTTATTTTCTTAAAAAATCCCATGTTTTGTAAAATTTAAAATTGGTAGATAAATGGTATGAAATTGCATAATCATCGATTATGAAATTTGTTATTTTACAATTGTTCAATATTACGTGTCAAGAATTACTAGTTCAGGTTACTTATTTTATACTACTATTTTTTGCTAAAATGTATAACTTCATATTAACATTAGATAATAATATAGGTAAGAACAAATGATAAATTCACACATAAATAAAGCCCATGCATAATCTTGGATTCAGAAAATGAATATAATTCCGCTATAAACAACAAATTAACAAATCGTAAAAAGAGAAAAAGAATAATAGAGGTAGTATCTTCTTCAGATGAGGATATTGTTATTGAGAACTTAGATTCTGCAGAACAAAATAAAGGAAAATGTATGCAACAAATACACAAAATTAAGCGAAATACTGGACAAAATTACTAAACAAAAAGAGGAAAATTCATTCCATCAAAAAAATTGGAATCTAAATAGAAATAGAACTTATTAATGAAACAACGTATAGAAATTTCTGATAAGTTCTGTAATATAGGTGATTTTAATGCCCGCCATAGACGCTACGGTCTACCAGAGAGGTTACCTGTGCAGGTATGCCTGCGCAGGTCAACCGTACGTCGGTACGATTGACAAAAACTGCACAGATCTATTCCGCTCACACACGCTCCGGTCTACCTGCATAGGTAGACCTCTCCGGTGGACTGTTGTGTGTATGGCGGGCATTATAAGCAAAATATATTTCTCTATTATAATGTTCAACGTGAAACTGTGAATAGAAGAAGGCCTAGCAATAATTCGGGTTCTATGGGGGCATATGCTTATAAATTTAACCTGGTCACTTCTGGTGGAAACATTTTAGTATGTAAGAAGTTTTTCATTGATACTTTAAAATATCTACTGGACGAATTGATCGTATCTTAAAAACGCATAAGAATATTCCAAAAGGCATGCGTGGAAAAATGGATGGCTCTTGCAGAAAAACTAGTGAGCTATTGACGAATACAGTGACAGAACACATAAAAAGCTTTCCGGCATTTGAAAGTCACTATACTCAATCACAAAATCCAGAACGGATGTTTTTAAATCCTGAAGTAAAAATAAGAAAATGTATAATTTATACTTAGAAAATGCAAGGAAAATAACGAGTTCAGTTGATGAATGGACATACAGGAAAATCTTTAAACAAGATTTCAAGTTACACTTCCATTTGCCACATAAAGATACCTGTACGAAATGCGATTTATTAACCGTTAAGATCATTCTACCGGCCGGGAGCGGCCGGGCGCACTTTTAACTAATTATTACATATGGTTAGAATAATATTTCGAGGAAATGCCTCTTAGTATTTTCCTACTGCTGCGGAAAGATATGAAATTAGTTTAAAAAAAATCATTGTTTTTAAAATTTCAAATTTTTGTATTTGTAAAAAAACTCCGCTAGACTTCTCCCACCGGCCGCAACGGCCTGTAGTGTCATCAGACCACGTATTAAGTTTAAAAACAAGACAAGCTCTTAGAATAGGATAATCACCTACTAATCAAAACGCATTTTTTATGATAAAGATTATTGGTTCATTGTTTACTGATGGGCATCTGAAATCTTCTAAAGTGAGTATTGACCATCTATGGAGCAAGAAATATGGACGGTACAAATAGAATATTACGGTACAAATAGAAACATAACGTGCGACCATTTTTTTTTTACTACCAAACAATTGGCTCTGAATTTGAAGTATGGTATAAGTTATAAGTATGGTATATATATATATACCATAACGTGCGACCATGAAACATAACGTGCGACCATTTTTTTTTTACTACCAAACAATTGGCTCTGAATTTGAAGTATGGTATAAGTTATAAGTATGGTATATATATATATATATATATATATATATATATATATATATATATATATATATATATATATATATATTGGAGTACGGTATGAAAAATTGTTGTTTTCGAGAAAAATTTTCAACGTCTCACGTAAGTGTAATAGTAAGCGGAAACGAAAGACATATCTTATGGACAAGATGATCAAAACTTATTATTATTATTATTACATGTAAATACTTACTATTATTACATGTAAAACAAAAAGTAAAGACAAATAGCTGGCCGTTGCAATTTTTTTATGAACGTTTTAGAAATAAGTTTATAGGCTGCATATATTACATACACTAACGTTTATAAAAAATCGAAAAGAGTTCGAAAAAAAAAGTAAAACAATACTCCTGATTACAGCGCATTTACAGCGACGACAAAATCAAAATTTGCGAAATAAGGGTTTGAAGGAAAGTATTTATTCTGTGCAAGAAAATCCTGCTCATTCAGCATCTCCTCCAGGAAAGAAACTGTGAAAGTAAAGAGTATTCCAATATTGTATACATTGTCAAAAGAATACTTGCAATAGTCATTCAAATATCATACAGGCCGAATAAAATAGGCTTTTTGTGATTTTTTGTTCAGGGAAAATATCAAATAATTCGAGATTTGTTTAAAAATGGCGGCTGTGCAGCGTTTCTCAAATGGCCTCTCAATTTTGGAAGGGTCCACGGCCGTACCAACAGCTACTGTAAATTTTGAATTATGATGAGACTAAATTTTTCTTTATTGTACATTACAACAGCTAGAGAAGTACGTAGGATATTTTTGATATATTGCTTTTTGGCCAAATGGCGCACTTCCAAAGTCAAACTTTCATAATTCGCAGAAAAATCGCCAAAGATGTTATGGATATGAAATTTCGGATCTGGATACGGATATAGGAATAATATTATATTATCCGGTTTCGGATACGGTTACGGATATAAATTTTTTTTCTGATTATCCGTTAGTTTCGGATAGTTTCGGTTACGGATATTACATTTCTAAGGGATTGTAAAAGTAGAGTGGGTAATTGGTAAATAATTTTAATTTATTTCTATGTTATAATTTGGTACTACAATCTACAATTTCTATTAGATATTGAAATATCTGTATAGGAATTATTACAACATATCAATCAAAGTATCCGAAATTATTTGAAACTTTTATATCGAATTCGGTTACGGATAGATTTTTATTTCGGATATCCGATAGTTTCGATTACGGTTACGGAGCTCAATAACATCCCTGAAAATCGCTAGAAAATTGTTAATAACAAATGAACTATATGATAAAATACTATAAGAAAAAGAAATCATACGTACTTATTTAGACAATATATTTTTAAAGATCTAGTTAAAATTTGAAGTAAATTAGTTGAAAATTGTACGAGTTATGGGTACGGCCAATATGAAAAATCCTGTTTTGAGATAAACGCGTTGCTAATATTTACAACAGCAACAACCGCATACTTACTTTCGTACTGTACTTCGAAAAACAGGTACTTAGAGATATTTCTCGGCCATAATCTTTTGAGATATTATTTTTGAGGTCCCATGGGTCCATTTAAAACAATTAAATTTTTTTTTTTTAAATCCTAGAGTGGCCTATCGCCTTAATGGATTAAATAATTGTAACCAAATAATATCAGTAATTACTTAACAATCACGTTTATCATTAACAAAGGTGGCAGAGTTTTCAGATAGAAGTGTTAATTCTTTTTAAAAATTCAATTTTATTTCTATTAATCCATCAAAAGAATTGCATTTGACTTATCGTCATAATATTTCTGATCAAGGCAACTACTTTCACAATCTTGACAATGAACTCGTCTTTTAGTATCTTTTAGTATTTGAATAGGATTTTTTTTATCATTTATTAGCTGGTACCCAGCGTGTAGCTGCCGCAAAATAAATCATTTTGAAAATATCGTTTGAAATAAGAAATAGCTATCTTGTTTAATTAGGAATGATAGAAAGCATGATATTTATTTTCTCGTCGACAATTAATACATTCATTAAAATTGAATGATATATAAAGGAGAAGTATACATAAATAATATTGATTCATATTTGCTAGATAAAGTCATGTTTAATTCTTCGCATACGGATCAATAAAATAGTGGTTTATTCACTATAGTGAAATCAGAATTTTATTTCACTAGTGAAATGAAAGTATCCATGCCAACGCATCAAAATAACTTACTTACGGTCTCCGTAAACATAACCTTAAATGTTGACTTCGCTGATGTTCGTTTTTGATCGACAATCACAAAACTTATACATTTTTTTGTATAAATCTCTTGATTTCTGCGGGAGTAATCTTTCCGCAATTGTGTCACCACCAATAATTCTTCGGATGTATCCATTTATGATTAATTAAACACTTAAACAAAATTTTGACGTACGAATCAAAAATTTTATCGTTGACATGACAGCAACACAATTATGGCCTTCTTTTTCTTTAATTTTAATTTATTAAAACAAAAGAAAAACTGAATTAAAGTTTGAATAAAAGATAAAATAATACACTTATATTTAAAAATACAAAGTATTTGTATTCATACAATAAAATTAAAACTTAAATAAAATTTGTTTTTTATCTTTAATACTTAAATGAAGTTTCAACAAGTAACTCCACAATCAATCAGTTATTTAATAAAAGTTTGTATTACACTCGCGAATAAAATTATGGTTTAACTCGCAAATTTAAATAACAATTTTCATCTGATGGTTCTTTTAATGTGAGGAGAGCGCTATCAATGTCAACATAATTCACCCACATTCCCGGCGCTGTTAACGAGTCTGAATTTAGATTTCATACCCACAAAGATAAAAGAACTTAAACATCATCATCAAATGACAATCAGAACGCAAGAAGCTGCAAATCACATGGAGAGAACAAGAACTCGAAACATGCGACACTCCAAAGTACCTGTGCGAAACACTGGACCGCACACTATATTTCCAAAAACACTGCCAGAATGCAAAGGCTATAGTTTGTGCTAAGAATAATATCATCCGAAAGCTCACTGGCACAACATGGGGAGCGCAGCCTGACGTGCTGGGTACGTCAGCCCTTGCTCTCTGTTTCTCCGCTACCGAGTACGCGGCACCAGTGTGGTGCAACTCGGTTCACGCAAGATATGTCAACGTGGCCTTAAACGACACGTGCAAGATTATAACAGGCTGCCTGAGACCGACACCTGTCGAGAAGCTGTACCATCTATCTGGAATTTCCCCAGCACACGGCAGACGCAAAGTAGCATCCGAAACAGAGCGGCAGAAGGAGATCGGAGATAGGCGGCACCCTCTACACGACCAACAACCAGAAAGGCGACTACTCGAATCAAGGAAGAGCTTTCTCCAACATATGCAACAAATGCAGACATGCCCAAAACAACGCCGCATATAACTATGGAAAGAACAACACCCAAACCTGCGGATCGAACCCAGAGAGAAGCTGCCACCGGGAAGACTTTTACCATACGCGACATGGACATCACTGAACAGACTAAGGGCAGGAGTGACGCGCTGCAAATCGAACAGGATGAGATGGAGAATGCCTGTGGATAAGCAGCTGTGTGAATGCGGGGGCTTCAGAGCGACAGCCACCTTCTTAGATGTGCCAACATGGGAGAGGCATGCACGATGGAGGACCTAATTGTGGTAAATGACAGGGCGATAGACGCTGTAAACTATTGGAAAGGAAGGGCCTGAATGTAAACACTGGTGTCTCGTACTCAGAAATGAATGAATCATCAAATATATTTTCTGTTGTATTTTGGATAGGTAAACCAGCATGGTTGAGGAGGTGGTGAGCTAGTAATCAAGGTGTAAGACTTCATGGGCCGCAAGTCCAGGGCTCAAATCCTGTAGATCAGCGTTTCTCAAAGTGGGCGATATCGCCCCCAGTGGGCGATGACGTCGTTTTGGGGGTCGCTAGGTAGCCAGGGGGCGGTAGGTAGCCAGGGGGGCGATATAGGGGGCGGTAGGTATCACGAGCTATACAATGTATTTCTGTTAATTTAAAACAAACAAATACGTTCAACAAAATTGTTCCGTGTTCAGTATTATACAACTGACCACGCTTGTCTGCTATTGGCTGCTGGTCAAGTATCGATAATCGCCTGCACACACACACAACCAGCGTAACTAACTCTAGCAACTTTCTGGCAGATCTACTACTTCTTAGTGTCTTGCTCAAATCTACTACCTTGAAAAAAATACCTTGTAATAATATCTACCTACAAGACGAGTTCGGGTTGGTAACAGTGCACACAGCACACTAGAAAGAGGAAGATCGCGCGGTATACGATCTACGGATCGTGTAAAATAACTGATGCAAGATATCTTACATTACATACAAATATCATACATACTATACATATATATATATATATATATATATATATATATATATATATATATATATATGTATATATATATATATATGTTATACCTACATACTTATTTATAAACCGGTAAAAAATTTTTAATTATTATTTTAATATTTTTATATAGAAAACAATGTATTATTGAAACTATTATTATTGTCCAAAATAAAATTCAATGATAAATGCGCTTTCTTATACAATCTATAAATTAAATTCAATATGTTTTAATATTTATTCTTATTTGAATAAATTATTGTAGGAAAAATGTCAGAACACAAAAAGAAATGCAGACAATATTATACCATCACCATATAATAGCCAGCTCCCGATGTGCCTCATTTGCGATAAAACATTTTCGAATGAAGCTATGAAGCCATCCATATTGTTAGAACATTTACAAAACCCCAAATCCCCATAAATTATCCCCATTTAAATAAATTTATCCCCATAAAAAGAATCATCAATGTGTCATATTTCCAACGTTTGCGAGAAAACTTTGAGAAACGCCGAACTTTAAAAGTAATGTTTACAGCTTGTCACAAGAAAACACAGATGGACTTTGTGCTTCATACAAGTTATCACTACTAATTGCAAACACAAGAAAACATCATACAATTGGAGAAGAATTAATTTTGCCTGCAATTGCAGAGGTAATCAGTATTGTGTTGCACAAATCTCCATTAAACGTAATTAAATCAGTTCCTCTCAGTAATGACACTATTCAAAGAAGAATTGAAGAAATGGGTGACAATAGAGCAGAATTGTTATCTGAAATTTTGCGAATTACAAATTTTTCTTTGCAAATAGATGAAAGTATGTTACCTGGAAATGAATCATTACTGCTAGGATATGTTCGGTTTGTACATGATGAACAAATGAAAGAGGAATTATTATTTGCATATTAACATATTTAGAAAAAGATACCAAAGGGGAATCAATATTTCGAGTAATTGAGCAATATTTTATTGACAATAATATTCCACTTAACCTTTTTGCTTGTGCGACTGATGGAGCTAAAGCTATGATATTAAGCTCTAATTTAGGTTTTTTAGGATTTCTTAAAAAAACTGTACCAAATATTACAACCGTTCATTGCATCATACATCGCCAACATTTAGTTGCCAAAAATATAAGTGAATCTATTCACGAGTCAATGCAGCTTGTTATTACTGCAATAAACAAGATTAAGGCTCATTCATTGAATGATTGGCTATTTCGTAAGTTGTGCGAGAAAAATGAAGAACTACAGACGTTTATTACTCCATACTGAAGTTCGATGGCTTTCAAAAGGGAACCCTTTTCAACGATTTTATGAACTTGATAGTTCATCAAGAGATTCAAAGATTTGTATGAATTGGAAGTTGCTGATTGGATAATAACGCCATTTTGAAGTTATGAAAACGCAGGCCCGGTTTTGGAAAAAGAATTAGTCGAGTTGCAGAATGATATCGACTTAAAAGCAACATTTAAAGAGTCATAAGAGTTTTGATTGCAGAAAAAAATCATTGACCACTATCCATCTTTGTGGAAAGTCGGGAAGAAATTATTAATAGCTTTTCCAACTTCATATTTAGTCGAACGAGGATTTAGTGCTGTTTGTCAGCTTGTGGCAAAGCAAAGAAATATACTGGATATTGTGAAACGTGGCGATTTGCATTTGTTCCTCACGAACATTGAACCTCAATTAGATAAATTGATAACTCAACATCAATCGCATCCTTCCCATTAATTATATATATATATATATATATATTATATATATATATATATTTATTTATATAGATTTGGGGGGCGTTATTAACTTTAACATATCAAAGGTGGGCGATGAGACAAATTAGTTTGAGAAACACTGCTGGTAGATGGTAAAAATAAGCTACCGTTCTCCTGTAGATGGCTCTGGCAAAGTCATCACACTAAAAATCTGCCTCAAAACCTACCCTAATAGTGGCTCGCCAACCAGGTTAAAAACTGTAAGGGCTCCCTACACTTGTTTAAGGCCAAGACGCCAAGCACAAGTGTAGGCAGTGGGAGGAGGTCCAGGTCCTACTTAGGACTGTAGCACCATGGAGAAAAGAAACCAGCATGGTTTTCAATATATCCTACATGTTTGAAACAGTTGTAAATGGTACTTTGCGGGATTTTATTCCAGGCATCGTCCTTAACCATAAGAATTGCAACTAGAACTGTTATTTTAGAAGAAGAGCAATTTTGATTATAATCAAGGTTCTTTCTAAAATTGCTTTTGAGTGACCGTATTATTCCTTGATCCATTGGCTGCAAGAGTGATTTTGTATTTGGTGGAAGGAAAGCAAAGGGTTTATAGACTTTAAATCAGTAACTTTCGGATACCCCGGGCAATTATCAACCTGCAATAAAATCTTTGTAATCTTCACCAAATCGCGATCCCAATTTCGAAGCCACTTCGCACAGTCGCAACAGTTCTAACGTCATCCAAGCTTTACGGTTATTTGCATAACAGACTGGCAATGATTTAACACTGCAAAAGCACCTTGTTTTTTTATGTTTTTCAATAACGAGCAATTTTCTTTTCTCTGTGCCGCTATCTTTTGGCAACTTTCCACCACTACAATTCTCTCCCTTAAATTTTAAAGTTCTGTCCAGCATGGATTTAAAAAGGCCAGTTTCATCTGCATCGAAAATCTCATTATCAAAAAATGGTTTCCATAGATTTGGCCATAGAATGGTTAACCAGTTTGCTGTAGAGCTTTGATCAACAGAGGAGGATTCACAGACAATTTTTCCGCCACAATAATATGTATCATTTTAAAACGACTTATCCGGCTCGCAGAACAGAGTTGAGGTTAACAAAATGTGAAGCAAAAACATTTACCTTTTCCTGTAACATAGGGCCTCATCTGGCCAAAGGGCTAACATCTGTCATGATTTTCGAAGCCTGTACAGATTCAAAGCAATTGAATTGAACGGTTCCTTAATCTGGTTCTTGTTTTTAAAAATCGTTGATATAGTCGAATGGCCAACACCAAATTCCTTTGCGAGAGATGAGTTTGATTCTCCATTTTCTAGTCTGCATATAATCGCACCTTTCTCTCCAGTGGTAAACGCTGTCTTTTTGTGCACAAATCACCAACAATACGTACCGATGTGCTATCAATTCGACACTGAGAATCAAAACAAAAACAAGGCACGCGCCACGCATGCAGCAAATTTCGTTGTAGGGAAAGGGGTGGGAACAGTTTATTATTTATAAGCCGGACATAATTTGCATTGTGCGCGGACGGTCACTAAGAGGGACATAATTTCTAAAGTTATAATAAGCGGCATGTCATTTTAAACGAAGTCATTACATCGCAACGTTGCTTTAAAGAATTTAATATGAAAATCAAACTTCACACTGCAATTACTTCATATAAAGAGGTTGGTCAATACAGGCGGAGTCATAACGGATTCCACTGTAATTGTATTGGAGGAGCATAGAGTCTCGACAAACATCCGCGATGGAGTCCGGTTCTTCGCCATCGCCTTTACGTCCAGCCAGGTTTTCTCATCCAGAACTGTTATTTTCCATGTTTGCTCTGGTCTCCCTCTATTCCTCTTCCCTTGGGGGTTCCCGATTTTGGCAATGATGTGGTGGTATTGTATGGATAATACAATACGGATATTACGATGTAGTCAATAATAGAGTTGCCTTGGACCTAAAAAGGTGTAGTCCGTACATTGATGCACTAGGCAAATTATGTCCGGCTTATAAATAATGAACTGTTCCCACCCTAAACCGCCCCCACACCTTTCCTTGCAAGGAAGTTTGGTGCGTGCGTGGCGCGTGGCTTGTTTTTGTTTTGTTTCTCAGTGTCGAATTGATAGTTCATCGATACGTGTTGTTTGCTTAGGCTTCGAAAATCATGACAGAATAATGTTGATCAAGCGTTAATTCATGGCTAAAAACAAAGGTATAGGAAACGGCCCTATGTTACAGGAAAAGATAAATGTTTTTGCTTCACATTTTGGTAACCTCAACTCTGTTCTGCGAGCCGGATAAGTCGTTTTAAAATGAGACATTTTATTGTGGCGGGAAAACTTGTCGGTGGATCCTCCTCTGTTGATCAAAGCTCTTCAACAAACTGGTTAACCATTCTATTTCCAAATCTACGGAAACAGTTTTTTGATGATGAGATTTTCAATGCAGATGAAACAGGCCTTATTTAATCCATGCTGGACAGAACTTGCTGGATAACACATGGAAAGAATATTGCCGTAGTTATCACTGCCAAAAAATGGGGTTGTATCAGGCATACAATACGCCAAGACCACCACATCATTGCCAAAATCGGGAACCCCCAAGGGAAGAGGAATAGAGGGAGACCAGGGCAAACATGGAAAATAACAGTTCTGGATGAGAAAACCTGGCTGGAGGTAAAGGCGATGGCGAAGAACCGGACTCTGCTCCTCCAATACAATTACAGTGGAATCCGTTATGACTCCGCCTGTATTGACCAACCTCTTTATATAAAGTAATTGCAGTGTGAAGTTTGATTTTCATATTAAATTCTTTAAATGTTTCTTGTTACTCCTTGGAGGAGCATAGAGCGTCGACAAACATCCGCGATCGAGTCCGGTTCTTGGCCAGCGGCTTGACTTCCAGCCAGGTTTTCTTCTGAGTCGTAATCTCATCCAGAACTGTTCTTTTCCATGTTTGCACTGATTTTTGCACTCTATTTCTCTTCCCTTGGGGTTTCGAGTCGAGAGCGATTTTGGCGATATTGTGGTGGTCTTGGCGTATTGTATGCCTTACCCACCCCCATTTTCTAGCAGTCTACGGCATCTTCTTTTGATGTATTACTCGCAACAGTTCTTGGTTGGAGATCTTGTTAGGCCAGTAGACACCTATGATTTTGCGTAGGAATTTGTTAACTGCCACCTACAGTTTGTCTTCAAGATATTTGGAAAGGATTTTTTTTCCAGGTTTCGAGTAATTCTAGTTTGAGTAATGCCAGCTAGGATTTTGTTTAAATTTGTTACCCTCCAGTTACCACAGATTGTTAGATCGCCCCTCTTGGGAAGTTTGATGATTCTTCCCTCTTTTATACCGTACTGTAATTGTACTATGCCTATAACATCCGAGCAAGTGCAAGCAATAAATTGGCAAAGTTTTATCGCAATCGGAGGAACGGTACTGTAGCGCATACAATACGAACAAACATTCATTTTTACATTCATTTTACATTCATTACATTAGTAAATGATCATTACATTCCTGATACAATCCCAAATATTTTAGTGTTGGAAGCATACCATTAACAGTCTAACGAGAAACAGCAACCTGCGCCCTGAAGAAGGCCAAAACCGAGATGGTGGTTGAAAATTAAAGAAACGAGACCTACACCAGCCTCTAAGGAAGAAGAAGTACAGACTTACCCAACGAAAAATCAATAAAACTGTTTCCATTGTGCTTGAATGTTTTATATAAGTTTTCTTTCTCAATTGAAATAAATACCTCTTTTTATGCATTGCAGACTAAGGCGTCCCGCACTAAGGGCTAAGGGAGCCCGCGCACTAGGCGGCCACGAATTCCTGGCTGCAGTAGAACACGCCTGATTGAACCAGCAGCCAGAGCGAGTGTAGTGAATACATGTGTCTGCCGTCTCTCCACGCAACTGTCGTAGCCGCCAGACGTATTTTGTCCATATCGCTCGACGAAAGTGTCACAACTTGATTGGCTGCTCAAATATTTCGTCTGCCGCAGCCAGGCTGCCTAGTGTGCAAGAGACCTAATTCAACGTAAAATCAAAGAGGTAGAACTTCTTATGATATCGTAAATCCTTCATCTGAATATTCTTTCTCAATTTACATAAATTAGTTTTGTGCCTATACAAGTTAAGTCATTCAAAAGTTTTATTGTGTTAAATATGTTGTTAGTACTTTTTAAAATTAAACAAATTGAGTTAAAAGATTTGGTAGAATAATTTGTCTCAGCCATTTTTTAATTAAGAAAAAAAGAACAAAATTATAATAGTTTATAAGTACGGTCATTTAAAAATTATAAACTAAAGAAATATATAAACACAAAGTAACAATAAATATAGAAAATACATAAATCAGTGACTAATAAACCATCTGTTTAGATTCCAAAATTTCTACTGCCAAAAAACGGAAATTTTTCGAATATTAAACAGACAAATTAAAATATATACATAATAATAGGTCATGATGAAAGGAGATGAAATAGGTAGGTTCTATCGTTTAATCCCAAAGTAATTAATAAGTTTTGTTTCGAAATGTGAAAGCAAGAAAATGGCAACAATTTCCTTTTTTTTTCAAAATATTATTTACAAAAAATTGTTGTCGAAATTTAAATGTACGCTGAAAGAACAAGCATTCCAAAACTGCCAATAATAAATAATCCTGCTGGAACACTTGATAAAAGCCTATACCTTTCATCTAAAACAAAAATATCAAAACATTTCTGCCTAATTAATGTCAAATCTTACCAGTCATAAGTGCAGATTTCTTGCCAAAAGCCCAACCTAAAGATCTATGTACTGCCATTTTCCATTTATTATATCTAGCGTTTCGTTCTGAAAAAATCATTTATCTTCAGAAACAGAAAATCTAATTTTATTTATTGTATGTGAAGGATGCCATTATTATAATTGTGTGTAAAATTATCCAAATCGTGCGTAAAAGTCCAATGTAAATCAAACGGAGTTTCATTATTAAATGATTTCTGTTTGTTGTTACTATGGCAACAACTGCCGTCACGCAACCAAAAACATAGATGTAGTGAAAATAAATTTGCTGACGTAGGTACATTAAAATTTAATTAATTTTTCTTATTTTGAATCAAGAAGTCTTGACCTGTGTTAACTTAACTTAACCATAACCTGACTTAACTTAACCATAACCAAATCTAGATTAAATTTTGGGTTAACCTAGAATACATTGACAACGACCAAATAGTGTACCTTTCCGTCACTGTCCGTTTTTACTAGTCAGCAATTTTTGCCACGGAGGCGCTAACACGTGCATAAAAGCCCTTCTTTACACACTTGTATCATAAACTACTATTGTTTATATCTTACCTTCTTCTGTTGTGGTAGGTAAAAATGTATCGCTATGCACAATTTCTCTATCTTTTGCAGTTAAATCCCAAACTTCAATGCCTTTAGCTTGCCCAGCCGCCATTGCTACACCTAAAGCAGTCATATCTTGAGATTGAGCTCTAAATACCGGTATTCCACTAATATCAGCCTAAAATAATTTAAAAATATTAAATAGTTGTCCATTTAGCTTATTTTAATTAGTGTTAGTAAAATGATTCATTAATAAAAATCATGTATAGACTTACCTGAAGCTGCATTAGTAAATTATTAGTCGTTAATTTTCCATCGACGTGTAGCATAGATAAAGGTATTCCGCAATCCTTATTCATAGCCTCTAAAATATCTCTAGTCTGAAAGCAAACAGCTTCAAGTGCAGCCCGAATTATATGCTGTTTTGTCGTATAAGCCGTCAATCCACATATTATACTACAAATACAAATATATTAGATGATATTAACGATTATCATTATTAAAAGCATATATATATATATATATATATATATATATATATATATATATAACAATTAAAAGCTAAAATTGCGCTAATAATTATTTCTGTTATTACGTAAAAGAAATAACATAATTTTAAAATTGTGGAATAAACTTGCTTACTAATAACGATTAAGTTTAATTTAGAATTAAAATAGAGAGAGAAATATAATTTGAATTTTAGGAGAGAATAGAAATGTTGAATTATTTTGTTTATGCTTTTTTAATATAAATAAAAACTTACACACCCTCTTGCATCTTTTCGCCAGTATGGTGCATAAAGTCCCTTGAAAGCCGGAACAAAATATACATCCCCAGTATTAAATACTTCTTGAGCTAATGATTCTGTGTCTTCCTGCACGTCTTTAATTAAGCCCATATTGTCACGCAGCCAATTTAGTGCTGCGCCAGCGATTGCAACGCTCCCTACAACACAATAATTAAGATATCTATATTGGGTAATGAGATTTTAGTTTACCTTCAAGCGCATATATAGGTTTATCGTCCCCAAATTTATAAGCTACAGTTGTTACTAGTCCATGCGTCGATTGCACCCTCTTAAAATATAAAAAATTAGAAAATATAAAATATAATTTAATTTTTAAAACTTAAAAAACTTAAAAAGAGTCAATAATTATATTATTACCGTTTTTCCAGTATTATATAATAAAAAGCACCCGCTCCTATACGTATTCTTAGCTTGCCCTTCGTCGAAACAGTTTTGCCCTACTAATGCGGATTGTTGATTACCTAAAATCTAATAAAAGTTTTTTATGAGCGCTTTTAGATATTTTTTTGTGGATGTATTACCCCTGAGATAGGTATGCCATCAAGATTAGTCCCTTTGACGTGTCCGTAAATTTCTGAACTGCTTCGAATTTCTGGCAGAATAGCCGAGTTCACATTGAATGTATGCAGTAATAGAGGGTCCCAATGCAAAGTCTCTATATTCATTAGGAATGTACGCGATGCATTTGTTACGTCCGTTATATGAATACCACCATTCGCACCACCAGTTAAATTCTAGAAAAAAATGGTATAT
Source organism: Phosphuga atrata (assembly GCA_944588485.1). Classification (NCBI taxonomy): domain Eukaryota; kingdom Metazoa; phylum Arthropoda; class Insecta; order Coleoptera; family Silphidae; genus Phosphuga; species Phosphuga atrata. Next base: position 50,111,439 of record OX155896.1, on the reverse strand, counting down.
TTAATGATTAGAATGTTTTGTCTTTATTTTTATATTTATGATCGTAAGAATCACCAGAAATGTGTGTATTTTTAAAGTTGCATTTGTTTAGTTATTTTGATATAATTAATATTAATCAAATCATCTCCTTCTGAGAAAGATTCTCAGAAATGAGAAAGAGAAGGCTGATGTTCTTCGGTCATCTGGTGAGAATGGATGATAGCAGATTAACGAAAAAAATCTTCAACATAAGTCAACAAAGGAAAACACCCAACTCTTGGTTAGAAGGAATAAAGAAAGACCTCACAGAACTTAAACTTACAGAAATTGACTCGATGAACAGGGATAAGAACAGAAAGCCAATAAATTAATTTGAGGTTTTCAGGAGGCTCCAAAAACTAAGACCAACAGGAAACTAACAGCTGAACATTTGGCGAAAAATGGCAGCAGGAAGGGGAACAGTCTTAGAGAAGAGAAAGAAGAAAAAACAAAATATGAAATAGAATTTGAAACGCGGTCCTTAGTTGGCCAATTTCGTGTAAATAAATAAAAAATATTAATTCTGCTTATATTGTTCTAATATATGAACAATTATTTTAATACTTTGAAGAATTTTCGTACATATTACATTATCATTTTGGGGTTCAAAGGGGTAGTGTAAGCGTACAGCACGACAACAGTAATTGTCGCACAGCCTCCCCTACCCAAGTCCGACTCTCACCTCCACGAACGGCGAACCCTGGTAACCTGGTCAACCTCACCCAAGATAAGGTAACCAACCCAATGAGGGTAAGGTAGACCAGGGCCAACGAGAGCGGGTGAAATTGCCCTCCGATAAGGGGGTTGGGCGTGATGCTAACGACCTCACCCCTGAAAACATCACAGTTACGAAAGCCGGAATAATTTTGACGAACCCAGCAAATGACGCGGAGCAAACTAATGCGACTTCTTTGCTGGACATTTCCAAGCGCTACAGCCCAAATCGAGCCTTGCACACCCGGATGCCTTGCCTTCAGGCTTGCCAGGGCATTTCAGAAACACGGGTCGCAAAGAAAGTATTTTTGGAACAACCCGGAGGAGGAAGACGAACTGTCAGGTCATGCGCAAGGTGGACCGATAACGTAGCCAAAAATGTCATGGTACTCCTAAAAACAAGATGCTGGAGAAGGTCAATTAATGACCGAGAATGTTGAAGGCAAGGCATCCGGGTGTCTAAGGCTCGGTTTGGGCCGTAGCGCTATTCAAGAAGAAGAATACTAAAGTATATACATTTAGACTATATAGTATAGACTATATAACATATCTAATATTGTGCTACAATGAAGAAATTGTATATTTTTTTTAATTAAATTGAAACATTTGTTAGTTGGAGTTAATATTTTAGATACATCATATTGTAATTTTTTTTCAAATAATAATAGTAACAAACTACATAGCAATTAGCAATTACATAGCAATAGGATTGTACGAGCATGCCTCCGATTAGATCTAAGATCAGAACGGAATAAACTAATAGCAAAACCCTGGCTTCCAACCAGTGAACAACTGCAGCTAAGAAAGGAAGAATTCGAAAATAAAATTGAGAAACACCTAAAACTTATGGAGATGGGAGATATGAGCGCAAATACCAAGGAAAAAATATCACAAAGAAGGCAGATGGAAAACGAAACTGATGATTATAAAGCACTTAACAAACAAATCAAAAAAGACATACGGAGGGACGTACGTAAATAAAAACCCCAAATTGATTGTAGCCACAATTACAAACAACTCCAATATGAAAGTGCTAAGATCAAAACTTTCAACTGGGAGATCAAGAATGTCTAAGCCCAAGATCAAGCAACAAATTGTAACATTGAACGATATGAACGAGGTGGACATTTGTCTCGATGAAATAAGATCTGCCCTGAAGAGGATGGAAAATGGTAAATACCCGGGAGAAGATCGCATCACAGCAAAGATGATAAAGCTGGGGGGTAATATATCCGAAAATTCAATACAAATTCTGCTAAATAAATGTATGCGTGATATGGTAGTTCCCAAAGAACGGTGCAATGCAGAAGTCATTCTTCTGTTTAAAAAAGGTGTTACAACAAATATAGAAAATTATCGCCCCATCAGTCTACTGTCACAATTATACAAACTATACACAAAATTCATCTATCACCGCCTAACGAAGAAATTAGAGTTCTACCATCCAGTATAACAGGTAGGATTTCGAAGCGGCTACAGCACCATCGACCATCTGCAAACACTGTGTACTCTAATAGAGAATGCCACGGAATACAATGTTCCCATGCATCTAGCGTTTATTGATTTCCTTAAAGCCTTTGATTCGGTAGAGACGAAGTCAATCATAAAATCATTATGGAATGCCAGAATGGACTGTAGATATACTGCCATCATCAAAAATATCTATACAAATGCGACGCTTCATGTTAAAATTGAAGAAGGTCTAAATACCAACAAAATAAATACAGGGAGAAGAGTACGATCTCCCCGAAATTATTTACATTGAGCTTAGAAGACGTCTGAAAGAAACTTCATTGGGAGCAAAAAGGTATCAAAATTGATGGGACTTCGCGACCTCCTCTTCGCGAACGACATAGTATTAATTTCTGAAGACCCAATCGAGTTGGTAGAGATGCTGCAACAGCTAAATCAAACATCCAGCAAGATTGGGTTAAAAATGAACATGGGCAAAACAAAGATCAAGAGTCCAGAGATTCCCCACATTGTGCTCAATAAGGTAACCATCGAATGCATGAACCACTACACCTACCTAACTACGGATTAGTCTTACATGAGCTGCGTATGGTAAACTAAAGTACATCCAGAGATCAAAGATATACCAATAAACCTAAAAAAGAAAGTTTACAAGTTCTCCATATTGCCAGTAGCTGCATACGGTTTAGAAACTATGAGCTTGACAAAAAAAGAGTTCCGATCGACTAAACGTAACACCAAGGGCCATGGAGCGATCAATGATTGGGATTTCACTAGGAGACAAAGTCAGGAATGAGATTATCAGAGGAAGATCGAGAGTATCCGACGTTATTGAACGCATAGCGCAGTTAAATTGGTTCGGACGTCGCAAGACTAAGCAACAACAGATGGACTGGCGACCTAGAGAAAAAACAAGGAGCAGGGGTCGCCCATAAAAAAAGTGGTTGGACGGTATTAAATCGACCGCTGGTAAAGACTATCGCAAAGCCCAAAATCGGCAGATGTGGAAGACATACGAAGAGGATTATGTTCAGGAGTGGACAGAAACAATTATTAAAGTAATCGTTAAAAGCATTTCATTGATAGCTTTTATAGGTAAAGCAGGAGTATCCAATATGTAAGAAGATTTGCAAGTTTCGTGGCGAAATTATTTCAACTAATTTTTCTTATTTTGGTTCGGGGGGTCGAATTTTTACCACGTATTACATGTTAGGTGTTCAGGTTTCTTCTCCCTGTTAGCCCTTTTTCTATCTATATTATTAATTAATCGTCTAGAAAACGTCTGGAAGCAAATGACAGATGATTTTCTTCTTCAGGTTTCCTTCAAATATGTAACGCCAGATGGTTTTTAATTATCGAAAATTATCTTAGAGTAATATTTGAAGTTTCCATTGAATTATTTCACAAAACCTACGTTCAAGCCAGTTTGCTGAATATTCGCATTTTATCTTTGATTTCAGCAAAGTTTTAGTAACATTCCTTAAGCTGAAGATACTTTACCATTTAATTTAGAAACAATTTATCACAATTTTGCAAAAAAAAAAACTTATTTTGCATAACAAACTCTTCTGCCGTCACTATTTTTTAAATAATTTTGGTTTCAGCTAAGTTAAGTGAAAATTCCTTCAGCTTAACATTCTTAAATGAATTTTGAACAAATCTCTCAAATTTTCACAAATCTTCACAAATTCTCACAAATCTCAATTTTTGCAACACCCTCTTTGGGAATAACAATGTGCTGATCGTTTGAAAATTGCACAAATTTGAAGAACACACTTTTTTATTTTGGATTTACTGCTTGAATTTTTTAAGTATATTTGGTTTCAGTAAAGTTTTAGCAAAAAACCTTTCAAGTAAAGATTCTAGACTTCATTTTGCAAAAAAAAATGTTTCGGACTAACAATGTTATGACCATTTGAAATTGGCCGGATTTGAAGGTTTCGGTTTTGAATTTTGTTGAAGATTCTTAATTTAATTTTGGACTTTGATTGAATAACGCTTCTGTTGCTTCAACTAATAAAATTGTTTGACTTGACTGTTTGGTCATAATTTCTTCTGACTGACGAACATTCGCCTGTAATATAAAATTTCTGATTCGAGTTTACATTACGACAAGCGGTCGTTGTACTAAGCGCGGCAATATTAATTCGTTATTTACGTAAAAAAAACAGAAGAATTGTATCAAATGTATCATTACAGGTCGCGCACTGTAATATTCAGTTCGCCTCACTCACTGATAAATGCTCGACTCGAATGTAACGTTATTATTCCCGGTGAGGGAGCACCTTAATATTAAAAATATTTGTATACCCAAATGATCCAAGTATCAACGGTTCCAAACAAACAAGTCCCATTTCGTACTGCTTTTCTGATAACTTTGTACTCGTCCATCAACCACCTTAATTTTAAAGCGCTAAAGTACGGAGATACGGGAAGACCACAAATTTGCTTGAAATGATTCTTGTTATTGTCCGGTAACTTCGCCAAAATTTGATCCACCGTCGATGAAGTACGTATATCATTCCAAACTAAAAAATAATAATATTAGAAAATGTTTTAATATAACTATAATTATTTCATATTTAAATAATTAATTTGTTAATTAATTATTTAAATAATTTATTTGTTAATACCTATGGCGTTATGTAAAGGATTTCCTGTGCGTTTATCCCAAACGACGGTTGTTTCTCTTTGATTTGTCACTCCTATTGTCACAATATCTGATACATTACAGCCTAAAAATAATAAAAATACATAAATAATTTAATTTAGTCAATCTAATGTTTAATCAATCAAATGTTTAATCTAAAACTTAAGTCTAATTCACTTTATTCTACTATTTCATGTAAACATGTGTAAAAAGTAGTTTAAAAAATATGAATGCATTATTGCGAGATTTGTATTAAGCTACTTAAACACGGTATAGAAAATTAGCGCATGTCCTGTTATAATTTAACTATAGCTGTGACCGCTTCGTATAGGCTAAAACTATTCGTATAGTTGAACTATATGAAGCGGTCACACAGCTATAATTAAACTCTAGCAGGACTGTACGCTAGTTTTCTATACCATGTGTACGTAGCTTTAATGTGAGAAAATATGATTCTAGAGCTAGATACTAGATTTTCTAATCTATATTTTCATAGACTATAGTTTGTATTTGTCACTCTAGGGCTGTCCTGAAAATTACTTTTGGTTTTTCTTTATTAGAATACATTATTTCATTTTATAGTCAACTAACTATAGCCCGGGACGCTCTCGTGGATTTTGATATCAGACAAATTAAGTCAGGTCAGCTATGTTTACCAAATATTGATTAATTTGCCTTTTAAATTGTAATTATAAACTATTACCCAAATGTCAGCTGTAAATTGGTACATCTACAAATGAATATTATTTTTTAATAATCTCTTTTAACTGAGTAGGGAAAGATATTTCGTTCTGGAACCACCTCCACCTCATTCCATTCATAAATGCTCGGCTGAGCGGGGGTGGGGGAAATTTAATTCTACTACACCTCGTAGTAAATTTGTAGCTCCAAAATAATCAGCTTTTAATCAGCTTTAAAAGACTAGAAGAGTGTGAGGTCTATGTTGCTCCAAGCTAAACAGGGTGTAAGGTCTATCTAACCCCACGCTAAACAGGGTGAGGGGTCTATGTTGCCTCACGCTAAAGAGGGTGTGATGTTTATGTAACCCCACGCTAAACAGGATTTGAGGTATATATGTAACCCCACACGTGGGGCTGGATGGCCGGAAGTGGGAGCAGGAGTGATGGATCGGAAATGGGGCAGGGGGCGGGGGACAGGAAGTGGTCTAGATCAATTTTACTACGAGGTCAAGGTCAATTTACTGCGATCAAATTTATGAATTAAACTTCCCCCACCCCCGCTCAGCCGAGCATTTATGAATGAAATGAGGTGGAAGTGGTTCCAGAACGAACTATCTTTCCCTACTTAACTGGATTTACATATAGAAAATGGTAGTACATCCATTTCTTCATTTTTAAAGAAAAATTTAAATACCAATTTTCACATCTCCAGTTTTTGAGAATGGTAAAACCCGTTTTTCTCTATTTTGTAAGAGGAATCTATCTATTTATACTATTGTAGCATATTCGGTTTCAGAGATTTGGGTTATAAAGACAACCAACTCTTCACACAATACAATAAGTAAGTACTCACATTTATTTTCTGTAAAAAATATGGAAATGACGAAACACAAAATTATAACACAATAAAAGCATCCATTATTTATTAACATAATATAAAAATATATTTACCTTTAGAAACATTTTGAATGCATGTTTCAATAGCTCTTAAAATTTCTTTGGGATCTTGTTCGTGCCAGCCTTCCTCAGGTACAATAGGATTTATATCGACAGCATGTTCAATCAATTCTTTGGTATGCGTAGCACGAAACACACAAAACTTGATGGTTCTAGTACCAGCATCAATAACTCCAATAAGCGGCTCCTTTCTGCTGTCTCCTTGAGACATTTCGAAGTATGCTAAGCTAGTTGTACTGCAACGGACAGAGTCGACACACCTGCTAAAGTCCAATGTTTAAATTACACTGAGAGAATTACTTATTGTTTTATATCCTTATTAGATTTTTTATTATTATTTTAAAATAGAGATTAGATTATAAATTTATTGTTTTGGTATGGAGAGCAAGGGTACATTGTTTGGCTCTACGCTATAAACGAAAGTGATGACCGGCTTTTCTTTTCTACACTTGTTTTACAACTTTTTTTCTAATAAATAAACTTCACGTAATCAACATACTGAATAGATACTGATAGACCACCGCATGTCGTGGAGTAATACACAATAATTTTATAATTTAGGCATTTGCTACAATATTAAAAACCTGTTTTGCTAGCCAAGGTAAAAGTTTCTCTATTTTTTGGTTTGGCTATCAATTCCACTTTACATGTAGTGTCTATAATAGCTGAGTTAATTGGCTTTCTGTTTCTAGATTGTTCCGGTTTAAACTTCTTTAATGTCACATCATTAATTGTATTATAAACTGTTAATCTTTTATCAAAAGACACAATTTTATTTGTTTTGAAAACCTTACGTCAATAAATACAACCATAAATGATAATTAAAGTTAAACACTATTTTATTATATTTAATAAACGTAAACTTAAAAACATGTATAACCTTTGAAATTGAACAAAAATGTCATTAATTATTTATATATTTCTGTTAAATTAAAAATACATTATATAATATTTAAACTTTATTCTGGCAATCCCAATTGTTAATTCCAACTTTCACTAAATTATAATTTTCAAATAATGCGGCTTCGGAAAATGAATTCCCGAAAATTGAAATCATTTTAGAAATTCAAAAAACTTATATTTTAAATCATTTTATCTACTTGCACACCAAAATGAACACATTAATAAGTAAATTATTGTATCTATAATAATATATGTGAAGGATGCCATTATTATAATCGTGTGTAATAGTTTGCAACTCGTGCGTAAAAGTGCAATGCAAATCAAATAGAGTTTCATTATTAAACGATTTCTGTTTGTTGTTACTATGGCAACAACTCACGTCACTAAACAAAAAACATAGACGTGGTGAAAATAATTTTTTTGACGTTTATTAAAATTTAATTAATCTTCCTTATTTTGCATCAAGAAGTCTCGGCCTATAGGCCTGGATTTATATGGCTCTAATATAACTGAACCTAACTATAACCTAATCTAGAATAAGTCTAGGTTGACCTAGACTTCATGGACAACGACCAAATAGTGTTCTCGTTTTTCCTAGTTAGCAATTTTTGCCATGGAGGTGTTGAGCTTTCTAAACTTATTGTGTCAGTGATTTGAAGTTTTTTTTTTGTTGTCAAAATTACAATTTTTCAATATTATAGGTAATAAAGAGTTTTTTTTTGTAGATTCAACGGTATTTTAACAAGCTTCGTAGATAAAATAATGTATGATACACGAGTGTGATAGGCGAGTGTGTTGTAGTATTCGATGATTTAATTAAATTTTTGAATATGTCTAACTATTTTCTCAATTTATCTCAATTTATTTATATTAATAATTTATTTATATTCTTTCTATTTGCTAAAGGAACCCTTAAGCCCTATTTGCTAAGTTAACCCCTTGCCGCTTTGAGGTTCATATATGAACCAAACCATAATAACTTAAATATTTCTAAGTTTCAAACTAATTTTCTTGTTTTATGCACACTGGGTCCAATTTATCCCATACGAGTTTAATTTTATGTATGAAACCGTAGTTTAGGAGCAAGTTGTATAAACTACATCGTTCATAAAAGTCATCTAACAGGTACGAACCGGCGCAGTGTTAAATCTCAGTGTTAGCGCTTGAAAATATATACTCAATGAAAGAAAGCAATGCAAATTTTGGTATTAAGTCAAGTTTTTATTGTTTTATCAAGTAATAATTACCTTTATGTGGTTGTAACTGAATGGAACAAATTTGGCACAATATGCAGAAATATTATTTCTTCATATGAGCCTTTTTTGTACCAACATGCATTAAATCTACAAATGTAGTCAACTATAAACTATTTTTTGATAACTGGTACACGTCTTTGTCGTCAGTAACTTATCTAACTAAGAAGGCTACTTTACCGTTAGGCACAATAAAGGCCAATACTATTCCAGGGTACTATGTTGCTACAGAAAACGATTTAAAATAAAAACGGCCAAGTGCGAGTTGACTCGCGCACCGAGGGTTCCGTACAAACTTGTAAGTAAGGTATCTTTAGGAGGACCTAACTGTATGCAACCCATATGCTTCTGGTGCCTGACAATACCACGCAACACATTAGTGTATTTTCATAAGTTTCTAATAGTAAATTCGCATTGTGCTGCAAGATACCGCTTCTTGCCAAATTTCATGATTCTAGGTCAACGGGAAGTACCCTATAGGTTTTGATTCCCATGTGAAATCGCAAAATATGCGACATAAACGGTCATATCTTTTGATCGCGTTGACTTACAAGTTTGATTTTTTGACAGCTGAAAGAGACCACAGACCCGAGTATTTGATACAAATTTCAACTTGTTACCTCTACGCGTTACTGAGAAAAATAGTCTTGACAGACAGACAGACGGACGGACGGACAGACAGACAGACAGACGGTCAAGAAAGTGATCCTATAAGGGTTCCGTTTTCGGTACGGAACCCTAAAAAAGAGGAGAGGTACATCTGTTGAAGAATTGGCCACTGTATAAGATATGTCAAATGATATGATATTACATGTTTCTTTGGAAATTTGGAGACAACTTGGCTTCGACCTATGTCGGAAGCAAACCGTCTGCTGAAGTTCGACGTTACAATAAAAAAAAGAAAGGTGTTACCGAACTGTACCATGTCCAAAGGCGGTGATGACTTATAATAGACACATGGGACGAGTGGATCTATTAGACGGTCTTCTTAGATATCAAAGAATCCAAATTAGATCCAAAAAGTTTTATTACCGCATATTCAATTTTTTGTTGGAAATGTGGAAATATCTTCATATTCAATTTCAAGAACAAATCAATCGATTATTCAACTTTTTACAACTGCGCTCAAGAGCAATGTGAAAATCCCAATACGAAATTAAACAAAGTTTATATAGATGAATCCAGGAAATGTTGCTGGAAGAAATGGTCCTTTGATCATCTAGCTTTCTATAAAAAATATCGTTGGCAACTTGCAACACGCAAAACGCGAACTGGAGTTCGCGTTTTGCGTGTATATTTATTGTGGAATAAGGACTTGGTGGACCAAGTCCTTATTCCACAATAAATATTTTAATCATTTGCCAGATGGATATGAAGATGAACTTGATTAAACTGGAGAAGAAATACGTGGTTTAATGATTTTACTTGTGACTTAATGACATTTATTTAATAAAACCAATTTTGACTGAATTAATTTGAAAAAATGTTTGCAACGCAGAACTAGAAAATCAATTATATATAAATCTATAATAATAATAATAAAATAAATCTATTCTTTAATATGTTCGATATGGTTACATTAAACGCGTGGCTTTTGTACAGGCGCAGATTTGAAAATGCCGTGGCTGCCTTTAGGCTTGTCGCACACTGGGTCCGCTCTGCTCAGCTCACATCAGATACGATCGGGTCCGCTCCTCTCAGCTCATTCATCATTTTTCCACATATTGAATCCGCTCAGCTACGTCACTTTTACACACACTCAATCCCCTCCCACCTCTCCACCGGGAGAGTTAAATATGTGCTGCTATCGTGATTGCATAAATGCCTTAGTGCATATATGAAAACGTTAGTGTTGCGACTGCGTGAACCATCCGCCAGCATCCGACCTCCGGCCTAGTAATCTTGACAAACAGAGGATACGGATCGGAGCGGAACGGAGCCAAGCTGAGCTGAGCGGACGCAGTATGTGCGTTTCTATTTAAATACACGGGTTTTATATTTTTGTAGGATGAAAGGCTGAGCTGAGCTGTGCGGAGCAGACCCAGTGTGCGACAAGCCTTACTCGATTGTAAGTGCGCGGTAGGTGAATATTTGTGCCGTGCCAATAAACCTCAGACGAGTAGTAAAAGTATTCGACCATGGAAAATAAAATTCAAAAATTAATAATATTAAAAAAAAGCAGTAATGCCATCTCAGGACGTTCATTTAGATAAGATAGATCATTGGCCTGTCTGGTCCACTAGACAACGTTGTAAGGTTCTGAATGCAATGGTAGATCATTCTCATGTGCCGAAAATGCAAAGTCAACCTATGCCTCAGCGATAAAAGAAATTGTTTCAAATTATTCCACAATACATATTTTTTCTTCATATTTTTTATGTTCATGATTCAGTACTTTTAATATACCAAATGTGATCCAAAGAGGAAGTGTAAACCTTCTATAACTATTCAATAAAAAGATCATTAAACAGAATGCCATATTCGAAACTTCTGAAGCAACTGGTACGATACAATCTCAACTCCAAAAATACCACAACAGGGTGTAGATGGATTAGAGAAATAAGCGAGTATCTGAAAGAAATTGGTCTTACACTAGAAGATACCACAGACAAGATAAAATTAAACCAAAAAATCAACACACAAATCTCCGCTTCCCACTCACAAAGAAGAAATTCACAACACGGGTACTTTCAATTAAAGAACGGGCACGAAGATGAGAACGTATGAAAAAGTACTGGGAGGAGCGCAAGGCTCGAATAATCACCTCAAAGAGACTTAGTTAATGGACTGACTAAAGTGATCCTATGAGGTCATAAAAGAAGAAGAATAGCTAGTGCATTATTCCCGATAAACTTTGATATTATTCAATAACTCCCGTATGTCCCAGGCAAGATTGATCTCATCTATATTTAGACAATATAATGTTACGAGTTTACCTATGCAGTTTTGTATTTCTGATCTCACAATCAGTCGAGATTTATTATTACAAGCCCAACCAAATGAAATGTCTGTCTTGGTGCAGGAGAAGTAAAAAGTAATTTTGGACATTGTTTATGTGATAATTCCAAAAATATATGGCTATATTTCGTATTTGCACTAGTATTTGAGATGCAGGCTAATTGATATAAGTGTTCTGCTATTTTCCGCTTAACTCACGATTCGGCCGTTTGTCTAATTGTCTACTAATATGTCAAAGCTAGACTACATTATATTTGTTAGTCTAATCTAGAAAGCTCTAATTTGATTTAAAAATAAAACCTCTTATATCTGCCTCGACTATTTAGTTTGCATGCCTAATGTTATCTCTCTATTCTTGTCCAATCTTGTCTATCTACATTCATTGTCTGCCTAGTCTTACTTATCTAATCTTCTTCTCCATCTATTATTATCTATCTAAAATAATCTGTAGAGTCAACTTGTTTAATATTTCATATATTAGTCATTTTATTTTCATTTTTTAAGCGACATTTCTTTACATTAAAAACATAAAGCAATATATGATTTAACAAAAATTTAATTTAATTAAAATTTAGTTAATCTGGATGTTAACTGGTACAAACCTGAGCTTTTTCAAATGAACTTTGATACCGATTTGAACTGTTAGGAGGAGAGAAGGATGCGGCTCGATAAGTTTCAATTGATTGAGAACGACCTTTCCAATATTTATATTTGTGATTTTTACGAGTCGAGTAAATATTTACTTAAATCATGTTATCCTTTATTTACTAAAGTTGTTTAAATATTTCGTAATAATCTCCTTCCTATTTTAATTAAATTCTTTGTAAATAATGTAAATAATTATATTTCCTTCAACAAATACATATGAGGAGTTGAAGTGAAAACCGAGTTAAGTGCTTAAAAATTCATTCCGCTTTTTTTACAAAATGTAAGGTAAAAGCTAAGCCCAGTAACTTAAAAACCAAGCTACGTTCAATAAAAAAAAACGATAGAGAGATGTTACTAGAGCAGAGAAACATCAAGAGGACTGAGAAATTTAAGTATCTCGGCGAATGGATTGAACCCAACTTATCAAAAAGAGCATCATTATCCGAGAGAGTCAACAAGTTAGGACTAGCCTATCGACTGACTAAGAACACTTACAACAAGAAATGCCTGTCACGCAACCTGAAACTTAAGTACTACACATCAGTCTTACGACCAGAAGCCCTGTATGCCACGGAGTGTCTTTCATTGAACCGAAGACGTCTGGTAGAGAAATTGGAAATCAGAGAGAGGAGAATCCTCAGGAAGATCCTAGGCCCGGTAAAGGGAGATGGGGAATTCCGAAGGCGGCATAACTCTGAGATCTACGAACATATTGAGATGCTCTCTGACTGTGCAAAGAAAAGAAGGGTAGCTTTCTATAGCCACGTTGCAAGATTACCTCCAAACCGACTAACCGTCTGTTCACCTTCTGGCAAAACAAGAAGGTTCGTACCACTTGGTTGACAGAAACCGAGAAGGATATTAAAGAACTGGGAATAACAGATCTCCAAAACAGACAGTCTGTGAGACGCACCCTAAAGGAAGTCCGTGGATTTCAGAAAAACCTCGAATGAAAGGTACGCCCTGGACAGAAGAGAGCAAGGAGGTACACCGGCAGAAGATGCGACAATACTGGGCAACGATCAAAGTCCAACAGTTGAACAAGCGTCGTCCAAATTAGGCCTATTCGAAACAAGAAGAAAAAAAACGATTTCCTAAAAATATTTGAATTGGCACTTAACTCGGTTTTCACAACTCCTCAATAACGTTATTTCGTCATTTATATTATATCTCACTCGATATAACTGATATAAACCTTATTTATATTACATCAATCGAAATAATTAATGTATTAATATCCACTTATTTGTGATTATCTAATTTATAATCTTTGGTGGTTATCAAATTTATAATTTATGATATTTGGTAAGGCAAGGGTGATACAGGGTGCGGCAACACCCGGACCACCCGGGAATCGAACCCAAGCCCGGGCGACTTTCACTAACCGTCCGGTCTGCCCACCCTGAATGAATGCAAAATGCGCTACCGGGGTGGCGCATACTAAAAGCCAAAGCGGAATAGGGGCGTGCGTGGTGCCCGTGATTATCCGCATTGCTGCAGACGCACTCTGAAGCTGTCAGTTACTCTCTCCATCATGACTTGAGATATAAGATGGATTTCCTAGCTTATTGCTTATCTCTGCTTTCAAGTAATCCCACAAAAAAAATCACACGGGGTTAAATCGGGTGAGCTGGCTGACCTATTCGAGAAATCGACGACAAGGAAACATTCACCTCAAAATATTCAATGATAACTGGGATGTATGGGCTGTGGCACCGTCCTGCTGCAACCAGACGTTTTCAAGAGCTCTCATAGTGGAGGTGCAAAAAACTTTTCAATTATGTTGGTGTAACTGCTAGAATTTACAGCAACTACAACACCACCTTCTTCAAAATAATGAGGTCCAATGATTCGTGATACGTTAGTATGAAGAGGCCTTTTGTGGGCCTCTCGAGACTCGAGGGTTGTTTTTAAGTAGAAAAAAAGCTAAAGAGATATAATAAAGAATCAAAATAAAATTTGTTGTATAGAGAAAACTTGTCTTTTTATTTATATTTTAAAATAAACCTCCCTTTTTTGCCGCACCCTATATAATCTAAATGTGTCTAAAAACCTTTTGGGGGTATATCTAAAAAGGATGTTTTTTAAAGTTCTAACTTAAACGGAAAATAGTACACTTTAAAAATTACAGTTTCAAATAGTAGCAGCGGCCTTACGAATTTGAAACTGTAAAAACTACAATGAAAGTTATCGTGTTACAAATTGTTTTTTTGTTAAAATTGCATTTTCAGATATTAAAATTTAATTTTTTTGCTGTAACGTTTCACTCTACTAAAAATAATTTAAAAATTACAGTTTCGAGATGTAATATTTCGGTGTTCATTTCTCATACTCAACGAGTAATAGCTCAAACTGTAATTTTTAGTTCGAAAATTAAATATGAAATATTGTGTATGAAGTAATAAACACACCACAAAAAAATCGTAATTTTTACAGTTTAAACTAATAATGAATACATATTATATGATAAAAATAAAAAGTTACAAAATATTAATAAAAAATATTTTAACTTTTTATTTAACTAAAAGTACTTTTTCAAACTTTAAAATTCACAGCTTGGAATTATAAGATTTTTATTAGTAAATAAGTTTTAAAAATTACAGTATGCGACTACAATCTTTACAAATTTGTATTTGTTAAGGACCCACGTTACTATTTAAACAGTAATTTCTAGAGTGTACTTTTTTACGTTCACCCCCGAGACGGACAAAATATCGGTTAGAGTAAACTAAATGTTTTAGATTAAACGGTTAGACTAAACTAAACTTAAAAAAAAACTTTTAACTCAAAGTATTAGGGTAAATCTAATATTGGTAAACACTGATAGAAATAAGAGATAAATTACTAAAAATTTCCATGTCTCAAAGAAATAGTTTTAGATAAAATTCATCCATGGTGAAAAAAATCGAGTACCTACCTCACTGTACGCGACTCGCGCTTCAAGGGCTTAAACACAAATACGTTTTTTTAGAATAGTTCCTACGCTTTCTATTCCGTTTGGATTAACTTTTATTATCACGTGTTTAGCTATTAAAGAGATTTTGTGAACTGCAGTCTTACAATTCAGGAAGCAACACGTTACAAGAAACAACGTCATTATTATAACGTCATATAACTTCGTGGAAAGTTATTTTGCGCGAAGGCTACCGCGTCGATACTGATTTACATTATCAAGTTATTTCCTACTATGAATGTTTAAGCATTTTTTTTCAATTGTTCTACGTGATATTTTTTATTCAAGTTCAAAAACAGTAACACAGGTATGAGTATTTAAAACAGTAACCGACTCAATTAAAAAGCGAATGTACATAAATTATTATAAACCACATTTCAAAATAAGACACAAGTCTTTAAACCTGCGATTTTTTAATATATGATATGTTTGCATTAATATAAAAAAATACGAAATATTCAACATACACGTGTTCTCTAATAAAACGCAAAACGTCTTTACTTTTACAACAACTCCAAAGAAAATGTACGTAAATTTAAACTTAATAAAAAATAGTTTACTGTTTTAATGTAACACTCATCTGGCGATAGGTCTTCTCAAATTTCATATATTCTTGGACAAAGAGACAAGATTAAAAGACTAAAATATATATATATATATATATATATATATATATATATATATATATATATAAATATATATATATATATATATATATATATATATATATATATATATATATATATAGTTATTAGTAAGTGCAACAGATTGAAATGTGAACTTCGATAGAATGTTTAATAGAAATTCCTGTTTAATTGAAGTGGTTGATAAACCCGTTATCAGTGTATTTACACTTATCGAAATTTGTTATACATGACCTATTAAAAGAAAAAAATAATAATTATATTCTTATCTTAGCTGTAATGATATTTACATATTTCATTAGATTAATTCTTCGTTCATATAATTATACATACAATAAGAAAGCACCATGAATTAAGGATGTTTGGGATGGACATTCGGAGACAAAATATGAAATTTACCAATTTTAGCATATTTTAGCATAAAAATACAAGAAATCAATTGAGCGATGTAAACTAATAATTTGTTTAGGTGTTGACTGTGTATTTTTCTTCTAAACTAGATTATATTAAATATGTGATATATTAAATATGTACTATTTTAAGAAACAAGGTTTCCCAAAATTTACACAAGATTTAAATTAAATAGAAAACAGTTTTTCTTAAATAAATTTTAATTTCTTTATTGGAACATAATGCACATAGGGTTATAGGGGTACTATAGGGTTATATTATATTATCTAGGGTTACGTATGAAATAACATATCGGACATATGGCCTCCACGACTTTGCTGACAAATACGAACTCTTTTTTCAAAATTTTCCATCACCATTCCGCATAAATGTGGCGGAATTTCATTGATACAGCGTTGAATCCGTTCCTTCGATGCACGGGTGGTTAGAGGCTTGTTGGCATAAACTTGTGACTTCAAAAAACCCCATAGAAAATGATCAGCCTCCAGCCCAAAATCCGCACCAAACAGTGATTTGATCAGTGACCAAACAGGTTTTCTGAACCCCAAATCCGGAAATTTTGACGATTGACGAAGCCGTCAAGGTGAAAATGAGCTTCATCGCTTAATTTTAAGAAATAATTTTACTCGAAAACTCAAAATTTTAAATTTTAAATAAAAAAAATGTTAATAAATTTTTTTTAAATATTGTTCAACAATGAAAACGCGATTTTTTTTATGGTTAGAAACACTATACCTCACAAATGGCTGCTAATTCAAATCTTGCGTAAATTTTGGGACACCCTATATTTTTCAATTTTAATAATTACAAAGCGCGACATTTGTCATCGAATGTACCTTCAATCCAAAGTGCTTTGCTGCATAGTTGCCACACTTTTACGGTACAAATTCGTTTTAGACAGAAATTCAACGAACTTTAATCAGTATCTCATAAACGGTGTAGCGAATCAGATGAAACTTTCCAACAGTTATTGTGAATTCATTAAGCTACTCATATGATTCTTTTGGAAATTTTGCCAACTCTTTTTGTGACATTTTTTGTCTCTTTTTATGCCGAGAATGCAGTGTGCTCATAAGACGCCGTGTAAAAACTGTTCAACTTTGAATTGCAATAATTATTAAACGGTTTAGTGAATTGACTTGAATTTGTTTCTGTTATTTCCTACAACATCCTTAACTATCTGTAGAAGTTCCATAACTTTTTTAGTATATTGGTCAACCTCCCGAACATCCTTAAATATCATATTTGATGTGTTAAATACTGCTTGAACTGGAAGTATTCACACTTTTTGAACATTGAGTGTATCTCATTTGCAACTATTGCTTTTTCACTTATTGATTTCCTTTTTTATGTTTTCACTGGCTAGACATATGCATTTCAATTACGTGCAAACAAATCCTCGCAAAATAAATCCGCAAAATATATATTTTTTATAATATTTAATTAATTAACAACAATTTACTTACTTAATTAATTAAGTCCAATGAACATAAATCATGAACAAGGTGAATAAATTTTTCGATTTTATGAAAATTCAATTACTGAGCCAATTTCATTCATGTTGATTAAATATTTTTATCTAATATATCTGCTATCGATAGTTAGTTGCTGATTAGATATGTTAAAGAGACACATTATAATTCATTTTTATTCAGGAATATTTTATAAATATCATAGAAGATAAAATAAATATTTCATAATATATTCAGATTATTTAAATATAACTCTTCAGCAAAGCCTACACTAGAGCTTCTGAATGCCTTAATATAGGCCTTAATTAATATTTAATCTAAACTTTTTAGCACTGCTTTATGATTAGATATGTTAACGAGACAAATTATAATTATTAATTAATATATAATTTTTATTGTGACATTTTCCAGAAAATAAAATAAATACATATTTCATAGTAAATTAAAATATATTTCAATTAAACGCTTCATAAAACTACACTTCTACCATTATAAGCTTCTGCAAATATCAGTCTTATCATTGGTAAAACAATTTTTGTGAACCTCGGAAATTGAAGAGATAACATACACGGATCACCAAGAAAATTGAATAAAACTTTCAATCAAATTTAAACAAGTTTTGTGCATGAATTAAGCGGGACAATGATCGTTTTAATACTAATCTGGAGAAACAATGCTAGAGACATATTCGAGAGGTCGCGCTACCGCGTTATTGGTGTGGATTTATCTACTCCGTTAAAACCTAATCTAACCATCTCGAACCATCCATTTTATTCAAATCTGTAGCTGTGGTGGCGTTAGTACGTAAGTAGCCAAGTTTTACAACTTCTAGTAGAATAATAATTATGAAAGTAATCTTTATTGTTACCAAAAGAAACAAATGGCAATCCACGATAAGGTCTTTCTGGCCTTCTGGTAAATTTTACAATGCATTTACTTATACAACAATTTTATAATGTGCAGCAATCAGTGTTAGTTATGTTGATTCAATATGTAAGATTATTGTTATAAATAAATATGTTACTACAAAAATGTTACCTAACAAAATAAGTTGTTTCATATAATTTGATAGGCTATAACTGATCCCCGCGCTGGGAAATCGACGACCAGGAAAGAACTCTCGTAACACTTCCATAGACATGTTGAATACATGAGACCTTCCATATTGCTGATACCAAATATTGGTAATCAGAGTTGAGCAATTTCATCCATTAAGAACGTGTGTAGTAGCATCTCCACATAACGTTCACTATTGACAACTATTGCGTTTCCCATTCCATCTTCAAAAAAATACGGTCTGACAATGATCATATTCCACAAAATACATTTACTTTTTGAGAATATTTTCGGCGGACCAGTAACACAAATTTTGTTGGTACCTCTCGCCATGCAATTGAAAATGTGCTTCGTCACTCATAATTATTTTGTTGACAAAATTATCCCCTGTGTCCAAAATCCATCGACTGCATTCTAAACGTGAATTTGCTCTATCGGAAGTAGTTTTTGGGCTTTTTTACCATATCTAAGGCCGAAAGAGTAAATCCTTCTTTAAAATTGTTCTTACCGACTCACGTAAAATTCCTACTTGTTGTGATAAACGTAGCACGGATTAATTGGAATTCTGTTCCAAATTAGCAAATAATTCAAACAATTAAAAAGCAAATTATTCACTTATGTTCAATGTTTCCTCTAAGCTGCGCGGCCGCGCACTAATTTTTCATTGCGCACCCGTTTTTGTACTCCGCGTACAATGGGCTTGTTCATCTTGGCAACAAAATTTAGAGGGCCAAACAAATTTTTGAAATTGGACGTTCATACGTCAAACGAAATCTCTTTTGTTTACGTCATCGAGCGTTTGCTAGGTTTGCTTTATGTTAACACGTTCTGTGCGAGGAACGACTTCGTATACTTTAGTCCTCGTATACTTTATTAGAGAACGGGTGTCGACAAAACGTGGCCTGCGTTTCGACATGGATTTGGGGCAAAATTACCCGCATACAAACACAGCACCCACCACAAATCACCTACTCTGCTTAACGTACAAAACAGAATTTGGAGGTATTTTGAAGCTAACACATGGAGAGTGAATGGAGAGAAAGCACTGTTCTCTCAAAAAATCATTATTTTTATGTAGAAGTTATGTTATGTTATGTAGAAGTGGTGGGTGGCACTTCTCAAGAAGGAAATACCTCATCTTACTGAACAACATTGCGTTGCACACCGAGAAGATTTGCGTTTGGATGATGCATGGAAACATGTATCTCTTATACAAGATATTGAGACCTTGCTTAGGACAGTTTACACTTTACATGTTCAATAGATCAGGAATTAAAAATTTGAAGAATTGGCTACTGTTATGGATCGAAATTGTGTAACATTTAAATCAACACGTTGACTGCAACGTGTGTTTGCAATGACATCTCCCATCCGTGCCGCTATAGGAAGCGTGCTGCTGCCTTATGTTCATATCTTTATTACGATCCTCACTTATCACCTCGATACTCTGCATGAATCTTTGCTAAGTACTGAGTGGTATAACATAAATTCTCTGCCCTATTTTCTTTTAACAATGAAAAGAAAAAGGAGAGAGTTCTAAGTGAGTCATATCGCAGTGAAAAAGATATTTGTTACGATATTCACAAAAATTCAGATAGCAGCGACGATTAATTACTGTGGAATATTTGTACAAACCCCCCCCCCCCCCCTTTTTTTTTGCACATCTAAAACCTTTCGAAGATTTTTGCACAATCATTATTTTGTGCCGCGCAGTCAGCGAAAAAATTAGAGGGAACATTGCTTCTGTTCTAGTAGTTTTTTTCCTCTGCAAGTTTAGTGTCCTTAAGACGTTGAACGCTATGCGAGTCATATTTAACTCACGCTACTTTTGGTTGAGCAGTCGGGTGAGTGAAATGTAGATTCAACGTTCTGCGAGTTGCATAAGGTTCATATTTATAACGGTAATCAAATACAAGCTTGTTATCCGTGACCTCCCGGTCAAATTAATTTAGACTAGATTATTCCTCCAAACTACTTGCTTATCTGTTTTAAGAGAACTAGTTACATATTTTGATGCTAAAATAATATATTTGTTAAAATGGATCTTCTTCTTTAAGTGCCTATCCTCTGTGGATGTTGGCTATTACGTTGATCCAAATCACTCTATGTACTGCCGCTCTCGATAGAGCTGTTGATGTCATTCCGGTCCATGTTCGTAAATTTTTCAGCCACGCTATTTGTCTGCGTCCTGCTGAGCTTCGGCCCTCTATTTTCCCCTGTAGGATGAGTTGAAGAAGGTGGTATTTTTCACCTAGCATATTATGTCTAAGTATACCAATTTTCTGCGCTTGACGTTTGGTAGGTATTCTAGTTGTCCACCGATGCGTTGCACCACATCTCAAATGCATTTATACGCCTACATGAAGTATCGGTTAGGATCCACGCTTCTGCTCCATATAGGAGGGTCGAGAATACATAGCATTTTAAAATTCTTATTCTGGTATGGATGTTGAGAGATAGGTTGCACAGTATGTTACGCTTCTTGTTAAATTTACCTCCTGCTTTTTCGATTCGGCATCTTGTTTCTCGAGAGTGATCCCAGTCTTCCCAGTCTTTATTCAAAGTGCAGTCCAGGTATGTAACTGTCTCGGCTACTGTGAGAGCTACATTGTTAGCGGTAAACTATAGGTTTCCGATGACGTTTTAACTAATAATTAATATGTGTGTCTTCATACAGTTTATCTTCATACCATATCTGTTGCATGCAGTCTCTACACGGTCTATAAGTCTCAAAATTCCTTCAGTCGTATCTGCTATAAGGACAGTGTTATTATCAGCATATCTTAGGTTATTTCTTCTTGTGTCGAATAGACCTACTTTGGACCACCCTTGTTCAACTGTTGGGCTTTGATATTTGCCCAGTATTGTCGCATCTTCGGCCGGTGTAACTCCTTTCTCTCTTCTATCCAGGGCCTCCAAGGGGTACCTTTCCTTATGGGTTTTTCCTGAAATCCACGAACTTCCTGCAGGGTGCGTCTCACAGACTGTCTGGTTTGGAGATCTGTTATTTCCAGTTCTTTAATATCCTTATCTTAGGTTATTTATTATCTCTCCGTTTATTACAACTCCATCCTCCATGTTGTCCAATGCCTCTTTAAATATATGTTCTTAGTAGTACACGTTGAATAGGAGGGCCGACAGTATACAACCTTGACGCACTCCTCTCCTTATATTAAACTCTTCCGATGTTTCGTTTTCGACCCGAACAATGGCTTTTTGTTGCAAGTATAGCTTTGATATTATATCTGTGTCTCTGTCGTCAATTCCTAACTCACGTAGGATTGAGATGAGTTTACTATGTTGGACGTTATCAAAGGCCTTTTCGAAATCTATGAAGC
This sequence comes from Phosphuga atrata, assembly GCA_944588485.1. Lineage (NCBI taxonomy): Eukaryota > Metazoa > Arthropoda > Insecta > Coleoptera > Silphidae > Phosphuga > Phosphuga atrata. The sequence continues at coordinate 50,089,311 of OX155896.1, read as the reverse complement.
ATGCAAAGACGTGTTCGTTGACGTTCCGTGCTCGTTGAATCATGACCTGCATGGAGAATAATGCCTGTCGTGTGCCAAGTCCCTTGCTGAAACCAAACTGTGTGTCGCTTATTCTCTCGTCGAGACTTCTATATACGCGTGTTTGAAAGATATTAGGGCTTTTGGGCTTTGTTGTTTTTTAGTCGTTTGATAGCTGATTCTACTTGCTCCTGTGTAATGATAGGCCTTCCTCACCGACCTCTGCGGGCATATTATTGAATTTTCCGTCTCCGAAAAGTTCTTCCATGTACTGCTTCCATCTTGTGAGTTTTTTGATCAGTCTCGGTAATGATGTTGTCATTCGAGTCCAAGATTATTCCTGGACCCTGCCTTTGATATCTTCCTGTTGCTTACTTTATTTTCTTATGAAGACAAAAGCTGTCGTGTTTTTCTTGTAAGATCTTGATTTTGACAATTTTTTCCTGTAGCCACCGTTCTTTAGCCTCTTTAATTGCTCTTAGAACTCTTCTGTGTAGTTCCTTGTATTTTACATTGGATCGATGATATGATCAGCAAGCAAAACGAAAACCATGGCTTTCTCAGGTAAATATCCAGTCAGGACAAAGATAGTAGTCGTAAATGATATAGTATTGGAACAGGTAAAACACTTTAAATATTTAGGCTGCAATATATCTTATGACCGAAGCAAAGACATAGAAGAAAAAATTAATAAATGCACACATCTGCGGAACTAGCAGAACATTAAAGAATAAAACAAGAAAAGATACACAAATCAAATTTTGACGATAGCTGTACCAACCCTCTTATACGCTAGTGAAAGATGGACAACAACGAAGAAAGTAGAATACAAGCACAAGAAATGTAATTTCTAAGAAGAGTGAATGGTTGCACAATAGTGAATTATAAGAACGGAATTAAACATCTTTAATATAAACGAGAAAATAAAGGAAAATAAAAGTAAATGGAAAGAACACATAGAACAGATGCACGAGAAGAGGATACCAGCCAAAGTCAGATTCTATCAATGCCATGGGAGAAGAGATATCGAAGGGCCGAGAAAAAGATGGGCATCGTAACAGGCTCAGTGCCTAAAATCTGAAGTGAAGAAGAAGAAGAAGATGGATGATACAATGGATACATATCAATAAATAAGTAAGTAAAGTAAAAGTTGTATGAAAATATAAAGTTCTTAGAGTTTAGATGTTTGGTGCTTAATAAAAATACCTTCAAGGCACAAATAAGAATTACAATGCTAGAGTCTGCTTACATTTTTCTGTGGCATATTTTCTGCCATGCTCATATTTAAGACTTTCATAGCAGTTTCCGGGTATTACACATCTCTGGTGGATTCGGTTTTTTTGTTTTAGAGAAAATTTTGCTTCCATTTTAGCTTCACCTATGTCATCTTCTGCTGTAATTTTCACTTTCCACTTTTAAAGCTTTATACCATTATTGCTCTCTTGTGCCATAACTTCATTCTTCCTTAGTTTAGCTTTGGCAACTTCAGGAGGGCAACTTTCATTTTCTGTTGCACCTAACGTTTCCTAGGTGTGTAGATGGAGGTTGTGAGCTACATATAACTCATGCTAGCCTTGACGTTTCATAAGTTATATTCGACTCACTTCTATAACTAAGAAAAAAATGGTCTGTGTCCACTTTATAAATTCTTAATTTTTTTTTTTTGTGAAGTAAAGATTTTTTATTGTAATGTGGCGTTCAACGTGTTTGTGAGAACCTGTACAATGATATTTTTCGACCTATCTTGCAATTGCCTTGCAATTTTGCGGGTCTGTTAAACTGTTGTCGAAACCACCTTTGAGTTTGAATAATGGAGTTTGATCTAATAAAATGTTCTACACAAGCAAACCTTTGTTCAATCGGTCACCGATCCATTTTCAAAAAAACTTGAAGGTTCACTGAATATTAGACAGTTAAAATCATGGCAAATAAGTCTTTACTTATTTTTGTTTTTATTGACCCTTTTGAATCTATTAGGACGTATATAACCAGGGCCCTCCTTTCCACTGGGCACTCGGGGCACGTGCTCAGAACCCCACAATCGAAGGGGCCCCCTAGTTCCTGCCAGATCACCAAACGATAACCGATATTTACCAAAATTACCAAAAAACATATTTAATTCGGAAAAATCAAGCGATAATGAATCTGACTACAAGGACCTATATCAAAGAACAAAATGTAGAAGTCCAAGACGTCAGCCCAACTGAATGGAAAAGAGAAATTCAATGTGTAAACGTTTCTTCCCATAATTAATATCCTGAGTATTCAGCTAAAACAGCGTTTAAGTTCGTATAAGAACATTAGTTAACATTTTGGTTTATTTTTTCGATTGAAAAGTCTGAATTCCGAGGAGTTGAGACAAAGTTGCAAAGAATTTGCTGAAATCTCTTAATGAGAAAGAGTTGGAAATGGAATGTCTGCATTTAACAGAATTCTTGGAAATATATTCCTTCATTTTCAATATATTTCCAAGTATTCTGTTAAATGCAGACATTCCATTTTCAACACTTTCTCATTTTTCTTTCTATTCTCATAAACTAATAGTATATTGGAAATATATCATCTTATGAAAGTAAAAAAATTGAAGATACTTCCAAATGAAGAAATGTTGAAGATATTTCCAAATGTAGAAATCGCATTCAGATTTTTTTTAAGCATGATAGTAACTAACTGCAGTGGGAACGTTCCTTCTCCAAATTGAAAAGAATAAAAAATTAGTCAGTTTGCCGCTGATGTCCATTCCAAATGTTACATGTATTGCCCAGTCAATGGACCAAGGTGTTATAGAGGCCATGGAGAGACTTTAAAGGAAAGACCTTATGCTCCAATTGTTAGGAGAATATGAGTTCATGGGGTTTTGGAAATGTCTGCACATAAAAGAAGCAATTTATGTCATAGCTCTTGTCTCCAATAGTGCAAACAAAAAGAATATGGAAAAGGTATTTGATAAAATAATGGCATTAGAAGACACTGAAATTGAGAAAGAGGATGAATTGGATGATCAAGAACTATTATTATTATTATTTGGCTTTGAATTTGTTCTTTTCCTTCATTTTACTGGTGCTACAGTCTCAAACAGGACCTGGACACAAGTATAGTTTCAATTTTTTTTTATAGTTTGAATGACAAAATTTCTTAGTTACCAAAATTTGGACAGACAAACAATTGCAAAGATTTACAAAATATTTGATTTGGTTTTGAATTTGGGTACAGACAAATTTTCTTAGGAATTTTCCAAAATTTAGACAGACAAACCAATTTAAGTTGCGGTGAAAAACTTTCGTGAAATTTTGAAAATCCGCGTTTCAAAATCGTGTCCTAATTATGGAACCTTGAGGAACCAAGATATAATTTTGAAAAATCGCGTCTCAAAATCGTGTCCTAATTATGGAGCCTTGAGGAACCAAGGCATAATTTTGAAAATTAGCGTCTCAAAATCGTGTCCTAATTATGGAGCCTTAAAGAACCAAGGAATAATATGCTTAAAAACATAGATTTTGAAAAACTGATGAACGATTTTGCCCATCTCAAATCTAGAAGGGTAGTAAGCCTTCAATCAACATAGATTTTTGAGCACTAACCTGTGCATTATAAAAGAGTTACTTTCGTGGATTCTATTATATCTATTCATTTAATGAGACTATAAATTAAAAAAAAAACTAGAACTTTGCTTATCTACTTTCTTTGCCTATTCTAACAAAAGTGCTCTGTCAAGGTCATAGGGGCCCTATTATTGTAATGTGCCCAATGCCTCCGATAGGTTAAAGACGGCTCTGTATATAACCCATCCATCTGCAATGACTTGGATTTTTATTATTCCATTATTGTGTGAGTGGGACAAATATATCCCAGCGTCAGCATCCGTATCTAGTGCAGAAGCACAATTAAACATTCAAATAATAAATTAAATCTGGGAGCACAGCAGTGCTCCCGCCAAGTCGAGCACAACCGTACTATCTTTTCTCGAAGCGACAAACGGCACTTTTGACCCCCTGTAACTTCGTTGTGGATAAAGCAGGAAGTTCGAATTTTTAGATATCAAGAGACATACTATAACTGTATATAATATATATATATATATATATATATATATATATATATATATATATATATATATATAATTTTGTAAGTGACACACTCACCTACGATCAAAATTCTAAGGTACTTCTAGCAATCTTAAAAACTTCCAATTTTGAATTTTACTTACAATTAGCCTTTGGCCTATAACGGAAGGAAAAAATCAAAAATCCCGAAATTTCATTATCCATTAAATGAAAAATAATGATTATTAAAAATTAATAAAAAAAAATTAAAATGATACATTTTGTCACTGATCATCAAAATTCTAAGATACTTCTAGCAATCTTACAAACTTCAAATTTTGAATTTTAGGTATCCTTTAGCCTATAACGGAAGGAAAAAATAAAAAATCCCGAAATTTCATTATCCATAGATAGATAGATTGTAGATAGGTAGGAAGGTACTTCTAGCAATCTTACAAACTCCAAATTTTTAATTTTAGTTAGCCTTTGGCGTATAAAGGAAGGAAAAAATAAAAAATCCCGAAATTTCATTATCCATTAAATGCAAAATAATGATTATTTAAAAATTTCTAAATTTTGTCACCGATCATCAAAATTCTAAGGTACTTCTAGCTATCTTACAAACTTCAAATCTTGAATTTTAGTTAGCCTTTAGCCTATAACGGAAGGATAAAATCAAAAATCCCGAAATTTCATTATCCATAGTTAGATAGATTGTAGATATGGTGGTGACGACTTGTACTGCGACCTTTATAGATCTATTGTACCCCACCCTCCTCCTCCAAGTGTTGGTGTACTTACCCATTTAGAGCGCCTCCTCTAATCCTAATTCCTTTACGAATTTCAGGATCTGGGTGGGATTCAAGGCCTGCAGCTCCTCTGTGTTCAAGCAGTGTGCCCCAAGGTACATTTGTCTCTAGTGGAGTAATGCTCTGCAGTCTTTGAACAGATGTATGGGGGTTTCCTCTGCCGAGCCACAGAATCTGCATCCATCATCCTCCTCTAGGCCTAGGGCCTTGAGATGTTTCCTAAGTCTGCAGTGTCCCGTCAGGGCTCCTGTCAGAATTCTGAGCTTGTTCCTGCTTAGTTTCAGGCAAGCTTTTGTTCTCTTCTGGTTAAAAGATCCCAGCATCACTTTGGATTGCCTTAGCCCTGGAAGTTCTTTCCAGGTTTTCATCCATTTTCCTCTTGTTTCTTCATCTAAACTTTTGTGGATGGTGTTCACACTCATGCCGCAAAAGGGTTCCGGACCAATAAAGGGGCTACTGGATCCCTTGTTTGCTACGTGATCGGCTTCTTCGTTTCCGTCTATACCAGTGTGTCCTGGTACCCAGTATAGCGTTACTTTATTATCCCTGCCAAGCTTGTTCAGCTACCCCACACAGTGCCATACCAGTTTGGATCTGATATTGTATGAGCTAATGGCCTTGATGGCTGCTTGGCTGTCTGACAGGATAGCAATTCGTTTTTTGCGGTAATTCCTGTCGAGGTTAAACTGTGCACATCTTTCGATTGCGTGTACCTCTGCTTGGAAGATACTTGGGGATGTTCCCATGGATTCGAAGTATCTGGTACGAGGTCCAAACACTCCTGCACCAGTGCCTTCCTTTGTATTCAAACCATCTGTATACCACTTGATGGCATTTTACTCTATGTGGTATGCTGAGGATTCGTCGCTCTAATCGGCTTTACTACTACACATTGCTGTGTAGTTTTTCTGGAAGTGGTATTTGCATACCATTTCGTCTTTTGGTACTTCCAGCCAAGGGATCTTGGCAGCGAGGCTGTTTCGGTCTCTGCTCCCGATTATTTCACCTCTGCCCATCGCCGATCTGGCGGCGCTTTCCACCACAAGGTGCAGCGGAGTCAGATCCAGCAGCAGCTCCACTGCTGCTGTCGGACACGACCCCATCGCCCCCGTGATGCAGACACACGCCAGTCTTTGAATCTTCTCAAGCTGTTTCCTCATAGAGGCCAGCTTGATTCTACTTCCCCACGCAACTGCCCCATAAGTGATTTCAGGTCTCACTATCATGGTGTACATCCATTGCAGGATAGTGGGGTTACAACCCCACGTTTTTCCTGCCAGGTTACTGCACACCATTAGGGCGCGTTTGGCTTTACCTACCGCTGCTTCAGCGTGTCTATTCCATAGGAGTTTGCTATCTAGTGTGATACCCAGATACCTTATCTCCTGTTGGAATTCTACTGCCTTCCCATCTATGAGTATGGGATGTAGGCAGTTTAGTTTTCTCCTTCTAGTAAATGGTATCACCGTGGTTTTGCTCGGGTTGAGTCTCAGTCCCACTGTTTGACACCATCTACTAGTTACTTTGAGGCCTCTCTGAACAATTTCACAGAGTGTTCCCTCAAATTTTCCTCTGGCCATTATGACTATGTCATCGTAATGTCATCGTAAATGATCGGCGTAACCTTGACCATTATCCATTAAATGACAAATAATGATTATTAAAAAACTCTTAATTTTGTCAGTGATCATCAAAATTCTAAGGTTCTTCTAACAATGTTATGAACTCCAGATTTTGAATTTTAGTTAGCCTTTAGCCTATAAAGAAAAAAATGAAAAATTCCGAAATTTCTTTATCCATTAATTAAAAAATAATGATTATTATAAATTTCTTAATTTTCTCAGCGATCATCAAAATTCTAAGGTACTTGTAGCAATCTTACAAACCCCAAATTTTTAATTTTCGTTAGCTTGTAGCCTATAAAGGAAGGAAAAAATGAAAAATCCGGAAATTTCATTATCCATTAATTGAAAAATAATGATTATTAAAAATTTCTTAATTTTGTCACCGATCATCAAAATTCTAAGGTACTTCTAGCAAATCTTTATCTCTTCCAAATTTTTAATTTTAGTTAGCCTTTGGCGTATAAAAGAAGGAAATAATAAAAAATCCCGAAATTTCATTATCCATTAAATGAAAAATAATGATTATTTAAAAATTTCTTAATTTTGTGTAGCTTGTGTTTCTTATGTGTAGCCTATGCTATTACCATACACAAAAGTCAAGGGCTATGTCTAAACAGTGCACTGATGGACATTGGTTCTTCAGTGATCACATGTGGTCAAGCATACGTGGCACTTTCCAGAGTGACAAGTCTGGGTGGATTACATCTAATTAACGTCGACTTTGGTAGTATCAAAGATCAGGAGTCTGCAATCGTTGAATATAATCGACTAAGAAGCATTTACCATCCAGAATTGTCAAAAATTGTTATATCAAAGCCTCAGAGAAAAATCAATAGAGACAGAGATTGGGCTTTAAGAATATCAGTAGATGACGGACAAGATACATTACTCGAGAAAAAAAAAAGAGGATGACCTACAAAAAGAAATGAGATTCCATCAAAAACATAAAATGTAAAAAATGCCAAGTCTTGTAATGCAGTACTTTCGCTATAAAAAGTTGTGAGATCTCACGTAAGACCAAGTCAGTTATTTTAGTTAGTGTCTATGGAAGCACCTATGCAACTACTTTGATATAAATTGTTATCTAAACAATTACTTATCAACATTTATAGTGACCGTATCAATATTGGACACCTTTATTTCTATAATAAATATAATGACTTGGCAATTTGGCACTTGGCACTTTCCAGAGTGACAAGTCTGGGTGGATTACATCTAATTAACGTCGACTTTGGTAGTATCAAAGATCAGGAGTCTGCAATCGTTGAATATAATCGACTAAGAAGCATTTACCATCCAGAATTGTCAAAAATTGTTATATCAAAGCCTCAGAGAAAAATCAATAGAGACAGAGATTGGGCTTTAAGAATATCAGTAGATGACGGACAAGATACATTACTCGAGAAAAAAAAAAAAGAGGATGACCTACAAAAAGAAATGAGATTCCATCAAAAACATAAAATGTAAAAAATGCCAAGTCTTGTAATGCAGTACTTTCGCTATAAAAAGTTGTGAGATCTCACGTAAGACCAAGTCAGTTATTTTAGTTAGTGTCTATGGAAGCACCTATGCAACTACTTTGATATAAATTGTTATCTAAACAATTACTTATCAACATTTATAGTGACCGTATCAATATTGGACACCTTTATTTCTATAATAAATATAATGACTTGGCAATTTGGCACTTTCCAGAGTGACAAGTCTGGGTGGATTACATCTAATTAACGTCGACTTTGGTAGTATCAAAGATCAGGAGTCTGCAATCGTTGAATATAATCGACTAAGAAGCATTTACCATCCAGAATTGTCAAAAATTGTTATATCAAAGCCTCAGAGAAAAATCAATAGAGACAGAGATTGGGCTTTAAGAATATCAGTAGATGACGGACAAGATACATTACTCGAGAAAAAAAAAAGAGGATGACCTACAAAAAGAAATGAGATCCCATCAAAAACATAAAATGTAAAAAATGCCAAGTCTCGCAACGCAGTTCTTTCACTATAAAAAGTTGTGAGATCTCACGTAAGACCAAGTCAGTTATTTTAGTTAGTGTCTATGGAAGCACCTATGCAACTACTTTGATATAAATTGTTATCTAAACAATTACTTATCAACATTTATAGTGACCGTATCAATATTAGGCACCTTTATTTCTATAATAAATATAATGACTTGGCAATTGCACAGCAACATATTCTACTAATTTAAATACTTTATCCTTAATACCAACGATAATCTCTTTTTTATTATCACCTAAGCTATTACCTAAGCAAAACTGTTTTGCATCTAATCCTTCTAAATGTGTATTTACTGAAATAAAATTATTATTATTGCTGAGATTTACTTAGTAATCGAAATAGTATATTATTCTTTTATAATTATGTTGCCATGCAATTGCCAAGTCATTATATTTATTATAGAAATAAAGGTGCCTAATATTGATATGGTCACTATAAATGTTGATAAGTAATTGTTTAGATAACAATTTATAACAAAGTTGTTGCATAGGTGCTTGTATTGAGCATATACCTTGACACTAACTAAAATAACTGACTTGGTCTTACATGAGATCTCACAACTCTTTATAGCGAAAGAACTGCATTATGAGACTTGGCATTTTTTACATTTTATGTTTTTGATGGGATTAAACAAGAGCAAACTAGTTATAAACCCTTACCAATTTTGAAAACAATTCGACTTGAAATGGTTAAGTAAAATCAGGGCACTCTTAATTTGTCACCCTTTATATAAATATGGTTACTATAAAAATGTTGCCTAACAAAATGCATTGAAGTTTTACATATTTTAAGAATATTTTTAAATAAAAAATTAGAATATACGAAAAGAAACCGAGAGGCGCCAGTACTGGTTTATTGCTAGCAAATTTTAAATGGTGAATGTAATTAAATTAATAGTATATTAATATTAACACTTTAGGAAGATGACAATGTGACATTTTACTGTAATTAGGAATTGGTGTTAATTTATCATGTAAGTAATTGTGGGTGATTAATTGATTATTAACTTACCAAATTGGAAAATTGTGTGGATTTGATAAACGTATTAGGTGAATGTCACAGTATACTTGAATTATTTAAAGGGGAACATCGATGAGCACAATGCCAATAGTGATAAAAACAGGTGTAAATTGGCAGCATATCAAAGAGACGACCAGATGGAAGAAAAGGTGGAATGGTTCACCTTAAATTCCATGCATACACACAACAAATACATGTTTATAGAACACACAAATTACACGTGTTGCATCGGAAACTGTTTCTCGTCTGTTCACCGAATGTCTCTATTGACTAAACTAAACGCCACTCTATAGTCTTCATAGTTAAAAATTAGATTTTATTTCATACTCATCATTATTTATGACATTTAAGACATTAACCTAACCTCGAAACAATGCCGATGATATAACCTCTGGGTTACTATAACCTCAAAAACACATGTATTTAACAGACAGAAAATGAGTAAACATGGGACTACAGAAATAACAGATCCAGTAGAAGAAATGTTAAAGAGAACTGGTTGCATTAATTTACATTACAAAGTTCAGGTAAAGTTCAAACAAGCTCCTCTCAAAATAATACTATTAAAATATTTGTAGGAGTGTATAGCCGAAACCCAAGACTGGAGAAAGTGTCAAGACCAAGTTTCCGAATTCAAATCCTGCATGAATAGTTATGTAGCAAAGCAACAACAACGAAACTCTTCGTAACATGTCTTCGATCTTCAACTTATTCAAACCAATCAAAATGGTGCTTATAGTCCGCACAGATTTAAAAATGAGTCCAGGAAAAATAGCCTCTCAATGTGCCCATGCAGCTGTGCTCCTTTCGCAATCATCCAAAACACTAACCCTGCGATCTTGGCTGCTAAAAGGACAACCAAAAATTGTCCTTAAAATTGACAAAGACTGTGAGGATGTTTTAAATCAGTTGCATCTAACTGCTTTGAAGAGCAATTTGAATACGTGTTTGGTGCACGATGCGGGAAAGACAGAAGTTGAAAATGGAACTTTAACTGTTCTCGGAATTGGACCTAATAGAGTTGAGGATGTTGACAAGTTAACTAAAGGATTTAAATTGTTATAGATAATATTTATGTAGTGTCTTATTTTCCTGTTTTTTCATTTTTTCCTTGTTCCTTTAACATGGGAAAAAATGATATATTTGGTCTTACCACTTAACATACTTTGCTGAAGAATGTATTTCACACACCCCAACATATTCTTTTTTACTATTTGCTAATTTACTTTTTAATGATTTTAATAATTTTCTGACTTGGTAAGTGTAAATCATTCTACAGAAATAAAATAGATGTTGGTTCATAATTCTTTGCAATATAGTAAATTCGAATACAAATATACTTGTCTGTATCAGTTTATAGCTTTGTTATTACATATCTAGAGAAGTGGAAGCATTCAACATGTAATTTCATTTAATACCTGAATGCAGGGCCATCACTAGGCAGGGGCATATACCCTGGGCCCAAAAAGAAGGGGCCCCAATAACATCCAAAAAATTCATAATAAATTAGAAAATAAACCTACGCCTTTCAACAGTGTTTTGGGAACCTGCCTGAAAATTGTATATTATTTTAGGCAAACCAGTAGATTTATGCAATTCATAAAATTTAGTGTAGGAGGAGACCATTGATAAAGTCTTGCCCAGGGCCCCAAGAAAGCTGGTTACAACCCTATCTGGATGTATATTTATCTGAACCAATCTGATAATCTCAGGGTATTAAAATATTATTTAAATCATGATATTAATAGAGTTTGTTGAAAATATTTAGTTTAAAGAGTATAATTTGCTTTATCATTACTTGTGGGAATAATAGAATAGAAAAATTTCTGAATAATCTATAATATTAGGTTCATTTGTTTCTATTCAAATGGTGAATTCCACAGACAAGACTAGACTAGCAGTCAAGACTGGACAGGCAAGAGTAGGCAGATATGACTGTAAATATAAGATTTGACATATAAGACTAGACATAAAACCAGCCTTCCCTATAAAGGAGCCTGGAGGGTAAGAGACCATTTGGGGCCCTGGAATTAGAATTAGTTTGAAGATTGCCGAAATTTATACATTTAATACTAGCTAAATCTATTTGCGACTAAACAAACACTAGACACTTTTTTGTGTTAGGCCTAGGCCGCACTACGGCTAAACCGCCGCGGTTTTTAATCGTATGATTTTGTGAGTCAAATAAACTAATACAAGCGGTCTCACTTGTGGTTTTTCCTCGCGACTGATTTTAATAGTGTAGTGCAGGGATGGCGAACCTATGACCCGCGGGTCAGACAGTGACCCACACAGACTTTTTAAGTGACCCAGGCGTTGATTTTAGAACTTTTATTATTTCCTTATTAACTTTTCTCAACCACAAAGGTATGAATATTAAATATATCAAAGAAGAAATGTCTTCTCCAATTGTTGTATTTTAAATATGTTTATCTACTCGCACACCAAAATGAACACTTTGATAAGCAAATTATTGGATGTGAAGGATGCCATTATTATAAACGTGTATAAAAGTATCCAAAACGTACGTAAAAGTCCAATGTAAATCAAATAGAGTTTCATTATTAAACGATTTCTGTTTTTTGTCACTTTGGCAACAACTCACTTCACTAAACCAAAAACATTGACGTAGTGAATATAAATCTTCTGACGCATATTAAAACTGATTAAATTTTTCTTATTCAGGAAGTCTTGGTCCCTCAGTCTGAATTTGTCTGGCTCTAAATAACTTAATCTAACCATAACCTATTCTAGATTAAATCTATGTTTACTTAGATTACATCTACAACGACTAAATAGTGTTCCCGTTACTGTGCGTTTTTACTAGTTAGCAATTATTGCCACGGAGGCTCTGAACGTTCTAAGAAACATTCAATATCTTAAGCAGAATATTCCACGTCCTCTAATTGGATTTCATTGTATAATACATCATAAATTTTTATGGGCTTTTTTTGACCTTTATTTTTTGCTCTACACTTCCTAAGTCAAGTTGTGAAACAAGAAGCAAATTTGAATTTTGTAAAATCGTTTAAAAGGGAGAATTAGTTAGCAATTTTTGCCACGGAGGCGCAGAACGTTCTAAGAAACGTTCAATATCTTAAGCAGAATATTCCACATCCCCTAATTGGATCTCATTGTATAATACAGGACTTTTTTTGACTTTGGCCTTTATTTTTGCTCTCCACTTCCAAAGTGTAAGTAAAACAAGAAGGAAACTTGACTTTTGTAAAAGCCTTTAAAAGTGACAACGTCTTCAAAAACGTCGAAAAGTAGTCTTTGACCTATCTCCTCTTTTTCAAGTGATGGCACTGGCCTGGTGACCTACGAGCTAGTAGGAAAAATTTAATGAACAAAATTTGACCCACTACTCAAAAAGGTTCGCCATCCCTGCTGTATGCTTCTTGAACTGTTTAGTGGTTATAAAGGCTAACCGCTCGCTGGAAAAAAACCGTAGTGCGGCCTCGGCCTTAAACTGTCTTTGCGAAACTTATCTGTTAAAAGACCCAATCTTCCGAAAAGGCCGGAACGAACACCATCGTCTTATTTTTGATAACCGGAGGTTGCAACTTCATAAACTGATATTCGTACATTTTTAAATATTCCTCACAACTACCTAGTTCCATTCCCGTGTATCATGATTCTCCCATCGGGTTTCAAAATTTTAAAAGAAAACTCCAAAATACGCAAAATGAAATCCCAAAGTTCTCCCGATGGCATATTTGATATTGGTATGTCTAACCAAAAATAACCGTATGTCTTACCGAAAATAACCAAACTCATATTCAAACTTTCTTCCCTCAGATATAAGTTGATCCAAGGATACAATCGCTAACGATAATTTGATAATTTCGACATGATCTGGAATCCAAAACGTCCCCAAAAATTGATTTCGTGTATGATTTGCACTAAAGTCTAAAACAACACGAAGAAAAGAAATATGCAAGTTGGGATATTCAAGCAACAACAATAACACTAATGACAACGGAACCAACACTCACTGTGAGCGCAATGTACTGTCCCCAGCGGTGTAACATATACGCGGATAAATACACTGAATTCTTCGAGAAGCTAAACGGTAGATTCATCATTGGCTGCGACTTCAATGCGAAGCACACGCACTGGGGATCACAACTAATCACACCAAAAGGCCGCCAAATGTAACAGGCTGCTAAGGACTACGGATGCGAGAAAAAACCTACTGGTACTGGCCAACGGACTATAATAAAACACCAGACCTAATAGATTTCTTCATAATCAAAACGTTGCAGCAAATTACATTAAGGTTGGCTAAGTCTTTGATCTCAACTCAGACCACTCTCCAATCGTGCTAACAATCAGTAACATCATTATAGCTATTAATCAGAACCCAGTGCTTGTGACCAACCACACCGACTGGGACTACTTCAACCATCTTTTGGAAAAAACCATAAACTTGTATGTACCACTCAAAACAACCGAACAGTTAGAGAATAAAGTGCATCAATTCACTACGGCTATTCAAGACGCAGCTTAGAAAAGTACGCCTACCATATAACGAAAACGCATGGGTATCAACTTTCCTAAAGAAATAAAAGACCTGAACACCTTAAAACGTACACTTAGAAGACGTTTGCATCAAACACGAGCACCGCAAGACAAAACCAACCTAAATAGAAAAACGAAACAATTGACAAGGGAGATTAAAATACAAAAAAAACAACTCTATCCACAACTTCCTCTCGGGACTAACCGCTGAGAATACCACAGAATATTCTCTGTGGAAGGCAACAAGGAACCTGAAGCGACCGATACGCAAACCAAACGCGTTCGACCCGCGTTCGACCTAATTACCGATGCAATCCTCAAAAAAATACAGAGAAAAACCTTGGTCAAGCTCACTAATATATTCAATGCCGCTATTCGCCTAAAGCATATGCCAACCGCGTGGAAGGTATCGGAAATAATTGTGCTACCAAAACCGGGCAAGAATCACAATGATATGGAGTCGTATCGGCCAATCGCAATACTTCCGATCATGTCCAAACTCTTTGTGAAGCTGATTATGAAATGTCTCAAGCTAATTATAGACAAATATGAGATGGTGCCTGCTCATCAGTTTGGATTTCGAACCCACCACTCAACAATTGATTAAGTTCACAGAATTACCAACATCATCGAAAAATTGCTAGAAGACAAAAATGTTTGCTCTACTGTGTTCCTCCATCTACTGTGTTTCATGTATGGCATGAAGGCGTATTGCACAAACTCAAATTCATTCTGCCTGACCCATACTACAAACTATTAAAATCATACTTATCCGAAAGAAAATTTCGCATTAAACATGAGGACGCGTTCTCCGATCTTCGGAACATCGGTGCTGGTGTCCCTCAGGGAAGCGTATTTGGCCCGGTGTTATTTCTACTTTATACAAACGATACACCTAATACTGATAACACGATAATTGCCACCTTTGCGGATGACACTGCACTGATGGCAACTGGAAAAACTGTAGAGCAATCATTAGAGATACTGCAACTAGCAGTAAATAACGTGGGCACCTGAACTCGTAAATTGCGAATCAAACTTAATGAAGCAAAGTCTACATACATCAACTTTACCAATAAAAAGATTGAAAACAGACCCCTCAATATTAATGGCATAACTATCCAGCCTGCCAACACAGCAACTGTACCTGGGCATGACGCTTAACACAAAACTCCGATGGAAGGAGCACATCAAGAAAAAACAAGAGGAACTGCAATTGAAATAACGTAAAATGTATTGCCTACTAGGACATCGCTCCGAACAAACAATGCACAACAAGTTAACCCTATACCAACAGGGGTTGCGCCCAATCTGTACATATTGTGGGGATTTCCCCAATTCCCCAATTATGGGGATGTGCTAAAAAACAAAATATCCATGTAATCCAATGCTACCAAAACAAAATGCTACGTACCATCGCCAATGCGCCATTGTGTGTTCGTAACAGCGACTTACAACGCGAACTTGGTGTAGAAACAGTCGATACCATCATTACAAGATATGCTATCTAGCACGAATCATGACTCCAGCACCACATCAACGAGGAAGCATCCATGCTCCTAAACGCACAGAATGATTCCAGACGACTTAAACGGACCAAACCACATGAGACCTGCCAAACAACTGAAGGATCCAGTGGGAGCAACTCAGTATATTACATTAATAATTTATTTGTTATAGCAAAACCGATCGTTAGTTTATATGAACTAGTTTTGTAAGTAAAGTTAAATAAAAAAATGTGATTCGCACAAGGTTTAATGACGATGTAATTTGATAATTTAGACCTGATCTGGAATCCAAAACGTGTCACAAATTGATCTCATGCTTTGCACACCCTTTCACAAGCTTTCATGACGATGTCATCTATATCCAGTATGATCGCTTTCTTCGGCTGCTCTTTGAGCAACTCGAACAGGAACGCTCCAGCACCTCCACCTAAAATTACAATTTCCTTATCTTTTTAATCTTCTTTGCCTTCTCGTGCTATTAAAGTCTTTGCGTAGACTACATCTGATTCTGATATATTTTGTAAGTCGTCTAAAACTAACATGTTACTTTTTGAGCGAATGATTTGTACTTTTTGGTATTGTATGCGTTCTTCGAAAACCGCGTGGTCGATATCGTATTCGCTCAATCTTTCATCTGACGTTGGAAAACACCTATCGAAAGTTCCTCTTTTAATCGGAACATATGCCTGACTTCTTTGTATGCCAATGACCCTCTCGATTTCTTTCCCTTTCTCGTAATCAATCAAAGGTTTCTGCTTCTCGCCCTTGTAATACTCGATGTTGATGGTGATGATGCCGTTACTCAAAATCCTGCAACTAGTAATCGTGCCCAGGTCGCTTTGGTAGAGTTTGGAGTTTGGAACGATCCGGGACAATTCGCACATTTCAGAGATTTGGAATAATAACGTTTAGCATAAAACGTACTTTCCGTCACACTGACAACGATAGGAATATTCTCAAGTTTTCATGTGCAAGAGTGCATTATTTTAGTTCTTCATTATGTTGGCATTATTGGCGTCTTTTCTCTTCAAGTTTGCACTCACTGATTACAAGTCTTCCCATTTCACGATATTTCGTCGTCCTGTTCTCTTCTGCTGCTTTAATGAGCTCGCGTTTACAGAATGGCTATGTTTGCCTTCAGTTTGTTACTGTTGCCATTCTTTTTCAATGGTCGTTTGATGATAATAATTATAGTTCAGATGTTTAACCCACAGATCCAGTTTTTTAGGTATTTTGATGAGCTTGCTTATTTGTAGATTTCGGTGGTGACTTGTACTACGAGCTTCATAGATCTATTGCACCCCACCCTATTAGAACGCCTCTAAACTACCCATTTAGAACGCCTCCTCTAATCCTGATTCATTTGGGAATTTTAGGATCAGGGTAGGATTCAAAGACTACAACTCCTCTGTGTTCAAGCAGTGGACCCTAAGGTATATTTGTCTCTTGAGGAGCAGTTCTCCGCAGTCTTTGAGCAGTTTTCTCTACTGAGCTGCATAATCTGCATCTGTCATTTTCTTCTAGACCAAGAGCCTTGTAGTGTTTTCTAAGTCTGCAGGGTATAGATTAATTATCACACGTGCCAAAGAAAAAGAGGTGGAATCTGGCGCTTGGAACTTGCGCGCGTGCGAATTACTCCAATAAGATGGTTAGATTAAGTTATATTAGAACAGATAAATCCAGAAAACATATAGGTAGCGCGACCTCTAGATCCAAAATAAGAAAAAATAATACACTTTCTAGTTATAAGAAAGACTAGATTCCCCTTTTCATCTTTGGCACAACTAATGTTTCCTAGTCTGCAGTGTCCCGTTAGGACTCCTGTCAGAATTCTAAGATTCTTCCTGTTTAGTTTCATGCAAGCTTTTGTTCTTTTCTGGTTAAAATATCCCAGCATTACTTTGAATTGTCTTAGTCCTGGAAGTGCTTACAGGTTTTCATCCATTGTTCTCTGACGAGCTTGCTTGTGCGTCGCTTGCTTTCTTGCTTTACTTTTGGTACTCTTGAAGAACGTTAACTTTCATCCATGGCCGCTCACACCAATCAACATAGTTGGGATGTGGATTATCGATATTTGTAAGGCAATTTTCGACTCTCGCTCCAAGTGTCCCTACCATAGACCATAGGCCGCCATACCCTGGTAAACTGCATTGACCTACAGGTTAAACAATGTGAGACTGGACAGATAGGATTTGACAAATAAAACAAGGCACAAAGCTAGCCGTCTCAATATAGGGGTCTGGTTATAACAAACCATAGCTCCTAAGACGTCTGTACTCCAGAGGAGCAGCTGTAGGTGTGAAAGAGTAACATATGTCACATTATTTGCGGCTATAAACAGCGTCAAATCCGCAGTAGAGAGCTGAGAAATGACATGGTAGAAGTTATAAAATGTTAACGCCACACGTCTGGGAAGAATTGTAGATATGGTGGTCACGACTTGTACTGCGACCTTTATAGATCTATTGTACCCCCCCCCCCCTCCTTCCCTAAGCGTTGGTATACTTACCCATATAGAGTACCTCCTCTAGTCCTGATTCCTTTAGGAATTTCAGGATTTGGGTGGGATTCAAGGACAGCAACTCCTCCGCGTTCAAGCAGTGGGCCCCCAAAGTATTTGCATACCATTTCGTCTTTTGGAGCTTCCAGCCAGGGGATCTTGGCAGCGAGGCTGTTTCGGTCTCTGCTCCCGATTATTTTACCTCTGCCTATTCCTTCCTTGCTGAACCTTACAATCGCCGATCTGGCGGCCCTCTCCACGACAAGGTGCAGCGGACTCAGATCCAGCAGCAGTTGCATTGCTGCTGTCGGGCACGACCCCATCACCCCCGTGATGCAGACACACGCCAGTCTTTGAATCTTCTTAAGCTGTTTCCTCATAGAGGCCGGCTTGGTTCTACTTCCCCACGCAACCGCCCCGTAAGTAACCGCAGGTGTACATCCATCACTACATGGTGTACATCCACACTATCATGATGTACATCCATCGCAGGATTGTAGGGTTACAACCCCACGTTTTATCTGCCAGAATTATGCAAACCAATAGAGCGCGTTTGGCTTTACCTACCGCAGCTTCAGCTTGTCTATTCTATAGGCTATCTAGTGTGATACCCAGATAACGTCTGGAAAGGGCCACGATTTAATTGTCAAACCGCTTCAATGCGAAGAAAGAAGAAACTTAAACCCTCATTCCCAGCAGCCCTCGAATCTTTGACCACGGCGGTCATAATCCCTGGTTTTAGAAAGGCTGCCACAAAGACAACAACAAAGGCAACAATAAGAAATCAAAACATTTGGAAATACAACATCCGTTTAATGGCAAAAGATGTAAAATGGACCACAACTTCAATGGGCCGATACTATTTAGCGAGTGGTTGTATTAGCTTAGCGAAGGAAGACGGTAAAGGAATGACTTTCATCCACAAATGGACAAATACAGGGTAGAAAGAAAGAAATAATTGCTTTGTTTATAGTCCCAATTAGTATATCACTAATTTCACAGATGGTATTATTTTATATTTTCGACTTGAATGAGTTCATGGATGAAAAACATTTTGTGTTGGTTTCAAATAAATCGGAAGAGCATGGAGGGCAAGGAGGGCGTGCAAGTCGCAAGGTAAATTATTTGAGTTATTTTTTCTTATTTTGGATCGAGAAGTCGCGCTACCGCGTGATATATGGTCTGCATTTATCTGATCTAATATTACCCAATCTAACCTTTTACCTGACCTAGGTTAAAACCGTTAAAATCGGTAAAACATTGTCTTTTTACGTTAGTTCTAATTTCTGCCACGGCTTATATGCACAAAACTCTGGTTTAGCCAAGTATTCAAGATTAAACAAAAATCAGCAATTGTTCGAGGTCAGACAAAATCAGCAATTGTTCAAGATATATATAACTAAATATGTTGTAAAATTTAACAATCCCACAATCAGTTGTAAACTTTAAAAAGGAGAGGCTTATTTTTGTATGTATTTATATACATAATTATGAACGTTACGGACCTGTAAAAACAACTCGTCAATTGAGCTGAAGTTGTCTTCACACTGTCAGCTGTCAAAATTTGTATGTTATTCAATAAAGTAAATTAGTTAAAAATAATATTTGAAATGAGTGAAAGAGTGTTGGACTCAGATAGCTGGAAAGTGGAAGGTCAATCAGTGATAAACGATATAAAAAAACACGTGAAAAATATCGAATTAAGCCCCACGCTTCAGAGCACCGACCAACACGTCCACCTGAACCTAACAACATTAGAGAATTCAAACTACTGCGTAAAATTATCCTCCAGCGGATTCGCTATAGTAGGTAACAATTACGACGAGATTAATCTGAAAGTACAGGAACATTTTGAAACACCTTACAGCTTGTTACATACAATTAGTCCGCAGTATTCAGTCTCGTTCAGTAATGAGTTGGTTGAGAAGTTGAAAAGCTTGGAATAGTGGTAGGGATATTTTAATAAGACTTTGACATTTCTACTGCCAACTTCAGCGTGGTAGCAAAACAATAATGAGTGACACATTTATGACACTGCTCTCTGGAATTATGATATTAAAAACATTTGATCGGTTTTAATTAAAAGGTGCGCGAATCTGTGCAGTGCGGTCTCCTCTACATAGTTTACATCATTATTTAAACATCCCAGTTGTAGCTCCTACGACTCCCCGCAATGATATTTTGGAATTAGGTAAGATATTTTCATCTTTCATTGTCTTATAAACACCCCAAAATCTATACATGTATAACAGGAAAAATTATTTTAAACAATATTGGCGTATTTATTTAAATGAAAGTTTATTATCTTATGTTATCAGTCTGCGAACAAATCGCTTAAATTGTTTTGTTTTCATTCAAACAAACTGGTCCTTGGGCAGATTCTAGGAGTGCCACTCTTTGACTTATGTTTTTTTTTAACTTTTTCTTAGGTGTTCTATATTTGGTTTATTTTTATTGGATAATTAGGCGATTATGTTTATAAATAACGTAATTGAGCTTTTGTTGAGGTTTTTTTCTCATCTATTCATAATTGTATTAGGAGTAGTCTTTTTTTTTACAAACATTCCTTGGCATGCACTATCTTTTGTAATATCAAAATTTCGTGTAAAATACGAAAACCTTGCCAAATATGTTTTCAATGATTTTTGCATAAAAATGATATATTTATTTTTTAATACTATCTAACATTTTACTTCTCTATATAAAATCTGATCATTTATATTCATTTTCAATCACATAAAATAAATATACTAGAAATTATGCAGTATATGTCCTTCCTTTTCACAATGAAAAAATATTGCTGCAAGATTTACATTTGACTTTGACATTGTTTAGTTACCAAATATAGTTTTATTATTATATTCGTTTTATTACTGTTGACTTAATTACATAAGGTTAAATAAAATTTAATGTATTGGTTTTATTTATATACGTATTTATTCTTATTTATTGGAGATAATATAAATATTTGTAATCAATGATACATTAGACCAGTAGTGCGAAAATTATTATTCGCAACCCCCATTTCTTGTTAAAAATCTGTTGCTACCCCTGGATAGAGAGTAGACTTTTTAATATTATATATAGAGAGTAGATTTATTTTGAATCGTTCGAGGGGTCGCGACCCACGGTTTGCGCACAACTGCATTAGACCAGTGTCTCCCAAACTGTGTGCAGCGTACACTCAAGCCTTTAATGAGAAAGAATATTTAATCGATTTGGAAAACATAGTTTTCTGGGCAAAACTTGTTAGAAATTTGGATTTCGCTTTTTCGCTCTAGGCAAGAACCAGACAGGAAAATAGTTTAGTTTTAGGAATTTAGAATAGTTTTTTGTTTTACATTTCCTGACTTATTGTAGAATAAATTGCATAATGATTTAATTAGCGTGATCTGTGTAAAATTCTGCGTATTTTGATACACAATATGTAAAAATCGGAGAGGTGTCAAAAATCCCGATTTTTTTTAAAGCATGTAATGAATACTGACATATAATATATCAAAAGACGCGAAATTTTGTATATAACAAACAACTATTAATCCCATTTTGGTAAAACGTAATCTAATAAGAAATATGTGACAACACTAGACAGACAAGATTAGACAGACAAGATTAGACAGACAAGACTAGACAGAGAAGACTAGACAGACAAGACTAGACAGACAAGACTAGACAGACAAGACTAGACAGACAAGACTAGACAGGCAAGACTAGACAGACAAGACTAGACATACAAGACTATACAGACAAGACTAGACAGACAAGACTAGACAGACAAGACTAGACAGACAAGACTAGACAGACAAGACTAGACAGACAAGACTAGACAGACAAGACTAGACAGACAAGACTAGACAGACAAGACTAGACAGACAAGACTAGACAGACAAGACTAGACAGACAAGACTAGACAGACAAGACTAGACAGACAAGACTCACCAAATCCCCTATTCCACCTTGGCTTTTAGTATGCGCCACCCCGGTATCGCATATATTGCATTCATTCAGGGTGGGCAGCCCGGACGGTTAATGAAAACCGCCCTAGTTGTCGCCTCCCCGACCAGGATTCGAACCCGGGTCTCCAGACAGACAAGACTAGACAGGCAAGACTAGACAGACTAGAGCGAAGGGTCATCCACTCCCTGAAATGTTGCTATGTATTCGCAATTATCCTGATTTTTTTGGTAATTCGAGGTACTCGAAGAAATTAATTGCGTAATGCGTAATAATGCCACGTAATTATGCTAATTTCTTGCAAATGTGAAGTACTGGGAGAAATCACAGTTTTTTGG
The DNA here is from genome assembly GCA_944588485.1 of Phosphuga atrata. NCBI lineage: Eukaryota > Metazoa > Arthropoda > Insecta > Coleoptera > Silphidae > Phosphuga > Phosphuga atrata. The sequence goes on along the minus strand of OX155896.1, from coordinate 50,066,950 downwards.
AATAAGCTTTTAAATCGAATTCAGTAAGATTTTTAAAAATATCAATTTCTTCGCGAATATCTCCCATGCATGCATCATACGTATCTTCTCTGTTTCTTGTATCTTATGATGTCTGTTATAATAAATCTCTGTTTTTATCTGATAATATGTATTCCTGTTCTTCAAACAGTATTCCTAACTGTGCATCTGCACATTGTTTTGCTTCATCTAAGATAGTCTTAATTTCGATTGTAGACAGCAGACTAATATCTGTTACTTCATTCTTTCTCATCTTTTTTTTTTTTTTTTTTTCGAAAAATGAACTCAAATCAATCACCTAAATTAAGTTTAAATGAAAATTTCAAAATTCAATACTAGGGAGTTTACCTGAATCGGAAATAATGTCATGTATGCACACTCTTCTTATGATTCTGTTCATTATATCTAATACATCGAAATTTACAATTGTGGAGTAAGTGGATATCATCGATATGAATTATCTGAAATTTTTTTCATATGTTTGGTTACAAAACAACCACGGCAAAAATCATTTTCCAGAATCTTCGCTGCAACATTTGACTATCATGAGTATCATAGCGTAAGCGTTTATTTCAATGCATGTACAGTGAAACTTGTCTAAGACGGAACCTCAAGGAACTGAGAAATATTTCCATCTTAAACAAACGTTTCCGTCTTACACGGGTAATCATTTTTTTTTCTCAATTTTTAATGAATGATGTATGTAATACATTTGGTTTATGAAAATTTAGTTTTTTCTTTCCATTCCTAAATTGAAATCCTTAAGCTAACTTAACAATATACTGCCAGCCATCCAAATCTTCTTATTTGCATGTAATTCAATAGGTAAATCATTTATAATCAGTTGATTGAAGCACCTGGGTTACAAAGATTTGCCAATAACCAAAGGTTCTTGAATTTATCGAATTTTCCATCAGCAAAAGTGACTCGTTGTTTTGAATGCTTACCACCGACACATTTCTCATTTTTTGTGCAAAATTTTTATTTGGCAAGGCACGAAAAAAAGCGCCGTTTCATCTCCGTTTGGAGATGTCCTTAGGCTTATATCCCTCAATGTCTATTACTATTGTTTTTTTTTATAATCCTAGATTGTTTGCTGACAGATACCTGCGCTTTCCTTACAAACTGTGCCAAATTTAATGTCAAAATTTTGTTTACACTAGGCTATTGGTATCTTCTTTCGGGAATTCTGTCGGGAAAAATGTTTATTAGTTTATAGCTGATCTGTTTGCTGAGATAATACCGACGCAAAAAAAACAATTAGACTACGAGAACTCTTACCCCATACTTCCTTATTGGTAGACGAATCTTCCAACATTGATAATTACCAACTACTACCATTAAATATGACAAAATCCGTTTCCGTCTTAAGAATTATTTTCCGTTTTACACGGGTTGTTTTAAATTTGAAAATGAGCGGTTAGCAAAAAAATTCCGTTTAATGCAGGTTTCCGTCTTTTACGGGTTCCGTCTTAGACAAGTTTCACTGTATATGTATTTAATCAATCTGTTTTTTGATAACGTGTACTATTATATTTTTGAACGCAAGCTCCCCATAATCGTATAAAGTCGCATACCAAATCAAATATCATCACTTCGTCACATCATTCACTTCGTCGCATCGCTGAAGTCTAATTTTTCACAAATCTTGCCAATTTTTTTTTAACTTTTTTTAAAATTACTTTAAGAAAAATGCTATTAGGATTTTCGGATAGAACTCTAAGAGTTCTACCTGGAACTGCAAACAGAACTGTTGCTCAATTTTTTGTTTAATTTTCATTCAAATTTCTTTCCATGGATTCCTTATTGCAAATATCTTTTGAGCTGCGGTTTTCATAAAAAAATATCAAAGGGATGTTCGATAGAACTGTTAGGGTGCTATTATGATCCGCGAAAAGAACTGTTCGCGAAACTGCAATTTTCTAAATTAAATAAAAATGTGATTTGCAGAACTTTTTACAAAATTGATCAAGTACTTAAACCAATTTCACTTTGTTTTAAATGGCTTCGGCTTCTTTCTATTATGACGAGTTTAGTAGGAGCTGACTGTCCTATTGCAGCACTGCAGTGTAGTGGGGACATAAGATGGCCGTAATGCGAATATAATGTGAACTTAATTCAGGGAATGCAATAGTAATTCAAAAAATGGAAGTACTTTGTGTAATGTAGTATAAAACTTACGTACTGCTAAGGAATACAAAGTAATGTGCGGTAATGCATCTAAGTATTAACATGTATTGGATGACCCCTCGGGGAACGTAATATGGTCGTAATTCGAATATAATGTGAACATAATTCAAGGAATGCTAGAGTAATTCAAGGAATCCAAGAGTACTCTGTGCAATGTGGTATAATACTTACGTACTGCTAAGGAATGCAAAGTAATATACAGTAATGCATCTAAATATTAACCTGTATTGCAAGAATGGATGGCCCCTCGGACTAGACAGACAAGACTGGATAGACAAGGCTAAAAGTGGTTCCGGGGAAGCTCTCACTAAACCCCCTCCTCCACCGTGGCTTTTAGTATGCACCACCCCGGTATAGCATATTTTGCATTCATTAAGGGTGGTGAAAACCGCCCTAATTGTCGCCTCCCCGACCAGGATTCGAACCCGGGTCTCGCGCATTGAAAAGATAGACAAGGCTAGACAGATAAGACTGGACGGACAAGAATAGACAGACAAGACTAGACAGACAAGACGAACCGCATGGAAAGTAGTGCCCGAAATCTCGCAGTTTAATATTCACAGGCAACATACATTTCACGATTTCGGAACGGATATGACACCAAACAACATGAACAACCTCTTTGCCGAAAAACCTATAGAGATGACTAAAGACCTAATAAAACTAACGCATGAAAATAAGTTGCAAAACAATCTTAATACAATGTTTCTAGAACAAACAACTCAAGAAGAACTACTCCAGATCATTAGATCTTTAAAGAATTCAAAAAGCACCGGAATTGATGAAATAACAACGGCCACAGTAATATTTGCTGCACATGCTGAACTATCGGAACCGCTGGTAGATATTATAAACAACGCTTTTCAATTTGGAATCTTCCCCAAAGCTCTAAAAAATTCTAAAATAATCCCCTTATTTAAAAAAGAAAATAAAAATGACTTAAACAACTATAGGCCAATTAGTTTACTATCACCGTTACTATCACCGTTTTCGAAAATTTTAGAGAAGTTGATTTATAAAAGATTAGAATCTTTCTTAACTAACCTTATAAGCCAACATGAACATGGTTTTATTAAAGGCCGGAGTATTGAGACCGCATGTTTCCATTTTGTGAAAGAAATAATGAAACAATTAGAATCACGCATAATCCCATGCGGCATACTCTTAGACTTGTCAACGGCTTATGATACAGTCGACCACTCTATTTTATTAAGGAAGCTTTACAGACAAGACTAGACAGACAAGACTAGACAGGCAAGACTAGACAGACAAGACTAGACAGACAAGACTAGACAGACAAGACTAGACAGACAAGACTAGACAGACAAGACTAGACAGACAAGACTAGACAGACATGACTAGACAGACAAGACTAGACAGACAAGACTAGACAGACAAGACTAGACAGACAAGACTAGACAGACAAGACTAGACAGACAAGACTAGACAGACAAGACTAGACAGACAAGACTAGACAGACAAGACTAGACAGACAAGACTAGACAGACAAGACTAGACAGACAAGACTAGACAGACAAGACTAGACAGACAAGACTAGACAGACAAGACTAGACAGACAAGACTAGACAGACAAGACTAGACAGACAAGACTAGACAGACAAGACTAGACAGACAAGACTAGACAGACAAGACTAGACAGACAAGACTAGACAGACAAGACTAGACAGACAAGACTAGACAGACAAGACTAGACAGACAAGACTAGACAGACAAGACTAGACAGACAAGACTAGACAGACAAGACTAGACAGACAAGACTAGACAGACAAGACTAGACAGACAAGACTAGACAGACAAGACTAGACAGACAAGACTAGACAGACAAGACTAGACAGACAAGACTAGACAGACAAGACTAGACAGACAAGACTAGACAGACAAGACTAGACAGACAAGACTAGACAGACAAGACTAGACAGACAAGACTAGACAGACAAGACTAGACAGACAAGACTAGACAGACAAGACTAGACAGACAAGACTAGACAGACAAGACTAGACAGACAAGACTAGACAGACAAGACTAGACAGACAAGACTAGACAGACAAGACTAGACAGACAAGACTAGACAGACAAGACTAGACAGACAAGACTAGACAGACAAGACTAGACAGACAAGACTAGACAGACAAGACTAGACAGACAAGACTAGACAGACAAGACTAGACAGACAAGACTAGACAGACAAGACTAGACAGACAAGACTAGACAGACAAGACTAGACAGACAAGACTAGACAGACAAGACTAGACAGACAAGACTAGACAGACAAGACTAGACAGACAAGACTAGACAGACAAGACTAGACAGACAAGACTAGACAGACAAGACTAGACAGACAAGACTAGACAGACAAGACTAGACAGACAAGACTAGACAGACAAGACTAGACAGACAAGACTAGACAGACAAGACTAGACAGACAAGACTAGACAGACAAGACTAGACAGACAAGACTAGACAGACAAGACTAGACAGACAAGACTAGACAGACAAGACTAGACAGACAAGACTAGACAGACAAGACTAGACAGACAAGACTAGACAGACAAGACTAGACAGACAAGACTAGACAGACAAGACTAGACAGACAAGACTAGACAGACAAGACTAGACAGACAAGACTAGACAGACAAGACTAGACAGACAAGACTAGACAGACAAGACTAGACAGACAAGACTAGACAGACAAGACTAGACAGACAAGACTAGACAGACAAGACTAGACAGACAAGACTAGACAGACAAGACTAGACAGACAAGACTAGACAGACAAGACTAGACAGACAAGACTAGACAGACAAGACTAGACAGACAAGACTAGACAGACAAGACTAGACAGACAAGACTAGACAGACAAGACTAGACAGACAAGACTAGACAGACAAGACTAGACAGACAAGACTAGACAGACAAGACTAGACAGACAAGACTAGACAGACAAGACTAGACAGACAAGACTAGACAGACAAGACTAGACAGACAAGACTAGACAGACAAGACTAGACAGACAAGACTAGACAGACAAGACTAGACAGACAAGACTAGACAGACAAGACTAGACAGACAAGACTAGACAGACAAGACTAGACAGACAAGACTAGACAGACAAGACTAGACAGACAAGACTAGACAGACAAGACTAGACAGACAAGACTAGACAGACAAGACTAGACAGACAAGACTAGACAGACAATACTAGACAGACAAGACTAGACAGACAAGACTAGACAGACAAGACTAGACAGACAAGACTAGACAGACAAGACTAGACAGACAAGACTAGACAGACAAGACTAGACAGACAAGACTAGACAGACAAGACTAGAGAGACAAGACTAGACAGATAAGACTAGACAGACAAGACTAGACAGACAAGACTAGACAGACAAGACTCGACAGACAAGACTAGACAGACAAGACTAGACAGACAAGACTAGACAGACAAGACTAGACAGACAAGACTAGACAGACAAGACTAGACAGACAAGACTAGACAGACAAGACTAGACAGACAAGACTAGACAGACAAGACTAGACAGACAAGACTAGACAGACAAGACTAGACAGACAAGACTAGACAGACAAGACTAGACAGACAAGACTAGACAGACAAGACTAGACAGACAAGACTAGACAGACAAGACTAGACAGACAAGACTAGACAGACAAGACTAGACAGACAAGACTAGACAGACAAGACTAGACAGACAAGACTAGACAGACAAGACTAGACAGACAAGACTAGACAGACAAGACTAGACAGACAAGACTAGACAGACAAGACTAGACAGACAAGACTAGACAGACAAGACTAGACAGACAAGACTAGACAGACAAGACTAGACAGACAAGACTAGACAGACAAGACTAGACAGACAAGACTAGACAGACAAGACTAGACAGACAAGACTAGACAGACAAGACTAGACAGACAAGACTAGACAGACAAGACTAGACAGACTAGACAGACTAGACAGACTAGACAGACTAGACAGACAAGACTAGACAGACTAGACAGACAAGACTAAACAGACAAGACTAGACAGACAAGACTAGACAGACAAGACTAGACAGACAAGACTAGACAGACAAGACTAGACAGACAAGACTAGACAGACAAGACTAAACAGACAAGACTAGACAGACAAGACTAGACAGACAAGACTAGACAGACAAGACTAGACAGACAAGACTAGACAGACAAGACTAGACAGACAAGACTAGACAGACAAGACTAGACAGACAAGACTAGACAGACAAGACTAGACAGACAAGACTAGACAGACAAGACTAGACAGACAAGACTAGACAGACAAGACTAGACAGACAAGACTAGACAGACAAGACTAGACAGACAGACAAGACTAGACAGACAAGACTAGACAGACAAGACTAGACAGACAAGACTAGACAGACAAGACTAGACAGACAAGACTAGACAGACAAGACTAGACAGACAAGACTAGACAGACAAGACTAGACAGACAAGACTAGACAGACAAGACTAGACAGACAAGACTAGACAGACAAGACTAGACAGACAAGACTAGACAGACAAGACTAGACAGACAAGACTAGACAGACAAGACTAGACAGACAAGACTAGACAGACAAGACTAGACAGACAAGACTAGACAGACAAGACTAGACAGACAAGACTAGACAGACAAGACTAGACAGACAAGACTAGACAGACAAGACTAGACAGACAAGACTAGACAGACAAGACTAGACAGACAAGACTAGACAGACAAGACTAGACAGACAAGACTAGACAGACAAGACTAGACAGACAAGACTAGACAGACAAGACTAGACAGACAAGACTAGACAGACAAGACTAGACAGACAAGACTAGACAGACAAGACTAGACAGACAAGACTAGACAGACAAGACTAGACAGACAAGACTAGACAGACAAGACTAGACAGACAAGACTAGACAGACAAGACTAGACAGACAAGACTAGACAGACAAGACTAGACAGACAAGACTAGACAGACAAGACTAGACAGACAAGACTAGACAGACAAGACTAGACAGACAAGACTAGACAGACAAGACTAGACAGACAAGACTAGACAGACAAGACTAGACAGACAAGACTAGACAGACAAGACTAGACAGACAAGACTAGACAGACAAGACTAGACAGACAAGACTAGACAGACAAGACTAGACAGACAAGACTAGACAGACAAGACTAGACAGACAAGACTAGACAGACAAGACTAGACAGACAAGACTAGACAGACAAGACTAGACAGACAAGACTAGACAGACAAGACTAGACAGACAAGACTAGACAGACAAGACTAGACAGACAAGACTAGACAGACAAGACTAGACAGACAAGACTAGACAGACAAGACTAGACAGACAAGACTAGACAGACAAGACTAGACAGACAAGACTAGACAGACAAGACTAGACAGACAAGACTAGACAGACAAGACTAGACAGACAAGACTAGACAGACAAGACTAGACAGACAAGACTAGACAGACAAGACTAGACAGACAAGACTAGACAGACAAGACTAGACAGACAAGACTAGACAGACAAGACTAGACAGACAAGACTAGACAGACAAGACTAGACAGACAAGACTAGACAGACAAGACTAGACAGACAAGACTAGACAGACAAGACTAGACAGACAAGACTAGACAGACAAGACTAGACAGACAAGACTAGACAGACAAGACTAGACAGACAAGACTAGACAGACAAGACTAGACAGACAAGACTAGACAGACAAGACTAGACAGACAAGACTAGACAGACAAGACTAGACAGACAAGACTAGACAGACAAGACTAGACAGACAAGACTAGACAGACAAGACTAGACAGACAAGACTAGACAGACAAGACTAGACAGACAAGACTAGACAGACAAGACTAGACAGACAAGACTAGACAGACAAGACTAGACAGACAAGACTAGACAGACAAGACTAGACAGACAAGACTAGACAGACAAGACTAGACAGACAAGACTAGACAGACAAGACTAGACAGACAAGACTAGACAGACAAGACTAGACAGACAAGACTAGACAGACAAGACTAGACAGACAAGACTAGACAGACAAGACTAGACAGACAAGACTAGACAGACAAGACTAGACAGACAAGACTAGACAGACAAGACTAGACAGACAAGACTAGACAGACAAGACTAGACAGACAAGACTAGACAGACAAGACTAGACAGACAAGACTAGACAGACAAGACTAGACAGACAAGACTAGACAGACAAGACTAGACAGACAAGACTAGACAGACAAGACTAGACAGACAAGACTAGACAGACAAGACTAGACAGACAAGACTAGACAGACAAGACTAGACAGACAAGACTAGACAGACAAGACTAGACAGACAAGACTAGACAGACAAGACTAGACAGACAAGACTAGACAGACAAGACTAGACAGACAAGACTAGACAGACAAGACTAGACAGACAAGACTAGACAGACAAGACTAGACAGACAAGACTAGACAGACAAGACTAGACAGACAAGACTAGACAGACAAGACTAGACAGACAAGACTAGACAGACAAGACTAGACAGACAAGACTAGACAGACAAGACTAGACAGACAAGACTAGACAGACAAGACTAGACAGACAAGACTAGACAGACAAGACTAGACAGACAAGACTAGACAGACAAGACTAGACAGACAAGACTAGACAGACAAGACTAGACAGACAAGACTAGACAGACAAGACTAGACAGACAAGACTAGACAGACAAGACTAGACAGACAAGACTAGACAGACAAGACTAGACAGACAAGACTAGACAGACAAGACTAGACAGACAAGACTAGACAGACAAGACTAGACAGACAAGACTAGACAGACAAGACTAGACAGACAAGACTAGACAGACAAGACTAGACAGACAAGACTAGACAGACAAGACTAGACAGACAAGACTAGACAGACAAGACTAGACAGACAAGACTAGACAGACAAGACTAGACAGACAAGACTAGACAGACAAGACTAGACAGACAAGACTAGACAGACAAGACTAGACAGACAAGACTAGACAGACAAGACTAGACAGACAAGACTAGACAGACAAGACTAGACAGACAAGACTAGACAGACAAGACTAGACAGACAAGACTAGACAGACAAGACTAGACAGACAAGACTAGACAGACAAGACTAGACAGACAAGACTAGACAGACAAGACTAGACAGACAAGACTAGACAGACAAGACTAGACAGACAAGACTAGACAGACAAGACTAGACAGACAAGACTAGACAGACAAGACTAGACAGACAAGACTAGACAGACAAGACTAGACAGACAAGACTAGACAGACAAGACTAGACAGACAAGACTAGACAGACAAGACTAGACAGACAAGACTAGACAGACAAGACTAGACAGACAAGACTAGACAGACAAGACTAGACAGACAAGACTAGACAGACAAGACTAGACAGACAAGACTAGACAGACAAGACTAGACAGACAAGACTAGACAGACAAGACTAGACAGACAAGACTAGACAGACAAGACTAGACAGACAAGACTAGACAGACAAGACTAGACAGACAAGACTAGACAGACAAGACTAGACAGACAAGACTAGACAGACAAGACTAGACAGACAAGACTAGACAGACAAGACTAGACAGACAAGACTAGACAGACAAGACTAGACAGACAAGACTAGACAGACAAGACTAGACAGACAAGACTAGACAGACAAGACTAGACAGACAAGACTAGACAGACAAGACTAGACAGACAAGACTAGACAGACAAGACTAGACAGACAAGACTAGACAGACAAGACTAGACAGACAAGACTAGACAGACAAGACTAGACAGACAAGACTAGACAGACAAGACTAGACAGACAAGACTAGACAGACAAGACTAGACAGACAAGACTAGACAGACAAGACTAGACAGACAAGACTAGACAGACAAGACTAGACAGACAAGACTAGACAGACAAGACTAGACAGACAAGACTAGACAGACAAGACTAGACAGACAAGACTAGACAGACAAGACTAGACAGACAAGACTAGACAGACAAGACTAGACAGACAAGACTAGACAGACAAGACTAGACAGACAAGACTAGACAGACAAGACTAGACAAGACTAGACAGACAAGACTAGACAGACAAGACTAGACAGACAAGACTAGACAGACAAGACTAGACAGACAAGACTAGACAGACAAGACTAGACAGACAAGACTAGACAGACAAGACTAGACAGACAAGACTAGACAGACAAGACTAGACAGACAAGACTAGACAGACAAGACTAGACAGACAAGACTAGACAGACAAGACTAGACAGACAAGACTAGACAGACAAGACTAGACAGACAAGACTAGACAGACAAGACTAGACAGACAAGACTAGACAGACAAGACTAGACAGACAAGACTAGACAGACAAGACTAGACAGACAAGACTAGACAGACAAGACTAGACAGACAAGACTAGACAGACAAGACTAGACAGACAAGACTAGACAGACAAGACTAGACAGACAAGACTAGACAGACAAGACTAGACAGACAAGACTAGACAGACAAGACTAGACAGACAAGACTAGACAGACAAGACTAGACAGACAAGACTAGACAGACAAGACTAGACAGACAAGACTAGACAGACAAGACTAGACAGACAAGACTAGACAGACAAGACTAGACAGACAAGACTAGACAGACAAGACTAGACAGACAAGACTAGACAGACAAGACTAGACAGACAAGACTAGACAGACAAGACTAGACAGACAAGACTAGACAGACAAGACTAGACAGACAAGACTAGACAGACAAGACTAGACAGACAAGACTAGACAGACAAGACTAGACAGACAAGACTAGACAGACAAGACTAGACAGACAAGACTAGACAGACAAGACTAGACAGACAAGACTAGACAGACAAGACTAGACAGACAAGACTAGACAGACAAGACTAGACAGACAAGACTAGACAGACAAGACTAGACAGACAAGACTAGACAGACAAGACTAGACAGACAAGACTAGACAGACAAGACTAGACAGACAAGACTAGACAGACAAGACTAGACAGACAAGACTAGACAGACAAGACTAGACAGACAAGACTAGACAGACAAGACTAGACAGACAAGACTAGACAGACAAGACTAGACAGACAAGACTAGACAGACAAGACTAGACAGACAAGACTAGACAGACAAGACTAGACAGACAAGACTAGACAGACAAGACTAGACAGACAAGACTAGACAGACAAGACTAGACAGACAAGACTAGACAGACAAGACTAGACAGACAAGACTAGACAGACAAGACTAGACAGACAAGACTAGACAGACAAGACTAGACAGACAAGACTAGACAGACAAGACTAGACAGACAAGACTAGACAGACAAGACTAGACAGACAAGACTAGACAGACAAGACTAGACAGACAAGACTAGACAGACAAGACTAGACAGACAAGACTAGACAGACAAGACTAGACAGACAAGACTAGACAGACAAGACTAGACAGACAAGACTAGACAGACAAGACTAGACAGACAAGACTAGACAGACAAGACTAGACAGACAAGACTAGACAGACAAGACTAGACAGACAAGACTAGACAGACAAGACTAGACAGACAAGACTAGACAGACAAGACTAGACAGACAAGACTAGACAGACAAGACTAGACAGACAAGACTAGACAGACAAGACTAGACAGACAAGACTAGACAGACAAGACTAGACAGACAAGACTAGACAGACAAGACTAGACAGACAAGACTAGACAGACAAGACTAGACAGACAAGACTAGACAGACAAGACTAGACAGACAAGACTAGACAGACAAGACTAGACAGACAAGACTAGACAGACAAGACTAGACAGACAAGACTAGACAGACAAGACTAGACAGACAAGACTAGACAGACAAGACTAGACAGACAAGACTAGACAGACAAGACTAGACAGACAAGACTAGACAGACAAGACTAGACAGACAAGACTAGACAGACAAGACTAGACAGACAAGACTAGACAGACAAGACTAGACAGACAAGACTAGACAGACAAGACTAGACAGACAAGACTAGACAGACAAGACTAGACAGACAAGACTAGACAGACAAGACTAGACAGACAAGACTAGACAGACAAGACTAGACAGACAAGACTAGACAGACAAGACTAGACAGACAAGACTAGACAGACAAGACTAGACAGACAAGACTAGACAGACAAGACTAGACAGACAAGACTAGACAGACAAGACTAGACAGACAAGACTAGACAGACAAGACTAGACAGACAAGACTAGACAGACAAGACTAGACAGACAAGACTAGACAGACAAGACTAGACAGACAAGACTAGACAGACAAGACTAGACAGACAAGACTAGACAGACAAGACTAGACAGACAAGACTAGACAGACAAGACTAGACAGACAAGACTAGACAGACAAGACTAGACAGACAAGACTAGACAGACAAGACTAGACAGACAAGACTAGACAGACAAGACTAGACAGACAAGACTAGACAGACAAGACTAGACAGACAAGACTAGACAGACAAGACTAGACAGACAAGACTAGACAGACAAGACTAGACAGACAAGACTAGACAGACAAGACTAGACAGACAAGACTAGACAGACAAGACTAGACAGACAAGACTAGACAGACAAGACTAGACAGACAAGACTAGACAGACAAGACTAGACAGACAAGACTAGACAGACAAGACTAGACAGACAAGACTAGACAGACAAGACTAGACAGACAAGACTAGACAGACAAGACTAGACAGACAAGACTAGACAGACAAGACTAGACAGACAAGACTAGACAGACAAGACTAGACAGACAAGACTAGACAGACAAGACTAGACAGACAAGACTAGACAGACAAGACTAGACAGACAAGACTAGACAGACAAGACTAGACAGACAAGACTAGACAGACAAGACTAGACAGACAAGACTAGACAGACAAGACTAGACAGACAAGACTAGACAGACAAGACTAGACAGACAAGACTAGACAGACAAGACTAGACAGACAAGACTAGACAGACAAGACTAGACAGACAAGACTAGACAGACAAGACTAGACAGACAAGACTAGACAGACAAGACTAGACAGACAAGACTAGACAGACAAGACTAGACAGACAAGACTAGACAGACAAGACTAGACAGACAAGACTAGACAGACAAGACTAGACAGACAAGACTAGACAGACAAGACTAGACAGACAAGACTAGACAGACAAGACTAGACAGACAAGACTAGACAGACAAGACTAGACAGACAAGACTAGACAGACAAGACTAGACAGACAAGACTAGACAGACAAGACTAGACAGACAAGACTAGACAGACAAGACTAGACAGACAAGACTAGACAGACAAGACTAGACAGACAAGACTAGACAGACAAGACTAGACAGACAAGACTAGACAGACAAGACTAGACAGACAAGACTAGACAGACAAGACTAGACAGACAAGACTAGACAGACAAGACTAGACAGACAAGACTAGACAGACAAGACTAGACAGACAAGACTAGACAGACAAGACTAGACAGACAAGACTAGACAGACAAGACTAGACAGACAAGACTAGACAGACAAGACTAGACAGACAAGACTAGACAGACAAGACTAGACAGACAAGACTAGACAGACAAGACTAGACAGACAAGACTAGACAGACAAGACTAGACAGACAAGACTAGACAGACAAGACTAGACAGACAAGACTAGACAGACAAGACTAGACAGACAAGACTAGACAGACAAGACTAGACAGACAAGACTAGACAGACAAGACTAGACAGACAAGACTAGACAGACAAGACTAGACAGACAAGACTAGACAGACAAGACTAGACAGACAAGACTAGACAGACAAGACTAGACAGACAAGACTAGACAGACAAGACTAGACAGACAAGACTAGACAGACAAGACTAGACAGACAAGACTAGACAGACAAGACTAGACAGACAAGACTAGACAGACAAGACTAGACAGACAAGACTAGACAGACAAGACTAGACAGACAAGACTAGACAGACAAGACTAGACAGACAAGACTAGACAGACAAGACTAGACAGACAAGACTAGACAGACAAGACTAGACAGACAAGACTAGACAGACAAGACTAGACAGACAAGACTAGACAGACAAGACTAGACAGACAAGACTAGACAGACAAGACTAGACAGACAAGACTAGACAGACAAGACTAGACAGACAAGACTAGACAGACAAGACTAGACAGACAAGACTAGACAGACAAGACTAGACAGACAAGACTAGACAGACAAGACTAGACAGACAAGACTAGACAGACAAGACTAGACAGACAAGACTAGACAGACAAGACTAGACAGACAAGACTAGACAGACAAGACTAGACAGACAAGACTAGACAGACAAGACTAGACAGACAAGACTAGACAGACAAGACTAGACAGACAAGACTAGACAGACAAGACTAGACAGACAAGACTAGACAGACAAGACTAGACAGACAAGACTAGACAGACAAGACTAGACAGACAAGACTAGACAGACAAGACTAGACAGACAAGACTAGACAGACAAGACTAGACAGACAAGACTAGACAGACAAGACTAGACAGACAAGACTAGACAGACAAGACTAGACAGACAAGACTAGACAGACAAGACTAGACAGACAAGACTAGACAGACAAGACTAGACAGACAAGACTAGACAGACAAGACTAGACAGACAAGACTAGACAGACAAGACTAGACAGACAAGACTAGACAGACAAGACTAGACAGACAAGACTAGACAGACAAGACTAGACAGACAAGACTAGACAGACAAGACTAGACAGACAAGACTAGACAGACAAGACTAGACAGACAAGACTAGACAGACAAGACTAGACAGACAAGACTAGACAGACAAGACTAGACAGACAAGACTAGACAGACAAGACTAGACAGACAAGACTAGACAGACAAGACTAGACAGACAAGACTAGACAGACAAGACTAGACAGACAAGACTAGACAGACAAGACTAGACAGACAAGACTAGACAGACAAGACTAGACAGACAAGACTAGACAGACAAGACTAGACAGACAAGACTAGACAGACAAGACTAGACAGACAAGACTAGACAGACAAGACTAGACAGACAAGACTAGACAGACAAGACTAGACAGACAAGACTAGACAGACAAGACTAGACAGACAAGACTAGACAGACAAGACTAGACAGACAAGACTAGACAGACAAGACTAGACAGACAAGACTAGACAGACAAGACTAGACAGACAAGACTAGACAGACAAGACTAGACAGACAAGACTAGACAGACAAGACTAGACAGACAAGACTAGACAGACAAGACTAGACAGACAAGACTAGACAGACAAGACTAGACAGACAAGACTAGACAGACAAGACTAGACAGACAAGACTAGACAGACAAGACTAGACAGACAAGACTAGACAGACAAGACTAGACAGACAAGACTAGACAGACAAGACTAGA
Organism: Phosphuga atrata; assembly: GCA_944588485.1. NCBI lineage: Eukaryota > Metazoa > Arthropoda > Insecta > Coleoptera > Silphidae > Phosphuga > Phosphuga atrata. The sequence continues at coordinate 50,051,126 of OX155896.1, read as the reverse complement.
CAGACAAGACTAGACAGACAAGACTAGACAGACAAGACTAGACAGACAAGACTAGACAGACAAGACTAGACAGACAAGACTAGACAGACAAGACTAGACAGACAAGACTAGACAGACAAGACTAGACAGACAAGACTAGACAGACAAGACTAGACAGACAAGACTAGACAGACAAGACTAGACAGACAAGACTAGACAGACAAGACTAGACAGACAAGACTAGACAGACAAGACTAGACAGACAAGACTAGACAGACAAGACTAGACAGACAAGACTAGACAGACAAGACTAGACAGACAAGACTAGACAGACAAGACTAGACAGACAAGACTAGACAGACAAGACTAGACAGACAAGACTAGACAGACAAGACTAGACAGACAAGACTAGACAGACAAGACTAGACAGACAAGACTAGACAGACAAGACTAGACAGACAAGACTAGACAGACAAGACTAGACAGACAAGACTAGACAGACAAGACTAGACAGACAAGACTAGACAGACAAGACTAGACAGACAAGACTAGACAGACAAGACTAGACAGACAAGACTAGACAGACAAGACTAGACAGACAAGACTAGACAGACAAGACTAGACAGACAAGACTAGACAGACAAGACTAGACAGACAAGACTAGACAGACAAGACTAGACAGACAAGACTAGACAGACAAGACTAGACAGACAAGACTAGACAGACAAGACTAGACAGACAAGACTAGACAGACAAGACTAGACAGACAAGACTAGACAGACAAGACTAGACAGACAAGACTAGACAGACAAGACTAGACAGACAAGACTAGACAGACAAGACTAGACAGACAAGACTAGACAGACAAGACTAGACAGACAAGACTAGACAGACAAGACTAGACAGACAAGACTAGACAGACAAGACTAGACAGACAAGACTAGACAGACAAGACTAGACAGACAAGACTAGACAGACAAGACTAGACAGACAAGACTAGACAGACAAGACTAGACAGACAAGACTAGACAGACAAGACTAGACAGACAAGACTAGACAGACAAGACTAGACAGACAAGACTAGACAGACAAGACTAGACAGACAAGACTAGACAGACAAGACTAGACAGACAAGACTAGACAGACAAGACTAGACAGACAAGACTAGACAGACAAGACTAGACAGACAAGACTAGACAGACAAGACTAGACAGACAAGACTAGACAGACAAGACTAGACAGACAAGACTAGACAGACAAGACTAGACAGACAAGACTAGACAGACAAGACTAGACAGACAAGACTAGACAGACAAGACTAGACAGACAAGACTAGACAGACAAGACTAGACAGACAAGACTAGACAGACAAGACTAGACAGACAAGACTAGACAGACAAGACTAGACAGACAAGACTAGACAGACAAGACTAGACAGACAAGACTAGACAGACAAGACTAGACAGACAAGACTAGACAGACAAGACTAGACAGACAAGACTAGACAGACAAGACTAGACAGACAAGACTAGACAGACAAGACTAGACAGACAAGACTAGACAGACAAGACTAGACAGACAAGACTAGACAGACAAGACTAGACAGACAAGACTAGACAGACAAGACTAGACAGACAAGACTAGACAGACAAGACTAGACAGACAAGACTAGACAGACAAGACTAGACAGACAAGACTAGACAGACAAGACTAGACAGACAAGACTAGACAGACAAGACTAGACAGACAAGACTAGACAGACAAGACTAGACAGACAAGACTAGACAGACAAGACTAGACAGACAAGACTAGACAGACAAGACTAGACAGACAAGACTAGACAGACAAGACTAGACAGACAAGACTAGACAGACAAGACTAGACAGACAAGACTAGACAGACAAGACTAGACAGACAAGACTAGACAGACAAGACTAGACAGACAAGACTAGACAGACAAGACTAGACAGACAAGACTAGACAGACAAGACTAGACAGACAAGACTAGACAGACAAGACTAGACAGACAAGACTAGACAGACAAGACTAGACAGACAAGACTAGACAGACAAGACTAGACAGACAAGACTAGACAGACAAGACTAGACAGACAAGACTAGACAGACAAGACTAGACAGACAAGACTAGACAGACAAGACTAGACAGACAAGACTAGACAGACAAGACTAGACAGACAAGACTAGACAGACAAGACTAGACAGACAAGACTAGACAGACAAGACTAGACAGACAAGACTAGACAGACAAGACTAGACAGACAAGACTAGACAGACAAGACTAGACAGACAAGACTAGACAGACAAGACTAGACAGACAAGACTAGACAGACAAGACTAGACAGACAAGACTAGACAGACAAGACTAGACAGACAAGACTAGACAGACAAGACTAGACAGACAAGACTAGACAGACAAGACTAGACAGACAAGACTAGACAGACAAGACTAGACAGACAAGACTAGACAGACAAGACTAGACAGACAAGACTAGACAGACAAGACTAGACAGACAAGACTAGACAGACAAGACTAGACAGACAAGACTAGACAGACAAGACTAGACAGACAAGACTAGACAGACAAGACTAGACAGACAAGACTAGACAGACAAGACTAGACAGACAAGACTAGACAGACAAGACTAGACAGACAAGACTAGACAGACAAGACTAGACAGACAAGACTAGACAGACAAGACTAGACAGACAAGACTAGACAGACAAGACTAGACAGACAAGACTAGACAGACAAGACTAGACAGACAAGACTAGACAGACAAGACTAGACAGACAAGACTAGACAGACAAGACTAGACAGACAAGACTAGACAGACAAGACTAGACAGACAAGACTAGACAGACAAGACTAGACAGACAAGACTAGACAGACAAGACTAGACAGACAAGACTAGACAGACAAGACTAGACAGACAAGACTAGACAGACAAGACTAGACAGACAAGACTAGACAGACAAGACTAGACAGACAAGACTAGACAGACAAGACTAGACAGACAAGACTAGACAGACAAGACTAGACAGACAAGACTAGACAGACAAGACTAGACAGACAAGACTAGACAGACAAGACTAGACAGACAAGACTAGACAGACAAGACTAGACAGACAAGACTAGACAGACAAGACTAGACAGACAAGACTAGACAGACAAGACTAGACAGACAAGACTAGACAGACAAGACTAGACAGACAAGACTAGACAGACAAGACTAGACAGACAAGACTAGACAGACAAGACTAGACAGACAAGACTAGACAGACAAGACTAGACAGACAAGACTAGACAGACAAGACTAGACAGACAAGACTAGACAGACAAGACTAGACAGACAAGACTAGACAGACAAGACTAGACAGACAAGACTAGACAGACAAGACTAGACAGACAAGACTAGACAGACAAGACTAGACAGACAAGACTAGACAGACAAGACTAGACAGACAAGACTAGACAGACAAGACTAGACAGACAAGACTAGACAGACAAGACTAGACAGACAAGACTAGACAGACAAGACTAGACAGACAAGACTAGACAGACAAGACTAGACAGACAAGACTAGACAGACAAGACTAGACAGACAAGACTAGACAGACAAGACTAGACAGACAAGACTAGACAGACAAGACTAGACAGACAAGACTAGACAGACAAGACTAGACAGACAAGACTAGACAGACAAGACTAGACAGACAAGACTAGACAGACAAGACTAGACAGACAAGACTAGACAGACAAGACTAGACAGACAAGACTAGACAGACAAGACTAGACAGACAAGACTAGACAGACAAGACTAGACAGACAAGACTAGACAGACAAGACTAGACAGACAAGACTAGACAGACAAGACTAGACAGACAAGACTAGACAGACAAGACTAGACAGACAAGACTAGACAGACAAGACTAGACAGACAAGACTAGACAGACAAGACTAGACAGACAAGACTAGACAGACAAGACTAGACAGACAAGACTAGACAGACAAGACTAGACAGACAAGACTAGACAGACAAGACTAGACAGACAAGACTAGACAGACAAGACTAGACAGACAAGACTACGCAGACAAGACTAGACAGACAAGACTAGACAGTTTTTTAATATTATACGGCTTAACACGTTACATCTTCAATCTTGTTTCAACTACTTTCCCGTATATTTGCTCGGTACATAGTCCGGTCCCGTACATAGCTCGGTTTACATGTTACTGCGTTTAGCAGTTTGTACTGATATATTTCATGTTATTGGAATTTTCATTTGATGTGCGGCAAAACAAATTCTCCTTGTCCTAATGCTGTAATTTTGGTAGATACGTAACGAGGATCCAACAAGTATCCGTTTCGTGTGCTTACAGTGTATAATTAGTGTAATTATTTATATATTGTTGAGTTTGAAGATTTTGATATTATTAAATTGTTACATTTTTATCTTTTCTTCAAAGATTATAATTTCTAGGAAATCATTGTATACATATCTTCAACGAAGTTGACATCATTATTATAACTAATCTTTATATAAAAAACTACTTCACTAGCAAACACCACGACTGACATTGAATTACATTAAGAAAGTTTTTGGGTTCTATATAATATAGAACAATATATAACATAGAACAATATATAACAATAAATCTATATAATATAAAACAATATCCTGAACAACTACATTGATAATTATTTGACAATTAATTGATAATTATCTTTTATATTTGATCAGGATATTGTTTTTTTGGGAAAATAACAGGGTTATATAGAACCCTAAAACTTTCTTATTGTAATTCAATGTAAGTCGTTGTGTTTGCCAGTGAAGTAGTTGTTTTTAAGAAATGTTATAGAAAGATTAGTTATACTAATGATGTCAATTTTGTTGACGATATGTATACAATGATTTCTTAGAAATTATAATCTTTGAAGAAAGGATACAAATGTTACTATTTAAGTATAATTAGTGATTCAAGTTTTAAAATTTTATCAAGTAATGTTTCGCAATAAATTTGAATAGTTAAATAATGGAACAGGTGCGCAATTCTTATCACGCACGCGGATTTTATTTGCTTAGAAAAATTGTGACGTTTTGTCGATAACTGCAACTGCGAATGACTCGACAAGTGAACATAAAGCGAGATTATTAAATATTTGTTCGTACAGTTCACAGTTTAGAATATTTTCATTGTGTTGGATTTTTTAGAAGTGTATATATTAACATTTGTTTTTATTACCGTTGTAAACACGAATACGTATAAAATGGTTTATTGCTATTGGATTTTATTTTCACAGGATTTGAAAAGTTTCCACATTCCAAGCAATTTTCAGTTACAATTAAACCCTTTAGCAAAACATTTTTAAACAATGAAATATTTAAGTTCTAATTTTTCCTCTTTTTAATATTACATTTCATGCACATGGATTTGTTTAAGTTTTTGGAGAAAATACGTTTCCTTGTTGCAATAAATAAGCCTGAAGGCGCAGACAAAATTACACCCTCGAGTACCACCTTTATTTACAATGAATCACTAAACTATTTCCAGACACCCTAAAAATGGAATCAAGCAAGGGTTGTTAAGAAAATATACAACCGTTTATTTCTATTCTAACTACTCTGAACTTATTTAGACTTAATATAGTAACATAATTACATGATATTAAAATCTATATAAACATAAACAGAACGTTGTAATCTAAATTGTCTAATATTGAAGTGTTTTTTTTTATCTTAAATTTCTTGAATAAAATATGTAATTATTAATAAATGGTAATATAAATAGACTTTTCTTAAATGATGAAACATTGTAATCATAAGATAAACATTTTACTGTCTACGAATTAATGGGATTAAGCAGATAACGCATAAAAAAGTTTTGATGAGTAGTAAACTTGTGACCATATAAGCTTATAAAAAATACTAACCGTATTGTGTGGATGTACCTGTATAACAAATTTGATTAGTAAGTTTTCATTAATCGATTTAAATCGAATGTCGTGTGGGTTTATTGAATTTGTGATGTGTATTATTCAGAGTAAATAAATTCGAAACATTTTGTCACGTACACGAATATTTAAAAAATATTTAAAATAAATAAATCTTTGAACGTTGCAGATTAATAGGCTTCGATTAATAGACCAACGGCTTTAATAATCATTTAATTTTGTATTATTTATTTCTTCATTTTCCTGTTTTGCGCCATTAGATTCGCTCAAATTCTATAATAGGTTGTTTTTTTTTGCTCAGATAGAGCTCAAGGAAAGGGTTAGCTGTCGATACTGCCCTCAATTTTTTAAATTTATGATCAGTATACTATGGCAAATCATCTTGAATAGAATCACGCTTGAACAACGCCAGCAAATTATCCAAATTTACTTTGAAAATCAGTCATCCATTCGCGCTACGACTTCGTGATTTTTATGGCGCACATAATCGTGCATCTGAGCAAGCCATTCGTCGAACTGTGGATAGATTTCATATTCTCTAAATGATGCAATAAAACCAACACGTCTAAGGAAAGTGCGCACTGAAGAGAATATCGCCACTGTAAACGAAAGTGTGGAAGAAGATTTATCGATTCGTCGTCGGTCGCAGGAACTGGGGCTCTGTCCGTTCACTACCTACCTAACGTAACCTGACCTGTCCATTCACTACGTGGAAAATTTTGTGCAAAGATCTTGGCCTTCATCCGTATAAGATGGTGCAGGAATTGAAGCCGCGAGACCATCATATGCGTCGTTCTTTCGCCGATTGGGCTCTAGAGCAGTTGGAAACTGACCCGATGTTTTATTGCAAAATTGTGTTGCGATGAGGCTAATTTTTAGCTTAACGGATTTGGTAATTACCAAAACTGCCGCATATGGAGTGAGACCAATCCACAACAGACCAAACCTATATCCATTAAAATGCGCTATTTGGTGCGGTTTACACGCTGAGGGCATCATTGGACCTTATTTCTTCAAAAATGAAGACGGAGCTTACGTTATGGCCAATGGAGAGCGTTACCACACCATGATCAATGATTTTTTGTTTGAAAATATGCATGACATTGATCCGGGCGAGATGCGGTTTCATAGGGATGGCGCTAGTTGCTATACGACGACCGCAACCATCGATCTATTGAAATCAAAATTTGGCGATAATTTGATTTCGAGAAATGGACCTGTCAATTGGCCTCTAATTTCATGCGATTTGACACCTCTCGATTTTTTTTATGTGCGGCTACGTGAAGTCATTGGTTTATGCAACAATTGATGCCTTGGAGGGCAACATTGTTCGTGCTATTCCTGACATGAGACAATGCTCGAAAAAGTGACCCAAAATTGGACGTTCAGAAAGCGCTTCGTCAAGAACAACCGCGGCTGTATGCCATATGTCCGAAGTCATTTTCAAATGTTAATGCAAATTTTATGTATTGATCTTTAAATTAAAAAAAATTGTTTAAAATTTAATTTTGTGTCTCCAGGAAAACTAGAGAATTTTTGAAGGTTCTTGATAATTTGTACAAGCCCCAAAAAGTTACTATTGATAACTCTGGTCAACACAAGTCTTGTTTCCTTTATTTATTTTTTCTGTTATTGGGTATTTCTAGGTCCCTGACTATGAAAAAAATACTGGGAGATTACTAGCAAATGATCTTTTATAAGATTTCCTTGAATGAACGACTTTAGGTAGATCTCGTTGCAAACTCCAGCAGTAGTCTGCCATTATATGTGAGCGCCACCGCCCCTAATAACGCTCTTCCATTGTCCGAAGATCCTGATGAAATCTTTCACCCTGCTCCTCACTAAAATCACCCAGATTTTGTGGAAATCGAAATCTAAATGCGAGTACAGGAAGTGGATTTTTATGCTCATGTTAATACCTAGCTCTTGAAAGTTCGATAGCATGCACTTAACAGACTCGAGATTGTCGTCAGATTTCTTTTTGCCTAGAAAGTTACTCAAACATAACCAAAAAAAAATAAATGAATTCCAAGCTTTGGATTCGACTTCAGTCATTGATTTGACAAAATTAGGATCTTCACGAGTTGTCTAATCTGTAGCCCATCAAAAATACCAGCTTTCAATATTTCTGTTCTTATTCCTGGAAACTTGCGTGAAAGAAAATTAAAACATTCGCCGCTTTTCATGGGTGTTACAAACATCTCTTTTTCGACTGGACAATGACCGTAGGCATACCACATATTTCTTTCACATCTAAGTAAAAATAGTAAATGAGGTTAGCTATAACTCAAAAACAAAAGCTGTTAGAGAAAAATTGTTGCCATATTTAAAAAATGCGCGTTAATTTGAAATAGAAACTAAAAACATCACAGGAAACAATTTTATTTTCTTGTTCACAAGGGTAATGGTACTGCATGCTATTCTGATACCTGTTACTTAAGGGTGAAGCGAGATTCTTCTAAAGGTGCCTATCTTCTTCAGATGTTGGCGACCATGTTGGCCCATCTTATCCTATTCACTGCAGCTCGGAGTAAGTCAGTTGATGTTAGTTAGTCCAGTCCATTTTCTAAGATTGGCCAGCCAGAATTTACGACTGCGTCCAGGGCATCGCTTGCCCTCAATCTTGCCTTGTAGAATTAATTGTAGAACTTGGTACTTATCATTACTATAATGTGGCCAAAGTAGGCCAGTTTTCTGTTCTTTACGGTAATTTCCTTGTCTTTTCTGAGCCTCTCGAGAATCGTGATGTTAGTTGTATGGTATTTGTATGAGACCCGTAGCATGCGTCGGTAGCACCACATTTCGAATGCCTCTAAGCGTTTGGTGGCAGCCTCGGTAAGACTCCATCTTTCTAGTCCATAGAGGAGAACACTAAAGACGTAGCATCTGAGAATTCTTATGCGTATATTGATATTAAGAGAGAGGTTACAAAGGACTTTCTTAAGGCGGTTAAAAGCGCTTCTGGCTTTTTCAATTCGGGTTCTTATTTCATAACTATGATCCCATGTATCACTGATATTGCAGCCCAAGTAGCATATTTTTTCTACTCTTTCCAATGGTGTGTCGTTTACCGTGAACTGTGCGTTTATGTTGATGTTCTTACTGATAATCATTATTTTAGTCTTTTTAGAATTTAGTTTTAGTCCGTATTCGTTGCTTGCTTCTAAAATATTATCTATCAATCTCTGGAGACCCTCCGCGCTATCTGCCAGCAGTACGGTGTCATCTGCATATCTAATATTATTGATAAGTTGACCGACCATTTATTGTAATACCGTCTTTTGATTCATCCAAGGCTTCTCTAAAGAGACTTTCGGAATATATATTGAACAATGCCGGTGATAGTATGCATCCTTGCCGAACTCCTTTCCGACTGCAATGACGTCAGACAGTTCATCTTATATCCTTACCATCAATTCCCTATGCTTTTAGAATGTCAAGTAGTTTTCTAATTTGGTGTATATGCGAGAGTGAATAATATTTAGGAGTACTTTAAGTGCGTGGCTCATTAAACTAATTAGTCTGTGGTCCTCGCATTTCTTGGCGTTGTTTTTTTTAGGAATTTTGATGAATATTGATAGCAGCCAGTCCTTTGGTAAGTGTCCAGTCTCATATATGTTATTAAATAGCTTGGTAAGAGTTGTAATTTGGGATGCTTCTAGTAGTTTCAAAATTTCCCCATGCACATCATCGGGTCCTGGCGATTTCCCATCTTTAAGTCGTTTAATGGCCTTTTCAACTTCTTGATTTATTATTTTTGGGCTGTAGTGGTTGTTTATTTCGGGTGGTGTTCTTATTGTATCTTCGAATAGCTCTTGCATATATTCCTTCCATCTTTCCAGTCTGGTCTCAATCCTGGTCAAAATCCGGTCCTCGCTGTCCACAATTATGCCGGTATTGTGTTGTTTATTAGTGTTCTGGATCTCTTTAATCTTTTTGTGCATGTGGAAGTCGTCATGTTTTTGTTGAAGAGTTTCAATTTCCATACACCTTTCAGTTAGCCACCACATCTCTTTTGCTTCCTTTATTTTCCGTAGTATATTCTTGTTTATTGTATTCATTGAAATTTTTATCTTTGAGTTTTCGTCGTTCCTCCATCATCTTCAATATTTCGTCTGTCATCCATTCTTGTTTCTTTTCCGTTTTTGATTTCAGATTTTCACATGTTAGTGTGGTAATAGATGTCTTAATTTTATTCCATTGTTCTTCTATGTCGTTGGTGTAGTTTTCAGCTATTTTGGCGGAGTTTTCATTAAGCTCTTCTTTGACTTTTTCCTGGATGTTATTTTCTTTCAGTAGTCTTATGCTCGCTCCAGAGTCTCGCGAAGTAGCACGGAGTTGAGCGAGGAACGTGAGTGTGGTCAGGTTACTCGCCTCGCCTTGTGCTTCCTCGCCTCGCCTTGGCTAACTTCGCTTCATGAAGCGGTTTTTCGTGCCCGAGTCAAAGGGACACGAGGCGTTTCAACCGTCACAACAAACAAAATATTTTTATTTAATGTTATTAAATTTTACTAATAGTAATTTAAATAATATCAACAATAATTTACTAATAGTAATTTAAATAGTAAATTATGAGCGATTGGTCCCAAGAATTCCAATTACAATTCCTTGAGGCTTTTCAAAGGGAACCAGTTATTGGGATAACATAATAATAATAATTAAAAGCACAAATAGCTACAGCAGCAGCTACTACCTGTTCGGTGTCGGTCATGGCACTGAGGTCCTCGCGAAGTAAGGCGAGAGTGTGGATGCCTATTCCGTGTAGTTCCTCGCCTCGAACAACTTCGGCGAGTATCCTCGCCGAAGTTACTCCGCGATAGTCTGGAGCAGGCATTATGTGCTTTTTGGGAATCATTTTCCCTCGAATTATTTTGAATCGAGAAGCGAGATTATAAAGATTAATTCATTATTTGTTGAATAATAATAGTTTACTATATTTGGTTTTTAATTAAAAAAGATACGAAGACAGATGTTTTTAATTAATATAAAGTCTACTCCATTTATTGTCATCTATTTTTTCCAATAGATTATATATGCCCCATAATCTAAGTATATTAGATTCATCGTGTTTTGAATGAGTATTCTCTCATAATATATATAACAATAACAATTTAATTATTTAGTTTCTGCGTATTGTGAGAATCTTGATGAGCTGTTCGTAAATAAAGATAAAGATGCATATTGTTAGAGCATTCCTTACGCGCTTTCATGTTAAACTAGGAATGCATCTGTGCAAACAATGCGCGGCCTGTATTACCGGAAATTAGATTTACTGGATTATAAGTAGAATTCCGGATGTTAAAAAAAACGTGTAAAAGGGATTCTAACGAATGAGATTACTTCCTGTTATAACTAATTCTTTAATAGGAAAGTTAAATATTTATGTAAAAAGTTTGCATTTGTTAATATGTGTGTAGTGTCTTACGATTATTAAAAATAATTTGTATATGATACTAATTTGAGTCAGAAATTGAAAAAAATAAAAAGATGTTGACGTTCTACTAGGATGCACTTGTTGAATTTTCTACGGCATCTCTGGAACAAAAAAGAACGTACAAGGTATAAAAGTCTAGTCACTGACACTACTTGCGTCTACTCACAATCAGTTCAAAACTAATTAAATCACAAGTCTTGTGATGCTATGCAAATATGTACAAACTTGAACAACCGTACAACACCGTACAAGTAACACCATACAAAGTGCGTGAATAGGAACTAGTTAATATTATAAATTTGTGTACATCATTTGAACCCGTAATTTCGAAAAGGGCATAAGTCCATGAATTAAAACTTTTCAGAATCAACAAAAATATGTTTTTTGTTCAAAAAGTCATTGATGCTGAAGAAACTGAATATAGAGATTGTTAAATAAAAAACATACACTCACACTTTCGCACTGTACTTTTTTCGCATGGAATATGTAAAACGCTTCAATGTAAAAAATGGCGTAAAAAAGTTATATTTCAAAAAAGTGTGACTCGTGCCCTTTTCGAAATGACCGGTTCATTTCTTGTACCAACGCTTCTTGTACTTGTACTGAAAAGTGTAGGAGGTAATTTACAAGCAAAATTAAAGAAACGAAAATTAAATGAAATCAATTAAGAAAATTAATTTCTTAATAAAACTAAAATATTGGATTATAAATAGAATGATTTTATATATTACAAATGTATGTCTATGACCATTTCTTTTATTTTTTAATAAATATATTTAGATTTTTATATTAAACCTTGTTTAAATGCTACACAATATGGTCATATTATAAAGTTAGGTATTATTGAAATATATTTTTTATTATAATTATAAGATATATTTAGAAAAGAAATGTGTAAAGGTTGGCAACTGGTAGAGGTAGGTAGAAGATAGAACTTATCGTACCAGTTCAGTAGGTTCCCAGTCGGCGGTAGGTGCGCACGTTGTGTATGATTCACATTCGACATCTCTTCGTAATTCATATATTTTTTCTCTCTCGCGCGTATTTTGATTGATATAACCCCGGCTCCGGCGATTCATTCGTCGTCTATCCTGTGTTGTTCGATCATACACGTTTAATAAAAAGTGTTAAGTGCTGATTCAATGTTACAAGTACACGCGCACTTTGAACCCAGACACAAACACATACTGCCTTGGTGAGTTACAAAAAGTTATAACTTACATTAGTATGTATTGTAATTATGAAATCGATTTTCTTCTCCGAAGAACGAGTTCTCGGTTGCTTCTCGCTGAACGACGTGCGTTTTGTTTACAAATTAATGCAAAATATTTTGATCAAATTTTATGCAACCAATTTTAAATAATAACAGTTGCTTATAGTTAATTCCAGTTTTCCAGTTTATCATAAAGAAAATTTATCTTGGCAAACCACGTACGCAAAATATTTTTCTAATATGTGAAAATATTTTCAAATAATTCAAGCAAGGTTATGCAAATATATTATGCCAAATGAAGTAACTTTATATTTTAATATTTTAAAAAATTAAATTTTAATAAAGAATATTTTAATACAAATATTTGTTTATTGTTATTATTATCGTATAGGGCTATTAGAAACCACGTTAGGCAACAATTATTATTTCTGGAAGCCTTCCTTGCAGTCTAAAATCTTTGCATTCTTTCTCTGGCCTGTTTTCTGTCCAACCACTTTTAATTTTTGGTTCGTCATGAAATCTCTTAAACTTGTCTATCACTGACCTAAACTTTGTTCGGTTTGAGATGTCTTCCGAATTCAGTCCACCCTGTTTGAGATCTTTTCTCACCTCCCTGAACCATTTGTACACTTTATGTCTACTGTCTAGTATTTTAAAAATCCTTTTTGTTAGTCTCTTCTCATTCATTCTAAATAAATGCCCATAGAATTTGAGTCTCCATTTTCTCATAGACTCAATCAGTCTTTCATTGTCCTAGTAAAGTTCTTCCCTTCCTCTTAACCTATACTGCCCATACACGATCTTGGGACCCATTATCTTATGAAGGATCTTCCTTTCAAATTTCTCAGCTTCTCTGAGTCTTGCTTTCCCTGTTATTTTGAGACATTTACTAGCATACAGGCATTTCGTTCAAGGGCAATCGCTGTATTGTAATGTCTCAGTTTAGCGTGTAGTATCCCTTCGAGATGGCTTTCTTCTTGTATAGGGGAGATAGGGGAGACATGGGCAGTCGGGAGACATGGACAGATCCTCGTAGTTCCAATTTAATTGTAGTTTTTATTTTATCTCTAGGTTGGTAGTTTATTTTGTTCACTGGTGACTCTGTTTATCCATATACTATTTGAGATTTCGTTAAATTGTCGCTTTCAAACGCTTTAAGATTAGGTGCTCGTCAATGTAAATATTTTGTTGTGGTTTCGCAGTTAATAAACGAAGAACCAGCTAAAGGTATAAGATTTTTTTTATTTTCTTTCTATTGTATATGTACTAACGTATAAATTAACCCGTAAGTCACGCCAAAATATCTAACAAAAAAACTTCATGACAGAGTTATGTTGAAAAAGTATGCAGAGGGAGCAATGGGCAGTTATTTTGAGGGAGGTTTGGGCATGCCCAATGCTCCTATCTTTAATTACCTGATTTAATTAAAATGTTCAAGTTAATTAAAATTGCAGAAAAATGCCGTTCGTGTAAAAAAAAGGGTAAGCGACGCGAAAGACATAATATTAAGAAGTGGCAAAAGGTGGTAAGATAAAAACAACTGCTGATAAATATGATATCCCTGATCAAACTTGCAACTTGCAAAAATCAACTTTGTTGATTACGTTTGTGATTTATACACTGTTTAAGATTATTTAACTTTTTATTTTTGGTTTATATCATGGATATTTGGTGTTTTAACATCATGCCCAAATCTCCCACAGGGGGTGCCCGAACCTCCTTACCATAGGGAGCATTGGGCACAAATGACATGTTTCAGAAATTCTCTTGTAACTTAGAGACTGATTATAATTTGTAGACTGTTATTTGCAAACAATCTTGCCAAATGAATGGTGCACTTGACCTAGGCAATACATAGTGCTTTTTTATTACCTATTATGTGAATAAGTGCCCATCTTTCCCCTACCTCCCATAAAGTATATGTTCTGTGATTGGTTAGTATATTCAGATGTTCTATAGCTGTATCAGTATTTCTATAAAGGAGCGCGAGGTCATCGGCAAAAGCAAGTCCGTTGATCTTGACGCTATTGTTTGATCCTCCAAAGTATACTTGATTAAGTAGTTCTTTCCTATCCAATTCTTTCTCCCATTACCGGATAATCTTCTCCAACACACAGTTGAATAGAACTTGTTGGTGACAGTCCATTACCTTGTCTGACTCCTGTTATAATTTCAAACTCTTGGAGGTCTCTCCCATGTACATTACTTTGGAATGTTCAGGTTTAGGTCTGTTAGCGTCAGCTTAATAATTTCTCTTGTTTTGGCGTCGACGCCAAATTCCACCAGTGTGTTAAACAGCACTTCCATGTCAATAGAATCATAAGCTTTCTTGAAGTCTACAAAAACTTTTAATAGCTCTTTTGACATATAATTCTCCAGTATTCGCTTCAGGCTCCAGATTTGTTCAACACAAGATCTTCCTTTCCTAAATCCCGCTTGATATTAACCAAGTTGGAGATCCACTTGCTCTACAAGTCTCTTCTGTAGCGCTTTAGACAGTGCCTTATATATTACAGGAGCTATGGAAATGCCACGGTAGTTGTTAGGATCCGTTCTATCATCTTTTTTGTGTGAGGGGTGGATGATAGCAATCCTCAAGGATAACTTCAGTTTCCCATATCTTTTCCATTTCTTGCTTTCAAATTTGAATTGTGATTTCTCCACCACACTTTAGCATTTCTGCTGTGACGGAGTCTTCCCCTGCTGTTTTGTTTTTCTTTAGGTCTGTGATTATTCGACGAACTTCTTTTTCATCTGGTGGGATTGAATTTTGTGGTTTTGGGTCTTCTCTTGACCATTTATTTTTTGGTTCTTCGCAATTCAACAATTTCTCGAAATATGTGGCTAATAACTCACAATTTTCATTCTTACTTATAGCCAGTTTTCCATTTTCCTTTTGAAATCCCATGCTGGACGGCTGATATCCATTAATTTGCTTTTTAAAGGTCCTGTAGTAGGTTCTAGTGTTGTTCCTCTTAAATTCCGTGTCAATGTTCTCAATTTTTTCTGATACTTGTTTCATTTTGGCTTACCGGAGGATCTTAGCTGTCTGTTTGCGTAACTCTTTGTATGTCTCTCTTCAGTTTTGTCTACATACCACGCTTTATACGCTGCAGCTCTACTATCGACTGCTACATCAAAGTCTGTGGTCCACCATCAGTGTCTGCGAGTTCGTATGCAATTGTGTCTAATCCTTGGCTGTATTCGCCATCTTCTCTCGCATATCCCCGCAAGTCTGCACTCTACAATCTTTATCGATACATTCCCAGAGAGACGTTTCTTGTTTATCGGCAAAGGTTTGAATTATATGCGGGTCAAAAAGTGATTAGAGTCAAGATTGTCTTCTTTCTGTACTACCACATTAATAATTTCTTAAATGTTTCTTCTTGAAATTGCAACGTGGTTCAGTTGATATTCGCCTAGTTCTTTCCTTGTGAGTTGGGTAGAAATATAGTTCTGCGGAATTGACGTTCTTTCCCGACTTGCGCATTGAAATCACCCATCCAATTTTCACATGATTTGTTTTTTAATAATAGGTTATTTAATTTATATCGTATAACATATTATAGATCAGGGATTGACAATCTTTTTTGCTAAGAGGGCATATTTGAGAAAAGGGTGTCTAATATTTGAATAAAAATATTAGAGCAACATCATTTTTCTAAATATAAATCCTGACTTCGACACTGGAATTGTTCGAGAAATAAAATTGTATACTGCATTGTATAATTTTTTTATATACCATATTATGTATATGTTACCGTGAATGACCGAAATTGGAGAATGTCGACTTTCACCAGTGAATGTCAACACATATCTACCAAATACGTCGGTGAAAGATCGAATATTTCATTACTTTGTACGGACCCTCAACGGTGTATGTCGACAATCACAGATACTGGCTCTCTCCCACCAAGCTTTTGTTCTGCTGGGAGTCAATCAGTTTTATCAGTCTTATGTTGCAATAAATAAGATTTGAATCACATAATTAAGTAATTTTTTTATTACCATTCTTTTTGTTTCTCATTTAGAATGTACTGTAGGTTTTATATTATTCGTCACTCCTCTCAGAGGGAGCGGCCAAAAAGTTACTTCACGTTGAACCTTGTGACGTTTTATAGCGACAGAATTACGGAGAAGAAAATATAAATCTCCGACATGTTCAACATTCACCATTAGTGCATGGTGTATGTCGATATTCACCGGTGTAACTTAGAAATAAGGGTATTTAGCAAATATTTCCGACATACACCAAGCGACTATGTGAATGTTGACATTCACCGGTGAAAGTCGACATTCCCCAAATTTCGGTCTTTCACGGTAACATATATTCTCCATAACTATTATTACTCTGAATTGATATTTTCGGATTTTTGCCTGAAACTGTAAAATAATCTAAATTGACAGAATCTTTTTCTAAACTATTCTAAATTTAATGCAGATTAAAACTATCTATGATAGTTGCAGTCTCAAAAAAGAATAAACCTCTCAAATTTTATATAAAATGATTGGATACATTTTTGAGGGACTCGAAACTCTGATCCCAAATTTATGGGCCTGCTGGCCGGAGCCGCCCTCCAACTTGATTTTATCCGGCCCTCCTAACAATTTGGAAATCTTACTCAATCTTGCCGAGTGTGTAGACTTTCGTTTTCAAGGTTACGTAGGTTAAGCGGTTTGAGCTTTGAAATATGCAATAACACTTACTTATAAGATAGAATCAGTGAAACCATCATACGTTATAGATAATCATACAAACTTAAAACAAACGGAACACACCTCTATATCAATTTTTATAAATTTTAGCAATTGTTATAGAGCTCCGGAAAGGCTGAATATATTTGTATATTCAGGCTGTGTTCCATTTGTTTTAAGTTTACACTCACTTATTGTTATAATTCCAATCATTATAGAGGATTCATACCAGTTTTCGACACTATCAACTATTTGTTCGTTTACTTCCTTATCTAGATTTTGAAATCTACACGTAACGTAAGATAGCATTATGAATAAGCACCATCCATCTACAATAGTAAGTCTGTATGAAACAATTTACACCATTTCTTCATTTTTAAAGAAGAATTAAAATATTAATTTTCAAATCTCTAACATCTGCAGTTTTTGAGATATAAGTATCCTGCATTTACTGCCCTCTTGGCTTGATTTGATTTTCTGAAAATGGTATTTTCTGAAAACCTGTATTCTTTATTTTTTTTATGTAACTGCCAATTTTTACTATTTTGGCATATTCGGTTTAAGCGATACAGTTTATAAAAATATTCAACCCCCCATTTTCACCCCCTTAATCGGATTTTTAAAAAATGGTGATACATGTGTCGCTTTATTTTAAAAAACGAATCTTTATATCTATATATAAACTTTATATTATCTGTAACATTTTCCGTTTCTGATATATAGACATCATAGTAAAACACTTTATTTGTATATTTATTATGATTTTTATTGTTTGTCTTGTATAGGCGTGTTAATAGTACATAATAGTATTAAATATTTATATTACATTTTCTTGTTGCGTGGAGGAAGTTGTAGGTTGTTGCGAGCTTATTCAAAACAACAACTTTTATAAAACACAAAACAATGGATTTGAAAACCTGTTTTTAGTTTTCGTGTGTGTGTGTGTTTATAAAACTTGATTTTAAAATGGTTTTTGGATGTGAAATATATTTTATAATTAAAGATTGGAAACATTTTATTTGTTGCTAGAAAATTTGTTAATATCTCAGACTAGTAATTTCTAAATAACAGAAACTAATAAATATGTCAGTTTGATATTACAAACTTAAATATATCGAGTACACATACAAATAATTTATATAAATAAATAATGATTACTAACAACTCCATAAACGTGAGTAGTTTTTTACGTAATTTTCTTTAAAAAATTGTTAATATTTCCTAGTACCTGCTATGATAAATTCTACTCAATGAATAATACTGATTTTATTCTTAATAAATTATAGAGAACTCGTGTTAACTCATTTAGAGAAAGTCATCATGACTCAAACTCCTTACATAGTCGCTTTAATAAATTTCACCATGGAATCATTTTAATTTATTAATTTTAATAAAATCATTAAATGGTTAATGGAATAATTAATAATTAGTTTTGCCAAACGTTCAAAACAATATTTTATTATATCAAACTATTAACTCTTAGGATTTTAATTTTCACATTGTTTATATTATATACATTTATTATACTGTAATATTTGTTCAGTTTTATTCACAATGATTGCACAACAGATTTTAGTAAAAGTATTCGTGTCCCAACATAAAGCACTTTCTTTGCATATCCTGTAACATTTTTATAGTTTCCTTTAATTCACATTCGTGACTACAATTTTACATTGAAAATCAGCAAAACAAATTCATCATTTCCTGCAACGAAGAATATATTTTTATTAAAAAAAAAGCAAATTTTATTACCATTGATTTTCACTTACATAATTGACAAGCAACATGTCAACTTCAAAAGCCTAACCCGCTGGTGAGTTCATAAATATTCATGATTTGAAATTTGAATATGTCTAGGATGTGTCACTGTTGTTCATTAGTTTGAATTTCAGGGAGAAATATGTGGGCGTGTTAACTCATACTACCGAAGTTTACTACTCCCGTTTTAACGATCAGTGTACTAATAAAACTGTAATGCACTTAAATGCACATTCCCTACGTTGACTCATGTAAATAATATTCATCATTAATTTATATTCGCCTGTCGGGTGCATCAATACAATTATGTTTGCTATGAGTATAATAAGAATTTTTGAATGGATTAATTTCATTTATAAAAAACATGAATTAATAAAATAAAAAGTAAATGTATAAATAAATAACTTGTTTAATAAACGTAGATATATTTTATGCAGTACCCAATAACATTTTTTGATAATGAAATCAGTACATTGTAAAGCACTTATCATATGTATCGCAAGGCTTCCAAATAACATTCTTATAATAAGAGTTTTCATTTGTGCTAGTAGACAGATAACAATATTAATACAATTATTCACAGATTAATACTTTTTTACAGCTTTGAGTAGAGTCCCAAATGACGATTATTTATTAAACCCTTTCGCTACCAACGGGACAGATATGTCCCAAGCACCAAATAATATATTTCGGTGGGATTTAATTCAATGTAAATGTTGTATAAAGCATTGTCCCATTGGTATTTTCATAAAATAGGCAAAACACCTCCATTTTCTGTTTCCTGCAATTATGTTTAGTCATTCCGCAGTTTTTCATCTTGACGTATAACTGTGTTTCTGTGCGTTCTACCAAAGTTATTTAGATAAAATAGGTTGTTGGGCATTCTCAATAAGCAGAAACGTAAGAAAATGCGTAACATTTACAGAAAAATCACCTTGAAATTTTATAATGGTACTAATTTATCCCATTGGTATTTTATAGCTATAATTTTGATATGGAATATACAGAAAACCCTCAGTGATGACGAGCTAAAGAGGACGTACTAGATTGTAGATTGTAGATATGGTGGTGACGACTTGTATTGCGACCTTTATAGATCTATTGTACCCCACCCTCCTCCTCCAAGTGTTTACAAGGTGTACTTACCCATTTAAACCGCCTCCTCCATTCCCGATTCCTTTAGGAATTTCAGGATCTGGGTGGGATTCCAGGCCTGCAGCTCCTCTGTGTTCAAGCAGTGAGCCCCAAGGTACATCTGTCTCTTGCGGAGTAATGCTGCGCAGTCTTTGAACAGATATATGGGGGTTTCGTCTGCTGAGGGGCCTCCTCTAGGCCTAGGCCTTGAGATGTTTCCTAAGTCTGCAGTGTCCCGTCAGGGCTCCTGTCAGAATTCTGAGCTTGTTCTTGCTTAGTTTCAGGCAAGCTTTATTGCCTTAACGACAGCTCTCTCAAAGTTCCTAAGATGCTGAAAGTTCTAAAGATTCATCCAACGATGCGGTTCCAAATTCATTTAGACCTCGATTTAAAGTTAGAACATCAAAGCCATCTGCTATACTCATTGGAAAAATTGGTCGTCAATTGGATGAACTTGAAGTGTTTTTGCAAGTTTTACCACGTAGTTTGATGATATTTATTGCCGAATCTACCAATTCTGACTGGTAATACTGAGGAAAGCCAACAAAAAGGAAATTGATGTCCCTAATACAGATACCGATGAAATTATGCTTTTATTAGGAATTATGCTTGTTATGACTTACAATAGAGTTCCTAACTTCACCGACTACTGGTGAAAGAATGCATCCTTGAAGGAAATGAGGCTATAAAAATCTGCAATTGCTCGGAATCGCGCCCAACTACTTCTCTCTAAGATTTATTTCAATTACCCAGTAAATGGGACTGATGCTCCTAAAACATACTACATTGGTGGGGTGGTTTCTTGCCTGAAATATTCATTTCAAAAATGCAAGAAGAGAGAAGACAGTGACAGAGAAGAGAAGACAGTGCATTCCAGAGCATTGACGAATCAATGGCCAAATTCAAAGGCCGCTCAAGTCTGAAGCAATATCTCCCTTTGAAACTCATTAAGCGTGGAATCAAAATATGGGAACTATGCGATGCGGAAACGGGATATGTATATGATCTCAATATTTATTCTGGAAGAGACGATACTGTAGGAAAAGTCACTACTACCTTTGGGGAAAAGGTTTTATCTTCACTTATTCAACGAACAATTCTATTCAACGAAGAACAAAAAATCCACAATTTGTTGTCGCTCTAGCAGAGCAGTTGATGGTTGTGGGCAAACAAGCAAGTGCAATCAAAAGTAAGAAATCTGTTGGGCGTCCATCCAAAACAATGAAACTTATGCTCAATGTTGGAGATCACCTCCCAGTTGGAGATAGCTCCAGAAGAAAATGTGCGAACTGTTCAGGAAAGGGCAAAGGAACGCGAACCAAAACCTTGTGTACAGGGTGAGCAAAACTCGATGTCTCAGTTCTATTATAAGAAAACGAAAAACGATAGAAAAAATCTGAAAGAAGGTTCTTAAATGGGATTGAGTAAGGACCATTTTAAGCCAGATTTACATATTTTTCCATATTTGGAAACTGGAGTAATGACGTCATCGAATTTTGGTTTCCCAGAACCATACCATATTTTTGCATGTTTGAAAAATACTCATTTTTCTGAACAAATTTTATAAAGAAAAAAATTTGCTATCTTTTCCCGTTAAAAAATTATAAGCAAATTTGTAAAAATAAAGTTTCAAAAATTCCCGCATTAACCCCGTATTATTAATACCATTAGAAATACATTAGATCCTCTCAATTACCGGTATTCCCAACTAAAAATATAATTTAAAAAACGCATTTAACCACAGATTATCAGTATACGTTAGTATATATAATCTTAAGTTTTCTTTTGTAAAATTTGTTATCTTCTGAAGGTGCCGTACTCTCAGAGAGCTTAGGCAACCTCTCACGCATATAATGTGTTTTGTAATGTTAAATTAATAAATAATACTAATTAATAATTTCTAATTATTGACAGTTACGACTTTGCCATTTGTTTCCAAAGGCTACTTGTTTAAATCGTGATGATTGCGACTTTGTGATATTACTTTTTACTTCATAAATTACTTTATACAAATTTTCTTTTTTTTTTAACGGAAAAAGCAATTTTTTTTCATTACAAAATTTAGAAAAATTAGATTTTTTCAAAAATGCAAAAATATAGGTATGGTTCTGGGAAAACAAAATTCGATGACTGAATCATTACTCCAGTTTCCAAATATGGAAAAATATGTAAATTTGGCTTAAAATGGTCCTTACTCAATCCCATTTAAGAACCTCTTTTCAGATTTTTTCTATCGTTTTTAGTTTTCTTATAATAGAGCTGAGACATCGAGTTTTGCTCACCCTGCACAATGTGCAAAGTTGCTTTACGCCTTACCGATCATACTGTAATTAGAAAAAATAACATTTTGAAAAAGCAATACTTTCAATTCATTTTAACCCATGGGGACACATACATAAATATAAAATGGCAATGGGACTATATTTCCGACCACCTCCTCAAGCATCCGCGATACAAAAAAAGTAAGTTGAGCTAGAACTAATATTATAATCAATGTTTAGACATAATAAGGCTAAAAATCATAAAAGGAATCTGATAAACATAATAAATAAAACTGGTAGCGAAAATGAAAAACTCTGTTTGAAGTTGAAAAAATGAAGTTCTATTATATATTTTGCATAAACATAACTTTACATTATTGCATAACTTTATTAAATTATTTACAATTATTGTATCTTTGATATATATGAAATTCAATATGTAACAATTTCCCAGAAATTGCTACAATATAAAATGCAACAAGGAGTTTTTGCTATTAAATTTTCCTCTTCAAAGAAATACATATCTGTCGCGAATATAACTTAAAAAAAAACATTTATTTCTGCACAAGAGAAGTTTTCTCGGTAAGTCTACCGTTATATTTTGAATGCGTAGTTTTATCGATTCTCTACTCGCACAGAAAAATGGTACTGTAAGATCACAAGTGGGTCATGTCGCTTCTAATTGACTTCTTGTATGGGATTTATGATTGTTTTTTCATTTTTTCAATGGCCCGAACAATATTGTATTAATGAAAATTGTTAGAAAATTAATAGATTTTTCAACAAAAAAAGTAATCTAATATCCATGGTGGTAATTATTGAGGCAATAAGTTCCATTAGAAAGTAGAACTAATTTAGATTAATGTTGTTTCATTTTAATAAAAGAACATACATGAAACACGGATTGTGTATTTATGTTAATAAATGAGTGATAATGTTTAGTTTTGTATATTTAATTGGCATGTTTTTTCTATTACATTACATTTATTGTATTAAATTTACATATCTTAATGCAATTGCCGTATATCAGAAATCCTAGTTTTGGAAAAACTTTTGGGTGATTGTTACGCCGGGAATTCATATGACTGTAGCTGGCTCACTTGCATAACAGCTCCTTACACTTGCCAATTACTGCCTTGTGTATATATGTTGTATTTCTATATATTTTGCACACTTGTTACAAACAAGAACATATAGAATGAAGTTAGCACAATCTAACTTAAATTGAATATATAAATCGACTCATTATAAACTAATATTAATATCTTTACACTCGAGAGAAGAATCGCAAAACCGTCCAGCGGCGAGCTTGCAGACTACGTTCTAACACTTCCGCGATGGTTTGTCTCTTGTATGGAACACATTCCCAACTTAAACAAAAACTCCTCCTGTTTCGGTTTAAATAGTCCCTTAGTGAGGATATGCGCTACCATCTCTTCCGTGGGTTGGTATTAACGTTCGTTCGTATGCTTTACGGATAAAATGATGCCTGATGTCGATGTGTTTAGATTTCGCATGAAACACAGGGTTTCTCACGAGACGTTGGGCACTTTGAATGTCGTTGCAGTTGACAGTTGCGACCAAGGAAGCCATTCGCCCACGAGGGTACCGAATTCCCCCAGGTACCCTCGTGGGCGAATGGCTTCCTTGGTCGCATCCGCCATCGCCATGCATTCAGCTTCTGTTACATTTAAGGGATCCTGCATTCCAATCAGTCCCGTGTACTCGCGGTTTCTTCATCTGCCAATTCGTTTGTGTCTTCTTGGTTTTGCTTGACCCAGTTGTACTCTTTCACGGGTCTTCCCCTTTTTCCGGTTCTTATTAAGCGAGCGCGGCCTTCCGTTTCAGCGTTGGTTCAGTTTGTTTTGTACCCCCTAACCCGGATTCATTCCCGGACTCGTTTGGCTCAAGTTCACCTTCTTGAGCTGTTCGAGTAATGTTATGGAAGAAAAACCCCACATAGTTATTGCTTGGCTCGCAGGCTAATTGCTGCATTTCCTGACCGAAATCTTCTAAAACTCAAACATCTAAGCTTAAGATGACCTTCCCGCTTGTCGCCCAAAGTCTGTACGCCTTCGATTTCCCCGAGTAGCCGAGGAAAATGCACTCCTTTGATCGACTGCCAAATTTTCCTTTTCCTACACTTTTGTCTAGTGCTAATGTTTTCTTTTCCAAACTTTTGAAGTGTGAAACAGTAGGTCGCTTTCCATGCCAAAACTTGTACGCAGTTTCACCATTTAGAGTTTTGCATGGTATTCTGTTCATCACGTAATTTGCCGTGTTAATTGCTTCAGCCCAAAATGATGGTGGCAGTTTTGATTGAATCATTCCACATCTCGCCATTGTTTCCAATGTCCGGTTCATTCGTTCAGACACTTCATTTTGTTCGGGTACTGTGAGTCGTCGCTTGATTTTTTTTTTAATTTTAAATATTTCAATAATAAATAACTTCATAGCCATTGTCAGTAATTTTTGAAACTGACTTTAGATTTGTCCGAAAGTCTGGTACATGAAAGGCTTTTAATAGTTTCGTGTTTCGTGCAATCTTTCCGTGTTGTACTGTCAGGCTGATTTCTCCTATGCCTTGGATCTGTGTTGATTCCCCATTTGCCAAGTTAAGCGGCCTATACGTCTTGTTTAGGATGTCGAATACTTCTGTCGACTTCTGCGACGTGATTCCGCTATCGAGACACCATTTTCCGCTTTGCCCGAACGCCGTATGGAAAACCATCTGGTCTTCGTATGCAACGTACGAGTCGTTATCTTGTAAATTCCTTGCCTTGTCCTTGTTTCCTACTAGGCGTTTGCGGTAATCGACTTTGCGGTAAACTTTGTGTCCAGCTGTATTGCAATGGTAGCATTTTATTGGAATTTTGTGATTTCAACGTAAATAACCAGTTTGTCTGTTTTTATCAGTTTTTGTTACTGTTGAAATTTCGTCCTTTTTCAGCGAACATCGCATTGGAGAAGTCATTTTCTTTCATTTTTCTTGCGTCAAATTCTTCCATTAATTTAACCTTGAACACGTCTGGTTTCGGTAACTCGTCCCGTGATTCGATGGCGCATCGAAAGTTTTCCAAACTATCGTGCAAACTGTATAAAAGTAGAATGCTTAATAGCTCGGGATTCACCTTGAGGTCCATTTCTTCCAGATGGTTGACAGCGTCGAAGAATATGGCCAAATGTTCTCGAATATTTGTGCCATCTCTCAATTTGGCCAGGATAAGTTTATTCAGTGAGGTCGCTTTTCTGGCCTGTTTGATTGATAAATTGATTCCAATTTTAACCAGATTTCCCTTGATGTTATACAAGACTTTATTTGTTTTAATTATGACGCAATTATCCCTAAAATTAAGTCCGATTTCGCTTTTTTATCTTCGGCGTAAAAGCCCACTCTTCCGATGCATCGGCACTTTCAGGTCGTGCCTTCTTACCATTCACATATGCCTATGCGTTATTTTTCACTAGTACGGCTTGTACATGTAATTTCGAAGTGTCGTAATCGAAGTGTCGTAACTGTTCAGATACTGTATATTTTTAC
This sequence comes from Phosphuga atrata, assembly GCA_944588485.1. Classification (NCBI taxonomy): domain Eukaryota; kingdom Metazoa; phylum Arthropoda; class Insecta; order Coleoptera; family Silphidae; genus Phosphuga; species Phosphuga atrata. The sequence goes on along the minus strand of OX155896.1, from coordinate 50,025,137 downwards.
TTGGTGACTACCACTCCTCTTTGTAACCAAAATTTTCTGTTACACAAAACTGTTTGCTATCTTTATGATTTTCGTGGGATTCTTAACCCCTTGATCTTCCTAAATCTTCTTGATTTTCCTGGAATTTTTCTCGAATTCCTTGATATTCCAGAGATTCTTGATCTTCTTGAGATTTTTCTTGAATTCCTTGATCTTCCAGGGATTCTTGATCTTCCTGGGATTCTTGATCTTCCTGGGATTTTTCTTGAATTCATTTATCTTCCAGGATTTTTTTCTTGAATTCCTTGATCCCCAGAATTTTCTTGGAGTCCTGGATCTTCTTGAATCTTCTTTGATTCCTGTATCTTCTTGATCCTCTGGATTTTCTTGGAGTCCTGGTTTCTCTTGAATCTTCTTTGATTCCTGGATCTTCTTGAATCTTGTTTGATTCATGGATCTTCTGGAACTTTTGGATCCCTTGAATTTTCTTGGAGTCCTGGATCTTCTTGAATCTTCTATGATTCCTGGTTCTTCATGAATTTCAAACTTGAAATTCAAATATTTCTTCTTGTGCAGTGGAAACGTGCTAGGCACATAACCTGTTGTATTTCTATATATTTTGCACACTTGTAACAAACAAGAACATATAGAATGAAGTTAGCAAAATCTAACTTCAATTGTATACATAAATCGACTTATTATAAACTAATATAAATGTCTTTACACTCGTGAGAAGACTCGTTACAACCATCTAGCGGCGAGCTTGCTATTAGCAAGCTATAGGCATGCCCGTAGCTTATGAGTTGTCGCCGTTGGTGCACGTTTTTTGTTCGGTAGCTTTTGTTTTCGTTTCAGATTTTTGTATTTATCATGTTACGATGGGGAGATGAAAAGACTATACAATTTATTCATTTGTACAGAGAATAAAATTATAAAAATAAAATAGTCCGTGATACCAAAATTGAAGAGGAATTTAATGTGACTAGTATCCACACATTCTTCTGCTAGTAGCAATGCGATACTATTTAATTCACTTCGAATGTTTTCCATTGGAAAAAAGCGTGAGACTGACACGTACTGTCTCGTGAACTGGCACACGGTGTATACGTCTTGCAAATACAGACATGCAAGGACGTAAATTGCATGCAAGTTTAGCTTGCAAATGTATATACAGTGTGCCAGTTAGTTCTTCATGCCCTTAACTAGCATGCACGCTACTGCTGCGTTTTACAGGCATGTATATCTCCGCCTTTATGCACCCATTTATCATTGTCAAGCGATTACCACTTATCTGCAAATCAATTAGTGTTTTTTTTTCATTCCAAATATTTTGTTGTTCAATTATGTTCATGTAGAAAACTTTTTCCAATTTTTACAATATTGAACTGCGAACAACCAATTATTTTTTGTTCGCGTGTTTAATCGCAATTTAGCGTTTTTTATATCGTTCTAAGATATGAAAAGATTGTACCACAAAAACCTATTGATCAAATCGTTTTTTTTTTTCAATGAAATATACTTCTATAATTTTTCATGTTATTGTGTTCGATAGCTTAAACTTGCTTTATTGTCGAGTATTTCCAAGGCTGTTATAGATTGTGATATATACATCAAACGCTTTTATTGTAACCAACCAGAACCAGAATCGTGACTTTTTATTGATCTTTAGATATTGTTAATGCCAATAAAATAGCATTCGTTGAGTATGTGGAATGGTTTGTGTAAAATCAATCTGTATCCGGGTTTAAACCCTCGTTGTTCCCACTCTTTATATTACAGCATTCAGTCAAAATAAATTACAATATGTAAATGTTGCGAACGTAATTAAATTACATTTGATTTATATTCAATTCGAAATCAATTAATTTTTTTATATAAATTGAATATAAATTGAAATAATGTTTATATTGTCCAGTATTTCACTATTCAAGAAGAATGAGCAAGAATTTGCTTTATTAGGTTTAGTCAGAATACCGAGTTCATTAATCGCTGGTGCTTGCTTATAGGTTTGGAATTTAGATTTAGATTTTTTTATACACAAATGCTTCATGTATTATTAATTATGACATACTTCGAGGAAGCTACATGTTTTCTTAATTATAAAATAACGTTTTTATTGTTGTATCTATTGTAAATAATTTGATATAAATAGATTTTTCTATTTAACTATTGGTTGAATTGACGTAAAGTTCTTTGTATTTGTACTCTGTAATTGTGCGCTTTTAATTATAATTAAAAATAAACTCATCTCTATCTTGTGGTCAATAGCCTTTTGTTGCATTTGTGGCAATAAAGATTTTTATTAAACTTGTTCCTTCAATTATATTTCTATTCTAATAATAAGAACATTTATATTTAAAAGGTCAATTTCCTATCTAATTTCAATTTTAATAATTCATTTTACATTTTGTAACTTAATAATAATAATAATAATGCATGTATTAACGGATTAACGTTTGAATATACAATAAAGGCCGATTATCATTTACAAGACACTCAGCTACGCGATGACGCGCGATGAAGTGTCGCGAATTGTCGCGTCGCTGCTAGGTATTCTCATATGCGATACTCAGTTACGCGATTCTTAGCTGCAAGTGTCAAATCTGCAGTTTCTCTACATATCAGGTTAAGTTATATTTTCAAAATGTCAAGTTCGTCAAGTTCCTATGATGATTTTTTCGTCGTAGCCATGTGTTACGAAAATGATAAATTAAAAGAAAAGAGGAGGAAAAGAAATATTGGATGCATCAGATCTTAAGAAAAAGACTAGAAGAAGGAGAATTCCATACTCTCTTCAAACAATTACAAGATTATTTATATCTTGTTGAGTTTGAAGATTTTGATAATATTAAATAGTAGCATTTGTATCTTTTCTTCAAAGATTATAATTTCTAGGAAATTATTGTAACTAGTTAACTTTGAAGAAGTAATAATCTTAGAAATAATAATCTTTGAAGAAAAGATACATATGCCACTTTATTTAACAATTACAAGATGATGAATTGAAATTGTACAAATATTTCAGAATGACGCCAGAAAATCTGTATCAACTTTTTGAAATATTAAAAGTGCCACTTACGAAATAAAATTCTAAATTTAGGCTTTTGAGTGTTGGAAAGTAATTTCTTTCAAAATTAGATCTTTCCTTTGTTAATTGCTGTAATTTTCATTTTGTAAGTTCACACAGTTCAACATAATCAGCCACAAGAGCGATCATTTCCTCTGCTTTTTCGTCGTTTATTACACTCATTTTCAAAAATACGCCATTTTTGACACAATCCGTCATTCAAATCACAAACCAACTGGTCAAACGTCATGCGACAAAACGTAAAAGAATGCCCACGAAATAATCCCAGCAATAGCGCGCGGCATAGCGACTTATAGTAGCTGTCGCGTAGCCATTGTGAAAATTGTTTTAAACTCATTTAAAACAATGTAATCATTATTTGACAGGCGATGTCGTGCGACGACGCGTAGCTGAGTGTCGCGTATATGAGAATCGGCCTTAACCCTTTGCACTCGTATTTATGTCTGAGAAGAGACCTACCTACCTACTCCTACCTATGAAGGAAAAAAAACCTACCTACTCGGAATTTTTTGTCATAATCGATTAGGTTAAAAGTATTTTCATGAGAACATATTACCTCTCAACTTTAGGGTTCGATAGTTCAAGTCTAAAAATACAAATGTTTCAACCCTATTTACAACTCCTTGGACAGGAACAATAAAAATCAAATATTTATTATTTAATTATGTATTTTGTATAATAAACAACATTATACAAGTAAATATCACTTGTGAACTTATAACAAGACAAAAAAATCAATGTAAACCTCCACCATAATTGCATTGCCGCCCCCGCTCCCGCGCCTTCACCATAATGAAAAAAATAATAAAAACACCAAACTAGAACCAAAAGCAAGAAAGAAGCACAACAGGAAGAAACAATTACATTTTATAATCTTGCAGAGTGTGATAACGCTCGAAACAGTCCCCGATATGTAGTCCTGGCTTTCGAGTACAGGTACTGCACATATAAGTAGTTTGCCGTCTTCCACCTGCCACTTTTCTGTCGGAACACACTAAACAGTCCTTTTTGCTCCCTGACGCAACACGTGCAATTTGCCGTTTAACCGTTCTTCCTTATCAGCTGATGATGGTCTACCTGGAAGTTTAGTGGATTGCCTATAATTTCCTGTAAGTTCATCAACCAATTGCCGAACAAATTGTAGGTGCGGCATGGGGCGCTTATTTTGGCGACGTTGATCGATTTTGTACAACAAATATGCGTTTACGCTGCATTTGCATGAGGCTTGAGTCCAAGCCCCCAAAAAAATAATTTTCGCCACCATTTGAGCGATTTTCGCAAAAAGCAATATGCTGCGGAGTAAGAGTCTGCTCTATCAACACCCCCCCATATATTTGTTGTAGTTTATAACAACGGTGGGTTTCTTCACTTCCTGCAAATTTTAGTAGAAAGTATGGTACTCTTCTGTTTATTGTCTGAGTGCCCGAAACGTCCCAACTGCTAAGTACAGTGACGACCCTTTTATCTTTCCTATAATAATAAGTTTCCCGATCTGCAGGCGAATGTCCTATCCTCGGAAAACTGCGGTCTTTTTTTACGAGTCCGGTACGAATTTCCGGTTAATTTGGATAGTTCCAGTTAGGTACACGTTTACTTTCAGCTGTTCTCGTGCTAGTGGGTGGCTCGTATAATACCTGTCAGTAAATATATGATATCCTTTACTGCCAGAATTGCCTTCCAGTAAATTTTGGCACAAATGCAGTACAACTCGTGTACTTATAGGAAGGTCAGGCCTTACTAAATTCTCGGATGTCAAGCTTCCGTAATAAGGCAAAATGAAATATATGTACCTAGTATTAGCATCTGCTAATACATATAACCTGATTCCCCACTTTGTTGGCTTATTTGGATAATAAGTCAAAAAACATATTCTGCCTTTGAAACCAACTACAGATTCATCCACGGAAATTTCCCTTGACGAGCAAAATGTTCCTTGAAACTTTTTTCCAAAAAACTAAAAAGTTACTGACTTTTTGCACCCGACTCCGAAGACTTTGATCGTTTGGATCTGTCTCATGCAAATGTAGCATTCAAAAAAATAATAAAAGTCAATGGGTTTTGTATAGTTGTCAGGAATCTGTGGTCCTTCAGCTTTATTCCCAGAAGTAAAATCTATCCTTTGCGGCTCATTATCCTGCGTTGTAACATTCACCCAAGGCCCATAATTGTCTTCTCCTGCATCTTGCATTGCATCGTCGGTGTCGTCGCTGCTGCTTGTGCTGGGCAAATGTATTGTCCGCTTTTTGTTTGTACATATAATGTCACTACCACTTGTATCACTTCCTTCAGCTTTTTCGCTGCTACCTTCGTCACTACTTTCATTGCACTCTAATTCTTGATCATAATCGTCCATATAAATTTCGGCGTCACTGCTCTCAAACTCATTTTAAATGTTGCCACGTAAATGGCGCATTGCGACCGTAAAAAATAATAAGTTATAAAGTAATAATACTATAACCGTCTCGGGTGGTATTCGGTATGGCACTAAACTAAAGTTTTAACCCAAACAAGAACGCCTACAACTGTTTGAACACGTGCATACAATGTAAATATGTAATATCAACATAGATATGCATGTCCCCTGTACGGGGACATACGAGTGCAAAGGGTTAAACTAAATGAAATGTTATTTCGGATGTTGTTTCTTTTAGGAGACCTATAAAATATTCCAATCTACATTGGAACTATTTGCAAATTACAGTACAATTTTTTTTTTAAATTGTGAAATATTAGGACCAATCAACTAAACTAGCGGTCGGCAACAGGTTCGTGGAAGTGTCAAGCGTGTGCCACTTCAGCTTTTTTTTTTAGAAAAGGTATATTCAAATTGCACTACAATTTCATATTACTTATTAAACGATAGAAGCGTTTGTATACAGGGTGTTAGGTAAACTTGCGGCAAAAACTCAAGAGGTGGCCTTTTCTAAGAATATTTTGTCCTATGATGATTTCTGAAAAAAAAATTTCAAACTAATTTTTGCATGTTTATACACACCTGTACCTTGTATAAAAAAAAACAATAAATATACAAAAACTTATAACTGTATACCTACAGTATCTCTGCTGTGCCACTTAAATATCTTCCACGTGCCACTTTGTGACATAAGTTGGCGACCGCTGGACTAGACCACTCTACTTGTTGTGTAATAATTTAGGACATGTTTATTTATTCAAACAAATGTTTAATATATCTAATAGGTTATATGCAACTTCTGCAGCACATTTTCTTGTCAAGTTACTGAGAAATAGCTTTGCACAAATACGTTGTTACCACTGTACAAACAGCATCGTGCGATAAATAAATCAAAGTGCGGTAAATAAACAAATATATGACTGTGTTCAAGGGTTCAATGCTGACTTGTAAACCAAATGTTGATTAATGTAAACATTTTACGAACTTTGTTTTTTATTGCAGATAAAAAAAATATTAAACGCAATAAATGTCCAAAAATTAATTCAAAGTTGATAAATTTTCGAGGATACAACAATATTTTGAATGATTTAATGCTTATAATTTCTCAGAAATATATCAGTTATCTAAAAAAAATGTTTATAATAAACCAATTTGAGTTATAGTAATTATTTCAATTTCCTTATATTTTGAATTAAAGAAATATGTTGTTATGGGACATCCTGTTATATTATAAGAGAAAAAGGAAAGTTAAGTCTCTTCTGTATATTATCATAATAATTCTGTATATACTCTGAATATAATTTATTTCCTATTACAATTAGTTCAGTTTGAAAGCAAGAAATTAAAAGCTAACAAACGCTATAGATAAACGAGTTGTTTGTTTGAATGATTGTGTTTTCAGGTTTATAATATTTTTGAAATTATGTTAAAATATTGTTGTCACTAACAATGTTTTAACATTTGAAATAATATAAAAAAATATTGACCAAACAATAAATAATGCAAATCTAAATAGTGTTGATAATAATATCTTGTTTTTGAATTTTTGAAAAATTCCGAGAAATGTTAATATTTGATATGTTTAATATCATTTTCCTTTTCTCCAAACGTGAAATGAAAAATGAATCGTAAAAAGATCATACAAAAACAAACATTTGTTTATAGTAAATAAAATATAATTACTCATAATATTCTTATCATTTTGGCACTGGAAACCACGAGCGTGTATTTCTTATCCTATTTCCACCTTGATATCTCGGTGAGGTTATCGCGAGAATTACACTTTCAAGTTTCGGTGTCATTTTACATAGATAATGTAATTACGTTTTTACGAGAACCCTCAATAATTACTTCAAGCTAAACTTGAAATGGGTCTAATTAAAACTCGTTATTAAATACTTTTGCTTATACTTCATGTCTCACGATGAAACAATTATAACGTTATATAATCGTGTTAAATCCAGTTGAAGTTTTTAATGAGAATGTGTTTATTTTGCGCAGAGAATGATGAATTTCTTTGTTTGTAGTGAACATTATTGTATCCTTGTATTTCTCTTCTTATTATTTACGATGGACTAATTTTTGTTATTAGAAAATGTAATAAAAAAATATTTTATTTAAAATAATTACATGCTAGTTCAGAATTTGAAAAATATACTTGCTTTGTGTAATATTAAATCTTTATTTATAAAATTCAGTTTTTTGTAAAGCGTGTCCCAAAAAAAGCGCAAGATTTAATTTATAGAAAAACACATTTATTTTTTTAATTGAGCAAACTTAAATTTAATTGAACAAATAGTTGCTATTTAACGTGAAATACAACATCAAGCAAATGGCCACCACGAAACCTCTCGCACAGGATTATCCTTTTCTTGAAATTTGGAATAAAGTTTTCGCATAAATGTGGCTGTATTTTACAAATAACGCGCCGTATTTCCTCTTTAAGATGATCAACTGTTTCAGGCTTATTCGCATACACCTTTTCCTTCACATAGCCCCAAAGAAAAATGTCGGTGTTATCGGTGTTAGATCGCACGATTTTGGTGGCCAATGTTGATCGACAAATCGAGAAATGACACGGCCTGGAAATTTGGTCTGCAGTAACACCACTGTGTCACGTGCTATGTGTCAGGTGGCACCGTTTTGTTGGAAAAACCTGTCCTCCACATCAGTTACATCCAATTCGGGCCTCAAAAACCTCCAACATTTCGTGATGATATAGAAGTTAACGCATTTCCAGCCGCATTTTCAAAGAAATTCGTCCCATCCCAATCACTCCGCCAGCCGAAAATACGCAACAAACAGTAGCTCGCTGTGGATGCATTGGTTGTCTGAGTATCACACTAGGATTTTCATGAGCCCAAATCCGACAGTTTTGCTTATTTACGTAATTTTTACGTAAAAATTTGCCACATCTGAAAAAATTATTTTCTTCATCCAAAAATCGGCCTTAATTAACAGATGTAACATCATAATATGTAACATCATTAAACAATTAATGATGTAACATCATTAATGATGTTACAACACCCAATCAGCAAATCCACGGCGCTGCGCATAGTCCTTTGCCTTGTTATCTTACACCAATTGAACCTTGTACGCGTACAAATGCAGATCTATTTGTTTCCAAAATTCGTTGCATAGTACTTCTGGAATTGTTTAATTCTTGTCCACGATACCGAATGGAAGTTTGGAAGGAAATGAAAGCCAGAGATTCCCTTACTGTGGCTATATTTTCGAGTGACCCGCAAGGACGACGACAAACAATAATCTTTTGATCCATCAGCGTAAATTTGGTCTCAAATTTTGTAATTAAACGCCTCACTGTAGATTCATTTGGCGCATTATTGCAACCGAAAACTTGACATAATTGGCTAACTGTTTTCGTAAAACTCACCATTTGTGAATAATCTGTTTTTACAATAATTAAACGTTCTTCGTTTGAATGCTTTTCCGTATTCTTAAATCTTCTCGAATTAACAAAATGGCGGCAAATTTAAATCCGGCGCTCTTGTTGGCACACCGTATATTTTACTTTTAAAAATTAAAATTTTAAATATAATAGCTAGTAAATTAAGTTATCGACGGTTAAAGATTAGATAGTGATATACTGTTTATTTATCTTAGTCGAATATTGCAGTTCAAATTATGCAGTTTATTCTAATTAAATGCAGATAGATAGTTTATTTAAGGTATTCACGCAAATTATTGTTAACGCAAATATGAATTAAATCTTCAAAAAACAGAATTTGTTAACACCTTGAATTATTTAGATATTTAGAAACATTTGGATGTTCATTGAACAGCTTTTTACCGGACTATTTCAGAATCGTCTATTCAAGTAGTTTTGTGAATGGAAGTAGTTTTTGGAACAAGCGAAAATAATCGAATTCAAGTACTTTTTGAAACAAACGTAAGTCTTAAGCAATGTAAATAAATAAGACAAGATTACGAGGAATTGGTCTAGAGAAGACTACCAAAGAATGAGAATAATAAGCAATTTGATTGAGTTGTAAATTTGACTTGTACAGTTCACAGTTTAAACAGATAGACTTTGCGTCCTAATATTAGGACGGTAGAAGAATATAATTAAAGTACATAAAAAATGTTTTTTTTTCGAATTAGTTGATTTTCGAGTAAAATAATTGTTTATTGAAAGAAACCTTTTTAAAGGGTCAAAAACCTTTTTTTAGTTAAGCGCATGCGCGTCCCCAATGTTTAAAAGGCGGGAGTATAAAAGTTTCGGGCACATTTTGTTATTATCACTGGTATTCGTCAAAAAGTACCCGAAAAACATGATGCAAATTGACGTATGCTCACAAAAAAATTTCAACTATGAATAGGTCTATTGGAATCCATGGTGATTGAATATGTGCCTGACTATTTACCCGATGGGGCCAACCGTACAAAAGCATTCGTTATAGCGTATTGCATTCTATATCGGGCACCTCATTCCTCGTCCACCCAGGTTCCTAGTTTCAATTTGTACTACGGCTCCTATCCTTTCAATACACTCCAAAATAAAGTACTTGCCCGTGAAGTTTTGATTTTGAGTTACAACACTTCTTCCGGAATTGTAAGTGATTCCAAAAAAGTGATCAATTCGTGCAGAAAAAAATATCAAACTATCTAGGTAGTGACTATTAGAAATTATATTTTTATGTACACATTGTGTCCCATTTTAGAATAAAAAGTAACGTTCTATTGAACATTCAAGAAATCTATCCATCTGTTATTACCATTTTGAAAATTAATCTTCCGTGACTAACAACCTCATCGCCTCTTATTCTCGTTTTTTTTTCCTTTACATTTATTTTTGTGAAGACATTTTCCACCTTTACATACCGAAATTACAAATATTTCTTACATAACAATTTCACTTTTAACTCCATTGTTGAAATTAGTAATTATCAGTTCAATAAAAAAGCATGTTTTGAAATTTTATGAACCGTTTAACAACAAAAAAATTGTTTAAACTATTAAGTAGACACATTAGAAATTTAAACCACTATTAGACTTTCAGATTACATTTTAATTTTAAATGGGCTGTATATTAAAAATCATTACATAAACTCTTCCGTAACCTTACAATTTTAATTCATGGATTTCTTACAGTATCAATAAAATTCTAATTGTTTTTCCAAGTAAGTAATTAAATGTCTCTTGACCTGTCTACATATCCCCATTAAACTATTAATGCTAATTCATTAAAAAAGCTATTAAAATATTCATTCACTTATTTTATTATATTTGTTTATGGAATTGATATAGTTAATATTGTTTATACAATTCCTATAAATCTAACAGGTTATTAGCCTCGAGTAAATTTCCTTATAATATCTGATAGTAAAAAAAATTTTGACGATAACTTGGAACGGCTGTTTTATCTACTAACGTACAAGTGTATTTCATTTGAATACGTCTCGTCAGTGATCATCACCTGTATCGGTCGCAGTTGTTTACATTGAGTGACGTTTGGCTGACGTTTCTTTAATAGTTAGTGAAGTCCTCTACCATGTATTCGAACGCCGAGATGACTGATGTGAATTTCATGTATGGACTTGCTGATGGCAATTAATTACAAGCTAGACGATTGTACATTGAACGGTTTTCCTACATTGAACCGAAAATCTTCAAAAACATTCATCGACCTCTTCGTTAAACAGTCAAATTGAAACGAAATGAAGGACCAGGAAGATTAATGACAGTAAAAACGGAACAAGTAGAACAGAATGCGCTGCACAGGATAGAGGAAGATTCATGTACTTCTACGCGAAAAATTGCCAATACTTTGAATGTAAGTCATTGGACAGTTCATTGGAAAACTCTTAAGGGCAATTTGTTGTATCCATACCACATCGTGTTCAGGCACTACTACCTGCTGATTATCGTCTACTATACAACCATGTGTGGGCAGATGAAAATCCTCATGAGGTATGTAAAGATCGATTTCAACATCAGTTTTCCTTGAATGTTTGGCTTGAAATTGTGGGTGACTATCTAATTCGACCGGTATTTCTAGCAGCAAGACCTACTGGCGAGATGTATCGCAAGTTTTTGGAAGAATTACTGCCCGAGTTTCTGTAGGATGTGCCATTGGCGGCAAGAAATGCAATGTGGTTTATGCACGATGGTGCACCACCACATTTCAGTTTGGTTGCTCGTGATTTTTTAACAGCAACATACGGAGACTCCTGGATTGGCCGAGGTGGGCCGCAGCATGGCCTGCTCCATCCCCAGACTTCCATCCCCAGACCCTGGATTAGGGATCCATTAATCACTTGATGTTTTTTAGCAACTTTTTGACACAATTGAACATGTATGCATTCTTGAACTAAGTCAGTCTCTAAAGCATTAGGTTACATTTCTTCCAAGAAAAGGACCGTAAGGGTTGATGATGAAAATGCACCAATTTTGGTCAAAAATGAAAACTTTTCATTGAACCTGTTGTAGGCCTCCTGTTGTTTTTTTAATTCGGATACGAGTCTATCAATGAGGACGAGAATTGTTTTTTTCTAAATTTAAAAAGTAATCTCTTCGCTTCGTTTCGCGTTACAGGTTTTTCGGTATAATCCTTTCTTGATTCCAAAGTTTTAAGAACTTCGTGCCAAGAAACTCTCACAAACTTCTACATGCGTCCTCTCTAGCTGACCAACGTGTCAAATTTACTCTCTTTAGCATTTTCCCTTTCCCAATTATTGTCAATAACTTTTGCCAGCGTTGTGTCGAATTTATAAAACTCTTAAGGGTCCCATACACTAGCAACGTATCATCAACCCTGTCAACCTTGTCGTCAACAAGATTGAGGTTCTTGCCCACACACTAGACAACCAAGTTGAAAACATTAGTATTCGGTTTATTTATCGCTGTAGAGCTTCTACGAAGAATTTAAAAATGAATGAAGATATGATGATGTATATAGTTTTGAACGAGTTGTGTTGAAGAAGGAAAAAGTGTATTCCCGCAGGTTTCGATACTAGGCCCCATCCTGTGGGGCGTGCTATAGACGGAGAATGAGACTGCCTTTGGGGGCCACCATAAATGGCTTCGCAAACAATATCGCACTAGTTGTCACAGCAAGAACAGAACAAAGGTTGATGCGAACGGCAAATGCGAACTGAGTTTAGCTCTAGCAAAATCTGAAGCGGTCCTCCTCACAGGCGGAAGAGGCAATAATAACACGGAAATAAAGTGGCAATAATAACAGAAAATCTCAAATACCTTGGAGTATTAATTGATATAAGGCTATCTTACATGGTGTGGATTACCGAAGCGGCAGGAAAGGGAACGAGAACACTAGCAGGTATCCAGCAACTCATGCCAAACATAGGAGTAACAATTTTTCTATGGCAATCTTTTTCTTGTTAGGATCTTTTTAAACTTCAGGCTTTACTTTCCACAACCCAGGCAGCTCTTCGAACGTTTCACAAAATTCCACCCTACAGGAATAGTTGGTATGTTAGCCAAAATTATTAAGACGGACAATTAAAAATTACAAAAAATTGAAAAAATAAAAATCGCAAACACAAGTCATCTTCACAAACAAGAATTCCAAAACCTTCACAAGCTGACAAATGATGTTTATAACAATTTCTTCAGCCTCCTTACACACTCCTCAACATTGTTGCCAACTTCAGACTCCGACCACCAAAAATCCAAGTTACTTTGATTTTATTCAACTGTGTACTCAACCTGAAATGTTGTCTTCAATCAGCCCATACACTACTAAACCTTGTCGTCAACATAGCAAGTTGATGACAAGGTTGTTGACTAGGTTGCTAGTGTATGGGGCCTTTTAGTCATAGATATTCAATATGACTCGCTAAAAAAGGATCGAATTCAGCTAACAGTTCCAAAATCACACAATAATTTCCGTTAATAGGATCACTGAACATTTTTCCCTCTATAGCGCACAACCGAAGAAAAATGAATACATATAAGAAATTGCATGACTCAATCAACAGAGGCGGCTTTTCTTTTCGCCGGCTTTTTCTTTTGTTTCGCCGCTCTATCTGTCTCTCTCAGATTCAATGCACTAGAGACACTACGCGGCGTAAGCCCCTAACAGCTTGGCCCCGTCGATCATGCTTTGGACCAATCACTACTACGCAAATTGTAGAAAAAAATTTTTTTACAATAAGTGGTGAAACATATTACATGTTGAATTGTTTGTGTGGATCTAATAACACTTACGTTAAGGTATATATAAAAATGGATCTTTTTAATTTCTGCACAACAAAAAAAAATTTGGCCCCAAATCTGTCGCCACTAAAATCTATTGCCCTAGGCTCCAGCCTACTCAACCTGCTGGTAAATCCAGCACTGTCTCCTAGTTTAGACATTGTTTTGAGACAAAACATACGCGGCAACGATTTACGCATGTATTCGGCGTCATTATCACCATCTAAAGTCATTAGTTTACGCTACTCCAGGTGAGAAGTTGGACGAATTTCGAAATCGGATAGGGGTAAATAGTACAGTTGTTGGTCAGTAGGTAGTGATTGGTCATAATTTGAAAACTATATAACTATAAGACAATCTTTTGGTGACATAATTGTTTATTAACAGAAGAAAATTCTATATTCTTTTCTGTATTGGATACAACCCATAACTTTGTTATAACTTAAAGTTTCATGTGTGTATTTAATTAATAAAATGACCAGTCCGAGATTTTCGTCATTTTAGACAGAAATGTACAAAAAGTAACCTTACTATTTTTAGATATTAACATGATTTAAAAATGATTTTTGTGCTGATTTTTGGCATTTGTAAATGAATACAGGTTTAAATTATCGAAATAAAAAGTTTTTTGATAAAAATAAAGTACTGATTGTGAAAAATATGATAAGACAATAAATATCGCACGATAAACAGTTTTTATAGTGATGGATCATCCGACCAATTAGTATTTTGACGTTAGATTATGAACTATGTGACAGTTATTCCTAGAGTGTTTAACCTACAAATAAGAGGACAAGAAAAATATTCAGTACACAATTTTAAAGCAATTAAAAATGAAAAATCTATTTTACTTTAATTTATTTATGTATTTGTTATTGTAGTTAGTGAAAATACTAATTTATTTATTTCTAGGTTAAATACGCTAGTGTTAATATACATAAAATGACAAACGTAGGAAAAGGTACAATCTTAAAACAATCGGAACACAGCCTGAATATATAAATATATTCCACCTTTCTGGAGCTTTATAACAATTACTGAGTCGTTTTAGGACTAACAAAACAAATCTCGTGTGAAATATGCCAGTTATTTACCAGTTTTATAAAAAAATATACGAATAATCAAATTGAAGATGCTATTAATGCAGTTTAAAATGGGATGTCACAATGCACAGCTTCAAAAGAGTATGGTATTCCCAAACCAACAATTCAATTTAGAATTAGTAATGCATTCATCAAATCTACTACAGGTCCGTCTCCTATATTAGGATGCAATGCAGAAGAGGACCTAGTACGTTGGATAATTGATTGTCAACGAAGAGGATTTCCTAGAAGAAAGATCAATATACAAGAGTTTTTGGATCAAAGAAAAATAAAAAATCCTTTTTGTGACATGTTCTAGGAAATGGGTGGTATAAAGCCTTTCTTGAAAGGAATCCGATTCTTATTTGAAAGATTTCCAGAAAGAGCAACTAAAGCCAGCTCTTGTGTAAGTGAGAGTAATATTAAAAAATGGTTGAGTGAAATATATGAATATTTATCAAAAATTAAATATTTAAACATATTAAAAGATCCGACTCGTGTTTCCAATGGTGATGAAACTTATTTTATGGTATGTCCAAAAATGAAAAACATAATAGCCCCTCGTGGGGCACAAAATGTTTATGAAATTAATTATTATTATTAATTATTAATATTATTCACGGCAATTTCAAACTTAATGGAAAGACATCTTAAAAACAATGTTATATTTATGGTTTTTGTAGAGTGTCACGAAGGTGGACTGAAAGCTATTAAATAACTGACAAATTTCACATGAGATTTGTTTTGCTAGTCCTAAAAAGACTCAGTAATTGTTATATAGCTCCAGAAAGGTTGAATATATTTATATATTCAGGCTTTGTTCCGATTGTTTTAAGTTTGTATGATTATCTATAACGTAGGATGGTTTTACCAATTCGAACAAAAAATAAAAAGATTAACAAAAAGAAAAACGGAAAACTTTAGAAAAAGAAAAAAACTGAAAAAAATCATAGAGTTGATTGAGGATCAAGAAAATATTGGTGGCAATTAAATGAATAATCATAACATTAATTATAAATTTGTTTAAATTGTTTTTTTTAACAATAATTAAATATTTTTCTTTTATTAGATCACTGTAGTGTTCATCACTGGAGTGATCACTAGTTCATAATAGTTTTTCATATTTTCAAATTACTTTTATTTATTATAAAGCGTTGATTAATTACTGTAAATCCACTAGACAATCACTACATTCTTATGATCTATAACTATGTTTTTTGATGAATCAAATATTTATCGTCTTATTTTCTATAACATTTAAAATTTTTGATTCGAATTATTATTTAAATAGAAAAGTAATATTTAAAAAATAGTAATATTTAAAATTTACAATTACTAGCAGTATAATAATTCGTAAATTCATTTTATACAAGCATGCAATTTATTGTTTTCATTGTTCGATTTCTAAAATGACCAATCACTGTACTATTTACCCCTAATTGCTGGGTGTAACTCAATTAGAAACAATCCTTGTATGTTTGAAAGAGTTCAGCACTCAATGGCGAGAAGAGTAAATGCTTGTATCCAGACTGGAGGAAATCATTTCCAACATTTATTATAGAGCATTGTGAGCAACTTGTACATGTACTTTTTGGTAATAAAATTTTCTTATTGTAGCAAATTTTGTTCACCCTGTATCTTCGAAACAAAGGGTTTTTCAGAATTCATAAGACAAAATATTCTTAGAATAAGCCGAGGAATAACCATTTAATTTTTGACGCATGTTTACTTATCACCCTGTATTTACCTACGTATATTTAGAAATATTATTATTTATATTAATCTCCTAAATTATATTAAGAAAAAAACTTAAGCTTTTCTCTAGTTTTTGTTTTATTGATTTCTCTGCAGTTTTCTCAAATTGTCTAATAAAATTTGTGACCTATAAAGATCTCCTCAACCCATGAGTTTGTACTCTTTTTTGTATTTCAATTGTTAATATTTCTTTTTTCTTTATCCATAAATATCCTGTACTGGGACATCATAAACTTAAAAATAACTGTCCATGTACCATTTCTATATAAACTTAGTATTTGAAAAAAAAAGATATTTTTATAATTCAATTCTAGGCTAAATATAATTAGAAAAAAATAAATTTTCATTGAAATTTTAAATATAATAATATTAAATGTAATGTAATAATAGTAAATAATTTTAAATATAATAATATAAAACGGTGTTGTTTCTTTGAAAGAGCTAAAATAAAAAGCCAAATTTATAAATCTGGTCATTTGCAAATTTTTATATTTTTATTTTAACGTCTACAAATATATTTAATCCTTTGTTTGTCTTAAGTACTTTCAATTAGTTTTATCTAAAGCTATGAAACGGTAGTCCTTCCCATTTACATTTTGTAAAATATTTTATGTAACGTATTTAACGTAGAATTTACGTTAATTCCAAACAGATATTTACGATAAGAAACCCATAAACCACCCCGAAAACTTGTTTATAAAATTTGCCCTGTGGGCGGTAGTTCCAAAAATTTTGAAAAACCTTCCTCCTCCCCTTCTACTCCTCTTTATAATTTCGATTTATGACTAAGTTTTAAGTTTTAGTGCGCTACTTTCTATCGCTGAATAAGCATCGCAATATTTAATTTTCTGCGAATATTTTGATTAATTTGAATTTTGTTTGGGGAATGTTTTAAAATTAGTGACAATTTCATAGGCAATTCCCAGTATATTTCAAAATAATGAGTGTTTTATCTAAATTTATCTTTCTGTACGAGATGGTTTTCTTGTTTGGAGCATGCGTGAGCCGAATGTATATGTGTTGCGATTTTGTGCGGTCAACAGTTGTAAACACTGATTAAATAAATACAGTTCAATGTTTCGATGTGTTCTTATCAACATTAAGCGTTAACGTGTATCTTATATGCCATTCACAACTATGCCACCAGTGCGCGAAGTTGAAACATTATTCACACATTGTTAGTTTTCGTTCTGTTTACATAAATATTTTTTCTTATTGTGTTTGAAGACAATTGTTGTTTTTACGGAGATGCAGTTCACAATTTTAAACCTATTTGCGTAAGTGAAAGCATAATTCAGTTACAAGTCACGGTTTGAGGGTTTCTTGCTCTTTTTGCGTAACTATTTCTTATTTTAATATATTTTTTACGAGTTTATTTCGACACTCGGTTTGTAAGGAAAATTGACAAAACCGTTTTCAATACTGCTACTTCAAATAATGTTAATTGAATTTTTTATTGTAATTTATTCCGCTAGGAAATGTTTGCAAAAATAATAGAATCTAGTAATTGAATATATTTATAATTGCATTTAAAAGTTAATTAGTTTATAAATGGAAATGTTTATTTTGTCTGTGAAATGTTTTGTTTAGAAATGTTTTTCAAAAACTTCGTTTCTTTTATTTCCTTGTTTTAAAATATAATGTATATTTTAAATGTAATTCAGAACTCGATTGGATTTATAAAATCTAAATCTAATATAATTGTTGCGTTTATTTTTCAAGTAATCCTATTGTAATTACTTTTATAAAAAGATATTAACAAGATTTGCAGAAACTGTTTTTAATGTTACACAATTAAAGCAATAGCTTTACACAATTAAAGCAATAGCTTTAATTGTGTGACATTGTTTTCAATGATTTCTTGAAATATACGTTGATCTTACGTTCTCTTTCAGCAGATTACAATACTCGATTTTCCGAACTGTATATAAAATATATGATTGTTAAACTAAATTATTTTTGTTTTGTTATTTTATACTTTATTTACTTCAATAATAATAATAATAATAACTATTATTACCAACTAGTTTCGACTCTTAAGAAAAAAGAAAGAAGGAAATTGACGATCGACATAACAAATTGCTAGTTTTAGTTTTTTATTTTCGTATATAAATGTTCATGTTTTACCCTGATGAGGCTATTTTTTTAATAATAAAGAGGCGAAACTAGTTGCTGTTAATAGTTATTATTATTATTCTTGAAGTAAATAAAGTATAAAATAACAAAACAAAAATAACAAACTTCAAGATGCTCAAATACACAAATAATATAAACTAAATTAGGTTTTACGGTCTGAATATCGAACTGATAAATGCGGCAAAACGCTCGGATGAATGTTTTTCACTAAAAAAAGTACTGTCATAATTTTAAATAATATTCGTATTCTTAGTAATTACCTGTCAAGTCACCATTTCTAATTAATTGAAAATGTAATATTAACATATTTTCACTAGACACACGGCTTTAGTTTCTTTTGTCTGTGTAGTTCTTCTTGTTTTGTTGTGCTTATTCTCACTTCAATCTGAATTTCAAAGTATCCGAACAAGGTTCACCACGAGGTATCTACTCACCACGAGGTATCTACTGAAGCACAGAAATAAAATTCATATACCCACTACCAATCAATGAATTTTAACACGTTTCTACGTACTAACTTGCTTTCTTGTCTGTTTAATTTCTTGTCTCTCTAATTTATTCTCTGTTCCGAGGGATTTTTGCAATCGATTCTACATCCAGTAAATTACCAAACTAAATTAAATCTAGTCCATCATTGAGCATTTAAAAAACAGTTATAGGAATCCATCCAACACATTAGATTAGATGTAATTTGTAGAATCTTTTAATAGTGTATTTGTATGTTGTTTTTCTTTTTTTGTTTTCATGAAATATTGTATTACCTTTCATAGTGATTTATACTTTTTATACTTGTATTATACTTTTTTTCGTTTGGACCACGGGGCTCGTCTTAACTCCCAGCTAGGGTCTTATGCTTTTCTTGGCCTTTTCTCTTCATCTTCTGGGTGTGAGCTTGCTTCCTCTCATCCGTCCATTTAGGTCTGATAGTGCCTGTACACTGTCTGTCTTGCTTGTGAGAGACGGTGGGAAGACTCCCTGCAGGATGGCAGGGAGTCTTCTTTGAGTTCGGTTCTCGATTGTCTGTAAAGGGATCTGCAGTTCCTAGTCTGATTTAACAGAGGTGAACCACTTGGCTTTGGACGCCTATCCCCTACTTGTCACTGTGAAGATCCTCTTGGTGAGCCTGGAGTGATTCAGGCGGGTCATGTGCCCAAGAAGGTCAGTCGTCTTTTCCTCATATACGTAACTATGTCTTCCTGATGTTCGTAGAGCCCATTATTGCCTGATTCTGTACGTACCGTCCTCTCTTATGTGTCCTAGTATTCACCTCAGGATCTTCCTCTCTTTAAGTTATAGTTTCCTTTCGATTCATCAAGTGGCACTCACAGGCATAGAGTGCAGAGGGTCTTACTACCAAGTCGTAGTGCTTCAGTTTTATGTTCTTGGATAGGTACTTGGAGGTATAGATGCTCTTACAGGAATGATAGGCCCTCCCTAACCCCAGGTGCACCTGGTGTCTATGGCCAAGGTTTTGCTCTCGCTTGCTGAGATCCATTCTCCCAAGTACTTGACTGCAGGGACTTTACAGATATTATTGTTTCCTAGTGGGATTGTGAAAGAAGCCTGCTTGATATTTTTAATGAACTCAGTCTTCTGTATGTTGACCCTTAAGCCGGTTTTTGCCGCAACATTGTAGAGGCTCTGTAGTTGATGAATAGCCTCCTCTATGCTGTTGGCCAATAGGGTTAGATCATCAGCAAAGGCTAGACAGGGTAAATTGTGGTTATCTTTTTTGTACCCAAGCTTCAGTGATTTATACTATAACTATAATTTATAATAATAATTTATATCGTCATTAATAATATATTATTGTCAATGTAGTTATTTGATTTTATGTATTAGTGTATACGGGATGTTAGGTAAACATGCGGCAAAAATTCAAGGGGTTATTCCTTGGCCTATTCTAAGAAAATTTTGTCTTGATTTCTGAAAAACCCTTGTTTCGAAGATACAGGGTGAACAAAATTTGCAACAGTAACAACATTTTATTATCAAAAAGTACATGCAAAGTTGCTCAATCTACAATAAATGTTCGAAATGACTTCCCCCAGCATGGATACAAGCACTCACTCTTCTAGTTCAGGCGTCGGCAAACTCTATAAACTTAAGAGGCAATTTTTAATTTAAAATGATTTCAAACTGCATCCAAGAGCCGCGGATGATACTTAATTACTTACTTTTTTTTCATAAAGTCTTATAATATTTGTATTTTAAGCGTCTTATAACATTTGTATTTTAAGCGCCTTTGCGATAATATTATTGGTAGCCTTGACTACCAAATTCGTAACTTTACCAAAATCTTCTGAAAATGTTTTTCGCAAAGTGTTACCTGGTGAATTATGCAATGGAAAGATAACACGCCATCATCAAGTTTTTCTTATAAAATTGTGACAAATCCTTTTTTATCACCCACCATACTTTTAGCTCTATCTGTTGCAATTGATACAATTATAGTAAGAGGGATGTGATTTTTCTTCAGACATTGGGTCACTGAATTTGCAACATCTTCTCCTCGTGTTTGACCCACGACTGGAAATAACCCAGGAGTTCTTCTTTGGGACCATCTGGTGAAATATAGTGAGCAAATAGGACAACTTGTGCAGTATTCTTTATGTCACAAGACTCATCGAGCGCTATTGATTTGGCTGATGCTTATTTAACGTCCTCAACTTGTTAGCATACATTTAATTAAATGTTTTTGTCCTGTTTATTACAGTTTTGTACACAATGGTAAGCTTTGATATTATTCATAATATCTGCTTTATTGTTAAAATTGTGAAAAAGTGTATCTTCCACAATTATAAAACAACTTTTTATGTACCCATGTTCAGTGAATTGTTTTCTGTTTTTGACGATTGTTCGCAGACTGCATACGACAGTGACAGAGTCTTTCTAACAAAAGGTTCTAACAAAAAGTTCTTCAATAGCTTTCATACTTACATCAGTGAAGAGATAATTCTTTGCAAATGCGGCATGTTTATTTTCGAAATGTCTCTCGACATTAGACTTTTTGTTGTTTTTCATGTAAAATTGAAAAAAAAAACGGAGAAATTGAAAAAAAGTTCATTCAGATAGGATTTCACGACTTCGATCGAATTTTTATTCTTTTTCTGAATTATGTCAAAAAAGCATAGAACACAACAATGCACAACAATTTTGAACAATGCACTGTCTTGACTGCGAGACACAACAACTAAATGAAACTACCGAGATAATATGTAGGTACGAGCCGCGCTATGGCTGTAAATTATTAACTTGGCGGCAGTGGTCGAAACACTTCCGAAAAGGGGCAGTTCTGTTTTTTTTTTTTGTGATTTTTTTAATTTTTCAATATATTTCTATAGAGTCATAAGGTCACACCAAAAGAGCCACATGTGGCTCGCGAGCAATACTTTGCCGACCCCTGTTCTAGTCATTGAGTGCCGGACTCTTTCAAACACACCAGCAGTTTCCAGCAATTCTGCGATTTCGCAATTCGTCCAAATTCTCCACTGGAGTAGCGTAAACTAATGACTTTAGATAGCCCCATAAGAAATAATCCAGGGGGATTAAGTCTGAGGATCGAGCAGGCCATGCGTGTGGCCCACCTCGACCAATCCAGCGATCTCCGTATGTTGCTGTTAAAAAATCACGAGCAACCAAACTGAAATGTGGTGGTGCACCATCGTGCATAAACCACATTGCAATTCTTGTCGCCTATGGTAACTACAGAAACTCGGGCAGTGTTTCTTCCAAAAAGATGCGGTACATCTCGCCAGTAAGTCTTGCTGGTAGAAATACCGGTGCAATTTATATAGTCACCCACAATTCCAACCCAAACATTCAAGGAGAACTGATCTTGAAATCGATCTTCATATACCTCAAGCGGATTTTCATCTGCCCACTCATGGTTCTTATTCTAATTCCTTATTACATCTCTAGAGAAAGTGGCTTAATCGGTGTACAGAATCAGTGTCAGAAATTGACAGATTAGAACTAATGTTTGCAAAAGCCCTTGACATAACGCAATACGTGGACGATAATCAGCTGGTAGTAGTCCTTGAGCACGTTGAATGTGGTATGGATACAATAAATTGCCCTTCAGAATTTTCCGAACTGTCCAATGACTTGCATTCAAAGTATTTAACAATACTTTGAATGTAAGTTATTGGACGATTTGTCGCTTGGATCTTCCTCTATCGTGTCCAGCACATTCTGATCCAGTTTTACCGTTCTTACTGTCATTAATCTGGTCAGGAAGATTAACTCCATTTCGTTACAGTGTGCCTGTTTCACGAAATCGATAAATGTTTTCCAAGATTTTTCGGTCGGGGATATTACGGCTAAGAAACCATTCAATGTACAATCGTCTAGCTTGTTATGCATTGCCATCAGCAAGTCCGTACATGAAATGCATGTCAGTCATCTCGGCGTTCGTATACATGGTTGAGGACCTCACTGTTAAAGATACTAACTAACTATTAAAGAGACGCCAAGCAGCTAGTCATTCGATGTAAATAACTGCGACCGTTTCTGCTGATGATCACTGACGAGACGTATTCAAATTAAATCCACTTGTACTTTAGTAGATTAACCAGCCGTTCCGAAGTTATCGTCAACCATTTTTTGTACTTGTCAAACTCATTGGCGTACGCCATACTTTTATTTACATTAATGGTTTCAACGAATATGGTTGTCGCAAATTTTGTTCACCCTGTATCTTTGAAACAAAGGAGTTATTCAGAAAACATCATAGGACAAAATATTCTTAGAATAGGCCAAGGAATAACCCCTTGAATTTTTGCCGCGTGTTTACCTAACACCCTGTATTAGAGTTACCTATTTTCAATAACAATTCTCTCTCTAGTATTAGTGACTATAAATAAAATCGTGGAGCACCCACGAAAATTACGTTAATGTTGTTTAGCGCTCCACGCTTTCATTTATTCTCTAATGTTGTCACGAAAAAAATGCCTTTTGGTGTATTTTACGCGGTTTTTAAAAAGTTTTATATATTTTATTTGTTTCTTTTAATGCGATGAAAACAAAGACAATTTCCTAATATTGTAAGCAAATATGTTAATTGATGATGCATTATTATTTATTCAAAATACTTTTAAAGATCCAAATTGATTGTGATTTCTTTGTTTATTCCACAAAAGAATCCATTTCCAGCTTCGAGTCTTAAAACATTGTGTAGATAAACTTTATCAAAAATATTATGGAAGTGTTAAAACTAAACACATAGATAACATAAACCAGTTTCAAAATTTATATTTCGCTTGGAATAGATTACATAAATTGCATTCCTTATTGTTCATAAACACTATTTATTCACATAAACTTATGACCTGTAAAACGACTCTTATTTATACAAAAAAATCTCTCTTTGTTATGTTTATGTAGCTCAGTTTACGTTCTAGTCAACGAGACGCAATTTAAATTAAATATAGGATTATAAGGCGCTTATACTCGTCAAAATCCAAAAATAAAGTGTGAATCAAGAAGTTTTAACAGGCTGGTAAAAAGGGAAAAGTTCTGTGTATGGTATAGTAACTAATAATTAGTTTCTAGTGTGAACGATCTAAGGTCAAAGCCTTTTCGTTACATTACCAATAGCCTTTTCAGTGATTCATACTGTAATCTTCTTATTTAGAACGGTAACCAGAAACGATTTAAAACTAGGTTTCTAGTACTTAATCTACAATTTATTTCTTTATAACTAATCTTATTTTTATTACGTTTTTTATTAATATAGATGCGAGTATGAGTATCCTGTTATCTTCTTTAGTCAAGAAAATGTTTATGTGGTCTCAAAAATTGTACCCCGGATCATAGTTCAACTTCACGATAATCTCAATTCTAAGTAACTTATGATTTATTAAGTAGTTCAATTGTAAACTATGGATTTAAAAATTAATTTATGTTTTTTATTTATAGTTAGATGAATAAGGTTTTGATTTATAGTTGCTTGACTTCTATTGTTTGTTGTATTTTTTGTTACGGATTTTTATATATTGTTACAATTATGGTCAAAAGGCCACAAAGACAATGGACGGCTTAAGTAGTAATCATGCAAACATCAAACATATTATTTGTTTGAAATGCTAAAAGGAAAACAGGAAAAGTTTAAATATGAATTTAGAATTAACTCGAGTATCTATAAGGTCTTCTAATAATAAAAAAATCACCGGATTTTTATTTAATTGTAAAGGGGAGGGTATGCCATTAATAATGGAAACAATATTAGCCAAATGGCCGCCACGGCTACGCTTGCAGGACCATTCAAGAAATTTTCCATTACCAATTCGCATATTTGCGGCTGTATGTCCTCGCTCACTTCACGAATTTCATTTTTGAAGTCTTGAATCGATTGTGGGCCATTGTCACAGACCTTATCTTTCACGTAGCCCCAAAGGAAAAAGTCTAGACTTGTTAAATCACAAGATCTCGGTGGCCAATTATGATCGCCTCTTCTAGAAATCAGGAAACTTCAGACAAAAGAGCGATGGTATCGTTACTTGAGCGGCACGTAGCGCTGTCTTGTTAAAAATAAACGTCGTCCACATCATTATATTTCAATTCCGGCCATACAAAATCATTAATCATCGTTCGATAGCGCAATCCATTCACCGTAACACTTGCTTCAGCCTCATTTTCGAAAAAGTAAGTTCCAATGAACCCGCCAGACGAAAACTGCACCAAACAGTCACACGTTGAGGATGGAGAGGCTTTTCAACAATAATTCTTGGGTTTTCCGAGCCCCAAATGCGACAATTCTGCTTGTTACCCTAGCTTCGGAGGTAAAAATAGGCCGGCCTCATCATTCCAGATGATTTTTCGATGAAATTCCGGATCAGTTTGATGCATTTCAAGGATCCATTCAGCAAAGGCACGATGTTGTTGATGGTCGGTAGGCGTGAGTTCTTGTGTTAACTGAACTTTAAAAGCCTTAAGACCTAAGTCTTTATGCAAAATACGTTATAATGCCGTTAGTGGAATGCCCAATTCCAAAGATCGACGAGAAATGGACAAACATGTGTTTTCCTCGACACTATGGGTTACAACAGCAATATTGTTAGTTGTTCTTGAGCGACGTGCGCGAGTTCGGTTCTCCACATCAATAATTTGTCACAACAGCTCAAACTTTTCCACCAGTTTCACAATTCCTGGCCGAGAAGGTGCTTGACGACGACCCAAAATGCGAAATTTTTGTAGTGACACCTTTTTTGTAGTGAATTTTAATAATTTCAATACGTTGTTGAAGCGCATATCGTTCCATTTTTATTAACGGCGTAGTTTTTACTTGCCATCTGTCAAGTACTTATAGGTTTACTCATAACAACTGTTAAAATGGCGTGGTATTGAAAATGAAACCTCTTATTGGAGTACCCTTTATATGTCGTAGCTATGTGGTGAATCCGTCAGATTGTGTAAAACCGAGCGATTGCATGATCTGCTGGCAGTTCGTGTATTCTATATCAACTACACGATATGACTAGGTAGTTCATGAAAGCATACATTAATTTCAACACCTTCTTCTTCTTCTTTGTCGTTCCCTCACTGCTGAGGATCGTGACTCCGTAGACATTCAACCGCACGCCTCCATCGGTTGCGGTCAACAATGCAGTGCAACGTTCACAGGTATCTCCAGCTGTTCGGATATCTGATCGGACCATCTCTTGGGGCTACGGCCTCTAGGTCTCTTGCCCTCAACCTTCAACACCTAGACCCGACCATTTAAACTCATGTAAATTGAGAAACGAAATTCAAAGAAGGGGTCATTTAAAAAAAATTGCAATTCATATTTTTTACTTTTGTGCCTAAAGCGAATGATTTAACTAAATTTGCAAAAAATACTTTTTTTGTAGACAACGGCGTCGTACATACATAGATCTGGGTTTCAATTTTCTATTTTGAACCGTTGTCGAAATATTTGCAAAAAACCTTTGAAGCAAAAATAATGCCCCACACCGCCCGCATTGCAGGAAGAGCGTTCAAATTTGGTCAAAGGGTCTTTCTTGTAGATACCCATATTCTCTAAAAGTTTCATTGAAATCCTTCTCGGGTTAATACATTTTCTCCCTGTTTTTGAATATTTTGAAATTTTCCTGTTCGATTTTGATCGAAATTCATGTGAACTGGTCGGGTCTAGGTGAAAAATTAATGTATGCTGTTCATGAAACCACCTCATATATGTTTCTTTATTAATAGTCTGATTTTTAAGACAAGTAGCTTTATACTATCAGATCACTGCACATTATGATTTCACAGGTATTTTTTGAAACATCAAATTGTAAGTAGGTAAGATAATGTAAATCGCAGTTAACACATACCGAATTAATTTAATACAATTGGAATTTTTTAAAAGAATGGTTTCTATATTACCTCTGCAATCCTACATCACTGTCTAGTTATTATCTTCTTGATAATAATTCTTGTGAATGCTTTGACCATTATTATTCTGAACATGAAAGTTTAGGTTTCTTATTTATTGCTCCGTCTAATCTTAATCTTGATTTCCTCCTTGCTTTCATTTTCTTACAATCCCAATTCGTGCAATAAATATTAATATTTATTTATTGTTTTTAATATTTGTTCAGTAATATTAATATTTATTAGGTAGTATTAAATATTAATTTAATAATATTAAATGTAACCATTTTATATTCTTCTAATAAATATTTTTTTGTATTTTATATAAAACTTAAATTTCAATAGAAGGAATAACATCTTGATTTTAACATTTAAAGGCCATAGAAAGTCCTTACGTTTCATACACATTTTTTGCAACTTGAAAATGCGAGTTTTAACAATTGTCTTCAACAATTGCTCTTTGTCTTTGCACTAATATATTTTATATTACGATTAGTTTAGCATTTTTTTAAATAAATTCGTTACGGTTAAATAATTGGTGGAAAAGCGAAAGCCTTAATTTTTTGCAAAACCATTACCGTGTGCAATCCCAACATTTGCACAATTTAATTTCGACAATTATCTAATCATGTTTTAAACAATTTACCATTGAATTTAAATATCTCGATTTGTGACAAGTGCATATGTTTGTTACACTATTTGGTTTACGTAATTTTATTAAAATTATTTGAAAGTGAAAATTTAAATTACGACTTCCTGTATATTAAAGTTAAGATATTATAATTAATTTTAATTAATAGATTTCCCACACGGAGTTTATTTTTATTATTAAAAATAAATTTTCTTGCGTTTTCAAATTTCATATTTTTCATAACTTAATCCAAATACTTTTGTAATACCAAATACTCAAATACTTTTGTACCAAATACTCTGTGACATAAAAAATACAATACCAAGGGGTAGGAATTTTTGGACCAAACTTGGCATAAATGTTTTACTAGTCAAAGGTAGTAATTGATTAAGATTTCAGCGAAATTAAACAAAAGATAAAGATATTTTTTATTAATAATGTGTTGGACCACCCCTATTAGTTTCACATTCCCGCACCCTTCTGGGCATGGATTTCACCAGTTTTTCGATTTATCCCTGAGGTATTGCATCCCAGGCAATCTCTAGTTAATGCCGGAGAGCTTCTAGTGTCTGTGGAGGATGGGCTAATTGCTTCAGTCTTTTACCCATTATGTCCCGCACATATTCGATGGGCGAATGGTCGGGAGATATGGCTGACCGCATCAAGATATTGTCGTTGGCCTCTTCGAAGCGCTCCATAAAATGCCTTGCAATGTGGGGACGGGTATTATCCTGTTGGAAAATCAGATGCTCCAGCACTTGGAGGAATGGAAGGATATGGAGTTCTACTACTTAATCATATCGGTGGGCATTCATATTGCTTCGGATGAATAAAAACCGAGACCTACTTCTATAAACAACAGCACCCCATACCATAACCTGCACTGTATGGTGTACATGCCGCTCAACAGAAAACTGCACATGGCGACGTTCTCCACGTCTACGTCTCATGCGACCATCGTGCATTCCAAGCAGAATCGGGATTTGTCACTAAAGACCACTCTATGCCATTCCACGTCCCAATCCAGTCGCAAGGTGCACTACTCCAAACGTTGCTGTCGATGACGAGCCGTCAGCGGAAGCACAAGATGTGGTCGATATGACTGCCAGCCATAAGCCCTAATTCGTCGGAAAACTGTACGAATGGTTACACGACGTCCTTCATTTCCAAACCATTGATCGGCTATTGATCTTGTACTCGAGAATCGGTCTCTTTATGTCATTAATCGTAGATGTCGGTCCTCGACCACATTTGGCCCCTCTTCCTCTTCTACAACGTTCTTGACCTTCTGTAGACAATGCTTGATAAGACCGTACTACAAAGGATTGATTACGGTTAATACGATTAGCAATTTATTTGAATGAAAAACCACCTTCACGTAAGCCAATAATGTGACCTCTGTCTAATTCACTGAGTTGTCGATAATTTTTAAGTTGCCGTACTCTAGGCATAATAGCGATCTCAAATCGCAAAGGAGATCGCAAAAGGAAAAGAATTGCAACCAAAAACAATATCGAAATCGACTTAGTCTCGCAAGAAATACACCCGATAATTTCGATTGTAACAGCAAGTAAGACTTTAACTTTGCCATGGCTACTGTATTATTTTGAATGAAATTTGAATCAATTACTTCCTAAAGCTAGAGTTCCGAGCAAAGCGGCTCTTGCGTCACTAACGCAACGTCAAAGCCGCCGCGACATAGCGATAGTATTATGCACTATGGAAATATATGAGGCGTCATTCGAACACAGCGATACTGACGCACTGACGCTGAGCGCGTCAATGCCGCTGCGCTCGAATGGCGCCTCATACATTTTCATAGTGCATAATACTATCGCCATGTCGCGGCGGCTTTGACGCTGCGTTAGTGACGCAAGAGCCGCTTTGCTCGGAGATCTACCTTTAATTAAACATTTCTGTCAAGTTTTGTCTAAAAATTCCCACCCCTTCTTAGTGTTGCATTGTTTGTGTCACAGAGTATACTTTTGATTTTGTACCACGTACATGATAATAATTATGTTGAAATGGTGATTTATTAAACAAACAAAAAACAAATCACCAACGTGTAGGTGATTTGTTTTTTGTTTAAATTATATTTACACTTTTCAGAATATTATTTCTTTAAATGTAAATTTTAAATGTAGATTTCTTGGTATAAATTACTCTTTTTTCGTTTCAAGAAATTCCCACTTGGACACATTTCAAAAACTCAAGTCCTTTGTGACCACCTAATATATATTTTTAGTTTATTATACGTTTAAATTCATATAACATGTATTTATTATCGTACATAATTGATTTACTAAGTATATTGTTCCTATAATCACAATTTTTAAAATATATATTATACACTAAATGCACTAAATTGTTAAAATTTTCTACATTTAATAAATTTTAAGAAAATAATAAATTTCAAAAGTTTACCTGTGGCAAAAATCTTGGAAAATGGTTATAAAAGGTGTCTCGTAAGCGGATTATTACTAACGCTGCATTGTTATCTTTGGTATAGATGAAGTGGTAATGCAAATATACATTTCAAACTCCTATAAATCAGTAAAACACAATATTCTTTAGAGTTACACCTAATTAAAAAATTTGATTTACAATTCAATTATAACTTTTATTTAAGATGATTAATTGTTAAACATTAGTCACTTTAATTAAAACTATGTAAACTTATTTTTTTTCAACGTACTTACAATTTTAATGATATCATAAAATCAATACCTTATTTTGAATTTACAAACACGTTTTGGTTTTAGAAATCGTTTTTATTAGTATTATTTTTTTGTGGCAATCCTAGTTTCATAATGTAGCACTCTAGTTGGAACTAGAATTGCAATAGATGTTGGAATGTTACACCTTAGTATAACAGTAGTAGAAAACTGTTTTTAGATGCAACGAGAAATATAGAATTTTGATAATAGTTTCTATTTAGCAAACCTCGTAAACTTGAGTACATGTTTTGAAATAAAAGGGACAACTGAGAATCTTCAAGCCATGAAGCCAATCATGGTGATTATATTATTAAAAATAGTGTGTTAGCATGCCCTTTAGATGTTTTTATAATAGTTTATCCCTTTTTAGATGTTTTATATATTTTCTTTTTTAATGTATTCAATGTTAGTAAATTGATTACTCTTGATCATAGAACAGTGCTTTCAAAGTTTTTGCCTTGATGTTGGTTGCATTTATTTAAGAAAAAGTGAATTGGTGCCAACAACCTCACGTTGCAATGCGCAGAAAAATACGCCGGCCAATTTTAAATTACAATTGATTTCTCAATTTCAAGTATCTAATTTACACAGAATTACATAATTTATTTCATAAAAATAACGCACATACGAGAATGATATAGATAAAAACTAAATTAGGCAAGCTGGGAAAAAGTTTTGATAGAATATAGTCTTAGAAGAAAAGAATATTGTGAAAGAATTTAGTCTCAATAGAATGCATTTAGAACATTGTGTAATTGTTTTGACTACAATCAAATATATACTGCCAACAAAATTATTAGTAGTATATTGTAACTAGGGCTTCACACGAGACGAGACGAGAGTTCGTCTCGCTTTTACGAGACGAGACGAGAAAAATATCGTTCTCGTGTGAAACCCTAATTGTAACAATATTGATTCTTACTAGAAAACTATAAATCATTCATGAGAAATATTTGTAAATCACAATTTAAAAATATATTTAATTTTAGACTTGGACTACATAGTAAATTTATAGCAAAAAAAAGTATTGTTCACAATTATCTGGCATCAACAATTCACTAAGATCTCTGTTCTAAAGTTGTTTGATAGCACTGGTCTTAAATTTGGAATGTTTCTTAGAAATTCTTAGTATCCCATAGCTTTGGTTACTCGAAAAGATTTATCCCAAAAAGAAATTCTATAATTTATGGTATTCATATATTTTTTGTGTTTATAGTTTGGGCGGAATGGACAGTCTGCACGTGTCGGGGCAGCAGCAGCAAGCCAGCAGTAAAACTTCTAGTAGAAGTACGTCACCTTGCAGACTTCGTGGTGATCATCACCATCCTTCTCCGCAACCACATCACACCAAAACGCTAAGCCACGGATCAGTCGACAGCAATAAGGTAAAATCACTAATCTGGTATGTTTTTATCTCATTCGTTTCTCTATACCAGTGGTTCTCAAACTGGGTACCGCGGCACCCTGGGGTGCCGCGAGAGTATGCCTGGGATGCCGCAGCAATAATCAAGAAATGTAAAAAGAAAATTACATGAGGAGTTAAACGAATTTGAGTTCCTACTTTTAATGCAAAATTGTAGACAATTTATTCGCTAAAATCTGGAATGGTCTAAATCAAACAAGTTCGTCTGCCTCAGTTCGCGAAAGCGCAACTCAGTACCAAAAGATAATCCGAGGAAAAATAAGGAAATATGATCCTAGCTACCTCATATCGTTTCGCTTTGTTTCTGTTGGGAACGAACAAGTACCGGAAGGGCAATGCGTTATCTGTCATAAAATTGTTGCTAACAGAGGCTTGGTTCCATACAAATTAAAAAGACATCTGGAAAGCAATCAGTCTGATTTAGTACATAAACGTGAAGAAATCTTCAAACGAAATTTGTCCAAAAAGTCAAAATTTTTGTAGCCCGACAAGGGTGCCGCGAGATTGTTTTAGCTCTATAAGGGTGCCGCGGCAAAAAAAAAGTTTGAGAACCACTGCTCTATACCGTGGATGATATCGTTTAATGAGATAATGTGTCCAAGTCGTTTTAACGCCTGCTATCTTTATGGAAAAAATAGTAAGCCAATATACCTAGCTAATAATAACCTTCTAACATGGGCCAAGAATGACCAAGTTTTCAAGATCAAAATCTCTTCAATTAAAGTTGTCCACGTCATGTTGATTTGTTTTCTCGGGGATTTCGCGTTGTGTGGGGTTGGGTCTGAAAAGAACTGGTTTCTCAATGTGGAGGGTTGGGTCTGAAAAGAACTGGTTTCTCAACGTTTAGGCGAACTAACATTCGTCATTCTCAAGAGATATACACGTTCGTGCGGGTTAAGCGTTAAACGTATACTGATCGCTCGGTATATGGTGTCCTTGGTTTCACCAGTGCCAAAAAAGAGATAGAATGCTGGGAACTTGCGCGCGTGCGAATTCATCATCATCATCGTCAATCAGCCATTTGTGTCCACTGCTGGATATAGGCCTCCCTTAGATTTCTCCATTTCTCTCTATCTTGTGCGTCTGGAAACTGGATGCGGGCAGTTTCCAGTGATGAGCTTAATATGGTCGGACATTCGTGTCGGGGGGCGTCCTGTGCTTTTAATTGCAAGTCAATCGTCTGGGACCACATTCGTGTATCCGTTTCGTCCAGCTATTACCCGCTATCCTGAAAATGTGGCCGGCCCAGTTCCATTTCAGTGTTGTAATTATTTCCACTGCATCTGTGACTCCTGTTTTTTATCGTATTGTTAGATTTGGGAACTTATCTCGTAGTGATATTCCTAACATCGACCTCTCCATAGCTCTTTGGCAGACTTGTATTTTTCTGATTGACTTTCGTGTTAGTGTCAGCGTTTCTGCCCCATACGTCATTACGGTCAATACACATGGGTTGTGTACCTTCCGTTTAAGACATATTGGAAGGTCGGATTTAAATATATTTTTCAGTTTGCCAAACGGGTTAAACTAATTCTTCTGGTGATCTCGGTCGTTTGATTATTGTGGCTTATTCGAATTTCGTGGCCAAGGTATTTGTAGGAGAGCACTTGCTTAATTTCTGTCTCGTTTACTGAGATATTACGGCTAGCGACGAAGTTAGTCATGAATTGAGTTTTGTTGTTATTTATCTTGAGTTCATCCTTGCGGGAGGACGTGTGTAGCATCTCCAGCATCCGTGTAGCCTCGCCTAGGTCCTCCGCTATTATGACGATGTCGTCTGCAAATTTTAGATAGCTCAGATAGCTCTTTTGTTTCCCAGTCCAATTCCTTACTCATGTACTCTTATAACGCCGTGAATAGTATTTGGGAGATTGTATCTCCTTGGCGTACTCTGCGTTTTACTCTGAACTTTGTGGTATTCTCGTGTAGCCTGCAGTTGCCTTTTCATAAATTTATTTTATTAGTGAGGAGTAGCGGTGATCTATTCTACTTTCAGCGAGTGCTTCAAAGACTATGTTGGTATATTTGCTCGAAAGCTTTTTCGTAATCTATGAAAACTAGGACCAGTGGCTTGTTGTACTCTATACACCTCTCGATCAGCGTTTTAATCACTTGCAGATGGTCCTTTATCCCGACACCAGACCCGAAACCCGCTTGCTCACGCTGTTTTCTTTCTATCACGCTGTTGATAGAAGTCCAACTTAGGTTAGGTTAGGTGCTTTATTATTATCTTGCTGAAGAGTTTATATATGTGTGGTAGGAAACTGATAGGACGTTAATTTGCTAGTTCCTTGGTGTCTCCTTTTTTATGCATAATTATGATTACAGCATTGTTCCAGTTTGATGGGGTTTCTCCTTTCGCTAGGAATGCGTTGAATAGTTTTTTTTTATTGCTTTTGTGACCATTTCTCCGCCTGCTTTTATTGCTTATATTACAAGCCCATCTTTACCTGGTGCTTTGTTCTTTTTCATTTCATGAAGAGAGTTCTTTATTTCTTCTACCGTTATTTCCCTTCCTCAAAGTCACCTGTATTTTTTTGGTACAAAGTATCTAAAAAACTTTCAGAATATTATCTTTCAACACAGGTATAATCTAATTTTATTAAAACATAATTAAAACATTAAGGTTGCAGGTTATTTCTGACTGGCATAACAATAACAAATGAAAGGTTAAAATGAATGAAAAGTAAAGGTGAATCATATGAAAAACTTATATTTGTACTGGTACATGAATATTAGGGTGGTCCTATTTCGGGTTATTTTCGAATTTTCTGTCACGATAGTCCTAAATCGGTTCCAAATAAATTTAAAAAAAAATCATGCCAAGTTATAGCTCTTAATATTAAACCGGCCCCCACGACAGTCAAAGTTTTAAATGGAAATAACATGGGGATTTTGGATTAATTGGAATTTTTAGGGCGTTGACAAATAATACGATCCTAATAAACCATACCATATTCTTGTAGGAAATTTAACGCTCTATAAAAACGGTCTCGAATGATTTTCCGCTAACTCTACTGGCTTTTCGGTTATAAAATCGCGTGTTCAACGAAAAAATAAATACACAAGATATCTTACTACAAACCCCCCACGGGTGACAACTAATGTTTCTTCTTGGTTTCCGTGCGGTTTGTTGAGATGCCTCATTTTTCTGCAGTCCTTGGTTGGTAGTCGTTTGTTTGTGTGTTTTCTTGTTAGTCCTGGTGTCCTAGTTTGGTCCTTTGGAGTTTTTGGATGCATTTGTTGTTTCTTCTCTCTTGTCTCGTTTTCTGTGTTGTCTGATGTGTTCCTTTCATTTCGGCGGGGTTGCTTTGCTCTGCAAAAGGAGAAAACAGGATTATTTGAGCGCTCGGTCCTGTGACGCGTCTATTTATAGCGCGCTGTTTGCGCTGTTCGTTTGTTTGTTCGTCTTATTGCTCATATATGTGTCTGGGATATAAGCTTGGTTGGGAGCTAAGGTGGCTGGGATTGCACTTTGAGACAGGATATAACCGATCGTCATGCTGGGGGAACTCGCAAGGAATCATCTCTCGTGTTCAGACAATGGTCTCGTTTTTCTATCCCTATACCTTCTCTGAATACCGTGGCTTTTCGTGGGTAATCTGTTCAAGAGTCCTTGAGTTTCTAAAATCCATCCAGTGGCCGGTGTTGGTGTGTTGGACAAGAGCGGACAAAACTTTCTCTTTCTGACTGAAACTGCATTGGCGAAGAGCGATATGGTGATTTTCTGATATCGTAGTGATCAGTGACTGCTACTTTTAAATCACGGTGATTTTGTCACTGTGACCGTGATCACGTTATTGTAGTACCGTACCTTTCAGAATTATTACAGTTTTGAAAAAAAGACAATGGTTGATAAATTTGTGGTTTATTAAACAAACGTATTGAAATAAAAACAAGAATATATAGTTTACAAAAAATTAAAAATAGATCTATTCACAAATACTTGTAATTCGCATTTGAAAATTAAAAGAAAAACATTTCCGTTTATTAAATTTATTTAAATAAAAATTAGATAACAAAGGATGCAACAATTAACAAAAATGAAACATAGATTTATTCAGAATATTTGTAATTCGCATTTAAAAATAAAATCACTTAATGTATTTCCACGTTCAGTCAAGACCTGACCAGTGTTTAACGTACAAAACAGAATTTGGAGGTATTTTGAAGCTATCACCTACAGACATTGCTTCTATTCTGGCAAAAATTCTTTATTTTTACAAGAACTTTAATCTAGACATTCAAAAATTTTTTATGTAAAAGTTCGGCACTTCTCAAGAAGGAAATACCTCATCTTACTGAACAACATTGCGTTGCACATCGAGAAGATTTGGGTTTGGATGATGCATAGAAACATGTATCTCTTATACAAGATATTGAGACCTTCAATAGGACAGTTTACACTTTACATGTTGAATAGATCAAGAATTAGAAATTGAAAATTTGAAGAATTGGCTACTGTTATGGATCGAAATTGTGTAACATTTAAATCAACACGTTGACTGCACCGTGTGTTTGCAATGACATCTCCTTCAGCCCATCCGTGCCGCTATAGGAAGCGTGCTGCTGCCTTATGTGCATATCTTTCTTTCCATACTTTATTACGATCCTCACTTATCACCTCGATACTCTGCATTAATATTTGCTAAGTACCGAGTGGTATAACATAAAATCTCTGCCCTATTTTCTTATAATAATGAAAAGAAAAATAAGAGAGTTTTAAGTGAGTCATATTGCAGTGAAAAGGAGATTTGTTACGATATTCGCACAAATTCAGATAGCAGCGACGATTAATTACTGTGGAATATTTGTCCAAAACCCCCCTTTTTTAGCACATCTAAAACCTTTAGATGTGCGAAACGAAGATTTTTGCACTATCATACTTTTGTGCCGCGCAGTCAGTGAAAAAATTAGAGGGAACATTGATCATCACTGCAGTTATCAATGATTTTTAGTTCACGGTGATTAAATATCGCTCATGCCTCAACTGAACGTTCATGAATTCTAGCTGATATTTTCTATTTGTACTTCCAATATAGATTCGTTCACAAGTTCTATAGGGTATTTCGTAAATTCCATTAGATTCTAACGGGATGGTGTCTTTAACTCTGCGTAACATGCAGTATATTTTTTGGTTATCTTGAAAATCGTGTCGATGTTGTGTCTTTTTAGGAGATTTTTCCAGTTAATCCATGTACAGATTATCAGGGTTTCTTGTTTTGTCCTGGTTGTATGGACGAAGTATTTTTTTCTGTTTCATTTGATGGCGTAAGGGGTTTTATAGACATATTTTATCTGGTGGTGAAGTTGGATAAATGTGTAATAGGCTTGGACTGAGCAAGGATTTCGTTGATCGTTCTTTTATGCTATCCCTTTTTTACTTTATTTCCTCCCCAACATATATCCAGGATTCTTTCGCAATTTCTGCTTGAAATACATATCGCCGCTGGCTGAATTTTTACCCGCTTTCAGCATAATTTTATAATGCGTAATAAAAACATTTACAGCTTTTATATTTCGCAACAATAAAATATAATCTACCAATATTGAAGTAAATATTATTTTGAAATAATTACGTCCGTGTGCTTAAATCAGAATTACAAAAATTCTAATTCCATTTCCTTTATCAGATTATTCATTCACGCTCTACAAAGTTACAAATTATTTAATTCTGCCTAAAAATAGAATCGATTTACTTATATAATCGATTAAAAAATAACGCTGATTATGAAATCAGTATAAATGTTTTTTTAAACTAGAGTATATTTAGTTTATGAGTTTAAGGTTCAATAAAATGTAATATTTTTTTATATAATTACTTTGCTCCTTAGACATTGTGAAAATGTAAACATTTCTTCAACTATATAGAATTAAGGTCAACGATTTCTTCTGCTTGAGATACTTCTCATAGCATTTAAATATTTATAATTAAAATGTAAATAATATTTTCGTATTACAATATCGGAGTCGATAATAATTTGTTTAAAGAACATTTATTATATCTTATTTATTTATTAACTTATTGAAATGATTCAACATTAACACAGTTCTGCACATGCTTTTTTCATGTAATTTGTGTAAAGAACATTTATTTATTTATTTATTTATTCATTAACTTATTGAAATGATTTAACATAAACACAGTTCTGCACATGTTTTTTTCATGTAATTTGTGAAAAGAATATTTATTTTTATTTATTAACTTATTGAAATGCTTTAACATAAACAGTTCTGCACATGCTTTTTCATGTAATTTGTGTGGAGAACATTTATGTTTATTTATTTCTAAACTTATTGAAATTATTTAACATTAACACAGTTTGTTCTTTGTATATTTAAATTAAAAACATATTTTTGAATAATTATATTGAACATAAAGTATGATATGTAAATATGAAAATTTGTGGCGCGTATTTTTCTTTATATTTTTGGTTTATAAGTCAAGGATAGTGCGGTTTCTTTGTTTGATTACCATATTTTGCAATTTGTTCATAACAAAATGACTTCTCTAGAAAGATACTAGTTTTGCTTATATATGTGTTACATTTTGTTACAAATACAATCTACAAACAAATAATTTTCTCTAAATAAATTCTTTTACTTTTAATAATCATAGCTTAACATGCATTAAAAACTAAATTTTTATTTTACATTTTTAACATGCATTTAAAACTAAAAAGGTTTTTGCCAAGCCGTATTTGAACTTATCTAAAAACGTAAAACCCGTGAGAAATCTTGCCTTAAAGTCTGTCGGCTAATCCAGATAATCCAACGCTGAAAAGTGATTGAAAACTTCTTACATATTTATTTATCGACAGCCGATTCCTATTTGTTGAAATAGAAAATCGCAAAACGAATATTATTTCAGCATTTTATTATTACGTTCCTAATTTAATATTCAGTCAATTTTAGAAATTCTTCGTAAAATTATAGCTCCAGAATGAGTTTGATAAACCAAATTTAAAATAAACAAATTAAAATTATTGCATAGTGCACCAGTATCAAAATATACTCTTAGTCAGACAAATTACGTCCATGAAATCAAATACTGATTTGAATTCCCAGAAGCTACATTCAAAGTAAAAAAAATGAGCATCAGCGTTTGCACTTCAACTTGTATCTAGTAGAACGCAAGTTTATTTAATTAAATCTCATTTTATCCGCCCGAAAGTAGAAGAGCAACTCCGCTTACACTAATAAAATCTTTATAAAGAAGTGAATTGATTAATTAAACACAAATCTATTATCCTCTAATGGATTGTTAAAAAATATTAAGATTCAGGTGAAGCGAGCACGAAAGACATATGCATTTTTAAAGCCGCTAAAACTATTCCACACGCGATCGTATTTTTATTTTTATTTTTCTGGTGGTAGTCGAGCTTTTACTCGATTAGTTTAAGTGCTCTTGAACACGAATTAAACTAATCACTGATGATATTAGAATAAGCTATATATTTCAATTATTGTCTCGAATAATTTACATACCAAGTCTACTTTACCCTCCCATCATAAATCAATATTAATGATCTAATATGTAAATTGTTTTTATATTCAAGTAAAAAATATATTATACAGCCTTTGTAAGTTTTTTAAATAATCAAATTTCAATAAAATGTGAAAAACAATAATAATATATTATTTTTAGAATTAAAGTTAATTAAATACAGTTGCATTGAATTCTAATGGCGGGCGTTAGCCTTGTATGTAAATCTTTCATTGTGTTTGGTAATAAATTATTTAAGAGATTTTTTTATCTCCATTGTCAAAATTAACTTGACATTGTCTTGCTTTAATTTGC
This sequence comes from Phosphuga atrata, assembly GCA_944588485.1. NCBI lineage: Eukaryota > Metazoa > Arthropoda > Insecta > Coleoptera > Silphidae > Phosphuga > Phosphuga atrata. The sequence goes on along the minus strand of OX155896.1, from coordinate 49,985,576 downwards.
ATAATTATATAATAATAGTCTTTATGCAAAGCAGTCAGAGATAAAAAGGCTATTGACGTAATTTTTGTTTAACCAATTGCGAAAATTTAAATATTTTACTAGCTTTTCTTTTAATATAGCATCTATATATGATGATAAAAAATAAAGTAAAAAAATGTTATTGAGATTATTTTAATGAAAGTTCATTATTTATTTATTAATCTTGAATAAATGTAAAATGTTATTTTTTTAATATTTATGCAATTTGATATCTGCCCATTCATTAATTTATATTGGTTTATGCAAATATCAAATAATTTAAATAATCATATAATTTTACAATTCCAGGAATAGCGAAAAAATTTCATAAACAATTCTTTGAGCTTCAAATGAGAAGCACTATCTAATCAGTTAAAAAATGTTATAAACAGGGATATGAAGTGACGCATCTTGAACTATCACCCATAAATCACTAGAAATATATACAATAGTAAACATTTCTTCGACTTATCGACTTTACTGAACCGCGAATGGAGCCAGCTAGAGTCCACGTGCTTTATAAATACTCGCATGGAAAATATATTTGCTGGATATTTAGTCCAAATGCCTCGTTTATTTTTCATGGCACAAAATTTAAAGCAATTACGTTTCATTAAAAATTTTCTTTGGATCTCAAAAGTGCGAAGGAGAAGGGAATTAGAGCTTAAAATATCCATGTGATGACATCATTTAATTCTGTCTTTTGTTTGGATCACCCTTACCGTAGCTAGAATATACAAATTGGCTTATTTTATTGTCTGCTTAGATTTATTAAGAAATTTAGAGTATTTGTTTAATAAAACAAAAGATTTCGACTTCAAATCAGATTCTTTTGGTAACTTTTTGTCTTATTACATAAAACAATATTGCATAAGAGAATGTGAGGAGTTTCATATCAAATGGAAGAATAATCTGTTTCGTCAGTAAATTTCATTTTGATTGTTGTTAAGGTGTAGGAGGAAAAGTTTGTGCACTGATTTCGTTTTTATTGTTGTATTGGTAAATCGATAAGTCCAATTACGCGAGGTTTCCATAAAAGGGTTTTTAAAATTAGATTTTTATTGTTTCATTTTTATTTCGTTTTAATGAATGTATTTTATTTTTACGTTAATTCAATCATTTGCCCGGTGTATCGTATTTGTCTTCGTTGAATGCTTACATATTGAAATTATTTTATTGAAATTTAATGATTAGAGAATTATTGATTGGGTTTTTAGTCCATGAAAGGGTTTTTAAAATTAAGTTTTTTATTGTTACTACGTTTTAATACACTTTCTTTTTACATTAATTCAATCATTTGCCCGATGTATAGAATTTGTATTCGTGCTTACATAATGAAATTATTTATTCAAATTTAATGATTAGAGAGTTATAAACTGTTGTTTTTTTTATTAATAGGTTTTTTACATCTTGGTTTTTAAGTAATAATGTTTTGATTAAAGAACTTATTACATTTCAATAAAAGGGAATCTATAAATATTTTTTGTTCTAAAACTATTTGAAAAATTATTTGTATGAATGAAATCTTATTTTGTATGTATGTACTCTGAATATTTTGTATTTATTGATATATTTATATCCATCTTTTGAATTAGTGCCAATTTGACAAGTAGCAATATTTTACGAGAAATTTGAATTCGAACCAATGTAATCTCATAATAGATAATCATAGAAAGAAGAAGGAGAGATGAAGAAGCAATGTTTATTTCATACATGATATAAGGGCTATCGACCACGAGGTCCTTCTACCCGGAAATACAATTTGTCAAGAAAAAAAAAACACAAATAAGCGATTGGAATGAGATGAGATGGGATGAATGTAGTCATCGTAAATTGTTTCTTTGTCGCGTTTGATGCATAGCAGGTCTAGTGGGCATCCATTAATTACGTGAGGCGATTTTTCGAGAAAATCGAACAAAAAAATACTTAACTATACTTGCCGCAACGAACCCGTAGAGTGATCACGCGGCGTTCACATGATAGTTCGTAGTAAAATTGTAAAAAGCCTGATTTACACTGCTTTACCAAATACAATGTAATCATTAATTTTAACTAACAATAAGGGAGAAAAACTGAAAACTCGAGAGCACGTGGCATACAACCGGTATGGTCGACTGGTTTAAAGTTTCGGCTGCGTGATCTACGCTTCAAAAGCGTTTGCACTGAACAATAGGTAATCATCCCCCGAAAGTTTATTACCCCATCGGTAGGCTGCGGCAACTATAGGATCCACTAAAATTCGTAAAAGAATAATCATTCTAAATCAGTTCATGTATGATCTCAAGAGTGACTACTGGAACCAATATGTCCGTGTAATTTTCAGTAAAATCCTCTGCTCTTTCAACCTCGCTCTGATTTAGCCACTCTTAACCGTTATTACTAGCACACAGAAGCTCAGTATCTGGACGTGTGACAATCCGTTGGGGTCGCATTTTACAGCGCGCTGCAGCTGGTGCACTATGGACCGCACGCCAATGCTCTGTACCTCTTGTTCTTCTTCTTCTGTTGCCTTACACCTATGCATACATGTGCGTTGGCGAATTATCATTTATTGAGTAATTGTTAATGTTTTGTTTATTGCTGCTTGGCACATGTCACCAAACTTTTTGATTCCGGTCCAGTTCCTGTTGTTCCTAAGCCATGATAGCTGTTTACGTCCGATGCATTTTCTGCCTTCTATCTTTTCTTCGAGTATGACCTGGGGAATTCGATGTAGCTCTTGTGATAGATGAAAAATAAATACCGCAGCATAACTTTTCTAGATCACCACATACATTACTGCAAGGGTGGCGAACCTTTTTCCGGCCGCTTGTCATTTTTTTTTAATTTTCACATTTTAAAATGCTGACTTGCCAGGTCTACTTTTACAATGTGGTAGTGAAAATAGTTACCGTATTAGCGTGAACGTTTGACGTGTTTTGTGCGTCTTTTGAAATTACGGGCAAACCAATCGACGGATTTTGATAAAACAAGGTATGATTTGATATTCTTACGAGATCTCACAAATTCTCAAATTGTAGCTTTGTAAATACGGCTTTCGTGAATTTTTTAAATTTGGGAATTTTTGTGCGTCTTTTGTAATTACGGACAAACCAATCGACGGATTCTGATGAAACTTGGTATGAATTGATATTCTTACAAGATATCACAAATTTAAAAATTGTAGCTTTGTAAATACGGCTTTGGTGAAATTTGGAAATTTTTGTGCGCCTTTTGCAATTACAGGCAAACCAATCAACGGATTTTGATGAAACGTGATATGATTTGATATTCTTACGAGGTCCCACAAATTGCCAAATTTCAATATTGTAGCTTTGTAAATACGGCTTTTGTGAATTTTTGATGTTTGTAAATTTGTGTGCGCCTTTTGCAACTTCGGAGAAATCAATCGACGGATTTTGAACACGTCTTATATTTTACACCATTGATGTTGCAGAAAAGTAGATTGAGAAACCTAAAAATGTATTTTAGAAACGATAGTTTAACAATTTTAGAAGGCATGCGTGAGAAGTAGTTCGCGTGCCAATAAAATTTTCCTACTTGTCAGCTGTGACACGCGTGCCACAGGTTCGCCACCACTGCACTAGGGCAATAGAGTTTATAGGGCATGCTAATGTGCGCGTGCAAAGGTTGAATCGGTAGGCTGTGGCGAATCAAGAAGAGAGCAAATGACTTTCCTTTTTATTGATTTTTGCAAAATCCAAAATTACAATTTTTCTAAAATTCGGAATTTTTTGTCACCAAATTCTAAACTTATCAAAAATATGAACAATATTAAAAGAAACAGATTTAGAAACTTTCATCAAATTCCGTTAATTTGTTTGTTTTTTATAGATCTTTATGTCTTGCAAAAATCTGAAATTCTAATTTTTCTAAAATTTGCAATTTCTTGTCTACAAAGTTGAAACTTTGCAAAAATGTTAACAATAATGAAAGAAACAAATTTAGAAAATTTTATTAAATTCCGTTCATGTATTTGTTTTTTTACAGACTTTCCAAATTATTGATTCTTGCAAAATCTGAAATTCTAATTTTTCTAAAATTTTCAATTTCTTGTCTACAAATTTAGAACTTTTCAAAAACAACAAACAATAATAAAAGAAACAAATTTTGAAAATTTCATCAATTTCTGTTCATTTGTTTGTTTGTTCAGACTTTCTAAATTCTTGATTTTTGAAAAATCTGAAATTCCAATTTTTGTAAAATTTCTTTTCTCTTTTGCAATTACTTGTCTACAAATTTGGAACTTTCGAAAAAACAATATTAAAAGAAACATTTTTTGTAAATTTCATCGAATTCCGTTCATTTGTTACAGACTTTTTAAATCCTTGGTTTTTGAAAAATCTGAATTTCGAATTTTTGTAAAATTTGCAATTTCGTGTCTACAAATTTGAAACTTTGCAAAATTTTAACAATAATGAAAGAAACAAATTTAAAAAATTTCATCAAATTCCGTTTATTTCTTTGTTTTTACAGCCTTTCCAAATTCTTGCTTCTGGCAAAATCTGAAATTAAACTTTTTCTAAAATTTTCAATTTCTTGTCTATAAATTTGGAACTTTCCAAAAAAACCAAACAATAAAAAAGAAACAAATTTTGAAAATATCTTCAAATTCTGTTCATTTGTTTGTTTTTCAGACTTTTTAAATTCTTGATTTTTAAAAAATCTGAAATTCCAATTTTTGTAAAATTTCTAGTCTTGCAATGTCTCTACAAATTTGGAACTTTCAAAAAAAAAAAACAGTGAAAGAAACATTTTGTTCTTTTCATTCATTCAAACATTTTGTAAATTTCATCAAATTCCGTTCATTTGTTACAGACTTTTGAAATCCTTGATTTTTGAAAAATCTGAAATTCCAATTTCTGTAAAATTTGCATTTTCTTGTCTACAAATTTGAAACTTTGCAAAAATGTAAACAATAACGAAAGAAAAAAAAATGAAAATTTCATTAAATTCCGTTTATTTGTTTGTTTGCTACAGACATTCCAAATTCTTCATTTTTAAAAAATGGGGTATGGGCCGTTCGGCTCGTACGTCGCAGCGTTCGTCGAGTCGCGCGTTTGGCTAGCTCAGGGGTTCTCAAACTTTTTTTTGCTGCAGCACCCTTATCGATCTAAAAAAATCTCGCGGCACCCTTGTCGGGCTACAAAAATTTTGCGGCACAGCTACCCTAAAAACGGTTTGAAAACTTAGTTGTCTTTTATGGGATGAATAAAATTGTTTGGAAGATTTTATTATTATTTCCTTTTTCCCTTTATGTTCCGAAGTTTGGTTAATTTCACCCTCAAATCACTTGATACAGAGAGTTTGCTCCTGTACCTGTTTTTAATGTAAGCGTATGTTGAGAATGCAACATTGAGAGAAGTGAATGCAACATTTAGTTATTCGAAGTCGTCGGAAAGGTATCCCAATTTAAGTAGCCAATCGACATCAATTGTTGGATAAAAGGCTCTTTTGTAAATGTAACTAATAGTGCATCTTAAGTTCAAATAGTCTGGCTAAAAAAGAGGTGGAAGTGATCCATACCCAGATCTTTGGCGGTAAGTTTTAAAAGACGTGCTTGAAATGTTCTAAACATAATTAATTATTCACAGCACCATCCAATACGACTTTTAAATTTTACGGCATTCTTCTAGTTGCCAGAGAATTTCGATGGATGACATAGTGGCCGCTGGTGGCATTGGCTACCACTTGCTTCATTCTAGAAACGGCTCCCTTTACTTTTCCAACCATTGCAACCGCTCCATCGCTGCAAATATCAACATACTTGCTCCAATTCAAATCATTTTTTTGTAAATATTTGTCGATAACTTTGAAAATTTCCTCGCCAGTGGTGTAAGTTTCAACAATTTACTCATTAAAAGTTCTTCTTCTATTTGCATTTCAAATATATACCTTACAAACACAAGAAAAACAGTCTGCTGGGATATTTCGTCTCCTCCGACGATGCTGGTTGTCATTGAATCAGTAGTTTCAGAAGCTTCAGTAAGTTCATCACCTTTCCGTTTTAAAGACCCTGACACGTTTACCTCCTCATGTAATTTTATTTTATCATTTTTTTTACATTTCTTGATTATTGCTGCGGCACCCTAGGCATACGCTTGCGCCACCCAGGAATACGATTGCGGAACCCCAGGCAAACGCTTGCGGCACCTCAGACATACGCTTAAGGCACCCCAGGCATACGCTTGTGGCACCCCAGGGTGCCGCGACACCCAGTTTGAGAACCACTGCGCTAGTTGGTGGCGGTTAAACAATCGAGGGGCTGTTGTGCTACTTTGTTGCGTTCGCATAATTAAACTGCAATAAATATATGATTTAGCCATATTTTAGTGGAGAAACTTTTTTCTACCACTTCAAGTATATTTAATGTGTCCTTACGTTAGCATTTGAGAATAATATATGTGCGTAGACAAGGAGAAAGCAGCAGATGGCATTGTAGATTTTAGTTGCCATTTTGGCGGAGATACTTTTATTTCCCTGGTTAATGATACTGAAATATTTACTCCTTTGGAGTATCTTGGTCTTTAGTTGTTTCGCGTCTGTGTTTAATTTTGTTTAGTTTCAATGATCACGCCTAAGTATCTAATTTGGGGAGTAGATGCTTTGTTGATTGTGCCTAGGTGTATGTGGGGAGTCCTCCTCGATAGTGTAGTTGACAACATACCCGCCTGACAAGCGGAAAATCCGGGTTCGATTCCTGATCGGGGAGGCAACAACTATGGTGATTTTCACTAACCGTTCGGGCTGCCCACCCTGAATGCATGCGAAGTATGCGATACCGGGGTGGTGCATACTAAAAGCCCAAGTGGAATAGGGGGTTTAGTGAAAGCTTCCTCCACACCTCTTAAAAAAGAGGTGAATGTGGGAAGAGCTGAGAAGTATTCTGTGGTTAGGAATGAGGAGTTGGCATTTGGATGGATTTGCGGAATGTCTCCAACGATTAAACCATGTAGTCGTTTTGTTCGTCAGGGCTTGGAGATCGTGTTTTTAGGGTTTTATTGTGGCATATGAAGGCGGTGTCGCCGACATTTTGTAAGATGTAAGTACCAACATTAAAAAATCAAATAATTTCCAATATTGTAAATAATCAAAGTCTTTTTGTTTCTTAAATAATAATTGTCGGACAAAAAATCAGGTACAAATTTCGTGCGGAAATGATTTTACAACGCTACAGCTAATTGGATTTGGATAAAAAGAGGTTGATTTGGTTGATACAATATAAATTGTAGAGTAGGGACGAGAGAGGACAACCTTGAGAAAGACCTTGCTGTGGGGTGAAATGAGGAGGGTATTTAACTTTAACAATTTAGTATAGTTTCGTATAAAAATTAACATCGGGGTAAGAAAAAGTTTAGCATCCTTGAACTAATTTAACTTTAAAAAAATATTTTTTTTTAATCACTAATTTGTATAAATTTATAGAATTATAATTTTAAGTTTAGATTTGTTGCAAACATTACGCGAGCCAAAAATACAGTGGCGACGCTAAATTCGTCTCTCCTATGCACAGTTACGTAACAATGGCAAAAATAGAGCGGTCGCATAAATTTCCGGAATTTTCGGTATTTGCGGTTATCTGGGTGATATTAGCTTTGTTGTCTTGTCAATTCTGTTATTGATTTTGTATACATCGAGAAACATATTGTTTTAAATGCTTTACTATATAACTAGGTCAGTATTAGTTTTTTTCATTAAATGTCTTTGTAAAACAATATTTGTTCTATCTCGTTAAAAAGAATATTCGTTAAGAAATATTTGTTTATAAATAGTGAAATTTAACGATTTTTGAACAAACGCGTTCGCTTTTAACTATTCAAAATTACTCAAAATTGTTCCAATATTTTCAACAATAACATAGCATATTATTATTATTTCAATATTTACATCAATGCCATTTGATTATTCGTCAATAACATATAATATTAATAAAATCTATAGATATATTAACAAATAATCTTTTATCTATCTAATTTATTTAGATACAATGTTATCAAATTTTCGGTATTTTTGTTGCATTGATCTTTTACATTAGCAATTTGTCAGTCCTATCGCGTAAATGTTATTGGTGAAATTTTGTTGTTATTCTTGGCAGTTAAAACTTTTTACATATAAACACGCAAAATTTTTAGAGGTAGGTTATTATTAATTATGCAAAATGTAAAAAATAGTTCAAGGTTTAAATATTTTGATGCAAATATTCTTGACATTGTTTGCCATGCAAAACTATTATATTTGTATATTTTTATAACCGAATCGTGACCGAGAATCACGGCAAAATAGTATGTAGTGAGCCAGAGTCACCTTTCGATTGTGAAGCGTTAATATTATTCAAGCGTGTTTTTTTGCTGACCCGCAGAGATATCTAAAATACATAATTAAAGTAAAACTAAGTGTTTTAAGGTAATAAAATATTGTATTATCAGAAGGAATTGTGTATTCAAGATATGAAGAATGAACCATGGCAAGTCCCCAAACTCGGTTACAAGATTTGACGCTCGACACTTACAACAACTCGGCAAGTTAACATATAAGCGTGGTAAAATAAACTAAATATATTAAAATAGAAGCAAGAGACAATTATTGAAAGTTATAAATAGAAATACATATAATCTCGGAAATTCGGGATAATCGGACGACACGTTCAGTAATCCGGCGGTATGGAGACCGCTCGCGCTCTTCCCTCCCACCACTCTTTCTTATAATCCGACAGTTGTCTGGTCCCATATGTGTCGGATTATCGAGATTATACTGTATATAATCCTGTTATAGTTTGACTATAGCTGTGTGACGCTTCGTATAGTCCAAAACCTATAATCTTGATAATCCGATACATATGGGACCAGACAATCGCCGTATTATCAAAAAATTCCGGATTATCAGGATTAAAACAAAACAATGACAATTTTACATATTTTATGTACAATTGTATTTCAAAAATAATTAAATATGTATAATATAGCTAAACGTGTACATACAAAATGTATGTGCAATCTAAGAACAGATAGTATTAACTAAAAATAACTAAAAAAATATTATACAAATTAATTTTGCTTTTTGTTTCTTTACCTTAAACATTTTATCAAAAACGCGCTCTTGCAACCTTTTCCGCACTAACACATCATCACTTGCGGTGGCTTTTTCTTCTGTCCATTTCGAACAATCATTGAGTACGTTAAACGCGTCACCGTTTGCTACAGTTCGCTGAGTTCAAATATTCAAGTCATCGTTAGCTTCATCGTCATCCGTGGAACAAATTAGGCTGAGGATTTCTTCGTCGGAAAAGAAATGAAATTTTCCTCGCTTGTGCCTTGAAGCCAAGCTATGTCATCGTTTGTCAGCGTAACATCCACTTCACATTTGTTGAAAAGCTCTTGTGAAAATTCCGAAGACAAGCATGGTCAGGATCGTGAATCGAGTTTAAGGCACCATTATTTCTGCTATGCGCAGGGTTTCTATCCGACGCGGGACAACGGAAAGAAAAGACACGTGTTTCCCCAGAGCGCCGGATTACGGAACGTACCGGCTTAATCACCGCCGGATTATCCAGATTATACTGTATTCGTATAGTTAGATACGAATCGTATAGTTTAGATACGAAACGGCCACACATCTATGGTATAGTCAAACTATAGCAGGACTGACTATACGCTAGTTTTCTATATCGACTGTACGTACACTTGCACTATATATCAAACAAGATTTTTTGAAGCTTTTTTATTAGTAATTAAAATTTAATTTTGGATATGCTGTTAGAAAATATTCGATAGTATGGTTTTTTGATACATCTTGGCCAATAATTATTTATCTAATAAAGATATCTATATATGTAATAAATATTCTTTATAAATAACCATGGGATTAAACAAATTATACTATCGGAAAACGTATTAAACCATTTCTACTTAGTGATAAGTTCTCTATAAAATATTTATTTTAAAAATGGTTATTATAGAGCGTTCTTTGTCCACCATGAATAAATGATAGGCTTCGTTTTGTACCGGTGTATTAGTTCTCATGTAAAATTATAATAAGATACATGTGATAACCTTGATTTTTGTACGAACCGACAGCAAGACAGCTAAGGAAATCGTTTATTATTGTCATGTTGATTAGTTGACAACGTTTGCTATGTGACTTGCTTCATGATAACGATTAAATCCTATTTGAAATAAATATTTAAATAAATTAATTTTGTTGAAATGATTGAGATTATTGTGGTAAGTTTTAAAATAAATAAATGATATTAGAAAAGTTAGTTGTTAGTCTAAATAAATTAACGTTAAATACCTAGAATAAAATAAGTGTATAAAAAGTAGTTTAAAATAATAGATAACGGAATTTGATTATTAGATATTCAAAATGTTCAAAAATGTTTTCAAAATAAATGAAAATAGAAACTAATGAGTTTTGGACTTTTAAAATGAAATTTTCAATTTAATGTATGAAAAAGAAACTCACTCAAATTTTCTGTTGTATATTGAAATTGAATTAATTTTTCTTATTTTCTTTTGTGTTTAATCGTGTTTAAAAGTATGCAGATCGTGCTTAAAAGTCTAATGTAAATCAAATGGAGTTTCATTATTAAACGATTTCTGTTTGTTGTTACTATGGCAATAACTCAAATTTTCTGCTGTATAATAAAATTTAATTAATCTTCCTTATTTTGAAACAAGAAGATTTTAATATAACTTAACCCAACCATAACCTAATCTAGATTAAATCTAGGTTGACTATATTACATCGACAACGACCAAATAGTTTTCCCGTCACTGTGCCTTTTTAATAGTTTCGAGGAAATCGAATCTTCACCTCAATAAATTGACCAAACTGTAAATGATATAGTGACTTCTTAATGATTTCTTAAATTGGTGTAGTAGAAAAAACGTAAAAAGCGAGAAAACGGAAGAAAAATTATGGGAAATCCAATGTATCGACCTTATGTTCACAGTATTCAATGTTAAAGGAAAATTTCAATCTAAATACGAACATGGACATTAGTAAGTTCACAAAACAGATTAGCTTCTTAAAACATACATCTGAGAATTTTAAACCCAAAAAATTTAAAATATTTACTTTGCAAGAAATTGAAAAAATCATCTATGAGGCTCCAAATAACCAATTTCTAATCTTCTTCTTCTTCTTATCCGGACCTGGGCCTCCCGTATTTTCTGCCTCCAGTCGTCTCGTTGCCTTGCTGTTGTTTTCCAATTATGAACTTTTAATATTTGTTTGGCGTCCTCTTCAATGTTGTTTATCCATCTCTGTCTTGGTCGTCTTCTTCCCCTTGCACCCTCCATCCGCCCATTATATACTTTCTTTGGTATTCGGTTCTCACCCATTCTCTCCAAGTTCTCTCCCGCCCATTTTAATCTTTGTAATTTTATAAATTCGACAATATCTGGCTGGTTATATTTCTGTTTTAATTCGAAATTATATCGGATTCTCCATTCCCCATTCTCTACTACTGGTCCATATATTTTCCTTAGGATTCGTCGTTCCCATCTTGCTAATATTTCCTCCGAGTATTTGGTGATTGTCCATGTTTCACTTCCATATGTCACCACTATAATGGCTTTGTAAATTGTAATTTTTGTTTTTCTTGAGACTGATTAGAACTTAAATATATGTGAAAGTGAAAAGTAGGCTCTGTTTCCAGCTAGTATGCGTTGTTGTATTTCCTGTTTGATATCATTTTCACTGTTGATTTGGGATCCCAGATATTTGAATTGTTGCACCACTTCGAAGTTGTTATCTCCTATTGTGTATTTATGGCCAAGTCTTCTTCTTGGTTTCATCGGCAGTAGTTTGGTCTTTGTTTCGTTGACCTTCAGTCCGATTTTACTGGCCTGTGTTTCCAGTTTGCTGAATACTTCATTGATTTCCCGTTCTGTTCTGGCTACTAGATTAATCTATCGTCTTCGATCGATTAATTCGTCTGCGTAGGTAATTATTTGATGTGACTGGTGTATTATTGTGCTGTTGAGGTTATCACTGGTGTTTCTTATTGCCTTCTCGTCATTTGGTCTTGTATTCTCACTACAGCCTTTGAGTCTATCATTGTTGTTCTGGTTAATCTCACTAACTTGATTGGTATGCCAAAAGCTTCCATTATATAATATAGCCTGTTCCTGTTAATACTATCGTAGGCTTCCTTGAAGTCAATGAATAGCTCATAAATTGGTACATTATACTCCCATGATTTTTCTAGTATTTGTCGGGTTGTAAAGATTTGGTCAATAATAGTTGATCGTCCTTCTCTGAAACCTGCCTGATGATCCCCTATGATTTCCTTTCCATAATCTGCTATTCTTTGGCGTAGTATACTAGTGAATATTTTATATGTTATACAGAGCAGTGATATTCCTCTGTAGTTGTTATAGTTAAGTTTGTCACCTTTTTTGTAAACCGGGCATATGATTGCCGTGTTCCATTCTTCAGGGATTCTTTCTTCTTTCCATATCTCGGTGATCAGTTGGTGTATTTGTTTGGCTAGTGTTTCCCCTCCGTTCCTTATTAGTTCTGCCGGGATATTATCTATACCAGGTGCCTTGTCGTTGTTTAGCTCTCGTATGGTTTTAACGACTTCTTCGTAAGTGGGGTCTGTTATTAGATGTTGTGCCATTAGTATTTCTTCCTTTTCGTAGTTGTCATTTTCTCTCGCTGTTTGATTCAATAGGTTCGCAAAATGTTGACGCCATATTTCCATAACTTCTTTTGTTTCTACTATGCATTTTCCTTCTTTGTTTTTACAAATAGATGGTCTTGGGTGAAAATCTTGTCTGGTGTTTCTTAATATATTATATGTCCTCTTCACTTCTTTCCTTCTATGTGATTATTCCAGTTCTTGTATTTGGGAATCCAGCAGTGCTCTCTTCTTCCTTCTCATCAATTTCTTGGTGTTCCTTCTTAGTTCCTCGTATTCTTCTCTTCTATTTCTTGTTGGCCTTTGGATAAGTTTACTTCTGGATTCATTTCTTTTCTCTACTGCTTTTCTGCATTCCTCATCCCACCATGCTACCTTGGACTTTTTCGTTCTCTTATTAAGCCTCTTAAACCTCTCTTAAAAAAACCTTCTCTTATTGTTTCCCACCTTTGTTCTACTGTTATATTGGTTTCAGCCGTATCTAGCTCTGTCAACCATTCCTTGATTCTTTGTTGGTATCTCTCTTTCACTTTCTCGTCTTTTAGTTTATCTGTGTTGAAACGTCTTGTTCTTTTCGTTTGTATTGATCTTGCCTTGTCGATTTTTTCCCTCAGTGTTGTCTTGACTAGCATGTGATCGGACTCTGATATTGCTCCTCTCATTGTTCTACAGTCTATTATATTTGAGCTATGTCTGGCTGTCACTAGAATGCGGTCGATTTGATTTATGGTTCGCCCATCCGGCGATATCCATGTTCCTTTATGGATTTGTTTGTGAGGGAACATCGTGCTTTTAATTATCATTCCAACTCGATAAGCCTCTCCCCATTGTCGGAGGTTCGTTCATGAAAACTATGTTGTCCTATGATTGGAGTGTATGTTGTTTCCTTGCCTATTTTAGCGTTTAGGTCTCCCATTATTATTTTGGTATCGTTGCCGGGTGTTCCATCCAATTTACTTTCTAGTTTTGTGTAGAATTCTTCTTTCGTCATCCTTTTCTTCGGTTGGTGCGTGTACCGAGAATACTGATAGGTAAAATAATTTCATTTTGACTCCGATGTAGCACATTCTTTCGTTAATTGGTTTGTATTCTATAATTTTGTCCATTAACCGCTTCCCTATTATGAATCCTGTTCCAAATTCATGCCTGTCATTGTTTGTTCCACTGTAGTATATGTGGTGTTCTTTCCTAGTAAGTCTCCCACTTCCAGGCTATCTCATTTGTTGTACTGCGATCATGTCCACCTTGTATTTTTCTATTTGGTGAGTTAATTCGTCTAGGGCCCCTGGGTGGTATAAGGTTCTTATGTTCCAAGTTCCAATAATCATGTCCTTTTCTCGCCGTTTTTGTCTTTTTAATATCCGTCCTGGTTCTGTCCGAGGCTTCGGTAGGGTTTTCGTAACGGTACGGTTTTTACGAGGTGGGGTTGTTAGCCCCATGCTCAACCCTCCTCCTTTACCCGGGCTTGGGACCGGCAACAGCGTCTACTGAGCTACTCGATTCACCCAGTGGCCACTGCAGGCGGAGTTAAAAACCCAATTTTTACTGATGAAGGTAAAAAAATTAGCTAATTTGTATAATAAACTAAATTAGGTTGTGCCAACATTTGGAATTTCGGAAGCTTGCCGTCGCCAAGAATTGTCAGAGATTACAATAGATAATATTACTGCTTTAATAGTAACAATCCAGTAATGCAAGAATAACATAATAATAACTGTTATTGACAACAAAGATAAAATGGGCATGATGACTGATTTTGAAAATAAGTTCTATGATATTCTAAAGTATGTACTATTTCCAAAAAGTAGATTTTGTAACTAAGGCGAAAGGTTGTCAATATTACTCCTGAGGGCAGGGCGCGCATTCGCTCGAGAGAGAAATTGACAATTTCGCCAATGTTACAAACAATATTTTTTATCACTCATGCGAGAGGAGGTATCTTACAAGTTTGGTATCCATCCAATTGCCATCCAAAAAAAATTTAATCAAAAATGAAGAATTTGCTTTTTCTATTGTCTCATGAATTTTCAATTGTGGATTCATCATAAGAACTCTCCTCAGTCTGCGGTATCACCATAAAATTTACACACACTTTAAAACGTTTTCTTTAATTTTTATTTTGTTCTGAAAAAAATTCTGACACTTCACGTCACTTTTTTAATACCGAAGTTTTGGTTGTATTCATTTTATTTTTATTTATTTGTTTATTTTAATGTAATCTAGCGATATTGAATATTTGCGTGCGTTATTCAAGTTATGTAAAAAAAATACAACTAATATTGACAATTTAGCGCACTACAAAAAGAGAGAACCAAAATGATATTGTGCATGAGTGATATATATATATATATATATATTATTTCTTTATTAAAAGTAAAAGTTTTATTAAAAAAATGATATTGAAATTAAAAGTTTAAAATCCGCTCGAAAACAATCGCTGGTGTCATGGCGTCTGCTTGTGATGTTTGTAAATCGAGCGAGAAATTAGGGAGCCAAAGAAAGAAATCAGCTGCTTTGCGAGTGGTGTGCGGTTTTGACATTTCTAAACTCTGTTGAACAAAAGTCTTTGTTTGATGCCAAAAACATCAGCAAATCAACTCTAGACAAATAAGAGCTATTTGCCTTTGTAAAACCTTGTTCCATGCTTTGAGAACACAAAACTAAACAACTGATCAATGGAAATCACTAAATACATTATAAACGCAGGTAACAACAATTAAAAAGTGCAGAGATCGTCGAAGTTCGTACGAATTTTACAAACGCGTGACGTAATTCACTATGATTGGTGTTCAACTTATCATGGCGGACTGCTGTATTTTGTAGTTTTGTTTTATTAAAAATATTATCAATCTTGTACTAAATATGAAAATAAATACATTTTTCGCAATATATTATTCCCATCTTATCAGATAAACTCAAAATTTTCGTGATTCTTGGTTACTGTCATCATGCCCATTCCAAGTTTCTTTCAAATCTATCGAAAATATGCTTCCTTGCGACCACCAGTAACAAATAACAAACGATTTTTCGTTTTCTATAAAAATAATAAGTGTACAAAACAGCCAGTGGGTATTAACCAATTCGGCAAAATACCTTCTCTAATAGCTACATTTTTTAATCTACCAAATCCTGAAACAATTACTGGACATAGTTTCAAATGGTTATCGGTTTCATTATTGACAGACTCGGGTGCAGATATTTCTGCACATAATCGGCATAGAAGATGAAAATCTTCCACCGTCATTGCGATTTAAACTTCGCAACTCAAGCGAAACAAAAGCCCTTCTTCACAAAAGCACAAAAAGCCCTTCTTCACACACTTGTATCATAAACTACTATTTGAAATCTTTATCTAGAAAAGGTTATTATACTAATTTGAAAAAATTCTTAAATTATCGATTTTGTTTTTCAATTTAATGTATAAGATTTAATGTATTGAAATTTGGCGTAAGATTTATTGATTTGGTCATTTATTTCTGAACTAAATATACAAATATTTGTTGTATATTTATATTTATTATGTTCGAGAATTTTTTTGTGCAAAAATTATTAATTTTTAGAAATATTCTAAATAGAATGTAATGTTTCTATAAAAAAGTAAATAAATATTTTTCTATTTATTAAAAAACAATAACTATTTATAATTTACAAATTCTAATTTATATGTTTCTCAACATAAATTATTCTCTAACAAATTATACAAAAACAATTACAAGTTACCCACTTTGTTGATTAATATGTTATTCCCAAGAACTGTAATTAAATTGTTTTTTAAAATGATTATTTCTAACTTTTAAAATAACTTCTAACCAGTTTTCGCACGTAAAACTAGCTGAACCAGTTTTTGCAAAAAGAAAAACAGCCGTAATTGTCGTCAGTTGTCTATCAGAACTTATAAAACGGAGTTTATTTAGTTCGTACTAGCCGGTGGCTCGTACGACATTTAAATAAACGCAAAAATACGTTAATTTAGCCTTGATCGTGAGCTTTACGTTTCATCTCCCACATCCACTAAATACATCTCCAATGCCATCACCTAATATTATTTCAAATAATAAATTCATTCTGTTTATAAACAAAAAGTCTCTAATGTTAAACGAATCTTTAAAATGTTTATTTTTGTTCTATAAAACAGGTTCTTATATTATTAGAATTAAGTGCACATACGAGACAAACAAGATGTTGACTGACACAAACAGAAGGAGATGAGTATATTAGTATTAGACAAATTTGGATGTAATCTACACAAGAAAGATAAACAAAACTAATTATATAGTGTGTAAATAAACAGTGTTCTATTTATAGAATGAAACTAGGAACGACGTTTTGACTAATAATTCTATATTGACTAAGACTCTAATTGAGCATAGAAACAATAATCGAGTTCAGAAATTAATCATAGAAGGTTGTTCAATCCTGTTTACAAATAAGACTTGAATCAATAAAAGATTTGGAGTTTTCACCAATTTCGTTGTGCCTTTCTTCATGTTTGTTTCTGAATAATTTAAACTTGCAATTGTAGTCACGCATTTTCCTCATTACTCCATTTAATTCAAACCTAAATCTAAACGTTGTTTCGCGTTACGAAAATACTTCGGATTGATTGTTGATTGATATTTTTCGGATCCTGCTTAATCAGGCGCCGGAAGCACGGACGTGCAAAATAGAAGCACTGTTTTATTCTGATCACAACTCCGTTTCTATGTGTGTAATGCGAACGGAATTGAATTGAAATAGTACACGGGAATAAATAAGTTTCCAGAGCGCGTGTAATCTTCCATATGAAACGGAAACAGGCCGCGTTTATTTTTACTTTGAAGGGCTTTTAAATACTCCCTATAAATGAACCATATAGATGACGCAAACGTAAGGACAAGGACATACAAACATGTTTTATTTATTATCATTATCATTATTATATCTTCTGGTTTTAATATAAGTTTGTCATTCAATACAAAATTAAGTCCAGTTAATCTAAATGCTGAAACACACTTAGAAAATTAATTAAAATAATGCGCATTCAAGTATTAATGGTAACAGCGTGGCGTAGATTACGATAAAATTAGAAAAAAAGTATTTTAATTTACACCAGTATCTCTTACAGCAGCAATATTCTCAACCATAATGGCATTTCGACGTCTTGCTAGTGTTTTTACTTCGTGTAGAGCAAAATTGTTCTCCAAATTTCTCAACGATGCGATAGGACGAATAGCAAACAAAGGAGGGCGATTATTTGGACCAAAGTGCGCGATAATTGTTCACAAAAGAATCTCTATTTTCATCAAATCTTTGGAAAATAACCGGATGTTCTAGAAGCGCGTGTTTAGTCATAATACATTGTTATAGTATACTGAACATAAATGGCAACTAGTGAGAGGTATAACTTTGTTACCATGGTTACCATATCGCTTCAAAATCTTATCAATCTTATTGAAGAACCTTTTACAATAATTGATGCATCTGATCGTTTTTCTAAAGTTCAATTCATTATTGACGAGCTCGATAAGAATTTAAAAAAAATATATTATGATCCACCCGAAGTACTGTGCATCGACTGTGAGTCGCTAATCGCATTCCGCTAACGAATCATATTCGAAATAATTCTCATATTCGATTTTACAAAAACACATAAGAGACATATTACTATACATTGTCAAGGTTTAAAATGGTCAGATAGTGGGTTCGATAGATAATTGTTGCTAATTGGGGATGTTGGAGCACTCGTTAACAGGAAATATCCGTGACGAATTGACACAATGTTAGGTTCCTTCTTTCGCTGCAGGATAGATTATGATATTTTTCAGCCGGTTGAGTTGCAGAGGCGGTATATGCAGATTTCCTCCCCTGAGGTATGTGCGAGTGCGAGTTAATATGTGTCGGCGTTTTTGATTTGCACCCTCCATCCGTGTGTTTGGAACGCTGGGCAATTGGTATATCTCTCAACTGTGAACACCATATTTTCCTCTTCTATTTCCTTACTGTATGCGTCCTTAATCGAGAGTGTTACTTTCTTAACCCTCTTGAATATTCTCTCCAATTATCGCAGAACCTGATAGGTGAACTGTAAAGGTATTTGATGTGTTTTTAGGAAGGACCATTGTATATTTAAGGTATCTTGCTGTAATTTTATATAGCTCTAGCAGATTGTTGGATGTTAGAAATGGGCTTATAGTTTTGAATCAATAGATTATCGCTGGCAAGCGTTTCATTTTAAATAATTTCTGTATTTTAAATAATATCTTCTGGTAACACTCCAGACGAATCCAACCTTCCCCAATCACATTAAAAAAAAAAGTAAAACAGCAGCTCAAATCATTGGATTCATCAGGAATATACGAGCCCTAAGTCTAGCTACAGCAGCAAAATTACTTAAAATGAAACGCTTGCCAGCGATAATCTATTGGTTCAAAACTATAAGCCCATTTCTAACATCCAACAACCTGCTAGAGCTATATAAAATTACAGCAAGATACCTTGCTCCTGTACTCCTAGGTCCGATACGCCTAGGTATTCAACTATTGACAAATTCCAGCTGGTGATTTCCTATATTAACTTTGTCGCACTTTAGGAGCTGACCGCCTTTTCTAAATTTCATTGCTTACTTTTATCATAGTTTATAGCCAATTTGTTTGTTTGAGGCACTATGTCTTTAGATGGTTCAAGCTTGCCTGGATTGCTGAAAAATTAGGCAGAAAACGCCAGGTACTATGATGTAGTTTGTAGATCATGGACGTAGATCAGAAACAGGGTGGGGCAAAATGTGTCGCTGTGAAGTACCCCCTGGTTTTGGGGAACCTGTGTTGATAATTCCTTTCCGCTATCGATTTTTATCAAATTCGTTACAAGGGTGTTACGTATAAGATTGAATGTTTTCCCCTAGACACCTACTTTGATAGTAGATTATAGAGTAGAGACCATCTCCGATATAAACTAGAACTAGACGGGCAAATGGTAGAACAAGTACACAGCTTCAACTACCTAGGGACAGAAAGAGCGAATGAAAGCCTTGAGAATATCTGGATGCCTGAACGATTACATATGGCGAAATAAGTTCTTAAATCCAGAACTGAAGGAAAGAGTGTACAAGTCAGTAGTAAGACCGGTACTGACATAGGCCTCAGAAACACGTGCGGATACAGTTAAAACAAAACAGATGTTGGAAACTGTGGAAATGAGGCACTTCGAAAAATAACAAATAAATCTCTCAGAGATCATATCCGAGGCGAAGACATTAGACAAGAATGTAGTATATAAAAGATTGGAGAATGCGTAGAACAGCGCATAGATGAATGGAATCAGCACGTATCCAGAATGAACGAGGCCAGACAAGTTAGGATAGCAAGAGGTTGGAGACCCTGCGCGAAGCGCAGCCCCGGATGACCAGAAAAAGGTGGAAAGATAATTTGGAATGAACAAGCTATTAGCTGAATAAGAAGAAGAATAGCTGATTAGTTTCCTGCACAGAATCTGTCTGTCCACTGAGTTGAATGTCTTAAGGAAGTCGACAAATACAGCATTGAGTGGTCCGCGGGGGTGCAACAGAGCAGTTTGTATTCAGGAGGTTAGTTGACCAATTGCGTCCTCGCAGCTTTTATTTTTTCGAAATCCGAACTGTTCTGGGTAGTACCTGTTCTATGTGATCATTGAGGCGGTTGTTGATGATCTTAGTCAGCAGTTTGAATTGGCTCGGCAAAAGTGAAATTCCTCAGTAGGAGTAGTACAGTTACTTTTGAGGATTTCCAGGACACGTTCATTTCGCTGCTTTCTTGTATTCTATTAAGAATCTCTACCCACCAATTGAGAAGAGTGGCAAGGAGGCAGTAATATGTTCATTTCTTATCTGATCAAGCCCTGGTGCTTTCTTTGTTTTGAGTGCCCTTATGCAATCCAGTACTTCTTCCTTTGTTATTTTCAAGTTGTACCAACGGTTGTCCTAGGTTTCGTTGGACATGCTTGGAAGTGTTTCGTGTTGGCAAAGTAGTTTGCTTAAGTGGGCTACCCAATCTAACGACTGGGTAGGCCACTTCCTAATAGCCCACTCCTAACTCATTTCGTTAGGATTTTCCACGGTTTCGAGTCTGCTTCAAGATTATTTCTTAGCCCACTTCCTAATAGCCCACTCCTAACTCATTTCGTTAGGATTTTCCACGGTTTCGAGTCTGCTTCAAGATTCTTTTGGTAACAATCTGGTCTCTTCATATTCAGTTTCCTTCTTTTTAATATATGACCTATTCGCTCCGAGCGCAACAGCACTAGTGCCAAAGGTGACACTTTTAAGAACTTCATGACCAGTTACATCATTATTTAGCATTTATTTGTATATATTGACATGTATTTTGCTAAATAAAAAAATTGTTTTATTGTTTTACATAAACTAATAAAGTACATAAATTGAGAATGGATTCAAGGCTAAAACATAGGGCATATCTTGCTTATGTGTAACTTTAGAGCGAAATAAACTCGAAAATCGTTCTCAGCATTCCGATTTCCCTAGATAGACCGAAAAAAAATCAAGAGAAAATTTTCGAAAAAATTTGTCAACAAAAAATTTTCATCATTTCGGTCCAAAAAAATGTGCTTTTTCTTTTTTTTTCGATTTTCACCAGAACGACAAACAGCTGCGAAATCATTTTCGGCACACAGAAACTACCCGACAAGACGAACAAGTCGACGTGTAAATTGTCCGGTAAGATTCAATAATTCGTCTAGAAATTGCAAAGTGAAATTTACCCGATTCTCGATTTGGAAAGTCGATGTCTCAGAAACGGTTGCAGGTAATCAAAAACGGATTGCGTCATCGTTTTCAGAAGGTCATTTTCCTATTAAGAAGTTCAGATTATCCGCTGTAAGTTCATTACTTTCCAAGATCTGTACTCGAGCGCCGTAATTCGATAAAAATTTCCTCAATTTTAACAGTCGATAGTGAACGAATGGTGCTAACGAAATATAGTTTGCATATTTGTAATCAGCAGCAAAAATGCTTTCAGAAACGTTTTTAAATTTTGCTGTAACTCAAAAAATAACAATTTTGAAAAAATTGATTTTGTCGCATAGAAACGCCGATCTACGGTACCGACTTGTGTGGCGATGGTATTTCTAAATCGGAAGCTTCCCCAGGAATATTTTATACGGTTTCTGACTAATTTTAGGACGCTAAATCGATTGGTGAAGACTAGAAGTCTCTGTGGTGAGCCGTTCAAAAGTTATTACAGCGCGAAATCAGCCGGAAATGCGAAATGGTGTACAGCGAGAAATTATAGATTTCGTTTATTTCTAACTTTAGTGCGAAATAAACTGGAAAATTGTTTTTAGCACATCCATTTCCTACGGGTAACCTAAAAACAATCACGAGAAAATTTTCCAAAAAATTCGTGATCAAAAGTTTTCCATCATTTCGGTCGAAAAAAATGTGCTTTTTCTGTTTTTTTCGATTTTCCCCAGAACGGCAAACAGCTGCGAAATCATTTTCGGCACACAGAAACTACCCGACAAGACGATCAAGTCGATGTGTAAATTGTCCGGAAAGATTTAATAATTCGTCAAGAAATTTCAAACTGAAATTTACCCAATTCTCGATTTAGTAAGTCGATGTCACAGAAACGGTTGCAAATAATCAAAAACGAATTGCGGCATCGTTTTCAGAAGGTCATTTTCCTATTAACACGCTCAGATTATCCGCGGTAAGTTCATTACTTTCCAAGATCTCTACGCGAGCGCTTAAATTCGATAAAAATTTCCTCAATTTTAACAGGAGATAGTGAACGAGAGGCGCTAGTGAAATATAATTTGCATATTCGTAATCAGCAGCAAAAATGCTTTCAGAAACGTTTTTAAATTTTGCTGTAACTCATAAAATAACAATTTTGAAAAAATCGATTTTCTCGCATTTCGGCGTTTTCGAGGTATCGACTTGCGTGGCGATGGTATTTCTTAATCGGAAGCTTCTCCCGGAATATTATATACGTTTTCTGACTAATTTCGGGACGCTGAATCGTTTGGTGAAGACTAGAAGTCTCTGTAGTGAGCCGTTCAAAAGTTATGATAGCGCGAAATCAGCCGGAAATGCGAAATGGTGTACAGCGAGAAACTATAGATTTCGTTTATTTTTAACTTTAGTGCGAAATAAACTGGAAAATTGTTTTTAGCACATCCATTTCCTACGGGTAACCTAAAACAATCTCGAGAAAATTTTCCAAAAAATTCGTGAACAAAAATTTTCCATCATTTCGGTCAAAAAAATGTGCTTTTTCTGTTTTCTTCGATTTTCACCAGAACGGCAAACAGCTGCGAAATCATTTTCGGCACACAGAAACTACCCGACAAGACGATCAAGTCGATGTGTAAATTGTCCGGAAAGATTTAATAATTCGTCAAGAAATTTCAAACTGAAATTTACCTGGTTCTCGATTTGGCAAGTCGATGTCTCAGAAACGGTTTTAGATAATCAAAAACGGATTGCGGCATCGTTTTCAGAAGGTCATTTTCCTATTAACACGCTCAGATTATCCGCGGTAAGTTCATTACTTTCCAAGATCTCTGCTCGAGCGCCGTAATTGGATAAAAATTTCCTCAATTTTAACAGTCGATAGTGAACGAATGGTGGTAGCGAAATATAATTTGCATATTCTTAATGAGCAGCAAAAATGCTTTCAGAAAGGTTTTTAAATATTGCTGTAACTCAAAAAATATCAATTTTGAAAAAATCGATTTTGTCGCATTCGGCTTTCCTGCGGTATCGACTTGCGTGGCGATGGTATTTCTTAATCTAAAGCTTTCCCAGGAATATTATATACGTTTTCTGACTAATTTCGGGACGCTGAATCGTTTGGTGAAAAAGTCTATCTTCTCGAATCTAGAAGTCTCTGTGGTGAGCGGTACAAAAGTTGAAAAAACACCGTACAAAAGTACACCGTGAAATCTGCCGGAAATGCGAGATAGTGTACTTTAGAGTATAGTGTATATATTGTATATTTCATTAAATTAATTATTTTTTGTTTTTGCCTGTTGTTTTTATACACTATTATTGGAGACGAAGTTGTCTTTTTGCCCACGGGTGGCTCTAAGCACGGTTACGCATGGAGTGAATAGGTATTTCGCGGCGCACCGTATTCAGCATACAATAAGTATTGTTTTTAAGATGCTGTAAACATATTACCTTGGCTTTATTGCATTGGGTGTCAAACCACACTTTAGCTGCGTGTCTCTTGTAGGTGGAACTTGACGATTCGGTTAGTATTTGTGAATATGTATCTGTCTCTGTGATGTCCTGCCCTATGTTATCTAGGTTACCTACCATGGGGTGGTTTACGATTTTGTTGAAGTTAACCGAGCTTGGAGCTGGAAGTTGTCGTATTTCCGTGCATAGTTCTAGGTAGTTTTTTAGTTCTGAGAATTGTCTCTACCCTCTGATGTTTCCTTATTGGGCTATACAGTATTGACGATTTTATTTCCTTTTCCACAGTTTTGTTGATTTTTATATTAGATCTATATTACTGCTACCGTAAAAAAAGATTTTGACGGAAACCGTTTATAGTTCAAAATGTTTTGATTAATTTATGAAGAAATCGTGCTTTATTGCATGGGTCATTAATATAAAAAGATCACTCACTAAAACTACCATTTTAAGCAACTAACTTTTTTTTGGGAAAGTAGAAAACGGGTCATTTAACTCGATAAAAAACAGTTACTGTACCTCCTTATAAAATAGAAATTTGATGAACAATTGCAAATACAGTATAATCTTGATAATCCGGCGTTTGGTTAATCGGGCACGTTCAGTAATCCGACTCTGGATATACCCGTGTCTTTTCTTTACGTTGCCCCGCGGATAGAAATCTCGTGCACAGATGAAATAAAGTCACAAACAACACCTTGTATATATTGTAGTATTCTTGGAAAAAGATCTGGCCAACACACCCTGCTTTTAACTCTGAAACCTTGATTGACGATTCTGACCAAGCTAACTCCACTCAACAATTGTCTTACTATCTGTTCTAAATTTGTACATATTTTTTTGTATGTACACATTTATGTATTTTATTCATGTACATATCATGTACATATTTTATTCATGTACATCATGTACATATTTTATTCTATCTGAAATACATGTACATAAAATATGTAAAATTGTTATTGTTTTCGTTGAATCCTGATAATCCGATAATTTTTTTTATAATCCGGCGGTTGTCTGGTCCCATATGTCTGTGCCTCTGTCCCATATTGTCCCCCATTATCTGTGCCTGTGTCCTATATACCGGCGGTTGTCTGGTCCCGATTATCAAGGTTATACTGTATTATAATTAATATTTTAATTAATTAAATTATTATTAAATACTCCTATCATGTATGTTTACTTTTCGATTCAGGCCTCAACGATTACTTGTTTGTAATTACGTTATACTCAATGTTTGTGGAAAATATTATTTTTGGAATTGTATCAGGAATTTGGTGGAGTTATTCACGGGAAAATATTTTTGGCTTTGGTTCTTGTTAGTTAAAAGTTTCTCCCTTTTTTAGTATAAAAAGGGTCGTAAATTTTATAGTTGCTTCTATGCGATTTTCGTGTTTTCTCATATAATACGAAAGTCGTGAATCTGGCCGATTTAAAAGAAAACTCGCGTATTATAAATAAGTGCAGAAAATCTATTGTTGTCGTATATGGATAGATGGTTTATATATGGCCTAAAACTATAATATATCTTCCTTTATTTTTTAGAAAAATTTAAAAAAAAAATGAAAAATAAATTAAAGAAAAAATTTGTAGAAAGTAATTTTAGTTTATCCTTTTTACAGGAAACAATAGATTTATTTGTTTAGTCTGGTATTACTTTATAGTAGGTAATAAAGGTAGATCTGTAAACATTTACGTAATTTATGAAGAATTTTAAATAACATAAACTCAAGAAGCAAAGTTCAAAACGCTTGATTTTACAAGGCTACAAAAAAAAATTAAATTAGTCAAAATATTTAAACTTAAAATAATAATGCATTTATTATTAGTGTATATACAAGGTGAAAAAAAAACAAATATTACAAAATAAATGCATTCGATGAAAATGTATCCAAAACTTTTAAGTAGAAAGCTTGTAAAACCTCAGATTATAATTTTTATAATTATCTACAAACAAAGCAAAAAATATCGTAATATCGTCAAATTCCAAGCCATAAAACATTTCTTATCCTCAGATTGTTCTAAAATGTTTACCGTTGTAAAGTAGCAAGTTATTGCTTTTAAGCTATAAAATATTCCAACTTTAAAACAATGGACACATACCAACAGAGTAATATGCGTTAATAATTAACTACGCAGCATTAAACATTATAGATGAATCATAATTAATTCCTAATCTATTTTTTGTTTGTATTTTAATCGTTTCTTTTTTTCAGTCGGATGGCATAGGTCACACGCATCGTTCACATTACAGCAGACACAGATCGCCGACGGCGGTTTCGAACCGAGAAATGGACGAATCCCACAATTTAGACGAGACGGGACCAGCAGAGGCCGACATTTCGGATCTCTGTTACCCGTCCTCTTTTATCTCAAATGGCAGCTCTGAACACGTCAAACCTGAGGACGAAACTGATGCTGCCGGCAACACGAGAATTACAGCCACTATTGATCATTTAAATAATAAAATCGTTAGAGTTAAGGACCTCATTCGTACTGAACAGAAATTAAGAGACGGTAAATATTTAATTTTATTAATATACAGAGTGGCTCAAAAGTAGGTATACAGATTTTATGCATTTGAGGACATTCGTTCTAACTTGAATTTGTGTCTCACTGTGTGTGAGAGTGTCGGGGATAGGTTGGAGGAATGCATCAATGCCGAAGGTGGACATTTTGAGCACCTTCGGAATTAAATATGTAATTAAATCTGTAATTAAAAAAATAAATAATAAAAGTATTGCTTTTGGGCAACTTTGTATTTCTAATATAATGTATACTGATTGCAATACCGAGATCCGGTATTGCAATCACTAACAATAAAGTCCTGATTCAAATATTTACAAAATATGAAACTTTTTGTGATCTAAACCAGGGGTGAGCAAACTTTTTTATAACGTTAATGTTGCCGCCAAGTAAAAAACTTATGGCAATGTAAACATTGAATGATGAACTGAAATTATCTTTTTATTAACAAAATAAACCCAGTATACAAAATTACAGAAATAAAACATTCATTAATAGAAATACTAATGAAAGAAATATGTGGAAAAGGATTATTTACTCGGAAATTTAAAAACGTAAAATCTTTTATGTGCCGATGGAAAAAGCGAAAGGAGCCGCATGCGGCCCGCGGGCTAGGTTTATTTTGTTTGCTCGTCGCTGATCTAAACATGTTACGAAAACAAATTTGAAAAAGCTAAAATGGTTTTCTATTAAACCATAAGTGGATTTATACAAAAAGTACATTTCAAAAAAAGCAAAATAGATTTTTGTCTGATATACAAAGAAGTATCAAGAAGTCAAGTCTATAAAGCTGGCACCCCCACCTCTTCAAAATTCAAATTTGATAAGATCAAAATTATGTGCAGCAATCGCGACAAAGGCGAAAAGCCTTTAATGAAAGAATCAGGTTTTACTAGTGGGCGTGCTAACTTAACAGTCAAGCTAGCACCCACCCATCTGAAAAATTGGGATATCGATTCCGAAATAGTTGCAATATTTATGTGCTCTCTAGATATGATATTCGCGATTTTTGTCCTCTCAACCTTGTACGAAAAACTCAGCCTGAACTGTATTAGCCTTAAGAGGAGAAATCTTTAAACGAGAACAGAAATTTTAAATGACTCAAAATTGATGCAATAATTATGTGTTCTCTAGATATGATATTTGCAATTTTTGTGCTTGTACCCTTATAGGAAAAAATCACCCCGAACTGTATGAGCTATAAGAGGTGAAACCTATACTAATCGAGCTAAGAAATTTTACCCGACGAGAAATTGTAGCAGTAATTACGTGCTCTCCAGACACACATTGGCTAGACATGACCAATAAGGACCTATCTGCTCTTATTTGCTTGTACCTTGTCCACCTGTGTTTGAGAAATAGAAGCAAGTTGTATTACGTTTTTCTGTATGAGAAATGATGGTAAATTATTGTTATGTGAAAATATAAACACAAAATATAAATTCTTAAATAAAAACGATAGCAAAGTTTGATCTTTGTTTTCATTATACAATGTATGTACTAGAGATGCCACGAATAGTGATTTTGCCGAATACCGAATATCCGGCCACGCTCAGCGCCGAAGCGCCGAATATTCGGCCTCTCAATATTCGGCGCGGCTTTTGCGTAAACTGCGCAACTTTCGAAAAATAGGAGCATATCCATTATTTACCTAGCCCTTGTAATTTGTTATTTCTTGTTTTATTGCATGGTTTTTATTTCGGACCTAGTATTTCGTGGATATAAACTTGATATAAATAAGTCGTATTTTATTTTTAGTAGACATACATTATATTAACCTATTTACCTAAACGAGAAATGTTCGGTAATTTATTTTTTTAGGTTTCGTGATAGTTAACTCGTACCAATCAGGTTTGTTGGTTCACATACTGCTACTAATATTGCAAAAGATACTGAATGGTATTGCAAAAAGATTGAATATTTCTCATAGCAAGATATATTTACTTATCCACGACAGTGGATGATCCAATATGATAAAAGGTGTAAGAGCTGCAGAATATGATTCTGCCAGGTATTTTATTCATTCACTACAACGACCTATAGAGGAATTAGAACAGGTTTGGCATTTCAAATATTTAGGATTTGTATTTGGGAGTGGGTGTGGCAATAAAGAGCATATAGAGTACGTCGCTAAGAAAGCGTGGGTGGCGGGAAAAGGGTTCTTGAAGGTATGGGGAAAAGAGTTTAGCACAAATTACCGGGCGAAGGAGATGATATGAAAGGCTTGTTGGCGGAGTATATTGATGTATGGAGCTGAAGTATGGGGGGTGGAGGAAGAAAAAGGCGTGGAAAAAGTGCAAGTACAATTCTTTAAAAGGGCCCTGAAATTAGAATTAGAGAGAAATCGCTAAAATCTTAAACGGAAATAACACAGACGGTTAGTGCTGCAAGATGAATTGTTACACATTTTAACCACTCAGGTATAGTAGAAGTAATAGCTCAAATCCATTCGACAAGAACTTGACTTGCCAAACCACCAATTAGTGCAAGATGTAAGCACACGTTGGAATTCTACGTACTATTTAATGGAGAGATTATTAGAACAAAAGCGAGCGGTTTCTTTATACATAACTGATCACGAGTCATTAAACAATCTAACTCCTTCTCAGTGGTCGTTACTGGATTAATGTATCAAAGTCCTCAAATCATTTGAAGAGATAAGAAAAATAACTAGCTCGGGTATTTCTTGTGTCTCCGAAGTGATTCCACACGTTGCTACATTGTTGAAATACCTGGGAAAGGAATAGATAGCAAATAGAACACCAAATTTGCTGCGCATGAGATCCTCACTACAAACTGAGATAGA
This sequence comes from Phosphuga atrata, assembly GCA_944588485.1. NCBI lineage: Eukaryota > Metazoa > Arthropoda > Insecta > Coleoptera > Silphidae > Phosphuga > Phosphuga atrata. The sequence goes on along the minus strand of OX155896.1, from coordinate 49,956,407 downwards.
AACACGGTACAACTTTGATGAACATGACAAATATCTGGTTGCCACTTTTCTTGACCCTTTGGAATTAGTTCAAACACAAAGAGCAAAACAAAAAATTCTTTTGGAAGCTCTGAAAATGAATTGTGATGAGCCTTGTAGTACCGATAATGATCCTTCTCTACTTCGTAAGAAAATACATAACAATGAAATTGACAAAACCATTCAAATACACGACGGTTTCTGGAAGTCGTTACAGAAAATATGGAGAAAGATGAGGATGTGGTAAAGGAAAGTGCTTTTGTAAATGAGATTTATTTTTATCTAAAAACGGTTCGCCCAGATAGGACAGCAGACCTTTACAAGTGGTGGTCAGCAAACGTTGAGCAGTATCCAAAACTTACAGAATTCGTAGAAACCCAGTAGCAGTGTATATTGTGAGAGGCTATTTTCAGAAGCGGGTATAGTTTATGAGGTAAAACGCAATCGATTGCTATCAACAAATGCTGAAAAATAGTTTTCATTCATCACAACTTACCTCTGATAAATTTTGAGTATTAATAAATCGTAATATTTTGTTGGTAAAATATAATCATTTGAATAATATGTATACAAATATGTATAAAAATATAACAATATTCGGCGGAATACCGAATATTAAAAAAATGGCAGAATAGGCCGAGTACCGAATAGATACCGAATATTCGTGGCATCTCTAGTATGTGCAGTGTGTTTGAAGAACTCCCTAGTTTTAAGTATAAAATTAATGTTGAAACATAATGAAAAACTACATAAATGAGTACAGTAAATGTTGTAGTAAAAACTACAACAGAAGAGAGTACACTTTCAAGTTACTTCAATGGAGTAGCCATTACTTTGAACGGAGTAGCGATTGCACTGCACTGCACGCCTTAACTGATTCAAAGGGGATAGGTTAGGTTATCCTAGGCTATTCTCTTTGAACTGAATGAAGCTAACTGAGCCCTGGCGCCGTCTCAAGGTCAAGCAGGCGTGCAAGCTGCAGGGGAACAAAACTTGGACAGATGATGAATCAAACACCACAAACTAGAAAGTGCGTATCACTTTGAACAGTTTCTATGGCACAATAAAACTAGGGAGTTCTTTTTCACACGCACTATACATACATAGATTGGCATAGTGGAAACTGTGAAAAGCTAATTTTCATAAAAAAATTACAAAGGGCTCGCATATTTATAGATAATTTAACAATGGGCTCGCCAATTTATACAAAATTTAACAATGGGTTCGCGCGAACCCAAGCGAGCCCGCTCCAGCATACCACTGCTTACACGGTACATTTTTAAACGTGATCGCTTTTACGCGGTTTTAAAACAAATGTCGTAAATTAACTGGTTGTATCTAAAACTCATAAATCCGCAAGCGACCATAAAGGCCGATTCTCATATACACGACACTCAGCTATGCTGCGTCGCGCGATGAAGTGTCGCGAATTGTTGCCTCGCTGCTAGGTATTTTCATATATACAATACTCAGCTATGCGATTCTTTCCTGCACGTTTCAAATCTGCAGTTTCTCTACATTTCTGGTTAAGTTGTAATTTCAAAATGTCAAGTTCTTCAAGTTGCTATGATGATTTTTTCGTCGTAGCCATGTGCTATGAAAATGAGAAATTAAAAGAAAAGAAGACGAAAAGAAAATTTTTGGGTGCATCAGATCTTAAGAACAAGACTAGTAGAAGGAGAATTCCATACTCTTTTCAAATAATTACAAAATGACGAATTGAAATTCTACAAATATTTCATAATGACGCCAGAAAAATTTTATCAACTTATTGAAATTGTGTGCCAAGTGCCACATACAAAACAAAATTCTAAATTTAGGCAATTCCTAATTAGATCTTTTCTTTGTTGATTACTATAATTTTTATTTTGTAAATCATACAGTTCAACATAGCTACAAGAGCGATCAATTCTTCTGCTTTTCCGGCATTCATTCCACTCAAAAACACGCCGTTTTTGACACAATCCGTCATTAAAATCACAAACAAACTGGTCAAACGTCATGCGACTTGGAGCGACGAAACGTAAAAGAATGCTCAGGAAATAATCCCAGCGACAGCGCACTGCATAGCGACTTGTAGCAGCTGTCGCGAAGCCATAGTGAGAATGTACCCATTTAAAACAATGTAATCATTATTTGACAGGCGATGTCGCGAGACGTCGCGTATATGAGAATCGGCTTTAAGCAGCAAATGATCATTTAACAATAAATTTCTGTAGTAACGCTTCAGGCAATCACATTATGAAACCATTGGTCGTTATCTAATCAAAAAGGCCACGCACATTTAAAGGAATAAATATGAACCATCTTCACAAGATTTACTACAAGAGAATGTCGAAGTTATATTTTTAGCAAAGAGTACGACTTTTACAGCCATTGGATCAGGGGATTATTTCGACTTTTAAGGATCTGTATATAAAACGAGCCTTCACGCACATTTTAGAACGATTGGAAATAGAATTTTAGATCGAATTTTCCGATTTAGAATTCACCTCTTAAGGCTAATACAGTTCGGAGTGAATTTTTCTTACTAGGGTGCGAGCACAAAAATTGGGAATATCATATCTGGAGAACACATAAATATTGTAAAAATATCGCGTTGGTTAAAACTTCTTTGCTCGATTATTATAGATTTCGCCTCTTATGGCTCATTCAGTTCGGGGTGTTTTTCGAACAACGGGTTCAGTTAGCTAATTCGCTCCAGGGTGCTTGAAAACCACATAAATAGCACATAATTGTAGTGCATATTTGTTATCGGTATCCCATTTTTCAGGTGGGTGGTTGCTAGCTTGACTGTTAAGTTAGCACCCCCACTAGTAAAATATGATTCTTTCATTAAAGGCCTCGAGCACAAAAATCGCGATTGCGGCACATAATTAGCACATAAAGAGTCTACTTCTGGTCTTATCAAATTTGAATTTTGAAGAGGTGGGGGTGCCACCTTTATAGACCTCAAGAAGTCTGATATATATTGCAAATTTATCAATAGTTGAAAAAATAGTTAAAAAGTTGAAAAAAAAAATCTTTTTTACACGTTCCTTAAGCGGCCCAGACACTATACAACTTGTTGTACAACTTGGTTCGGTTGTACGAAAAGTTGGACAGTGTATGTGTAGGTTGTACAACCAGATTTTGGTTGGACGGTTTGGTTGGACAAAATCAAACTACTTTTGATTTTCTGTGGGCGTGGCGTAATGTTGGCCAATCTGTCTGGCAGTGTATTGGACAGTTGTACAACTTCACCACCAACATCAGTTTACATTTGATCTTGTCTCCTTCACATCGTTGTATTTAAATTGTGTTTGAACTAGTTTTTGAACGCATATTCTTTGAGGTTTTCAAAACTAATTATTACCATAAGTGATTAAAATAATGGCAAATATAACTAAGAATGAAAAGCGAAGAAATATTATAAAGGTTTTAACTAATTTAAAGGAAACTGATGAAAATGCATCTTTAGATGATGTAAAAAATGGAATAAACAATGTGAGGACTTGTTATGGAAGAAAACTGAAAAAGATGGAAAAAACTAAAAATCTGGTGTAGTAATTGATGATATATCCGAGCCAACATTATGGTATTTAGATGATTTAAATGATTTCTTAAGTGACCAAGAAATGGTACTTACGTATTCACGCCACCACCGCTACATTTTTAAATGTAGCAAAAATCAAAAATTTTTATGATATATCAATCATAAAATAAAACATTTTATTTAAAATTAAAAAAAAATTGCAACTTGTTGACAAACGGTTGCCCGCCGCGAAGCGGACATATAAATCAAGACAACATACGCACGGCAGCGCGAACTCTCGATCCAATATATAGCGGTGGTGGCGTTAATACGTAAGTACCCAAGAAATATTATTGTAGCACAGCTAGCTAGCACAAGATCCGTGCAGATCAAATTTCAGCTCAAAACTAATGTTGGAAGACTTGGTATGACAGTGTAGGGCCTACAGTTACAACACGTTGGAAGTCTTGGTTGTACAACGAGTTGTATAGTGTATGAGCCGCTTTAGAATTCGTGTAAAAAAGACGACGTATAAATTCTGCTAAATTTTTCAGTGTGGTAAAGTGCTAAAAACGAGATTTTTTTACACTTTGGTATAAATGATTGCAATTTGTACTTGATTCGTATTTCAAATTTGTTTTCTATAAATTACCACTTGTCTTTAATTGTCTATAAATTACCACTATTTCTACTGTGAAAATTGTAACAAAAGAAACAAGAAGATTTATATTAAGTTGCCTTGCTTCGACGCACTACGTAAATATAATGAATGTGAGAAATATTTTTTGTTTATAGATAATGTAAATGAATATTTAAAGTTGGCAGCGAATGCTGATAAACATCAAGTGCAGCGAATAAAAGCAGTATTTGAGAAGAAAAACCAGAAAAGCGCTCAGATAATTTCCCAGCTGCAAAAGAAGTTGGATAATTATCAAAAGCGCGTGCATGATCTCGAAACGCACGGGGTAGTTCAAAGCCACAGACCGCCACGTGAGGTTCTCCGCGACATGGGACAAGGACTCAAGTACGATAACGCTTTATCTATATGTTTGTTCGCACCATTATCTTTTTTTCATTTTATTTATTTAGGAATGTCGGAGGAAACATTCGCGACGGAATTACTGGATTCAGCGGCTCGGTTATGTCTAAACCAAGAGAGTTTGCACATCTTATTAAAAATAAGTTTGGCAGTGCAGATAACATTAGCCAACTGTCAAGTAAGTCCATACTAAACTTCTTTAATAAAAGTCTTCCTTTTTGTATGTGTAAATATGTTTTATTAACGTTTGTTTTATAAATCTCATTTGTTATTGTCTTTTTTCTTCTTTAATCTTCTCTAATATGGACTTGGTTTGTAGTAGTAGCGATCGAAGTAGAAGGTAGAGAGATAATTCTTTGATTTTGTAGCACGCCTAGAAAAAAGTTAAATTACAAAAAATAAGTAGTAGAGAGAACAATAAGTAATATTTTAATTTTAAAATAGATCTAGATTCAGCCTAAATATTATATAAAAATATATTTATTTAAATCGATACAAATAAAATGATCAATCTAAAATATAGATTGTTCTTTATTTTTTTCACGTCATTGTTATTTTAATTAAAGCTTATTCAAGTATACAAAAATAAGCTAACGATATATAATTAAATTATTTGAATAAAACTAATTATATGATTTGTTTTATTCAAATAATTTAAAATGTTTTATATTGTGAAGGCTAAAGCAATTAAATCTTTAATATATAATTAAACTGACTCGATAAATAGCATTTTAGTATCCTCAATTTATCTGAAATCGTTCACTATTTTTTTAAGAATCTTTGTCCATCGATCAATTTGAATTTGTATTTTTCCCTAGGAATTGCCTTGGAAATGTGAGTTAAGTGCCAAATCAAATATTTTTAGGAAATCGATTTAAAAAATAAAATTTTCGTTAGGTCGATGCTTAAAGTGTTACATTTTTTAAGCTACTTTCTAGTGCATTTGAACATAGCTAGGTTTTCGGGTTACTGGGCTTGGCATTTATCTTACATTTTGTAACAAAAAAAAGAACGAAATGTATTTTTGTTGGCACTTAATTCAGTTTTCACTTTAACTCCTCAATTGTTCAAAAATTTACTGCCTGAATAACAATTTAGATGCCACATAAGCGTCCTTTTTATTCTACTAATAAAAAACAAAATCTTGAAGTAAACGATAGCCAAAGATTCTGAAAAAATAGTCAATGATTTAAGATAGATTGTAGCCCAGTCAATTTAGCATTTCACCCCGGAATCTAACGGAAGAAGCTGAATTTTTGTATAGACCTTTATTTTAGCATTACAAATGTTGTCTCAAAAGTCACATATGCCAACATGTGAGCGTCCTTAGATATTCAAGGTCAAAGGTCACAAAAATCAGTTTTTTGAGAATGTCGTTTTTCTGCCTCCTACCGTATTTGCATTTATTATAAAAGTTGTAGAGAATAAATTTCTCTACAAATTTCATCTGAGACCTTTTTTTATACGTCGAACTGATTCAGACGCAGAGATTTCAGATTCAGGACGCAGTGGAGCGCTCAGACATGCGTACTTTAGCGCAAGGTAAATCCTGAATCCCAAGGTATTATACTGTTTTTTACATTGCATTACATATAATTTTTATAATAAATGAAAATACGATAAGAGAAATTCGAGAAATTCTCAAAAAACTGATTTTTGCGACCTTTACCTTTGACCTTGAAAATCTAAGGACGCTCACATGTTGGTATATGTGACTTTTGAGACAACATTTGTAATGCTAAAATAAAAGACTATACAAAAATTCAGCTTCTTCCGTTAGATTCCGAGATTGACCCCGTTTCTTGACTGGGCTATTGAGGATCGATGAGCTATTATTAATCGAGTAAGTTTAAACAATCAATTAATTATTCCAAAATCAATCCAGTTATTTATTTTGTATATAGCGATTTTTTACTTTGATCTAACAATATCCCAATACCCCTGAGGGTCGATATAGCCTAGTAAGGATCAATATAGTCCGAGGGTGGATATAGTCCTCTAAGAGTAGATATAGTCCTCTGAGGGTCGATATAGTCCTCGGAAAGTCTATATAGTCCTCTGAGGGTGGATATAGCCCTTTGAGGTCAACGGGTACTTGTTTGATCTGTACAGAAGTAGAAGAGTAGATTAAATAATTTACTAGCCAAAAAGAAATTAGTTAGTTTCATCAAGAAATAATTCAGATAGAAAATAACCAAGTATTTCTTATTGTTCGATGTAATAATTGGTTTGTTTTATTGAAAGTAGAAATTTTTATTGGAATTTCTCTTAGAATTAGATCTCACAATTGCTTTTTTATCGATATCTGTTTGAACGTTTTTCTGTTTGTGTGTTTGCTAATAATTAAATATATATATATATATATATATATATATATATATATATATATATACATATACAGGGTGGGCCATTTAACATGACCACCCCAAAAATCTCCGCTACCTTTAGAGTGACGAAAAAGATGTCACAAGGGAATTTTATTGATTTCGAAGGGCTGACACCACCGTGTCACAAAAATTCTTTTTTGTCAAGGTTACAGTTTTTGCGTCCTCAAGGTCATCAATGGTTTTTCAATAGGGAACATGTTATTTTTGTATCAAGACATTGTAGCCACTATTCAGACGAATCCAGTGACCCATAATATCATGAACTTGAAATGATTTGACGAGTGTATCCATTGGAAATAACTTTGAATAACCGTATCGAAAATGGTATTGCACAGTCAAGCAGAGAAAGTGGATATGATTATGGTTCCTGGTGAGACCGGTAGGTAGGAACTCTGTGCGAGCGCAGGAACTTTATGCACAACGTTATCTTGACAGAAATCATCTTTTCGTCTATGTTAAAACCATTTGCAAACCGATCTTGGGCTATGGACACATTATTTGGACGAACACTCACAGAAGACTCGACGGAAAAACCTAAACTCACTGCAACTTAAGTGGAAGCTACGATGCACGATTTGATCAATTTTTAATACAGGTGTAGGTCATGACCGGGGAGTATAATAGGTGTAATACGCTCTCGCGAAATTACTTTGAAAAGTATTTTTGCTAAAGTTGTTCGAGGCGACGAACTCGCATCTACACTTTTGCCGTACTTCGCGCCGACCTCAGTGTAATGACTGACACCGAACATGTAGCTGCTGCTGCAGCTATTTGTGCCTTTAATAGACCTTTTCACAGTTGAAATTTTTTATGCGCATGCGTCAATTCAGGCACTTTTGACGTATAACCAGTGAAAATAACAAAATGTGCCCGAAACTTTTATATTCCCGCCTTTTAAACAAGGCGGGCGCGCAGGCGCTTAACTAACCGTAAAAAGCTATTGCTACTGCAACTATTTGTGCTTTCCTTGTACTCGTGTCCTTTCGACTCGGGTACGAAAAACCGCCTTTGGAGCGAAGTTAGCCAAGACAGGGCGAGGAAGCACAAGACGGGGCCGACTAACCTCTCCACTCTCTTACCTCACTCCAGGTCATCAATGGTTTTTCAAATGGGAACATGTTATTTTTGTAACAAGACATTGTAGCCACAATTCAGAAGAATCCAGTGACCCATAATATCATGACCTTGAAATGATTTGACAAGTGTAACAATTGAAAATAACTTTGAATAACCGTATCGAAAATGGTATTGCACAGTCAAGCAGAGAAAGTGGATATGATTATGGTTCATGGTGAGACCGGTAGGAACTCTGTACGAGCGCAGGAACTTTCTGCACAACGTTATCCTGACAGAAATCATCTTTCCGTCGATGTTTCGATCGAATTATTCATTTATTCCGTGAAAGGGGCAGTGTTAATCCACGCAAAAAGAAACGTCAAAGGTCATGATATTATGGATCGCTGGATTCGTGTGAATAGTGGCTACAATATCTTGATAAAAAAATAACATGTTCCCATTTGAAAAACCATTGATGACCTTGAGGACGCATAAACTATGACCTTGACGAAAAAGAATTATTAGCAACTGTGCCCTTCGAAATCAATAAAATTCCCTTTCGACATTTTTTCCGTCACTCTAAAGCTAACGGAGATATTTGGGGTTTTTAAACGTTAAATGGCCCACCCTGTATACGTAATTTTCATTTTCATTGTATATACATTATTTTAAATTTGATTTAATCAATCTCATTGTAATAAATTACCATATCCGAAACCCAGCTGCATGTTATTGTGCTTAACGAAGAAATTAATCATCATTTTAAAAACGAAAGTGAATAATTTAAGGAAAATCAACTTAAAAAATTACAAAATAAATATTTGATTGCGTAAAAATATTTATTAAAACTTCTTACCAATGTCATAATATTTCCTGTTCATTAACAATTTATTTTTTCTCAAAAGGTTTAAATGTGTTCTTTATGTTGTAATGGAATTCAATTATATTCTGCAAACTTATTCAATCTAAGGAATGGTTGTCAAACTGTATTAAATTCAGGTGATATAGATAAATTGAGACGGTGGTGGCCTAGTAGTTAACACGTTGAGCGCCATGTGCCCACCGACTATGTTCGTTTGTTCAGCGGAATTACCGTGGTGCTCAACTTGTTAAGGTGTGGGACTACCAAGCCGTAGGTCCTCGGTGCAAATCCGGGAACAAATATGGTAAAATATGTCACGGCATGGCTCTGGCAAAATCATCTCAGTAAAAATCTGCTTCCAAAACCTCCCCTTATAGTGGCCATCCAGGTTAAAAAACTGTAAGGGCTCTCTATACTTTTATAAGAACAAGACACCAAAACACAAACGTAAGCAGAGAGAGGCGGACCAGGTCGTGCTAGGACTTTAGCACCAGTGTAAGGAAGGATGTAGATAAATTAAAATTAACTGCTATACTGAAATAACAAATTGGTTATGGATTGACGATACATTGTATATATCCGGAAAGTTCACTGACTACAAAGTTTAGCGACCCGCAATTATTTGAATGGATAATTCACCGACTGTGAATTGTTATAGGTTAACTTTCTGTTGGTAAAGTGCAGTCGATGAACTTTCTTAGAACCGCACTTTTCGTACTTCCTACACAAAGTAACTAATTTTTATTATAAAATGTGAAAAATGACTTGTTATTTTAGTTAATGCATGCCATCAAAAATATCCTGTTTTAATCGGTTAAAACGCACAATATTAACGGTTCAGAATTTATTTCTGTTGTCACATTAATTAAATAATTTTGTTAATATTCAATGCCACATTAAACTAAACGTCGCCTCATATCTTCATTTTATCAACAAAGACTTCCTCCGAGACAGAAATCTGTGTATTAAAGTTAATTACGAACATTCTGATTTTATTCGTCTCCATGGTGTTCCGCAAGGTTCGCCATTATCACCCCCTGCAGATTGTAGATTCCAGTGGTGACTTGTACTGCATCTCCCCTACCCTAATAGATCCCCCCTACTTTACAACGTATTCTGTACCGACATTTTTTATATGGAAATCAACACTCCCAATCTCGAAATTACATCCTGCAATATGCCGATGCAGCCCTCATTTCACATGCTAAAACCGTACTTAAAGCAATCAGAAACCTACAAACTCTAACGAATGATACCATCTCTTGCATCAACAAATTAAGATTTGGCCCAAACCCTTGTAATTGTTAACTCATTTTGCCATTCCACCGGATCTCTATCAACTTCGCACATATAATGGTTGCCTCACCACAATTTACCCCACTCGTACAATTAACTATTTAGGCCTCTCATTCGACAAGGCTTTAAAATTTAATTTTCAAGCGATAGTTCGCTAACGCGAAATAATCAACCGATCCAAACACTTCTATTCTCTGACTTTCCGTGATCAAGGAATTTCCATAAAGACGACGACTACCATTTACAAATCCATTTGCAAACCACTCTTGAACTACGGTCACATTTACATTGAATTGAAAAATTCACTATGATTTTACCACACTTGTAAGATTCTGTCTGTGTAGATTTAATGTAAAAATGTTATATAACTTATTATTCACAGTTATATAAATTTCTACATATATCACGGCTCGAGTTTCGACGTTTGACGGTCATTTTCAAACGTCGAAACGTGATGTGTGTAGAAATTTATATAACTGTGAATAATAAGTTTTTACATATTATAAGTGTGGTAAAAACATAGTGAATTCAATTCAATGTAAGTATGAATTACCACGTAGTAACTGTCGTAACCATCCTATTCATATGGTCACATTATTTGGACGAACCCTCACAGAAGACTCGACGTACCTTAGAAATTGTCTATAGAACCGCACATTAGAGATGAGCATGGAACGAGTTTCTCGTTCCAGATCCCATCCCATGGGACGGATCCCTGTTACTGTCCCATCCCATGACATTTTCGTACCACTGTCCCATCCCACAAACCTAACATTTTCGTCCCATCCCATTCATCCCATCCCATCCCGGTCGCGTGGCCAATGGGATGAATGGGACCATCCCATTTTTTCCCATAAAGTAGACTTTCTTTTCGGTTCAGACTTTCTTAACGATAATTCGTTAAAATTTAATTTTTGAGTAATTACTTTAGCTGACAGTGAGTAATCCCTTATTATGGAAAATGTGCGTATTTTCACGATAAGCAATTAATTTTGCACGAACTAGATTTACTAGATTATCAAAACTTGTCCCACTCCGTCCCATAGAAATTTGTCGTCCCATCCCATCCCACGCAACGTTCATACCACTCATCTCATCCCATGGGACGATGGGATGGGATGGGTCGATGGGATCCCATGCTCATCTCTACCGCACATCATCGCAATCATCACAAAAATTCGTCACTCAAATAATCCGCTGCACAATCTTACTAATGTACTCCTCTACGGAAAACCTAAACTCACTGCAATTTAAGGGGAAGCTACGATGCACGGATCACCGATTTGATCCATTTTTGATACAGGTGTAGGTCATGATCGTGGAGTATAATAGCTGTAATACGCCCTCGCGAAGTTACTTCGGAAAGTATCCTCGCTAAAGTTGTTCGAGGGGAGGAACTCGCATCTACACTTTCGCCTTACTTCGCGCCGACCTCAGTGGAATGACTGACACCGAACATGTAGTAGCTGCTGCTGCAGCTATTAGTGCCTTTAATTGCTACTACAAAAAAAAAACAGCTGACTTAATTTGGTCACTCGAAAAGAATGGATGCGAATAGATGGCATAGGAAAGTATTGAAATGGATACCACCGGAGAGGAGAAAGAAAGGAAGACCTAGAAGAAGCTGGAGGGATGGAATAGATGAAGCGATGGAAACAAGAAATCTAACCGAGGAATAATCTCTTGATAGGAGAATATGGAAACTGGGGACGGAGAGGCGGCGACGGCCGTAGAAATCCGTGTAAACAAAAAATTGATACTGCAACTATTTGTGCTTTTTTTGTACTCGTCTCTCGTGTCCTTTTGACTCGGGTACGGAAAGCCGCATTTGGAGCGAAGTTAGCCAAGGCGAGGCGAAGAAGCACAAGATGGGCCGACTAACCTCTCCGCACTCCCTCGCCTCACTCAACTTCCGGCTACCTCGCGAGAGTGTGTAGGAAGCATAAGAAGTAGGGCACAATACTCTTTCCGTTGCACCACGCACTCAATGGTTTTTCGTCAACGTAGAATGTACATGAACGATTTGTAATTGGCATTGAAATTTTTATTAATTAATTTCTGGAAATGGCTGTTTGTGCCTTACTACTTCACCTCTTATACTGCTGGTCATGACCTACGCGTGTACCAAAACTCTAAACAGTAACCCGTGCATCGCAACCACCCGTTGTTAGATAGACTTGACGTTCTGCGTCTTGACAACATCCGTCTCTAACACTTACTGAAGCACTTTATGACTATATGTTTCATAGCCAAAATTGTTTTGCTTTTGTTTATTTCCCCTTTACTTCTAAAAAAAAAAAAATTCTAAAAAGGCCTCAGGTCGCTAGACCTTTGTACCTTCAATACAACAAAGGTTGTTTAAACTTTTTAAAAGTTTATTTAAGTTTATTATTATTATTTAAAAAATATTTTGTTTTATTTAAAAATAAAACAAATTAAAAAAATAAATACAGTTTGAGAAGAGTATGCAGATAAAATTTTACAATATATTAAAAAACCCATTTAATACCTTTTAATGCACATTTTTCCCCAATAGTAATATTGATTTTTTTGGAGGGTTAGGGGTCGCGACACGCTATATAACATGCACTCGGTACATTTTTGGCATGGCCCCGCACCTCACTGTAACATCTTGATTAATATCCGTAGCGTGGTACATAGGGCCGGGGACCACGGGCTCAGAGGGCAGTGGGACCAACGGCGGCGCCGGCAGCGACCAAGGCGAGAAAGTACATCACCATCATGGATCAGCCACATTGCCAGCAACTCTTCATTCGGCACCCTCGAACGCATCCATGGCTGTTGGACAAGTACCTCAAAAGTTTCCCAGTGAAGAAGGCAGTGAATGTAGTAGCGTCACCAGTGAAAGCATAGAAAGGTATAAATTATGAATTGACAAATTTTATTACTAGAAACGTCAATTTATAGATTTTTTACTTGACATTTAATTACTTAATTAGCGAACTATATATTATCAATTAGCTAATGATGGTTAATAAAGATTCTATTAATTTAGATTTGTGATGTCTCTTGGTAGGTATCACGGACGAAGTCAGGATGGTACGTCAACACAAGAAGTTAAATATAATTCGATGTACAAGCAATTGCAAACGGCACAAGAAGAACTGCAAGCGCTCAGGAAGAAGGTGGAAAATACTGGGACGCTGCAACAAGAGATTCAGTTCCTTAATTCAGCCTTACAGGTAATTAAAAAAAAAACTTGTTAAATATGAAATAAAATTATAGAAATAAAATAAAATGGATATTAAGAAGATTTATATATGTTTTATATTTGTAGGAGGAGAGGTTTAAGACAGACAGATTAGAAGAACAAGTAAATGATTTGACTGAGCTTCATCAAAACGAAGTAGAAAATTTAAAGCAGGCCATGGCAGACATGGAAGAAAAAGTGCAATACCAAAGTGAAGAAAGGCTGCGTGATATTCACGAAATTTTAGAACATTGTCAAACTAAAGTAAATATTGATGTAATTTAAAAAATCTCTCCTTCAAAAATATGTTATTTAGATACAAAAAATGGAACACCAAGCCCTCCAACAGCAACAGTACGTGACTTTAGAAGGTCTAGACAACTCGAACGCAAGAGCTTTCGCTGTTAAGTTGATCAATGTGTTGCTCACAGTTTTACAAGTGATACTTCTACTCGTTGCCACTTGCGCGGGTATCATTATGCCCTTCCTACGAACAAGGTAACAATTCATGTTATTACATTAAATTAGAAAAGGAAAACAAAATAAACTTGTGGCAATTGATACACAAACTTGTGGCAATTGATATACCAAATAATAGTTACATGGATAGATTTGTCTTTTGTTGAAGATTGTTTGTTGTTACTTTGTAAGTACTGATGTGTAGGAATTAGAACCTTACCAGACTTGGAACTTACCAGAGTGGTAGATATTTAATATTTGGAAAACTACCTTTTTCTTATAATAATCTCTTTTAAACAAACTGCAATGACTGATAAATACAATATACAGACTTAATGCAGAAATAACTGTAGAAACTTGAGAATTTCATTGATTTTTTTAAAAATCAAATTTTGGCTTAAAAATTTAAATCAAATAGTTATTAAACCATTTTTATTTTCATAATTTAAATTACTAAATTATTTAGTTAAAGGAGAAAGTTTAACCGTGATTTTCTAATCCGGTACGGTCTATAAGTTACGGTAATTTCCTGCAGTATAAATCGGTGTTATGCATTGTTATGCTTGCTCCACACTCGCCGCCCGCCCTGTGCTTCCTCACCTCGTCTTCGCTAACTTCGCTCCAAAGGCGGTTTTTCGTACTCGACTCAAAGGGACACGACTATGAGGAAAGCTCTCTCTTACAAGCACAAATAATTGCAGCGGCAGCTATTACCTGTTAGGTGTCAGTCATCGCACTGAGGTCCTCGCGAGGGTGTGAATGCGAGTTCCTCGCTGAAGTTGTTCGAGGCGAGGAACTCACATCCACACTCGCCGAAGTTACTTCGTGATGCCTGCTTCACACTCTCCTCGCCGGATCCTCGCCGTAATTGTTAGAGGCGAGGAACTATAGTAGGAGGCATCTACATTCTCCCCGAGGACATCAGTGCCATGACCGACACCAAACAGGTGGTAGCTGCTGCTGCATCTTCTATCTTTGTGGCTAACATGTTTGGGATCACAAATAACTGTTTCCCTTTGAAAAGCCTCAAGGAATTGTAGCTGGAGTTCTTGGGACCAATCGCTCATGATTTTTGATATTATTTAAATAAATATTAGATAAAATTTAATAATATTAAATTAAAATATTTTTAGTTTTTAATCGTTCAAGAAACGGTTGTGAACTGACCCACCTGCATACAGTTGACTAAATTAAAGGACAAATAAACACGAGAGTGTAGACGTGATACTCTCCCTTCCTCGTACTCGCGCGTCGTGTCCCTTTGACTCGTGTACGAAAAATCGCTTCTGGAGCGAAGTTAGCCAAGGCGAGGCGAGGAAGCACAAGGCGAACTTAGTAACCTGACTACACTCTCGTTCCTCACTCAACTACGTGCTACTTCGCGAGAGCGTAGAACGGGCATCACAATTACACAGAATTGCAACGGCAGCTATTACCTGTTCGGTATCAGTCATGGCACTGAGGTCCTCGCAAGAGTGTGGATGCGAGTTCCTCGCTGAAGTTGTTCGAGGCGAGGAACTCTCATCCACACTCGCCGAAGTTACTCCGTGAAGGGTTCCACACCTTTGTGAGGCATTGTATTAAATCGATAACCTTTATTTATGTAAAAAGTCTTTTATGCCATTTATATAGACTTAATTTTCCAATGCAACAGAAAAGTAAATTCAACATTATTTCAATATATATAGCAGAAGTCAGCAAGGCGCCCGTGCACCCCTTAGAGCACTTTTATTACGTTGTGTCGGTTTTTCACACAACGACTGATATGTAATTTACAAAATATTTTGAGATTTAATTTGGCGACTAAATCAGCTTATGGTTTCATACAGTAACAATTTATGTAATCTCTAGTTTTACTTTCTCTTCACTCATTACATGTTTCGCTGTCTCTTCACTAATCCCAATAAGTAGTCTTTTCTACTATCGGCGATTACTATTTTTATTATTTTGTTTTCTTCCAGTCTCATTAAAAACGCTTATAGATCGGTCTAGGTATTCGTCTTTAAAGCTAATAAACAGAGAGTCTAGTTGTTTTCTTGTAATCCATTATATTTGTATAGTGTATTGATGTGTTTGTTATTTTATGCTAGGGATAGCTATAGGACGGTTACGGTGACAGAGGTGGTACAAGCAACGAGAGAAAAAATTTCTCTCACCCCATCTAGATCATCTATAATAACAAGGACATTTTCGAAAACATGACGGGTAACATATTTTTTTTTTTAATTTATTTTTTCTTTTCTAATTTTGGTTTTACTAACCGAGATTTGTTTTGGGCCAAAATAAATTGTTTTGTATGTCGTAACTAACACACGGCGCCGACCTAGACCGTCTATATTGCTTTATTCTCATAATTCATATTCACTTTATGTGTTTTTCTCTCATACTCATATTTATCAAGATTTTTCAAGGATAGACAAGATTTTCTTTACCAAAAAGAAAAAAACAGTTTATTTGTTTCAGCAAATATTTTATTACCTAATCAATATCATAAATGCTTATGTATTTTTATTTATTATTATTTTAAACTCCACATGTTGATTGAAAAAATTGATTGAAGAAAGAAAATTGAGGAAAGTCAAAACAGAACTAGATTAGTAATTATTTGTATATATTTTGTACTATTGCAATATTTTTATCTTTTCTTTTAGCTTTAATAGTCAATATTCACAAACTTTTTTTACTATTATACAAAATATTGACTAAAAAAACTACACATAAGAGCATAAAACTAGGCTCACTCCGTAATTAAAAAAAAACGAAAATTCTTAAAAGAAAATAAATTCTAAAATAATTAAGTTATTTTAGAAATTTTTAGTTTTTTACGTGTTTTTTAGGTTGTAACAGTTTATTAACTGATAGCTTGAATCAACAAAGTTTTTGTTGTTCCTAATTTCCTGGACACAATTGATTTCACAGAAGAAAAGGTGCAATAGGTGTTTCAAGATGCAATTGCATCACTAAAGAACAGTGCATCACCCGGTATCGACGGCATACTGCCTGTCGTCCTGAAGAGCTTTATTTATTTTATTTATTCTAGCTGTACAACCCTGGGTGGGTCTTGACTGACTGCACTACTTTTTTTCCACTTAATATGGTCTTCCTTCACTCTGTGGTTAAAAGGAATATTCATCTTTTGGAGATCTGATTTAATGTTGTCTCTCCAACGCATTCTAGGACGTCCGAGTGGTCTCTTTCCTGTTGGAACCTCTTCCCACACCGATCTTACAAGTCTTTCGTCATCAAGCCTGTGTACGTGACCTGCCCATCTTAGTCGTTGTGATTTAATCTCTTGGACAATATCGCTGTCGTTGTATAGCTGTTGCATCTCGGCATTCGTTCTAATGCGATACCGATTCGTGTTGGTGTCCAAAGATTTTTCTGAGAATTTTTCGGCCAGAACGCTTAAGTTTTTCTTTGGTTTGGTCATTGTTCACGTTTCGCACCCATATGTTATTACTGGTCTGAGAATGGTTTTATAAATCTTAATTTTTGATGTTCTTGTTATGTTTTTTGATTTCATAAGATTGTTTAGTGCGTATAGGCAGCGGTTTACAGTTTGGATTCTGCTTTGTATTTCCTCAGTGACGTCGTTATCAGCAGTGACTGTAGCTCCAAGGTATTTGAAACGTTCTTGAGAACCTCTGGGATAATAAGCGCCCCGCTGACTGTATCGATGTCTCCAGCGATGTCTTGCAAATGAATGTGATGTGATCTCAGGCCGTAGTTACGCCCATCTTTAAAAAAGGAGACAGATACCAACCACAAAATTACCGATCCATTAGTCTGACATCGACCCTGTCAAAGTGCATGGAGCAGATCATTATAATAGAACTAACTAACTTCCTTCTCCAAAATAACATCACTCCGATCAATCAGCATGGTTTTCTACCCAAATGGTCAATTGACACCAATATTCTCTCCTGCCTCAATGATTGGACTCTTCATCTTCACTCAAAATCTTCGCGACCAAGGTCGTCCTGTCGACACTATTACTTGGACTTCGAGAAGGCATTCGACAGTCCCTCTTAGATGTCTGCTGCACAAGCTGGAACACTATGGAGTGAGGGGTTCCTTGCTGCGCTGGATAACTTTGTCTTCGAACGCAGATTTCAAGTCAGAGTTGGTGAATCGTTGTCAGATATCAGAGCAGTTAAGAGCTGAGTAGCAGGGTTCCGTCATCGGCCCCTGCTATTCCTGGTCTACATCAGCGACATGTCAGTCAACATCAAGTCAAATATTTGTTTTTTTGCAGAAATTTTACTGTAACCCGCTGGAAAGTGCTGTAACACTTCAGGAAGATCGTACTTTAATCGAGAGGTGGACTGACGCGTGGCTCATGCCTCTGATTGTGACTACGTGCACCGTACTGCACATTGGACCCAATAACCGCAACACTATCTACACCTAAATGGTAGCCCACTCATTGCTGCAAAACATCAAAAAGACCTGTGTGTTACAATGACCCAGGACCTCAAATGGGAGGGCAAATTCGTTGATATAACTTATCCAAAGGAATCGTCCATTCATCACGTGAGGCTCGAAAGGGGGTTTGTGAAAAATCACGAAACATCACGCAAGGGGACGGGGGTGTAGTAAAATATCACGTGTATTTTTTTTTCGTTCAACGCGCGATTTTTAAACCGAAAAGTGGCGCGCGACTCGCTGCCAGTCTCAGTAGAAGTCTGTGATTTTGACGCCGAATACATGCGTAAATCGTTGCCGCGTATGTATTGTCTCAAAACAATGTCTAAACTAGGAGACAGGTTGGCAAATTTGAGGCCAACATATTTTTGTCGTACAAAAACTAAAAAGATTCACTTTTATATACCTTAATGTAAATGTTATTAGGCCCACACAAACAATTCAACATGTTTCACATATGTTTCACCACATATTGTTAAATTATTTTTTTCTACAGTTTGCTTATAAGTGGTTGGTCCGAAGTAGGATTGACGGGGCCGAGCTGTTAGGGGCATACGCCGGGTAGTGGCATTGAGGCTAAGAGACAGATATAGAGCGGCGATACAAACTAAAGAGCCGCCGAAAAGAAAAGCCGCCTCTGTAGATGCAATTTTGAGTGATGCAATTTCTTATATGTATTATTTTTTCTTCGGTTGTGTGCTATACAGGGAAAAATAAAAAGTTCAGTGATCCGAATAACGGAAGTTATTGTATGATTTTGGAACTATTAGCTGATTTTCTTAGCGAGTCATGTTGAATATCTAAGACTAAGGTTTTTATAAATTTGACACAACGCCGGCGAAAGTTAAGGGTTAAAAAGTTGCTAAAAAACATCACGAGATTAATGGACGACCCCAAAGGGCTTTTAAAGACCACTCTGCGGGTACTATACTTCGCCTATACAAAGCCTTCATAAGGCCGGTGCTGGAGTTCGCGGTTAGCTGCTGGAATCCTTATTATGCTAAAGACATTTTACAACTTGAACAAGTACAACGACGTATCACAATAATCCCTCATGAACTGAAAGGGTTCCCTATAAGGTTCGTTGCATCAAACTGGGTCTACTATCTCTGCGAGAGCGCCGCCAGAGAGCGCTCCTTAACTTATCCTGGTTCACGAAATTCTGGGTGACCACTACAACGATCCACTCAATTTTGTTCATATCAATGACCAAAATCATCTCAGGGGGCACAGTAGGAAACTTTCCAAAGAAAAATGTTCCAAGCTGTGTCGTAGAAACTTAACAAAAGAGTAGTGTATATCTGGAATCAACTGGATCAGGACACTATCCATGCGCCCTCACTGATTTCCTTCAAAAACTGCCTGGATAGAAACCTACAAACCATAAATCGGGAACTGGTCCACTACCCATCGTGGTAAAACCCGACTAGGAACACGAGAGTCTCATCGGTTTCCGTCTTCTGTCGCACGAAATAATAATAAAGTTTATTGAAAGTAATGAAAATGAACAATTTAAAGGTAGGTTCCCATATGCGCGACACTCAGCTACGCGACGTCGTGCGACATCGCCGATCAAATAATGATGTGCCCATTTAAAACAATGTAATCATTATTTGACAGGCGATGTCGCGTGACGTCGCGTAGCTGAGTGTCGCGTATATGAGATATGCGATATAATTTGATATGCTAAGTAATGAAAATGATTTTTTTGTGAAATCAAATTTTACTTCGATATGCTTTTGTTGAAACAAAAGAAAGTTGAAGGACTTCAGTAGCGAGTATTCCCTCCTCTGGCAGTGATAACAGCTTGCAAACGACGAGGCATGCTCTAGATCAGATTTTGGATCACATTCTGCGGAAGATTGTCCTATTCCTGCACCCGTACGTCGCGAAGCTCTAGAATTTCTGGGGGCCGGCACATATCTCCGTAAACGTTTTCTCATCCTATCCCAAACATGCTCAATTGGATTTAAATCAGGACTGCGAGCTGGCCAAACAAATCGCGTGAATTGACACTCGTGAAGATACTCAGTAGCCATCCGAGCAGTGTGGGGCCTTGCGTTATCATGCATAAATGTTGCGTCGTTTCCAAGAATAACCATGAACGGTAAAACATGATCTTCTAGAGCCGGCAGACTGGCGAGAAATCCAAAGAAGTTCGGATCATCGCGATGATCGGCCGTTGTCGGGCGTCATCGGATGACGACAGTCGTGTTTGGGTACAAGTGTTTGATTTATAACCTCTAACCTAACCTCTCTCAAATATGTATGCACAGTCAATTCCGTGCGAGTGTCAAACGATATAACGATCTTGCATCAAATGAAGTCGCTCGGCAATACACGCTTGAGCACCGTTGTCGCCACACTCTTATGGCTCGCGTAAACCTAATCCGTAATCGGACGAAGTTTGCTCGTGTGACGACGGAGATTGAATCACACACTTGTAAAAGAAAGAGAGCGCGTACACAAACACGACTGTCGTCGTCCGATGACGCCCGAAAACGGCCGATCATCACGATGATCCGAATTTGTTGGGATTTCTCGCCAGTCTGCCGGCGTCTACAATGCAAATTGAGTGTATTTATATTGAGTGTATTTATAGTTAAATTTTGTTGTTATCTACCCAAACAAATGACTTTGGATATTGAAAAATTAATTGGTTGTGTTTATAATAGATCAACCCTGCGGGATAAACATTACAATACAAAATTACAATAATCGAGATTTTTCCATTCATTTATGGTTGTCGGCACTGTTGCAGTGTAAGCACATACACGTTCGAGTTACTAGTCCGGGTAGTTCTGTCCGCCATCGGCTGACAAAATCGGCTTTGGTGTACGCTTAGTACGGTAAACAATACGCAATTGCAATCCGCTATTGTCCAAGCCAAGTTTTCTCGTACAAAATTCAACCTCGCAATCCGGTGTTCACGGGAAAGCGGCTGTCCAGTAGCTCTAGTTCGAGAAGATAATCCAGCAGCATGAAGTCGCCTCCTAACTGTCCACTCACTTATGTTTTACATTTCTCACTTCTTGCAGATGATTTTGAAGGGAAACTGCCGTGACGTTTTGGATCCTGGAAGCAGTAGAAAAGAGAAAGCGGTAATCTCTAGCTGTTATCTTGCTTCGCCCTGAACCAGGTCTTCGAGTGAGCAGACCAGTCTGTTTGTACCGCCGCCATACTCGTTGCACACTCGAGAAACTTAAACTTTTTTTATTCAATCAATCAGTTAAGCTACGTGCACACGGTATAGAAAACTGTGTGTCCGCTTCGATTATTCCAAAACTATTCGTATAGTTCAACTATACGAAGCGGTCACAGCTATAGTCAAACTACAGCAGGACTATATGTACGTAGATTAAGTAAACTGTTACAACCGAAAAAACACGTAAAAAGCTAGAGATTTGTAAAATAACTTCAAATTATGGAGCGACCATCGTTTCGGTTGTGTATTTGAAGATTTAAGTGATTTTGGAATTGAATGTATTAACTTGCTATATACTTTAATTTTTTATCATGTTCCAAATTGTTTCGTATATTCTAGAATAAACAAATATCTAGCAATACACTTCCAGTAGCTAAGAAACATGTTGGTCAAATTGTTTCAACGTTTCTTTTCAATTATACACGAAATAGATAAGCAATAATACACACATATTTCGCATTTTACAGCACTAGTGCAACGTGTTCAAGTCTCAATAAAAAAAATTATATGTATTACAGAAAAAAAAAATAATAAAAATGTCGTTGGAAAGCAGTACGATTTCATTTTAATTTTTTACAATTCAATTACTTACAATGGTGTATTTATTAAATCACATTTAAATTAATAATAAAACATTGGATGACAATATTAAATCCGGTTAACATATTCAATTTATTTTTTCTATTTATTACAAAAATAAATATGTGTTTTTGTTTTAGATAAATTGTGACAAATTCTTCTCCTTTTAGCTATATAAGACGTCTTTCTTAGTTTGTGTTGTGTTCGTACAACAATAAAAAGTTTTTATTTGTTAATAAATAACGCATTATATTTCAGGGTGAGAATTTTAACAACACTGGGTATTGTGTTAATTGGCATTTTCGTGCTGCGCCAATGGCCGGAAGTACAAGATATTGGTTCACACGTTATGAAGAGGATAAAAGACATGTTGGATCCCGTCAAATAGCATTTACCCTACCCATTCAAACAATGAACACTCTCTGTCTATCTCTCTAATCTATCTGTTTTTTAGAATTAATTATTTATTTAAGTACATATGAATAAAATATGATGTGACGAGTGGGCTATAGTGTAATTAACTATTAAATTGAAATTTATATTTTATAAATATTGATTTGATGAATGTTTATAATCTTTAATTATTAAATAATTATGTATTTTTTTTCTAATGTTCTTTTTGTATTTGGTGGCCGTATGAACAATTTTATTGTGATTTCAGTGTGGGCCAAACGATATTCTTAGTTTTATATTTTGTATTTATTCATATGTACGAATTAATTAAGGCTTGACTTTTCTTTGGTAAATAGTCGACGGTTTGTGATTTTAGTTCAATTTATTAGGGAAGGATTTATAGGCCCTAGCAATTACATTTAAAAGTAAAAGAAAGATTTTTATTTCGATATAAAAAAAGCTTATGTTTTGGCCTAAATTTAAAATTACATTTTGTAAAGTTAAACAATATTGGTTAGTCTATTATACCTTTTTCGTCCATATATAATTTTTTTTATATTAATTGAGAATTGGAGAGTCCCTAATTATCTAGGGATTGCGGTGATTATTTTTTCTAAACAAACAAATTCTTTGTCTATTTATTTGTATCCACGTAAATTATTTTTTAAGTCTGCTTTATTTATATTTTTATTATTGTAAATAAAGTTTTTAATTTTTTGTTTCTTGAAACTAAACAAAAACAAATTTAAAACCTTAGGAAAAATTTAAACAAAAAAGACCAACAAAACTAATAAAACTTAAAAAAAACTCTGCAGCCTTATATATACTACATTAACTATTTTTATAATTTATTCGCACCTTTTATTTCCTTTCTGTTTAAGTATTTTGCTACATTTTTTCATACCAGCAACAAATTTATATTTTATTTCAAAGACTAATAATTTTCTATATAAAAACATTAATTTTGATTTTATATTATGTTTAAGATCTGATTTACTTTAAGGCCATAAATGTGTTATTGCCTCTTGCCAAAGTTTTTATTCAACAATTAATTTTTTTTAAATGCATTTTTGACCAGTTTTATAATAAGAAAAAGACTGCTATAACATCCTATCAAATGTTTTTAAATAGTGATAATATTTAAAAAAAGAAATATGACTTTTAGGCCTCAATGCTAATTGTGAATTAGTTGTTAAGTCAAGTTTTTACTGATTGTTAAGAGATTGTTAATCAAATTATTGGTCCAAAAATTTTTCAAACAAAAAAATATTCACGCAATTAAATAAAATAATTTAAAAAACACTTGTTTAAAAGCATCGTCCATTAAAGTATATAACGTCAATTAAATAAAGGGAAAATTTCATTTAAAATTAACAGATTTAAAGAAACCAACACGTAAAATAAATATGTGGCTTTCTAGACACGAGTAAACGCAAATTATTTAAAACAGCAAGTAGTTTAACTTAGTCTAGTGTTATGTGTAAAATCTCATTAGATACCATCCATTTTTTATAATAACTTAGAGAAAGGCAAAGGATTTAGAAAATAAAAATATTAACAAGAATCGCCATTCCATTAAAAATATAAACAAAATTTTAATATCTAAAAACGGTTGATATTAAAATAATATTAAGTTTTTTTTTTAATATCGTTTAATATGAATCCTTTTTATCTAAAAAAGATTTGTATTAAATGTTTGTTGTATATTATATAGCTTATTAGAGTTAATAAAATGTACCATGCAAAGACAAAAGTATAGATAGATGAATATTGTGTTGAATGTTTCAAGAAAAAATATGTACATTTAAGTAAATAAATTTTTTTGGTTAATTGTTTTACTTCTACAGGCATTTATATTGTTTGACCAACTATTATAATATTTTACATATAATACTCGTAGACAAACATTTAATAAAATAAACAATATTTTTGTAGATTAATACGCATCATTTTATACAGCGCATCACTGATTGTCACCTGGTGTACGCCAAGGAGAAAGAAGCCTACGACTTATGGTCAACCTTGGTAAATACATTTGAACGAAAGGGAATAGCAAGTCAGTTACTACGAAGAAACTTCTAAGCATGAAATTTGACGTTAAAACCGAATCCCTTGAGAATCATTTACTTTAAATTAGAACTAGATATTGTTTTTCATCTCCTCTTAACTATGACCTCGGAATATAATAATGGCATTGCAATAGAAACTTTAGCCCAGGAAAATCTCCTAGCATTCGTCAAAAATAGGCTTATTGACGAGAAAACAAAACAAAATGGAATGAAAAGGATGAGTGGCCATGAACAATCATCGTCAAAGGCTTTCGCCTCGCATCATTTGCGGAAGAATTCGGGACTTTCAGGAAGAATTCAGGAAGGAACGACGTGGAAGTATACAGGGAAATCCGTCTCGTTTTCCTTTCAACTGTAATTTACTGCGGCAAGATCGGACAAAAAAAAATTCGTATGCAGGAAGAAACTCAACGACAAGAAGAAAAACACGCAAAGCGTCAACACAGCCACAGCATTAGAAAATAATAATGATTCAAATTACTATTTTTCAGCTCTCATTGGAAGCTACGAAACTGGTGAAGTTAAATTGTTTCTTGATTCTGGTGGCACCTAACACATGATCAACAGGAATGTACATCTCGACAATTCAAAGAAACTAAAAAGTCAGATAAAGTTTAAAGCAGCCAGATAGGGGGCCTTCATCGAAGCAAGTTCAACTGGAGAAGAAGAATTATAGATTACCATAAAGGATTTCTTGTTGGTACCAAAACTAGAGTACAATTTATAATCAGTCAGAAAACTAGTAATGATTTTTTTTTAACAACCAATGTTGGTAAGCCCCCAAAATAAACACTGCGGCTTTGTTACCTATTGTATTACCCACAATGTTCCATTCATGCAAATAGATCCAGCCGCTGTATTAGGTCTAGATGTGCCATGTTGTTCACGGGGATCTAATTTGCTGTAATGGTAAGCTCATGTCTCCTACGTCCAATTGCTTCACAATGGAAGATTATATGAGAGGAAGTTTCATCCTCTTCATAGCATAGTCTGGACTGTGGTCCATCTCTCCATATTGTGCAGATGTTCTGGTAGAGGGCAGTGACCTGTAAATAGGCCATTTCAGCAGTTAAAGAACTAGATGATTTTTTTAGCATTCGTTTGCTATGTTTCTGACTATTTGTATTATCCCACTATAGCCGGTGCTAAATAGCAACCCATTTACAGATTTTGTTACGTGGGGGGGAGTGTGTTGCAGATATGCACCAATTTACTTTCTAAAACTGACACACAAAGGTTCCCAAACTCCACATCTAACATGCTCTCTTGAAGATAGTCGTCTCTACTCGTCCCTCCTGATTTCAATATAATATTTATGTTATAATTTGCATATTTCGCTGGTTGGCTCATTCCCGTGGCTATTTTCCCTGGTTACGCCCATGCGGCTTGTTGTGTCTTGCCTGAGCCTTGAGGTTCTGAAGTTGTTTTAGATTTAATTTCATGGCACGTTAAGGCACTTATAGCAGCCTGATTGTCCGTGAAAATGCGGATGTTTCGACTTTTGTAGTCCATATTTAGATTTGCACGGACACAGATCGCGCTGGCGTATATTTCGGCTTGGAATGCAGTGGTATGTGATCCCAGGGGCACATATAAGCTCTATCTCAGGGACGGTCCATAGATTCCTGCGCTAGTTCCACTGTCCTTTTTGGAGCCGTCTGTATACCAGACCAGCCCACCTTGACATGTGATTGTTTTCTTGCCTTCTGTGCATTAAGTCTCTCTCAATATTGAGGTTTGGCTCTGATATTACATTCCTTATCATGGTGTGCCCTGACATCGCCAGAGCCTCCCAAGTACCATTAAACCTGCATCTGAAGGCTCCTATTCATGCCTCACCTATAATGCAGATGTCTAGGGGAGGCAGTCCTGTCATAATCTCCAGTATTGCAGTTGGTGCGTTTCTTAACGATCCTGTGATTGCTAAGCATACCCGTCTTTGAACGTTAGATAATTCCTTTATGGCCTGTTTTCGCTTTAGTTTGGTTCATCATTCCGTGAAACCGTGGGAGGAAAGAGTGCGAGCGGTCTCCAGACCGCCGGTTTACTGAACGTGTCGTCCGATTAACCAACGGCCGAATTACCGAGATTATACTGTAGTAGAATGGGTCTAACTACCGTGGTATACAACCATGCTCGGTTTTAGTCCCCATGATTTGCCAAGTGCTCTTTTAGTCATCAGTAATGCTATTTTACACTTGTTCGTGGCTTTCGTAAGGTGTTGATTCCAGGTCAGTTTGGTATCCAGGATTATACCTAGATAATTGACTTCCTTGACTGAATTAATACATCTCTATGCAGTGTTACGAGGGGGTCTATCATGCCCCGGTCGTCATTCAAAGGGGGCACCAAATGGTCGCCAAGCCAAACAAGATTTTCTAAAAATTTCAATTGTTATTCTGATATATTTCTGCGAAATATATTATAAATTAATAATCATTGTAACATAATTAATTATTACATGTGTTTTTAGATGCCAGAGGGTTGGCGGCCCCTCTGGCATCTAGAAACACATGTAATAATTAAAGTAAAAATAAAAAAAGTGTCGAGCAACGGGCGCCAGTTATGTTCGCTATCATTGTTGTTATGGCCCCCTTTTTATGGATTAATAAAAAAATGTTTGTCTATAATTGGGACAAATACAAAATTATTGTTTGATGTAAAGCTTTTCCAATATAACAAATTTTCCGGTTCAATATATTGCTATGGCTAGTTTTTTCCGAAAGCGAAAGTACGAATGGCAAATTTCACAAAGTTTTTCCGAGAATGAAAATTTTCCTCTGGTCAGCATTCAAATCTAAAATTCGACTGTCAACAGTTCCCAAAACTCAATTTGTTTTTGGTTTTGCCATTCCCGTTCAAACTCTAGTTGGAAAAAAAAGATTCTGAAAATTCTTCGGTTCCGCAAGGCTTGGTCCAAAATCGGAGCTGTATTTCTTCGACGAATTTTCCGACAATTTCTTAAGTTCAAAATCGTCTTGTCCAAAATCCAAGTCGCATTTTTTCGCAAATCAAGAGGATGGTGCAAATTAATATCCAAAATATAAAAATCTTTATTTCCCTATGTAAGCTTGCAACACATACATACCTTTACATTTTTATAAATATTTACAAACTAAAAGTGAAATTCTGAAATAATCAAAGTATTTACCTATTTATTTTATTTTTGCAAAATTCTCGGCCATATCCTATGGTTCCATAACAACTAATATATTCCGTATGTTCTGTTTAAGATCATTTGAATTTATTGTACATTTCATTCTTTTCGGTAGTGAGTTATATAGTTTAATATTAATATATGGGGGTCCTTTTTCGGCCATTCTTAATCTGTGTGTAGAATTAGTTCTTAAATCTCTGTTACCACTCCTATGCTTTTCAAATAGGTGTTTGTATTTGAAGATAAATACTAGTGTTTCATATACGTATAATGCTGTTACTTCTAATACGCGTGCTGCATTAAAATATCACTTGCTCCTCTCCAGAACATTATGCAAAATTTTGCATGACTCTGGAAGTTGGCAAAATAAACTGTCTTGAGGTCATCTTTCGAAATACATATATTTCTGTAGTATCCTTAGGGCGAATACTGTTCAGCTTAAATTCTTCGATACTCCATGTATGCGTTGTGTCCTGTCCAGGTTTCTGTAAATAGACAGTCCTAGTAATCGAACGTGTTTTTGAAACTTTGTATTTTCGTTTCTGATTGTTCTTCTTCTCCTTGTTTACAATTAATTTATTTAACGTAAACTATTGTATCAGGTTTGTAATGGTTCAATCTATATTCGTCGTTATATCTTCTGTCCTTGAATTTGTCGATAGTATGGTTGTTTCGTCTGCGTAGTTAATGATTTTTTGTGGTGATGTCTCTAATGTTTTCGGTAGGACATTTATATACAGGGTGAACAGTATTGGCCCTAGGATACTTCAGTGTGGTATTACTACATCCACTACCCCGGCAGATGATTTTATTTACCTTTGTGTTTTATTTGCTTCCTGTAGGATAGGTATAACCTATTCAGCTCCGCTACGTTTCCCCTCATCCTATATTGTTGTATTTTATTGAGCAATATATTAAGTAAGGTCCATTGCGTCGTATGCTTTCGACAAATCCAGGGGTATGTTATTTCGAGACTTGCGCTTAACGGGAGCAAAATTATAAGAACTAGATATTGTTTTTCATCTCTTCTTAACTATGCCTTCAGAATATTATAATGTCGTCACTTGGAATATTATTTGCTTCTAGGTGTCAGTATATGTTTGATAAATTAACAATACACCGTCTCTATTGATCGAGCTTTAATAAATCCGTGCTGCTCCTTGCTAATGATACTTTTAGTTTATCCGGGAAAATTCCGTATTTAAAGTAATTATTAATAATATACTCTAATGGACATATTATTTCATCACAGACTTCTTTTATTATAATTATAGGGATATCGGCAAATCCAGTGCTTTTTTATTTTTTTAGATTTTGAATGATTATGATATTCTTATTTCGTTGTCAGTGCTGGGGAACAGAAATATTGAGCTTGTATTGCCCTCTATCTTGTGTCCTCCTGTGTCTATCTTCCGTCCTGATATTTGGTAGATTTATTAGATTTTGTGCTTTCTCAGCGAAGAAATGGTTTATCGTATCTGTGACTACAGTTTCTGCATTCTCTAGATCCTGATTCTAAAAACCTTCCGTATTTTGGTCGCTTATGTGAACTATTTGTTTTACTGTCTTCCAGGTTGCTTTCATGATATTATCACTTTCTATTATTTGTTTTTCGAAATATTTTCTAATTTGTTGCTACAGTTGTAATATATATATTTTCTATGTGTTCTATTGTATTTTCTTAGTTTTTTTTCTAAGTAGTTCTATTTCTGCTTTAATTATCACATTATTGAATACTTCGTTGTTTTTTTGCTTAATTCTTTTCCTAATTTTGGGGAAGTACTCGTTAAAACCTACCATGAATATTGCCATGAATTGACTGTTGGCGTCTGATTTTTAAGTTGTTGTAAGTGATGTATGTAAAACTGATTGTAACATGATTGTAAAACTGATTGGGTTAAACCTTCCCTTATTGTCGTCTGACAATTACCTGCATATGTGATAAGTAATAATTAGTCTGAAGATTAGTTCCATAATCCAAATATTTCTGAAACAAGGGAAAACTTCAAATTTTACAATGACTTCTTCTATTCATCATGGTCTGATGTAAACAATAAAAAAATGAACAATGATCTGGCCCAAATCCCGTTAAGTAACCGTTTTCTTGAAAGTCGAGTAAAAGGTCTTCTAATAAGTTTTCTATAAAACTATAAAAACGTTTTTTCCAAAGAAAATTTTTATTTTTTTTATGGAAATAGTGGTATGGGTAATATTATATCTTTATGACGGGTGAGGCAATGAAGTGAGCCTTTGGATGCCCATGTATAGGTACATGGGAGCTCAGGCAATGTCAAAGCATACAGCGCTAACGAATGTAATATCTGAGCCAAACCTCAATATTAAAGAAGGCCCGATGCCAAAAATGTCATCAAAGATCAAAAAGTCAAAGATCATTCGATCTACTCTTCAAAATACAACTACTTTGGACAGAAGGCAAAAACCAAACAAATATCAGCTGATATACAGACGGCTCCAAAAATGACAGTGGAAATGGCGCAGGAATCTACGGACCATCCCTGGGTAGAGTTTATCTGTGCTCCTGGTATAACATGCCACGACATTTCAAGCGTAAATAAACGCAATCATGATCTGTGCCCGCGATAATCTAAAGCTCGACTATAAAAGTAGAAACATTCTCATTTTCGCAGACAGTCAGTACACAAGGGACTGGTGGAAAACTAAATGGCGGATTTGGTCCATTTTTGGTAAGGAATATACGTTGGTTGTATGGGTAATATTATATCTTTATGATGGGTGAGGTTAAGTTAGATAAGCCACAATGGCCGAGAACGAGGAAGTCCGCTCGGATTACCGAGAAGATAACCTAAGAAAAAACCTCACACTCGTAGACATGAGCAGTCCCGCCATGTTTACTGAGGTAGAGGAAGACGTTATTCTTGTCGAGACAGAAGAGGACTTGCCGCCTTCTGTCAAAACAAAAATGACTAGTAAACGCACAAAAATAGCTAAAGTGAACATCCACCATGCCAAAGCAGCTTCGGCTGTCATGGCTAGGATGTTCACTAAAACACTTAGGGCTAGCGCTGCTGCAAGAACCCTGGGCTTATGGAGGCAAGATCATAGGCTTCAGCAACAGGGAATCTAATTTGGTGTGGGATAACCGAGAGGTCTCCCCCAGATCTTGCATTATGGTAAGAAAGGGCATAAATTATGTATGTCTTTCATAGTTCCTAACGCGGGATCTAATTACAATTCAGGTTCTCATCAAGACCGAGGGCCTCCACCGCGAGGTAGTAATCGCATCAAAATACTTCCCACGAGATGGTTTCAACATACCACCCATAGAAGTACAAAGGCTGGTCGGACACTGTATTAGGAGAAGGCTGCCACTCATCTTAGGATGTGACGCAAGCGCCCACAACGAGATGTGGGGCAGCACTGACACCAATAAGAGAGGTTTTTTACCTCTGAATACCTTTTAGAATACCTCATTAAAGAAAACCTAAATGTGTATAACGTTGGGAATACACCAACATTTGTCACTAAGGTCAGAAATGAGGTACTGGATATAACGCTAGGTAGCACTAACGTAAGTAAACTGGTTAAAAGGTGGAGAGTTTTAAGTGAACCCTGAATGTCAGACCATAGGATCATAGAGTTTGAACTAGAAGGAACGAGTGAGGAAAACACCCCCTTTCGAAACCCCACACAAACTATGTGGCCAATGTTTAGTTCCAAACTAAAAGAAAACCTTGAGCAAGTTAGTAGTAGAGCGGGATAGTATCAAACACTACACCGAACTAGAGCAAGCTATAGGAGAAATAAATGTAGCAATCACCACGGAATTTGAATCCAGCTGCCCGGTAAAAACCGTGAAGGAGCATAAGGTTGAAAAATGGTGGAACAAAAACCTGTCTATATTAAGAGCAAAAGTACGTAGGCTTTTCAACAAAGCTAAGCAATACGGAAATTGGCTAGAATAATCCGAAGTGCTTACCACCTACAACAAAGAGATCAGAAGGGCAATAAGGAAAAAATTTAGAACTTTCTGTGAAAACATAGAATCCACCCCGGTGGCAGCTAGATTGCACAAAACACTAGCGAAGGATACAGTGGAAATGACAGCCACTCATAAGAGACCGGATGGGAGATACACGGAGGACGAAGAGCAGAGAGCTCTCCTCCTACTAGAAACCTATTTTCCGGGTTGTAGAAAATACAAAGAGACCGAGGGCTTGATGCCACCACGGCGACCAAGTCGGGCTGATTAGAGGAGGGCCGCGTCCATATGTACGGAAAACCGAATCAGATGAGCTATCGGCACTTTCCAGCAGCAGATGACAGATGCAGATTCTGTGGTTCGGCAGAGGAAACCCCCATAAATCTGCTCAAAAACGGCGGAGCACTGCTCCGCAAGAGACAGATGTATCTTGGGGTCCACTGCTTCAACGCACAGGAGTTGCAGTCCCTGAATCCCACCCAAATCCTGAAATTCCGAACGGAATCAGGACTAGAGGAGGTGCTCTAAATGGGTAAGTATACAAACGTCTAGAGGAAGAGGGTGGGGTACAATAGATCTACGAAGGTCACAGTACAAGTCGTCACCACAAATACTGCAATCTACATCTACAATCTACTAGAGGACAGTGGAACAGGCGCAGGAATCTACGGACCATCCCTTGGGTAGAGTTTATCTGTGCCCCTGGTATCGCATGCCACGAAATTCCAAGCGGTACAAAAGTACAAACATTCGCATGGACAGTCGGGACACAGGGGACTGGTAGGAAACGAAATGGCGGACAAGTTAGCAAAAGATGGAGCTAACAAAGCAAATATCAGTGCTAACAGGGACTCCTAGATTACTGAAACCAGGGCCCGAAACAAAATCAATGGATAGAAACACAGCAAACGAATACTAGATAATGTATCCGTCGCTTTAACTGCTGAAATCCTGAAACTGTCAAGGAAGCATATTACAATTGTGGCAGGCTACGAGGACATCTGCACAAAATGGGTACCAATGTGCAGACATTCATATGAGGAGGATGACACTGCCTCCCATGTAATTGCACGTAGCAGATACAAGCTTTACATCACAGCAAAAGAGATCTCTGTTCACATATCTGCTGGACATATTTACATGAATGGAACAATGTAGGGAAGTATTGCTAGTAGGCTGAAAGGTTTTAGTGCTAACCCCTCTGGACCCACATTGGTTGATGGATAAAATGAGAAATATTATTTTGGTAAGACCACAAATTGATTTGGTATGTGAAAACAAACGACATATGTAATTTTAATGTATAATATAGGGTGTCTGCATTGGCACTTTTATCACTTTTTCCTACGACAGCCAATTTGTTAGCTGTTTTGCGTTAATTTTATATGTTCATTTCATCATGTAAGTCTTGGATATAGATGGAGCTTTTGACAACACCTCACACGAGGCTGTCAGGGCGGCCCTCGAAAGAAGGAATATCGACAGTACTATCTCAAAGTGGATGGGAGAAATGCTGAGAACTAGAACGGCGGAGACACAAGTGGGAAAAGACACCATTAAGATCTCCACAACTCGAGGGTGCCCACAGGGAGGTGTACTATCACCGCTAATGTGGAGCCTGGTAGTTGATGAACTACTGGTTAGGCTAAACGACCTAGACATCAAATGTCAAGGTTACGCCGATGACATAGTCATAATGGCCAGAGGAAAATTTGAGGGAACGCTCTGTGAAATTGTTCAGAGAGGCCTCAAAGTAACTAGTAGATGGTGTCAAACAGTGGGATTGAGACTCAACCCGAGCAAAACCACGTATGGTATCACATTTACTAGAAGGAGAAAACTAAACTGCCTACATCCCATACTCATAGATGGGAAGGCAGTAGAATACCAACAGGAGATAAGGTATCTGGGTATCACACTAGATAGCAAACTCCTATGGAATATACACGCTGAGGCAGTGGTAGGTAAAGCCAAACGCGCCCTAATGGTGTGCAGAAATCTGGCAGGAAAAACGTGGGGTTGTAACCCCACTATCCTGCGATGGATGTACACCATGATAGTGAGACCTGCAATCACTTATGGGCCGGTTGCGTGGGGAAGTAGAATCAAGCTGGCCTCTATGAGGAAACAGCTTGAGAAGATTCAAAGACTGGCGTGTGTTTGCATCGCGGGGGCGATGGGGTCGTGTCCGACAGCAGCATTGGAGCTGCTGCTGGATCTGACTCCGCTGCACCTTGTGGTGGAGAGCGCCGCCAGATCGGCGATCGTAAGGTTCAGCAAGGAAGGAATGGGCAGAGGCAAAATAATCGGAAGCAGAGACCGAAACAGCCTCGCTGCCAAGATCCCCTGGCTGGAAGTACCAAAAGACGAAATAGTATGCAAATACCACTTCCAGAAAAACTACACAGCAATGTGTAGTAGTAAAGCCGATTCTAGCGACGAATCCTCAGCATACCACATAGAGCAAAATGCCATCAAGTGGTATACAGATGGTTCGAGGACAAAGGAAGGCACTGGTGCAGGAGTGTTTGGACCTCGTACCAGATACTCCGAATCCATAGGAACATCCCCAAGTATCTTCCAAGCAGAGGTACACGCAATCGAAAGATGTGCACAGTTTAACCTCGACAGGAATTACCGCAAAAAACGAATTGTTATCCTGTCAGATAGCCAAGCAGCCATCAAGGCCATCAGCTCATACACCATCAGATCCAAACTGGTATGGGACTGTGTGGGGAAGCTGAACAACTTTGGCAGGGATAATAAAGTAACGCTATACTGGGTACCAGGACACACTGGTATAGACGGAAACGAAGAAGCCGATCACCTAGCAAACAAGGGATCCAGTAGCCCCTTTATGGGTCCGGAACCCTTTTGCGGTATGAGCGTGAACACCATCCGCAAAAGTTTAAAGAAATAAGAGGAAAATGGATGAAAACCTGGGAAGAACTTCCAGGGCTAAGGCAATCCAAAGTGATGCTGGGATCTTTTAACCAGAAGAGAACTAAAGCTTGCCTGAAACTAAGCAGGAACAAGCTCAGAATTCTGACAGGAGCCCTGACGGGACACTGCAGACTCAGGAAACATCTCAAGGCCCTAGGCCTAGAGGAGGATGATGCATGCAGATTCTGTGGCTCAGCAGAGGAAACCCCCATACATCTGTTCAAAGACTGCGGAGCATTACTCCGCAAGAGACAGATGTACCTTGGGGCTCACTGCTTGAACACAGAGGAGCTGCAGGCCTTGAATCCCACCCAGATCCTGAGATTCCTAAAGGAATCAGGATTAGAGGAGGCGCTCTAAATGGGTAAGTACACCAACACTTGGAGGAGGAGGGTGGGGTACAATAGATCTATAAAGGTCGCAGTACAAGTCGTCACCACCATATCTACAATCTACAATGTAAGTCTTTGCACGATGGAATTTAGAAGCAAGATTTAGCATGATTAAATGACCATCCGACATAAGTCGTTACACCGGAGACATGCTTGTAAATACGCAATTGTGGAATTTTATTTCCAAAATCATCAAAATCCTTTTTATGTTCCATTTGATCTACCAAGAAAGACAAGCATATGCAAAACCCTTAAAAAATATCGTCCTACATTTACTCTTTTGGATTCAAACCCACAAATGCAGAAGAGAATATTTCTTATGCTGAGGCAAGCGTGGCTGAGGACCCTAATTCATCGATTCTCCACCTATCACAAGAACTTGAAATGTCTCGATCCACTTTGTAGAAGATATTTTGCAAGGATATTGGTTTGCGGTCTTACAAGATCCAATTGGTAGAAGTCTAAAAGAAAGATGTAGAAAACTTAAGCCACAGGATCTTCGTTTGCGTTGTGAGTTCAGTAAATGGGCCATTGAACATTTGGAAGTCGATTGTCCAGCAATGAAGCTCAATTCTGCTTCGGTGGCTTTGTCAATAAGCAAAGTTGTCGCATATGGAATCCAGAACAGTTCGAAGAACTACTGATGCATCCTGAAACGTGTTTTGTTTAGTCTATGGGCCGGAGGCCATCATCTTCTTCAAATTGAAGCAGGTTAAAACATAGCTTTATGTGTATATAATATATAAATGGTACTGTGCTGGCTGGCTGACACATCAATGCTCAGCTCAAAGCGTTTAACCAAATAACGTAAAATTTGGAAGGAACGTTAGTTTCTTACTAAGGAAAATGCAATAAGGAAGGAATTTTACTGGGCCAAAGTATTTTTAGTGGGGTGTCTATATCTCAGAAACGGAAAATGTTACAGATATGAAATTTGCTATTAAGTTTAGTTTTTAAAAATAAAGAAACGCGTTTTTTGAAAATCCGATTAAGAATCGGATACAAGTATTGAAGAAAATATGTTATACAAATGCATGTATTTTATTTCAACTTCATTTTATTCGGCTTATCTTAATATTAGTCTTCATATTACTCACAAGATAAACAATATTTGGTAAACATAGCTGACTTAAAAAATAGCTGCTAAATTTGACCATTATAAAAATCCACGCGAGCGAAGCTGCGGGTTATAGCTTATTTATAAACTGCATTAACGAACACATTTAACTAACTTTAATCAAATTTTAACTACCCTTGTCTTCGACTTCTCTTCCTAGATGTACAATACGACACAGATTGTAGTGGAATAGATTGGAGTAATCCCATTGGAAAAGAGACAATCAAAGTACTATATAATTGTAAGTTACTCACGAATGTATATTCATGTTCAACGAATATATTTTTTATCAATTGAAGGGAAACAACATTATTGTAAATAATAAATAATTTAACTAAACCATTTGGTTTTTTTCTTTTTAATGATGTGAGGTTTATACTTAGTTGACCGCTGCATGTTGGTTGGTATCTCTAAATATATCTAACAATATATTTCAATCAACTAATTTTCCATTTCATTAATTATGTTAATTAACTTTCCCAATTATGATATATCCAATTAAGGAAATAATTCCATTGCAGTGGGATTTTTATGAAGGTTAACTGAAACATTCTAATTCCAACTAAAATTCTATAAACTTTCAGTCGATTTCGCAAATTAATTAGTTACATCGCACCGTCGAAACGAGCGTATTGTTTTCAGATTGCAATTGAATTTAGATTCTATTTCCAGTGTAATGTGTTTATGTTTACTAGTAAATCCACAATCTCAAAACAAGATTATATTTAACAAACCGTTTCAAGGTCTAGATAAATTCATTTATTTGTTACCAAACAAAACTTTTATTGAGACACTCAGTACGCAATAATACTTAAAAGAGATATTACACAAGGAATGATAAAAAATAATTAAATTATTTCATAATTTAACAAAATTGAAGATATTTTTATCTTTATCTTTTATATTTTTATCAAGTTTCTTAAATGGCATGAATTCGTAAATCTTAACAGAAAAGAATAGACATAAAATACAGGATGGACAATACTAAAATTAATAAGTTTTGAGAAACTAGATTGATAATAATAGATTTAGAAGACTGTATAGACAAGGCATACAAACCAAACGGATAGATTCGTAAGATAATATTAGCTACATAAGACTTAACAGATGAAACTATTCCATTCTCGATAAATTTGTTCCACCTCGTTTCTCTTCGCAATCCACCTATCCTATGTGGTTTTCACCCTCAATTCTTGCTCTTCATTATGCTTACAAAAAATCTAAATCATTGCTCGACTACTCTAGGTTCAAGCACATCAGAACGTTGGTAAAGTTACAGATAAGGACCGCCTTCTCTAACTTCATATCGGAATCAGTCAATAATATTTCCGCTAATCCTAACACTTTTCTGGACATTTATTAGATCGAAAAAGCTACAAAACCGGATACCGGGGCTATTGTTGACGGTTTTGCCAGCTACTTTAAGGGAGTGTATAGCCTCCCGTCTCCCAATACTAGCTTCTCGGATATCTCCGGTCTGAATCTTCCTCTGATCAGACTTACTAACGTTACTGAAGATGAGGTTTTATCAAATCTCAAGCGAGCCAAATGTGATTTGACCAGCGGTGCTGACCTGATTCCAGCGTTCTTCGGGACTGTGCGCATATTTTTGCGCCTCCACTTACCAAACTTTTCAACAAGATCCTCTATGAAGGCACGTTTCCAGATATTTGGAAATCCACAAAGATTTGTCCAATCCTCAAATCTGGCTCACAGTCTGACATTAAGAACTATTGTGCCATCGCCAAAATTTTCAATTTTTCCAAACTTGCCAAATTCATTTTTGAATCTATCCTTTTTAACTCCATCTTCCCTCGTATCAAATATCTTATCTCCACTAGACAACATGGATTCATAAAGAGTCGTTCAACGATGACAAACTTAGTAGCCTTCACTCAGTATGATACTCCGGTTATTGCTGCAAGGAGGCAGGTGGATTGCATCTATATAGACTTTTATAAAGCGTTCGACTGCATTGATCATGTTGTCGTTATTAATAAGCTGCATTCTTTTCGCTTTGACAACAACCTTATTATATAATTAATCTTCTTACCTAGCGAATAGAATGCAGTTCGTTTTTCACTCCGGATTTTCATCGACTGAATTCGTAACCACCTCTGGTGTTCCTCAGGGATCCAACCTTGGACCCATGTTGACTTGAGTGTGTCTCTATCCTCTCTTCATTTGTTATTTGCTGATGACCTTACGATTTTCATGGCTATCAAGCATTCTGTTGACTGTTCCATTTTACAAGTCAACAATAATACATTAGAGAGATTGTTTGTTGACAATAAGTTAGATTTAAACCTTAGCCAGTACAAAATTGTTACTTTTACTCGGCTTCAACAACCGCTTCAGTTCAGGTATACTTTGTTTAACGTTTGTCTTGATCGCTGTGAGTCAGTCAAAGATCTTGGAGTTACGTTTGGTTGGCATCTTTCGTTTGTGCAACACATCCTGTCAACTGTGTCCCAGGCTGCAAGAGCTCTTAAGTTCATAATATGCAATTCTCGCAATTTTAATAATAATTTGGCGCTCAGAGTACTCTACCAGAGTTTCGTTAGATTCACTAAAGAGTATGCCTCAATTATTTGGGACCCTCATTTCTCTGGTTAAAATCGTCTGAAGGAAACCTCCTCCTCTTCACGTCGACTACTCATTGTTGCTGTTTGAGTTTGGGTTCCTGTCACTAAAGACTCGACGATCTCTGGCGGGTCTGGTCTTTTTGTTTAAGGCCATTCATAGCTTCCTTGACTCTCCTGAGATCATCAACAATTTGAATTTTCTAGTGTCCAGAGCTACCTAGTCGTCAGACAGACTCATTTTATAATCATTCATATGAGAGCCCTATGGCCTTGAAACCACCCCTGTATAACATATGCTCTACCTATAACTCAATCAGTTCCGAGTGTGACTTTTTTGGGGATGTGTAAAGATTTTAAATCAAGTGCTATCAAAAGCCTTACTAACTGCATCTTCCACGGCATTTTACAATATGTATGTGGTTTTTTTAATCTTAAACTGTTTATATATATATATACATATTTATTTATATTTTAATATTACCAATGATCTATATTTTGACCTTGTGCTTTTGATTTGTTTTTTTTTTCTGTTTATGTTTTTTCTCTTTCAATTTATTTTTCAAGAGATTCCTGTATTATTGCTTTTAATTTATTAGTGCAAAATTGATGGTATATATTTTGATTTACATGTTGACATGTTTTATATCTTGTAGATGATCTTATTGTAATTTATGTTATACTCTATTTATGTATTGGTCTTAAAACTGTTGAGAAATAAATCGATTAAATTAAATTAAATAGACTAGACTAAGGATAATCTTTAGTGAGCAAACAGAATTTGTAAACGGCCACAAATTACATTCTATAATAGGAGATAATATTCGTCAGATAATATTAGTCACATAAGACTTAACACACAAGACTAGACTGACTAAAGAGAATCTTTAGTGAACTAAACAGAATCTTTAAGCTACCACAATTTACATTATATAATAGGATTATTTGATATCTCGGATAGGAGACAGATTAGACCGCAAACTATAAGTAAAGGATGGAATGTAAGATGGATTAGCAAAAATTAATTATACATTGGAAGAGATTGAGGAGGACAAAGACACAACATCCGGAAAAGACTTTTCGAATACTCTCGCCAAAATCTGCAATAAATCTATGACAAAAAATCAAAGCCATATATACTGGAGGTGATATTTGGAAAGAAGAGCTTACACCAGAAATGCTAACAGAAACTTTAATCAATTTCTGTACACGCACACGTTAATCAATTTCTGTAGACCAAAGTATGTATGCATAAAGCAAACAAATGTTGAGTCACAGTATTAAAGCAAGCAAAAGGAATAACAGAATAAGTAATAATTACGACCCGATTGGAAATCTGCTCTGATCCATTCAATTCAAAAAAAGGGAGATTTTACGGATCTAAACAACTACTGTGGAATTTCTCTGGCCCCGGTAACATACAAGATTCTCTCGAAGGCGTTACAAACAAGGGCAGAAAATCAGTTGGATAGTCAACTGGGAGAATACCAGGGGGGCTTCAGGAAGACCCGATCCTGTGTTGAACAGATCCTCAACCTTAAAACTGTACTTGCATACTCCAAGATGAGAAACCGCAAGGTGGTCGTCACCTTTGTTGATTTTAGGAAGGCCTACGATTCCATCGATAGAGAACAAATGACAACAGACAACAAAATAGACAACAAAACCCGCAGACTAATCCTAGAAACTTTGACCAACACCCATTCCAAGGTTAAATTTAGAGGCGAGATTTCAGAAAGCTTCGAAATAAAAACTGAAGTGAGACAAAGAGATGGACTTTCCCCACTTCTCTTCAACTGTGTCCTTGAAAAGGTTATGAGCTCAGAGTGGTATCTACCTGGGACGTAAGAACGATGGACTGGTTGTAGATTGCCTGGCCTTTGCAGATGACATGGCACTGTTTGCTGATTCTCTTGAGATGGCAATAATGCAGGTAAACTGTCTCAGAAAACAGGCTGCCAAAGTGGGTCTTCAAGTGTCGCTGGAGAAAACAGAATTCTTCACCAACATTAGAGAAGCAAACCGAGAGATGTTACTAGAACAGGGAAACAGCTAGAGGACTGAGAAATTTAAGTATCTCGGCGAATGGATTGAACCCAACTTATCAGAAAGAGCATCATTATTCAAGAGAGTCAGCAAGTTAGAACTAGCCTATCGGCTGACTAAGAACACTTACAATAAGAAATGCCTGTCTCGCAACCTGAAACTTAAGCACTACACATCAGTCTTACGACCAGAAGCCCTATATGCCAGGGAGTGTCTTTCCTTGAACCGAAGGGGTCTAATAGAGAAATTGGAAATCAGAGAGAGGAGAATCCTTAGGAAGATACTAGGCCCGGTAAAAGAAGATGGGGAATTCCGAAGACGGCATAACTCTGAGCTCTACGAACATATTGAGATGCTCTCTGACTGTGCAAGGAAAAGAAGGGTAGCTTTCTATGGCCACATTGCAAGATTGCCTCCAAACCGACTAACCAACCGTCTGTTCACCTTCTGGCAAAACAAGAAGCTTCGTACCACTTGGTTGACAGAGACCGAGAAGGATATTAAAGAACTGGGAATAACAGATCTCAAAAACAGACAGTCTGTGAGACGCACCCTATAGGAAGTCCGTGGATTTCAGGAAAAACCTCGAAGGAAAGGTACCCCCTGGACAGAAGAGAGAAAGGAGTTACACCGGCAGAAGATGCGACAATACTGGGCAAAGGTCAAAGCCCAATAGTTGAACAAGCGTGATCCAAAGTAGGCCTATTCGAGAGAAGAAGAAGAAGAAGAAGAATAAGTAATAAAATAGACAAATACATCTATTATATATGGGGGATTGCTGCAGAATAGTCAAGAAACGATTGGCGGACCACAATTCGAAACTGAATTTGGCTATGAAAATAGTACAGTTAACAACCAACTCCCAACCCATGTAGATAAACCTCAGCTATAATAAAGCTTTGAGGATGTAAGGCAGATTTTTAAAATTCAAATTGGAAAGTCAAACAAAGAGTAAAAAAAAAGAAAAGGAAGGCAAACTTGCCACGGTTCAAGGAAAAATCTCTACGGGTGTTCAGTGCGTACAGAAAAGTCTCGCGGGACCACGTCTTGTTGATCACGGGCATATCGCCCATAGAGTTCATGCTCGAGGAAAGGACCTACCTGTATACCGCACAAAAGCACGAGGACGGGAGAAATAAGTTGTAACAGAAAAGGAAAGCCAAGTGCCAGATGTTAAAAAAGTGGCAAAGATACTGGAGCGCTTCTAACAAAGGCCAGTGGACCAGAACGCTAATCCCAGATCTGTTGCCATGGGTGACATGTAAGCACGGATAAATGGGTTATCATCTCATTCAGACGCTAACTAGGCTTGGGTGCTTTAAACAGAACTTGCATAATATCGGCAGGGCCCCAGACAATTGCTGTGATTACTTACGGATAGTGTTTAACTCCGCCATTGCCCGGTCCCAAGTCCGGGATGAGAAAGGAGGAGGGTTCGATGGCAGGCTCAGCAACAAGCCGGCCGGTAAAACAATTCCTGTTGTATCTCAATGCAATGGCCAGAAGAAGAAGAATAAAGAAGAATGGAAGAAAAAGTGCAGAAAAGCAGACCCTGCAATTAAGCGGGATTAATGCTAGAAAGATGATGATGAGCCTTACGAATAGTGCTCTACATCCAGTTTTCGTATGAGAGAGATGGACGACAGAGAAACACGTATGAACACACAAGACGTATGAAAGACTTCAAACAACTACAATGACGGACAT
This sequence comes from Phosphuga atrata, assembly GCA_944588485.1. Taxonomy (NCBI): domain Eukaryota; kingdom Metazoa; phylum Arthropoda; class Insecta; order Coleoptera; family Silphidae; genus Phosphuga; species Phosphuga atrata. The sequence goes on along the minus strand of OX155896.1, from coordinate 49,913,989 downwards.
GATGCTTAGGTCTGAAGAAGACTTGCAACGGGAACATGATTTTAAATATCATAAGCAAAAAGGAAACAGACGAACGAATCAGACAGGAAATAAACAGAACCAAGGGAGATATATAGAACATGCAGAACACCCGAACCTCTAATCACATTGCGTGGATGGGGGATGTAAAGCTATTCATAGCTCTAACCAGTCGATACACAGAATGTAAGATGCCACCATGCTGAGGTAATGCGAGAAGCGGTTCCGCGATTCCGGTTCTTGCTCAAGTTCACCGAAAGGTGCTTGTTACGTCCCTAATAAAAAAAACCAGATAGATAAGACTAGACAGACAAAACTAAACAGATAAGACTAGACAGACAAGACTAACCATATAAGGCTAGACAGACAAGGCTAGTCAGACAAAACTAGACAAACCAGATTAGAGAGGCAAGACTAAGGATAAGACTATTACTACTTACTAATTTAACTAACTAAAACTAAGTTTTACAGTCAGTTTATGAGGTATCGCCACTTTGTTTGGAAGTGACTTCAAAATTCCCGTACAAGATGAAAGTGTTTACGGTATTCTGTCTGATATTTGCTGTAGCAGCTGGGGGTTTTAGTTTTAACTAAAGATAATTTTAAATCTGCCGACAACGAATTTATCTTAGTTGAATTCTATGCACCATGGTGTCGACACTGCAAAGCTTTAGCTCCAGAACACGCCAAGGCCGCTAAAATTTTGTCCGACAAAGAATCCAACATCAAGTTAGGTAAAGTCGATGCCACTGAAGAAGGTTCTTTGGCTGAAGAGCACGGCGTACATAGATACCCTAGCCTCAAATTCTTCAGGAACGGAAACCCCACTGAATATAGCGGTGCTCGTCAAGCCGATGATATCGTTGCTTGGTTAGAAAAGAAGACTGGCCCACCAGCTAAAGAACTTAAGACCGTCGATGATGCTAAGAAATTCATTGAAGCCAGCAATGTTGCTATTATTGGTTTCTTCAAGGACCAAGATTCTGAAGAAGCTAAGAGGTAGCTAAATACGTAAGCGTAGCTGCTACCATTGACGAACGTCCACTCGCCATTACAAATGCCTTGTTTATTGCCACCAACTCGCTTCCATTGATTGTTGAATTTAATCACGAAACTGCTCAAAAGATCTTTGGTGGCGAAATCAAGAACCGTCTTCTTCTTTTCTTGAATAAGGGCGATGATCATTTTGAAGCTATTTCTGAAGCCGCACGGGCTATTACCAAGTCATTCAGGGAAGAAGTTCTGTTTTTTACCATCTACACAACAGAAGAAGATCACACTAGAATCATGGAATTCTTTGGAATGAAGAAGGAAGAAGTACCAGCTGCTCGTCTCATAAAACTTGAAGATGACATGGCTAAATATAAACCAGATTCGAGGAATTAACTTCTGATATCTTGAAGACCTTCGTACAAGATTTCTTGGATGGTAAATTGAAGCAACACTTGTTAAAGTATTGGTAGCTTCTAACTTTGATAGCGTTGCCTTAGATCCAACCAAGAATGTCCTTGTTGAATTTTACGCACCATGGTGCGGACATTGCAAACAACTCACTCCAATCTACGACAAAGTTGCTGAACACTTCAAGGACAACGACGAAATCGTTGTTGCTAAAATCGATTCCACTGCTAATGAATTGGAACACACCAAGATCTCAAGTTTCCCAACCCTTAAAATGTATGCCGAGGGCGAGGACAATAAAGTAATTGAATTTAATGGCCCAAGAACATTCGAAGGTTTAACTAAATTCTTGGAAACTGGTGGTCAAGATAGTGCTGGAACTGAAGAAACAGAAGAAAAAACTGAAGATGATGACACTCCAAGAAAAGAAGAGTTGTAAATTGTTAGTACTTCCATATGGCATCCATAGTTTTTTTCACATCCTGATTTAATTCAATTTGTTTATAAGTATCCCCCATTTCTAAGAAACCCAGATGTTGTATATTAAACTCCTATTAATGGAAAACATGTGAGACTGTTGAGTGTTTTTTTTATTATTATCTGACTAGTCAGACAAGATTAGACAGAGCAGACTAGTCATACAAAACTAGACAGTCTGGTTTACTTATGTCCTCCTCGGTATTGTAGTTTAACAACATACCCCCTTGGCAAGCGGGAGACCCGGGTTCCATTCCCGGTCTGGGAGAAAACAACTACGGTTTTCACTAACCGTCCGGGCTGTCCACTCTTAATGAACGGCACATACTAAAATCCAAAGTGGAATAGGGGGTATAGTGAGGGCTTCACCAAAAACGACTTAAAAAAAATTATGTTTATTTTTGGGGGAAACCGATTAAGTCATATGAAATTTGTGGTAATTAGTGCAGATAGACAAGACAAACATTACATAGGAAATTTACCAGACTAGACAAATTAGTATTTGTATTTAATTATAATTTAAATAAATATTGAATTACGGAATTGCTTTTAGTGAATTGTTGTCGAAAAATATTTGTAAATATTAAAATTTTAAGATAACACTTTGAACATTGATTACCCAGTTCAAATTATGCACTTTTCTATGGAAAAATTTCGTCTTTATATAAGCGATAAGTTAACAAATTTCAGAGATAGAGAGAAACTTTCATGAATGATAACAGATACAAATTAAACAGTTTAGTTGATATCAGTACTCGGTAAGATTTAGTGCAAAATCCGTTGCGGGCTCGTGTTTTATCACATAATTATACATTAATATGAAGTAATGAGCAAACATTAATATATTCATATACATATTGAAAATTCGAATAGACGAGATAATAAAATATTCGTGCAACAAATTGTTAAATAAGCGTTTAATTTTAAGCGAGATTGGTGAGAGTGAGTTTCTTTGAGGAAAATGGCTGGAAAATTGTTGAAAATTGGCTTCATTGGTGGTGGTAAAATGGCACAAGCTATGGCAAAAGGTTTCATTTCTGCCGGTAAGAAACATGAGAAACTTACATAATATTTTGGTTTTCATTAAATTAAATCTTATTATTTTCATTACGTGACAAAATTACGTAACAGTTTGATTTTCATTAAAAGACATCTTTTAAATAATTGGGTGTTTTATTGATATATTTGAACAATATTTTGACAATTTTATTGATATATTGAACCAATTATTATATTTTATCTACGACCACTATTGTAAATGCCCATTATTGTACCGTTCGTGGACTATGTAAATACATCATACCACACACATATGTAACAATCCGCGATTAATGTTACGTAATAATTCAAAATCCCCCATGAACGTTTGGTTTACGATTGGTTGAGAGCTGCACGTTGATACTATTTTTAAATATAGTACTTCGCGATTTCCAAACAATCATTAAACGTCACATCATTCACATAGAAGCTGTCATTCATTTCGTTTTTTCACGTTTAAATCTAACGAAAACTACAAATAAGTACTAAATAAATACGGCATGTAACCATTATGAATGTATCTTTTATGTATCATTTCATTTCTATCAATTTAAATAAGGTCGAAGGTGTTACATCAAACATATTTTTCTTATTAAACAGAAACAAATTAGTGTGGTCGTAGATAAAGTATAATACATAATTCGAGTTGTAAGGCAATTGCGTACTCGCGGAATTATGCGCTCCCCGATACGCGGGTCGCGCTTTGTGCTGTTTATGTAATATGCTTCTTACGTAGTAAGTCTCATTACGTAATGTACTATTAAGCTTTTATTAAAACCCGCTTTTATTAATGGACTATAAGATTAATCTACACATATAATTCAAGTTTGTAAACATTCAGCGAAAGGAAATAATCCATATCAGGAGTTTTATATTATTTTTATAAATAAAGTGAATTCAGAAAAGAATAAACCACATTTTTAAATTAGAAATTAAGGAAGATATTGTATTAGGGATGGTATTAAAGATCAAATCATAACAAGCTTTATGAGCTATATTAGATAGGATCTTTCATTAAGCGCTTCCTATCTTTAAATTTAAATTAAACAAAGTGTGTATGATATTTCATCAAATTTTTTTATTCGATGCGCTTTTCAATAAAAGCGCATCGAATGCCATTATGTGTGGAATATAACATCCGGAAAATGTCAGCCGCGGCTTCGCTGGGTGGCGCACATCCGAAATGTCTAATTTTCCATTACCCGCATGGCGCATAAATCAGGCTGAGTTTGACCGATGGCATAAGTTATGTTGGTTTTGAGGGCCGCCGTGGTTTGTGGCTTATTCGCATAGACATGAGACTTAAGAAAACCCCACAAGAAAAATTCTAACGGGGTCAAATGGCACGATGTCGGTGGCCAGTTCACATTGCCTCCACGTAAGATGACCATGCCCTCAAATAGCTGATGCAGAATGTCCAATGTGGCAAGAGCTGTGTGGCACGTAGCGGCGTCCTGTTGAAAGCACATGTCGTTGTTATCCATATTATCCAATTCAGGTCAAGAGAAGTTGGTAATCATCGACCTATAGCGCTCGCCGTTGACGGTGATGGTCTGACCAATATCGTTTTCGAAGAAATATGGACCGATGACGCCGCCAGCCCAAAATTAACACCAAATAGTACATTTTTCGGGATGCATTGAACGCTCTTGGATCTTATGTGAATTGGTATCGTCCCAAATTCGACAATTTTATTTATTGACGTACCCATTCATCGAGAAATGGGTCTCATCGCTGAAGAGGATTTTTTTATGAAAATTAGGGTCAGTTTCCAACTGCTCCAGGGCCCATTCAGCGAGTATACGTCGTTGTCTATGATCATATACCTTCAGCTCCTGGGTCAGTTGAATTTTGTACGGATGCAGGCCCAAGTTACGACGCAAAATTTGCCAAGTTGTGGTCTGCGAAAGGCCGAGTTCTTTTGAGCGACGCGAAATCAACTGCCTCGGATTCTCCTGCACACTCTCACGAACAGCTGCGATGTTTTCGGCAGATCTTTCGTTTCGTCGTCGTACTGGTGTTGGTTTATTATTTACTAAGCTAGTGGACTCAAATGTATTCACCACACTGCTAATAGTCATACATTTAGATAAAACAATTTAATCATTTACACGTGTTGTTGAATGCTATTTGGCAAAATAGACTGAATGAATGACAGCCTATTCGACAGGTGTAGCTTCAACATTATGGCCGCTACCAACTGTCAAAGTTCAGAAGTCCCTATTGGAAGACCCTTTAGAAAGAAAAATTATCTAGTTCATTATCTTTTGTTTATCGTGACTAGACAAAGAGCATTAAACAAATGTTAGATAACATATGATAAGCAACAATTTAAGCATTTTAATTCATCTCAATGAGGAGATGGAAGGGGTCGAATTGGCGAAATGGAGCCGAATGAATCGATATTTTAATAGACAATTTCACCAATAAACCGAAAATGTGCCACCAAAGTTATTGCAAGCATTTGATAGATAGTTTGTTCCACACATAATGTCAAAGTGTGTAGGGGAGCTGAGGATGATTGCAACAATATTACGATTTTAATTTTATTTATTTTTTGATATTGTAGTAAGTTTTCATTGTAATAAGGATAACAAGTCTTCAGAAGTTATGTTCTTTGACCTAACGAAAGGAATATTAAATACAGGTACTCCTCATTTATCGATCGAGTTTCTTTCCTACTATTAGGTGGATAAGCGAATTGATAAATTAAGGAAATAAGCTGGATGCTTCGTTTTCGTTTATTTTGAATTGGCTTGAATGCGCGTGGGTTCTCGGAGCAATAGATTTGACTACAACCATTTCATTTCAACAACGAGATCCTGCCTTCCATTGTCATTAAAACATTGCTTTTTCTTTTTTGTGTATGTAGGACAGCTTTGATGCATTTCAGGTCAGGTTTCATCCACCTTGAAGATTTGTCTCAGTTTTTCTCGATAATTTCATCGAATTGGTATAAAAAGTATCTACTGCCTCTATATCCGCGTTTGTCGACTGTATATAATTTTTTCATTTGTGTTCAGTTTTATTAAAACAATTTGGTTGAAAGATATTTGGAATAGTCTTAAGTATATTTTACGTTAAGAATACAAACGAAGAATTGCTAAAAACGTCACGAAAAATGAAAGGTATCACCGTTAACTTGGGGAAGGCCCAAACTCGTATCATTCGTTAATAACTGGATGAAAACATACATTATGAGGAACAAAAAGAAGTTTAAACATTCTTATGCTTCGGAAAACTATCTAAAGGAGGTCCTCAATAAGAGGAAAGAATTACAGCCAAAATTTGAATAGGAAAGGGAGAAGGGAAATTATGCATTTATAAACTACGATAAACTAATTATTAAAGCAGACAGACCAGAGAACGAAAACCTAAAATACACCAGTCACTCTCTCCTAACGCAAAAGAACAGCTTCGGAAAGAACAACAACAAATGATTTGTTTCATTAGATGACTAAATTGTTTCATTAGATGACATTAGATGACAAACTGATTAAACGACTAAATACATTGGAGAGGAGGAATAGAAGAAACTCCCTCAACATCATTTATTTATTTATTTTATTTTTATTTATTCTAGCTCGAGGGAAGGAATATTCATATATTAAATATATATATATATATATATATATATATATATATATATATATATATATTAATCTTTTGGAGATCTGATTTAATGCTGTCTCTCCAACGCATTCTAGGACGTCCGAGTGGTCTCTTTCCTGTTGGAACCTCTTCCCACACCGATCTTACAAGTCTCGTCATCAAGCCTGTGTACGTGACCTGCCCATCTTAGTCGGTGTGATTTAATCTCTTGGACAATATGGCTACCGTTGTAAAGCTCTTGCACCTACGCATTCGTTCTAATGCGATACCGCGATTCGACCACAAATCATATCAAATTTGGAATCACAAATTTGGACGCACGATCTATGCTGGCGTCCAAAGATTTTTCTGAGGATTTTTCGTTCAGAACGCCTAAGTTTTTCTTCGTTTGCTTTGGTCATTGTCCACGTTTCGCATCCATATGTTATTACTGGCCTGTTAATGGTTTCATAAATTTTAATTTTTGTTGTTCTTGTTTTGGTTTTTGATTTCATTTGTTTAGTGCGTATAGGCAGCGATTTGCAGATTGGATTCTGCCCTTGATTTTCTCAGTGACGTCGTTATCAGCAGTGACTGTAGTTCTAAATTATTTGAAACGTTCTACCCTTTTGAAATTAAAAGTGTTAACTGTGACGTTTTGCCATATTCTATGTCTCCGTCCCGTTCAGTTAATACACATGTATTTTGTTTTCTCTTCATTCACTTTTGGTCCCACTTCACCCGTTGTTTTTTCGATCTTGTTGAAGATGTCTTTTACGGTTGTGATGAAGTCTCCAATGATATCAATGTCATCTGCGTATGCTAATGGTAGTTTGGGGCCTTTAGTTGTTATCAATTCAGTTTTTATTTCCGCTGATCTCACGGCTTTCTCTAAGACAATGTTGAAAAGCAACGGTGACAGGGCGTCGCCTTGTTTAAGCCCAACTACTAGATAAACTGTTATTTACTCGTACTTTAGATACTCCACCCTCCATACAAACCTTAGTCATCTGAATGAACTTTTTTGGTATTGAGAGTTCTGCCATCGCCTTCCAGACCTTCTCTCTATGCTTCGTATGCCTGCCGAAAATATATGAAGAAGTTATCCGTTCTATTATACTCCCATCCTTTTTCCAGGAGCTGCCTCAGTGTAAAGAGTTGGTCTATTGTTGACCTGTTTTTCCTAAATCCGGCTTGGTATTCTCCCAGGAGGCTCTCTGCATATGGGGTTAGTCTACATAGTTGGATGTTTGATAAAACTTTATAAGCGGTGTTTATCAGTGAGATTCCTCTGTAGTTGGAGCATTTTGATTTGTCCCCTTTTTTGTGGATTGGCACTATGATGCTTTCTTTCCATCTTGTAGGTATTTTTTCTTTTCCTCATATAAGAGTTATTAGTTGGTGAATTTGGCGATGTAGTGCCTCTCCCCCATATTTTAGAAATTCTGCCGGTATCTCGTCCGAGCCTTGGAGTTCCTCAGTTTATTTATTGCCTTTTGGGTTTCCTCGAAAGAAGGTTCTTTGACTGTTAGGTCCACTGTCATGTATGTTTCTTATTTGTGCCGTTATTCCTGTTTTGCGTTTAAAAGATCTTTAAAATATCCTTTCCAAATTTCAATTTGTTCTTTGTTATTGAGTATCATGTGGCCTTGATTGTTTTTCAGTATTGGTATGGATTTGGGCTTAAATCCTCTCTTCTTCAAAGAAGTTCCTCTGTAGAACTCTCTAGAGCCCGGTTTGGGACGATCTCTTTCCATTGTTTGATACTTCTGTCGTTCATATCTTCTTTTCTTCGCTCTTATTAGTTTTCTTGTTTCTTTCCGACAGTTTGCATATTTCTCTCAACTTTCATTTGTTTGTTGATGTATCATTCTCCTCCTTACTGTTTGCCTTTTCCTAGCTGTTTTTGGCATTCTTCGTCGAACCATGTTTTTGCGCTCTTTCTTTTCATCATCATCATCATTGGCACGAAAACCCGGGCTGAGTCTTGGCATCCTCTAGTATTTTTCTCCACCGGTCTCGGTGTCTGGCGCCTGTTCTCCAGTTTGGCACCTTAATTGCTCGTGCATCTTGGTCTATCCCGTCGTTCCATCTAAGTCTGGGTCTTCCCTGCTTTCTCCGCCCTGCTGGTTTGCTTGTATATTTTTTTTTAATGGTCTTTTTTTCATCTGCGTTTATAACGTGTCCAGCCCATTGCAGTCTACTCACTTTAATTTTTGTTATGATGTCGCTCTTTCTTTTGCTTTTCCCAAAGACATTTTTGGCGGTCTTTGTTATAATTTCCCTCAACATCATGCCCACTGAAAACTCGACCCCAGAACGGAAAGCATAGGATAGAGTCATCAGCCACCGGAACAAAACAAGCAGGCGAGAACTAAATATCATTAAAAACTAAAAATTCCCCAACCCGATTGGTCACCTTGGGGAATCAGACCGCCACCCTCCACTTAATAACAAAAAGACAACAACATAGTAAAAACCTTGAAAGTATGTACTTATAATGTAAGATCACTAGCATCTATACAGGCAAGGATAGGGATTTGCGGAAAAAAGCTGGAGGGGGCCTTTACCCAAAAAGTTTAAAGCCCTCCATATTTCAAAAGGTCCAAGGTTTTTAAAGGTCCATATTTCAATAAAAGAAGACTAATCATACTAACAATATACAATAAGCAGATTTACTAATACACTACTAACAACATTTGAATTGGAACTTTTGAACTTTTTTTTCTTTGAAATTATGGAATAAATGGCTTTTTAATTTTTTTATTTTATATTTCGATGTTTTTCTCTCATATAATTTAAACGTAAATTATCAATAAATAAATAAATACCATTAAGCAATTTTGATGTTATTCAACAAGTTTTGTTTATCTTTTTAAATGAATTTCTCGAATTTATCACGTAATGTTTTTGATGCTTCAATTTCGTTTGGTAAATAGCTGATAAAAGCAACGCTCTGACCTTCGCGTTGAATATAAAATTAGATTCTTAAAAAAATACAAAAAGAAATGTCATATATAATAACAAAAACTTGCATTATTGAAGGATCTGTTGTGGAAAATTTTTCGTATTTTGTAAATATATTTACGGAATTTGACGATAAGTGTTGTGATAAAGCGAACAATAGAATTATCTCTCCAATAAGTTTTTTTATTTTTCAGTTAAAGCAAACTTTTTCTGAAGTATATCTGTTTCGTAATAGTGGATACATATAAAAATACGTTTAATAATAGATTGATTGTGTTTGCTGAGCAAATATTGTTCTTGTATAAACGATGGAAAAGTTTTGTTTTGAGTAATTCTGAATTGCAGGAAAACTAATAGAAATTAAAGCGAAATATAGATTGAATATATAAATACTAGCTGATGCCGCTACTTTGTAAGCGTAGAATAAACAGGTGTTGTCATTAAAAATAGGGCTTCACACGAGAACGATATTTTTCTCGTCTCGTCTCGTAAAATCGAGACGAGAACGAGAAGAGACCGCATGTGGTCTAACTCTCGCGAGAGGGAGAACGGATGTGACCTCGTTCTCGCGAGACACGTCTCGTTTCTGATCCCGGTCATACTTCTTCTCCAATGCTTGATTCTAATACGGACAGCCGTAATATTTTCTTGCATAAATTTGAACTGCGGGCTCGGGCAAGTTACATTTCATTATATAACCATTAAAAGTGTAGATTTTGTAATATCAAATAGATGGCGTAGACACTTTCAAATTATCTTCGTTTTTATTATTAATTTTAAATCGTCAGCAAAATAGAAGGTTTATATAAACAGACATTTACGGTGTGTTATCGCTACATTTTCATGTGGATGGAACAATGCGAAATTAGAAGATATTAATAGAAACAAAATAGAAAATTTATGTAAAGAGACAGTGATTAGCTTACAATAAAATGAATGATAACCTCGTTTTGGACTATCTTAGCAATAAGTTCTAGCACGAACGATATTTGGCGAGATTAGACAAAACGAGACAAACGGTGACGGGAGCGTGAAGAGACAAACGGCTACGAGAGCGAGAGCGAGACGAGACTAACGGTTACGAGAGCGAGAGCGAGACGAGACTAACGGTTACGAGAGCGAGAGCGAGACGAGACTCACGGTTTCTAGAGCGAGAGCGAGATTGAGACGAGAGTAATTTTTTACACAACAAACGAGAGCGAGACGAGATTTTTTAAACTCTCGCCTTATCTCCTCTCGTGTGAAGCCCTAATTAAAAACTACATCGCCATTTTTGTTCTTCTAAATTAGTGCAGAACCTCTTTATACACAACGTTTTTAGTATCGATTCTCGGTGCAAGTATTACCAAACTGCTCGCAGAACTCACTCTGGAACAGGCCACATAGAAATGTCTGTGTTAGAAAGACGGTCTTCCCTTCAACTGTCTTCTCTTAGGTCTATACCGGCCACTTTCAGTGACTGCCCTTGGTGTTTATTTATGGTCATTGCAAAACAAACTTGGAGAGGAAACTGCAAAACTGCAACCTTTTGAAGTTAAATGGATATTCTGAGGGTATTAGAGGTATAAATACAGTTTCCCCTTAAGCACATCCACTGATTACAGTAGCCTCAATAATGATTCGATGAAGAACTTTTATCTGCAGTCTGTTGCCATTGTATAACTTCGGAGGTTTAAGGTTTCTTAAAAGCATAACTAGTGCGAAAATTTTAACAATAACATTATGCAATGATAGATCAGCTGGAGTTAGGGTATTTAGAAATTCTACTGGAAAGTTTAAAGTTCAAAGACTTTTCTATCTTCAACATATTACTCTTCCCTCTACGTCTCTTTTTTTTAACGGGACGTAGCAAGCACCGTGCGTTAACTTATCAAGTGGCTCTCTGAACTTCCCAAGCATCTTCCGCCTCACGCATGACGTAGAGATGTCGTTCTATTGTGTCTGCCTTACATTGTCCATCCATATCTAGTGATTAAGTTTCTAGTTTATTTCAACTTGATTTCTGTTCCACTCATCCTGTTCTTATTGGTCATTTTGTTCGCAAATAATGGTGAAACCATACTAATTATAGATACAATCATACAAAGTTATTGAAGCGAAATATAGCATGAATATATACAACCTGTTCGTAACTCTATAATATTATTCGTATTAAGACAAACCTCATGTTGAAACAACTACTTCCTCGCTAATATCACAGAGGATATTGAATTAAACAACAGAGATTTGCATGTTATTACTAGTAATAGTCCATTTTCATGGCACTAACTGAACTAGGCAAATTACATTGTTTTTAAGATATTTTTTTTGTATTTAAATTAAGTGAATAGCCATCTGCAGACTCGTTTCGAGATCTATCTGCCATTAGTGCAGCTTTGCTTTTTTGAATTATAAATTGGAATACACTTACATTAGCTTTCGGCAGTCATGCAAGAGGTGTTCATCTTGCATGACTGCCGATTCAACAGAGACTCACTAAGAAGTGATTTTTCGAATTTCAACTCCTAAGGCGGTAAACGGGGGTAACAAAGTTTATGTGGGAGACAAAAACAAATCTTATTAACTATAAGATAATATTAAGATTATAATCTTATAATCCTAAAGCCTATTAACTTGAAATTTGGTTTGAATACTTAAGGTGGATAGACAAGGATAGATAAGTAGACAAGTAGAGACAAATCTTATGTTAAAGCAACGACATTACTACAATATATACAAGACAGGACTAGACAAGTAAGACAAGATGGACCAGCTTAGATAAACAAGAGATACAAAAATTGAGACACTCACTAATATATAATTATTATTTTATAGGTTTGTCTAAAGGTGAGACTATGATTGCAAGTTGCCATCCAAGCGATTTAGCTTCCCATAAGGCTTTCAAGGTATTAATTACGTTATTCTGTAAAGTTTTTTTAAACATATATATTTATATATATATATATATATATATATATATATATATATATATATATATTATAAATATTCTTATTTTTTATGTTGAAGGATTTAGGTGCAGAATCGATTTTCGAAAACGTGCCGGTCGTGCAGAACTCTGAAGTTGTGATAATCTCTGTTAAGCCTCAAGTTGTGCCTACGGCTTTGGGAGATATCAAGAACGCTTCGGGCATTAAGGCTGATAAACTGTTTTTGTCGATCGCCATGGGCATTACAATCAATCAACTCGAGCAGGTGCAAAAATATTGTCTTATATAATTCAATGTACATTTAAATATTTTTTCGGATAAAAAAAAAGGATTTGCATAAAATGTATTAAGAAATACTGATGACGTTAAGTAAAAGTAAGATAATTTAATTTGCGTAAATTTCTGGAAAATAAAAAAACTTTAAATCGATTTGAGTGAATTATAGAGAAGAATTGTCCATGTAAATGTTAGAAAACATGAACTATTTTAATTAATTCAATTGTTATTTTGAGATATTGTTAAGTTTTATTGATATTTTTCTCGTGATTTTGTAAAAATTAATACACTCATCTATAGATTTACACGGTACTTAATTTACACGGTTTCGCTTTTACGTTTTTTTGATGTTATATAAGTCAAGAATCGCAAACATCACAGCAATATGCTTTATGTTACCGTTCTAATGTAATTAAGGTAAGAAAGAAAACGTCTAAATTCTAATAACAGGCCAAAAAGGCCTTCCTTTCCAGACATTTATCTACCGTGTAAATCTATCGATAAGGGTACTATGCAATAACTGGCAATAACTTCGAGCAAATTTTTTTTTAAATGCTTAGAATGTTAAGTAGATAAGTTAGCCTAGGATGTCTTACGTTGGTTAGGTTAGTTAGCCATAACATCTAGCAATAAAACATTTACCGTCTAAATCTACCGAATAAATGTATGGATGAGTGTCTATGCAATAACTGGCAATAACTTCCAGCAATATTTTTTTAAATGCTTAGAATGTTAAGGTTGGTTAGGTTAGTTAGCCATAGTATCGAGCAATAAAAGTTTTGCGTGTAATTTTTATTTCAAAAGGCTATAACTTCCTTATTGATAAATGATTTTTCAAAATGTTCTTCACAGTTGTATTACATAGTAAACCATCTCATAAAATATGCAAACAAAATTTTTCGAGATTTCCTTCGAGATTCGAGATTTTCTTTTCAAAACTTTTAGGTCAAGTAAATAGGTTTTTCTCCATTCCCTTGTAGGAAATGAAGGATGATGTAAGTTAAGATTTATTGAAATTTTCCGGTCTTGCGATAAACAGTGACCGGCGAGCGAAATTGATTTGTAAAAGAAAACGACAGAAGTAGCTGTTAGAATGTAACTTCTACGATTCTTGCAAAAGCTTTCACACTTGTCTAGGTACATCCACTAGTATGTTTGAAAGAAAATTTCTGAAAAGTTAAAATTTCCAGCAATTTATCGGTTCTTTGTAGAGCAGCAACATTTTAAGTTTGGGCATTATTCATTTGCTTTGTGGAATATGGTTGTAAAGGTTGATTCACCAGTGATATTTGAAAGAAAAATTGAGATTATATATCCTTATATATATATATATATATATATATATATATATATATATATATATATATATATATATATATATATATATATATATAATCTTTTAAATCTCATGAATACCCTTTCGGGTGTCGAGATTATAGCCTTCTTATTTATACGATATTGTTTATTATATTTTTCCATTCTTTTCTGCTTTTCGCTGTTCTTTCTGCTTCCTGCCAGCTGATGTTGTTGTTACTTAATATTTCTAATACGTTGTTCGCCCATGTTTTTTGTGGTCTTCCTCTAGTCTTCTTTATTGTTGTTCTTGCCTTCCAAATTCTTTTTGTTTGGCTGTCATCTGGAATTCTTCGGAGGTGTCCGAACCAAGCCAACGGTTTTTTGTCTATAGTAGTTTGTATGCTTTCTATTTGCAATCTAGTTCTAATATGTTCATTTCTTATTCTATCTACTCTTGTAACCCCTTCTACTCTTCTCAAGTATCTCATTTCCGCTGCTTGTATTCTGCTTTTTATTCTTTGGTTCGTAGTCCATGTTTCACTTCCATATAGTAGTATTGGTCTGTTTATTGTTTTGTACAGTGTCATTTTCGTTTCTTTCCTTATTTGTTTATTGTTTAGTAACAATGTACAACTCATCGATAATAAATAAATTGAGAGAGTAAACATGTTTAAATATATGGGCACTACGTTGAACAATAAATGGGATAACGATGAAGAGGTTAAAATTCGTGTGGCTTTGCCACAAACATTTGCTAAATTCCATACCTACCTCCTTATTTTATTCATAGCATAGTAGCTTTTGGTTGCTGCCGATATTCTGTTGTTAATTTCGTGTTCTAAGTTTCCTTTGTTATTTAATGTGTGTCCTAGATATGTGAATGTTTCTACCTGTTCAATGTCTCTGCCATTTATTTTTATCTACTACTTCTTCCTTCGCTATCACAATTATTTTTGTCTTGACTTCGTTTATAGTCATATTATGATTATTTAATTCTTCATTCCACAGGTTGATGTTGTATTGCAGCTTTTCTTCATTGTCAGCTAATAATGCAAGGTCGTCTGCAAATGCGCACTCAGATATTGTTATTCTTCTTAGGTTGTGGTGACCTATTTCCATTTTCTTGGTTTTATCCTTGATTTTCTTCATGATATTGTCTAGGAAAATTATAAATAATAGTGGGCTTAATGTTCCTCCTTGTCTTAGTCCCTGTGTGGTAATGAATTCGCCTGATATTTCGTTTCTTGTTCTTATATAGTTGGATGTGTTGTGGTATATACTTTGTATAGCCTCAATTAGATGTTTCTTAATCTCTCTTTTCTGTACTATTTCCCACATCTTGTTCCGCGGTACTCTATCAAAAGCTTTTTCCAGGTCTAAAAATGCTACCTGTAGTTTCCTCCCTTGCTTTAGAATGCTATCTGTAATTTTTCTTATTGTGAAGATATGGTCTTGGGTTGAGTGTCCTCTTCTAAATCCATTTTGTGAATTCTCCATTGTTGCCTCTGTTGCTGTTCTTAATTTGTTGTCTATTATTGCTTCATAGATTTTAGCTGTTGTGCATAGCAATGATATCCCCCTATAGTTACTGCAGATTCTATTATCTCCCTTCTTGTGAATGGGAAAAATCACAGCCTTTTCCCAGTCTTTTGGTATTTGTCTCTTTTCCCATATTATATTTAAAATTATTAACAATATTTGCTCTCCTTCGTTGTCCATATATTTTAATTGTTCTGATCTTATTCCATCGTGTCCTGGTGCTTTACCGTTTCTTAATTTCTTGAGTGCTGTCTTCATTTCTTCTTCCGTAATATTTTCCCTATCTTCTGTTCTTGTGCTACCAATTTCCGTATTTACCTCTTCTCTGTTTCCCTTGTTGTTTTCAGTTTCTTCTAATAGTTCCTAAATGCTCTTTCCACCTTTCCATTAAATCTTTTTCTTCCTTTATTATGTTTCCTTTTTTATCAAAGAGCTGCTTAAGTTTTACTTGTTTTCCTTTCTTACATTTTTTTAGTGTTCTGTAGAGTAATTTTTGATTTTCCTTGAAGTTTCCTTCCAGAGTATTTCCAAACTCTTCTCATGACCTGTGCTTTGCTCTTTTTATTTCTTCTTTTGTTATTTTTCTTTGTCTTTTGTAGTCTTCAAAATCTTCCTCATTTTTGGAGTTGAGATATTTTTTCCATTTTAGTTTCTTTTTCTGAACTTCTTCTTTTATTTTATAGTTCCACCAATGTGAGAAAATTTAGATTATATTACTTCTTAATTAACTGAATTATTGAAAATTATAAGTTGAGTCGAGCATTCTAAACTCCTAGAGATACTACAGAGAAAAAACATCGATAGTAAAGACATAAGAATAATATCTAATCCCTATTGACACCAAACAGCGCGAGTCAAGGTTGGAAAAGATCTGAGTGAGGAGGTAAAGATACGTCGAGGAGTTGTGTATTACCTCTCATATTCAATATGTACAGTGAACGATTGTTTGAAGAAACGCTCAGAAGAAACGATATTAACAGAAGCAAGACCAAACTGATGATAGTAGGCCGACTTCCTCATAACAATGTACAACTCATCGATAATAGATAAATTGAGAGAGTAAACATGTTTAAATATATGGGCACTACTTTGAACAATAAATGGGATAACGATGAAGAGGTTAAAATTCGTGTGGCTTATACCTGAAAAACATTTGCTAAATTCCATACCTACCTCCTACGACAGGATGTGCCCCTACGTCTCCGCCTACTATGGCCAATATTCAGAAACCTGGACATTAAAGACCAAATCCCTTAATAGAATCGAAACTATAGAATTGTGGATGCTGAGAAGATTACTAAGGATTTCCTGGGTAGACCACATACCAAACGAGTAGGTTTTACAAAAAGCAAATACGCATCGACATCTAGTGGATATTGTATAGCAAAGAAAAACATCGTGCTTGGGTCATATCTTGCGAGGTCCCAGATATAGTCTGCTGAAAACTATACTTATGGGAAAAATTGAAGGTAAAAGAGGACCGGGACGAAGGCAACACTCATGGCTCCGCAATATTCGGAACTGGTATTTAAAAGATATTTAAAAGAGCCGAAGAAGGCACATTTAATATTACCCAATGAATACATGAACGCCAACACGCTAGACAGCGTATGGCACCACAAGAAGAAGATCCTTCTATAAATATCTTGGCACATGGATATGATAAATCAAGTGTCGAATTGAAGCAGCTCGCCACACTTTATAAAATGAATAAAATACTCTGCAGTCGGGATATAACATTGTAACTGAGAATGCTAAGAACCTATATATTCCCCATTGTATTGCATGTAATGGAGGAACACTTGAACATTCAAATCAGAAAACATCAAGAATATAGAGACATTTTAAATGTGGTGTTGAGAAATAACAGGATGTTGCGAATACCATGAATCGATAAGGTTTCGAACGAGGTAATGCTACGCCGAAAGAATAAAACAAATAAAGAAATTAGTAACGCCATGAAAAGGCGAAAATTAGAATATCTAGGACATTTTCTGAGAGGAGATAGGTACAACATCCTTCAGCTGATTATTCACGGGAAAATCAAGAGGAAAATGATCGGCAGAAAAAGAGTCTCTTGGTTGCGTAACTTAAGTGAGTGGTTTGGTTGCACGTCCGCAGAACTCTTCAGACAGGACATCGACAAAGTCCGGATTGTGGTGATGGTTTTCTCCGTCGTCTCCGTTCTTGGTCATCTCCGATAGGGCCGAAATTTCAAGAAGAAGAAGATACGTTGAGACAAGAGCGTGGTGTCCACTGTGCTGTGGAATATCCTATACAACGGAGTCCTTAGACTTGAATTGCCGGAGGTAGTGGACATTGTGACTTTTGCCCACAACCTGGCTCTAGTAGTGAATGGGAAAACAGAAATTGGATAGAAAGAAAAAGACTAAACGTGTCAAAGTAAAGACAGAGGCTGTGCTCCTAACAGGACTCAGATTGGTTCCATTATTTTTCTTATAAAGATGGAAAAGATAATTCAGAAAGATCTAATAAATAACTGGGTGTAACGATAGATAACTGCATATCATTCAACTTAAAACTAAAGCACTTAAAACCACTGCAGCACTAGAAAAACTAATGCCTAACGTTGGAAGCCCTAAAAGCACCAAGTGCAGGCTCCTATGCTCGGTGGTACATTCCACTTTGCTCTACTCAGCCCCGGTATGGACGAGTGTCATTACTACACCTTTGGATTATTTTGTTTAAAATTCGACTGTCTGAAGTGTGCTTTTTAAAATAATCGCTGTACAGTTATAATTTGAAATTTTTGAAAAAAACTTTTTGAGAAATGTTTTTGAGGGTTTTGTTTGCATATTTTATGGATTATTATTCAGCAGTTATGTGAAGAAAAATTTGTATCGAAAAGAAAGTTATCACCGGTTACTATTTTTGCATTAATATTTTTGTGATCAACTTTTTAGTTCCTTCCAAGCGTTTCTAGAGTAATAAGAGTGATGCCAAATACGCCAGCTTTAGTTAGAAGTGGAGCATCTGTGTTTGTATGTGGCCAAAAGGCCACTGCACAAGACGCTGAGATTACAAAGAAATTGCTTCAGTCAATTGGCACTTGTGAAGAAGTCACTGAGAATTTATTGGATCCTATTACTGCTTTAAGTGGATCTGGGCCTGCATATGTAAGTTCTAAATTAATTTAAATTTAATTAAAACATAAATTTATTATACATTTTTTCTATTTTGCGTCTGTAATGGACTCATAACAGCACAAATGGCATAAAAGGGCTCAAAATAGAAAAAATAGTATTAAAAACTCGTTCATAAGGCGTTTTTCGCACTTATGAATGCTACGCTTCTCACTACGCTCGTCGTTTTCTAAACATGGACGCGTGCTGCAAAACCGCGCTTACTGAACTCGTTCTTTAATATACTATTCTGCAACTAAACTGAGGAGTTGTAGTGAAAATTGAGTGCCAAAAAATCCATTTTATTTTTTTTTTACGAAATGTGAGGTAAAAGCCCAGTAACCCAAAACTAAGCTATGTTCAAATGCATTGGAAAAAAGTTGAAAAAAGTGGAAGATGTAAGGCGTTAAGTGTCGACTAACATAAAACTAAAAAAAATGATTTAACACGGTTTTCAATTCATCTCCTCAACAGACCTTTTTACGGTTAGCTAGGCGCATGCGCATCGGCCAAGTTTTCCAGGCGGGAATATGAAAGTTTCGGGCACATATTTAGTTATACGTCAAAAAGTTCGGGTACTTTTTGACGTATAACATGGTGGAAATTGACACATGCGCAAAAAAAATTTCAACTATGAAAAGGTGTATTGTGTCCATTCTAATGAATATTGTACATATCGTATTGTATTGTAGATTGATAATTTTTGAAAAACCCCTTTGTTTCGGAGATACAGGGTGAACAAAATTTGCGAGAACCATATTCGAAATTTGTTGAAATCATTAATGCAATTAAAAGTATGGCGTACGTCAATGAGTTTATCAAGTACAAAAAATTGTTGACAATAACTTGGAACGGCTGTTTGACGCGTGTTTAATAGCAATAGTGCTCTTCCATGCATACGAACGCCGAGATGTCTAGCATGCATGTGATGTATGGACTTGCTGATGGCAATTCATTACAAGCTATTACATTAAACGGTTTCCTAGCCGTAATATCTCCGACTGAAATATCTTCCAAAACATTTATCGACGTCTTCGTGAAACAGGTTAAGGGCAATTTGTTCATTTGTCAACATTCATCGTGTTCAGGCATTACAACCTGCTGATTATCGTCCACGAATTGCGTTATGTCAGTGACTTTTGCAAACATTAGTTCTAATCCCTCAATTCCTGACAAATATTCTTTTCACCGATGAAGCCAATTTCTCAAATGCAATAAGGAATTTTCAGAACAACCATGAAGGCCGTGCTGCAGGGGGATACTCTAAGTCCCACCCCTTTCATTCTATTTGTTGATGACCTCCCAGAGAAACTTAAGGGGGAATTACTCTTTAAAAAATTCGAAAATTCATTTCTTTTGCATTTTATTATAGTCTGGGGTCCTGAGGGTGTGTCTCGAAAATATTAATTTGAAATTCGTAGAACTCCCATAGTTACAGAAGCTTAGGCTGCGGCGCGTTGAGGCGCGGCACTTTTAACGTCGACCGTTATACCTCGACCGGTTGTCTATTGTTTACCCGGTATACCGGCTTGGGGGATTTTCTCCTTTATGGTCCCCCCTTGCAGTCCAAGACCCAAGGACGAATGATCAGTATACTGTTGATTTTTGAACGAAATAGAAGTGCGTATTCTAAAAATGGATCGAAAAACAAACGAGATGCTCACATAATGCACGTAAGTCGATACAAAAAAAAGACCATTTCGAGGAAATCGACACACTTTCGAAGCTGATACTGAGTATACTAGTACGTCAGCGAAAAAATTTAAAGATGCTGGGGACGACCACTTTGTCATTGAAAAAAAAAAGAATGCGTAGGCCATGTGGAAAAACGTATGGGGACGAGATTCCGTAATGCGAAGAAAAAGAACAAGAACATCGGCGGGAAAGGATCTGGAAAATTGACAGATAAAGTCATCAACGAACTCACTACATATTACGGCTTAGCAATACGCAGAAATGCAGATTCAGTACCAGAGATGAGAAAAGCTATATAGGCCACATTTGGCCACAAACAATCGACCGATAGTGATTCACACCATGAAGGCTGCCCCGAAGGCCCCGAGAGCTGGTGCACATGGCGTCGAGCAGAAGCTGCAGGAACGTTGGACAGTTTCGCACATAATCCACCGCTGAGCGATGCAGTTTTAGAAGTCATCAGAGCCATTTATGAGGACTTGACATCGAATGATTTATTGTAGTGATGTCTCGGAGCCTTCACACAGAACAACAACGAAAGATTGAACTCGACCATATGGATGTTTGCCCCGAAACATTTGCACTGTGGCAACGCACCGTAGACATTGCTAATTATTTAGCCGTCGTCATTTTCAACGAAGGATTCAGGTCAATCCTAAAAATCATGGATGTGTTAGGAATCAAAATCGGCCCCAACGCAAAACAATACGCAGAGTGCAGAGACAACGAGCGTATAGAACGGTCCAACATACGGGCGTCTGCCGCTAAAGAGGCGCGGACCGCCAGAAGAGAAGCGAGTGAGGCTCAACATGATTTTTTCGAAGCTGAGGAAGGTGGTCCTATGGCCCCGGTACAGCTGATTAAGGGTAAGTTACTCAAATCAGTTGTTATCCACCGTAAGTTCAGCCGTATCAATGCTAAATGTATGGCAAGCTATGAACGCGTTTTTCTCGGAACGACATTTTTCAAGACAGGCGCACGTTTTTCTCAAAAACTATTGAACCGATTGACTTGCGGTTTGGCATACATATTGAAGGAACCTTCAGTTATGGTTGGAACTAGGATGATTTTGATGGCTTGTATAATTGCACTTTCAATCTGAGATTTTGGTTGAAAATTTTTCGGAAAAATTGAACTTTGATTTTTAAACAACTGCCGTTTCCATAAAAGTATGTGTACTTGTTTAGTTCTTTTTTTTATTCAGACGATTAGCATCGCCGCAACATGTGCGCCCGATTGGACGAGCATGTCACGCCGCTATATACATAACAGCGCATAACTTGTATACATTTCCATTAAGTAATTCAATAAAATTTGTATTGTTAGTTTAAACATGACAAAATCTGTAGGTTTGACACTGTAGGTTTGATAGATTTTGGTAGGTTTGATAGAATTAATTCCTAAAAATTACTCTCAAAACACGCTTCTGGAGAGTAATTCCCCTTTAAACTGGGAACGAAGGACCTCAATATACTCATGTATGCCGACGACCTTCTGTGCTACAGCAAATATAGATCATATCAGAACTGCCCTAAACAACCTGGCTGGATACTGTGAACAACGCAAACTAATAGTCAATCGAGAGAAGACAAAGATAATGAAATTTAGAAGGGGTGGCCGGAGACGACATCTTCAAATTCGCCGACGAGGAGGAAATTCAGCCTCTCTGATCACGTCAAAACCAGGGGCATGCAGGCCAAAAGGGCGATAAATAGCCTCAAAAACATCTGGAGTATATGTCTATATACACTGCCGAGCATAAAATTAGGGTCACTCCGTAATTTGAAGTTATTTTAAATTTGTTTAGTTTTTTACATGTTTTTTCGGTTGTAACAGTTTACTAACTGATTGCTTGAATAAAACAAAAGGTTTTTCTTTTTCAAAGTTCATTGAAAGTAATGAAAATGAACAATTTTAATTTTGTTTGCTAAGTAATGAAAATGAACAAATTTACTTTGATATGTTTTTGTTGAAACAAAAGAAAGTTTAAGGACAGCATAGCATTTTTTTTTGTGGTGTCGTCTGTCTGTTGTAAATTGTTTAGAAGACGGCCGCGGTCAGCGCGAAACTGCGAGAAACGTTGGTGTAAGTCTCTCGAGTGTGCAAAGAGTATGGCGGCGGTTCGAAGAGGCAGGTCTGCTCACTCGAGGACCTTGTTCAGGCCGAGGCGAAACCCCAACAGCTAAGGATGAACGCTTTCTCGTTTCTAGTGCTTTGAGAACCGTACGGTCACGGCAGTTTCCCTTCGAAATCATCTGCAAGAAGTGAGAAATGTAAACATAAGTGAGTGGCAAGTTAGGAGACGACTTTATGCTGCTGGATTATCTTCTCGAACTAGAGCTACTGGACCGCCGCTTTCCCGTGCACACCGGATTGCGAGGTTGAATTTTGCACGAGAACACTTGACTTGGGCAATAGCGGATTGGAGACGCGTATTGTTTTTTGATGAATCGAAATTCTGTCTTACGGGCTCAGATAGACATGTAAGAGTGTGGTGACGACAAGTCGAGAGAAATGCTCAAGCGTGTAATGCCGAGCGACTACCATTTGGCGGAGGATCAGTTATGGCATAGGGAGGCATATCTTTTGACAGTCGCACGGAGATAGTCTTTATGGAGAATGGGACGTTGACTGCGCATAGGTATCTGACAGAGTTTCTAGAAGACCATGTTTTACCATTTATGGTTATTCTTGAAGACGACGCAACATTTATGCACGATAACACACGGCCCCATACTGCTCGGATAGTTACTGAGTATCTTGACGAGTGTGAAATCACGCGATTTCTTTGGGCAGCTCGCAGTTCAGATTTAAATCCAATTGACCATATTTGGTATGAGATGGGAAAACTTTTACAGAGACATGTGCCGGCCTCTAGAATTTCTAGAGAGCTTCGCGACATACTGGTGCAAGAATGGAACAATCTTCCGCAGAACGTGATCCAAAATCTAATATAGAGCATGTCACGTCGTTTGGAAGCTGTTGTCACTGCCAAAGGAGGGAATACTCACTACTGAAGTCCATAAACTTTCTTTTGTTTCAACAAAAGCATATCAATGTAAAGTTGTTCATTTTCATTACTTAGCATATCAAATTAAAATTGTTCATTTTCATTACTTTCAATAAACTTTGAACAACAAAAACCTTTTGTTTTATTCAAGCAATCAATTAGTAAACTGTTCCAACCGAAAAAACACGTAAAAAACTAAAATTTTCTAAAATAACTTGAAATTATGGGGTGACCCTAATTTTATGCTCGGCAGTGTATATATATATATATATATATATATATATATATATATATATATATATAACAGCTGGTATTTCTACCAAGATTTCTGATAAGATGTATCACTACTAAGAAGAACACAAAAGAACTGTCCGAGCTTCTGCAGGATGTACCATTGGTGAAAAGAATTGCAATGTGGTTTATGCACGATGGTGCACCACCATATTTCAGTTCGGCTGCTCGCGATGTTTTAACAGCAACATACGGAGATCTCTGGGTTTGTTGGGGTAGGCCACACGCCTAGCCTGCTCGATCCCCAGACTTAAACCCCCTGGATTATTTCTTATGGGGCCATCTGAAGTCATTCATTTACGCTAATCCAGTGGAGAATTTGGACGAATTGCGAAATCGGATAATTGCTGGGTGTAACTCAATTAGAAACAACCCTCCTGTGTTTGAAAGAGTTCGGCACTTAACGAAAAGAAGATTGAATGCTTCTATCCAGGCTGGAGGAAGTCATTTCAAACATTTATTTTAGATTGAGCAAATTTACATGTACTTTTTGATAATAAAATGTTGTTACTGTCGCAAATTTTGATCACCCTGTATCTTCGAAACAAAAAGTTTTTGCAGAAATCATTATACGACGAAATATTTTTAAAATAGGCCAAGCAATAATAATCCCTTTAATTTTTGCTGCATGTTTACCTAACACCCTGTATTAGGAGATATTGTAGATATATTAGGATAGAGATATTGAAGATATATTAACACGAATTTAAATTGTCTTGTGTAATAAATTATAATATTACGTAAATCTATGTCTTTCTTACTTTTCTCTTTTTATACATTTTTTGTTAGATTTATGTCCTTATTGAAGCTTTAGCTGACGGTGGAGTAAAGATGGGTCTTCCGAGAGATTTAGCTTACAGATTAGCATCACAAACAGTCCTTGGTGCAGGGCAAATGGTGCGAGACACCAATGTTCATCCAGGAGTACTAAAGGATGATGTAACTTCTCCCGCTGGTAGCACCGCGGCAGGTTTACATTTCCTCGAACAAAAAGGTATTTCGAAGTGGTGTTATTGATTTTGTTGCTGATGTGTTTTTTGTGCAGGTTTTC
Source organism: Phosphuga atrata (assembly GCA_944588485.1). Classification (NCBI taxonomy): domain Eukaryota; kingdom Metazoa; phylum Arthropoda; class Insecta; order Coleoptera; family Silphidae; genus Phosphuga; species Phosphuga atrata. Next base: position 49,889,269 of record OX155896.1, on the reverse strand, counting down.
GATCTGCTTTAATTGGGGCCATCGAAACGGCCACGAAGAGATGTCGCGAGGTTTCGCAGGCCGATGTCACAAAATAAGAGTTTCTTTTTAAATTGTAATTTATTTTGTTAAGTAATAGGTCGAATTTAATTTAGATTTTTTATTAATATATTTGCTTTTATTTTTTTCCTGACACATTCCTAGATAATTGACAGATTATTTTAAAGAAAATAAGTTGAAATATGGAAATATAAAAATATTTGCTTTGTTTTTGTTCACATATCTAGATAATGGACAGATCATATTACGGAAAATAATTGTTGCTTGCAACAATTAAAAAGAAATATATTATAATCGTTAATAAGTAATATAATTTAAGAATCAATTCCGATTTTTATTTGCTTTTTTACATTTTTTTCGCCTAGCGTACAAAAAAAATCTATTGAGATAAGGTCGAGGTACGGTTGAGATTATTTTTTTTTCAGTGTCCGCTTAGCTGCAGATAGCAAACATCGTGCAGTTTGTAAACAGTGCGCTTGGTGATTAATTACTCACGTGAAATGTTACTTTTAATTAATAATGTGTGAAGTTCTCTTAAAACGAGTGTCTGAAGGCTAACGAGGGTCAACTCCATCTACAAGTAACAGGTATTGTTTATTTATTTTCAAGATAATTAACACTATTTTACCGAAAAAAGAAACGTAATTTAGAAATAAAATAACGAAGTTTAGGTAAGTTTAACCAACGGGAAAAAAGCAGAGAAGAACACAACATTAAATAGAAAATAACAAAGATTAGAACATTTTTTTATCGTCCGACGATCTATTATAGAAAGCTCAATTCCAAATAATTTTTCAATAAAAGATATTTGAGATTTGCTATAAGAGAGCTATATGTATATATATATATATATATATATATATATATATATATATATATATGTATATATATATATATATATAGATATACATAAACATATAGATATACATATACATATACATATACATATATATATATATATATATATATATATATATATATATATATATATATATATATATGTTACCGTGAAAGAAAATTTGGGGAATGTCGACTTTCACCGGTGAATTTCAACATTCACATAGTCTCTTGGTGTATGTCCGAAATATTTGCTAAATACCCTTATTACTGACTTACACCGGTCAATATCGACATTCATCATGCACTAATGGTGAATGTTGAACATGTCGGAGATTTATATTTTCTTCTCCGTAATTCAGTCGCTATAAAACGTCACATGAGTGACGTAGCCTTTTCGCCGCACTTTCTGAGAGGAATGACCTATAATTTAAAACCCACAGACTTTCACCGGTGAATTTCAATATTCACATAGTCTCTTGGTGTATGTCCTAAATATTTGCCAAATACCCTTATTTCTGACTTACACCGTTGAATATCGACATTCGACATATCGGTGAATTTTGAACATGTCGGAGTTTTATATTTGCTTCTCGTAATTCAGTCGCTATAACACGTCACGAGGGTGAAGTAGCTTTTTCGCCGCTCTTTCTCAGAGGAATAACCAATAATTTAAAACCCACAGTACATTCTAAATGAGAAACGAAAATAATTGTAATAAAAAAATTACTTAATTATGTGAAGGGTTCTCTTGTGAATATTCTTATTTATTGCAACATAAGACTGATAAAGCTGATTGACTCCCAGCAGAACAAAGGATTTGGCGGGAGAGAGCCAGTCGCCTCTCTGTCGGCATCTCCATTTTGGACCTCCACCAGAGCGTATCTGTGATTGTCGACATACACCGGTGAGGGTCCGAATGTACAACAAAATAATGAAATATTCGATCCTTCACCGACATATGGTATGTGTTGACATTCACCGGTGAAAGTCCAATTTCGGTCATTCACGGTAACGGTATAATAATATTTAAAATAGCTGGTTGACTGAACCATTATCGCACGGCTGAAACTACTGCAGCTAGAAACGTGAAATTTGGACAGTAGTTTTTTTTTGTGACCTAGAGACTCACTACGAAGCGATTTTGCGAATTGCAACCCCTAAGAGGGTGAACAGGGGTAACAAAGTATATGGCAGACAAATACAAATCTTCACCTATTTTCTTGAAATTTGGCACGAATACTTATCAATGAAAATAAATAAACACATATTCCAGCATTTGCCAAATTTCATCCCTTAAGTGTATAAATATAAAATAAGGGATGAATTGTTTATCAATGAACTTCTAAACGGCTGGACCGATTTTGATGAAATGTTTGGTGTGCGTTTTAGTGGATCCCTGAATGGTTTAGTTTCAGAATTGGATCGGGTGGTTAGGTTAGGTTAGGTATGCCGGGTTCTGCTTTATCGATTTTTCTGATTTTTTCTTGTGTGCGTTTGAGTGGGACCCTAGATGGTTTAAATTAATAATTGGATAACCTAACCACCGGGGGTTAGGTTAGGTTAAGAGAATGTATGCCGGGTACTGCTGGAACGATTCGGCACCTATTAATTTGAAATTTAGTACGAATACTTTTCAATGAAAATAAATAAATACGTATTTCAGCATTTGACAAATTTCATCCAATAGGTGTGTAAAATAGGGAATAAACTATCAATGAACTCCTTAACGGCCAGACCGATTTTGATGATTTTTTGTTGTGCATTTGAGTGGGTCCCTTTTTTGCATTGTGCATTTGAGTGGATGGTTTAGATCAGTGGTTCTCATACTTTTTTTTGCCGCGGAACCCTTTCGAGCTAAAAAATCTCGCGACACCCTTGCCGGGCTAGAAAAATTTCGCAGCACAGCTTAGGATAACTGTGCTGCAAAATTTTTCTACCTGTGTAGCTGTGCTGCTAAATTTTCAAACCCGGCTTGAAAGCTTAAAAAAATTAAAAAAAAACCAATACAAATGTAATGCTGAATTGTCTATAATGGGATGAATGAAATAGTTTGGAAGATTCTTTAAGTTTATCTAAGTTTGATTAATTCACTACCTACTTTAATGCCTGTACCTCTTTTTAATGCAAGCGTATGTTGAGAATGCAACATTGAGAGAAGTGGCGGTTTCATTTAGTTTTTCAAAGATGTCGGAAAGGTATCCTAATTTTAGCAGCCATTAGTGAATTGTTGGATAAAGGCTCTTCTGTAAATATTAGTACAGATGTTAGTACTAGTGCATCTTTTAGTTCAAATAGTCTGGCTAAAAAAAGAGGTGGAAGTTCTCCATACCCAGATCTTCGGCGGTAAGTTTTAAAGGACGTGCTTGAAGCGGGCGGCTCTTAGCATGATTAATTATCTTCACAGCACCTTCCAATACGACTTTTAAATCTTGCGGCATCCTTCTAGTTGCCAGAGAATGTCGATGGATGACACAGTAGTTGTTGGTGGCATTGTCTACCACTTGCTTCATTCTAGAAACGGCCCCCTTTACTTTTCCAACCATTGCAGCCGCTCCATCGCTGCAAATATCAAGACACTTGCTCCATTTCAAATTATTTTTCTGTATATATTTGTCGATAACTTTGAAAATGTATTCGCCAGTGGTGTAAGTTTCAAGCAATTCACTCATCAAAAGTTCTTCTTCTATTTGCATTTCGAATGGATACCTTACAAACACAAGAAAAAAACGAACAAGTCCGCAATATCGGTACATCAAGCTGTAAACTAAAATTAATACAAATTTTCAACCTTCTTTTAAGCTCGTTCTCCACAGACTGAAATTGTGTAAAATTTGCTTGAATATATGCTATTTGACAACTGCACAATCTTCTTGGCCATATCTGAAGAAACTTAAATGATAGGTTTTATGAATAAACCGCTAGGAAATTGTTAATGCAAGCACAGTAAGTAGTCCAGTACATTTACAAGTACAGCAAGTTTCAAAACAAATAATGAAAAACTGAAATTCAAATTCCAAATAATTTTAATAAAGACGTTTCTATATAAAATTATTATTTTAATTTAGTGAGATCCTTGCACTTGATGCTTGCTGCACAGAGATTTTATGTGAGGTTCCAATTTGGTTAGTTTCAGTGTCAAGTCTCCCCGTTGTCTTATATGCAGACGATTTTTTTTTTACCAGTAAATCATTTACAGCACTACATCCACATTCAGCTAAATATGAAGATGGAAACGGTAACAATAGTTTTCTTGCACATTTGGTTGAGTTTGGGTATTTGATTTCTGTTTCCTCACAAAGCTATGCCATCGCTCCTTTTATATTAAAGAAAGTTTTAACTGACTCATCATTTGGCATTTCTGCGAGTTCTTCTTGATACTGCATATTTGATATATCAGACAAATCCGCTAACATTGGCTGCATCATCCATGTTGGAAAATCAATTTGTTTTAATTAGGAAAATCTTTCTTTTAAATCAGCCGATAGTATGTGCAGATAATCGACAATAACAGTATAGCGGTATCATTTACTGCTGACTCAAATAGCTAAGCACTTGGCTCTTGAGTCAGACAGCTGGGGTTCAAATCCCACACAGAACCAAAAGCAGCAAAAATTAAAACTAATGGCTGCAACCCATCAGACTCAATTCCTCAAATGCGGCTGGGGCAACCGTGTGGTCGCAACTGCCTAACACCTCTGGAAATTTGTCGTTCGGATTCGACGTTAAACCGCTAGGTCCCCATATCCAAATCTTAGTGCCGAGGTTGGATATGTGGCAGAGAAGAGTGCCGGTGCCCAGCAGTGGGACATAAAGGCTGATGTGTGGAAGAAATTTTATATCTAGCCTCAAGAATATGATTATGAGTTGAAGTATGAGCAGTAAATAGAGACTCTATTGTTGCTCTCTTTTCAATTTTTTGAATGAGTTTGAAAGTATTGAGTTTGAAAGTAATTAAAATCTAAATTAATACGAGCACTATGTTTCACCTTCAAATGCACCTCAAGACGACCATTGATTCATTGATTCGTTGGTCAAGCATTGCTAATAAATACAAAATAAAATACAAAAAGCAAACCGTTCATCGTGGACAAGGGGTATGAACCCAAATTAAATTTGGGTATGAACCCAAAACTGCGCTGTTTAGCGATATTTTAAAGCGTCCTGTGGTCCCCACGGAACCTGAAGTCTGTCGCTGGAAGGTTAACTTGGCAAGGCCAAACACCCAGTTAATATCTTGTTGATATCAAACGAATTTATAATATTTATTAGCCGAAATTATTTAAGAATTTGCTTTTTTCTTTCAATTTTGGCACCGAAATCTAGCATTGCATTTAAATGGCCCGGAGCAAAAGGGTCGTCTTCACTCGTGTCCAGTCCATTTTCGAATTGTCCCCCTTAACAGTCAAATTGCCCCCCTGTGGGGCGTGGGCCTCACGTTGTGAAACACCGGGTTACACCGTCTTCATAAAATTCTTTTAGATCGTAGAGTGCTTGTTCTGTTAGTACATTTTTTAATTTTTCAAGCACATCAACAAAGCAATCAAGGTAAGTGAACGTTAATTCAAATAGAATAGATTTGTAGATAAGTAAGACTATAATACATCACTGTTTGTCATATTTATTAGACAAACAATCAAAATAAAACCTGTAAATATTATTACATAGGGTTTCTATTCTGGAAATATAATCATTGTCAGAAGTCTCTATGAAAATATTTATAAAATTTATTTAGGGTTTAAAATCTCCCGTGAAGTTTATTTTAAGGATTCTGTAAAAATTTACATTGAAAGATATTTTATGACATTTTTTTGTGGACAGAGAATATGGAACGTTAGATAAATGCGTTTAGAACGTACATGTCAAAAACATTGTGATACATTAAAAGAATGCAAATGTAAATGTACAAACATAAATGTTTGCATAATTCAGTGCTCATGTCGTTTCCTTTTTTCGTCATAACTGTAACCTGACGGGATTTAAATTTCAAATTCTTTAATCTATTTATATGTTTAAATATATCTGGAACTATCACATATTTCAACGAATTATGCAACCGCGATCGATACCTTTGATAAAATATTATCCGGCGAAATAATTTATTTTAATTTATTTATTAAGTTATTCATACAAGTGAAACTGCTATTACTTATTATGTTCCGATTAAATTAAGACAAGAAAAAATTTTATGTTGAATTATAATTTTATTCATTCCTGAATTTTCTTGCCTGTTATAAAACTAGTCTTGATAACTAAAAATAACGTATATATTAATTCAATAATAATTTCAATTAAAACATATAAGTATTAGATTTTCAAGACTAAACATACAAAACTAGCCACAGAAAAAGATAGAACTAGTAAAAATAGACTATAGAGCTGATTGAAAAATGAAGGCTTATATATATATATATATATATATATATATATATATATATATATATATATATATATATATATATATATAAAGTCCTGCATGCCTAGTATTATCTGGCCAGTCTATAATAAATAAGTCTTAGTAAGCGAAATACCAGGTGGGCCATTGAAAACGAAACAGAGGATAGTTCAAGATGTATTCTCAAAAAACGCTCGGATACGTCAACTTTGTTTGTGAGGGGGACACCTTTTAAAAGAAAATTTGTAGCCAAATCACTTTACCCCTTCGGGCTGAGACCACAACCCCTAAAATTTTAAATGGCACGGTAGGGTAAGTTACACCTAATTTGAAAGCCCGTTTAGCCCAGAAACTGCCTTTTGAATTGTCGTGTTTCAAAATAAACATTGGTTGTGCAAAAATGGTTTATTCTATTGCGGAGAGAGTTGAAATGATCGCGTTGTTTTTAAAAGATGGTAAGAACCGCAATCTTACGGCAGACTTATCTAATCAAGAGCATCCCGATAAACACGTATGCTGAAAATACGTGTTGGAGTTGGTCTCGAAATTTCAAGAAACAGGTTCAAGTAGCCAATAAAAAACGGGACCCTCAACGTGAACTCCCGGTGAGAAATGAGGCTACTGTCGTTGGAGTTTTGGGACAAGTTGCTGCAGACCCAACTCTGAGTATGAAGAAATTGGCCACCATAACTAACATCCGTAGAACAATTATTCGTCTAATCCTAAAATAACATAAATTTCATCCATATAAAATTCATTTAGTACATGAACTGATTGATGATGATTTCGATAGCCGACAGGAGTTTTGCGAAGTGATGACTGAAAAAATAGGTGCTGATGCGAATTTTCTTTTTAACATATATTTTTCTAACGAGTGTACATTTTTTCCTAAACTCGACTGTAAATCGCCATGAAACCAAGGATTTTCCACGAAGTCCATACCCAAAATCCGCTAAAACTAAAGGTCTAGGCCGGTATTTTGGTCCCATTTTTCTTGATGGTAATTTGACGGGTGAATGTTACCTGGAAGTGTAGGAAGATGTTGTCCACCCATTGCTTGTTGATGTCGTTGAAAATGATGATCGTACTTAGAAGATTATTCCACCACCTTATACGCAGGCTGTTCGGGAGTTTCTGGACAGAGTTTTCCCGGGACAAAGGGTTGAACGAAGAGGTGCTCTGGAATAGTTTAAACCTGATTTACCTGGAACCTGATTTAAGTCCTCTGGACTTTTTCTTGCGGGGTCATCTAAAGAGTAGAATTTATGCAACAGAACCAGAGTCGCTGCAAGAGTTAGTTGAATTACCCCACAGATCCACCAAAATGTAAGAGAACGTTTCGAGTGAAATAATTCGAGTATTTTTGTATAGAAGTTGATGGCCCACAATTTGATCATTTGTTAAACTAATAAAGATCTTTTCTGGCGTTGAATTTTGTTTTTTTCTTCTTCACTTTTGCAGTTTTTGTAAGGGCAGATTGAACAATTGTACTTCCTTTCAACGTCGTAAACGAAGAACGCGTTCATAACTTGAAATTAAATATTCTCGACAACAAATCGACAAATTTGGAAAATGGTAACCGTTTAGTATTCTACGCAAAAAGGGCTTTCAAACGAGGTATAACTTTCCCCACCGTGCTATTTAAAATTTTAGGGATTGTGGTTCCAGCGCGATTGGGTTAAGTGATTTGACAAATTTTCTTGTAAAAGGTGTCCCTGTCACAAACAACGTTGACGATCCTCTGTTTCGTTTTCAATGGCCCACCTGGTATTTCGCTTACTAAGACTTATTTATTATAGACTGGCCAGAAAATACTAGGCATGCAGGACTAATCTAGAAAAGTGTAGATCGACGTAGTTTTCATTTAATTTAAATAGATCGCTGCATATTCAGTTGTCTATAATATTTTTAATAAACAGACTTTTGAAAATTCGTAGCATATTTTAACGGAATTGGAAAATGTGGATTAAAAAAATTAATTATAAGAATAAATAAAGTAGAAATTTGTAAAGAAGATTTGGGAATATAAAATCTGATTAATTTGGAAATGTGCAAAATCTTATAATTGCCAATACAATTATTAATACAGCCAGTTGCTAATCTGGAATCTAAATTAATATTTTGGTTTATCTAAATCTAGTTTTTTAATCCTAACTTGTCGAATAATGTTACTAAAATATGGGCTCTTATGAAGTAGAAACATTGATGAATAACTGTACTAAATCTCAAGTATCTTGTAAACTGGTTAATATATTTAAGTCTAAATAAACAACGTAGTATTTTAAATCATTTACTCCTGTCTAAGTTTACTCTCTTAACGATAATTTCGTAACTAGTCGACTAATTCTGATGTAATCCGATATTTAACCAGTAAAAACTTTGTGACTCAGAAAGTTTTGCGAATATGACTTCATGACAGACATATCATTCGTTATTTCTTGCTGCTATTGTGCTAGCCTGTGCGACTACTCTTTTTATATATTGATACTGGGACATCTTGAACCCTCCATTGTACTGATGCTGTGCTAGAATACATTGTCTTCGATCTGCGAGGTATGATTTTAAGACATATTCCACTTACTTTAGAAGCATTTTTGAATTTTCTAAACCAGGCATGGCCAACCTATGACCTATAACCCACACAAGTTTTTTAAGTGACCCACGCATTGTTTTTAATAAACCTTTAGAAAAGATCAATTAACATTATTATAACATATTTTTTAATTAAAGTTTCTCAACTACAAAGGTATGAATTTTAAATATATTGATATGGAATTTCTTCTAAAATTATTGTATTTGGAATATGTTATTAGTTGTTAACCTATAATGTGGGTGGGACTAAAAAAAAGAAAAACAAACGATACAAATCCCAGACCACACCAAACATAAGACTTGTGTGTAATTTGTAACGAAAAAGTTGGATAACTAATTAGATGAGAGTAATGATGTAAATGGTTTTGCATGCTATAAATCAGGAAATAGTATGAAAGAAAAGATATTCAAACTAATACCGTTGAAAGGGAACGAAAGACTCTGAATGAAAAAACAAACAATAGTTTTGGCGAATTTTGTTATGTAGAATGGTTAAATGATTTAATAGTCTTCTGCAACATCACAAGGCAAATGGTTTTAATGAATTTTTGAAAATAGTAAAATATTTATAGCGTAGCATGATATCATTATTTATTATCACTAAAAATTTGGAAATGAAAATCATGAAATATTTTCTTCAAATACAAAAACGTTTTCAAAACATAATAATTTTTGAAAATACCCATGGAATTCAAGAAAATATCATTAAAAAATATTGAATGATTATGCAGGAAGTAAGCTAAGTTTCTGAGGAAATTGAATCATTTATAATATCACAAGAGACATAATCTGCGAAAAAGTAAGAAATTATTTGCAAATAAAGAACAACAGATTTCTAATTAAAAAACACAGCTATTTGACATTTTCTTTACTTCTTGCTCATTTAAAGACTGAACATGGTGTCACCTGGTACGATGATTCATGGTATAATCTCATTGATATAATTTTTTGACTTCGACCTTTACTTTTTGCTCTTCACTAGCAAAAGTAGAAGTTAAAAAAGAAAAAGGAAATTTAAGATTTGTAGAGTCTTTGAAAGTGAGAACAGAAAAAATAGTTTTTAACAAACCTCCCTCCTCTTTTCCAAGTGATGCCACTGACCTGGTGACCCACGAGCTAGTAAGAAAAATATATTGAACAAAAGTTGACCGACTACTCTAAAAGGTTCACCATCCCTGTCTAAACTATCGAATGCTTTGGAAAAGTCCAAGAATATCCCAGCTACATTCTGACCAGATTTCAAGGATTTGACAATTTCTTCAACGAACTGAAATATAGCCCTTGTTGTAGATCTACCTTTCGTAAAGCCGTTTTGTGCTGTTGTTAATATACATATATATATATATATATATATATATATATATATATATATATATATATATATATATATATATATATATTGTTGTTCCAGGAAAATTGTGATTCTAATATAAATTACTTTTTCCATTATTCTCGATATATTTAGGACGATAATTTTCAATTATATTCTTCTTACCGTTTTTATGTATGGTTAATATAAATGCGTCTTTCAGTGCGCGGGGGAAATTTTGTTATCAAAAAACATAGATAATGGTCGTGCTAAAACGGGAGCACTATATTTGAATAGTGTAAGAGGGATATCATCTGGACCTACAGATTTCGTGTTTTTTAAATTCGATATGATCTCTATCACTTCGGCTTCATTTGTCGGCCTAAGAAAAAGTGTGTTTTGTGTGGATTTTAATTTATAATTTTGGTAGTTTTGGTTGTCAAACTTAAATGAATCACAGACATTGATCAGAAATTTTTTTAAATTATTAAGAATTTGTAAAACCATCCTATGTTATAAATAATCATACAAACTTAAAACAATCGGAACACAGCCTGAATATATAAATATATTCAACCTTTGCAGAGCTCTATAACAATTACTGAGTTTTTTAGGACTACCAAAACATATTCCATGCGAAATTTGTCAGTTATTTATTACAGATAGGATTTGTTTTGGTAGTCCTAAAAAGACTCAGTAATTGTTATAGTGCTCCGGAAAGGTTGAATATATTTATATATTCAGGCTGTGTTCCGATTGTTATAAATTTGTAAATTATTAAGAGTTTCTGAGTCATTCTAATTGTTATTTTCAGAAATATCTTTAAGTTTAAGTCGCATTGGATTGTGTAACTTGCTTAACAACTTTGCTGAACATACTGCCATAGTTTGGTTTGTGGAATTAGAAATTTAGTTAGAATTGCATGCCTTTTTTCTTGGTTAATACCGGAATAAGTCTAATAAGAATTTCGAAAGAAATGAAACAGTTGAAAACATACTCGTTCACCCCAAAAAATTATTACCAATTTTACTAAACATTGAAATAATATTCAATTTGAATCTCAATCAAATTAAATTCTAAATCAACTTTTTTAGGACTGCACAAAATGCACAGTAAATGTCTCTTCGTCCACTGCATTGTCATACATTTCTCTTTTAATTTTGCTCTTTTGTTTAATTTCATCTGAAATACACATTTTTTTGTTATTTTCATCCTTTTGTTTATGTTTCTTCTTTGAACAGAATAAATTACATGTGTAGCTGAACTTTTTGAAGAATATCGTACACGCTGTATTAACAACAGTGATATTTGTTAGCTTGTTACATACGTCTGCTTGCATAAGAGCTTCTTTTATGAGTTTCAACTTGTCTTTATTAGTTGCTCGATATCCTGTAAGTTAAAGTTTATGTAAACTAGCAAGATATTCAAGTCCAAATCAACAAATTATTATTTTAGATAATTTAGTCCTGTCGAAGTTTACACTTTTAACGATAATTTCGTTACTAGTCTACTAATTCTGATGCAACTCGATGTTTAAATACTGAAAACCTCAAAGTTTTCAGTATTTAAACATCGAGTATAAGATTAATATTTTACAAAAAAAAGAAATAAGTTAACAAATTCCTAATTAACCCAATTTTGGATTATCTAAATAAAGTTTCTTAATCCTAACTTTGGAACTAGTCAACTAACTTTACTAAAGTTTTACGTTTATATAGTAGAAATATTGAGGAATAAGTGTAATAAATTTCAAGTTTTTATCTTAAAATATTCAAGTCTAAATGAATAAATTAGTATTTAGAATAATTAAACCCTGTCTAAATCTACTTTCTTAATAATTATGGAACTAGTCGACTGATTCTGATATTTAACTAGTCAAAGCTTTAAGGCACTAAATTTCAAGATTATACTTTGTGAACTGTCTAAGCTATTTAAATGTAAATAAAGAAATTATTTATTCAAACGATTTTGCCTAGATATTTGCTCATAATTAGTTGACAGATTTAAATGAAATTTGGTACTTTAGTGATGTAACCATTGAGGAATAACTTAATTTTTAAGTTTGTATCTAGTAAACTAGCTAAGATGTCTTAAACTAAATAAACAAATTTGTATTATTATTATTAGCGTTTGGACCCCATGGGACCCACGCAAAGCAAACTTGAGTTCATTTTCTGATGTTTCTTCTATTTTACCACACTTCCGCATTGTTACTCCGTGTATCCTCTTCCTTTCTTCTGTCCACTTTGTCCCGGTCTTCTTGGGCTTCTCATTCTCTGACATCACTTCCCATTTGTTAACCTTTTGTCCGTATGTCTTTATATTTTCTATTTCTGTAATGTTTATTTGTGCTTCTTCCAGACCTTTTCTTATTTGGACTATCCATGGAGTTGTCGTCTTGACTCCCTGTATGTATATGAGGACTCGCTTGGCGATCCTGATTTCGGTAGTCTGTGAATGTGTGCATAAAATTTGAGTCTCCTTTTCCTGATGTCTGAAGCTAGGTTGGATATTTTTTCTGTTGTTATCCTGGAGTATAGCCTGTATCCTTCTTCTGTTTGTTTTGGGCCTACAATTTTTCTAACTTTTTCTACAACGCGTTTCACTCGCATACAGTGCTTTTAGTTTCACTACAGCGTTGTAGTGTTTAACTATTGTGTGTAGTGACAGGCATTGTTTGTTGTAGATGTCTCGTGTTTTGAAAAAAGGCCCTCATCATTTTCTGTTGTCTAGTTTTTTGCGCTATATTTTCTCCTCCTGTAGGTTCTAAAATTTCTCCAATGTATTTGAAATAGGATACCCTTTTGATTTCGCTGTATTTCGTATTCTAATTCTGTATGTTGATTTTTGTGCAAATGAATTCTGTTTTTGTGAAAAAGATTTGCAGTTCAACTTTTTCTGCGCATTCTTTGAGGACTTGATAAACAAATTAATAATTGGAACAATTCTATCTTGTTTTTAGTCGCAACTTAGTCGAAACTAGTTAGTATTTTAGTCATAACTGAAATTAGTCGACAAGTTTTGATAAAATTTGTTATTTTAGTTATGCAAACATACAGGAATAAGTGTAATTATGAGAATTTCGAAAGAAATGAAGTGAAACAGTTGAAAACAAACTAGTTCACCCCATAAAATTATTGCCGATTTTACTAAACATTAAAATAATAATGTTGAATCTCAATCAAATTAATAAACTCAAAGAAATAATTATAATTGAAATATCAATAGTTATTTGAGTATCTTAAGTTTTGGGATTAATCTTCTTTTGTAGGATATCACAATATTTTTCATATATAGATTAATCATAACTTGAGAAGTAGGCGACTAATTTTACTAAAGTTTGGTGTTTATATTGTAGAAACATTGAGGAATAAACTTAAAGTTAGAATTGGTAAAACCATACTTCTTTATAGATAATCATATAAACTTAATAAAGTCGGAACACCGCCTGAATATAAAAATATATTCAACCTTTCCGGAGCTCTAATGTACTCTAAAATACTAATGAGTCTTTTTTTTTATAGAGCTCCGAAAAGGTTGAATATATTTATATATTCAGGCTGTGTTCCGATTTTATTAAGTTTATATGACTATCTATAAAGTAGTATGGTTTCACCAATTCTAAATTTATCATTTAAATCAATAACCAGCTAAGTTCATGTCTCTCACGAAACATCAAATTGAAATATCTAACCTTAATCATCCACATAAGTTTCAAGTAAGTAGTTTACAAATTGTGGTTCATAAAATCAAAACTGTACTGATGAGAGATAAATCTCGAAACGCGTCTACAGATGGCTATCCACTTAAGGTATCGGAAATACATGATCTTAAAACACAATGTTATTTTTCTGTTTTTTTTTTGAGTGCCACGAAGGTGGACTGAAAGCTATAAAATAACTGACAAATTTCACATGAGATTTGTTTTTGGTAGTCCTAAAAAGACTCATAGAGCTCCGGAAAGGTTGAATATATTTAAATATACAGGCTGTGTTCCGACTTTATTAAGTTTATATGATTATCTATAATGTAGTATGGTTTTAACAATTCTAAATTGAGGAATAAGTATACTAAATTTCAAGTTTTTGTCTTGTAAGCCTAAATTAAGAATTTATTACTTCAGACGATTTTGCCTTGTGTAAGTCTAGATTTTTAGTCATAACTTAATTAGTCGACTAATTTAGATGAAATTTGGTATTCTAGTGATATACACTATGAGTGTAAGAGTATGAGTGTATTAAATTTCAAATTAGTATTCAGTAAAGTAGCTCAGATATTTAAAGCTAAATAAACAAATTATTAGGATCTAATCTTCATTTATAACAAATTTTATAAGAAACGATTTTTGTTATAACGATTGATTCTAATAAAAGAGTATATTTGCAATAACAAGCGACGTCGTAGATTTACATACGCAACAATGTCTTTGCAAGATCTTTTTATTTATTTGGCCTTTATATTATTTGATATTTGTAGATATGGTTACTATAATTCCATCAATACGCATATCCTTAACAATAACAAGTTTTACTAACAATCTAGTCTCCAATTCCATATTTAACGATTTTAGATTTAATTTTTTGTTAAAGGAAAATCAATAATTCGGCTTAAAACTTTCCTCACAATATATTAAATCTATGCAAACGTGTTCCAAGGATTCATGTTGCAACTAAATTATTTATAAAAGAAACAGCTTGTTAGATTTTCCTGTTATTTTGCAGGAAAGATTTGTAATACGAATCTATAAGAAATATATATATATATATATATATATATATATATATATATATATATATATATATATATATATATATAACAATTTATATTTTTACTATAACACTTTTAATTTTCTTTTCTAATTTGTCATAAATAAGTTTTACCTTCAGACCTATGTTTTATTTATTAATTAATTGAATATGATTACTGGATTATCGGACAAAAAGAATAATAGAAACAAAAAAGCTAACGGAAAATATAATTTGCTTTGTTCCAAGTGACTCACGATCTGAAATGGTGCGGAAAATTCAATTTTTGTTGCAACCGGAACGAACATGCACAATGCCAACAAAAAGTTTTTTACCATTTCAATATTTTTTATTTACTTAATTTAATGACAGACCATTACTTATCATATTTGATGTGCACATATAGAGCTTGCCTGTAATAAAAATATTTGCAGCAAGTCTTTGATTTCAATAGTTTTCTTTTTGAGATCTTTGACGAAAAAAAATTGATTTGATGTTTATTCACGCTAATTCGATCTTCTTCTTCTCTCGGTGCCTATCCGGTTCAGATGTTGGCGATCATGATGGCTATTCTCGTCTTGTTGGTGGTAACGCTGAACAGTTCTGCTGAAGTCATATTAAACTAGCACCTAAGATTGTCAGACCAAGATATTCATCTTCTTTCAGGACCTTTTTTGCTGTTGATTTCCCCTTGAAGTATTTTTTGGAGAAGGTCGTATCTCTTTGTATTTCACATGATATGTATTTCAACTTTCGGCATTTCACTATCTTGGTCAATTTAGATGTTGTCTTCATTCTTCGCGTTACTTCTATGTTTGTGACTCTCTGGATTCAAGATATTCTCAAGATTCGTCTATAAAGCCACAATTCAAAGGCCTCCAGCTTCATCTCTATACTCTAGACGGACTCCAGAGGAAAATCGGACTGAAAGTTAAGTCTGGATAATATATTGTGCTGGCTAGGAGCGAAGATAGAAATAGGCGGAAGGCAGTTTGAAGTGGTGAATTCCTTTAAGTATCTGGGATCTATAATAAACAGCAAAAACGAAATATCCGAAGAAGTTTCAACCCGCATACAACTTGGGAATACATGGTCAACGGCACATTGTATAGTATACACCAGGGGTGGCGCCTTAAACCTTTTTCTTTTCCTTTTTTAAAACCTTTTTCCGACCGCGTGCCATTTTTTATTGAATCTTCACATTTAAAAATGCTGACGTGCCACGTAACTTTTATCTATAATCAGTTACCGTATTATCCAGAATATAACACGTCTTATATTTTACACCTTTGATGTTGCACAAAAGTGGACCGAGAAACTTTTGTATTAGAAAAGTAGAAGGTTTTAATTTGGAAGGCACGCGTGAGAAATAGTTCGCGTGAAAATACAATTTTCCTCCGTGTCAGCTATGACACGCGTGCCATAACTTCGCCACCACTGGTCTAGACAGTCAAGAATTTTCGAAATCTGTTTATGTTAAGGGGTGTTTTTATGGGTGTAGACCAGTGGTGCCAAACCTATGGCACGCGTGTCATAGCTGGCACTTAGGAAAATTGTATTGGCACGCTAACTATTTCTCACGCTTACCTTCTAAACAAAAACCTTAACAGGCAGATAAGAACAGACAGATTTAGACTGTCCAAACAAATCTAATAATTCTCACCAGTCTAGACTAATTAACAAATAACAGACTTAGTCTGAATTAGACAAAATCGTTTTGTTTAAAAATCATAGACGCATAAACAGATTTCGAAAATTCTTGACTGTCTAGATCAGTGGTGGCGAAGCTATGGCACGCGTGTTATAGCTGACACGGAGGAAAATTGTATTGACACGCGAACTATTTCTCACGCTTGCCTTCTAAACTAAAACCTTAACAGACAGATAAGAACATTAGGTACAAATAAAATACAAACAAACGGACAGATTTCCAAACAAAACGATTTTATCTAATTCAGACTAAGTCTGTTATTTGTTAATTAATTCAGACAGGTGAGAATTATTAGATTTGTTTGGACAGTCTAAATCTGTCTGTTCTTACCTGTCTGTTAAGGTTTTAGTTTAGAAGGCACGCGTGATAAATAGATCGCGTGGCAATACAATTTTCCTCCGTGTCAGCTATGACATGCGTGCCATAGCTTCGCCACCACTGGTCTAGACAGTTTAGAATTTTAGAAATATGTTTATGCATCTGTGATTTATAAACAAAGCGAGTATGTCTAATTCAGACTAAGTCTGTTATTTGTTTATTAATCTAGACTGGAGAGAATTATTAGATTTGTTTGGACAGTCTAAATCTATCTGTTCTTATCTGTCTGTTAAGGTTTTAGTTTAGAAGGTACGCGTGAGAAATAGTTAGCATGCCAATACAATTTTTATACGTGCCAGTTATGACACGCGTGCCATAGGTTCGCCACCACTGGTCTACACCCATAAAAACACCCCTTAGCAGCTGCTCATAAAAAGCCATTTATTTCATAATTTTAAAGAGAAAAAAGTTCAAAAGTTCCTATTTAAATATTGTTAGTAGTGTATTTTTTACACTAATTTTTAGTAAATCTGCCTATTGTATATTGTTAGTATGATTAGTCTTTTTTTATAGAAAAATTCTTTTAGTCTTTTTTTTGCCGGCTATGTTTGTTTTTTACTTTGTCTATTTTCCTGAGCTTCAACATGCTCCTTTCCATAGCAGTTTGGGTACATTTAATTATTTGTGACTTTATTGGTATAAACCCAAGTCTGGCAACCGTAAAGTAAGCATGGTAAGAGACTTTAGTTCCCTTTTAAAATTCCTCTCAGTAACCATTTTTTTTTCCACATTATGTTGCTTCTTCGTGTTACTTCTTCCTCAGTGTTGAACTTATTGAATAATAACTGCTTTCCCAGGAAGTTATATAAATAGCTAAGAATATACAGGAAATTAATTAGACCAGTGGTGACATATGGCAGCAAGATTTGGATCTACAAATGCACTACGCAGTACTACGTAAGATTTTTGGCCCAGTAGAAAGGAAGACCATGCAGACCATGGGTGGAGGATCTTAATAAACCATGAGCTACGTCAGATTTTCAATGATCCAGATTTGGTAGCGACAATTATATGCGATAGATTGGGATATACAGGTCACATAAACAGAATGGAGGACACTAGGCATCCTAAACGGAACTGTAAGTTACTGTAGTATAAGCAGGCCGCGTGCAGACCTGAACAGACAGAAGGGTGCTGAATAGCGTGAAGGAAGGCAAATTGGAAAGTAAATAGAACCCTCATTGAGTAGAATGGTAAAGCCCTTAACGGGCCGTGACTATTTTATACGAATTTCATATTATTTTTAAGAATTTTGCGATTTATGTTAGAATTACATAAATCAAAATGAATTTTGTGCCGGAGTTATTTTCGCATTGGGAGACAAGAAAAAACAAAAACAAAAAATATGTTTTCTACTTATTCAAGGTTGATTATTACCAAATTTACAGACTAAAAATCAATAAATAACAAGGTTTCTTATATAAAATTGAATTCTCTACAAGTTTTATTGGAGACATTTTTCAAAAATTTATTGGTAC
This sequence comes from Phosphuga atrata, assembly GCA_944588485.1. NCBI lineage: Eukaryota > Metazoa > Arthropoda > Insecta > Coleoptera > Silphidae > Phosphuga > Phosphuga atrata. Next base: position 49,870,785 of record OX155896.1, on the reverse strand, counting down.
CTACACTATATAAACTAATTAAAAAAAAATTCCATAGTTTCCCCAAATTAAGGAATAATTATTTTTGAAATTTATCAAATAATTTAACAATGGCTTATTATATAAGAAATGTTACAGTACAAAAACCATGATGATGACTGTCCTATAAGTAGGCCGTTTGTACAATTTGAGGCCAATACAAACGGTAATACATTCAATGTTTGTTAAGTCGGATTTGTTAGATATTAAATTTTAACAAACTATAAAATATTTATAACGATAATACAAATTTGAAACAACCATAAACCAAGTATATAAAAGATAAGAACTTTCGCGATGCCATACGACTTGCCATAATCTATTAGTAAAAAAACTCTCAAAATATGGTATAAGAGGAGTCGTATTGGAATTGATCACATCATTCAGATCAGACACAAAGTACCAAGCTCCCCAATACCCACGGATTTATATATTCTCCTCCGAGTACAATTAAGGCGGATATTCCACAAGGTAGCACAATGGGACCTGCACTTTTTGCTCTATTTGTAAATGATCTTCAAGCAACCCCTATCAACTCACCTCACAATAAGATAAATTATGCGGTCGACACATCCCTATTGATATTAAATAGTCGAATAAACGATGTTACAACTAATGAATAAAAGAGCTAGTGACTCGATGAAAGTGTGGTTTGAGACTAATAGACTTAGACTAAACAAAGAAATATAGATAATATAATGTAAAGATAATATAGAGAGGATAATTGAATGAGAGGGGAAAAGTACCGTATCTTGCAGAATACCATGCAATGCAAAACCCAAAGTAGAAGAGGTCCAGGAAGAAGACGCACGTCCTGGATGAAAAATCTGAGAGAGTGGAATGGTGTAAGTTCTACTAGCCTGTTTCGTGCCGCTGCTGATAAAATAAAAATCATTATGATGATCGCCGACGTCATCGGAGGACATGTCACGTAAAGAAAAGAAGAAACAAAGAAAAGACTCAAATATCAATCTTCAAAACGAAGCGAAATATTTCACTATACCCTGGCGAAATGGCAATCGAGAACGCGGATGTACCAGTAACTAACTCACGTAGGACTTCACATAGACCAATCCCTGGACTGGGCTTCACATAACATCTACGTAGCAAAGAAACTCAACAAGGCAGTATTCGCTATGAGATGCCTGCAATGATATGTTGAGACCGACGTCCTGAGGATTGTGTATTTCGCCATCTTCCACAGCCTCCTTAGATTTGGAATCATGTTCTGGGGAAATGGTATACACCACAAGTGTATCTTCAAGATACAGAAATAAGCACTGTGAATACTCATAAATTTAAACTACAGTGAAACCTGCAGAGAACATTTCCGCAAGGCGAACATTTTAACAACCACAGTCACGTATATCTATGAGAACATTGTGTTCCTCACAAACACAAACACCTCTTCATAGATTTTGATAATCCCACTGAGCGACAAACAAGATTTAACAAAGTGCTTTATCAGCTACCTAAGCATTTTGACCGAAAAGAAATCCCCTGTATTGTAGCATGGAATTATTCAACACTCTGCCACGGGAAATCAAACAAATTGAAAACATAAAGAGTTTCAAGAAACTCCTATTCCAACTCCTAACTAACAAAGAACCATACGAAGTAGAAGAGTTCCTCTCGAAGGTGTAATATTATACAATTAATTTATATCTCCTATTACTACCTGCGACACATTTCATTTAGAATGAAGTAGTAGTATTATGCTTTGATTGGCATACATCATTACATATAGAGTTAAACATACAATTAATCCTTTCCAATACCGAGGTAAAATTAAGAGAGATAAGGAAAAGAAACAAAAAAACAAACACAAAAAATAATGCAACCAAAAATAGCAATTCCTCGCACTCTATTCGCTCTAAACAACAAACAAAATTCACGTCACGAACTATTTATCCCTTTTTAACTGCACCACCCTTTTCATCAAGGGCCAACCGGCCCTGTCTTCTCCCATGCATGCACCCCAGTCTTCCACCACCGGTCTCTCCTCACTGCTCCACTGACATCCTACACAGTTTTGTGCCCAATGTGCCCACATATCACCAGACAGCTTAAAGCGAGTGTGCAGTACCTCCTTCCTTTTCCTCTGACCCGCACCTGTGTCGTGTAGTCAATGCCTGCGGCAGCCTAGCTCCTTTGAGGTACAACCTTTACAACCCCTCCTTTGAGAAAGTCTTTGGAACACTTGTACGGTCCTGTATTCTAGGAGGAACTTATTCCCCTCGATCTTCCTCTGATGACACGCAGCTCCACCTCGGTTAACCTTTCACACACCAATTTTTTCACCTTCCTTCTATTCCCAAACATTCTCTCGATTTCCTAATATGCTACAGCTTTCATACAGCTGCTTTCTTTCGCTTCCCCATTTTGTTCCCTTATTTATACCCAAACCACATTCTTATAACTCTCAGCACTTCTTTTATAATCCTTTCATTACCTATTCCATACACTTTCCTTTCAAACTTAACTGCGAAAACACTTTCCGCATATTTGTTTCTTGCACCAGGATGTATGCCGGCGTATTTCTATCTAAATTGAGGACCATTTTTAAAAACTGTAGCTGGACTCTCTCAACTCCCTCTTCCTCTTTCACTCCCCACACTTTTGCTCCATAAAAATGGATACTTGTCACAAATGCCTTCCACACTACCATTTTTGCTGCAAAGTTATTGCTCAAGCACTCCTTCCATACATTCCCTAGCCCGTTAGCAGCCACCCACGCCTTTTTACAAATATATTTCACATGTTCTTTCGCGGACCCATCATGCCCAAACATAAAACCAAGGTATTTGAATCTGCTAACTTGCTCGATTGCGCTACTTCCTCAGTTAAATGATTCACTCTTTCTACCCGCTCGCTTACGAAACATCATCCATTTTGTCTTTTACACGTTCACTACCAATTGCCTCTTTTGAAAAAATCTTTTCGCCCGCTAGATCATTTCTGACATTTCTCCTTTTGATCTAGCCAAAATCACAACGTCGTCCGCATAACTCCAAACTCAAAACTTTCCGATTACTAATTACTACTCCTCCCGCTAGACCTTTGCTCAGCACACTCTCTAAATCTGCCGTGTACAGATTAAATAATATTGGACTCAGCGGACAGCCCTACCTTAGCCCCATTCGCACATCAAAACTTTCTGAAACTTCCTCTCCTACTTTCACACTGCACCGCGTATCCTGATAAAAATCCCTGATTCTCTCGATTAACTGCCGCGCAATTTCTTTCCGTCTGAAACATTCCCACATTATATCCCTCAACACATTGTCGTATGCTGCTTTCAGATCTATAAACAGAGCATAAAGTTTCCCTTGCTTCTTAACCAGCTCCTTTTCCACAATATACTTCAACGTAACCAAGTGAATTGTACATCCGGGATCAGGCCTTTATCTTCCTCTTTACACTAAAGCTTTTGCTCCAGCAGTTTCGCATAGATTTTATACGACGGTAGTTAGCTAGGTCTTCCCTATCTTCACCTTTATATATCGGAACAATCAAGCCTTCCTTCCAGTTCACCGGCATCCTTTAATTACCTTTATAAATATCGTTAAGTTCTTCGAACAGCTCTCGCTGGATGACTATCGGGGCGTACTTCTACGCTTCATTCGGGATACAATCCGAACCCACTGCCTTTTTTCTCGGCAGCCAACAGATTGAACCTTGTCACCAATTTGCATATTCATTATGCGATTTCTTGCCACCTCATTGACTACCACATAATCACGGCTCTCCTACCAGCATGAGTGCTCCAGTCGCCCTCAACACAACCGTCAATTACACTCCACTCCTTATCTTCATTCCATTCCAACCATTTTCTGCCTTCTTTGGTAACTAACTTATCCCTCGATTTTCTTGTTATCTTCGAACCCTCCGCACTTATATATCCTGTTTTCAGCTCGACTATCCTTACGTTCCAATCGCCTGCCAGTACAATCCTTTCCCCTGACACCTCGCTAGCTCTTCTATTGATTTCCTCCATAAATAGCTCCAAGTTTTGATTGCTCTACATTACGAACCATCCTAACACCTCCGCATTGATTTCCAAGGTCCGCTCTTGAATACCTTCGAATCCCTCTTGATATTCCACACCCGACTCGACAATATTTACTTGCACCCCTGTTAAGATTTCTTCTCTCGCTCTACCTTTCACCTGCTTCTTCAAGGCTCCTTGATACTTCCATCTGAATCCTCTTGGTAACTTAGTTTTCATTTCTGACCAGTCCTTTTTCTCCACCCACGTTTCTACCAAGCCAATTATGTAAAAACCCTTAAAGTAGTCGCATAAGTCGGACTTTCTCATTCCTTCTAACTTTTTTTGGAGTCCAGCTATATTCCATACCAATATTTTAAATTGTTCTAATCCCTCCCCCAAAACTCCACTCTGCCTCCTTCCACTCCCGGAAAATTTTTGTCTTATATTGAAAGTAGATATTCAATAATTCAAGTTCAAATTCCAATTAAATTATTTATTTAATTAATTAAGTAAGTATTGTAAGTAGATTTAATACATTACAAATACATTTTAAATTTTTTCTTTGGCTCAGGAGGAAAAGGTTTTTCAGTAGATGGGGGCGGGATGGTTCCCCATCTACTGAAAAACCCTTTTCTCTAATTTGGAATGTATTTGTAATGTATTAAATCTACTTACTATACTTACTTAAGTAATTAAATAAATAATTTAATTTGAATTTGAACTTGAATTATTGAATATCTACTTTCAATATAAAACAAAAATTTTCATTAATGTCGACTCGGTTTTATAAAGTTTTATTTGAGTTAAAATAAATAGACTAAAATTAATTTCGAAATAATACGTTTATTTAATTAAAATTTCTTGTGTTTCTGTGCAGTGTAATTTCACAAATCATAAAATATAATTGAGATGGAACTAACAAGTCTGGAGCTAAAGTAAACAGTGTAAACTTATAATAGATATAAGTTTGTGAACATTAAATATACAAGTTTGAACAAACAAAAACTATGTAGTCAAGATGTGAGTGGATGTTGATTATTTTATTATAATCATGTGTTATGCAGGCTGGGTCTAAAATCATGTTTTTATTATTTTTTTGTGTTTTTATTATTTTTCTAAGAAAGTTTTGATTTTTTGTTGGTTCGGTCTGCGGGATATTAGCATAGTGCTGATATAGGGGTCTATAAAATTTTATAATTTATACGAATTGTTTTATAAAAATTCTTAGAAAAATGTTGTTTGTATAAATATTATAATATAGCTTATGAAACTATTATAGGTATTACATGTTTCAATAATTAGTTGTTTTCATAAAATCCTTTTCCCAAACACAACCTATAATTACTATGGGGATTATATATGTACTCTTTAGTTTGAAGAATGAACAATTTAAAAGTGATAAAAATTTAAAAATAATCATGTGATTCCAAACGCGCCATAATTTGTTTGTGACGTCGTAAGGGTGAAACTTCATTCTAACATTCAAACATAAACATTCTTTATAAAATCGTCGTTTTAGGTTTTGTTTTGATTGTGTAGTGATTTTTTCGGCGCACTATTTAAAACCATTGGCTTCGATGTTTAACAATGTTCGACATTTCAGAACATTTTTTGAGGAGTTCTTTTTGTAGTACTCCTACACGATGGTACGAAACAAGCACGATAACTTTTAATATTTGACATATTTGACATGTCTACTATAACAACTGTATTAACAAAGTCATGCGCGGGTAGAAATTAACCTTCTTACGTCACAACGCGACCGGCCTGTTTTCGGTACCGAGTTTAAAAATATATTTTCAATTTGTTATAACTTCTTAATTACAACGAAAAAAAGGAAACAAAAAATGGTTTTGTTATAAAACATTAATATATGAGCTTTCGATTTATGATAAAAATAAAATTTATTCAAATACCCAATTGATCACATCATTCGTAACTAATAGGACACAAAGTACCAAGCTCCCCAATACCCACAGGATTGTGGAATATTAACATAGTGCTGATATAGGGGTCTATCAAATTTTATAATTACGATATTATTATACGAATTGTTTTATAAAATTTTTTAGAAAAATGTTATATGTAAAAATATTATATGTCTATCGTCCCTTCAGACGTGAGCTAAACATTTTTTGCCCAGAAGCGGGCGACGTCAATTGCGTTCGGCTTCGCTGCTATAAGGTCCCCTATGGTACATCTAGGAAGGCACAGCGGGCAAGTGTACATATGTTGCGTGGTTGGCAGTTCTCCATAATCGCAGAGATTGGAGTCCACAGGGTAGTCCCATTTATTTAGGGTATCTCTCGATCTCGCCGTCACCGTCCGCAGTGTGTTTAGCGCCTTCCAGATTTCCCAGTTTTCACCGCCTCCTGGTGCCACTTCTTCATTCGGCTTCATCCAATGTTGGGTTGAGTTCTTTCCCCAAAGGTCCACCTTGGTTTTAGGTTCCTCGTAATCTTCTGTCGATCTCAGGAAATTTCGCTTTGATTTTAGTCGCGAACTAGTGGGCAGTTGGAGGCCGTAGAGGGGGTGGCGTACAGATACTGCTGCTTTGGATCGTTTCTTGAGTGCTGCTGCTTCTCTACGGATGGCAGGGGGAGCGATGGTGGAGCTAGGTGGTGGATTTTGTTCAGGGGCGTTGGATTTAAGCATCCGGTGATGATTCTGCTTGTCTTGTTGAGGGTAAAATCAACTTGTTTTGCGTACTGAACTACACCAAACCGGGCATGCATACTCGCCGGCGGAGTGACAGAGGGCGAGTGCTGAGGTTTTGAGAACCCCGGGGTGGAGAGCCCCCAATTAGAGCTTGTCCGCTTGCCTACTATATTGTTTCTTCCGCTAACTTTCAGTTTGGTGTTAAGCCAGTGACGCTTGAATGTTAAGGCCCTGTCCAGTGTTACGCCCAAGTATTTGGGGTTGAGACAGTTCTCCAATGGTACTCTCTTCAATTCGATCTGTAGTTTTCTGCCGGCTTGCTTGTTCTTGAGATGGAAGGCACATACCTGCGTTTTTGTTGGGTTTGGCTTCAGCTGGTTATTTATATAGTACGAATCTAACTCTGCTAGGACGCTGGTGGAAGCACTCAGACGTGGTTCCACCTCTTTTCCCTTGTAATGTGGTTGCCCTATCGTTTGCATATATATAGCTCTTTTTTCCTTCAGGAAGGGGTTGGTCGTTACATATATATATATATATATATATATATATATATGTATATATATATATATATATATATACATATATATATATATATATATATATATATATATATATATATATGTAACGACCAACCCCCAATTTTTGTAGAAAACTAAGATCTCGTTTAAATATCAGGCACTACCACCAATAGTTCTTAAAAACCAAATCCGAAACCGCGGTTTTTAATTTTCAAAAACCGAAAACCGCGGTTTTCAAAAAGTGCCGATATTCAGAAACCCTTACATATATATATATATATATATATATATATATATATATATATATATATATATATATATATATATATATGTATAAATATATATATATATACATATATATATATATATATATATATATATATATATATATATATATATATAAGGGTTTCTGAATATCGGCACTTTTTGAAAACCGCGGTTTTCGGTTTCTGAAAATTAAAAACCGAGGTTTCGGATTCGGTTTTTAAGAACTTTTGGTGGTAGTGTCTGATATTTAAACGAGATCTTAGTTTTCTACAAAAATTGCCGCTAAGGGAAAATTTTAGATCTTTCGGAGTAGGTGGATGTAGCTTTAATTGTAGAGAGTACTTGAAACAAAATGTTTCATCTTTTTGTTCTCTCAGAAGTTCTTTTATATTTAGCAAACTCCTTTTTCATGGAATTAGGATTGCGATTTGTTTGCATATAAGTATTTTGATTTAATTCTCCTTTAATAGCTTTTTGTACTTCGTCTTGCAAGGAATAGTTTGGATTGGTCACTTCTTCTAATTCTTCTGAATTTGCCGAACATTCACTTTCGACTTCAACCTTATTCTTGTCTGGATAAAGTCGTTCAAAAAGATTTTCCGCCAATATTAAAACAGACTTTGTTGGAACTTTCGAAGGATATAGTAAGCATCTAATCAATTCTGTTAATTCCAGATTTTCACGGGTCTTCAAACGTTCCATGATATTAGCTTTGCTTATATCAGAACCAATTAATTTCTCTTCTAATAATCCTGTTACACTTTATGCCGTAAATATGTTAGAATCATCTTTGCTTAATGTTGTTACTGCTACGCTTACTGGAGATAAAGTTTCGCTTATTGGAGATAAAGAGATAAAGATTCAATTTCCTTTTCAAAAAGAGCTTTTACGTTTCGGTCTAGGAAACTGCTTTTATCGGATATAAACGAAAATAATTTACAAGTTTTCTTACCATTTGTAAATTACATTTAATTTCAGTATCTTCTTCGACGTAATACTCATTATCCACATCTTCTTCGTGCGTTTTTTCAGGACATAAATCTACATCCTCACTGCTGCAGCTGTTTTCTATTTGAGATGATTTCTTGTAAAAAGTGTCGCACATAGCGAGATGAATTGTATGGTTAATGTAAATTTTTGGTTCAGCAGGACAAACTGTACCATTTTTTTAATTAAAATACCCGGACATCGTCATGTGTAGTATATTACTCAATAATAATCTCACGGTAATAAATCCCAGACTCAATCAAACTATGAGGTTTTCGCGACCAGAAATTGAAAACCGCGTTGAAATCGTTCGATAACTAACGCCGCGACGGCCCGTCGAAGTTAGTTCGTCCTAGCTACTTTCCCTGGAACTCCACCAAGAACCTCCGGTTTTGGAGCAGTTTCCTGATAATCTTTGGTTGTATGATATATCTTCTGCTTTAGGAGTCGGAGGTTGGTGGCGTCATATGCCGACGTGAGGTCGATGAAAATGGCACCCGTTATATATCCCTCTTGAAAACCGTCCTCAATGTGCTGAGTTAGATTGAGCACTTGTGCCGTACAGCTTATTTCGGGGCCAAATCCAGCCTGTTGTGGTATGAGGATTGGATCCATGGTCGGTGAAAGTCGGTTGTATATTAATCTTTCAAAGATTTTATACGTGTGGGTGGCATAGCAGTGAGATCGGGCGGTAGCTTTTTGGGTTATTAGCTTCTTTGCCTGGTTTGAGGATAGCTATGATCTTGGCTTTTCGCCAGATGTTAGGAAGCTTGCACTGTTGTTGGCAGGCATTGTTCATGACCAATAGCCACCGTTTTGATTTCAGCCCGAAATGCTTGATCTGCTCAGTCAGGATGTGGTCTGGTCCATTGGCCTTCCGTGGTTTGCATTTCTTTATGGCGGTGTTCAGCTCTTTCATGGTGGGAGTGTATCCCACAGATGGGAGTGTATTTCTGGCGCTCGCATAACTGCCGCTGGATACGGTGCGTCATTGATGCACTCGGAGGAACAATGGAATGCTGGCTGCGAGCTAGCCGTAAACATCCTGAAGATACTATGCCTATGAAGGCGGATAGGCCCAGGATAGCAGGACGAAGAGGAAGGCATGAGTTGAGTTAAACAACTAACTCGACAAAAGTGAACGTCGGCGGGGCCGAAGCTGAGTGGCTATTTTTACGAGAATTTCTCACGAGCTGAGTGGTTATTTGATCTGCTGTTACGTTGGCATGGGCTCTTGAGTGGGTTGGGTCGTTGTTAAAGCGCTTTAATAGTCTCCACGCTTTGTGGCTATTTATGCTCATATCAAGCTCCTCCATCAGTTTGATCCAGTTCTCCCTCTTGGTCTCGGATATAGAGGTGATTAGTTGTTTGTTTGCCTCTATTGTCTTTTCTCCCAGGGGGTTGGCTTCGAACAGGGTTAAGTAGTTTTATAATTGGACTATCGACGCTGTTGTTAGGCCTTGGATATAATTAGTGTTGCAGCCTCTAGGGATGGAGAGTCTTGAACATTTTTTTACGGTATCCACAAAGCTATCATAGGAGCTCGGGATGGGCGCGAGTGTGTCCACTGCGCAATCCAACAGATTCTGAAATTTGGTCCAGTTGGCTTTTCGGAAGTTATATCTGCCTCTAAATGGGATGTTATGAGGTCGAGATATGGCCATGAAACATTATTGGTCGGTGCTGTGTGTTTGGGATGCTATGGCTTATGAAACTATTATAGGTATTACATGTATCAATATTTTTTGTTTTGTATATTTAGTTGTTGTTTTCATAAAATCCTTTTCTCAAGGACAACCTACAATTATTATTGGTATTATATATGTACTCTTTAGTTTGAAGATTTTGATGATATGAAGTAATAAAACAGCCAAGTGCACATCTTGACTCTAACAAAAATTAGCACTTTAAGCTTAATATTTCACAAACGGATCTCTTAATAGAAATATTGTTTTCACAAACCTGTAATATTTTTGAAGAACCTATCCACCCACACCATGGGGTAGACGAGAATAAAAACGTTCCTACTTCATTAGGGTAAAGGAGGTACCCAAAAAAAAAATTTTTTATACATTTAATTTTACCAATTTGTCGACATGACTAGGTATATCCAAGCCAAATTACAGCTTCCTATGTTCCTATGTAATAGTCTCTGAGCTAAACTGCGGACAGACTGACGGACGGACGGACAGACAAATCGAAACTATAAGGGTTCCTCAAAGGGGGAAACCACATTAGGAGGTTCAAAAAATCAGATTTTCTTTTTATTGCATAAATCGTTAGCTTAACTATCCAAGAATACGCTGTCAAAATTTCAAATCGAAATTCGCATTCGTTTAGATTTTGTGCACATCGGGTACAGGCTACAGGCTTGAGTAAAGCATTACCTCGTTTATCTCGAAATGACTTTTTCCACATTTGCGTGCAATCTAACTCTAAAAGTGTAGAACCGACCATTATGAAAATTGATAGTATGATTCTTTATAAAATTTCAAATTATATGAACCAACTTGTGAGATGAAATCATGATTTTAAGGGTATTTTTCCTTGCATAATTAGAGACAAAAATCGTGAAAATCGAAGAAAAATTGTTCCAACACCTGCAAAATTTTTGATTTTAATTTTTTCGTCTGCATTGAGGTTCATATTCTTAGAAAATAAGTTATTAATGTAAACTGAAAACCTATTTGATTTCACATTAAAATCGGAATGGCTACACTGCACGCAATTGGAAAACTATACTTACAACCTTCGGCGGACATCACACCGTAACTTTGTTATTTTTGGCTAAAATTATTCAAAAAATTTCAAAATTGCAAACACCTGCAAAATTTTTGATTTTAATTTTTTCGCCTGCATTGAGGTTCATATTCTTAGAAAATAAGTTATTAATGTAAACTGAAAACCTATTTGATTTCACATTAAAATCGGAATGGCTACACTGCACGCAATTGGAAAACTATACTTACAACCTTCGGCGGACATCACACCGTAACTTTGTTATTTTTGGCTAAAATTATTCAAAAAATTTCACAAAAATTGTTCGATGTATGAATGAAATGATGTCAGAATTTGATTAAATTCTAATTAATTTAACCCACCCAAAAAAAATCCTAAAAAATCAGTATCAAACAGCCTCCTAATGTGGCTTTCCCGCTTAAAGGGTTCCTAAAAATTATATTTAAAAAAAATAAATGTATACATTTCGTCAACTAAGTTGACATTGTCAGTATAACTCCTTTGGGGATGTTTTTCCGAAAGACAGATTAGCATTAATAATGAGTTTATTTGTTGTTGAAAACATTGAAATCGTGACGAAGTAAAAATAGATAACCGCTGACGTGTAAAGGCATTTGAAATATTTTCGGTAAAATATTTTTATGAAATTCTCCAAATATATAAAAAAAAAAACTAAATTTAGGAAGATGAAAGATGTGGTTTATTTATTAATCGGACATTTCTTTGGGAATACTTTTGGCTCACCACCAAATTCAACGAAATACGACAAATATATTTTTTTCAATGTTTTTGCAACATAACGGAAAGCATTTTGCAGTTTGCAAAAAACGTACTACGTAAAGCAAACGCTTACACCCACAAAAAATTGGCAATTTTAAATTTCCGTCATAAAATATTTCTCACAAATTATATTCAAGTCAAGAAATTTTTGTGTAAATCATTGTAATCATTTATTTGTCAACACAATCGATTCTACAAATATATCTTGCTAATATTAAATATTTTGCTGATATATTATAATATATAATAACAACGTATTACTCCTTTATATTTATTTAATTAGATTATCCTAATTAATTATTTAAATTAATATAATTTAACCATTTATTTGTCAACACAATCGATTCTACAAATATATCTTATTGCTAATATTGTATATTTTGCTAATATATTATAATATATAATAACAAAATATGACTCCTTTATATTAATATAATTATTATTATTTATATAATTATTATATATTAATTAATTTTAACTTTACACATTTTTCACAAACATAATGCAATTTATCTATGTAACATTTTTATAATTACATTTGAAAGGAAACATTTTCGTATACAAACGAAAAACTTTCTTGCTTACAAAAATATATTGTCTAAGCTAAATATAATTACCTAGAAAGACTTTATCATATTCTTCCCTGTCCAAAGACCGAAATATATCACACAGTTTCCTTGTTTTCTTTCTGAAACTTTTCCTGGAATTGCCTAAAACTTTCCCATCTCAAATCATTTAATACACTCGGCGGATGAAGTATTTATAAATATAGCTCTTTTCTATAGCACTTTTGTCCGCATTTAAATGGATTAATACCAACAAAAACTGATATCTAATTTCGACTTGTTCTAAGTTTATTCAAACGGAACTTTTAATTTTTTTAAAATGATATTTTCATATTTTAATCAATTTTTGTCTATTGTCAAAGAGGTATAGATGTCATTTTTCCCGGAGTTAACATATTCAGACTATAACACTAATAATTTATGTTTTTATGTTTACATCATCGATAATATATACCTACTAACTATAAGCCCCAGATAAAAGCCCGGAAGAAGGTCAGAAACGATTTTAAAATATCAATATTAGTTGCTTTATAAGTATCCTTTTCCCAAGAATAACCTACAATAATAATAACGATAATTTCAAATTTAACATATCCGTTAATTGTGCTGTTAATATTTATATAAATTATATACCTACATTATTTCTTTTTTGTTAATTATAAATACATAATATCCGAAATTAGTATTAGAATTGGTAAAACCATACAACGTTATAGATAATCATACAAACTTAATACAGTCGGAACACAGTCTGAATATATAAATATATTCAACCTTTCCGGAGCTCTATAACAATTAATCTTTTTAGGACTACCAAAACAAATCTCAAGTGAAATTTGTCAGTTATTTAATAGCTTTCAGTCCACCTTCGTGGCACTCCATAAAAATAACAAAAACCATAAAAATAACATTGTTTTTAAGATCATGTCTTTCCGATAACTTAACAACCTTAGAAATAACCTTCTCCAGAAACTGACTGGTAGGTCTTGGGGAGCACAGCAACATTGAGAACCTCAGCCCTTGCATTAAGCTTCTCTGCAGCCGAATACGCCGTTCCAGTATGGTGTGCACGCAAAGCAAATCGACGTCCCTTTGAATCAAGCAGTCCGCCTAATAACAGTTTGCCTTTAGCCTACGTCACTTCATCAGGTATACTCTCTCGCTGGGATAGCACCGCCTCACATCAGGAGAGAGGTAGCCGCTGAGGCTGAAAGGGGGCGACAAGAGACCGACCCCCAAGGTACCCGCTCTATGGCCACCAACCAGTTAGACCTAGACACCGATCCCGCCGCAGTTTTTTGGCCAGAACAGCACCTTTGCAAGTCTCTCAGGAAGCCAGTAAGCTCCAGAAATGGCGCGCTGAGGCCCAAGACCCAATCTCCTAACAAAAAGAGGAGTTGGCACCGGGACATTTCCTCCCATACCCAATCTGGAGAACGCTCAACAGACTTCGCATAGGAGTCTCGAGGTGCAGAGAAAACCTGCAAAAATGGGGAATGCCACCAGAGGACGAAAACCCTCAGTGTTCCTGCGGAGAAATCTAGAATCCTCCACACCTGTTGATCTGCACCAACATGGGACAGAGCTGCACAGGGAATAATTTTACCAAATGACAAGGCCATCAGAGCCGAATACTTTTGGAAGGACATATTGTGATCCGGGCACGAATAGTAGTAGTAGTAGTCCGATAACTTCAGTAAGTAGCCATCTGCAGACGCGTTTCGAGATTTATCTCTCATAAGTGCAGCTTTACTTTTATTAATAACAACAGTCTTGGTAGCCCTAAAAAGACTCAGTAATTGTTATTGAGCTCCGGAAAGGTTGAAAATATTTATATATTCAGGCTGGGTTCCGACTGTATTAAGTTTGTCAAATAACATTATTTGTGTATTTGACCATTTGACCATCTTGAAGATTGTGTTTTGCTTTGTTAATACTTCCTTTTCTTGAAGTATTGACAAAGCAAAACTCAAATAGCATAAATAGAATATATTTTATTAATAAAATAGAAATTGAAACTTGATAATTAATTAATTAAAAGAAATACAAAAAAAAAATTAACTTCTATTAATAATCTATAAAATAAATTATTAATTGATTAATAGAAATTTATTAATTAATAGAAATAAAAACAAAGTGAAATAAATATTAATTTATTTTTTATAAAATATTTTTACAATTCTGTTTTACTAAAGTTAAAAATGAAATTGTTTCCATTCCAATTTAAGAGTTTTTTTTTTTAATTTAAGAGAAAATATTTTATAAATTCCGAAACAATTTTAGAATTACCGAATATTATTTTTGTACCCACTTGGTCATATTACTCATGTTCCTGAAGTGATGTAAGTAAGCTGTTGTAATTTCTATAAATGAAAACGTTTTTTGAGAATTCCTTAAATAGTCCTTCAAGATCGCTTATAATTTCTTAGTAGATTAGTTGCTGTTCATCAAAATGTGCTATTCGAATCAACGAATAACATTTTCAAAGTTGTGTTGTGTTAAAATAAAAATAAAATAATAATTGATAAATACAAATTGGAAATAATAAAAAAACAAAATGCTTTATTCTATTTGCAGATTGTTACGCAATAGCATCAAATACTTAGAGATTTTAAAATGTATTTGCCAATCAAGAGGTTTATTTATATATTGATATATTCTGCTAATTGCTCGAATAGTTATATTGGAATAAAATTGATAAATTATAACAATGAAAGAACGGCTAGGCAAGACTAGACAAGACCAGACAAGATCAGAAAAGATTAGACAAGACCAGACAAAGCCATACAAAACCAGAGAGTACGAAAGAGGACTAGACAAGACCAGAAAAAATCAGGAATCATTCAAGGCCAGACAAAACCAGACAAGACCAAACAAGACTAGACGAGACCAAACAAGGCCAGACAAAGCCAGACAATACCATATAAGACCAGACAAGACCAGACAACAGTAGACAAGACCAGATGAGACCAGAATGCCTGAAGTAAAACCATATAGAGAGATTTCTTATTTTCTTATATTTGGAGCTGCGGACTGCATCTGTATAGGCTTTGCATGAATATATTTCCTAACTCGTCTGGCTAGTTTTGCGCACCCATTCCCATTAGTTCTCAAATAGTTCTTCAGCTTGTCACGAAGCTGATACAACTTGCCTCACGCTTTCAACATTTCCAGCATAATACGCATACTTGGACATTGGCATATCAATATGCCTCATATAACCACCCAATGTGCCTTTAAACAAAACCAACCAACAAAATATGTGTGTGTTTTCCCTGAGGTTAATTTATATAATTCTGATTACTTCGAGTAAGATTCTGAATTAATTGATGATGTATGTGATGAAACTGTCGTCATATACTTTGATGGAGTCACTGTGTTGCATGAGGTTGCGCATCAACTTCCTGCTGGTTAGTAGAGCCACGTTGTCAGCATTCCAGCATTCCTTTTCATGTCTGACTCAGAGAAGAGCGCAGTGCCGAAGTTGGGGTTTGTGTCATTCCCTTGCAAAAACGGTACAAGTAAAACAAGTAATGTAAATATCGGCCACATTTTTGGACACATTGACAACTTTATATTTTTCATAACAAAAATAAAAAACAAAATTTAGACGAAATGGCTTTATGCTGACACTAGGGCTTTCAATACCGGAGCAAAAATGAAAACCGGTATTTTGGTATTATTCATTTTCAAAACCGGAATACCGGTATTGATACCGGTATTACCAGAAAAAATATTTTCGACAGATTTTTATAAATATTAGTGATAATGGTGATTTATTAAAAAGAAAACAAAGGAAAAACTTAAAAATATATTTATTTAGTTATAAACTATACAAAAAAATATTTAAACGAAATAAGTATAAAAACTAAACATTTGTTTACTCCTTCTGTATATAAAAATAACCAATTATTTATAGCAGACATTCGGAACAAAGTTATCATAAACATTACTACATTTCGAAATTTGAGTTTGTTTTATTAGAATATGCCCGAAAAAACATAAACAATCAATTGTTTTGTGGTTCAGACTGGAGCGAATCTTTGTATATAATTGACTTGCTGCAGAAAACGTCCTTTCCGATTCTACACTTGTTGGTGCAATTGTACTTAATTGGTCGTACGTCAGTGGCAAATATTTTCCTCTTACTCCTGTTTTTCCAAAAATTGCAATTTCGTCTTTTATAATAGGTTCTACCCCTTGCACTTTTGTAGTTTTAGGTTGAACTGAGAGTTTTTGTTGGATTGCTGATTGAAGTTGCAGTTTTAATTTGTCATGGTCATGAAAAGCAAAGTTGGAGCCAGTCCTTAATGTATTGGTCAGATTTCAATCCAAGGATTCTTCGGAATTTTCGTCTTTATCTGAATCTGATCCAACATGTTCTTCTGCGGTTTCGGGCGAAAGTCGTCTAATCAAAAAAATTATTTAACGTATTAAGTGGAAATATGGTTTGAACTAAATGGCTATTATGTTGTTCTCCACTATGTAAGTATTGAAGTACCTGCGATAAATTATTTCGTCTTTGTAATATGCGAATTTTTAAAGCTTCATAAACTTCTTTAGCAATTTCAAAATTATGATTCGGAAGAGGTTCCATCATAAATTTTATTGTTTCATCTGCTGTAAGAAGATTAGAATATTGGTGAGATAAAGCATCAACTGCAAATTTTATAGGAGTAAGAGAAGTGATAATTTCAGATAATAAATTAAAGTCTCTGTCATAAAAATTAATTCCGGAATTTTTGTCAATAAGGGCTTTTTGAAAACAATATCTCAATTGGTAAAATGTTTCTAAGATAAGTAACATGCTATTCCATCTTGTTTTACAGTCTCATTTTAAAGCAATTTCTGTACCAAAATCTTCTTTTAGATATTTCTATAAAAAGTTATCATTTTTAGTAGGTGAATTTATAAATATTTTGACTACCTTTCTTATTTTTTGTTACAAGAGGAGAAATAGTAGCATGACTAATACTGACCGTAGTATCTACTAAATTAGATTCTATAACGACGCCGTCAACATATTCTCCATTCTCATCATCTTCTACTTCAACATTCATGCCGTTATCAACAATTTCAACGTTTGGTTCTGAGTCAGAACCAAACCATGAAATTGTCAGAACTTCTGACCTTGACTTATAAAGTATATCGGTTATAGCTACACCAAGCAGATCCGATGCTCAGCATCAATAAGTTTGCCTAATTTAACCACAACCGATGCTTCATCAGTGGTTATGCTGACTATATCTTTAGAAATACAGAAGCCAAATTCTTCTAACTTTTCTCTAACCAGCATTAAACACCTTTCTGCTGGCAGACTTCCAAATGCTCGTACTAGTCCAATATTAAAAAAAAAATCCTCCAGCAGTATGTATATTTATATTTAGATATCGTCGATTGCGAATCGATGTTCATTCATCAAATGTTGCACCTTTGTTGAATCGTTTGCCTTTAGATTTAAGCTGAGCTATTTCATCTTTTATGGTAATTCGAATAGTTTTATTATATTCGAATATAATATTTCTTTTTGTACTTGCTGATTTTGGAACATATTTAAAACCACGAGCAATTAATCCTTCTCTAATATCAATAGATGTTTTCAAAATATTAAATAATAAGCCGTCTCGAGCTGCCATTCGAGCTAGTACTTTAGCTAGGCTTCCGTTTTTATTGCTTTTTAAATAACTTGTTATTAAATTAGGTTTTTTAGACTGATTTGGTTGATCTTGATCATTGTTATCATTCAAAGTTACCTCACTGCTTTTTCTTAGATTTATTCCATGCATTGTCTTTAATGAGTATGTAGTCCACTAGTAGAGCCTCCACCACATTTTATTTCCTTTGAACACTCTTTACACCTGGCTAGATGAACATTTGTTTCATATAAAAAATAGTGCCAAACCGAAGATGCATCGTTGCCCTTTTGTATTTGAAGAACTCCTTTTGTGTGGACGTAGTCATGGCGTACGATACGCAGCGTATCGTATATGTATATCCAAAACTTAATAAAATCATTATAAAAATTTGATGTTTTATAATAAAAAAAACTTACGGTTTCAAACAACAAACATTACAGCAATTTGCAGCAAATAATAAATTCAGAAATATAACTTATATCGTTAAATGTATGTGTTGTTAATCGTGTGCGTGTGAGATGAGAGATGACGCGCAAACAGGCGCGTAAACAGGAACAAGCAAGTTTCGAAATTCAGTGACTAACTTCACTATGCATTGAAGAGGTATAAATACGAATTTATTATTCTTGTTCTTATTCTGTTCTGCTAATTGAAATAACTACTATAAATAAAAAGTAAGATATTTTAGACAAATACCGAAATACCGGTATTTTTCTTGAAATACCGATTTTCTAATACCGGAAAAAATAGACTAAAATCCCAAAATAAAATAGAATAAAAATAGAAAAAAAAAAAGGTTTTCGAGATCCCGGGATTCCGGTATTGAAAGCCCTAGCTGACACCCACTTTTAAAAGTAATATACAGTCGATAAACATATTTGGAAAAAATGGTAAAATAACCGAGTAAAATGATTGGATATCGTTAATTTTAAATAATAAAAATGCATAAGCGAAACATTCTTAGTAGGGGTATTACCACCCCTCTGAAACCGCCACTGGGTGAGCCGTTCAAAAGTTATGACAGCGTCAAATCAGTCGGAAATGCGAGATGGTGTACAGCGAAAAAATATATTAAACTTGTTTATTTGTAAATTAAGAGCGAAATAATCTATAAAACCGTTTTCAGCACTTCGATTTACTTCGAGTAACCAAAAAAAAAAAATTACGAAAAAGTTTTCCAATCATTTCGTTCGAAAAATATGTGCTTTCTGCTTTAATTCTTGCAGGCGATAGTGAACGTAAATAGCTAGCAAAATACAATTTGCATATCTGTAATCAGCAGCTACAATTCTTTCATAAACGTTTTTAAATTTTGATGTAGGTAAGTCAAAAAATAACGATTTTCACAAAATCTATTTTCTCGCATTTCGGCGTTTCCTCGGTCTAGACTCCCCGTGTCGATGGTATTTCTCAAACTTACTAGGAAATATTATTTTATATATTATAATATAGTTTTTCGACTAATTTTGCCGACGCTGAATCGATTGGTAGAATGAAGACTAGAAGTCTCTGTGGTGAGCCGTTCAAATGTAATGACAAATCAGTTGGAAATGCGAGCTGGTGTACAGCGAAAAAAAATATATAAAACTTGTTAACTTAACTTTAGAGCGAAATAAACTGGAAAACCGTTTTCAGTACTTCAATTTCCTTCGGCTAACAAAAAAAAAATGTCGAAAAAAATTTCCACAAAATTTTTCACCAAAAATTTTCTATCTTTTCGTTCGAAAAATATGTGCTTTTTCGGCCTTTTTCGTTTTTTTCGAGAACGGTAAAAAGCAGCGAAATCATTTTCGGCACACAGAAACTACACGACAAGACGAACAAGCCGATTTATAAATTGTACGGAAAGATTGAATAATTCGTCGATAAATTTCAAACTGAAATTTACCCGATTCTCGAGTTGCCAAGTAGATGTCTCGGAAACGGTTGCAGATAATCAAAAACAGGTTGCGGCATCGTTTTCAGAATGTCATTTTCTTATTAATATACTAAGATTGTCGGCGGGAAATTCACGACTTTCCGATATATCTACTCGAGCGCAGAAATTTCATAAAAATTTCTTTAATTCTTGCAGGCGATAGTGAACGGAAAGAGCTACCGAAATATAATTTACTTATCTGTAATCAGCAGCAAAAATGCTTCCATAAATATTTTAAAATTTTGCTGTAACCAAAAAAATAACGATTTTGGCAAAATCGATTTCCTGGCATTTCGTCATTTCCGCGGTCTAGACTTCCCGTGTCGATGGTATTCCTTAACTGAAAGCTTCCTAGGTAATATTATACACTTTTTCCGACTAATTTCGGGACGCTGAATCGATTGGTGGAGACCAGAAGTCTCGGTGGTGAGCCGTTCAAAAGTAATGACAACGACAAATCAGTCGGAAATGAGAGCTGGTGTACAGCGAAACAATATATAAACCTTGTTTATTTGTAACTTTAGAGCGAAATAAACTGAAAAACCGTTTTCAGCACTTCAATTTCCTTCGGCTAACCAAAACAAATCACGAAAAAATATTCCACAAAATTTTTCAACAAAATTTTTACATCATTTCGTTCGAAAAATATGTGCTTTTCGGTTTTTTTCGATTTTTTTGAGAACGGTGAAAAGCAGCGAAATCATTTTCGGCGCACATAAACTACACGACAAGACGAACAAGTTGATGTGTAAATTCTCCGGAAAGATTCAATAATTCGTCGATAAATTTCAAACTGCAATTTACCCGATTCTCGATTTGCCAAGCAGATCTCTCGGAAACAGTAGATAATTTAAAACGGATTGCAGCATCGTTTTTCTCATTTTCTTATAAATATACTAAGATTGTTTGGGGAAATTCACGACTTTCCGAGATCTCTACTCGAGCGCCGAAATTTCTTAAAAATTTCTTCAATTCTTGCAGGCGATAGTGAACGGAAAGAGCTAGCGAAATATAATTTACATATCTGTAATCAGTAGCGAAAATTCTTTCATAAACGTTTTTAAATTTAGCTGTAACTGAAAAAAATTACGATTTTGATAAAATCGATTTTCTCGCATTTCGTTGTTCCGCGGTGTAGACTCCGCGTGTCGATGGTATTTCTTAACTGAAAGCTTCCTAGGGAATATTATATACGTTTTCCCACTAATTTTGAAAGGATGGATCGATTGGTGAAGACTAGAAGTCACTGTGTTGAGCCATTCAAAAGTTAGGACAGCGTGAAATCATTTGGAAATGCGAGATGGTGTATAGTGAAAAAATATATAATTATTACCCGGTAATTACCCAATTACGCCCCCCCCCCCTCCTTGATACCACCACTGGACAAGACCAGACGAGATCTTACAAGGCCAGACAAAGCCATACAAGACTAGAAACGACCAAACTTGACCAGCTAAGACCAGGGAAAATCAAAATGTCATAAGTACTGTTACAAGTACAAAGCTATTCAAACCTGTATTAAACCAAACGGTATGTGTCAAGACCGGAGAAGATGAAGCGAGACTAAAGATGAATAGAGTGGATAAGGATTGAAAAAATGATTTGAGTTACAGCAAAAATTAAAAACGTTTATGAAAGCATTTTTGCTGCTGATACTAAACCCTGCTAGACGAGACTAAGTAATTCTAACTAAATAAGTTTCGGTTAAAATAGCTAAATAAACTAAAAACGAACCGAAACACTTTGATCCATTATTTGTTTCATAAAACGTATTCATTGGTTAAAGTTTCTAGATATAGTAGTATATACGTAGTTTCTAGATATTTGTTAGGGCTGGCATTGCACCATAACACATATGTGTCGTTCATTGTAAATGTGGTGAAACTCCATGTTTTAAAAATACTTAATACTAATTTTTTGCCTAATGGTATCACATTTAGCTATATCTTTCATTATAAAAAGTGAAGCATCTTCTATAGTTGCATTAAAATCCCATAAAAGGCGTTACTTGTTTTTACAGGGAACTAAAACTCTAAATATTTTACTCTAAATAATAACTCTAATTATTATAAAAGTGAAGTAAGTTAAGAGTCACTTTAATAGTGAAGTAAGTCCGGAGTTGATTCATCTTAATTGTGACCAATGTTTGATATGTGGTGATACGTTGTGTGATACAATTGTTAAAATTGTGACGTGTCACAATTAGTTCCAGAAAACTTGATGATTGTGATACTGTTGCCCACATTAAAAGTTTTCCTGCAAATCAAAGCCATTATACACGAAAGAGTAATCCTAGCAGAAAATATTTAAATCCCGGGCTAACTATCCGCAAGATGTACGACCTTTGGACGTGAAGATAAATGTGAGATTGAAATGACTGAACCTAATAAATTAAAATATTACATTAAAATATTCATAACCACACGGAAAAAAGTACACTCTAAAAATTACAGTTTAAATAGTAGCAGCGGCCTTACGAATACAAATTTTTAAATATTGCAGTCGCATACTGTAATTTTTAAAACTTATTTACTAATAATACCGGAAACTGTTATTTAAAAAAAAGCAATTGTTAGTTTTTACAGTTTCAAATTCGTAAGGCCGATGCTAATATTTAAACTGTAATATAGAGTGTACTTTTTTCCGTGCAAGTTTAATCTTGATTTTAAGACACCTCGGCAGGACACATGCAACACAGGCAGGACACAGGCTTGTGATGACTTAAATTTAATAATACAAGGAGCGAATGATGGAAACGTCAAGATGGAGTCAGAACCAAAGAGAACTTTATCAACGAATACCATATTGTGCAAGAGAAAACCTTAAGAATGATTCGAAAAATTCGTTGATGAAGCATACATACTAACTTTTTATCTGCAGAAAGCTTTAGCCTACCCAAAATTAACTAACCTACCTCAGTAGCATGCTATAGAAGATATCTTAATTTATATAATCTAATAATAAAACAGGATAAATTAATGTCTGGGACGAAGTTGAAGGTGGAAGAGGTTTAAGACATAGCAGCATGTCTTGTTTAGCACTTAAAAGTCATGCGGCTTTAGAAAAGCATATCACCTGAATATCAAGACATCATATCCAGTGCCGGATTTCTGCATAGGCCTACAAGGCCCGGGCCTAGGGGCCCTGCCAGCCTAGGGGCCCCGGTGGCGGAATCTTTACATAAGCTCAAAAGCCTGGCTCTTGTCCAAAGTGGCGTGAAACAGAATATTGATGCCGACATTTCTTAAAGATAAAACCAAGTATCTATCGCTGTCACTTTTTAGCCAAACATTAAGCAATGGTGAAATATGACCTCGAACTTGGCTCATATTTTCGAAAAGCAAAGGTGCAGTGTTTTGCGCCCCTTGTAAGATGTTTGGCGAATTGGGGTCGCTAGCAAATGAAGGGTACGACTGGAAAAACGCAGTTCAAAGAATTAAAAACCATGAAAATACACCACACAGGTGGTCAGCACTTGCAACACTATTAGCTAGGAAAAATGCTGGCGGTAGAGTTGACAAGAGTCTTGTTTTTCAAAGGGAAGAAGAAACAAAATGCTGGCATGAAGTTCTCATGAGGTTCCCATGAGAGATTTGGATATGAAAAAATAGTGGAAACTATGTTATGACCCTAGATCTTTTGGCTGAGATCTTTTTTTCTTTTTGGCTGAGTTTTCTGGACACTTTAAACCACACGGTAACAAGGAAGTGGCACAACATTATATATCTTTCCTCAAAAATATGCGATGAACTGATCAATATCATGGCAGAAAAGGTACAAAGACAATTGTGACTGAGATAAAGCATGCCAAATATTTCTCGATCTCTGTGGACTCTACTCCGGACATTTCTCATGTAGATCAACTTTCTTTCATAGTGAGATATGTGTCTGAAGCCGGATGTCCTGTCGAACAAGTTTTGAAATTCATTCCAAATTGTGGCCATAAAGCGGAAGACCTGGCTAAAGTCGTCCTAGAGACATTGAAAAATCACGACTTGTATATCGCCAATTTACGGGGACAGTCTTACGACAATGCTAGCAATATGCCGGGTGTATATTCTGGTCTTCAAGCGAGAAAAACAAGTAAACACTCTGATAGATTTTGTTCTCTGTTCGGCTCACTCACTGAATCTTGTTGGATCCTGTGCGGCCGAGTCTTGTCAAGCTGCTGTATCTTTCTTCGGTATTTTGCAGTCATTGTATAATTTTTTTTTCGGCATCAACACACAGATGGGAATTTTTTCTGTCGAAACTGAAGTCCAATTCAACAATCGTGAAGAGTCTTTCTCAGACAAGATGGTCTGCTCGAGCTGACGCCTGCCGAAGTCTATGTTGCTCCTGGGATGAGATCATGGCAGCTCTCCAGATAATTTCCAATGATGCAAATGAAAAACCATCTACGCGCTCTGAGGCTTCAGGTCTTCTGAATTCATTAGACTCGATAGAAACTTGTCACTTCTCTGGACTGACATCTTGGAAAGGTTCAACAAAGTAAGCAATTCTCTACAATCTGTTAACATCGACCTGGGTACGATCGTTGAACGGTATCAGTCTTAGGTAACACACCTATAACACTTAAGGAAACGCAGTACCTGTACTTTGATCATTACGATTCGAAAGTTATTGCAAAATTCGGTGAAAATACCTTTGCATATGACATACAGAGGAAACGTAAGCGTAAAGTCCAGTTCGACGAAGTAAAAGGAAACGACACCGAACTCTCTGGCAGGGACAGATTCAGAATTACCATTAATAACGTCATTATGGATAGACTAATTTCAGAACTAGGAAGACGCGGATCTGCTTATGAGGAGTTAAGTAAAAAGTTTGACTTTCTTACGAAACTACATCGTTTGGAATCCGAAGACATCCGAAGATGTCTTCGGACAGATAGGACTTTGAAAAACGAGTATCTGCACCTGCAAGCTCATTTGTCTTCGAATGATAAAGTTATGGAGTTATCGTCACTGAAGCTATACAAATAGTTATCGGAAAAGAGCTTTTTGGACATTCATCGGAATTGCGGTCCGAATTCTGTTGTATACACCAGCGTCAAACTGCTCAGCAGAACGGTCATTTTCAGCGCCAAAGAGAGTAAAGAATTAAAGTAGAGACACACTGGTCCCACGTACGCAATGTATGCAACGCATTACGATATCTGGACTCTGAAAAATTATGCCATAGAAACACACTTATCGTATGCAACGCATTACACGCCTCACACGCAACGTTGATCTGGGATGTCCAGATCGGCGTGGGAAGGTGGAGGGGATGTTTTCGTACGCTATCCGTACGCTATCCACGTGTGTAATCAGTGTGTTTTTAGAACCCATGCGAAGCACGTCAGAAACAAATAGACCTTTGATGCAAGCGTTCCCCTCAAACTGCATTATAGACATGCGAAAGTACAGAAAGGATCGTTCTTCATCAAATTCCAGTTTCTGCCTTAATGTATGGTATTTTCCAACTTTTTCTCTTTGTTTATTTATGACATGAACCCAATATCTTCTCCACTTATCTTTAGTTTTTATTTTTTTGGCGCGAAAATATTCATTTAAAAATAGTATTACTAGTAGTATAGTAATAGTAAAACTCAATAAAACATCCTCAAACTCGCTATCAGAATCAGAAAACATAACTGACAGACGCACTAGTGCACCTTCTGAGAAATCACAACAGCGTCTGATGCAAAATTTAGGTTGCATACGCGGGACGAGTGTAAACACCAATTCTCCGACGTTGCATCGCATACGTTGCGTACATCGGACCTGTGTGTGTCTACCGTTACTTAATATCTAACATAGGAGAGAAAAGGCACAAATTCACTCTCTGTAATGCACATAGAATCAGAAATATTGCAGTCAATTGACTATGATGACGTCATTCGTTCTTTCGCACAGAAGAAAGTTCGTCGTATAAATCTATAAATTTTATAGAATAACGTAACTATAGTAACATAGACTCTATTTTTCTGATGTTTATTAGTCATTAAAGTCGATTAAAAATTATATGTTCTGTACTAGTGCATTTAATTTACTAAATTTCCAAAATAGCTTTGAGATGATGGGGTGGGGGGCCCAAATGTAAAAAGTGCCTAGGGGCCCTGGGTCTTTAAGTACGGGCCTGATCATATCCCTCTTGAAGTTTGTACAAGACCCTTATACTAGTATTGACCCTGATACTAGTATTGATACTGTATAGACCACAAGTTCTTGGTATCAGGACATTCTGATCTTCCAAACGATGGGGAATTTGGAATTATAGAGAGCGCTAGTCGCCGCCATGGACAAATTTATAACCCAGACCAATGGGTCTATCTTGAAAAACAGCTAAAACCCTTAATTTGTTGTTACGGCAATGAAAAATGTCGATTTTACCGAAGTGCCACTGTCTTAGAAAATTAAAAACTTGCGGTTATGACTTTAATTGGCTAAATATTAGATGGCTGAAGTTTGAGAGAAATTTTTCTTTACAATTTCAATTTAAAGAAACACTAAATCCCGACACACCCTTTTATAAAGTAGATTTATGCAAAAAAAAGCTAGGACGACCGGCCCACTTGTATCCCCCACCGGCCCACTCTATCCATCAAGAAGATTATTTACTAACGCAAAGAAGAAAGATATGCTTGATCGTCTACCATGCATTCCGACTATTTACCACCATTACTACCAGAGGCGTATTTAACGTAGGTGCAATCCGTGCGTAGCATCGA
Source organism: Phosphuga atrata (assembly GCA_944588485.1). Lineage (NCBI taxonomy): Eukaryota > Metazoa > Arthropoda > Insecta > Coleoptera > Silphidae > Phosphuga > Phosphuga atrata. The sequence goes on along the minus strand of OX155896.1, from coordinate 49,843,989 downwards.
CGGGCCCCAATGCGGCGGGCCCCCGTGACAATACTTTACAATTCACATGTACAATAAATACACTTGGTTTACAATACACAGGGTCAGAAAATGAATGTTTGCCTGTTTTTCTCACACCTACACCATCGTTGAATTCTACACCAAGCGCTTAGTTCGAGTCTTTAGAATCTTTAGATAAGTTTACTCCAAAAAAAAAAAAACACTGAAATTAGTGATAGAGGAACCAATAATACGAAGGAAGTCGAGGAAGAACCATTTAAAACGAAATTTCCCTCGGAATATGAAGAAGATGAAGTATTTTTAAGAAAGGAAAAACAACACACACTTAAAGATCTGTCCAACACAAGGTGGTCTGCAAGAGCAAAGGCAACAAGTGATTTATTACAAAATTTTTAGTTTCAGTTCTTTTTCAGTCAATCAGTTTTCTAGAAACAATTGTAGAGATGAGGCACGACCACGATAAAGTGGCTAAGGCATCAGGGCTTTTAAATAGTTTCACATTTAATGATTTTAATTTTTTGGAATGATGTTCTGCAAACTAACGATGTTACATCAAAAATATTGCAGAAAAAAAACATTGATTTATTCCAAGTCGTTTCGTGCATGAAAATATCAAAAGATAAATTTGCAACACTAATAACTGAATCAATTATTATTCATATTACTGCTTATTTCAACCAAATTTTGGAACTCTCCAAGTCGAAATGGCTTCAATGTGATGTGGACGAAGAACACATCTAAGAAGAAAAAGAATTCGAAGAGTTAAAAGAGTTAAATTCACGACGAAGGCACCAGAAACGTTCCTGTTATAGATCCTGTAATCGATTTTAAAACTAATGTAATAGATGCAATGGTAAACGAAATGTCTGACAGAATTAAGGGTCTGGAAGATGTTACAGAATTATTTCAGGTTTTCTAAATCCAATCTTCAAGAAAAACAGTGCAAGATCAAACATGTACATTATTAAGTGATACATTTAACCCTTTTACCGCCATTCCGGGAGATGTGACCCGGGGTCCTGAATTTATACAGCGCCGTCCCGGGCTACGTAGCCCAGGGTTTATTTTTTATCCAGCGCCATCTAGTTTTGCGCTGAATTACTAAAAGAGCGCAGCGGCTGGGCGATTTTTTCTAGGTTTTTCACTTTTTCACACACAACCCGGACAGTTTTCGTCGCACGGTCCGGCGTCGGTGTGTCCGGAACGTCGCCGTCCATCCGACTCACCTCACTTTTCGACATTTTTACTTAAAATTTTTGGGACGTATGAAAAACACATTTTTTCTGCAAAAAACGTCATTTTTGGACGCCTAAATGACGCCATCCGGAAGCGTTATCGAAAATCGCCATGCGTGGGTTCGTGTCGTGTCGTTCGTCTATTCTCTGGTTACAAGAATCTGATGCACCGCCGCAGCTGGGCGTCGTTATAACGTCGCCGACAAAACTCGCGCAGCGACGAGAGTGGTATCGGAAGACGCGCCTCGAAGTTTTCTACCGCAATTCTTTCGAGAATTTCATTTTCCCCGGGCATCTTCGCCGTGACTTCTGTAAAAGTGGTAACTTTTGTAATGCAAACTTTTGTGGTTCGTGTGCGGATGCGTTCGGCATAAACCGCCAGGTCACGACGGAATCGCAAATTTCGATCAATTCTGAGACGACTGACTTGTGGCGTTTCCCGAATTTCACCTGAGAGACCGCACCACGTGGGTTTTTGAAAAGGTCAAATTCGGATGTTTTATGCCGCCGGAGGCGCTGTTTTAACCGCGCGTCTTCGATGCTTTAACTGCGAATGAACTCTACCCATCCCCAGGTTTCGTCCTCCGTCTTGACGCGCCCTTTCAGATGGTAAAACCCCCCAAAAATCAAGGCTTTTGCGAAAACGGCCCGACGGAAGCGGAGGCGCCGCCGAAAAACGAGATTGTACGTTTTCCTGGTGTAGGACCGATAGCCCCGTCGAGCGGTGTCGTTTTCGCGACTCAACTCCCTCAGGTTCGGACGCACCAGACCGAAACATAAAATCACGAATTTGACGCACAAATTGACGCATTTTGCGTCGGATCTCGAAATTCTTCACGGACGCTTTAGCCGTCGTCGCGCCACGTCTTTAGAGCCCTCACTCGCTGTACTGCGCCATCCCGTTCACCTGGTGCAAGAGAAAATACAACTTTTTTTTCTTCCTCGGACGCCCTACACTAATTTAAAGGGCTCCAGGTCGCCCGCACAGTGCCCAGCAGCTACAACACTTACAACACTTGCCCGCAGCTACAACACTTGCCCGCAGCTATTCCTGGGGGATGGAAGTTGTTACGGGAGGCTTATGTCCAGCAGTGGACAAATATAGCTGGATGATGATGATATGCTGAGTGCTCGCCGAAGCGTTGATGTAAACATTCCATCTGAATGACTTTGCTTCATGCGCTTGGTAGGGAACCTCGGTTCGATGGTTTGTCCGTGTCGTTACTCTTATCTGGATTTAGTATATGAAGGCCATCCTCCGTCGTCAGAATTTTTAAGCTGCCACGACTTTCTGCGAAACTGCGGCGATTTAAAGAGAAAAGTGCGCAAAAGTGAAAAAAACCAGAGGCGTTTTGCGGTGGTACCTAGAACGTCCGAACCAATGGACGGATCTGTACGGGACCAGCGCCGTTCGGCATAGAACCTGTTAGTTTGTTTGGGAGTTTAATCCGGATTATGTTGAAGATGGGGTCGCGACGTCGTAAAAACTACTTTTTTCGCGTCCAGGAAAAAAAAAAAACAAATATTTTTTAGACATTTATTACATATTTTTGCAGCCCCCCGGGTGAATGTTCTGGATTTTTCAGTGGATTGTAGAACGGTATTTTGGCTTTCCGTACCCATAATTGGACGTCGCGGAATCGCGTCGCGACGCTGATCGGCACATCGGCATGTTGATCGGCACGTGGACTCGCCGAGCCGCGCATTTTGGTACTCTCGCCACGTCGCTGCGACCACTGAGTAACCACGGAGCGGTCGCCACAGTTCGAAACGTAACGGAAACGGTCAGTCTGACCGTGGCAGTTTCGTGGTTTCTGGGCACAGCGACTCGAAACTACACACGTTCGATTCGGAACGGATACCCGCGCCTATTGTTTCGGGATCCGAGCCGTCCCCGTCTAGCTGCCAACGTTGGAAAATATCACTCTTTTTTTGCACCATTTTTTTACATTTACTCCCTCACCGCGCGGCTGAATCCAACTTTTGCAGGACGGGGCGATGCCGCCCGCCGAAACACGAATTTCGGTACCACTTGGGGCTTCCTGCGTCGCTCCCTTCACCCGGTGCGTCCGAAGTGCCGAAGAAAAATGCGGATCCTCTTTGGCCGGCAATTTGCGAGTCATCGGCGAAAATTTGGGTTCGCATCGCGCAGGACAGATGCGGGAATTTAAAAACCCGATCGGCACTTCCGTCGAGCCCCCGATCCGGAAATATCTCCATAAATGTGCAGGGTGCACTGTAAAAGTGCACCTACAAGTTTTCCGCAGTCTGCGTTCAACGTGCCGCGGCGAACTCGCGATTTTTCGACGCAGTTCTTTAGATTGAGCGGCAGTGTAACCGACGCCTCCGCGCCGAGTTATGGAGGAGCAAAAATAGAGGAGCGCTATTTCTCGCTTTTCATCGAAAGGTGATCAATATGAAAGGGGTTGCATAAGGGGTAGCATTTTAACGTTTGAACGCGAGTGTTTCCGTAAGGAGGCAAGGTAATGAGCAACTGAACATTAAAGTGTTTGGCTAGTTCCAAGCTGTATCACAAATGAATTCTCACCCCGATAAAATAAATGCCTTTTGTTAATTTTGTTACTTTACAATGCGTGGCCATACAACGCTTTAAAACGCCATCTGATTTTGAAGTTTACAGAACTAGCAGCGTGATGCCACAATGTGTGCCAAAAAATTGTCGGACAGATCTCTTGGTGATGGTTCTTGTATGTACGTTTCTCTTCTCTGGGAGCGGGCCTCGCCAAAAACTTGCACCGAGCCGCTGATAGCTTAAAATAGCTTAAAAACGCGTCTGATTACTACAAAACTCTTCCCATACATATTCCAACTCGTTGAATCACACTTAATGCTGATGAGCGTTCATCTGATGACATGTCACTATAACAGTGATGTAACTCCAGAAAAAAAAGCTTAAGTTCATTTATTAAATTAGTTTTATTTTGATTTTCTAAGTTACTTCAAATTAACCGGTGTGAAACTGGCAATAACTTTCAGCAATAAAAATTTTGCGTAAAATTTTTATTTAAAAAGTTAAAATTTAAAAGTTAAAATTTTAAGTCATCCTCAAATGCAATTATTCTTGCGATTTTTTTTAAATGCTTAGACAGTTATGTAGATATATTCATCCCCTAGTAGGAAATGAAAGAAAATGTTAGAAACGTTAAAATTTAAAGCAATTTGACGGTCGAGCAATAACACAGTGCTGCGTCGAGTGAGTGCATTTTAAGTCATCGTCAAATGCAATTATTCTTGCGAATTTTTTTAAATGCTTATACAGTTAAGTAGATGTATTCATCTCCTAATAGGAAATGAAAGAAAATGTGAGAAAAGTTAAAATTTAGAGCAATTTGACGGTCCAGCAATAAAACAGTGCTGCGTCGAGCTGGTGTATTTTAAGTCTTGGTGAAATTTTATTATTTGTACGATTTTTTTTTTCATGCTTCGATAGATAAGTAGATAATTTATCCCGTAGTGGGAATTGAAAGAAAATGTGAGAAAATGTAAAATTTACGTCTATTTACCCCTATTACAATAAAACAGTGCCCGGCGAACGAAAGTGGGGTGGAATACATTTACTTTTGCGAATTTTTGCAAAAGCTTTTACACATGTCTAGGTACATTTATTCACTAGTGATGTGTGAAAGAAAATTTGAGAAAAGTTAAAATTTACTGCAATTTGACGTTCTGGCTATGAAACGGTGCTTCGTGGGGCAGCTGCATTTTAAGTTTGGTCGTTATTCAATTGTTTTTTATATTTCGAAAAATGTTTTATTTCGTTGTTAGGTACATTCTGCGATTCTCTAGTGATATTTGAAAGAAAAATTGAGAAATTTTGAAAATTACTACCTCTTTGGGTTTTTCTATTAAATGGCAACTGCGTGGAATGCACTTTTTAAATAATCGCTGTGCGCTTATTATTAGGAATTTTGGAAAAATTCTTTCTTGAGAAATGAAGGTAATACTGTGGCCTAATAGATGGTGGAAATTATGTTGGAAAATTTTGGAAAATAATACACTTTGACGTTCCGCGTTTAAGAAGTGAGTAAATGTGAATATTTGTTGATCTTTAATATGATTATTATGCCTATGTGTAAAAATAAACTTCAATTTTGTTGGAATATTTTATGAGGTGACTTACTGTGCAACAGTTCTGTGAAGAAAATTTTGAAAAATCCCTAACAATAAGAAAGTTATAGCCTTTTGAATTTGAAAAATTTTACGCAAAATTTTTATTGCTGAAAGTTATTGCCAGTTTCACACCTGTTTTCAAATTATTATATATTTGATTTGTATTAAACAATAAAAATTAGAAAACATTGAATGAATGCCTATATTTTTTTCCTACACTTTAATTCGCAAAAAGCTCCTTATTTTAAAATTCAGTTACAAGGAGATAATTCACTTTTACAATGAGCGACACATATTCGATAAGGTTCTGGTAAATGTTTAAATATTTTATATAATAAAGCCTTTGTCAACTATTGGTTAAAAAATTATTTACAAATAATAATAATATTGTATAATTACAAATACTAATAATATTGTATAAACAAGAATATTGTGATTTTGCAAACATCTTTAGTTGTATAATAGTACCCTATGAAACTCTTATCATATTTGTTAATTATGTGATTTTATTAATAAACTTAAAGTCTGATTAAATATCAAGTAAATATTTTTAATACACTTTGTATTTCTAACATCTGCATAAAATGTAGGAATTTCTACAGTATTTGTAAAAAGCTTGAAAGTTCATTACAAAAAATATGAGAGCTATTCGAAATATGCGAGTTGGCTAGTTTTTGATTTAGAATATTTATTCCTGGATGAACTCGCTGGATGCATATCAGTATGTCTAGCAGGGAGTGGGGCTAACACGTGCTCGTAAAATAAAACAGCTGATTTCGAGGCACCGGCCGGCTTCTTGGGGGTTGCCTTAAGATACATCCTCAATCTTCAACTTTTCTGGACACATTGACAACTTTTTACTTCCTCTACACGTTCCGGCTGCCCCGTTGCGAATTCTGACTCATTTAGCAACAATATTTATACGTAATAATGTTGCAGAGCGGTTGCGCAATAGAATCCCCAGTCAGCTGAGTGTCAAACTCTCTATCGAACGGGCAGAACGGTGAGGCAGAGGCAGACCTTCCGTCGCTTATTCGATGTAATAAACGGTGCGCGGCGTTTTCTACCTGCGATAAGCGGATAGATAACAATTCAAAAGAAATATTTTCAATAGTAAAGTAAATAAAATTTAAAAGAAATCTGCGCCGAGTTATATTGTTTGGTGAGTTGCTTGTTGTGTAAAATTCTTTGTAAATTTTAAATTATCGTATTTTAAACTGTGAGGTTAAGTGTCTTTGTTCCGGTTTGCGCATGCTATGTGAGCGGAATTTTCCATCGACTGCTTGATTTCTTTTTTTTTGTGTAGCAAAAAGCCGGCCGGTTGCGTTGTCGATTTTTCTTTGTCGGGTTCTTCAAATATTAGACATATTTTCCATTAGAATTCAGCGATTACTAATAGCGCGATGTCTCATTGCGCGGTCTCGATTGCTACCGGTGCCGGAGGTGTGTAATTGCCGCTTCTCTTGCTGCCCTGCACTGTTGCTAACCGGCTTACTTCGCGCACTGAAACTGCAATTAAAATATCTAATTAGTATATATCTACATTTTTTTAAATATTTTGTTTTGCAAATTTATCGCCTTACTTTAATAAACTTGGTATGTACCTATTTTTGTTTTAATAATATAAACGATTTATTATGAAATCAAATTCAGTCGCGAATATTTCGTAATAAATTTCGAAACACAAATCTCTGTTATAGATTATATTGCAACCTTTTTAATTAAATATTGATTCACTTGTAACTATTGACAAGATATCAATTTATGGAGAGACCCGAATCGAATATTTCTCTGCAAGTCGGGAGAAAAGATGTTGTAAATGTGAATTTCTGTGCTTTTATGTTGAGTTTATAATTAAAATTGTGTAATCCGTAGGCTCATTTATAATTTACATACGCCTATGGCTAAAATCAATGTTGGTAGTCGAATTTATAAAAAAATTAAATTCGTTCCAGCAATTTTACAATCCAATTTTCTTTATGTTTTTGGACGACACATAAAAATATAATAATAACCTTTTCAAGTTATTATTATTTTTGTTGTCCTTAAGAAACTCTGTCCTCTCTGTATGTTATTTTCGAAAATACTGCTTTAAACTGAAATAAACGTAAATTGTTTTAGAATTAATTGCCCTGAAATATATACAATGGAATGACTCTTAGCTGCTTAAAAATCTTTATAATATAATAAATGGCTCAAATATTCTATTATAAAATGTTTATAATAGAATATTTGAGCCATTTGAATATTTAATTTTTTGTTTAATGCGATATTTAAGTGCGTTTAGTCATGTGTTTAATTAAACTTTTCAACTTTTCAACAATTCGGGGGCCATCTTCCCCGAATTGTTGAAAAGTTTAAATTTTTTTAGAGTTCTGTCAAGATTTCGAATAGTTCTAGAGTTCTTGCTTGAAAATTGCAATAGTTTGGGGTTCTGGGGAATTTCGGGCAGAAATCGAGAAAAACAATTTGGGGGCCAACTTCACTCAGCCCCTTTCACGCAGTTCTTTATTTGGAGTTCTAGAGTTCTCAATCGATAATGCATATAGTTCATTTTTTTTTTGCTAAATTTTGTAATTTTTTAAAAATTAAAAAAAATCTGATAACGGTTTCCGATTGTACTAAGGCAGATTTACAAAAAATGCTTATTGGAAATTTTTGTAAAATCAATATTTATAAATTTATTTATAAAAAACCAAGAAGAAAAAAACAACAAGAGTTCTGAAAAATTTTGCGCCTCGTTTTTGCTTATAACTTCTTTAATATTGGTCGGACATGGAAATTATAAAAGAGATTTGTTCAGAACTATCGAGGGGCTACCCAGAACTCTTAACAGAACTCATGGAAAAAAATGTTGTTTGGATTTTTTTTGGAATTTAGCGCCTCGTGTTTGCTTATAACTTCTTTAATATTAGTTTGACAAAGAAATTGTATAGGTTATTTGTTCAGAACTCTCCGGGGGCTACTCAGAACTCTTAACAACAAGAGTTCTGATAAGAGTTCGGAGTAGCCCCCGGAGAGTTCTGAACAAATAACCTATACAATTTCTTTGTCAAACTAATATTAAAGAAGTTATAAGCAAACACGAGGCGCTAAATTCCAAAAAAATCCAAACAACATTTTTTTCCATGAGTTCTGTTAAGAGTTCTGGGTAGCCCCTCGATAGTTCTGAACAAATCTCTTTTATAATTTCCATGTCCGACCAATATTAAAGAAGTTATAAGCAAAAACGAGGCGCAAATTTTTTGAAAATTACAGTATTAAAAAAAAATTCATGAGTTTTGATATGAATTCTGAGTAGCCCCGGAGAGTTCTGAACAAATAACATATACAATTTCTTTGTCAAACCAATATTAACCCTCTACCGGGCGCGCTATTACTACTTACACTTCCAGGGTCGCGGTGGTACTGGGTGCCGCCTCGTAAAACCCGTCCTTTTAGACTTCCACATCATTTTTTTAATACATATAATAATGAAACATGATTAAGTATGTAATTATTTAATGTTTTTAATCATGAAAAAAAATGTATTAATAAAAATTAAAAAAATATTAAAAACAAATCTCAAAATACCTATTACTACACAAATAAAAAATAAATAAAATTAAATAATTCAATATTTAAATTATTAATACTCGTGACACTGAGAAATTTTATTGCAGTGGTTCTTGATTACATTTTCCACATCGCACAGTGGTTTTGTTATTCTTTTTACTTCCGCAAGTATAACAGGCACCACTTCGGCGTTCTGGAGGCGGTTGTTCTACATAATCCGAGCTGTCATATTTTTTCAAAAATACCTGTATGTCTTTTGGAAGAAACTTCATTTTTGTCCGTTCCCTAAAATGCGCTTCCATTAGTTCATAAGCCAAAAGTTTTAAAAACTGTCTTCTTCTAACTGCATTGTCGATATTGTTGGCTGTGTGCACAACAAAAGATTTTACTCCTGCCATATCAAGATGCCTAAAAAACAGACACATGGGCCATCTTCGGCTATGTCTCTTTGTATTATACACTGCACATTTCTGGTCAACTGAATCTACATTAATCTTTCTATATTAATCAATAATTAGTAATGTCTTTCCAATATCATCGTCAATTTCTGCTGAAACATGAAGAGTGGAAAGTAATATCCCGGCTTTATTTTTTGAAACGAATTTTTTTAACAACACAATACTTGTTAGAACGAGGTATAACGTATAAATATATGGTATGTATAAATCCTAGGAACAATGAAAAAAAATAAAAGAAAAATTCCACCTGAATTTCTTCCTAATAAAAATCGTGAAGTTGTCAGTTGGCGTACTGCCAACATCACAATTTTTATTAGGAAGAAATTCAGGTGGAATTTTTCTTTTATTTTTTTTCATTGTTCCTAGGATTTATACATACCATATATTTATACGTTATACCTCGTTCTAACAAGTATTGTGCTAATGCGTAGCTGGTATAGTAGTTAGCTGTAGTTAAATTATGATTACTTTTTACTATTGGTTGGACCAATCGTTTTACTATATCCATACTCGCGTTAGATTATTATAATAAAAAGATAATACAAGCACCTCTTTGGATATAAAAATAAAACTTAAAATATAAGAAACAATATTATACTTACATATTCGGGCGCGGGGCGGTACTTTGTGCCGACTGTGGTGACCTGCTCACTAATTTATCTAGACACGACTGGTTAAACAATGAGATAAAATCGAAATCAACTTATTCTTACTATGAGATGTTGATTGTGGAATACAAGTGGGCCTGGGCAGTTTATTGTTACAATTGAATGGTATATCAGCAGAAATGCTGATTGGCGGTACTGAGTGCCGCCGCGCGCCCGGCAGAGGGTTAAAAAAGTTAAAAAAGCAAAAACGAGGCGCTAAATTTTTTTAAATTACAGAATTCCAAAAATATTTTTTTCCATGAGTTCTTTTAAGAGTTCTGGGTAGCCCCTCGAGAGTTGTTCTGAACAAATCTATTTTATAATATCTATGTCCGACCAATATTAATGATGTTATAAGCAAAAACAAGGCGCATAATTTTTGAAAATTACAGAATTAATTTTTTTTTTCATGAGTTTTGATATGAGTTCTGAATAGCCCCCGGAGAGTTCTGACCAAATAACCTATACAATTTCTTTGTCAAACCAATATTAAAGAAGTTATAAGCTAAAACGAGGCGCAAATTTTTTGAAAATTACATAATTAAAAAAAAATAGTTTTTCATGAGTTTTGATATGAGTTCTGAGTAGCCCCCGGCGAGTTCTGAACAAATAACCAATACAATTTCTTTGTTAAACCAATATTAAAGAAGTTATAAGCAAGAACGAGGCGCAAATTTTTTGAAAATTACCGAATTCCAAAAAAAAAAATATTTTTTATGAGTTCTGTTAAGAGTTCCGGGTAGCCCCTCGAGAGTTCTGAAAAAATCTCTTTTATAATTACCACGTCCGACCAATATTAAAGAAGTTATAAGCAAAAAATGCAGCGTTAAATTTTTTATTGAACATTAAAGAATTGAAAAAAAAAATTGTTCATGAGATTTGATTAGAGCTCTGAATAGCCACTGGAGAGTTCTGAATAAATAACCAATACAATTTCTTTGTCAAACCAATATTAAAGAAGTTATATGCAAAAACGAGGCGCTAAAGTTTTGAAAATTACAGAATTCGAAAAAAAAATTTTTTGCATGAGTTCTGGGTAGCCCCTCGAGAGATCTGAACAAATCTCCTGTATAATTTCCATGTCGGACCGATAGGGGTATACACTACAGTGATCGGTCATTTTAGAAATTGAACATTGAAGACAATAAATTGCATGCTTGTATAAAATGAATTTTCGAATTATTATAGTGCCAGTAATTGTAAAAAACGTCACTTTTCTATTTAAATAATAATTCGAATCAAATATTATACATTTTATAGAAAATAAGAAGATAAATATTTGATTCATCAAAAAACTTATCGATCATAAAAATGTAGTGATTGTCTAGTGGATTTACAGTAATTAGTCAACGCTTTATAATAAATAAAAGTAATTAGAAAATTTGAAAAACTATTATGAACTCCAGTGATGAACACTCTAGAGATCTAGTAAAAGAAAAATATTTAATTATTGTAATAATAAAAAAACCAATTCGAACATAAATTTATAATTAATGTTTATGTGATTTTTAATTTTTTTTTAATTGCCACCAATATTTTCTTAATCCTCAATCACTCCTATGTTTTTTTGCAATTTTTCCTGTTGCTTTTTTAATTTTATTAACTTTTTTTGTTCTTTTTTTAAATTTCACTAAAAGTTTTCTATTCTCGTATCTGCGAGAGAATGCATCTCGTCTTGACGAGTTTAGCATTCTTCTGCGCATACCCCCACTTTGTTTCAAGTGCGCGGCGTTTAGTTGGTTTTTAGTAGTCCGTATTTGTATAACTGACGCATATTTCTTAACTCAAACTAATCTGCGCGAACTTGGGCGCTTCCCTCGCGCCCCTATATATCTTTATTTGTGCATTAGAAGAAATGTATAATCCCTTATAATGAATGAGGACACGCACAAACTTCATGTTTCTTGTGTTCTCAATTTCAAATATATTTTGTAACTTTTGTAGAAAAAATATAATCTATAAAATTTTAAGATTCAGCTGTAGGCAGTAGGTGAAACATTATAACAGAAATTAGTTTATTGTGCAACAAGGGCGGTAAGTTGTCAATTGGTCAAGAGAGCGAAATTCGCTCATTCGCTCGAGACGGCAATTGACAATACCGCACGAGTTGCAGATAATATTTTTTATTACTCATGCGAGGGGACGTATCTTACAAGTTATCAAAAAAAAAATGGTTTTTTGAATTTGCTTTTTCAATTATCTCCGGTGGTGTGGATTCGTCATAAGAACTCTCATCAGTCTCCGGTATATCCGGTAAATGAACTGGAAAACCGTTTTCAGTACTTCAGCAGCGAAATCATTTTTGGCACAGAGAAACTACACGACAAGACGAACAAGTCGATGTATAAATTGTCCGGAATTATTCAATAATTCGTCGAGAGATTTCAAACTAAAATTTACTCGATTCTCGATTTGCTAAATAGATATCTCGGAAACGGTTGCGGATAATTAAAAACAGATTGCGGCATCATTTTTAGAACGTCCTTTTCCTATTAATACACTGAGATTGTACGCGGGAAATTCACGACTTTCCGAGATCTCTACTCGAGCGCCGAAATTTCTTCATTTTCAATTTTTGCAGGCGATAGTGAACCGAAAGAGCAAGCGAAATATAATTTGCATATGTGTAATCAGCAGCAAAAAATGCTTTCAGAAACGTTTTTAAATTTTGCTGTGCCTCAAAAAGTAACGATTTTGACAAAACCGATTTTCTCGCATTTCGTCGTTTCCGCGGCCTAGACTTCCCGTGTCGATGGTATTTCTTAACTGAAAGCTTCCCGGGGAATATTATATACGTTCTCCGACTAATTTTTGGGACGCTGAATCGATTGGTGATGACTAGAAGTCTCTGTGGTGAGCGGTTCAAAAGTTATGACAGTTGGAAATGCGTGATTGTGTAAAACGAAAAAATATAGAAAATTTGTTTATTTGTAACTTTAGAGCGAAATGAACAGGTAAACCGTGTTCAGCACTTCGATTTCCCTCGTGTAACCAGAAGAAAATCACGAAAAAAATCTGCAAACAAAATATCAACAAAAATTTTCCATCTTTTCGTTCGGAAAATGCATGGTTTTTCGTTTTTTTTTTCGATTTTTTCGAAAACGATAAAAAGCAGCGAAATCATTTTTGGCACACAGAAACTACACGACAAGACGAACAAGTCGATGTTTAAATTATCCGGAATTATTTAATAATTCGTCGAGAGATTTCAAACTGAAATTTACCCGATTCTCTATTTGCTAAGTAGATATCTCGGAAACAGTTGCGGATAATCAAAAACGGATTGCGGCATCGTTTTCAGAAGGTCATGTTCCTATTGATAGACTAAGATTGTCCACGGGAAATTCACGACTTTGCGAGGTGTCTACTCGAGCGCCAAAATTTCTTAAAAATTTCTTCAATTTTTGCAGGCGAAAGTGAACCGAAAGAGCTAGCGAAATATAAATCGGAAATATCTGTAATCAGCAGCAAAAATGCTTTCAGAAACGTTTTTAAATTTTGCCGTGTTACGTCGTTTCCGCGGCCCAGACTTCCCGTGTCGATGGTATTTCTTAACTGAAAGCTTCCCGGGGAATATTATATACGTTCTCCGACTAATTTTGGTACGCTGAATCGATTGGTGATGACTAGAAGTCTCTGTGGTGAGCGGTTTCAAAGTTATGACAGTCGGAAATGCGTTATTGTGTAAAGCGAAAAAATATGGAACATTTGTTTATTTGTAACTTTAGAGCGAAATGAACTGGAAAACCATTTTCAGCACTTCGATTTCCTTCGTGTAACCAGAAAAATATCACGAAATAAATTTGCAAAAAAATTTTCTACCATTTACACTAGTTTTAAATCGTTTTCTTTAATTTTTATTTTGTGATGAAAAAAATTTGTGTCACTTTCACGTCACTTTTTTAATATTGATGTTTTGATTGGGTTTTTATTTTATTTATTCACTTGTTTTTATTAATGTAACTTAGTAATTTTTATTGAATATTTGCTTGTGTTACTCAAGTTATGTGGTAATAATTGAATTGACAAGACCTGCCATTTGTCGCACTGAAAAACGGGCTCCAGGATAGTACTTGCTCCGAATGAGTAATAAAAAATAAAAAATCAAACAGGCAGGGAGGGCATGTGATATTAGGTTCAATGAGATCCTACTATCATCAAATCAGATCCTACAAAAATAAGAAATTAGACTCAAATTTAGCCAAACATTAGAATGGGATGAATCATACCTGCCATAAGACAAATCTAAAAATTTTAAATATCACAGATAAAGGCCCTAAAATGCATTTTCTAGAAGCATATGAAATAAAAAAAAGCTATTATGAACGGTTCAAACATCCTAAATGACCAGGTTAGATTTAATTCATTTCAATATCTGGCATTTCCTAATTAGGGAATTTCATAAGTAATCCCGTTATCCCTCACAGATGGTAAATAGTATATAAAAGTATGTAACATCCTTGTATTGTGTGTAATCTTCTGACGAAGGCATGAGAAGCTGAAATCGATAGTGTTGAATAAAACTCATATGTGAAACTGACACCTAGTGTCTCTAATTTATAATTATTTCTAATGTAATCCATTCTAAATAATAACAAAGTAAATAGTAGATATTATAATTATAATGATTTTAGATGATTAAGTTGAGCAATTTTCTAAAAAGGTGAATTGGTTGAAAACACTTTTTTAAACTCCAAAAAATATTTTTTCTATTTTGCGTCTGTAATGGACTAATGGTCTGTAATGGAATAACAGATCTCAGATGCGGGCGGTTATGGCTCGCCCCGAGTGCGATACAATTTTCTCAATATGTATCGGCGATTTTTTTGTTTAGAAATGGCACAAAAGGGCGTAAAACAGAAAAAATGCTATACTAAACTCGTTCGTAAGGCGTTTTTCAGCACTTATCCATTAGAAAACTCCTCGCTGCGCTCGTCGTTTTCCAAACTTGGACGCGTGCTGTAATATCGCGCTTACTGAACTCGTCCTTTAATATACCATTAGAATAATAATTTAATATACCAATAGAATTTCTATTAGTTGCCTCAAAATCCCTAGACAGAAAACAATTTTTAAGAAAAATATAGAAGAAAATTAATAGTTGATGTGTTGTTAAAGTCCAATTCATCATAGCCAAACTCAATAAAAAATTTAAAGTATATTTTGATCCACCCGAAGTGGATAGCATGCATCGACGAGTTACTAATCCCATTCCATTGACGAAACCAACAAAATTACAATCGAAATATTTTTTATTGTTATTTAATCAATTTTTTTCTTTGTTTGCCCTAGATTATCTAAAGTGTTTACGAAAATGAAGTCGCACAAAACACTATACTAATCAATAATATTTGTATTAGTTTTGTTTATCGTACGCATAAAAGATGTCACACCCTAAACCATATTTTTCGTAATTATTTTTATCGCCTTACATTATTAATACTTGGTTTTAGTGGTATTCCTGTGATTAGTAAATTCCTGCTAACAAAAAAATGTCCTGCTATTACTAATATGTTATTCATAATAACTTACTCTTGCATACTCATTAATATAACTTTTCGTTTCACATACAAATTATTTGAACCTAAAAAACTGTTTTTTTTTCAATTACTGCAAAATTATTTAGAGCAAAAGAGGACCTTGGTTTATTTTATTAATCAAATACAAAACCAAAACTCAAACTATTCGCGATGGCTATTTTTGTCAATGTCTGCAAATTTAATATATATTGCAATGTATAACATTTCAGGAACTCTGGTCTTCTCTAGAATCCTCTGGTCTTGTCTGCTCTCTGGTTTTGTCTGGTCTCGTCTGATCTTGTTTCGTCACGTCTGGTCTTGTCTAGTCTTGTCTGATAAAATGCTCTTAACTGGCGTGGTCTTGCTTGGCCTTGTCTGGTCTGTTCTTGTTTGCCCTTGTCTGGTCTTTTCTCGACTTATGTGCTCTTGTCTGGTGTTGCCTGGTCTTATCTGGTCTTGTCTGGTCTTGTCTGGTCTTGTCTGGTCTTGTCTGGTCTTCACTGGTCTTGTCTAGTCATGTCTTGTCTTGTCTGCTGTTGTCTGGTCTTGTCTGGTCTGGTGTGGTCTTGTCTGGTCTTGACTCGTCTTGTCTGGTGTTGTCTGGTGTTGTCTGGTCTTGTCTGATTTCTCCTTTAATAGGCTTGTCTGGTCTTGTCTGGTCTTGCCTGCTCTTGTCTGGCCCTGTATGGTATTGTATGGTCTTATCTGGTCTTGTTATTGGATCACCTTAAGGTTCCGTTCTCTCGCCTGCTCTTTTTAATTTGTACACCCATGAACTGGCTATAACTGTGCCCCTTAAATTCATATACCCAGATGTTATAAACCTCATTGTTCAGGGAAATAAGTTTCAAGAAGCAGAGGATGTGGTCACCTTAGACCTCGCAATTTTGGATGATTACTTCAGAAAATACTACTAAAGTTCTAAGAGTACTAAGGTACTAAGAGTTCAGAGGCATGGAAGATCGTCAAATTGCTAAGAACCTCATCAAGAACTGGATTCACAATTAATAACATCTCCAAGGAAGGATGGGTAGATAATTTTTCACAATTGTTAACAGAAACAAGGCCACAGTATGTCGAGGAAAATGAACCAAACCACATCGATGTGGAAACCTTGAAACTAGATATGTCCCTCGTAAAGGAAGCAATCGAAACGACTAAACTTAGAAGATCCCCAGGACCTGGTGGAATACATCCGGAATTTGTACGATTTGCCCCTGAAAAAGTGAAGGTTATGTTGAAGAATTTATTTGAGCAGTGTCTAAATGGTGCAGATATTCCAAAAGCTTGTCGAACGTCATATATCACGGCCATACATAAAAAGGGATCACGAAATGACCCACATAATTTCCGGGGAATCGCTGTCATTTCTACAATAGGCAGAATATATTCTCGTATACTGAAAACCCTAATAGAAGACCATATTAAAGACAAACAACCTAGAGAACAGGCTGGAATTCGAGCGGGTTGCTCAACAATCGACAACCTTTTCACCTTTAAAATAGCCTTAGAGAAGCGTATGCAAAGAGGCAGAGAA
This sequence comes from Phosphuga atrata, assembly GCA_944588485.1. NCBI lineage: Eukaryota > Metazoa > Arthropoda > Insecta > Coleoptera > Silphidae > Phosphuga > Phosphuga atrata. Next base: position 49,826,907 of record OX155896.1, on the reverse strand, counting down.
ACACATATATCCCTTATTGATCTAGAAAAGGCTTACGATAGTGTCCCGATATCACAACTATGGGAAAGAATGGAGGAACTAGAGTTCAGACCGACTCTACTACAGGCCACTAAAAACTACTATAGAGACAATTCTGCAAGAGTGAAGCTAGGAACAGGCATCACAGAGAGTTTTAAGACCTCCAAGTTGCTCAGACAGGGGTGCTGTCTATCCCCTACTCTTTTTAAAATTTACCTTGACCGATCCCTTAGAGGGTGGATAAGAAAGTGTGCACAAATGGGACTGAGAGTGGGAGACACGCTCTATAGTTTATACTTTGCTGACGATCAGGTTGTGATAGCAGAGTATGAAGACGATTTGGGGTATATGGTCAGAAAACTGAAAGAGGGATACGAAAAAGCTGGTCTATCGATGAACATGAGTAAATGCGAATACCTGGCAATCGGCACAACCAACCAGAATAATCTTCTCTTAGAAAACGAATTCATAAAAGGAGTAGAAAAGTCCAAATACCTAGGGGTTGTATTTAACAAAGAGGGCAATAGCAGGGATGAGATAACAGAAAGGAATAATAAAGGTAGAAAAATCATAGGAGCCCCAAATTCAACCCTCTGGGAAAAGAATATAAGGAGATCAACAAAAAAGCGACTATATGAAAGTGTTGTTCAAAGTGTGATAACGTATGGAGCAGAAAAGTGTGGGATATAACAGAAACACTGAAGAGAAAACTACTTGCAACTGAAATGGATTTTTTAAGAAGAAGCTGTGGTGTGTCACGGAGGGATAGAGTGAGAACACGAAAAGAATGGTTGAGAATATATGGCCTAGGAAAGTGTTGGAATGGATACCGCCGGAGAGGAGAAAGAGAGGAAGACCTAGAAAAAGCTTGAGGGATGGAATAGATGAAGCGATGGAAACAAGAAACCTAACCGAGGAACAATCTCTTGATAGGAGAGTATGGAAACTGGGGACGGAGAAGCGGCGACAGCCGTAGAAATCCGTGAAAAAAAAAACTTCAGAAAATGGCGATTGCAACCCAACCCCCAGAAAAGTGAAGCAACTGCCTTTCACCATTACAATAAAATTGCAAATTATAGCCCAAAAGCCACTTTTGGTGATATGGTTTTACAGTACAATACCATCCCCAAATACCTGGGATTGACTTTAGATAGACCTCTAACATATAGAGCTCATCTTCGTAAATCAGCTGCTAAACTTAAGAGCCGTAACAACCTCCTACAGCGTCTAGCCGATACATCATCGGGTGCTGATGCCAACACATTAAGAATAACTGCTCTAGCAGTCTATTCTTCGGCTGAGTACTGCTCTGCGGTGTGGCTTAATAGCTGCCACACTCAGCTTGTGGATGTTCAGCTTCATGACAGCATGCGTATCATTACAGGAACATTGTTCCCTACCCCAATCCAGTGGCTTCCGGTGTTAAGTAACATTCCACCTCCTCAGATCAGAGGAGAAAGAAATCTTGTTCATTTATGGTCAAGAATTATCAAGAACATTGCACTACCAATAAACGAGGACGTCAGACAACTAGGAACATCTAGATTGAAGTCTCGCAAGCCAGCCTGCAAAACTGTCTTGATATTGATAAATGATAACTTCAATCTCAAGGCCAAATAATAACTTCAATACCGCAAGGGATTCTGACAGTTGAGAATCCCAGAAAGTTGAGAAACATTAAAACTCTCTGGCTTCAATCTACCTAGGCGTGCTTGGAGTCGGCTTAATCGTATCAGATGTGGCGTGGGAAGAACAGCCTCAGTTCTCCATAAATGGGGTTGGACAGTCAGCCCATACTGTGACTTGTCATGTCTTGTCATGTCTTGTCATGACATGTCATGTCTTGTCATGTCTTGGCATGTCTTGTCATGTCTTGCCATGTCTTGTCATGTCTTGTCATATCTTGTCATGTCTTGTCATGTCTTGTCATGTCTTGTCATGTCTTGTCATGTCTTGTCATGTCTTGTCATGTCTTGTCATGTCTTGTCATGTCTTGTCATGTCTTGTCATGTCTTGTCATGTCTTGTCATGTCTTGTCATGTCTTGTCATGTCTTGTCATGTCTTGTCATGTCTTGTCATGTCTTGTCATGTCTTGTCATGTCTTGTCATGTCTTGTCATGTCTTGTCATGTCTTGTCATATCTTGTCATGTCTTGTCATGTCTTGTCATGTCTTGTCATGTCTTGTCATGTCTTGTCATGTCTTGTCATGTCTTGGCATGTCTTGGCATGTCTTGCCATGTCTTGCCATGTCTTGTAATGTCTTGTCATGTCTTGTCATGTCTGCCCTTGTATGATCTCGTCTACTCTTATATGATATGGTCTTGTCTTATGTTGTCTCGTCTAGTTGAACTGAACTCGTCTGCTAACTATGTGTAACTATTCTCCAGTTTTAGAATAACGCAGTAACTTCTAGATTAATATAGATGAGCCGAGATATTATTTAATCGAGTTTCACTGGAGCAGACTAATTATTTAAATTAGTATTTATTTATGTATGTGCCTATTTATTCGGATTATGTAAATAGTTGGTTTGGGTTACATGAAATGAATAATTTAATAATAAAATGATTATTTTCTGTCGATTTTTACGTTGAACAAATTTCGCTATGGCTATCGAAATTATTAATAACTTAGCTATGTAGATAATAGATAATTGTTTCAATGCGCATTGTTCGAGCACTTTGTTTCCAGAATGAATAATGAGACCTTCGACGGCAATCAAATTGAGCCTGTTCGGTTTTATTCATTTCGTGAAACTATTTCTGTTTTGGAACTATTTTGATCCGAATTATTTATTTATTTGCTGTTTGGCAATTGCTAGCTAGATCTTCGTCATTGACATGTCACGCCTGCAGCAGTATTTTTTTCTTTGTCTTAGAACTACACTTACGCACGCCAAAAATATTTGAATTCCGAAAATAAAATGTTCTTTGTTACAAAAATTCTATTTGCAATATTACCAGACAAAGAAAATATAATAATAGAAAACTGGTGGACTAATTGGTATTAATCTGGAAAGATTAATATCACCAAGCCAATAAAAAAATTATATAGATTAACCGTATCTATATAATTTTTTTATTAAGTGTGTAAAATTAAATGTTTTGTTTTTTTATTATATATTTTTTTCTAGTTTTAAGGTCGATTCCCATATGCGCGACACTCAGCTACGCGACTTCTCGCGACATAGCCTGTCAAATAATGATTACATTGTTTTAAATGGGCACGTCGCGTATCTGTCGCGTAGCAACAGTGAGAACGTGCCCATTTAAAACAATGTAATCATTATTTGAAAGGCGATGTCGCGTGACGTCGCGTAGCTGAGTGTCGCGTATATGAGAATCGGCCTTAACACTTTGATTGCCGCGTGTATTAATAATGATACACACCAGTTGGGTCAAAGACGACGCGAGTATCATTTTGTATACACGAGTTGGGCATCCAAAACACCGATTGAATTTCAAAAACCGGTTTTCGGTTTTTCGTAGAGTAAAAAACCGGTTAATATGCAGAGATAGCGTGGATTTCTTTCCTATAAACCAGTACATTTTTTCAGCTGCACATTCAGTTGCTTCCTGATATGTTTCGCCCAGAGATTATCTTGCCATCTAGGAGCATTTACTTCTAAGGACGATTTTGAACTTGAAATGACACAATTTAACTTTGAAGGACCAATGGAAGTTTTGATAGGACAAATTAAAAAAGCTAGATATGTCAAATTTAAACTTGAAGTCATCACAGGAAAAGAAATATTAAAATTTGGCTTTTTTTTAAAGGTTTTTGTTATATTTTTCGAAATTGTTTAGTTGATCTGGGGCAACAAGACAAGCAATTGCAAATATATGTCAAGATTAAGGATTCAACTAGACAAGAATCCGTATCTGTCTTGCGGCTTTGATTATTTCAATGCTTTCATCATTTTGGGGCGATTAAAAAATAATTAATTTCGTGTTATGCTCTGCGAAAAATGCATTTATACGAGGTAAAATATTGCTGGGAATCCGTAACTTGAATTTTGTTAAATTTTGGCAAAATTTCTTCTAATTGTAAGGTTGCGTTAATCTCTTTTGGAGTTGAAAAGTTATTTACTGCTCTTACGTTTTATATGTAGTACAAATAAATATACAATATAATACTTCATGAATAAGCCTAGAAAAATAAAATTATTTTCCACTTAAAAAGAAAAACCGACTTTCGGTTTTTCGAGAAAAACCCGGTTTTACGGTTTCGTAAATTTTAACAGAAAACCCGGTTAGCCGGGTTCGGTTTTAACCGGTTTGGATGCCCTATACACGAGTAATAAGTTCGTTCTGGGCATGTGTATGTTGCCTAGGCACGTTTAACATAGGTTTCTTATGGCTAGTCTTAATATATCATCTTAAAGAAAAGTTATTTAAAACAAATAGTTGACCTGAGTGACAGTCAACTCGCGGCAGTCAACGTGCTAATACCAAGTTTATTAATATAAAATAATGTCAAATTAACTATTTCCTTGAAGATCCATCAAATCCAAATAAACAACGAAATCTCTCCTCAATTCACCCTCTAGCAAGGTCTTCCTCAAGGTTCCACTCTCGCGTCCTTACTCTAAAACTTGTACTGCCACGATATAAATAATTACTCTCCTCTTACAACCTGCAATATGCCGATGACACCGCACTCATCTGCCACAATAAAACTCTTAAAAACACAATTGACAATCTCCATGCCCTGATGGACAAAACGATTACATGGTTTAATCGTTGTAGACTTTCCGCAAATCCATCCAAATGCCAACTCCTTATTCCGAATTTCTCCCATCTCTCCCCACATATACCTAGACACCATCGATATACCACCTACTCCGCAAATCAGATACCTAGGCGTAACCTTCCACAACAAACAAAATTCACTACAGACGCGAAACAACGAAAGACCTAGATGCTGCAAATGAGTAAACATTTCCGTGGCCTTACGCAAGGAAATAAAGCTATCACCACCAAAATCTACGAAGCTATCTGTAGCCCTCTCCTTGACTACGGACATATATTACTCTATTAAAATACACCTTTTATTTATTTTTTAATTTTTTTATGAGAGGAAAATACATTACGTTCAACTCGTGCGGAGAATACCTCAGGTAGTGTAAGACTCCCCATCTGGATGTTCTAGATGGATATACCCACTAAAAACCGCTCCTCTGCTTTCAATTCTAGAAAGAACCTTTCCTACCGGAACTACCTTATTGGTATTATTTTAGAAGGAGGTTTTGCCATGATTCCTTACGGATCTTGTTTTCTCAGTTTCCTCTTCTTTTTATTTCTCTCGCAGTAAATCTGTGGCAAAATTACACTTATTGCCTTCCACTTTTCAGAACTTTTTAACATTTCTCCAACCATGATTTCTGGGGCCAGTTTACAGTTTATTATATTTTACACATGTTGACGTTCGACATTCTATCTTGGGCACACAAAGAATGTGTGGTATGCGTCGTCTTCTGCATTCTTACATTGTAGGCTTTCTCCTAGCTTAAACCTATGTAGATAGGATCTAAGGCATCCATGGCCGGATAACAGTTGAGACAAGTGCTAGTTTAGCTCCCCATGATGTCGTTCCGTCCAGGTCTTAACATCGGAATAAGTCTGTAGGTCCATCTGCCCTTCTCGATTTTTTCCCAGTCAGCTTACCAGCTCTAGGGTGTCTTGTATGAGGCTCTATCGGTTCCTATGTCGGTCTTTATACATTTCCCTTCTTTCCACCATGAGAAGTTCGATGGGAATGACGGAGGCTGCTATCATTACAGCATCGATGGAAGTTGTTCTATTGAATACACAAGAAGTGGCAGAACGAACCTTATTACGACGGATCACCAAGCTAACACCCAAACAATAATCACTCAATAAAATCATCTTTCCAACGCTCCCCTATACAGACTCACCCAAGTTCCAAAGCTCTTTGTCAGACACAAATAGCTATAGACAAAATACAAAGACATCAACAATTACTGGACTATTGTAGACCCGCTATGCATCAAACGCGACATGAAAACCACTACATGAAGACACCCAACTAAGACCTTCCGGGCAGAAGAACCTCGTGGTGGGTAGCCCTTTGTATATCATGTATACAATAAATGTATAGCTTCTTCTTGTATTGTCAAATTATATAGCTACGGGAAATTGGGTGCAATAATTTGTAGTAGAAGTTCTCGATACATACCAATACCTTTCGAATCAAAGAAAATTGTGTCCCCAGAAGTAATTAACAAAACGGAGTTACCTCAAGGTAGTGAGCTTGCACCAGCATTTTTCCTTGCATCCAAGGAAGATTCTGAACTTTATATGAAGTTTCTAATGAAAGCTAGTTGAAAGAGCAAACTTGAAAATCAACTTGAAGCGAATATACTTGTACACGACTTATCCTAACTAACTGGTTTTCAACAGACTTTCAATATCGATAAAGCACTATTTATTATTTTAAAGACAACGTAGCTAACTCGAGAAGAAAGGCTGAATACCTGGGAGGGAAGCGTTACGAAATCCTACGGTTAATTATTGAGGGGAAAATACAGGGAAATAGGTCAATTGGCAGACGACAGATCTCATGGCTGAAATACCTACGCCGTTGGTTCAACTATACGTCCGCTGATATCTTCCGAGCATCCGTGTCAAGTACAATAATGGTCAATTGGACCGCCAACCTTCGGAAGGAAACGGCGTAAGAGGAGGAAAAAGTGAATATGATAGGAATAATATATCTATACAAACTAATAAGTTCTTACTAAAAAGTATAAAATTCTGTAAATTTCCTCAGTTGCTGGAAAATGTTATGTCACTTAAGGAGTGTCTCAGGAATGGCGGAAAGTTGATGCAAGTACAATAAAGAATATTACTAGGTATTTACTAGGCATCCAAAAAACCGATGAAATTAAAAAAAATGGTTTTCGGTTTTTTGTAACATAAAAACCGATTAACCGGTTAAAACCCGGTTTTAAGTATAAAAATAAATAAATTGCGGCTGTAAACCAAATAAAATAAATATTTATTCACCATTTATAATTATTTAATATATAAAAAAAAATATTTGTGTATTATTTCATTATATTTACGTAAAGAATAAAAAAGTGGCACAATTTATGTAAATATTCAAATAGGATTTAAAATAATTTTTATAAAAAAATTGTTGTTACTTTTTGGAATATTTTCCATACTCCTAACTTTTTGTTGTTTATTTTTGGGCTAAAATTAAATTTTATAGTTTAGTGTATGTAGGACGATCAATTCATTCAATTTCTAAAATGAAATATAATTAATACCTACTAAATATTGTTAGAATAAAATATTATTATTATTCTTATTGTTAGAATAGAAAAAACTATAAATGTAGATATATATTTATTTATCAAAGAACGAAACTAGAGTAAAATGTAAGTATGGGAACCTTTGTTTCTGGCGGTCGTGGGCGTGAGCCCGTTGTACCGCCGTCTTTTGTTTTGAGTTTCGGTTGTTCGGTTGTTTTTTTTTTCTCCTTGATTTTCTTCTTGCAGTTTTGCCTACAGCTGGTTCCTGTTGTCTTGGTGGGGTTGTCGGCTTCCTTGGTTGACTCTTCTGCGTTGCTCTGTTGTTACTGCATTCCTAGGTCTCTCCATTTTGGCTTTTTTATTTTGTCTTAGCTGAAGGTTTCCTCTTCTTCCTGGCACGTCCTGTACGTGTCCATCGGTGTAGCTATTCTCCTTGGGTCGGCTTCAGTTGCTCTCTTGGGGGCGGCTTCAGTTGCTCTTTTGTGGGCGGCTTCATTTGTTCTCTCTGGGGCGGCTTCGGTTGTTCTTTTGTGGGTGGCTTCAGTTCTCTTTGGGGCGGCTTCGGTTGTTTTCCTAGGGGCGGCTTAGGTTGTCTTCTCGGCGGCGGTTTGCTGGGGTTGCTCGTTGTCAGTTTGGGTCTTCTTTTTCCGGTTCATTATGTAGTTTAGCATTAGCTCGATGACGCTGTCGTCCAGGGTGTCCAGGTAGGCGGGGTCAAAATTCATGGCTGCGGCGGCTTAAGTATTTATATTTCTTTAAGATCTAGGTCTAGATCTAGATCACTCTAAATCTGTGAACCTTTATTTCACTACATATTTACTGCTCTTACATTTTTTTACCGAATACATGTGTAAATCGTTTCCGCCAAAATGTTTTGTCCCAAAACATTGTCTAAACTAGGGGACAGTGCTGGATTTACCAGCAGGCTGAGTAGGCTGGAGCCTAGGGCGGCAAATTTGGGGCCAAAATTTTTTGTCGTACAGAAATTAAAAAGATTAATTTTTATATACCTTAATGTAAATGTTATTAGGTCCACACAAACAATTCAATATTTAATATGTTTCACCACGTATTGTTAAATTATTTTTTTCTACAATTTGCCTAGTAGTGGTTGGCAGGTGGTTGGTCCGAAGCAGGATCGACGGGGCCGAGCTGTTAGGGGCATACGCCGCGTAGTGGCATTGAGTCCGAAGGAGACAGATATAGAGTGCAAATAGAGTGCATACAAACGAAAAAGCCGCCGAAAAGAAAAGCCGCCTCTGTTTATTGAGTCATGCAATTTCTTATATGTATTAACACGTTAACTGCCATGTGTATACATGTATACATGTTTGGGGGGTTTGGAAAATTAACTTTTCACAGATTCCACTATCCCAATCTATAATAAAAACATTGACCAAGCTTTCCTATCGTATATTTAAAAAATTATATTTTGTGTTTATACTTTCACATAAACTAAGAATAAATTACCATCGTTTCTCATAAAAAAACATAATAGAACTTATAAAATTATTAAACATGAAATTCAGCCTGAATACATAAATATATTCAACTCTATAATTCGTAGCTCTATAATATTAAGTCTTAGTAAGACTATCAAACAAATCCCATATTGAAACAACTACTTCCCTTGGTAATACCACGCAGGATATTGAATTATACAACAGATATTTGTATGTTATTACTAGCCCCGGTACACATTCGTGTCACTAAACGAGAACCAGATAAATAACTGTTTTTAAGATTATTTCTTTCTATTAAGATTATATGAATATATGGCTATTCACTTAAACAGATGGTTAACTTTTTGATTCACTTAACCTAAATAGAAAGAAATGATCTTAAAATCAATGTTATTTATCTGGTTCTCGTTTAGTGACACGAATGTGTACCGTGGCTAGTAATAACATATAAATGTCTGTTGTATAATTCTATATCCTGCGTGATATTTCCAAGGGAAGTAGTTGTTTCAACATGGGATATGTTTGATAGTCTTAATGAGACTTATAGATATTATAGAGCTACGAACATGTTGAATATATTTATGTATTCAGGCTGAATTTCATCTTTTATAATTTTATAAGTTCTATTATGTTTTTTTTATGAGAAACGATGGTTTTTTATTCTTAGATTATGTGAAAGCATACACACAAAATATAAATCTTTAAATAAACGATAGCAAAGCTTTGCTTATGTTTTTATTATAGATTGAGATAGTGGAAACTATGAAAAGTTATTTTTCAAAAAACTAACAATGGACTCGCAAATTTATAAAAACGTTAACAATGGGCTCACCAATTTATACAAAATTTAACAACTGCTCCAACACAGCACTGGCTACACGTGTACACGAATGTACACTTTCACATGAAAATAGACGTGGAAATTATTAAAATCGGTCGCGTGTTCAGACCTAGATGGGCAGCTTGTAGCGTATGCACTTGGCGGTTTGGAAAATTATCGCGCTTTATGCAAACATTTTGGATTCAATGACAAATCTTCTGGATTATTAATTAATGATCGACGTCTTACAGGAATTCGCTTATCTTTCAGAACCAAAGTTTTACAAAGTCGTAACATTAATACTGCTAAAGCAAATTCTTTAATTGTTCGGTCTATTAATGCTATTAATTATTTGAAGGATTCTGCTGCTTGCTATAAAGCTAAAATCGAGGACTCTAAAACTTTAGACTCTAAAGTGTTTGAAGGGTTAAAATTAGCTTATCTTCCCTAGGTGGCGGTCATCGGCAGCGAGACCATTGATAACATTTTCTCAGCACACCAATGCCTATAGCCCGCTGTTTCCTTCGCATGAATTCTTATATACGTCAAATTAATTCAGATGCACTTTTACCACATCCTTGATTATTTTGTGAGTAATATGAAGACTAATATTATGATAGAGCGTTAGTAAGATTTGAAAATTGTTACGAGGGCCGGATAAAATCAAGTTAAAGGGCGGATCCGACCCACGGGCCCGAGAAAATTGAAATCAAAATTTCGAGTCTCTCAAAAGCTGTATGCGTGTATGACTGTATGTATGTATGTATATAATCATACACAAGCAATGAATCTTTAGAAATATGGATGAACTTAATTATAATACATAGGGATGACGCCTTAATCTAGTCCGCTTATAGTAAAGCTCCCGTTGGTTATGGTATCTACTTATATAATATTCGTCCTATAAGCTTTGCCGGGTATCAACGAACAGCGTATTCAGAAAGATAATGAGAGACATTCTTGTGTAAACAACCTGCACAACATTGATGTTTATGTCGAATTATTTGATTCATTACCTTTACTTGTAAATACGAATCTTCGCTGTATACACATACATATTTTGGATTAATAAATTAATTTTAATAAACTAAACTTATAAGGTTTCGACAACGTGATAAAACCAAAAACTGTTTTATTTTAATTGTAAGCTAGTTAAGGTACAATCATCCCTCGATTTACACGGTAGATACGTTCCTGGAAAAAAAAGCAGAACTGCCTTTTTCACCTGCCATTTAAACGTTTTCTTTCTTTCCTTCATTACATTAGAACGGAGACATAAAAACCTAACCTAACCTAACCTGCTATTTAAACGTTTACTTTCTTTCCTTCCTTTAAAACCTATGACTTCAACGCTTGCGGTTTTTGAAAAAAATACTTAGAAAACCTAATCGAGCTTTAAAAAGCACGTTTAAAACGAAACCGATGATTGAAACGAAAATGATAGATGCAATATTTAAAAAATATAAGAAATGTTGGTTTTTCCATAAAAATAAATCAAAACCATGTGCATTTTTGGGTTTGTCTAAAAGCACGTAAAATAAAAATTAACTTTTCGTCGAGGAAAAAGACGAAAAGTTAATAAAAATTAACTTTTCGTCTTTTTAGACGTATCAAAAATTGCACACAGTTTTGATTTATTTTCACGGAAAGATCAATTCACGAAATAAATATTTGCCTACGTATTGTGGTTTTATCAAAAACAATAGAATAATTAGCGTTCGAACGACAAATTGAAAATTATTTCCTGAACAAACATTCTACACTCTAAAACGCCGGCCAATTTCAAGACTTCCAAATTGTAATACTTTACAAGGCTATTGTTCCAGCAATTAGCGAAGCAATTATCGATTTATATAAATGCTTTCATAAACAATGTTTATTACAGATTATTATCGTTATTTAATATGCAATCCTGTAATTTTCTGCAGCAATTAAATATGAAGCCTTAAAGGTAATGAATTGATTGAATTACTTACAATTGCTGTGTGTATTCCCTCTACTATATTTAAACTCATTTCATAATTATTTTCAAAACTTACATAGTATGTGATTAATTTGTTTTTGTTATTGAAATTCTATTACAAGATTTTACTCAGATTAATCCATAAACCAATGTATTGTATTTGTTTATTCATATATTTAATGGTTTAATTCAGTTTTTCTCAAACTTTCGTTCACTGTGTACCCCTTTCAAATATTTTCAACACTTCCTACCCCGTAGTAAAGAATTTCTGGGATATTCTTTTAAAAACTAAGACTGTCATCATTTTTATAAAGTAATATACACTCCTCAGATTTGTGTTTAAAAGATAAGAGAAACTAAAAGCTATAATTAATAATATATTAATATCAATAATTGACCTTCCTATACATGCGTTTTTTTTATGACACAAATACACGCGTCGGTCTGAGACACCGACTTGTAATAATTTGAATTTAACACTAAATTTTTAATACAAATTCAGTTTAAAATAAATCTATATGACAACAGATTATATATTTTATTACATGGCTAAAAAAATAACAATAAAAAAATAACAAAATAACAAAAAAAAGTAAACATATATATATATATATATATATATATATATATATATATATATATATATATATATATATATATATGTGTTTACTTTTTTTTTCAAAGCGCGAGAGCGCGTCTCCAGACCGCCCGATTACTAGACGTGTCGCCCGATTACCCAACGGCCGAATTACCGATATTATACTGTAATAATAATGATGATAGAGGTCTATATCAAGAGACTGAAGCTTTTATCATGGCCATACAAGACTGGGTAATGCGAACTAAAAACTACGAGAAATACATATTAAAGGCAAATGTTGAAGACAAATGTAGGAAATGTAGTGCGGTCGGCGAAAACATTGAACACATCAGCCCAGCACTGGCTGAGAGTGCATACCTTAGACATAACCAGCTATCAAAACTAATACACCAACAACTAGACATAAAATATGGACTGATCGACACCTCCACACCTCCATACTACAAATATGACTGGCGTCCTAGAAAAATCCAACGTCATCCTCTACTGGGACAGACTTATACTCACCGACAGATTCATCGATTATAACAGGCCTGATATCCTTATAAATAACAGCACACGAACAGCCACAAAAGGCTGAAATAGGAGTTTCTCTCACATACAACCTAAATAACATCGAAACAGAAAAGAAGTATATGAGGAACTTGCTATTCAGCTTGACCATGTATCTATCTACCCACTAGTAATGTATGCGGAGGGAGTTTTCTCCAAAACCTTCCACCTCAATATCTAGAAACTACAACTAAATATGAACATTTGGCTTCACGATTGGCAAAAGAGCAATTCTACTACAAACCTGCCACATCGAACGAAAGTTTCTCAATTACAAATGCACATTATTACAGACATGTGGGCCAGGGTAAGTTTCCTTTCCACATCGACTGAGCCTAATCCCCAAAACGTCTCAGCGATAGGTGAATATGTTCCTGTATATGGAACAAATAAAAACCAAAACCAGGTCATGCTAAGCAAGTACCGAAAACACCATCCAAAATCCAATGTGAAGCGAGTGTATATACGCAGAAAATGCGGAGGACGTAGATTAATAGATATACAGCGTATCCCAGTAATATTACAACAAGCCTAAGAAATAGCCAAATACCTGGAATATACAGAGTAATAACCGAAGCAGACCTGCCATACAGCGCCTTAGAACTAGTGGTTAACAGAAGAACTTTAAGAACAGAAGCAATACAACTAAGAACGTAAAAGAAAGAATGGAAATACAAGCAAATCCACGGAAAATTACCCCTTGAGCTCGAAGGAACAGACTTTTGTGAAAGCTCCGCCTACTTGAGATAAGGTTACCTGTTCGCTGAAACAGAAGTGTTCATACATGCCATCCAAGATCTAATTATTCCAACGAAATATCACCGGAAGCATATCCTTAAAGAAAATACAGTTTAATCTTGATAATCCGGCGGTTTATTAATCCGGCATCAGTAATCGCTCTGGGGAAACACGTATCGTTTCTTTCCGCTGTTCCGCGTCGGATATAAAACTCGCGCACAGCAGAAATGGAGTCAAAAGTACACCCTTAAACTCTGAAAACTTGATTCACGATCCACAGAAAATTTTAATTTCTTTTCTGACGAAGAAATCCTCAGCCTAATTTGTTCCACGGATGACGATGAAGCTAACGATGACTTGAATATTTGAACTGGGCGAATTGTAGCAAACGGTGACGCGTTTAACGTACTCAATGTTTGTTCGAAATGGAAGAAAACGCCACCGCAAGTGATGATGTGTTAGTGCGGAAACGGTTGCCATTTTATATTTCCATTAAAACGCAGAGTGCGTTTTTGATAAAATATTTAAGGCAATAAATAAAAAGCAAAATTATTTTGTATAATATTATTTCAGTTATTTTTATTTAATACTATTTGTTCTTAGCTTGTACATGGTTTTTTGTATGTACACGTTTACCTATATAGATACATATTTTATTCTTTCTGAAATACAATTGCACATAAAATATGTAAAATTGTTATTGTTCTGTTTCAAACCTGATAATCATGATTTTTTTGATAATCCGGCAGTTGTCTGGTCCCATATGTGTCGGATTATCAAGATTATACTGTACCGATGATAAATGTCGAATGTTCAATAAACGCCGCCCTGAAACAATACAACACCTAATTGAAGGTTGTAGCATGGCCATAACAGACTATGTCAAATGGTATGATCTCACATGCAAAATAGTAGGAAAATATGGACTTTTTCTCTTCCTTTGGCACAACAGCCCTAAATGGGCTTTGGCCTCCTCTACAATTTCGCCCCATCTCGTCTTACCCACGCTGACTTCCTTCCAGTAGTAAAATTCACCCTCATCCTTCTCAAATCCTCATCCACCGATTGTAACCACTTTTTTAACACGTAATCATTCCGTCATCCGATTCTTTTCTTTGGGTTCGTAACTGTATTTATGTAATTTTATATGTATTTCATCCCCAGTCATTCCTCCCGCTCTCGTTTCCCCTGACCTAGCCTTCCATATGGGTTGTTTACCGCATCTTAGACCTTGTTGCTAAGCTTTGCAGGGTTCATCTCGTGGAGGCAAAAGTTTTCCTGGGTGATTGTCGTGTGATGCTCATGCACTATCCCTTCATAACCCCCGAAAATATGACAGATAAGTTGCCATGTGCATTTACTATGTACAGATAAGTTGTCATATTAGAAATATAATCCGGAAGCGGTAATATAATAGAAACAGCGGAAGTAGCGACTATACTGGGACAGACCGATGCAGACTGATGAGACAATACAGCAAAACAGACGCGATGTAGTCCTACACTTAAATGCGAAGCAGGAAGCCTACTTTATAAATGTAACTAATGTAACCTTGTGATAATAATCTGGAGACTGACGAAAGAAACAAAATAACTAATATTGGCTCATAACAAAATAGATAATAAGTATCAAGGTGTTGCGATAGAGTTTAAGCAGGCATATGGTGCTCAAAAAGTAATCATTACACCCTAAGTGTTAAGTAGTACGAGCTTAATTTCCAAAAAGTTACTTTTATTAAAACAATTTATTTACAATAGTTACAATTTATTAAAAAAACTGAACTTTGATAAGAAAGTTGTATACATGGCGCAAAAGAGTATAATCCTAGAGACTTGTCATCTGGTGCGTAAAATCCTGCAAGACTAGAATTAAAAAGACGTGCTCAATGCAAGTGCAATTGCAATATATACCATAGGTATCCTCCCACAGTGGTATATCCCTCAATAGAGAAAAAAATTCAAATTTGATAATAATATTTATTATAACATAAAAATGAAACAAAGGTTAATATTTTAAATATAAAAAATAAAGGAATTAACTGATATTTTGCAATATATACGTTTATCTACTGTCACACCGAAATGAACACATTTATAAGTGAATTATTGTATGTAAAGGATGCCATTATTATAATTGTGTGTAAAAGTATCCAAATCGTGCGTAAAAGTCCAATGTAAATAAAATGGACTTTCATTATTAAACGATTTTTGTTTGTTGTTACTATGGCAACAACTTTCGGCACTAAACAGAAAACATACGCGTAGTGAAAATAAATTTTCGTTTCGACCTTAAATAAAAACTGAATTTATTTTTCTTATTTTGAATCAAGGAGTCTCGGCCTCTCAGTCTGGATTTATCTGTCACTAATATAATTTAACATAACCATAACCTAATCTGGATTAAAGCTGGGTTAACCTAGATTACATCAACAACGACCAAATTGTGTTCCTGTCACTGTGCGTAAAAACGCATGTTAGTTAGCAATTTTTACCACGGAGGCGCTAACGTTCTAACCTTATTGTGTCAGTGATTTGAAGTATGTCTGTCAATTTTTTTTCAATAATTTAGGTAAGAAACAATTTTTTTTTTGTAGGTTCAACAGTATTTTAACATGCTTCGTAGATAAAATAATGTATGACACATGTGTGTGAAAGGCTTATGTGCACTCAATCCGAACTTCATAACTCATGCACAAAAGCCCTTCTTCACACACTTGTATCATAAACTACTATTATTGTAACATAAAAATTATACAAAGGTCTACCGACCTCGAAGTCCTTCTGCCATTCACAGCTAATTTATAGGAACTAACTGATATTTTGAAATATATACGTTTATTGATTCATACAATATAATAATAATAATATTTATTGTAACATACCATGATACAAACGTCTTCATAGGATTTTTATAATATTTTTTCTACTGATATATGTGATGGTAATTATTCCACGGCTTACCCTACATGAAAGTGCCAGTTTTTCATTCTAGAGATGAAAATATTTTCACATCTAGAGATCAAAATGAGCATTTTAAATTTATGATTTTCTCGATTAAAACACTAAACTAACCAAATTTGCATGGAGTTTCTTATTAATTACCTCAATTTCAATGGAATATTTTATGTACAAACCTAAAATGAGCCTGAAACTATTTAAAAAACCGAAATAAAATTAGGACATATTACTTTAAAAGTATCACCTTCTATGAGAATGCAATAATATTTCCATGGAAACGGCCACACCAGCAATTAAATTTGTATTGACAGTTCCGACAGTTCGGTTCGAATTGGATTTATTAAAGTTTATTTTAAGATTTATCACATAATATTAGTAGAAAAAATTGAATTTACTACTCTAGATGAAAGCTTTTTTTTGGATCGGTGTGTTTGCTAACTCGCTAACGCTCGTGAGCAAAGTCTCACCTCACCAAAAAACGCCATCTTTCATCTCTTGTTGTAAAATATACTATTTTGCATTATTTTGTATGTAATTTAAAAATTTAAATTTTTCGTTTTATATTTGCTTTGATACACACAAAAAAAAAGAAAAGTTTGGAAAACTCTTTTCGTACCCCTTTCAATCCGTTCAGAGTACGCGTACCACACTTTGGGAAACACTGGTTTAATTCAAGGAAGAGCCTGTATACATTCGCTAGTCATGGGACTGGGCCATCTTTCACATTTCCCTCAGTGCCTCTAGTTTGTTTTTATCTATTAACTGATTGTCTTAATTAAATTAAATATCGCAATATTTTGTAAACGAATTTGCATAAACGACATACAATTCATTATTCAAAGAATTTCTCATATTAAGCTTTTGATTTCTTTTCATCTAATTGTTATTATTTGGGAGATCCTTGAAAGGACATAAACTTTTATTGTTATTATTATTGAGGGAACTCAATTAGAGTTTTACTGCATTATTTATGGAGCCGAGATGGTCCTTTTTTGTATTAATACGAGCACACTTCCTTAATTTGATCCTCGCAGGGATCACCCAGAAAGCTTTTTTCCTTCTCAGTGTATAACTTATGCAAGTTCTTGTTAAGCCCCGGCTTTCGCACAATTTACTCACGCTCACGTCTACTCTCCCTTCAAAGAAATTGTTACAAAATCTCGAAATGAGACAACAACATAATACCTTATACCTAAATTTGGAAGTTATTGCAGAAAGACTTTATATATATTTTTTAAATATTCATGGAAACATGAAGGAATGGTTGAGATTTATTAAATCTTGTTTGATTGGTTCGAAATCCCGAGAACCTGTTATTAGATATGCCTGTAACTTATCATGTACACATACTTTTTTCCTGACAGTTGATAAACGATATAAGTGAACTAAAATGCTTCGAAAAAATATTTTTTTCGTGATGTATGCAGTAGAAACTCAACCACCTTATATGGATATTTTATTGATTTATTTATTACTTTGAAAGCTGTTTTTGGTTTTTCTTTAAACAATATTTTACACGGTTCACCTACTTGACACTATCTAGTGATAACATAATATTGGTAAATTTACATCTAGATAAGAATTTATGCGCAATACTTAACTTACTATGTTGCAAGGTTAATAGACAACAAAAGACGGAAGTTTAGAACATCTTAAGAATGTGTTGTATTTGTTTTATTAAAGTAGTTAGTGTTAAAGTATGCAGCACATTCTGTTTCTATTTAAAGCGCGTGGAATTTTCTGTGTTAAAAAAAAGTTTATAGACAATGGGAAAGCAAAAAAGAATTTTAGGGCCCTGCGACCCTTACGTAAACGGTTTTGCAGACCCTCGTTCCGACGAAATATTTAGATTATCTATGGGGAGGATTTTCTGGAGGCTCCGCCAAGGTCCAAGCCGTAACCGAATAAAGTTTTTTTTAGATACTTTTTTTTTGCAATCTGATTATTGTGGATGTGACTATGCCGTTTTCAAAGGAGAAACATTCAATTAGTTTTGTTTGGTTTATTCAATTGGTAGATTTTTTAAAATGTATTTTTACTGAGAGGAAAGGTTTTCGTCTGTTTAACATGATGGAAAGTAAATATGATATGTAAGTATATGATACGTGGTAGTAAAACTACAAATATGATATGTGGTAGTAAAATATTAATAATGTAGAGAACGAGAGGAGACCGAGAGATGAGAACGAGATGATTCAATCCCAAACAAGAGCTGATAAGAGCAGACAAGAACAGACAAGATCAATCAAGACCAAACAAGAGCAGACAGGACCAGACAAAGCCACACAAAGCAAGACAAGACCAGACAATACCAGACAGGACCACACAAGACCAGACAATACCAGACAAGAGAAAACCAGACAAGTCCAGAAAGGACCAGACAACACTAGACATTACCAGACAAGAGCAGTCCAGACAAACGAATACCAGACAAGATCAGACAAGGCCTTCTTCTTGAATGGCGCCTGTAGCGAAAATCGAGCCTTGGCCTCCTGCAAATTCCTGCTCTGCATGCCTCCTTGCATCCAATTTTCGCGGTCGTTTGCTGCCCTTCTTCAGTTTTATGCCTGTAGCAGTTCTTGGACGTCGATTGCTACTCTATCCGCCCACCTTGCTCTTGGCCTACCAGCTGGTCGTAGTTTTTGGAACACCATTTTTGGGAACCGTGTGTTTGGCATTCGTTGTACATACCCCGCCCAGCGAAGTCCCATTAGTTTTATGTGATGTGATCGGTGGTTCTTTGTATAATCGGTACAGCTCGTGGTTGTACATTATCCTCCACACCCAATTGTCATTTATCAGTCCGTATATTTTTCTTAGAATCCTTCTCTCAAAATGGTTTAGTAGGTCCGCAGACTTTTCGGTTATCGTCCACGTTTCGCATCCATAACATACTTACGGATCTGATTAATGTTTTGTACATCCTGAGTTTAATGTCTCTGTGGATGCTTCTGGACTTCATAATTGACAATAAGGAGTAGAGCGTTCGGTTTCCGGCCGAGATTCGTTTTTTTATAACTAGGCCCTCATCGTTCTGTGCGTTTACATTACTGCCCAAATAGTTATTGCCCTTCTCAAAATTGTGATTTCCGATTATTATATTATGGTCAATGGCAACATTGTGTCTTTTACCTACTTACTTACTTTTACTCTCTTAAGGGGGAAAACCACATTAAGAGGCTGTTTGATACAGATTTTTTAGGATTTATTTTGGGTGGGTAAAATTAACTAGAATTTAATCAAATTTTGACATCATTTCATTCATATTTCGTACAATTTCTGTGATTTTTTTTAATAATTTCAACCAATAAAAAAAAATTACGGTGTGATGTCCGCCGAAGGTTGTAAGTATAGTTTTCCAATTGCGTGCAACGAAGAGAAAACCAAATTCAGGCCAATACCAAGAGAATTGGTTTTCTCTTCGTCACATATTTCCAGAATTTTTCATATACGTGGTCTGTTAGAAAGGTATCCGACCTTTAGCCGGTAAAAAAAAACTGGCATACTTGGAGCGTTGGAACCCTAATCACCCTGAAGATAGTCTCCTTGGGACTCTACACACTTCTCTCAGCGGTGCCGCCATTGTTTGCCGCCAGTATTCCGAAAAGCCTCTTTCGGAATCGACTTGTCGACGCTGTCGTTGCAGCCATAATGTCCTCTCTTGTCTGAAATCGCGTTCCTTTCAATGGCCTCTTGACTTAGTCAGGGGAATAGTCAGAAGTCGCAGGGGGCTATATCAGGAGAGTACAGAGCTTGTCGAAACAGAGGACTGGTTTTTCGCCAAAAAAATTGTGAAACACGTGCGAAGAATGTGCTGGAGCATTGTCGTGATGGAGTCGCCAATTTCCTGATGACCACAACTCCAGTCGCTTGCGCCGCACAGCATCACGTTGGCGACGTAGGACATCCCTCATTACACTTGTCGTCATTTTACTTTTATTGAAAAACTGACAAGAGCACTACACACTACATTACTCGAACACTGCTCGACAGCAACTGACGCTACCTACAGGCGGGAAAAAATTCACGCATGCGCACGGAGGTTCAAGGTCGGCTCATGCAAGCGTGCTGGATTCAAATCTATCAGGTTTTCAAAATAAAAAATAAGGTCGGATACTTTTCTAACAAGCCACGTAGTTGTCTAACAGTATAGACTTGGACGACTGTGGATCTTCCTGGCATGAAACCGGTCTGATACTCTCCTATAATATTCTCGGCATACCGTTTGCCGCAAGTTTATTCTTAATAATGTTTGTAAATACTTTGTACGCTTTACAAATGTATTGCCCTATAATTGCCACATGTTTGCTTGTGATGATAACCGTGGTAAGACACTACTCTTCTGGTAGTTTTCCGTGTGCCAGATTGTGATTACTAACTTATACGTTATATAACATGCGTTAGTTGCTCTCCCTCATGTTTGAAAAGTTCGCCAGGGAAGTTGCCATAGCCAGGTTGTTGTTTTCCAGCGATTTTAGCACCCTCGATATTTCTTCGATAGTTGCTAGTTCGTGAACAAGACCAGACATGCCAATTCCAGGATATCAGACAAGACCAGACAAGACCAGACAAGACCAGACAAGCCCAGACAAGACCAGACAAGACAATACCTGACCAGACCCGAAAAGACAAGACCAGACACGACTAGATAAGATCAGTCAAGACTAGACCATATTTTTTGAGTGCAGGGTGTATTACATTTTCTACCCAGTGGATATGTTGAGATGCCTCCTGCTCTCTGAGGTTTGTCTTAAAAGTCTTCCCTCTTTTGGGTCATTATGTCCTTTATCGGTTTGTTCACGTTGTCCCAGTTGTTTTCTGTTCTAAACATGTTACCTGTTATTGCTCCTGGTTCTAGCAGATTGTCCTTCATTATCATTGCCAGTTTGCGTTTCCATCTGTCACAGTCGAATAGTGTGTGGTACATGCAGTCCTCTTCGCAGTAGTCAGATTGTGCTTCTCTTGCTCTTCCAATGCTGTGTAGTCCTTGTAGGGAGTAGTAGCTGTGTAGTAGTCCTTCAAACATCCATGTCCCATTAGTACCTTTGTCTGGTGGAAGTTGGGTTCTCCGTGCTTTCTGTCTTTCCATTTGATTGGGTCCGGGATTAGTAATCTGGTCCATTGTTCTCTTTCTGTATGCTCCCATTTTCTTTGCCATTCGTTACGCGCAGTTTACCTGGCTGTGTCTTTTTGTCTGTGTCTCGGCTGCTAGGTAGCAGGACTTGCGTTCTTGCACAGTCAGCTCGATGAAGACGATGCCGGCGATTATGAGGGCTGCGTCTCTAGATACGGTCCTGTATGCACTGCAGATTCGCAGTGACATTTTTTCTTAGACAAGACCAGATTGAACCAGACAATACCAAGCAAGATCAGACATTACCAGCCAAGATCATACAAAAACAGACAAGTCCAGATGAGACCAGGTAAGACCAGACAACACCAGACAACACCAAACAATATCAGACAAGACCAGACAAGACTAGACAATACCAGGTATGATCATACAAGATTAGACAGTACAGCTTAAGACCAGACAAGACTAGACACGACCAGGCAAAACCAACCAAAACCAATCAAGACGAAACAAGGCCAGCCAACACCTAGCAAGACCAGACAAGGCCAGACAAGAACAGACTAGACCAGACAAGACCAGATAAAACCTTACAAGACCAGATAAGACCGTACAAGATCAGACAGGGTCAGACAAGACCAGATAAGATCAGATCAAGACCAGATAAGAACGGACAAGACCTCTCCGCTTCTCCGTGCTTTCTGTCTTTCCATTTAGTTGGGTCCGGGATTAATAATCTGGTCCACTGCCCCCTTTCTATATGCTGCCATTTTCGTTGCCATTCCTTATGTGTATTTTGCCTGGCTGTGTCTTCTTTGTCTTTGTCTCGATCTTCTAGGTAACCAGCTCGATGGGGACGATGCCATTACGAGGGCTGCGTCTCTATATACGGTTTTGTATGCACTGCAGACCCGCGAAGCCATTTTTCTTAGACAAGACCAGACTAGACCAGACAATACCAAGCAAGACCAGACATTACCACAAATTAGCAGCAAAGACCAGACTTCATAGGTCAGTATACTGGTGGACCGACGAAGTTGCTGACATAAGAACTACATGTGTCGCTACTTGAGGCTTGAGGCGGGAGGCGGTTTGTCTAAAAACCAATATGGGTTTAGAGAAGGTAGATCCACCATTAATGCCTTAAGCGCGACCTGGAGATCGCAGAAAAGGCTAAAAGCGGAACCCAGAGAACCAGACGCATGTGTGCCCTCCGAATACTTGATGTTAGTAATGCTTTTAATGTCGCATCCTGGAAGCATATCATGGACTGTCTGACAGAAGGGGTATTATCTCCGTATCTGTTGCGCATGTTAAGAAGCTACCTCAGCTGTCGAAGCATCATACTGCTAGGAGATCAAGAAAAAGAAGAGCGACAAATCAACAGTGTCGTGCCACAGGGTTCGATACTAGGCCCCACCCTGTGGAACGTGCTATATGACGAAGTACTTACCATGATGCTGCCATTGGGGGCCACCGTAATCGGCTTCGCAGACGATATCGCACTAGTGGTCACAACAAAAACAGACCAAGGCTTAATGCGAACGGCAAATCAAGCAACATAAATGGTCAGCGCGTGGATGAAGTCGAAGAACCTAAGTCTAGCTCCAGAAAAAAACCGATGCTGTCCTCCTCACAGGCCTAAGACAACTTAGCCCCGTAAAGTTTAAAGTGGAAGAGGCAATTATAATGCCAAAAGAAACACTGAAATACCTCGGAGTAGTGATCGATAAAAGGCTATCCTTCATGGCGCACATTACTGAAGCGGCAGGAAAGGCAATGAGAACACTAGCAGCCATTCAGCAGCTCATGCCAAACGTAGGTGGCCTAAGAGCAGCTCTCAGAAAGTACTTAGTTCGGTAGTCCAGTCTACCATGTTGTACGGAGCTCCAATTTGGGCCAAAGAACTTTACAAGAAACGAAACCTTCACCAACTCGCAACCGTTCAGCGGAAAATGGCTTTACGTACATGCAGCGCTTATCGGACGATCTCCGGAGGGGCCGCCCAAGTCATCTCGGGAATACCCTTCATAGACCTGCTCGTAAAAGAGCGGAAAAAGCTGCACGATGCAAACTACTGCCAACAGAAAAATCAACTGGCCAGAGAAGTGCTTATCGAGGAATGGCATAAAAGATGGCACCTAAGCAGAAAAAGGGCAGTGGACCCAAGTGCTAATCCAAAATATATCGTCCTGGGTAAATAAAAAATTCGGCGAAACTAGCTAGTACCTTACTCAAGTACTGACTGATCACGGTAGCTTCAGGGATTATCTCTCTCAACATTGACAGAGCAACAGACGAACTATGTGTTTACTGCGGGGAAACAGATAGTGTAAATCACACATCTTTGATTGCTGGAGGTTTTTGTTCAAATTTCGAGATTTCGAAAAACTCATGGAAGAACCCTTTAGCGTCAGAACAATAATCCCATACATGCTAAAGGGAAAAACAAACTGGGACAATGTAAACCGATTAATTGTAACTATAATGAAAGATAAAGAAAACGATGAGATGCAGTCCAAAAAGGGAAAAAAAGGAGGGGAAGAAACAACATGTAGACTAATTTATAAAAAAAATGCCATCCGTCACCCCGAGGTTATACGATAAGCGGGTCCAGAGTGTACCTAGGTGATTTCAGGGGGGCCCACTTCTCTGGAGAAGTTATTTTATTAACCCCCCCCCCCCCCCCCCAACAAAAAGACTAGATAAGACCGGACCAGACAAGATCAGACATGACCAGGCAATGCCAGACGAGAGCGAACCAGTCAAGACTGTACACGAGCAGACTAGACAAGATTGAAATACCAAGAAAAAACCTTGAATGGGACTGGTCAGATATCGGCAGATCAAACCTGTTCAAGGCAGAACGAGACATGCCTAAACTGGATACCACTGAACAGAACTAGTTAATACGCTTTGACTTGCAAATAACATGGCAAAGAAAAGTGGATTAAATCGCTAGGCTATGTAACACTAGAGTTAGAGGACATAGGCTATGTAAGACAAAATGGGCGAGGCTATTAAGAATAGACAAGACTACGTTAATCTATACTACAGGAGACCAGACTACACTTGTTTTTGACAAGGCTGGAGAATGTAATAATTAACAATATATTTGACTTGTTATGGATAGTCTATATTTTGTGCAGTAATACCTGGACTAAAGATGTGTCTAGACAAGATGGGCAAGACTAGACAACAGTAGGCAAAGCTACGCTAGTATATACAACACGAGACAAGACTCCACTCGTCTTGACAATAAAATAGTTCTAGTTAACAATATGTTAGGTTTGACTTCTCTGTTTTCCATTCGATAATACCCAGACTTTGAGGTAGTCAAGGTGTCGGATTACTACGTCATAAAGCACAAGTGTAGGCAGGGAGAGTAGGTGAAAAGCCACTAGGACTGTAGCACCACAAGAAGAAGAATACCTAGACGAAAAATGTATCTAGACAAGATGGGCAAGACTAGACATAAAATACGCTAATATATAAAACACGAGGTAAGATTATTCTTGTCTTAACAAGATCGGTCAATTTTACTTGTCATGGCCTGATTCAGTAATACCGAGACTAAATATTTATATGTTATTTCCAGTCGATACAGTAAGTATTTTATGGTTGAAATCGTATATATTTGTAAAGCAGAAAATAAGAATTCCATCAAATATTTATTAAGCCGTACTAAAAATATCTTCCTCTTTCTGCATACATAAAGATTACCTAGAAATAATATACAAGGTAAAATCTCCCTCGCCATCTATATTATATATTTATTTTTATCCGCGGCGAATCGGGAAATAAATTTTCCATTTCCTAGAAATGTTTCGATTCAACATCTCATTTTTCCAATTATTTTCAAAAACAAGTTAGAAATGTTAAGGGCAAGATCACAAAGGTAGTAAAATGAGTATTAATTAAAACTGGGTAAGGTAGTTGTGCAAGTTAATTAAAAGTAAATATAAATTTTCAAAACTATTGATTTTGCTTGTAAGAATTTGAAACGTAAAATCTTCTATCACACAGCAATCGTTCTCTTTGAGCCAAAAATTCGATAACAGATTTATTTTTAAGCATCGTATCAGTACTTTGTAAAAATAGCCAAGAAAACAGATTACCCAACAGTTTTATTATTTTTGGATTATATTATATATTTTAGTCTAAAACAGGTGGCACTATTCAACTAAATATACATAAAAAGCAACAGACAATTTGAAAACATTTAAATATAAATCATTTTATAAAAAATCTTTTATTTTTTTGCATAGATAGTAACTAACTGGTTGAGCTTGTTTTGATTTATTTTATCGCAATCCATCTTTACTCGATTTTTCTAACTGAAGCCTTCGATTCCGTTTCCCTCCTTATTAGGCAACACTTGAAATATCTATTTAGAAAGATTGATTTAAGATTTAAAGATCCAATTATTCTGTCTTAATATTTCATAGGAAGAATGAACTTAAGGAGATTTATGATTTCCTCGAGAGAAATTTGAATAAATTTCAAATAAAAAAAAAGTTTGTAACAAATTTGAGTATCAAGATGTTGAATAAATTAATCCTCGATTTTAATAAATTAGCGTTTAAGAAACGATTGGAATCAGAATGCGTGTCATTCGGAGCTGAATGGATTGTTTGTATGTAAATGTAAGAAAACGCATGGCCATTAATTTTTCTCGCAAGAAAAAAAATTCTTTCGCAACTTTCGATTAATGATCGCGGAGGAATAATAATTAACGTTAATTACCCGTTTCCGAACATATCTTGGAAACGTTGCGAAAAGAGATGTCAATGTTTCATTTATTCTTTAAAATCCTCTAATTATACACACTATAAAAACTAATTATATTCCCCACAAACTAACTTTAATAATCCTTTATTAACAATTCGTCAATTGTTATTAAGTTGTGCATGTTTAATCGCATTCATGGTTTGTTAAGGTTTGTGCAAATTTTTAACTATTATATACTGGACTTAATTGCGTGCGTTATTGCTATTTGTGGTAGGTCGAAGACTTTGTATTTCAGGAAACAAGTTCGCCAAACGTGGGAAACTAAAACACACTGGAAACTTGAATTTATGGTTTTAATCATTGAACACATGTTGTTATGTAACTTTTAATAAAACTTTTTCGAAAGTAGAATAGAAATAGTAGTACATTAAACATAGCAACATAAGAAAATTAAATAATGAAATTCGTATTCTCAACAATGACCCGGACCAGTTTGTTTTTCAAACTAAATCTAATTTAGCTGCAAATAAAATAAGTTTAAATTACATGAATAAAACTAATTCATTTAATTTAAAATTTAAACAATTTCAGTTTAAACAATTTCAATTTGTTTCATTCAGTAATTCAGTATTTTATAATAGCTTATATTTTGGGTCATTTCACACTTTGCAAGCGATCAATTTATTGTTTTTTCTCTAGTAGCATCGGCCCTCCAATTTGTTTTATGTGATCATAGATGATCACATGAAACAAATCACATTTTATTCAATTAATTTTAAATGTCGTTTCATATAGTTAAAGCTAAAACAACTAACTCTTTAAAATAAGTTCAGGATCACAAATGCGCAAGGGTCTAATTTTATCCACATTTGTGTACACTTTGTCTTGTCTAGTTTTGTATAGTCTAGTCTAGTCTTATTTAGTCTTGTATAGACTTCTCTAGTCTAATCTTGTCTAGTTTTGTCTAGTACTGCCTAGTCTTATCTAGTATTGCCAAGTCTTATCTAGTCGTTTGTTTGTCTTGACAAGTTTTGTCCAGTCTTGGCCAGTATTGTAGAGTCAAGTATTCTGTTTAGTATTTTGTTCAGTCTTGTCCAATTCAGTCCAACATTGTCTAATCTGATATATAAATTATCCAAATGTTTATTTTATTTAAACTTGATTTTATCCGACCCTGGTAATAATTGTCAAATCACACATTGTTTAAAAAAAAAATAATTTATTTTTAGCTTTGTTTCTACAAAATTGAAACAAACGTTTTTGTTGTTGCGGGATTACGTAACGCTCGGTAGAAATGAATAGTTGATTTATAGTTTTTTTTCCTACTCGCCGTTGTTGTTTTGGCCGCGAGCTTAAATTTTTCCATTGATGGATGCGGGTGAAAGTTGTAATAGCTTTTTGATTAATTATTGCAAAAAGGAAAACAAGCGACACGTGTCAGTACAAGGCTACTTTTTGTGTTTCTTGTGGTGTCAAATCAGCTAGTTTTATCTCGGCTAACTATTAAAAAATTAATTTCAATATTAATATTAATTGTCTCAAATACGCAAGACAAGAAAATAGATCTAGACAATGATAGATTAGAATATGAAAGACTCACCAAACAAAGAGGGTAACAAAACTATATTAAACTAGACTTTTATAGTATATTACGTAACGAGAGGCGTAAGAAGCATATTACGTGAGTGTGGAACAGTTACGCACGATCCGCGAGTGCGTAATTGCCTTACAACTCGAGTAATGTACTATACTTTATCTACGACCACACTAATTTGTTCCTGTTTAATAAGAAAAATATGTTTGATGTATTAATTATCATTATTTGACATTATAATAAACAAACAGTTGTATTTTTTTACAGTTGTATTGTACGTCGCTGAACGTATGAGCACGTAGTAGCAGCTCTCAACCAATCAACGAATCGTAAACCAAACGCACGTGTGTGTTATCAATCATAACTTATCATTACTCCCGGACTATTACATACGTGTGTGTTATAATGTATTTACGTAGTCCACGAACTGTACAATAATGGGCATTTACAATAGTGGACGTGAATAATAGTATATTATGTGACCACCCGCGTAGCGTCGAGGGCGTAATTCCGGGCGTACGTTATTTCCTTACAACTCGAGTTATGTACTATACTTTAACTACAACCACACAAATTTGTTTCTTTTTAATAAGAAAAATATGTTTGATGTAACACCTTCGACCTTATTTAACTTGATAGAAATGGAAATAAATAGATTCATAATGGTTACATACCTTTTAATTTAGTACTTATTTGTAGTTATCGTTAGATTTAAACGTGAAAAAACGAAATGAATGACAGCTTCTATATGAATGATGTGACGTTCAATGATTGTTTGGAAATCACGGAGTACTATATTTAAAAATAGTATCAACGTGCAGCTGTCAACCAATTAATGAATCGTAAACCAAACGTTAATGTGTGATTTTGAATTATTAAATAACATTAATCGCGGATTGTTACATGTGTGTGTGTGGTATGATGTATTTATATAGTACACGAACTGTACAATAATGGGCATTTACAATAGTGGTCGTAGATAAAATTATTTATTGCTTTATTTAAACCAGACATGAGCAATCTTTTTTTGAACTATTGCCAAATTACCATTATTTGTTACAGTACCGGGGCGTCAAAACGTAAGGCAGGCATATTGGTTCCGTTTATTAAAATTTGGGGCAGTAGAGTAGTTTTCATTGCGAACAGAAGAACAGAAGGAAGCCGGCACAGATACTGTATGCAACCCGCGGGCCGCAGGTTGCTCATGCCTGATTTAAACTGATATTCGGGCCCCGATTATGTAAGAGAACTTTTATTTCTCTTACAAGTTCAGCCCTTTTGATTGTCTAAACCAGACATATCCAACCTGCGGCTCGCAGCCCTGTTAAATCGCACATTCAAACTTCTTCACTTTTTAATTACTCCCTTGTCTCAAATTTCAATTAATGGTGCTAACCATATGCGCTTCCGAAGCTATTTCGGCCATGTTTTTGGAGGCGCCTTGGAGCCCTTGGTGGGTCTTGGCCCGCTTCAGAACACCTTTTCATCTTCCTGTGTAAAGTACCCGTTGTTGTGTGCTTCCGACGCTCTTTCGGCCATTTTCTTCTATGGGCGCTACACCTCTTGGCATCCATCACAACATCTTTCCATCTTCCTCTGTCTAATACCCGTTATCTCCAATCTATCATCTCCATTGTTTCAACAACATCATTTCAACGGCCACGCTATTGCTTTTTTTGAGGTAGTATTTTTAAACCGCTAGCGGAATAAAAAAAAATATTTTATAGTTTTATTGAACCACTGCTTTAATGATCCGTATTCAAGGATTTAAACATTTATAAGGCAAAATTGAATAAAATGAATAAATAAAATACCTCAATACCCTACATCCTAGACAAATCTAGAGAACGCAAAATTAAAATTATTGCACTTCAGGAATCACTATATAAAGATAAGAATCCTTTCGATTCAGAAGGATACAGAATATACAAAGGAAAACCAGGAGAACGAGTTATAACAAACTGCTCAACTGAAACTGAAAGTTGTTTTGTATAATGCGCAAATCGGCAAAGAAAGGAGATATAGATACTGGGTCGGTAAATGGTCAGGACATCAGTAGACCAACAAAAATGGTATACAACTCATTGAGATCAGCAAAAACCATGACCTGTTTTTCAAGTCTACATTCCTCCTCCTCCCACTTCTTTTTAGGACATTGCCCTGTTTCTTTACGCATCTCTCGTCTCTTGCGACCTTGAGCTCCATGACTCGTTCCATCGCTTCGGTGGTCTTCCCATGGGTCGTTTTGTGTTGGGTTTTGCTACTTGGGCCCATTTTGCCAGTCGTTCTGGGCCCATCCGGTCGACGTGTCTGTCCCACTCTCTTCTGGCTCTGGTCCATCGCACCACGTCCTGTACGTTCAGATTTTCCCTGATTTATTTACTTCTTTTTCGATGAATACGAGTCATAAGTCTACATTCTTTAAGAAAACATCTTCTAAAACCAAAACATGGATCTCGCCTAATCCACTATTAGGTAATACCAACTGGACCATGTAATGATCTCCGGCCAAAACACAGTAGAAATAATGAACCTTAAAGTTCTTTAAAGACTAGATCTAGATTCAGATCATTACCCCACAAAATTCTTTTTGGAATTTATTCCTGAAAAGAAAGCTCCACTCGGAAAGCTCCACACCGTAAATACGATGTACAAAAGATAAAACGCAATGACAAGTTTAGAAAAGAAACACAAAATTAAATCCACAAAACTGGCATAAACTTGACTTGTAAAAATAGCATAAAACATAGCACCACAATCCAAGACAGGGAAACACGCATGGTGGGCAGAGGAATGTGATCAGCTAATGAAACTTAGACAAAACGCATGGCTAAATTGGTCATGCAACAAAAACCCAAAAACTAGGCAGGACCTCTAGGACGTCAGAAAAACGGTCACTAAATCTATAAGAACTATTCGTAAACAGCACGAAGACACAAAATTACAATAGAATCTGACTTTAGGAAACACAATTCACGAAATTACTACAGAACATTAAAACAAAAATTAACTAAGTATTCTTCTCCATCACTCCAATTTAAAAATGAAGTCGGGCAAATTGCTCACAACGACGCTGAAAACTGTGAAATCCTTGGGAAATACTTTTCTAAATTATTAAATTGTGAAAAACCACAAGATAAACTCAAATTTTAGCAGAAAATTTTAGATTATTTAGGTGAATGGATTACAGCAAACTGTAACGAAAAGAAATCAATTGAATTAAGACGGAAAATGAAAAGTGCTTTTCAGTCTGCAAAAAATATATACAACAAAAAGAATCGCTCCTGAAAAATCCGACACTACTGTAATCAAACCTGAAGCTCTCTATGCTTCAGGTACACTCAATCTCCAACACAAAACATTAAAACACCAAATAGAAGTGAAAGAACGTAACATAATGAGGAAAATTCTTGGGCCAAGAACAAAAGGTTAGGTGAGGTGTATATTATCCAAAGCCTAACTCAGAAATATATACAAAAAATCCCAAAATCACAGACTCAATGCGAATGCTAAGAATCCTATTCATGGGACACATAGAAAGAAAGACCCGAACAGACTGACAAAAATTGGTACAAAATCAGAGAAAAAGACTTGAAGGAATTAGGATCACTTACATAAACTTACTTAACCGGAATGAAATCAGGAAAATCACTCACACACGGGGTTTCGAGGAAGAAGAGAAAACGACCACACAACATCAGTGGTCAGAGCAACGAAAACAGACCCAATCGTTGCGCATGAAGGAATACTGGGCCAACAGGAAGGCTAGAAAGTGTTGATTTCGCGTGGTCCTAAGCGACCCATTCGCGAAGAAGAAGAAAATACCTCAACAAAAACTGCATCCGCCACAGTCGCTTCGTTGACAAGCTTTTCGCCCCGAGTTCTGCGTCGCCTAGGGCCGCCCTTGTCACCACCGCTGAGTTTAGGAGCTTTCGACATAGGAGGCTTCGCTGGTCCATTTAGGGTCGGAGGAGTTTTCTGTAGGGTTTTCACGTAAGGATGCTTCATTCTAATCTCTTGATCCTCGGGAACTAAACAGAAACACCAATTGCAATCAACCACCTTCCATCGGCGATTATCAGATTATCTATTAAAATTGATCTTCCTGTGATGGCGAGGTCTCGATTATCCTGCCTGTGGAAATCTAAAGGAGTGCGGACTTCCTGGATAAGAGCGACGGGATCTTTGATCAAATCATTTCTTGTCATTCATACTTTGATCACTATCAGTATGAAAGTTTTTCTTACTGTTGGGCAACATATTCAATTATAAGACGATTTCTTATGCAATTAAAAAG
Organism: Phosphuga atrata; assembly: GCA_944588485.1. NCBI lineage: Eukaryota > Metazoa > Arthropoda > Insecta > Coleoptera > Silphidae > Phosphuga > Phosphuga atrata. The sequence goes on along the minus strand of OX155896.1, from coordinate 49,794,821 downwards.
CATGAGTGTGTAACCTTTACGCGCGGTTGAATGGAAACTTCTTTGACAGTTCTGACAGATTTAAGAGTTGGTTTTAAATTTTAATTTTAAATATTCTTCAAAAATTTCTTTTCTCTATCATTGAAAGTGTTTCTTCCGCAAATTGCATTTTAGCAGCTTCGGAATTCGGCATACCAGGGAAACTGACAAGACTTGTATGCATGACCATGGAAAATTGTACGGCAAAAGTGCGCGTACAAAGCCAACTAACTGAGGAATTCACATACGCACAGGGACTGAAGAGGGGGGATGGATTAGCACCGACCCTGTTCAACCTGGCGCCAGATCAGGTAGTCAGAAAAACCGGCATCAGCAGAAACAACTTACACACTAACAAAACTGTTCAGCTAGCGGCGACCGACTACATCAACATGAGCCGAACCAAAGCCGCAGCAAAAGAAGCGTACACCCTCCTGAAAGAAGCAGCCAGGGACATAGGGCTTAAAATTAACGTAACAAAGACTACAGTGCTAACGCAGGCAAGAACAACGGCAATGGCGATAACAACACAAGACAACGTAGACCAAGTCAGCAGCTACCGCGATCTAGGTGTGACCCTAGAAAACAACGGAAGTGAAGAAGCAGAAATAAGTAGGGCTCACACGAGACGATATAGGGCGAGAGTTTAAAAAATCTCGTCTCGCTCTCGTTAGTTGTGAAAAAAATTACTCTTATCTCAGTCTCGCTCTCGCTCTAGGCACCGTTTGTCTAGTCTCGCTTTCGTAACCGTTTTTCTCGTCTCGTCTCGTCTCGCCATGTCTCCTCTCATCTCGTCAAATATAGTTTTTGCTGGCGGCTGGCCATAGGTTTGTCGGTTTTCTGTCCCGCTTCAAAGGAATTGGCACATGCTTCCACATGACAAGTTCTCCCTCCACACATTGGCCATATATTTTACATCACATTACATGGGGCAAAAGCAGCAATCGCTAGTTCAAGATCAAGATCACCAGACATGTTACCTTTGGTTCTACAACTCGTGAACTGAGAAGTTGGCACTTGTGACTCAATATGTACACGCCCACTTGTATTGTGTGAAAGAACAGCAAATGTTGGAACACGCATTGGCCTGGCCGTGTGAGCCAATATGTGGAGCCGGCTTTAAGATAGTCCAAATCGTGCTAATCATTAATTTTATTGTAATTAATATATGCGTAATTAATTGTTATATAGATAATTGTTATATAATAAAAAACTATTTTACGTGTCAGAGGCAAAGATTGAAGAAGAAGAATGAACGAGATCAAAAACGAGACTCTCGTGTTTCGCAAAAGCGAGACCACCTACGCTCACGTGTCTCAGTTCAAATATGCTCTCGCTCTCGCGAGAATAATTTTCAAAACAGCTTTTACGAGACGAGACGAGACGAGAAAAATCTCGTTCTCTTGTGAAGCCCTAGAAATAAGAGAACCACAGCGACAAATGGAACATACTTCGCTCTCGCACATATCTTCCGCTCAAAACATGTGCACAGAAACACAAAAATAAAGGTATATAAAACAATTGTCAGATCAATACTCACATATGGCTACGAAATCTGGGTCTTGACACACACCAGGCAACAAAAGGTCCTCCTCGGTGGTGTAGTTGACAACATAACCGCCTTTCAATGCGATCCTGGGTTCGAATCCTGGTCGGGGAGACAACAACTAGGGCGGTTCTCACTAACCGTCCGGGCTGCCCTCCCTGAATGAATGCAAAATATGCGATACCGGGGTGGCGCATACTAAAAGCCAAGGTGGAAAAGGGGGTTTAGTAAGAGCTTCCCCCGAACCACTTTTAGTAAGAATACTCGGCCCAATCCAATACGAAAATGGGTACAGAATACGATGTACCCATCATCTAGATGGGTACCGAATATGATTCAATAATGTTGTGATGCCAGAGGGTTGCTAAGAATTTGAGGCTGGAAGACGGTGCAATGAGCAATGGACAGAAGTGCCTGGAAGAATAAATTGACGGAGGCCAAGGCCCAACCTTGGGATGTAGAGCCATAAGAGAGAGAGCTTCGGATCGCGAGATACGACTTGATAAAATTGTTAAATCGGGCGTAATTTCCTTATTTTTTTTAATTATCTCAAAATAAAGAATGAGATCAATGTAAATATGACTTAACCTAACTTTCTTTTCGTCAGTGAACATAATTTCCTGTTGAAAAAAGATTCGATTGGAAAAAGATAAGTTGCGTATAAAGAAGTTTTACTTCAAAAACGAGTTAAATGAACGAATGCAAAAAAATGTTACTTTAAAGCCGTGCAATTCCCAATAAGTCAAATCTGTACCTGAGAGGTAAACTATCGTAACTACCAAATTTTTGGGTGGGATTTCTCGGGTGGGAAATTATAAATTTAGAAACTTACTGCTGTTTAGTTTAAATAATATATCATTAGTCAGTGCAAGTAAAATCATAATCATTTTTCGAATACAGCACAAAACAAAACATTTGCAAATGTATAGTTATAAAATGGTTTACTGAACATTTTACCAAATGTCACTTACGACAGTTGTCCTCTCTGGTACAGAAATGTTCGTTCGACATCATCCATCCACCTTTTTCTTGTCCTCCTCTTGCGCTACTTCCCGTTGGCTTCAATTTTTTGGCCATGTACTGGAAGGAATAATGGTAATTTAGCACTAGTTCCAAAAAACTTTAGTCATCCCTGGTCTAAACTTACAAACTTTAGAATTGGTAAAACCATACAACATTATAGATAATCATATAAACATAATAAAGTCGGAACAAAGCTTGAATATATAAATATACTCAACCTCTCCGGAGCTCTATAATACTAATAGTATTATAGAGCTCCGGGAAGGGTGAATATATTTTTATATTCAAGCTTTGATTCGACTTTATTAAGTTTACAAACTTTATTTTCACAATTTAAGTATTACATAAATCCAGTTTAACAATACTAAGATAAACGAAACCCTAATTTAATTGCTCTATAAATATTTGTATTCACTTCAACGTACTTAATTCCAATAACACAAAGAAGTTATTACAGCGACATTCATAAAGGATTTCAATGTAGCGAGAATTTACTTCGAACGGACGCTTTGTTATTTCTCGGGTCTAATTGGCTATTCAATTGCAGTTTGCAGAAACTTCTTAAAAACACGCTCTTAATGCGTTCCGGATAGACGGCGGACTCTGTTTCTACAAATTAAACCCGCGCAACTGCCAATTCAAAACTAATTGAAATTTGTTGCCAGCCAGCTTCATATGCTGACAACGCAAAATGTTAATTGAATTTGCTAATTATAATTAAACGGGATTAAACCTTTCCGAAAGGATTGCAATTGAGAAAAGGTAATTGATGAAATTGATTGATAGCAGAGGAAATATATACAAGGAAAACTAGGCTAACAATACTTGCATGTGTAGATGAATGAATTGACAAATATATGTAGGTTTGTACAGACTATTTTGTACAAATCTGGACAGGCAACACTGGACAGAAAAGACTGATTAGAGAAGACGTATACACAAGACTGGTGACTGGGATTGAACAGACAAGACTGGTCAGACAAGACCGGATAGACAAGACTGGTCAGACAAGACCGGATAGACAAGACTGTACAGAGAAGACTGGATAAACAGACAAGACTGGACAGAGAAGACTTTTTTTTATAAAAGTGGTTCAGGGGAAGCTCTCACCAAACCCCCTATTCCACCTTGGCTTTTAGTATGCGCCACCCCGGTATCGCATATATTGCATTCATTCAGGGTGGGCAGCCCGGACGGTTAATGAAAACCGCGCTAGTTGTCGCCTCCCTGACCAGGATTCGAACGGACAGAGAAGCCTAGAGAGACAAGACTAGACGGGCAAGACTAGGCATACAAGACCGGACAGACAAGTGTAAATAGACAACACTAGTCAGACAAAAGTAAACGGCTAAGCGAATAAGACAGACTACAGAGGCAGAAAGAGGCAGACAAAACTTTACGGAGTAGACTATACAGATAAGATTAGACAAGACAAGACTGGATTGATTTGGAGTAGACGAAATAGAGAAAGCGATAAAGGAACATCTTGGAGAACAAGGCGTTAACGTGGAGGTAAGAAATTTGAGACCGTGAAACGGTGAAAACCAAATAGCAAGTGTGGCTCTCCCAAAGGCCCAAGCCCTGAAGCTACTCCAGCAGAAAAGGATTCGAATCGGATTGGTATAATGCAGAGTAAAGTAGAGAATAAACATGAGCAAATGTCATAGATGCTGGCAAACTGGGTATATCGCAAAAGAATGCAAGGGACCAGATAGACAAAATCTGTGCCTAAGATGCGGAAAAGATGGCCACATTGCCAAGGAATGCAACAATGAAGAATTCTGTCCCATTTGTGAAATTAAAGGACATAGAGCAAACTCTGGAATATGTCCCACATTCCAAAAGGCACTGACGGAGGCGAGGCGCAAACAAGTCATAACGCAGAGCTCAGAATACTCCAATTAAACGCGATGAGATGTCGGGCGGCACATGACCTCCTTAAAGCCACAACACATGAACTGACAATAGATATCATTATGTTAAGTGAACCCAACAAAATTCGAACGCAGGAGGGATGGTACACGAACGACAAAGAAGATGCTGCAAAAAAAAGCACATTGGTACTAGGCAGTGGATGTGGGCTTGGATTCGTATGGATTGAGTTACATCAGTATGTAATTGTTTGCTGTTATCTATCACGAAATTATAGCCTACAAAATCTTAAAAAAACACTGGCCGAGCTCAGCTGCCAAATAAGACAATAATATCGTCATCGACTGGGTGGCTGAACTTGATCTACATGTATGCAATAAAGGGGATACACCCACTTTCGAACGTGGCAGATCCCATTCTATTCTAGACATTACCCTCACTACGGGAGAACTTGCAGGGAAAATTAGAAACAGGGAAGTCTTGGACCGTGAATATATCGTGCTGGAGGAAAACCAACGCGATCTGCCCCTTCAGCGCCAGAGGTGCCAGGGGTGGTTAACAACGAAGATAGATGAGAATACGTTTTCCAACAAGATTGAAAAAGTGTTTAGCAATAAAAATCCAAAAACGCCTGAGGAACTGATAAGAGCACTTACAATAACTTGCAATGCCACCATGCCAAGTAAAAAAATACCAAGGGGGAGAAAAAAGGTGTACTGGTGGAACAATGAAATTGCCAGCATGAGACTGGACTACATAACCGCAAGGCGCAAATATCAGAGACAGTGTAAAAAAAATGCTGACATCGACACCTTAACACTTCTGAAAAGCATATATGCCGACTCAAAAAGCGCTGCGGAGAGAAATAAATAACTCCAAAAGAAAACACTGGCGCTAGCTTTGTGAGAAGCTTGACCAAAATGTATGGGGGGTGCATATGCGATTGCCACTAATCACCTGAAAATAGAACATCCAAACCTTCAAATCAGCATGGAAAAAGCCAAGGAGGTAGTAGACGAACTTTACCCCATCCACGAAGAACCGAGATGGGAACAGCCGCTAATAAACCAGATTAGTGATTTTTTTTCCATGGATTTCCATGAACTTATAAGGGCCAGTCGAATTGGCACAGCACCTGGTCCAGATGGATTGCCACCAGAAGCCATCGAAATAGCTCTCAAAGATGCCCTGAATATATTCTAAATGTCATGAACTACATTTTGGCGGATGGAAACTTTCCGAACATCTGGAAGAGAGCTAGGCTAGTCCTCCTTAGAAAATGGACAAGCCCATATAAAACTCATCGTCCTATCGACCATTGTGCCTGCTGGATGTTGCTGCGAACAGTTAGTGCTATATAGGATAAAGATTGAGCTCAGTCAAGAGAAAACGCTATCAGAAAAACAGCATGGATTCAGGCAGGGCAGGTCAACAGTCGACGCTATTATGCGAATCCTGGACGTGGAAGAGAATGATTCAGCTGGTACGAGGGCAACAAAAAAGATTACTCTGCTCATTACTTTAGATGTTAAGAATGCTTTCAATACAGCAGCATGGGAAGATATTATGAATAAGGTTTGTGAGAGAGGCTGCCCCTCATACCTGCTGAGACTACTGCGCAGTTATCTACATGATCGTAAGATCATAATCGAAGCAGACGGTGAAGTCGTAGAACGAGAAGTGCACATCGGTGTTCCACAGGGTTCAGTAATGGGTCCTACACTGTGGAACATCCTATACGATGGAGTACTTAGGCTAAAGCTACCAGAAGGTGTTGATATAATAGGCTTTACTGATGATATAACTCTGGTAGTAGCAGGAAAAGACGAGGAGAGGGTAATGGAACACGCAAATAGGGCGATTGCACACATTGATAAATCGATGGAGAAAAGGCGCTTAAGGCTGGCCCTTGAAAAAAACGGAAGCTGTTCTACTGACCGGAATGAGACATATAGGGCCTATAGTATTTAAGGTCAGAGACGTAGCTATAACGCCCAAGGAGTCAGTTAAATCTTGGTGTGATTATTGATAAGAAATTATGTTGTACACCTCATATCATGCGAGCAGCGACTAAAGCCCTCAAGGTAACAGCAGCACTGGAAAAGATGATGCCCAATATCGGCGGACCAAAAAGTAGCAGATTCTATGCTCAGTCGCTCACTCGGCAATGCTCTATGGTGCCCCGGTCTGGCCAAATGCAGTCGAGAAAGAGACCATTAAAAATAAGCTGTGACCAGAAAAAACTGGCATTACGTGTGTGCAGTGCTTACAAGACGGTCTCAACGGATGCAGTGTTAGTGTTGCAGGCATAGCACCCGTAGAACTCTTGATAAAAGAAAGAAAAGAACTGTACAAAAAGCAGAATAGCGGACAGAAGAGAGAACTTAGCAAAATTGCCAAACAACATCTTTTCCAGGAGTGGCAAAAGCACTGGACATGCTGTACAAACGGACAGTGGACAAAATTATTAATCCCATAAGTGGGAATTTGGGGAGAACGAAAATGTGGGGAGATGAACTACTATCTCACCCAAGCGTTCAGCAGGCACGGATGCTTCAGAGAGCATCTGCGCAATATCGGCAGGGCCTCTGACAATTTGTGTGTTTACTGTGGACAAACGGACAGTGCAGCGCACACGGTCTTCGAATGCGAAAGATGGATTCCGGAGAGGGACGACTCGACAACGGCACCCTAACGACATGCGAAAAGCGGTACCGGGATGTTCGTGAATTCCAAGGGGGCCTCTTGACAAGTTAACGCTACGTTCCCATAAAAAAAGACAAGACTGGATAGATAAGACGACATAGACAAGACCAGATATACAGAACAAGTCATAAAATACTAGACTTACAAAACTAGACTGGTAAAGCCAGACGTCCAAGACGAGAGAAATAAAAATGTATATATAAGACCAAGCAGATTACTTTTACTATTAGAGGAGCGGCTTAATGTGTGGTATGGTTTAACAAAAATACATAGTTCTCTGTGAAGAAATCTGGATGGGCAAGATTAGTGAATGTTTGGTCTTCTCATACTTTGGTCATCATGTAATGCCAAGCCGAATTGAATACTAAATCGGATTTTATAAACTAAGTTAAATTGGGTTATTAATGAGAAATGTGTTTCTTAGATTAGCTTTAAAGTAAAGTAAATTGAATAGGAAGTCGAAAGTTCATTAGGCGTTTTAATCAAAGAAACATAAATGCACGAACAATCGCTTTGTAAGAAAAAATTATAGAATATTAGAAAATACCATTTCTCGTAATCAAGAAAACATTAATTACTAACAATCAGCTATTTACATGATTCAGCTGCAGGCTAATAAAATTATTCCGCGGATATCTCGACACTAGAGCTAAAACCCCCGGAGAAAACTATAGAATGTAGACAACGTAATTCAAAAATAAAATTAATAACGTCCATTCGTTATTCAGAAAATGAAGCCGAGCCATCCTGTCGTTATTTATCTATTCTTTTTTGTCTTCGCAAAACTGTTTTCCTGATTAGTCGCTTTGTTCATTAATAAGCAGCACGCATTGCTTATCGCTATCGCTGATTAAAAAACACCTACCGGTAGTTATTAATCTTCCACGGCTCAACCTTGAAATGTCCATATACAAAAAAGTAATTGTTATTTTAGTTTCAAGTAGTAGACACTCAACGTCGGATGCTAATAAGAAATTTGCTGCTTAAACAAAATAAAATTCATAGAACATTTTGTTCTTCCTTCAAATTAGAAGACTGGTTATTCTAGACAGAATGTAGGATTTTTTGCCGAACTTTGATTCAAATCTGATATTTGATTTTTGTAGATATAATGTGGATTTTCAAGTTTAATGTGTATGAACTAGTTCAAGCGGTTGATCCCCTGGGGAGGTTAAATATCATCTGTAAAATAATTTATAGTTTAAATTAGTTTGTTAACTTTGTGATATAAATGAAAGCTTGTTTCGCCGTCGATATGACTTCTTATTTTTTCCAACATAAATGGTATCTAAAGACTGGTAATAAATAGTTTGTATTTACGATGGTGACTACGACCTTTATAGATCCATTTACCCAAGACTGGTAATAATATAATATATCTAGTTTTTATATATACAACTAAATAGGGAAGGATGGGTGGACAGGAATATAAATCTTGACAAACAAAATTAGAGAGACAAGCTTAGACAGGTAAGAATAGACAGACAAAACTAGACGTTGAAGTGGAAGGACTACAACAGTATGTAGACTGGATGACACGGATAACGTAGCTCTAATAAACTCGTAAGCAGACAACTCGGCACTAGAAAAGTTTGCTGTAGGGAACTAATTTGTGGTGCTTCCTATCCGGCTGTGAAACATTAGTAATGTGCATGACATTCTTTGCGTTTTGTGGAAATGGATTATAAAAACGAAAATATTGATAACACAGCCCAATAAAATGATTATTTGTGTTATTGTTGATGGCAGGCTTTAAATCTAGATGAATTTTGTTGAGGTTACTGACGCGTAAACTTATGATTATCACTGAAAAACTGAAGGCTGGAATATTTGATATGTCAGCTTATTTTTTGTCCACATACGCTGCAATCGATTCGGTCCATATCATGTACTCTTCACCCTGCCAGTAGTTATTATATAGTTTTTAATATATGTTTGTGGTATTATATACTAATTGTTATTTAAACTTAATAAAGTCGGAACACAGCCTGAATATATAAATATATTCAACCTTACCGGAGCTCTATAATACTAATGAGTCTTTTTAGGACTACCAAAAACAAATCTCATGTCAAATTTGTCAGTTATTTTATAGCTTTCATTCAGTCCACCTTCGTGGTACTCAACAAAAACCATAAAAATAACATTGTTTTTTAAGATCATGACTTTCCAATACCTTATGGGGATAGCCATCTGTAGACACGTTTCGGCTATCCACTTAAGGTATCGGAAAAACATGATTCTGCTGATAAATTTCACATGAGATTTGTTTTTGGTAGACCTAAAAAGACTCATTAGTATCATAGAGCTCTGGAAAAGTTGAATATATTTATATATTCAGGCTGTGTTCCGACTTTATTAAGTTTATATGATTATCTATTATGTAGTATGGTTTTACCAATTCTAATTGTTATTTTTTGTTACAGGTAAATTGTCCGTCGTCGAATAAGTGAGAAACAGTAACAAGAATCAAAAATAACTGAATAATAAAAGAAAAAGAATTTAAGAAATAAGAAAGATCAGTATTATATTTATATTTAGTATTAGCTAGTTCCTAACAAATTCGCGGAAAATTAGTGAAAAAGTGAGACGGTGGTAGAAAGAAAGGACAGTTTTTTAAAGAAGTGATAGAAATTATTTCCAATTTCTGCCTTATTAAAGTTACATTAAATTTTAACAGTTAAACGAAATGTTCGTCCAAACCGAATTTAATAACAAATCAAACAACAATAACGACCTGGGTCGTACCTCCGCGTCGCATCAGCAATCCGGCGATCTCTTCAGAGACCTGGACCTGATCTCGCGTTTCTGTGTGCCGATATGTTCGAGGGACAACGAGATCCGCGAGGTTGCACTCGACGTCATCTCGAAGGTCGAGGGATGGCTGGACGGCGTCGGCAGTCCGAAACACTATCGGCTCGCGCAGACGGCCAAACGCCGGCCGGCGGGTGTTTGCGCGTGTTCCGACGCCGGCAGCGACGTGCCTCGAGAGTACATGGACCTGGTGGCCCTGCACCTACCTATTATTCTTAGGCTTTCAATTAGCTGTCCTTTTGTTAATGTAAGGGAAAAGTGTCAACATATCTTGGAAGTCGTGCAGGTAATAATACAACTTCCCTTATCTCACAATGCTTTTTTTTATTATAGGTGCATGTTCATGTTTCTCCATATTTAACGATTCTTTTATACCATATGTTTCTTATTTTTAGATGCAATCATTGCGATTTATGTTATTATATTCACAATGACAGGCAAAATAAAGTTGCATTATTTTCAATTTTATCTATCTCTGAAATTAATATTATTAATAGATAGAATAAAAGTTATTAAATTTCCGAGTAGATTAACGTTGTCTAAATATTATCATATCATTAGAGCACTCGTTATATCCGAGTTTGACAGTAATTCAAGTTAACTTAAACAAGTTGACTCTCAATTACGATATAATTAGTAGTGATACTAGTGATACTCGTGATACTAGTGATACTACTATGGTAGACAATGTGTTAAAGACTCAACCAAGAAGTAAAACTAAATTGGTTTCTATATTCACAATCTTTTTGATAAGTACTTTTTGCTTGGCTTTTAAAACTAGTGTTCGCCAGTTTGTGTCACTCGGAATCTAGGCGATATTTTGAAAAATGTTTCGATAAAACTCGAAGATAATAAAATATTCTTTAAGAAGCCTTTTCTTATTTACTGATTTTTTTGTCTTTTAAGTTAGTAATAAACAACTTTGAAATAAAGTAAAATTTTGTTTTTGTGTAAGATGTTTCTTGTCTTAAAGATTCGAAAATAATTCCTAAACTAAAGGAAACTTTATAAAATGTTTCGAATAAAACTTGAATAGAATTAAATGTTCTTTAAGAAATCTTTTCTTATTTTGTGATTTTTTTTTTGTCTATTAAGTTGGTAATAATCAACTTTCAAACAAAGTAAAATTTTGTTTTCGTTTAAGATTATTCTTGTCTTAAATAAAATCTAATAAAAATATAAAATAATCTAAAGGAAATTTTGAAAAATGTTTCCAATAAAACTTGAAGAGAATTGAATGTTCTTTAAGAAACCTTGTTATTTAGTGATTTTTTGTCTGTTAACCCATTTTTTACCAAGCGCGTAGGGAAAAAAAATAACAATGATTTTATTGCAAAAACTAATTAATTTATTCAAAAATAGTAAATGCTTTTTTTTTCAAAAACATAAATAAGAATGGGGTGTACTCAAGTGGGTATACTGGGCAGATGTGGGTTCAATGAGTGTGGTAAAGTTCCAATCAATTAAAAAAAAACATATATACGCAATTCAGTTTAAGCTACATATTATTAGATGGCGTAAAAGTGATAAAATATTGGTGTACCTGCTTGAATACAGCAGTAAAAAATGGGTTAAGTTGGTAAGTCATCAACTTTCAAATAACAAATTTAATATTAATTTAAACACATTGACTCCCAACTACGAGAAAATTAGTACTTATACTACGAGATTAACTCATGCTGTGGTAGACAATGCGTTCAGACTCAATCAAGAATTAAAAATAAAATTGGTTTCTATATTCACAATCTTTTTGATCAGTACTTTTTGCTTAGATTTTAAAACTAGTGATCGCCATGTCACTCGGAATCTAGAAGAAATTTTTGAAAATGTTTCGAATAAAACATGGTAATTAAATGTTTTTCAAGAAACCTTGTTGTTTAATTTTTTTTCTGTTAAGGTAATAATCAACTTTTGAAAAAAGTAAAAAAGTTGTTTTCGTTAAAATTTTTCTTGTCTTAAAAATAAGAAAATAGCTCGTAAACTAAAGGAAATTTTGAAAATTGCTTCGAATAAAACTTGAATTAAATGTGCTTTAAGGAACCTTATTATTTAGTGATTTTTGTTTGTTAAGTTGGTAATAATCAACTTTCAAACAAAGAAAAAAATTTGATTTTGTTTAAGATTTTTCTTTTAGTTTGACTGTAATTAAAGTTAACTTAAACACATTGACTCCCAACTACGAGATTACTAGTAGTTATACTACGAGACAACTCGTACTGTGGCAGACAATGCGTCAAAGACTCAAACAAGATGTAAAACTAAAATTCGTTTGTTTCACAATCTTTTTGACCAATACGTTTTGCTTAGATTTTAAAACTAGTGTCCGCCATTTTATGTCACTCGGAATCTTTTCGAAATATTGAAAAAAGTTTCGAACTAAACATGAAGAGAATTAAATGTTCTTTGAGAGAAGAACCTTCTTATTTAGTTTTTTTTTTGTTGTCGGTTAAATTGGTAATAATCAACTTTCAAACAAAGTAAATTTTCTTTTCGTTTAAGATTTTTCTTGTATTAACGATTCGAAAATAGCTCGTAAACTAAAGTAAATTTTGAAAAATGTTTCGAATAAAACTTGAAGAGAATTGAATGTTCTTTAAGAAACCTAGATATTTAGTCATTTTTTTATCTGTTAAGTTGGTAATAATCAACTTTCAAACAAAGTAAAATTTTGTGTTTGTTTAAGATTTTTCTTGTCTTAAAGATTCGAAAATAACTCGCAAAGTGAAAGATATTTTGATTTTTTTTTTTCGAATAAAGCTTGAAGAGAATTAAATATTCTTTAAGCAACCCTGTTATTTAGCGATTTTTTATCTATTAAGTTGGTAATAATCAACTTTCAAACAAAGTATTTGTTTAAGATTTTTCTTTTCTTAAAGATTCGAAAATAGTTCGTAAACTAAGGGAAATTTTGAAAAATATTTCGTATAAAACCTAAAGAGAAGTTAATGTTCTTTAAGAAACCTTGATATTTAGTGATTTTTTTATCTGCTAAATTGGTAATAATCAACTTTCAAACAAAGTAAAATTTTGTGTTTGTTTAAGATTTTTCTTGTCTTAAAGATTCGAAAATATCTCGCAAATTAGAAGATATTTTGAAAAAAAAATCGAATAGAGCATGAAGAGAATTAAATATTCTTTCAGAAACCTTGTTATCTAGGGTTTTTTTGTGTTAATTTGGTATGTAATCAACTGTCAAACAAATTAAAATTTTGTTTTGGTTTAAGATTTTTCTTGTCTTAAAGATTCGAAAATAGATCGTAAACTAAAGGAAATTTTAAAAAATGTTTCCAATAAAACTTAAAGAGAATTGCATGTTCTTTAAGAAAGCTTGTTATTTAGCGATTTTTTTGTCTGTTAAGTTGGCAGTAACCAACTTTTAAACAGTAAATATTGTTCTTGTTTAAGATTTTTCTTATCCTAAAGATTCGAAAATAGCTCGTAAACTAAAGGAAATTTTGAAAAATGTTTCAAATAAAACTTGAAGAGAATTGAAAGTTCTTTAAGAAACGTTGTTATTTAGTGATGTTTTTATCTGTTAAGTTGGTAATAATCAACTTTCAAACAATGTAAAATTTTGAGTTTGTTTAAGATTTTTCTTGTCTTAATAATTCAAAAATAATTCGCAAACTAAAGGATATTTTGAAAAAGAATCGAATAAAGCTTGAAGAGTATTATATATTCTTTAAGAAACCTTGTTATGTAGTGCATTTTTGTTTGTTAAGTTGGTAACTTTCAAACAAAGTCAAATTTTGTTTTTGTTTAAGATTTTTCTTGTATTCGAAAATAGCTCGTAAACCAAAGGAAATTTTGAAAAATGTTTCGAATAGAACTTGAAGAGAATTGAATGTTCTTTAAGAAACCTTGTTATTTAGTGATTTTCTTATTTGTTAAGTTGGTAATAAGTTAGTAAAGATAAAAAAATAGCTCGCAAACTAAATGATATTTTGAAATAAACTAAATGATATTTTTTTGGAATAAAGCTTGAGGAGCATTAAATATTCTTTAAGAAACCTTGTTATTTAGTTTTTGGTCCGTTAAGTTGGGAAGTAATCAACTTTCAAAGTAATTTTTTATTTCGTTTAAGATTTTTCAGGTATTAAAGATTCGAAAATAGCTCGTAAACTAAAGGAAATTTGGAAAATGTTTCGAATAAAACTTGAAGTGAATTAAATGTTCTTTAAGAAACCTTGTTATTTAGTGATTTTTTTTATCTTCTAAGTTGGTGATAATTAACTTACAAAGTAAAATTTTGTGTTTGTTTAATATTTTTCTTGTCTTAAAGATTCGAAAATAGCTCGCAAACTAAAAGATATTTTGAAAAATTGTTCGTATAAAACTTGAAGAGAATTAAATATTCTTTGAGAAACCTTGCTATTTAGTGATTTTTGGCTGTTGAGTTGGTAAGTAATCAACTTTGAAACAAAGTAAATTTTGATTTTGTTGAAAAATGTTCTTGTATTAAAGATTCGAAAATAGCTCGCAAGAACTTGAATTAAATGTTCTTTAAAGAACCTTGTTTTGTGATTTTTTTACCTGTTAAGTTGGTAATAATTAACTTTCAAACAAAGTAAAATTTTGTGTTTGTTTCAGATTTTTCTTGTCTTAAAGATTCGAAAATAGCTCGCAAACTAAAGGTTATTTTGAAAAAAAATTGAATAAAACACCAAGAGAATTAAATGTTCTTTAAGAAACCTTGTTATTTAGTAATTTTTTTATCTGTTAAGTTGGTAATAATCAACTTTCAAACAGTAAAATATTGTTTTTGTTTAAGATTTTTTTGTACAGTCGATCTTTCATAACCAGAATATTATTCTATCCAAACTTTCAACTCCAACTACTCCAAACTTTCTATAACTCGAACTTTTTTAGAAATTCATACGTCTAGATAGCATTTTACGTATAAATTAACTTCCATAACTTACCTTTTCCTTAACTCGAATTTTTCCATAACTCGTAGTAAAAATGTGTATAATGGTAAAATTTTACAGAGAAAATAATCTCTATAACTCCAATTTTTTAATCGCTGCGTACTTTCCAAAATTTAATGTGCCGGATATTGCCTATCATAAACCGTATACTATTTGTTATTATTATTATTTATTCGTTTAACCCTCTAAGGAGCGCGTAGAACCATTACTTAGCACTGGTCATCTTGTTCTTTTTATCGTCCCAAAACTTCCTCATCCTCTCGCTCTGAGCCTGTCTTCTTTCGTGTCTTTCGAATTTCGTGTTCTTTTCGTCTTTCGTTCTTGGGTGTCTACTAGCCAGCGCACTTTGGACTGTCGGGTTCCATTGATGATGTGGAAGATTTTCTTGGTCAATCGAGAGTCATCCATTCGTACTATATGACCGTAGAATTTCAGACGTCTTTTCCGTGCAACTGAGGAGAATCGTTCTGTCAGGGAATACAGTTCTTGTGAGCTTTTACGCATCCAGATACCATCTTGTACCTTGGATCCAAATATTTTTCTCAGTATCTGACGTTCTACTTTCTCAATATCAGTGATGTAGATGGTTAATGATGAAGTCTCAATTGCATAGAGTGCTTTTGGAAGGATGACTGTATGGTAGTGACGGAGTTGACGGAGTGACGGAGACTTTGGTAGAAAGTTATTTCTTTTTGTACATATTCCAGATTGCATAGGCTTTGCGTAACTTTTCTGCACGTGTTTTGTTAGCCATTCTTTCCTTACCAGTGTTTCCAATTATTTCAGCTAGGTACTTGAAGTGCTTAACTTGTATGATGTTGCCATATTTGGTTGCAAGATGTGTTATATTTGAGCTCTTGGAGTCTATGTATTGCGTTTTCTCGTAAGAGATTTGAAGGCCGGTCCTGATAGCGATTTGTTATAGTAAAGGTGCTATATATTAATGAAATTTTAGAGTTTAAACTCATTCTTTCTTCTTACCTCTGCCGTTACAATTGCAAATATGAGTGGTCAGAGAAGAAAACTCAATACGATGTCGTTATTTGACGTGAGGTTGATAAGTGAAGTTGACAAAGGAATTAAAAAGAAAAAAGTGATTCCTGAAGACTTTGGGATTCCTCCAAGTACACTTTCCTTAATTATAAGAAACCACGAAAAAATTCTGAACAAAGCCGAAAATTGTGCAACTAATGATGCATACATTTGAAAAAGTGTACCTACGAAGACAGAGTTGGCTGATTGTGAGAGTCCCTTCTTCAGACGAAGTGTACCGCGCATTATCTACTTAAGAGAACTTTGGAGAACAAAATTAAAATTACCGACTTTTATAAAAAATAATATATTAATTATAATTATTTTTAATTAATTATAATTACATATATAACGTTATATTAATAATGTATATTCTTTGTTTTATTTATAAATAAATACATATGTTATATTATACATATATTATATTATGTTATATTTACTTTGAACAAATTGTGTAAAGTGAATTTTGCTCATTTTGTAATTATGGATTTCTCTAACTCGAATTTTCTATAACTCCAATTTTTTTGTGAACTATGGTAATTCGACTTAAGGAAGTTTGACTGTATTAAAGATTCGAAAATAGCTCGTAAACTAAAGGAATTTTTTAATAATGTTTCGAATAAAACTTGAAGAGAATTAAATGTTCTTTTAGAAATCTTTTCTTATTTAGTGATTTTTTTGTCTGTTAAGTTGGTAATAATCAACTTTCAAACAGTAAAATATTGTTTTTGTTTCAGATTTTTCTTGTCTGAAAGATTCGAAAATAGCTCACAAACCAAACGAAACAAAACTTGAAGAGAATTGAATGTTCTTTAAGAAATCTTGTTATTTACTGATTTTTTGATCTGTTAAGTTGGTAATAATCAACTTTCAAACAATGGAAAGTTAATTAATAGAAAGAGAATTAAATAAATATTCTTTGAGAAACCTTGTTATTTAGTGATTTTTTTGTTTGTTAAGTTGGTAATATTCAACTTTCAAACTGTAAAATTTTGTTTTTGTTCAAGATTTTTCTTGTCTTAAAGATTCTAAATTAGCTCCTAAACTGAAGGAAATTTTGAAAAATGTTTCAAATAAAATTTGTAGAAAATTAAATTTCTATATAGAAAACTTTAGAATTTAATGATTTTGTATCTGTCAAGTTGGGTTATATTCTTGTCCAAAAAGTTCGCAAACAATTCGGAAAATAAATAAAATATTAAAAAATGTTTCAATTAAAACTCGTAGAGAATTAAATTTCCTATAAGAAACTGGCCTGCGTATCGATTTTAGTGCGTGTACGCATTCTCCCTCTCTAATATACAATTATTTTTTTCACATATTTCCTTGTGCCTAGATGCAATCATTCTCTTTGCGATTTATGTCTATGCATTGTAAGTAATCGTTCCGTTTGGAAAAGTTTATTCCAGCGATAAAACTTATTTTAAACTCGCTGCAGAAATACGACCCTCATTTGCATGTACTACGTTCAATTTTAAGCCATCATTCTAAACTCTTCACTAATATAAATTCTATTACCACGAGATAAGGAATGAACTCATTTCACCCGTTTCACCTATTTCGCTATTTTTATGTATTATGCAAATTCTCTTACGTTCTTTACGTAATCTTACTTACAACTCGGAAACACATATTTAACTTTTTATATGTAAAAGAATAAAATAATTTTTGGATTAAGTAAAATAATTGTTATATAATTATAGTTACAGTTAAATAAATGAATTTTAGTTGAGTTTGAAGATTTGATAAATATGAAATGCAACACTACGAGTCTTTTATTATTTAATCGATTGTTCCCCTTTAGGGGAGCGCTTGAACTTGAATACATGATTTCATCTTCTGGCGTTTTCCCGCTTCTCTTCCCAAAATCTCTTCATCTTCTCAGAATGCTCCTTCTTCCGCTCAGCTGTCCATTTTCTTCCAGGCTGTCGTTAAAATTTATGATTTTATTCCGGCGCTCAGTGCGGTCCTCGATATTTTGTATGTTGACCTGAACCTGAACCTCTGTCAACCACACAGTGCCACACTTACTCCGTGTTATAACGTTGAGCAATTTCGTTCTGGAGTTTTCCGTCCTGTAAATGTGTGTATAAAACTATGCTCGGCGGTTTCTGATTACGTCCCTTATCGTGTGGATCTTTTGGTAGAGTTCGTTTTGAGGTCTTCTCATCCAAATACCGTTACTATTAACTGCCCCGTAAATCTTTCTGAGAATTTTTCTTTTCTGTTTTTAATTTCCTTAATTTTGGAATGTCCGTGTGTGTTTTTTAGTCCCGAGGACTGTATTATTTCACCAATGTATTTAAAATGGGGGACTTGTGTTATCTTACCGTATTGTGTGATTAAAGATGTTATTTTCTGGTATCTTTCCATATAGTGGGTTTTTTCATAAGAAATTTGTAGTCCGGTTCTTTGCGCAATTTCATGTAATTTTTCTACTGCGTGTATGGCATCATGTCTGGTGTTAGTGGTAATGGCAATATCGTCCGAAAAAGCGAGGCACTTGACTGTAAGACGGTTCTCAGATTTGATACCAATTTCAATGCCTTTCATGATGCTCCCATTCCCTAATGATCTTTTCTAGAACAATATTAAAGAGTATTGGGGATAATTCGTCCCCCTGTCGAACTCCAGTTTAGATGACAAAGGCCTCCGATATTTCACCTATGAATTTCATTTTGGACATATTTCCTACACTATTTATATTGAGTTTTTTATTCAAAATATATATATTTTAGAATACCAATGTATACATTTCGTTAACGATAATCACA
Source organism: Phosphuga atrata (assembly GCA_944588485.1). Lineage (NCBI taxonomy): Eukaryota > Metazoa > Arthropoda > Insecta > Coleoptera > Silphidae > Phosphuga > Phosphuga atrata. The sequence goes on along the minus strand of OX155896.1, from coordinate 49,776,108 downwards.
ATTTCGATAATCATAATAAAATAATAATTGTGAAATGAGACATGAATATAAGAATTATACTTTTTTTGTGGCTATTTGTATGTAGATTACTGTAATATAAATTATGTAAAAGAATGCGTTTTATCTGCACTTATCTGCATGCGTTTAAATAGATTATTCAGATTACAAATTGTAATATTTTTAGTTTCCATTTGTAATTTGTAAGCTTTAAAGTTACGCTTATCAATCAATACTCATTGTTTCGCTTCTCAGCCGGTTAAGCGACGTAAAACATTCCAATGATTAAATCTTATTTTCGAAATTATTGGCAATGTAAAATTAAGAATGGATGTTTGTATAGATCAGGGGTCGGCAGACTTTCATGGGAGAAGAACCAAGTTGATAAGGAAACGAAATAACAGCATCATCAGATCACAGACAAACAAAGTCGGACGGTCCAAATTGCTGTTTTTCGACCGTCTGACTTTGTTTGTCTGTGGTTTTTCTGTGGTCTGATGATGCTGTCATTTCGTTTCCTTATCAACTTGGTTCTTCTCCCATGAAAGTCTGCCGACCCCTGATCTATACAAACATCCATTAATTTAACTGACTACAATTCTAAAACTAAGCGGGACTATTTAAATTGTCTAACACTAATTTGATTGTCTATTATTCAAGTCTTAATATCAGAGAGACAATATTTTCGAAAATGTCGTCATTTTTCCGAGTTACATAATTTTGTTTAGCCTATTAACGTATACCGACTTCGAGATTTTTTAATATTTTCGGAGATGTAAAGAATTTACGAAGTTTTCAATTTTCAAACATCGATTGTTACATAAGCATTAAAACTACATAGAAGTAATATGTATCATTTTAAAGCTAATTTTATGTAGTTTATGTGGTAAATAATACGTCTATGTAGTATCAGTATGAAAAACAAATAAATAAAATAGTAATAATATGTGTTTAAATGGAGGTTTGTATAGATCAGGGGTCGGAAGACTTTCAAGTGGGAGAACCAAGTTGAAAACTATGAATTAGTTTTCAATTTCAACAGTTTTCAACTGTCTATAATTCGTCAACTAATTGAGACTATCTGAATTGTCTGACAATAATTTCTTTGTCTATTATTCAAGTTTTAATTTCAGAGAGCCAATATTTTTGAAAATGTCATTTTTCTGAGATACATAATTTTGTATAGCCTATATCGCTATATCTCGGTTAATTCGAACGAAAATTTATTGTATTATATCTCATTTTGTAGATAATTTAATCTAGTTTAAGCTAATCTAACTCATTTAAATATTGTTAATATAATAATATTTATTGCAGCATAAAAATGATACAACGGGCTACCGATCTCAAGTATTGTTAATAATAATGATACTAATAATAATATTAATTGTAACCAACAGTAACATGGTTATTGACCACTAGGTCTTTCTTCCACTATTATTTATATTTTCGGAGATGTAAAGAATTTACGATGTTGTCAATTTTTAAACATCGATTGTTACATAACCAACCATTAATTCTACATAGAAGTGATATGTATCACGTTAAAGCTAATTTAATCTACTTTATGTAGTAATTAATAGATCTATGTATAAAGTGACCACACGTCCCGATTTTTGCGGGACAGTCCCGCTTTTTGGAGGACTGTCCCGCGTCCCGCCGATTTTTTAAAATGTCCCGCTTTTTATAAAATATCTGCATTTTTTATTTTAAATGTGCTGTAATAGTTAAAATAAGATTTTTCCACATATTCCCATAAAATCTTCTTTTTTTAGTGTCACCCAATGATTTTTTTAATATCCTCGAATTGAACTGTCTATTCTTCAAAATATTCCAAGCAGTTGTTATAAAAATTTTTGACTTCTTTTAGAAAATCCGGTCGTTTAATGGCACCTTGTTCTGAAATTTTTATTGGGTGACATTGTAAAAGGATATTTTATGGGAATATGTGGAAAAATCTTTTAAATAGATTAGTAACCATTTTCCGAAAAATAATATTTTCGAAAATGATCTTTTTTGATGAGGCGTTATTGGTAAAAAGATACGTTACATACTACGTTACGACAGAAAATTGATTTTCACTACGTCTACGTTTTTTTGTATAATGACGCAAATTGTTGCCATAGTAACAACAAACAGAAATCGTTTAATTATAAAACTCCATTTGATTTACAATGGACTTTTACGCACGATTTGAAAAAACACACTATTATAATAATGTCATCCTTCACATGCAACAATGTATTTATGTCTTCATTTTGGTGTGTGAGTAAATAAAATATATTTTTTTGAATTACTGGCCTGCTGTCATAACTAAATTATAATTCTAATTTTATCCCATTTGTCCCGCTTTGTCTCAATGAAAATGTGGTCACTTTATCTATGTAGTATTAATATTAAAAAGAAATAAATACAACTCTAGATATTATAATTCGTGTTTAATATTTATTTAAAAAGATCTGTAAATATATAAAAATCGAAGAAAGAAACTCGAAGCTTAACTGCTTGAATATTATAATAACTGTAATTTATTTATGTTTTTGTTCATGGAAAATATGGAATAATGGTAATAATAATTAAAAAAACCTGCTTGGACGAAGGGCGATAGAGTGAAAACCTTCCCGTTTAAAGAGCCAAGTCCAAGTCATCTATGCATATCACCCCGGAATCTAACGGAAGAAGCTGAATTTTTGTTTAGATCTTAATTTTTTGCATTACAAATGTCTCAAAAGTCACATATGCCAACATGTGAGCGTCCTTAGATATTCAAGGCCAAAGGTCGCAAAAATCAGTTTTTTTTAAGAATATCTCGTTTTCTCTGCCTCCTATCGTATTTGCATTTATTATGAAAGTCGTAGAGAATAAAATTCTCTACAAATTTGACCTGAAACCTTTTTTTAAACGTCGAACTGTTTCTGAGATAGAGGGCGCAGAGTATGGAGCCCTTAGTTATACGTATTATTAGTTATACATTATACAATGTATTAAATATTAAAATTACTTAATGTATTAAATATTGCTTTAATAACAATTTAATATCTCATACTTATATTTATATTTCTTTTAAATCAAATAGTCATCAAATACTTACTTACCTTTCAGACACAAATAATTAAATAATGAAGTAAAACATTCTAAATATATTTTATCTTAATATATATTTTATATTTGAATCTAATCCTAATGAAGGATAATTAGATTTAGAGTAGGAAAAAATAAAGAAAATGTTTTCTTCTTAATTTTGTTTTTATTGATATTAATATTACTGTTTTTATTATTATTCTTAGCCTTCTTCAGGTTGGCCAGCAGTTTCAGACCCATTCTAATCTTCACTCTCCTCGTTGTCATTGACATTAATTGTCATATCTTGAAAAACTTCAGGGTCATTTGCATTGTCCTCACGAACATCTGATGGATATGATGCTGCATTGAAGCATGCATTTCCATTGCATTGACCACAAGCAAAAGAACATTGCTTCCCTAATTTACGGCATCCACAACGCGAGTCACAACCATACTCGGAGTTGCAGAATATTGAAATGAGTAGTTCATTTGGTGCAGGTGGTTCAAATAATATTTGCTGGTCTCTGTGCCCCATTGGTTAATACTAGACAGTACTATGATCTATACCAGGGGTCCGAATGCGGCTCTTTGCAAAGTCATTTTAGTCCAGTCATCTTATTAGTAAAAAAAAGGGATCAATCTCGGAATCTAGCAGAAGAAGTTGAATTTTTGTATAGACCTTTATTTAAGCATTACAAATGTTGTCTCAAAAGTCACATATGCCAACATGTGAGCGTCCTTAGATATTCAAGGTTAAAGGTCGCAAAAATCAGTTTTTTGAGAATATCTCGTTTTCTCTGCCTCCTATCGTATTTGCATTTATTATAGAGGTTGTAGAGAATTTTATTCTCTACAAATTTTTACTGAAACCATTTTTTTATACGTCGAACTGTTTTTGAGACAGAGGACGCAGAGTGTGGAGCGCTCAGCCATACGTACATTAGCGCAAAGTAAAGTGTTGTTACCGACGTTAGGGTTTGATTTTGTAGTACCCAATCCCATTCTTGGGGTTGTAAATCATTGACTAACCAAGTTTGAATTTGGCAGTAGAAACGATTAAAGTGTTAGTGGTAGAAATGATAACTGCACAGGTTTATTTAATTTGGTTGATTTAATAAACTGTGTGTATGGAAAGTAATCGATGTGCCCTCTGATTTTGAAGCAATTTACACTGCCAAGAAAAGTTGAGTTCCATTTTCATTTAATGTTGGCAAAGCACAGTTTTCCTCTTGAAATACTTGAGCCAGACGATCCAAATCAGGTAATTTTTCTAAAAAATGTTGTGATGACTCTTTTTCCTTTTCAAAAAAGAGCAGACGCCGTGTCAGAACCACTAAATGCGTGTATGAATAAAATATGTTCTTTACAACGGGAATATTTATTAAAACTTTTAGAGGTGTATAGATGTGTTTGATTTAAAAGAAATATAAATACAGTCAAACCTGGATAAGTGAGAACTGGGTAACGGAAAAAACTTTATAAATGAGAACTTGGTCCGTCATTTTTAGGCTCTAAAACCTCTATGAGTGAAAAATAGAAACCTCTATAAGAGAGAGTCGATTATTTACGCGAGTCGGTTTTTAATCAAAGAAGTTTGCGGCAAGCGTTTGTGCGATAGCCATACGCATATAAGTGGCAAATGTGTGGATCGGGCATAATAAGTTAGTCTGCGACTAAAAAATCTCAAGGGTGAAGACGCATTTCAAAATGCAATCTTTTTAAAAACCCACATAATGTCTAAAAGAAAGTGTTGTCTCTAAGTGATAAACTCAAAATCGTGAATGCGTTTGAGTGTGGGAAATCGCGTAGTGAAATTCAGAGCGAGTTTGGTCTACCAGAATCCACCTATTATAAAATTATTAAATCAAAAGATTCTATTAAGTCTCAGTGCTCTGAGGGACACGGAAATGTTAAGAGGAGTCGACTTCCCGAGTTTCCCGATATCGAAAACTGCATTTTAGAATGGATCAAACAAACTCTCGATAAGAATATTCCCATAGATAGACCCTTGTTAAAACAAAAATCTAAAGATTTTGCTTCAAAATTGGGAATTCAGAACTTTTCGGCTAGTAATGGCTGGTTCGAGGGTTTTAATAGGCTGATATAGCTTTTAAAAAAGTAGCCGGAGAAAGTAAATATGTGGACCAAAGCGTGTGTAAGCAATGGACTGAAGATTTGCCTGGTTTCTTAAAGGAGTATCATCCAGACAATATTTACAATGCGGATGAAACTGCTTTGTTCTTCAAGTGCCAACATTTACATTTAATGGAGAAAAATGCCATGGAGGGAAACAAAGTAAGGAACGTCTAACTATTCTTCAATGCGTAAACATGACCGGTACGGACAAGCTCCCTCTTTTCATCATTGGCAAATCAAAACGACCTAGATGTTTTAAAGGTGTCAAGACTCTACCTATTGATTTTGCCAATAATACAAAAGCTTGGATGACAAAGATATTATTTCAAGATTGGTTGAAAAAAGTTAACAAGGAAATGAAGATGAAACGTAAAAAAATCCTGCTTTTTATTGATAACTGTGCTGCCCATATGGAATTACCAACATTTGAAAATGTAAAAGTCATGTTCTTACCTGCAAATACCACCAGTAAACTTCAACCTTTAGATCAATGTATCATACACACATTTACGCACGTTACATACTCTTAGGTGCCTCGAAGCAAATCTCATAGCCCGGATATTAACGTACTTCTAGCTATGACATTTGCAAGGAAAGCATGGTACACAGTAAGTGATGTTACTGTCAAAAACTGTTTCAAGAAAGCCGTATTTTGTATCAGTACATATAAACGAGAATTTCTGCCAGAAGATAATGAAGTCAACGCTGGACCTAGCAATGAGGAATGGACCAAGCTTGTGGCTCAAGAATCTATTGGTGATGTCGTAACGCCAACCTTTGAAGATTTTGAACAAATTGACAACGACCTGGCTACCAACGGAAAATTTACCGATGACGATATCGTGCATAATTATGTGAGAACGTGTACTGACCAAATGAGAGTGAAGATGAAACCGACCGATCACAAACTTTGGATACAGAAGTAGAGAACATTCCAAAGAAGAAATAAATTTTTAAAGCACTGGAGAAGATAGACACAAGTTTTTTGAATACTCGGCGATTGTTGGTAAGACAATATTCGATAAAATTTATGAATTAGAAAAGCATGCACAAAATGTAAAAAGGGAAAAACAGAAAAAGCTAACGGATTTTTTTGAATAAATGTGTAAAATTGTTTCTTTCCTTTTTGTAAATAAGTAAATCTATGTGCATAATGCATACATATATTTATTCATTCTATATTTGCTCTATCGTTTATTAACCTCTATGAGTGAGAAAGGCCACTCTTCTGTACCTCTATAAGATAGAAACTCGGGTTAGTGAGAAACCTCTATAAGCGAAAAAGAATTCTCGGTCCCTTGAGCTCTCACTTATCCAGGTTTGACAGTGTAAGTATAAGGTATTAAATTGTTAGTAAGTAATATTTAATAAGTAATTAAGTTAAAAAAACGGTATAATATATTGGAATTCAGGATTTACCTTGCACTAAGGTACTTATGGCTAAGTGCTCCACACTCTGCGTCCTCTATCTCAAAAACAGTTCGACATATAAAAAAACGGTTTTAAATGAAATTTTTAGAGAAGTTTATTCTCTACAACTTCTATAATAAATGCAAATACGATTATCAAAAAACTGATTTTGGCGACTTTTGACATTGAATATCTAAGGACGCTCACATGTTGTATTTTGACACTTATTTAACATTAAAGATAATGACAGTTGTGCTACAGTGAAGATAATGACAGCATGTTGACAGATATTGAATAATAAAGATAATGACATATAAAGATAATGACAAATAGTAGGCATATGTGACTTTTGAGACAACATTTGTAATGTTTAAATAAAGGTCTATACAAAAATTCATCTTTTTCCGTTAGATTCCGAGATTGGCTTTTTTCTTTGGATTGAATTTTTGGATTGGATTTGTTTTGATTTCTTTGATTGGATTTCCGAGATTGACGAAAATGACTAGACTAAAATGACTATGCAAAGAGCCGCATTCGGAACCCTGGTATAGATCATAGTACTGTCTAGTATTGTCTAATTCAGGGCTTTTCAAAGTAGGGACGCGCCACCCAATGTGGCACAGAGACCAGCAAAGATTATTTGAACTTCGCGACAAAGTAACACTACTTTTAGTAAACCAAACGAGTTGTACAATGAATTCGAAAGCCCAAGTGTCCAAGTAGCGTTGGCTTATGTGATTCGTTGAACTCCCGGGTGGAGACTCAAAATGTTGCATCTTTTGGATCGTAAGATATCAGCAGAACCAGCTAATTACTCCTGTTTCCTTAAAGTATCCAGTATTTACGAGGAAACGCGTTATAAGGGGTTTTCGAGGATGCTGAAACCAACGCAAACATATGAAACCATTTGCAGCGGCTTACTATAAATTAAAAGACTATAACCTACTTATAAAACTACTTAAAAAACTATAATGTTTTACATCTTTGATAGTAATCTAAAATTATATTATCTGTAGGGGGCGCGGATTAGAAATGGGGCGCGGGGGCACGTTTTTTTTTTTAGAAAGGGGGCGCGTCATAAAAAAGTTAGGGAACCCCTGGTCTAATCTGATCTTGTCTACTTTTATCTTGCCTTATCTAGTCTTTCCCGGTATAGTCTTGTGTAGTCTAGTCTTCTCTAGTCTACACAACTATAGATTTTTTTCCATTGTGCATTGTTTATTTTGTCTGAAAATGCGGAAATATCTCGACAACTAGGCGAAATTTTTGCAAAATGTTTCAAATAAAACTTGTAGAGAATTAAAATTCCTATAAGAAATCTTGTTATCTAGTAATTTTCTGTCTATCAGCTTGGTAGTAATTAACCTTAAAACAACTCTGACTTATTTTATATGTTTCTTCTTGCAATCATGGTTACAAAAGCAAACTTTTTCATGAAACATAATTTTTTTTCGGATGAATATCGATAATTAATTCAATTACTTGAAATAATTGTGAAATTATATGCATGAGTTTAAATAGATTATTGAGATATGAATATTTTATGTTAATTTTTTTTTTATTTGTTATCTTTTAACTTCTAATTAGATTTAATTTTCTTTTTAATTTAATTAAAAATAATTCTCATGTCTTACAAGACTGATGGTATCAATTATATAACCCGTAAATGTTGCCTAAGCAATAAATTTGCGTTTATCAATTAATATCCGATATTCTGGTTGCCGGCTAGTTAAGCGAGGTAAAACATTCAAATGATTACATCTTAATATTAAATTATGTTTATATAGTTCAGGAGTTGCCAAACCGTCGACTGCGTAACTACTCCCGGTCGCCCATCTGTCTGATATCTACACATCTCTGATGCTATTTTTTTATAATTTTAATATTATCTATGTTTATTTTAAATTTAAACTTATTTTCCTCTTTAAATTTCTTATGATCACTTAGGTTAGGTTAGGTTTGTTGATCACTTAGGATATACGATTGTTGGCCGTCGCCGATACAGGTCGCGCGTAGTGCTTACAAGTTTGTCCACCCCATAGATCATAGTCATCATCTTCATCATACGGCCCTCTGCGTCTAGTGCTGGACATAGGCCTCCCTATTTTCTGCCTATTTCTTCCTGTCTTGGGTCTATCGCATCCAGGCTATCCCAGTTCTCTTGATATCATCAGTACACCTTGTTGGAGTCTTCCTTCGTTTCGTCTATTTGCTCTTGGTCTCCACTCCAGAAGTCTCTCGGTCCATCTAACAATCGGGCCACGTGCTAGGCTCAGTTTTACTTTAATTTTGCAACGCGCACTGCCACATCTGTGACTCCTGTTGCTCGGCGTAGGTCTTCGTTTTTGATATGGTAGAAGCGACACGCTGAGCATCGATCTTTCCATCTTAAGTTGTGCAATTTGGAGCTTTTCTTCGAATGCGATGGTCAATGTTGCGCTTTCAGTGCTGTAGGTCATCACTGGCAACACGCATTGAAACTTTTCTTTTTATACAGACTGGTAGATCGCTTTTGAATACGTCTCGAACCTCCATCTGCCTGCTCCGGACAATTTTTGAATAACTTATTCTTAAACCTACGCTGTTACATACTTCTAGATCAGGGTTCGCCAACCTTTTTGCAATCAAGAGCACATTTAGAATGCCGGTCGAGCAGTGGGCATCTTTTCAAGAAGTCCTCATCTGATACATCGGATTTTAGGAAAATATCGTTTTCAAAGTCCAAAATTTCTAGCCAGTTCTTCTGTTCTTACTTGAATAAGTTCTGCAATATATGCTGCAATTTTGGTTACGTTTACTTGCAGCGGGCGCCACGGTGCCCGCGGGCATAAGGTTGGGGTCCTCTGTTCTAGATCATAGTTCTGCCTAGTATTATCTAATTTAATCTTCACTAGTTTTGCATAGGCTTGTCTTGTCTTGTGTAGACTCGCCTAGTATTCTCTGGTCTATACATTTTTTTTCCTTTTAGCTAGGTATATTTTTTCTCAAGAATGTCGAAATATCTCAGAAACTACCCGATATTTTGAAAAATGTTTCAAATACAACTTGTAGAGAATTGAATTTCCCTTGAAGAAATTAGTCATTTTCTGTCTGTCAGGTTTGTAGTAATTAACCTTGAAACAAAAATAAAAGTTTCTGAAAGATAGTGATTTTCTGTCTGTCAGGTTGGACATGTAAAAGTTTCTTTTACATGTTTCAATCATGGTCGCAAAAGCAAATTTTTTCATGAAATAATTTTTGTGTGCCAATGTACCTATCATACTTATCATAATTGCGTACTCACATGCACAAAATTCATGGTGCATTTTCTTTTACTTTATTAATCTTCTAATTTATTTTCATTTTCATAAACGTAATTTGGTTTGTGTGGATCGTGTACATTTTTTTGTGTTCTCGGTGCAGTGATCTCTACCATCGCGGTCATACCTTCCGGCAGTTAGTATTAAAAGCGACCTATAAATAAATTGAAAAATATGTTTGGCTCGCATTAGAGTTGCGGTAGCGATCTCGAACGATAATCTGCATACAAATTACAGAAGAAATTTGCGAGTTGATTCGCGATGAGGATTGCGTTGCAACGGTAATGTCATAATTAGGTGTTTCCAAATTTAAAAAAATGCATTCAATTTTTGACCTAATTAGTGGTTTCTTAAATTTACTACAGTTATAAATTGTACCAGAATAGTTTTGGTCATTTTCTTAATACGTTCCATTTTCTTACTACTTCTTTTTTGGCGTTTCTTAATGAGTCCCTTTTCTTTGTTGAGAGTGGACAAAGTGGCTTGTTGTGCTCGCTGAATGGACTTAATAAACGTATCGTTTCGGTGAAACTCTTTTATAGCACGCACACTTGTCACACACAAATGTATCGCAGGGAGTGCATTCCCACTTTATTTTTATTTCTCCATCCCTTCGGCGACTTTAGTTCTCTCACTATAAAAATCCCGATGCATTTGAAAAAAAAAGATATTTTCAATATGAGACAAAGGGAAAAAGAGTTGAAAATTTTATTGGTTTCAACTGAATTTTATGAGATATATTAAGTTTTTGTTTTATTCCGAGAAAGTTTTTATGAAGCAGAATATAAATTGTCTTTCTCTTTTTTGAATATAAATTGACAAATATCACAGATTTCTTTCTACGATATAATTCTCTGCTGAAATATCTCCTTGATATTTCTGTTATTCTCCCTGCGGTGTACATGTCCGAACCATCTTATTCTCATGGCTTTTATGTGTCCAACTATCGTTTGCCCCTTTATCAGCTCTTCCAGCTCGAAATTCATTCTTATTCTATATTCGTATGGGGCCGTATATCGCTCTCAGAACCCTTCTTTCTGTTCGCAGAGGCTCTTGGTCTTTGGTTAGCGTCCAGCACTCATAGCCATAGGTTATCCCTGGCCTCATATACGTTATAAATACGATATAATTGGTTTACTTTAAATACTTAACACTAATATTATAAAAAATGGCGTCTGTGCCCAAACTCATCTAAGACTGAAGTGTTTTCCACTTCAATAATAATCGTCTAGCTAATACAGAGATGAACGTATCGTTTTGCGGTAAAAGGCTCAAACAAAACCCCGACCCTAGATATTAAGGAATCACACTGCATCAATCCTTAATGTATCAAAAACACCAAGAACAGACCGCTCAAAAGCCCAGAAACAACAAGTTCAGAAAACTGGCGACGAGTAGATATATTACGAATAGCAGCACGTGCACTGCTGTTTTCCACTGCAGAATACTGCGCACCAGTATGGTATATAACTGTCCACGTAAGAAGATTAACGTACACCTTAACCACACATTGAGATTCGTGACAGGAAATATAAATCAATCCCTATCCCCTTTTTTCACAGGGGAGAGGACATGCTTTTACGCACTCCCAACTATGGTTTCAATTTTGGGGAGTGTGGAGCTCACCAGCACTCTAAGGCAGTCATACCCACTAAAACCATCTCCTCTTTGTTTCTCTCCTGTAGTGTTAATGCTTTTATGCTACAAGTTTGGTCTTAATATCCATTTCTCAGATGTCGCCTCTTTCTCTGCTCTGTTCTTCTAATTCATCTTTTGCCTTTTTCCGCATCACTTCTTCTACAAAATTCTTCACAGTTTCCCAGTTGACCTTGTGCGCGATCATTTGCTCTATTATGCTTTCCGGGGACGTGGCTGCCGCAGGTGGGTTTCTTTTTATATTGTCCCTTTCGTTATCCCAATTCCCACAATGGAATATTGTGTGTTCTGGAGTATCATCTACTTGTTATGTACAGTATCGGCATTGTGCACTCCCCCTCTTTCCAATTCTCTTCGTGTAGGAGCAGAAGACTCCGTGTCCTGTAAGGCACTGTGTAAAGTGGAAATTTACCGACCCATGCTTCCTCTCTACCCATTTATTGATGTCCGGTATCATACTGTGGGTCCACCTTCCTACTTTAGCGAGGTCCCATTCTGTCTGCCATTTCTGGTAAGTCATCTGGGTCCCTCTGTTCCTTCCGGTCTGTTATTGTTATTGTCCTCTGTATGTCATATAGTCGCTTTCTCTCTTCGGCAAGGAGGTGTAACGATACGAGGCCTGCCACTACAAGCGCGGCATCTGCAGATGTTGTGCGGTATGCACTGCATACTCTCAAAGCCATTAATCTTTGGGTGGACGTGTTTTTTTAGATTTGACGTCTTGCTGCCCCGATCGATAGCGGAGCCCCGTACATCACTATCGACTCCATTGTTATCGCTAGCACCTTCCTTTCTGTTGTCCTGGACCTCTAATATTAGGCAGTATGCTGCCAAGGGCATTCGTCGTACGTTACGCCTTCTCGCACGCATATTGGATATGTCGCCCGTACAATAGCCCCCTATCTATTTTTTTTTTCTTTACAGTGTAGTTTTTTTTTAAGTTTGAGTATTTGGGATATTTTTGGGTCGGGTTATTAGTTATGTTCTGTTTTTTGTTCTTTTTTTTTATTGTTTCCATGCGTTTTTTTTGTTTTGTTTTTGTTTTGATATGTTGTATTGTTAGTCTTATAGTAATTGTTCTAAATATGCCAATAAAAGTAATAATAATAATAAAAAAATAGCCCCCTATCTATTACCATGCCCAGATATTTTATCTGTCGCACGGGATAGATATCTTCTCCTGCCATGGTAAATTTTATAGGAGGTAGTTTTTTCGGATTTAGGTCCATTGGCACGGTTTTATTCACGCCCACTTTCAATTCGCTTCGTTTCATCCACCTGTCTATAGTGTTTAACGTTACATTCATCTTGAGTACCAGCTCTTCGGGATTTTTTACAGACGTCAATACGGCCAGGTCGTCCGCATAGCACACAAGTTCGATTCGCTCCTCCATATCCACAGACATTACATCGTCATACAACACGTTCCATAGGGTTGGCCCGAAGACCGAACCTTGCGGTGCACCTCCCACGATTCTCTTTTTCATCTTGTATATTATCTGGATGACGCGATTTTTGAAGTATGATTGATACAGTGTTGATTAGGTACTGGCTAACTCCGCTCTTTTCAAGTTTGAATAGAATTATGTGCCACGGGGCAGAATTTAAGGCGTAAAAACCCCTATCGCCTAGCTCCACACTTCCACCTGATATCCATCTCCACCGATATTGCCGTACCATATCTTAGGAAACAGCAAGCTAATATCAGCTTAATATATAATACAAACAATATTGGCCTCCCTCTAATGCCCCATTTCATGAAACTCTGGAGAACCCTCCTTGCTCTCGCCTTAAGTGCAAATAAAGAATATGGATGGAAGAAATATTTCAACAACTTGAGGAATACGATATAAAGGGAGCATTGGAAACAAAAAGGACATTAAATAATAGCTTAATTGAAAATGTCGTCATGATCCAACCACTATCTTGCTAGGAATGCAGTTAAATCGTACTAGAATCGGCCAAGTCAGATGCAACTGGAAGCTTCAAAAGTGGTAAATATCCAACTTCCCCAAGTATGACTGCGGGGCGCCTGAATAAACGATAGTTCGAGACTGCTCCTTTCGAAAATTCCAAGAGCTGTCGTTCAAGAAACGACCAAGAACTGGGACGAAATTATAATGGCAACTCCTTAGGCCAGGCGTGGCAAACCTTTATGTATCAACGTGCCAACGTTGCCAACGAACCCTTATAGTTTCGATATGTCCGTCCGTCCGCAGTTTAGATCATAGACTATTAGAAATTTAAAGCTGTAATTTGGCATGGATATATAGATTAGACACGCCGACAAAATGGTAAAATATAATCTTGAAAAAAAAATTTTTTAGGGTACCCTGCTTTACCCTAAAGAAGTGGTTACACTTTTTTTCTCGTCTACCCCATGGAGTAGGGTATCGTTGGATTTCAAAAATATTACAGGTTTGTGAAAATAATATTTCGATTAAGAGATCCGTTTATGAAATATTAAGCTTTAAAGTGCTAATTTTTGTTAAAAAACGAGTCAAGTGACCGAAGCGATTGAAGTGACCGAAGGAAATGTGTGATTGTGTACAGCGAAAAAAATATATCAAATTTGTTAATTTGTAACTTAAAAGAGCGAAATAAACTGGAAAACCGTTTTCAGCACTTCGATTTCCTTCGTGTAGCAAAAAAAAAAATCACGAAAAAAATTTGCAAAAAAATTTTCGACAAAAATTTTCCATCATTTCGTTCGAATAATACATGCTTTTTAGGTTTTTTTCGATTTTTTCGAAAACGGTAAAGAGCAGCGAAATTGTTTTGGGCACACAGAAAATACACGACAAGACGAACAAGTCGATGTGTCAATTGTCCAGAAATATTCAATAATTCGTCTAGAAATTTTAAACTAAAATTTACCCGATTCTCGATTTGCTAAGTAGATATCTCGGAAACGGTTACAGATAATTAAAAACGGATTGCGGCATCGTTTTTAGAAGGTCATTTTCCTATACGAACTCTAAGATTGTCCGCGAGAAATTCACGACTTTCCGATATCTCCACTAGAGCGCCGAAATTTCATAAAAATTTCTTCAATTTTTGCAGGCCAAAATGAACCGAAAGAGCTAGCGAAATATAATTTGCATATCTGTAATCAGCAGCAAAAATGCTTTCAGAAACGTTTTTAAATTTTGCTGTAACTCAAAAAATAACGATTTTGAAAAAATCGATTTTCTGGCATTTCGTCGTTTCCGCGGTCTAGACTTCCCGAGTCGATGGTATTTCTTAACTGAAAGCTTCCAAGGGAATATTATATACGTTTTCGGACTAATTTTGGGACGCTGAATTGATTGGCGAAGACTAGAAGTCTCTGTGGTGAGCGGTTCAAAAGTTATAACAGCGTCAAATCAGTAAGAAAAGTTTAAAATGAGATGTCATGGTTTGAACCAAATTAATAATAAATTGAAAGTAGGAGATTACCACTACGATATCTTCAAATCTGTCAGTAGCTACAATTACACGGAAATCTTCTGTTACTCTTTGGCACACCCCGCCGAAGAAGCGTGGTTTCGGCGTTTTTAGGGTTCTGTTGTTATCAACAACAAACCCTTATAGTTTCGATATGTCCGTGCGTCCATACGTCCGCAGTTTAGCTCAGAGACTATTAGAAATGTAAAGCTGTAATTTGGCAAGGATATACAGATTAGTCACGCCGACAAAGTGGTAAAATAAAATGTTGAAAAAATGTTGAAAAAAAAATTTGTATGGGTACCTCGTTTACCCTAAAGAAGTGGTTACGTTTTTTTTTCTCGTCTACCCCATGGCGTAGGGTGTCGTTGGATAGGTCTTTCAAGAATATTACAGGTTGGTAAATTAATATTTCTATTAAGAGATCCGTTTGTGAAATATTGAGCTTCAAAGTGCTAATTTTTGTTAGAGTCAAGTGTCTAAAGAAGTCTCAAGACTAAATGTTTATTAATCTACTCTGATTATAGAGACTAGGCTTGGTTTTTAAGATTTCATCTAGGCTCAACTCTTAATAATCTAGTCCAATTGTATCGATTAGACATGGTCTTTTATGTTTCATCTAGTCTAGATTTTAAATAATTTAGTCTGATTATATGGACTAGACTTGGTCTTTACGTTTTAATCTAGATTAAACTCTTAAAAATCTAGTGTGATTGTGTAGACTAGACTTGTCCTTGCAAATTTTAAATTTACAAAACTTGCTATTTCTTATCTACTAAACAGAGACTTTGCAAAGATATTAACAATTAAGAAATATCTAGACCGATACTAGAACTAGATAAGATTTTGTTCAAGAACTTGATTTAAAAAACAATGTTATTTGTGTAGGGTTTGTTAGTGACTTGAAAATATACAGGGACAAGTAATAACATGAAAATGTCTGTTGTGTAATTCAATATCCTGTGCGGTATTAACCAGCAAGTAGTTGTTTCACCATGAGATTTTTTCATAGTCTTAATAAGGCTTAATATTATAGAGCTACCAACAGGTGGAATATATTTATATATTCAAGCTATATTTCTTTTTAATAAAGAAATTAATGAAAACTATAAATTTTAAAATAACTTAATTTAAAGTGAACTTGGTGGATATTCAAAATTAGAAATTTTATGTTGGAATATGCCCTTGTTTTATTAATTTGAGCAGCGATTCTCTTTGGTAAACAGTAATTGGCAGCGATTTGTAGTGTTTATTGGCCTTTGGGGTGCAAAAAATGTAAACAAATCGGGTCGAAGCGAGCGAATCTAATCAGTGCAAATAAGGTGAGTTTAAACACGATTATGAACGTTTTTAATTATTGGCGTGCAAATGTAGGCTGTGGATGAATTTCCTTGTGAGCAAAAATTGCGGAAATTCAGCAAAAACTGTGTTTTATAAATTATAGTTATAAATTTGTGAGATTGTAGTACGTTATGTGCGTCCGTTTGAGAAATTGCTGTTGAAATGTCTGCTTTTGTGAGTTTTTGCATTGACTTATAAACTAGATTTGCGGAAAATTTGTTAAATTAAAAAAAAAACAGAATTTTATAGAGGGAAAATATTAGGTTTCTTCTTTGAAAAAATTTTTGTTGAAATTGTTCCAAATTTTTTGAAAATTTGGCAAAAATTGAGAAAACTAACGATGAAAATTTGATTTAACTACGTCGTCTAAAATATTATTTTATTTAAAAAACAATAATCTCCTTATTCCAACTACTTAATTTCGAAGTTATTAGTTAAATGCCAACTCTGCTTCAAATATTTAGTTGATTAACTTATTTTATTTTGGGTTTAATTGGTTTTAATGTTATGTATGCTTTGTTTGTATAATAATATTAATAGAAAATATGAAATCGTTACATTTGGTTTGTATCGAAGTTTCGAGTATTCGAATATTGTAACTGTTTTTGTTGGACGAAGTAAGCAAGTTAATGTCCTCTAATGCTGGACACGTAGTTGACCGCATGTTTATAAGAAGTAGTCGACGCGGTCTCAAACTGTACACCGACATATACGTGCTGAAACCGGGATAAATTTGCAGCATTAAATGTAACCAACGGAAGCAAATTATTTGCATACGACAATAAATTAAACCACGCAAAAATATTTATTTTATGTTGCACTGACGATGCGTTTTGTGATTCGTCTTAATGTAAATTTAAAACTTGTCTTATTAGCAAAAAGCGTCAATCATTGAGGACAATGGAACAAGTCGAAATTATTAGCTTTCAACGTGGAATACAATTGCAATCGATTTATAAACGTTCTTCAACAGGAAATAATTTCGCAAACTTCCCGCACAATAAAATCTCATTTAATTTAACAACAACTAAATTAACCGAAAAAAAACATACTATTATTACAAAAAACTAGATAAAATATGACCTTGAAGTTTTTAAAAAAATAACAAGACCGGGTTCATTAAGTTTTATATAAACTAGATGTTAAAGTAATTTTAAATAACAATTTGCGAAAATGACATCATCGTGATATTAATTTAAATCAGGCAATTTAGGCCATAAATTCCGTGAGTTACTCTCCGGCTGTGTAAACAGAAGTAAAACGGGAATGATTTTCTTTTGTTTGTTAACCAATCTTATCTTGGTAATTACTAATTGAATCACAAAATGGATTATGCGAGGCTTTATGGAAAATATCACACAATGGATAAATTTAATTAAGTTAACACTCAAGTCTACACGAACAAGGCTAGACAAACTAAGAAGAGGAAATGTTGAGGAAGACAAAACTAAGGTGGAAAACAGGCGGACAGTTTTAGTCTGCGAGTAGTTTGTCAGTTACTCTAATTTGGTTAAATTAAATAAGCAAATTAGCCTTAAAGAAGACTTGATAACTCACAGACTAAAACTGCCTGTGACTTTGCCTCTTAATAAGACTACATACAGTACGCAGTTTAGATATTACATAATGGATAAAATTAATTAATTTAGCACTAAGACTGCACAATCAAGGCTAGACAGACTAATAATATAATAATATAACCTTTATTGGCATAAAACATAAACAAAATTTACTACAGATGAACTTTTCAACTTAAAAACTACGTATAAAGGGTTTTTCATTAAGAGCGACGCATTTTGTTTTTTCATTTAAAAGACTTGTGGGTTAGTTATGGAAATGATTTTTATTCCAAATGAAAGCACAATCTTCTTCTTCTTTCTTGATTTAGGCGAATCGCCTGTTTATTCTTCGTCAACTTGCCTATTGCTCTGCATTCAGGTTGTCGCTCCACCTCTTTCGAGGACACCCTACGCTCCTGCGCCCTCGTCGTGATTTATCACGAGTAATTTTTACTATTCTCCTGTCGTCCATCCTATTTATGTGTTCATTCCACTCTTTTTTTCTGTTTGATACCCAGCCATTAATGTCTTCTAATCCACATGTATTTCTTATACTTTCACTTCTTTCCCTGTTTAAAAGTGTTTTACCAGTAATTCTGCGAAGTACTCTCATTTCGGTTGTTTCTAATAGTCGTTTAGTTTTCGATGTTTCTGGTCTAGTTTCGGCCGTATATGTTATGATGGGTCTTCTTATTGTTGTTTTCTATTTACGATTTTTTGTAAAGTTTTATAGTACTATTCAAACATCCTGCTATTCTTGTTGCTTTCGTTGTTTGTTGTCTTATTTCTGCCTCAACATCGCCAAAGCCCGAGAGTTCCACGCCAAGATACTTAAATTTCATCTCTTGCTGAATAGCTTCTCCATCCACCTCCAATTTACATCTCAATGGTGTTTTTGATTGTGAATGATTCACTCGGTTGTCAATGATGTTGTCATACACTTCGTTTTTGTGGTAGATATTATCATGTTAAGAGATTTCTCTGTACGGTTGAATAAGTGTAGGAGTCTCTGTAAGTCGTCTTCGTTCTCCGCTATTAGCACGGCGTCGTCGGCTTAGCACAAAATTCTTACGTCTTCATCTCCTATTTTATATTCTTTCAATAAGCGAACCTTCTGTATAATCTCGTCCAAGATAATTTTGAAGAGAAGCGGGCCTAATGAATCCCCTTCACGAATACCGTCATCAACTGGTGTTGGTTCGGTGAGCTCTCCGTCTAATTTTGCATGTATTTGGTTTGCTGCATATATGTTCTCTGTAGTTTTTATCAGGTTGTGTGGGATTTGTCTGTTGTAAAGAAGATGTGAAACATCTTTTAGTTGGACACGGTCGAAGGCTTTGGTAAGGTCGATAAAACATATGTAGGCTGGCTTATTGTATTCGATCGACTTTTCTGTTACTTGTCTTATGGCAAGAAGGCGTCCGTGCAAGACCTTCCCGACCTAAATCCCTACTGTTCATCTGCCAGCGCGGTGTTAATTTTGTTCGTTATTACTTTTGTTATCAATTTAAATGTGGTGCTCAAGAGGTTTATTTCTTTGTAGTTCGAAAGTATTTTCTTATCCCCCATTTTGAACATAAGGATAGTGGTGCTGATCGGCCATTCATTTGGGATTTTGTGGTGCTAGAAAATCTTTCTGATTAGGGTTGTCAATTCTTGTGTGAGTTTCTCTCCGCCGTATTTGAGCAGTTCATTCGTCATTCCATCTGGTCCAGCGCTTTTTCTGTTTTTTAGCTTTTGCAGTGCCAGTTGCACGTCGGGTGTATCAATTTGCGAATTTTCATTGATAACTATTTCTGCTATGCCCAGTTCCTCTTTTCAGCTCTATATAGGTAGTTGACCCACTAGTTAAGTAGTTGACCCAGTCCTCTTTGTTTATGTGAGTCGTTTCAACCAACTCATTGACCTCTCTTCTCTGTGATCTGATTAATCGCCATATTTGTTTTTGAAGTCCATAGAAGTCGTTTTCCATGCGTTTTGAAAAAAATCCCAGTATTGAGTTTTGATCAGTCTTACCAATTCTTTGAAAGTACAATCGATGCCCCCAATTTGGAATACGATATCGTTCAAATGTCCGCCGCGGAAGCGCTGGCACGAGTGAATACGTTGGATCCAATTTTCTATGACTAGCACACAAATCGCCCGATATACCAGGAATTTCGAGTTCGATGTTGGCCTGCAGCTCCTCTAACGTTACTGGTTTGTTGACAAAGAGCAGCGATTTAATGTAACCCCAAAGAAAAAAGTCCAAAGGGGTTTATTTTTTAAATTCCACGAACGACCTGGTCATTCGCGAGCACCGTTGCGCGAGGTAGCTGGCTCGCCGAACTTGGTCATCAATAATTCGATTGTGTCGTACGCTGTATGGCACGTTGCTCCGTCCTGATGGAACCACATCTGTTCCAAGTCCATAGCGTGGAGCTGGTCCCAAAAATACTCTGATATCATACTCTGATATCAGCGTGTATCGCCATTGACGGTTGTTGGCGCGCAGTTTTTTCAAAAAAGAAAAATGGGTCGATGACGCCACCGGCCGGCGCGCCGGCATGGTTAACACTTACTTTTTTCGGATAAAGTTGTATCCTCACTTAAGGCTGCTCATTCGACCCTATGCGACAATTTTGCTTGTTGACAAAACCATCGAGCCAGAAGTGAGCTTCATCCGAAAAGATGATTTTCTAGTGAAAGTTGTCGTCAGTTTGCATCATGGCTTCAGTTCTTGAGTCAATGCAATCTTATACGAGCAGAGAGCCAAATCCTACCCCAAAATTCGCCACAAACAATGTTCAACACATGCGATGGGCGTGGAATCGACATCCTTGACAGCTCACGCACACTCTCGGCTAACGGCCACGATATTTTCTTCACTTCGAGTATTACGTTGTCGCACAGGCACTGGGACATTATGCAATGCATAAGTTGTTTCGAATTTTTGCACCAAACGTTCAATAGTGCGTCTTGTTGTTCGACCGAAAATTGGAGTAAACGTGCACAACGTAGTCGCGATAGAACGTGAACTTTGATGAAAAAGTTAGATAATTTGCAAACATTGTTGAAGCGTGTATCTCTCCATGATTAAATGTCATAGACTGACGTTTCAAAATGTGAAAGAATTGCGAGGCCAACTTCTCTCCTATTCGAGAAATGCCAAAAACAAAATGTCGTTCCTATTGAAAAACCCATTACAAAATCAATAAGCAATAATAGCATATTAAAGAACGAGTTCAGTCAGCGCGATTTTACAGCACGTGTCCAGTTTGGAAAACGACGAGCGTAGCGAGGAGTTTTCTAATGGACAAGCGATGAAAAACGCCTTACGAACGAGTTTTTTATATTTTTTCTATTTTGCGCCCTTTTATGCCATTTTATGCCATTTCTAAATAAAAAAATCGCCCATACATGTTCATAAAATTTTATGGTGGTTGGTTACACTGATAATTGACACTTGAAATTAATTTAAAGCGAGCAAGATATGAAAAAGAATACTGCAAATTTAACTGGGTGTAAAATGGGAGTTGTGTAATTTAAATAAAGTTATCTGAGTTAAAGTTAATCTAAATAAAGTTTGTTTGGGAAAATGTTTTACTTGCTTACTTCGAATTACAACGTAAGAAGTATATACACATCTTCTTCAACTGCCATCTTCTCTTAGAAGGTTGGCCATCATCATAGCTATTTTCACTTTTGATATTGTAGCTATAAACAACTCAACGGAACTATAGTTGTACCATTTTCTTAGGTTATTTAACCAGGAAATGCGTCTTCTACATCTTACTTTCATCTTAGCTACATTAAAAACCGTGTCCTTTTAAGTCCCATAAAGAAAGAAAAAGAAAATTTGACACTAAAATAATTTGACGTTTCGAACGATAACTTCTTGAAACCAAATTCACTTTGTTTTTAACACAATTTATAACACTAACACCAATCTAAAGTTAACTTTTTGTTTTTTCATTATAAATTTCTCTCTATATAAACTTTATACCATTCAAAAAATAAATAATTTCAACGAGCAAATTTTTGTTGTGATTCCACACATATCTCGCCGAAAATTTGACATCACTGACAGCTCTGAATTTCTGTGCCAACTTTGCATAAATTAACTAACTAAAAATATTACAGCACTCGGCGAGCCATTACCGCACGCATATGAGTACTGTAATGAGTCAATTAAGGACGCAAAATAGAAAAATATACTTTACAAACAATAACAATAGTCTGGTTATAAAGTTAAACTAAACTGGACTATTCCTCTGTTTCCTCTGTTTAAGCCCCCTGCACCTTCCATCCTTTACATTATTACCAAATCACAACCATCCTCATTCATGCACTGTTTCCATTCCCTCCCTAACACTCTCTATCTTTCGGTCCACTCTCCTTTTTCGCACTCTTCTAGCACATGCACTTCTTCCTTACCTACCCTACACACTTCACAGCTCTTATACTTGTCATCCATCCAATACTTTCTTCACGCCCTCTTTCTTCACAGCCGCATATAAATCTGACAATTACTGTTTGAGCATTCATGCCCATTGTTGATTTTAAGTATTTAGATAGTTCTTCAAATATTTGTATGTCTACATAGTCTTTTCTATATTTACTCTCCATTATTTCCCTTTGACGTTCTTGCAGTTCAACTTTCTTCAACCTTACCATGACACTTCCATGACAGACATACACATCCATGACAGATATACCACCTCCTTCATAAACCTACACAGACTAAGAAGGCAAGTCGAGGATGACAAATCTAAAGAGGCAAACAGACAGACGGGTTTAGCATGTGAGTTTGTCAGTTTCATTATTTTTTGTTGAATAAGCAAATTAGCCTTAAAAACATCTGACAACTCACAGCCTAAAACTGCCCGTGTCTTTGCCTCTTAAGAAGACTAGACTAGAGTACATGGTTTAGAAAGAGATAATTATAATCCATGCTCGATGAACAAGCGTAAAGTGGTTACAAAAAATATTCTCTCACTTTTTTATTCTTTGCTTATTACAAGTGAAGCGGTTCATGCCAAAGTATCCATGGTATGTCTATATCAGGGGTTCTCAAACGTATGTAGTCCGAGGACCCCTGTTTAAATTAATTTTTATTTGCGGACCCAATCTTGAACAACTTTGTTTTGCGGACCCCATCCCAACCTTAGGCATTTCATGTGGTACTTGAGACTTAATTTCTGACTCAGTAATGTCGTATAGGCAAAAAATGTATCGCAAGTATTTTTAATAAATGAACATAGAAAAAAAAAGGTAAAATGAATAGAAATAGTAGCAAACATATCTTAAGTTAAGTGTACAATATATCATAGTCTTCTTGAACTGTTTCCACCCATTTTTTTATATCTCGTGGTCTCGCGGACCCTCAGTAATGACTACGCGGATCCCAGGGGTCCGCGGACCCCAGTTTCTGAACCTGTGGTCTATACTATGTTTTTGCAATAGGCGGTAGGACTCAATGTTATCACCTTTTTGTGCTAGAGAGGGCTGAGATTAGTTTAAAAAATGCCAACGAAAATGCCAATTTTCATGTGTATTGGGAAATTTTTGAAGAAATATTCTTAAAGTAAGTCCCAAGAGTAGCACGTGTACAAAGTCTCATGAACATAGCAGTTTTGTTTCTGAACTCAAAACCAAATTTTAAAATTGTAAAAACTTAAAAGGCATAGCTAACTCCGGCATTGACCGCCTCAACTAAATTCTACCGAAACTCTTATTATTTTAGGTCTCCCGCGCATTAGGCAACCTGGCTGCCGGCAGCCAATTTAACAGATGACTGCGTAAGGGAGCCATTGGCAGCCCTTGGAGCGTTAAGGGCGCACTAGGAGGGCACGAATTCCTGGCTGTGGTAGCCATTAGAATACGCGTGATTGAACGGCAGTCCATTGGCTTCGCGCAGCTAGAGCGAGTGTGTCTTTGAGTCGTTAGTCTGCACGCACTTGTCACAGCAGGCAGCCGTATTTTATATTCCGAAACTTTTCCGAACCGCATAAAACGACTTTAGATACGGAGAAACGTCGATTGGATGATCAAATATATGGGTCACCGCAGCCAGGCTGCGTAGTGCGCGGGAGTCCTTATTAGAAACTCTAATTATTCAAAACACATTCACTTATCGTAAACCGCTGTATCAACCCTATGAGGCATGGAATTCTAAATATTTTTAAATATCCCACCATGCATATTTACGCATCAAAGGTTAGAGATTCACCTTAAAGATTTAAACAACAAAACTTAATTACAAAAAACTACAATTTATTTTTTCTTACAATTTCTTTATCTTAGTAAAAGCCATTTTTCATTGAAAATAGAATATTGGTCAGTAGTATCTCAAACTCTCCCCAAAACATGTAAATCACTGCCAAACTTTCTATTTTTACATCGAAGAACCGAGGAATGTCCTTGAAAAAGGTGTTTGTTTTTTTGCAAAATTATTTTCGTGATTGTCACGGTTTTTTTCATTTCCGCGGACGATTTGTGGCGTTCAAGGACCGTACAGATGACTGAGCGAGAATAGCTTGGGGAATTATCCCGTGTATTCTCTTTAATAGACTGACGTCGTGATCGGTCAATGTCGAAAGTCACGCAGAAAAAAAATATACAGAAAATAATAAAATATAAATTATTATGAGAAAACAACAAAAAGCCTTTTCTATTTAATATTCTTGTAAATAGGTATATGCTGAAGTATGAGTAAAATTATTATTTAGTTTAGTGGCGGACAATACAAATATATAGTGAATAGACAATACATATGAGTGATTCGTTGCCTAATATAATATGTGTTTATATATAGGTCTTTCAACTATCACGCGTCAACTTTGACATTTAATTATGGTTCGGTTTTGAAACGGTATGTTGTTATTCAGCTACGTTCGTATTTTGCTATAGCCCCTATTTAATTATGCCAAAGTACACGCTTCAATAGCGCACACAAATTGTGAAAATTTATTATCAAAATTTGTGCTTTGTAAATCGGACGCTGCGCGCAATTCGTGATTCGTTTACTTACGGTCGCAATGATCGTCCAAACAGGACAACGATTCATGAAGGGTTTTGAGGAAACTGAGTCGGTTTTTCATCGAGTAAATCTTATACGTCCCAGGCGTTCGACGGAAAACTTTGCTGCTGTCGCTGAAAGTGCGCGGGAAGACCGAAATCCTTTTCATCCTTCAGTTTTCATCCTTCACAACAACTTGGTCTTTCTGTCACCACAACTTGACGTATTTTGCGCAAAGACTTGCATCTGAACGCGTATAAGATACGCTTGGTTCCGGAATTGAAGCCACGAGACCAGGGGGAGCCGTCCCGCCGCAACTTTGCAGACTGGGCTTAGGAGTAGCTGTAAACGGATCCTCGATTTGTCGAAAAAATAATCTTCAGCAGAAGAGCATTTTTGGCTAAATATTTAAGTAAATAAACATAACTGTGGCATTTGGGGCGACACTCATCCACGGGAGATACTGGAGGCTAACTTGTATCTTGAGAAAGTGACTGTTTGGTGCGGATTGTGGGTTAAAGGCATCATTCATCAGTACCTCTTTCGAAAGGGATCAGGCGGTGACTTGAAGCCTAACCCCAACAAAACGCAGGTATGTACATTTCACTTGAGAAATAAGCTGCAAATCAGATGGAGAGAACAAGAACTCGAAACATGCGACACTCTAAAGTACCTGGGCCTAAACACACCATGTGCACCGCACACTATCTTTCCAAAAACACTGCCAGAAATCAAAGGCCAAAGTTTTTGCTAGGAATAATATCATCCGGAAGCTCACTGGCACAACATTAGGAGCGCGGTCTGACGTGCTGCGTTCGTCGGCTCCTGCTCTCTGTTTCTCCGCTGCCGAGTACGCGGTTCACGCAAGACATGTCGACGTGGCCTTAAACGAGATGTGCAGGATTATAACAGGCTGCCTGAGACCGAGACCTGTCGAGAAGCTGTACCATCTATCTGGAATTGCCCCAGCAGGCGTCAGACGCAAAGTAGCATCCGAAACAGAGCGGCAGAAGCAGATAGGAGATAGGCGGCACCCTCTACACGACCAACAACCAGAAAGGCGACGACTCAAATCAAGGAATAGCTTTTTCCGGCATACGCAACAACTGCAGACATGTCCAAAACAACGCCGCATAGAACTATGGAAAGAAAAACACCCAAACCTGCGGACCCAAGCCAGAGAGGAGCTCCCACCGGGAAAACTTCTACGATACGCGACATGAAAATCATTGAACAGACTAAGGACAGGAGTGACGCGCTGCAGATCGATGAGATTGGGAATGCTTGTGGATGGCGAGCTGTGTGAATACGGGGGCCTTCAGAGCGGCAGCCACCTTCTCAGATGTCCCAACATGGGAGAAACATGCACGATGTGCATCCCTAATTGTGGCAAATGAGAGGGCGATAGTAGCTGCCAACTATTGGAAAGGAAGGGCCTGAATGTAAACACTGGTGTCTCGGACTCGGAAATGAATGAAGTGGTGACTGTTAACGGCGAACGGTATGAGCATAGACGACATGTGGTTCCATCAAGATTTTGCCACGTGCCACACAGTGGGTGATACGCGTGCGTTATTACAAGAGAAGTTCCCGGGGCGCGTTATTTTGAAAAAAGTTGACGTCGAGCAGGGGCGCGTTTACATTACTTGTGGTTCTAGGCGCAATGTGACTGTGTGCCCCTAGTCAACGGAGTCCCAATACGCGAGATTATTGTAAAACCACATTAAAACGTAACAATTAGGTACGTAATAGTAGTTTACAATACGTGTATCGTACAACGTTTTACCAACAATATAAATTAATAATTTATTTACATTTATAAAAAAAATAATAATTTGATAAATGCCAAGCATGACTTAATCAATTAAACGTAAATTCAATAGATAAGATCTTCAATAAGATTCAATATGTAGAATTGCTAAATTTTCAAGACGCTTTTGTTTAATGGAATTCTTTAGATATGTTTTTATTCGCTTTAGTGCCGAAAAGGCGTGAGGGACGTTCTCCTGCGCATTACTTATTGGTATACTTAAATTCGAATTAATGTTTCTACGTTGGGGAAAGTCGATTTTAATCCATGTATTAACGTATGACACATTTCTGTTGGTGACGGAAGATTTTCTTCATTGGCATATGCCAAGAACTGAATTAATTCGTCCCGAGCCAAGTCCCGAGTTATCTACATATAAAGAAGATATTAATGATAATATCTTCTTTATATGTAGATAACAGTTCATTAAAACATTAAAGTTAGTTCGTCATGAGACAAATCATTATTAATAAAAAATAATCCAAATTTTGTATTCATTTCCATATAGGTTTTCATTCTACTATCAAGTTCTACTGTGAGTGTATCACAAATAATATTAACACTATTTACAACAAAATCTTCTCTTCCAGCCAAAATTCATATTTCATTTCCCTTATTTAAGAAGTGATTTACTTGTAGCATTTATGCGTTGAAGTAGTGTGTTCCACAAGACCGTCATTAGAACGATCTCGTACGAGTCCATTTTTTTGGCTAGACCTATAGCCTCTGTTTTTGATATAGCCTTTTGTTGTGAATCATCACCTATATTAATCAAAGCACATTTAATATTTCTGTAACTCTTATACAATGCAAAACCGTATCTGCGCGAGCTAACCGTCTTATATCTGAAAGCTTTTTTACTGTGCAAGCATTTTTGCAAAGATATTTATCCAAAATATTCCACCTATGCGTTGATGCAGGAAACCAAACATATAAGATTAAAAGAATAAAATCAAAATGTAAAGTCGCAGTTAGTGATGATTCTGCTGCAGTATTAGCAACCAAATTTAGACTGTGACTGGCACAAGGAATGTATTCTGCATAAGGGCTGTCTGTGTTCATTGATTCGATATTGTAAACCGGAATATTTTCCCGACATATTAGATGCATTGTCGTTACTTTGTCCACAACATTTTTAAGGTTTTTTCCCAGCTATTGAGATTTTCAACAATGACTTCTTCCAAATTCCCGGAAGTATGAGAATAAATATCAATAATGGAAAAAAATCTCTCCCTGATTTGACCATCAGGAAGTAAGTATCTCAAAACTAAAGAAAGTTGATAAACCATCAAAGAAAATATTCTTTGATTTTTGAAATTGTTGACACTTTTCACTTCCTTGATAAAGGTAGTTCTTACTTGGTCACTCATTATATTAATATATTCATCACATATTGTGTTTGATAAATAACTCACAGATCCTTGCCCTTGATTTCCATATTTATCTAGATGATTACCTATAAAAGGGTCAAATTCTGCAAGATATCCTAAACAACCAAAATAATTTCCTTTGCTTTCAAGATGTCCACGAAATGAAAATCCGTGAGTGTAAAGAATTTCACGGTTGAAACCACTCTTTTGAGACCATTTCTTCAATTCTGTGTTTCATTTTCAATTTGTTTAACCATTTCGGTTTCAATCCGGTCTTCAACCTGTGAACGTTTGGAGAAAATTCACATAGAATACCCATGATCCTTTGAATTTTCATGTTCAGAAATTTTGATAAATATATTTTTCCAGTCGTGGCATCCTTGTAAAGAAAATTCAAAGAAAAAGGTTTTTATTTTTAGAAAACGTTTTACAAATGTAGCAATAAACACTAGAACTTGTTTCGCTAAAAGTAAGCCATTCGCGTTTTTCTTTAGATCCATTAGATTTAATTCTATAACAAGTTCCTTACTTTCAAGTGACGAATATACGTTCTATCGCGATCCCTAACTTAAATTCCTGTTTTCACAGGATTGCAAATATATTTTGTTTTTTCGTTTATAATTTGGTCCTGCATTCTTTCTGTTTTTCTGGATTTCTGGCCATAAAGCTATGTCCATTTAAAAATTGTATGCACTTAAAGAGATCGTTCCGCCTCGTCAGCTACATTCGTAATAGATTCCTTCATACATGAAGTAGATGCAGTAGTTGTCCGATCTTTATCTACTGCAATTATATTGGACGCTGATGACGACGTGGTGGCAGGGACATGAACTACATTCTTTGGGACTGAATCTTCTGTAAGAGATCGTTCTGCCTTGTTAGCTACAATTTTAATATTTGTAATAGATTCCTTCATACATGAAGTTGATGCAGTATTTGTCTGACCTTCATCTACTGCACCTATATTTGACTCTCTGAATTGAGTTGAATTTTTTTTCACTATTAACCACCGCAAAGACCCTATTCACCTCCAAATACGTTTAATTATTGGAATAGACTCACTGAATCACAAACTGCTTTCTACTTGTCAAATGTCGAATTGCATTTAAATTTAGCTCTGCGCTACCGGTGCCACACCCTGCCCCTCGCTTATTGTCGCCAACCGCCAAAAGTTGGTTTGACCTTGCTTAGTTTGCAATTTGTGGTCCCCAAAATTTGTGGCCCTAGTGGCGCGCCTAGTGCGCCTATGCCTAAAGCACCACTGACGTCGAGTGGCCACCAAGATCGTATGATCTAACGCCCTTAGACTTTTTTAAGTCGTTGTTCTACCAACAGCTCTTGCCCAATTAGAGAACATCATTAAATGAACCATTGCAGAAATCCAGCCCGGCTTAGTGAAGAAAGTCATCCAAAATTGGGCCACGCGGATCGACCAATGCAAACGCAGCCGTGCAAGCCATTTTCATGATGTAATTTTTAAAACATAATTAGGTTAGGTTAGGTTCAATTTTTTACGTTTACTACGATTGCACACCTAAATCACGCTAATAATCTATTCTAACCTAACCACCAATATCACTAGGGATATGCTCCTGATGGTTCAAAATACCATTTACAAGCGTTTGGGTTATTGCGAGTGAGAAAAAGGTCGACAATTTGAACTTTTGTTATAAAAATCGTAATAAACGTAATCATTTCAAAAAATCATTTAATTTTATTTGAGTGAACTCCTCATAATTTTTGTATCGGTTTTGGTTTATGGGGTGTATTTCTTGTTTCGTTACCTTTAAAACAAGGTGATTTGGTATTTAAAAATGATGGGGTGGTCATCTCAATCTAAAAAAAAAAACTCCACGTTTCATCCACTCTGCGGAGAGGAAGATGAAACAGCAAACCACGTACTCTTCGAATGCCCTGCCCTAGAACGAATGCGACACCAGCTCGACTGGAACCAACAAACCACATGGGAACCCAAACTTGTAGGAAAACTAAGGAAACTAGTCAGTGACACAGACGTCGGACTGCAAGTTTGATATCAACCGACAGCACAATAAGCCTTAAGGTTGACGTGCGCCAAACCCTTAGAGGAAGTCGGGAATCTAATCTAATCTAATCTAATCTTCATCCAAGTTCTAAACTATCTAAGAATGATGTTTTTATGACTCTTTAGTGATCCCCAAACTTTATTTTTTTTATAAAAAACTTATATTGAACGAGTGAAGAAAAAATTCCGACTGATAAGCTTGATGAGTCAAATAGTAAAAGTATTCCTAAAAATCCGAAGAAGACCTAAGTCAAGAAGACCTAAATGCGAAGAAGACCTAAGGTAAGAAGACCTTACCGTAACCTAAGACGAGGGAGAGTTTGGTTTTAGAGATGGACTTGGAACAAGAGAAATGTTTGGGCTGTCAGTTCTCACGCAAAAATGTAGAGACCAAAATAAGGACGTGTACATCTGTTTTATTGATTATGCAAAGGCATTTGACTGTTTAAAACACTACGTCCTAAATAACATTCTGATGACGAAGACCTCGACCAAAAAGATATCTCCTTCATAAAAAAATTGTTAGGTCACCAGACTGCTGCAGTACGACTCGAGGACGAGACGACCAGCGTTATCTATCAAACGTGGAATCAGGGCTGTGTACTGTCACCATTGTTGTTCAATATCTACTCGCAACAAATATTCCTGAAAGCGTTGGAAAACGCTACAGATGGAATCAAGATCAATGGTGAACTATTAAACATCAGGTACACAGACGATATGGCTATATTTTCAGACAGTGCAGCTGGCCTACAACGTCTGATGAACCAAATAATATCAGAAGGTGTTGCGCTTGGGCCGAAAGTAAATACGGCCAGAACGAAAACAATGGTTATCAGTAGAACACCAGATATTCCAGCCAATTGCAAGTATACAATAAGCAAATAGAACAGGTCTCTAAATTTAAATACTTAGACAGCTGAATCACCGACCTCAAAGCAAATCAAAGACTTGGATCCAGATCTGGAAGTAAGAACACGCATCTAAATAGCCAGAACAACGTTCCTTAAGGCGAGAAATGTATTTTGTGAGAGAAGCCTCGTTGTATGGTGTTGAGGCTAGGACGTTTAAGATCAATGCATGGACATGACAGTATGGTCAGAGACTGAGAGCTATTGGTTATTTTGAAGAAACGTAAGACAGCGTACCTAGGACATATAAAAAATACAAAATATAACCTTCTAAAATTAATAATGGAGGGCAAGATAGAGGGGCGCCGTGGTCCAGGACGAAGGAAGTGCTCCTGGTTAAAGAACATAAGAGACTGGACTGGTCTGGACTCCTACTCATTGTTCAGAGCGCCGCAAGACCGTGCGGAATTTGCCATGATTCTTGCCAACCTTCAGTAATGGAGAAGGCACCTAAAGAAAAGGAAGAAATAATATTTCCTCCGTCTCGGGACTTTTGGGAAGTTTTTTAACACTCCCTCCGTCCCAAATTAGTTGCTACATTTGGTTCGAACATTTTGTCCCAAATTACTTGCTCCATTAGTTCGAGAATTGAGTTCCAATTTAAATGCCAATAAAAATAATTCCTTAGTTGATGTTTACGTTATAAAAGCAACGTTCCTTCCAAATTGTATGTTCCTGGGTTCAACGGTTTGAGCTGTGAGTTGGTGAGTGGGTCAGTTAGTCAGTCATGACGCTTACATTTATATATAGATTTAAATCATGTTTATATAGAATATAAATTACGTTTACCTATATATAATATAAATTATGTTTATATATAATATAAATTATGTTTACTATTTAGATAATTACATTTCCTTGTAAATATAAAATGAAACCAATAAAATTGGTTAATAAAATATGTGGCTGTTTGTAGAACATAAACATGATTATTTTAAAATAAAATTATCTCGTGATTTGTATGTAAATGCAAATTATCTGAGATAATAGGTATATGCAATAAATTTTATTCGCATTTTATTTCTCGTTGATATAATAGCGTGATAAAAAGTAATGATATGCTATGAGGTGAAAGAGAGATTATTGATTTTGCAAGAACATTGGAAACGAACTGTTAATAATATACGCAATTGTATTATTTGATAAATACAGATTGCGTGTGAGTAGTTAGCATAATTTTCGCAATTTGCTATTCTACAGACACTCATTTACAAATTCTGCGAACCAGTCAGTATCAGTTCCTTGCATATTTTTGTTTCTAACAGCTTACGCACAATTCCGCAATGAAACAGATTTCTATTTGATTGTTGGTGAAAGAATTTTACGGTAAAAGGCAATCTCGTATGCGCAATTTGTCGATGTATCCATGGGAAACGTTCCCACAATTTTATTTTTTGCTACTTTTTTTTCACATTTCTATACATTACTTACGCTTCTAATTATTTATAGATTTTGCACAATTACCCACCAACATACTAACTAATGCATAATGTGAAAAGCTAACAATAGAACATAACAAATATACTCAAACATTTATTACTTGGAATATTTCTTATTGAATGTATTTACGACGTTTTCAAACTACATATATTACTAATATTATATTTAAAGCTCAACGTATAAATATAGATTTTAAGGAATTTTTAACAATACCATAAATAAATATTATGCATGTAATTTATATCGACAGAGAGATTTTAATAACAATGTAAATTACACAAACAGTGCAGATACAGTAATGTTATCAAAGCATATATATTGCAAAGCAAACTGTATTTTTTTACAAACTGTGTTTCTTATTGTTCGACAAATGTAAGTATAGATAATTAAACTAACAATCACCACTATATTTAGTAATTACTAACTGTAAAACAGGATTCAATAAGCCTGGGTTCCAGTAACTCACACTGTTTATTAAAGCAACTTAATGGGAGTTCAACAAGACTCCCATTAAAGGACAAGGCTTGGCAAGAATAGACAGGATTAGGCAGAACAAAGCTAGACAAACCAAGACTAGACTAGGTAGGATTATATAAGATTATACATGAATAGACGCGACTAGAGAAGATTAGTCAGAACAAGACTATACTAGACAGCACGACTCAGAAGTAGATAAGATTAGACAAGACTAGTAAGAACTAGACACGACTATAGAGGACTAGACAGAAGAGGACCTGGACTAGGTAGAACTATGCCGAACAAATCAAGATAAGACTAGAAAAGTTTACTACTGATAAAACTACACAATACTCGAGATTAGACAAGGCTCGACGAGACTGGGCGAGATTAGATGAGACTGGAGGACAGTAGACCACACAAAACTAGACAAGGCCAGTCAAGACAAGAACAGACAAGGCCAAAACGAGACCTGACTAGGTCCTGACAAGATCATATAAGACTAGACAATATTAGACCAAACCAGATAAGATCATGCAAGGCCAAATGAGATCAGACGAGATCAGGCAAGAACAAACAATGCCACACAGGACCGATAAGGACAGATAAGATCAGAAAAGGCCATATCAGTCCAGATAAAACCAGACCTGATCGGGTTTGACTATACAAGTTCAGTAAAGACCAGACAAGACTTTTGAAGACCAGACAAGACCTGGCAAGATCAGACAAGACCAGACACGACTAATCAAGACCGGACAAGGGCAAACAAGACGAGACAAAACTAGACAAGACTAAACACGACCAAGCAAGCCTAGACAAGACCAGACATAATCAGGTAAGATCATGCATGGCCAGACAAGACCATAGAAGGATGGGCAAGATCAAACAATACCACACAAGGCCAGGCAAGACCAGACAAGGCCACACAAGACCAGATAAGACCAGACAAGACCAGACAAATGCAGACATGACCAGTGACGGATTTCTGCTTAGGCCAACCAGGCTCCCAATTCAACACTCGTGAAGTGTCTTTCCCAAACATCTTTCTGCTCGAGCTGACGCCTGTCGATGTCAATGTTGCTCCTGGGAGGATATCGTGGCAGCTTTTCAGATAATTGCTAATAATGCAAATAAAAAACATCTACGCGCTCTGAGGCGAAGTGACTAACAATGGGGCAACTCGAGTCAACTCGTCATCACCGATTTGGCCCAAATTTACAGTATATGTAGGACTTGACTATAAATGAAAGTGACGCAAGCGGGAGGGCCAGATGGCCAAGCGTTAACATAAGCAACGACAACTCATAAGCCCGCTATGTTAGCATAGAATTCAATGGCCGGTCAGCGCTGCGGTAAGAGCTCGGGTTCATAGTACGAGGATCGCTGGTTCGATTCCCCGTGGGTACACTTGTTTTTATTAACGCTTGGCCATCTGGCTCTCCCGCTTGCGTCACTTTCATTTATAGTAAAGCCCTACATATACTGTAAATTTGGGCCAAATCGGTGATGACGAGTTGACAGGGCCGGCCCCCTTGTAAGTTCAGTTCGACGACGTAAAAGGAAACGAGACCGAACTCTCTTGCAGCGACAGATTCAGAGTTTCAGACCATTTTTTACCTCATTATAGATAGACTAATTACAGATCTACGGAGACGCAGATCTGATTATGAGGAGTTAAGAAAAAAGTTTGACTTTCTTACAAAACTACATCGTCTATAATCTAAAGACATCCGTGAAGGAGTCAGAATCCTTATAACTTTAAATCCAGGGGATTTGGATAGGACTTTGGAAAACGAGTGTCTGCACCTGCAAGCTCATTTGTCGTCGAATGATGAAGTTATGGAGCTATCGCCACTGAAGCTATACAAATACGTATCAGAAGAAGGCTTTCGGACATTTATCCAAACGTAGGGATTGTGCTCCTAATGCTGTTGTGTACACCAGCGTCAAACTGCTCAGCAGAGCAGTCGTTTTCAGCGCAAGAGGGAGTTAATAATTGCTTAAGATCTAACATAGGAGAGAACTGTTTGAATTAACTCTCTGTAATGTACATAGACTCAGAAATAATGCAGTCACTTGACTATGATGACAAATGCCAAGTGCCTAGGGGTCCTGCATCTCAGGGGTCTAGATATACACTTATTATCATTATTTTGACTTTTATTCTCTTTTTTTTTACATTTATTATCATTTTAAAATATATAAATTATGTAAATATATAATTAATGATAATAAATGTCAAAATAATGATAACAAATGTCAAAATAATGATAATATCTTTTTATCTTCATTAATTTGACTTTTATTATCATTATTTTTACATTTATTTTCATTATTTTGACATTTATTATCATTATTTTGACATTTATTGTCATTATTTTGACTTTTATTATCATTACATTTTATATATTTTTCATTACATTTTATATTATATATTTACATTTATTTTGACATTTATTATCATTATTTTGACATTTATTATAATTAATTTGACATTTATTATCATTTAAAAGTGTATAGATTATATAAATATACAATTAATGATAATAAATGTAAAAATAATGATAATAAGTCAAAATAATGATAATAAATGTCAAAATAATGATAATAATTGTCAAAATAATGATATCTTTTTTATATGCATTATTTTGACATCTGTTGTCATTATTTTTACATTTATTTTGACATTTAATATCTTAATTTTGACATTTATTATCATTATTTTGACATTTATTATCATTATTTTGACGTTTATTATTATTATTTTGAGATTTATTATCATTATGCTGACATTTATTATCATAACTTTGACGTTTTCTTTTTTTATTGTTTTTTAATCTTTCTCCTATTTGTCTCAATCAGTTTTTATTATCTCGAGACTGGAAACGATTTTTATTATTATTATTCTTTTGTTATTACCATGAATTTATTACTATTTTCTTTGTTTATTCCGTTGTTGTAATTTTGCAAAAAAAAATCCCATTTTTCTCCAAAATTTCCCAATTTTTCCAAAAATTAAATCTTCCAAATTTAATAATTTATTACCAATGTATCAAATTATCAAGCACATAAAAAATACGATCGATTTTCTACAAAAACATTTAAAAATATTTTTCTCTCACGAAGTTGGTGCGTGCACACGAAATTTAACACACATTTGTTTTTATTGTTTAAACTTCTTATCATCATGCCCGTAATAATTTTGCGTTTAGTTCTTTCTTCGAGCAGTATTTTTAGCATTTAACCCATTACGTTTGAGCGTACGTAATTTCTTTCCACCGAAATAATTACCGTAATTACTTCGTTAATCACTAAACTTGATTTCATCCTCGGGAATTTTCGGGATTAATAAATTCTGCATCCGGTCTAGTGAGCGAAAGGGCCCACACGAAATTACATGTAATCAGCGAGAAAGTGTTTGGATATTTCTTAGAATTGCTTAGTTTCACGCAATGTTTTATGAAGCTTTCTTTACTGCAATCAAACTAAATTTTTAATGCTACTGAAATATTCGAGATTAAAGATATAAAAAAAAAATTACGCAATAAAAGATAATATAGAACTAGACATTGTAACATGGACTAGACATGGTGATATGGACGGCTTATTATATAAAGAAAATTAACATTCGTCTATACCGGTTTATCGACCATGTAATTGGTCTTGTTAGTACAGGGTGTCTCCAAAAGAATCATCGGGTTTTAAAATGATATATTTCACAAAGTTTTACTTATCTTCTTCTTCTTTTGAATAAACCTACTTTGGACCACGCTTGTTCAACTGTTGGGCTTTGATCTTAGCCCAGTATTGTCGCATCTTATGTCGGTGTAACTCTTTTCTCTCTTCTGTCCAGGGGGTATCTTTCCTTCGGGGTTTTTCCGGAAATCCTCGGATTTCCTTCAGGGTACGTCTCACAGACTGTCTGTTTTGGAGATCTGTTATTCCCAGTTCTTTAATATCCTTCTCGGTTTCTGTCAACCAAGTGGTACGAACCTTCTTGTTTTGCCAGAAGGTGTACAGACGATTGGTTAGTCGGTTTGGAGGCAATCTCGCAACGTGGCCATGGAAAGCTACCCTTCTTTTCCTTGTACAGTCAGAGAGCATTTCAATATGTTCGTAAAGGGCAGAGTTATGCCGCCTTCGGAATTCCAATCTTCCTTTACCGGGCCTAGGATCTTCCGGAGGATTCTCCTCTCTTTGATTTCCAATTTCTCTACCAGACCTCTTCGGTTCAAGGAAAGACACTCCATGGCATATAGGGCTTCTGGTCGTAAGACTGATGTGTAGTGCTTCAGAAAAATGTTTTACGTATATTATATTAAATGATACATCAAAATAAAGGGAAAATGTATTAGTTTTAAATTAAACCATCACAAATATTCGATGTGGGCTCCTCGAGTCACACGACATACGTCTAAACGGTAGACCAGTTCGGCCCAAACACGCTGCAATGTGCCACCATCGATGCTGTTCACAGCAGCAGTAATGCGTTCTCAGAGTTCACCCAGTGTTGATTTCATTGGTTGCACGTAAACTCTATCTTTAAAGTACCCCCAAAGAAAAAAAATCGCAAATCGTAAGATCGTGTGACCTGGGAGGCCAGCAGAACAATTCCAAGTCCTGTACAGCACATCACCCAATTCAGCGAGTTCCTCGTTTAGATAGCGACGCACTTCATTATGCCAATGAGGTGGAGCCCCATCTTGTTGGAATATGAAGTTGTTGGAGTTCTCTGACAGTTGCGGAAACAACCAAAACTACAACATATCGAGGTATGTTGTGCCCGTCACAGTGTTTTCGTAGAAGAAAAAGGGTCCGTACACTTTTGTTTTGGAGACTGCACAGAATACATTACATTTTTGGGAACTCCTTTCATGTTCCAGAATGATATGAGCATTTTCCGTGCCCCATATCCGAATGTGGTGACGGTTCACCTTTGCATTTAAATTAAATTCTGCCTCGTCCGTGAACACTAGACGGTTATCAAATTCGTCATGCTCTATCGCTTCCTGCATTGCAATACAAAAATTGGTTCGCTTTACATGGTCGTCGGGCCGTAAACTTTGCACCATCTGTAGACGATACGGTTTGAATCGCAATCGCCGTCGCAAAATCTTCCATATAGTTAGATATGGAATTCCACGACCTTGAAGTTCACGACCTACCTTGCGAGTTGACTGTTGCGGCCTACGCAATGAATCGTTCTCTAACTGCCTTCACTGTTTCATAAGAATCGCGTGGTACTTATTACGTTTAATAATGGAACCAGCGTCCTGATATTGTCTATACCATCGCAGAATGCTCTTATGACTTGGAGGTTCTGTACTGTACCATCCTTGAAATGCACGTTGCACCATAGCAACCGATAAACACCTTGCATACTGGAGCACACAAAACGCTTTGTGCTGCATACTCACCATTTTGCATACTTAGTTCGTGCTGCTACTTGTACGTTTAAAGTGAAGTTTGTTAGCGCGCGTTTTAAACTTGAACATTTTACCTTTAGTTTCATGTGTCATTTAGGACGCTGAATCGATTGGTGAAGACTAGAAGTCTCTGTGGTGAGCTGTTCAAAAGTTATGACAGCGTCAAATCAGTAGGAAATGTGTGATTGTGTACAGCGAAGAAAAATATAAAATTTGTTTATTTGTAACTTTAGAGCGAAATAGACTGGAAAGCCGTTTTCAGCACTTCGACTTCCTTCGTGTAACCAAAAAAAAATCACGAAAAAAATTTGGAAAAAAATCATTTTGTTCGAAAAATACATGCTCGTTTTTTTTCGATTTTTTCGAAAACGGTAAAGAGCAGCGAAATCATTTTGGGCACACAGAAACTATACGACAAGACGAACAAGTCGATGTGTAAATTGTTCGGAAATATTCATTAATTCGTCGATAAATTTCAAACTAAAATTTACCCGATTCTCAAATTTACCCAGTAGATATCTCGGAAACGGTTGCATATAATTAAAAACGGATTGCGGTATCGTTTTCAGAAGGTCATTTTGCCATGAATACACTAAGAAACTATTATATATGTAAAACTTTGTGAAATATATCTTTTTAATACCCGATGATTCTTTTGTAGACACCCTGTATATTAGGGTTTGTCTGGTCTTGTTAGTAGTAAATGTACACATATTATGTTAAGGTTCTCATTATAGGACAGCGAAAAATATTATCAAATATCTTCGATATTAATTTTACTATAAATATAGAACAGCAGAAGGACCTCGACGTTGCACAGGTACAAAAATCCCAGAAAGCTGACCATAATTCGAAAATATCATTATTTTGCAATTAATTTTCTAACTAGGGGGTTTTTGGGGTCGCTGATTACGAATCTGATATTGGTTTTCCAAAAAACAAAATGGCGGTTACAAAATGGCGTACTAACATAAACTAACATAAACTATACAATTATACATAATATACAATAATAATATTCACAATTACTTTTAGTCCTTTTTATATTCACAATTACTTTTAGTCCTTTTTATATACACGTATAACAAATTTATAGTCCTTTTTGTATACACATAAAGTCACTTTGAAAGTCACTTTGGGAACAGAAATCAACAGAACAAACGTAATAGCTAAAGAAACAAGCTCGCGAATACTTAGTGGAAACCGATGCTACTACGGATACCAAAAACTGATAACGTCCAAGTTATTGAGTCACAAAATCAAACTTCAAATATACCGAACACTCATAAGACCAGTAGTAACGTACGGATGCGAGGCCTGGACCCTAACCACCGCAGAGGAGGACGCGCTACGCATCTTTGAAAGAAAGATCCTCAGAAAGATCTACTGACCGATCCTAAATGAGCATGGAATTTGGAGGATACGAATGAACCATGAACTAAGCAGGTTAATAAACGAAGCGGACATTGTGAGAGAAGCGGACAAGCTCAAAGAATAGCATGGCTGGGACACCTGTACAGAATGCATGCAGACAGACCAGCCAAGAAAATGTACAACTGGCGGCCAGTAGGAAGAAGGAAAAGAGGCAGGCCAAGGAAAAGATCGATGGAAGACCTGGATGAAAGTCTTAGAAATATGGGAGTAAGGGATTGGAGAGAGAAAGCCGGTGAAAGGACAGAATGGAAGAAGATCGTTGTAGAGGCAAAAACCCACCGCAGGTTATAAAGCCAATAGAAGAAGAAGAAGAATGTCACTTTAAGTCCTTTTTATATACATTTTAACAAAAATTAAACACAATATACAAGTATATACAAGTATTCTAATCACTCCCGTACTTAGTCGGTGTCACTCTAATTCACTTCGTCTGTCGATGAACCTTGTACGTTTACAATTTTAATTTGAGGTTCTATTAACAATTCGATAGGTTCAGGCGCCAAGATCTCATTTTTTTGCATTAAGTTTTCGCAAGCTTGAAATAAAAGGATCGGACGTAACTAATAGTCTTCGAAAAACATCCTCCATAATTTTAGTCCAACTACATTTTAGGCTGAAATCCTGACGAAATTCTTGATGCACTTGTTGCAAGATTCCTGTGCCTCTTCAGAAATTTGTCCAATAGGCAACAAAGATGCTATTAATGTTGTGTGTACACTAGTATGTATGTACTATATATAGTATGTACTTTAGTAATATTGTGTGTACACTAGTAGGCATGTAGTACCATGGATACAATTCTACGAATCTTCGCGCGGTTGAGACAGCGAACTCCTCAAACTTTAAAATGTTTACATCAAAGCCACACGAAATAACTTGAAGTATTACATGGAACCTCTTGATTCAATTTTCGTCTATCACTGAAATGGATGCTGAAATTTGGGAATTTTGGATAGAACGGCGCGCTGTATTACCGTCATTAGTACTCCCATATCCCTGTTTTGGGACATCGACAAGTCCTAATTGCTGCCGAAAACCAGTTTGAATATTTTTTTTTCGAGCTCAAAGGCTACCAACGCGTTGGTAGCCTTTGTTTCATTTTTATGTTTTTTATTATTATTATAGAACATGTTTGTTAAAAGTCTTTAGTGGTAAAACGTACCCTGACAAGTTTAAATCAGGCCAGTACTTGATGATTTACTATCTATTATTTGTTTTATTAATCATTATAAGATTAATTAATTTATCAAACGTTTGTTCGTGTTATTATCCTGAATAGATGAGGGTAGAGGGTAGTAGAGAGAGGTCAATAATGTGTAATTTGTTTTTTCAATTAAAAGGCTGGTGGGTTAGTTAGGTTAGG
Organism: Phosphuga atrata; assembly: GCA_944588485.1. Lineage (NCBI taxonomy): Eukaryota > Metazoa > Arthropoda > Insecta > Coleoptera > Silphidae > Phosphuga > Phosphuga atrata. The sequence continues at coordinate 49,734,967 of OX155896.1, read as the reverse complement.
TTAGGTTTTTAATTTGTTTTTTCAATTAAAAGGCTGGTGGGTTAGTTAGGGAAATGATTTTTGTTCGAAATGAAAGTACAATCGATGCCATTCATTGGAATGACATCGTTCAAATGTCCACCGTGGAAGCGCTGGCACGAGTGAATAAGCTGGACCCAATATTCCATGACTCGAGCACACAAATACTAAACATTTCGCATTTGATGTTGGCTTGCTGCTCCTCTAACGTTGCTGGCTTGTTGGCATAGACCAGCGATTTTATGTAACCCCCAATAAAAAAGTCCAAAGGGGTTAAATCGCACGTACGAGCCGGCCGTTCGCGAATACCGTTGCGTGAGATAACTCGTTCGCCGTAAGTTGTTGAAGCACGTATTTCACCATGATAAAATGGCATAGACTGACGTTTCAAAATATGAATGAATTGCGAAGCCAACTTCACTCCTATTCGAGGAATGTCTAGAACAATATGCGTCATCCCTACTGAAAAACACAATATATTAGTCGAGTATTTTATAAGCATATCTTCTTCTTCTGGTACCATGGCCGTTGAACGATCGTTGGTTATCATGTTGGCTACCATGTTGACGATGATTGTTTTGTTGACAGCGGCCCGGAAAAGCTGAATCGTAGACTTCCCAAACCACTACCTCAAGTTCTTTAACCACAATGTTCTCCTTCTTCCTGGGTCCCGCTTGCCTGGTATTTTTCCCTCTATGATAAGCTGTAGCAATTCATACTTTTTCAGGTGCCTTATAAAATGACCAAAATATTCCAATTTTCGCCGTTTGATAGTTTTCATTATTTCCAGATCTTTTTCCATGCGATGGAGAACTCTATTGTTGTTGACTTTGTCCACATAGAATATATTATAAGCAGGAAATAGAGTCGAATTGCCTCTTTCTATTTTCGCAATATAATAGTTTTAAATAATTTGCTAAATTTATTTATTTGTATTTTGAGATGTAATGCAAATTAAATAATTTTGGCAAGTCATTGTAAACATTAAAATACTTTATGTTTCAATTAACGTAATATAAAAAACAAACTTTTTCTGCCATAAAATGTAAAAAATATCCTAAAAATATTTGTTAATGGCTAAAGAAAACACGATTATTTTGAGCCATGGACAAATATTTTTCAATTAATTATTGTAATTAGTTTGCATTCATTTATTTTCATGTTCTACTAATATTTACGTTCGGAAATGAACAAATTGCGGAAACATTCAATTATTTGTCAATAACACCGAGATATTTTAATTAATATGTTGTTAACTTTGGTAATTAGTTTTTTCAGAAAATAAAAAAAATAAATTTTATAATTGTTGCTATAAATTCTTATTTATAGAATTAAAGTTGGAGCATGATATTAGTTTTTTATTATATATTATACAGGGTGTTAGGTACACATGCGGCAAAAATCAAGGAGTTATGAAATGAAATCCATTTGTAAGTTACTAGATAAAACAGCCGTTGCAAGTTATCGTCAAAATTTTGTTATACTTGATAATCTCATTGGCGTACGCCATACTTTTATTTACATTAATTATTTCAACAAATATATAGAATATGGTTGTCGCAAATTTTGTTCACCCTGTATCTTCGAAGCAAAGGGATTTTTCAAGAATCATCATTGGACAAAACATTCTAAGAATAGGCCAAAGAATAACCCTTTGAATTTTTTCCCATGTTTATCTAACACCCTGTATAATGAAACCAGCCGTCTAGTTTATTGACTAATTGATAACGTTGCATAATCTGAAATTGCATTTTAATAATTAATTTCTTTATCCTTATCTCATAAAAGTAATTTGCATTATACATTTTCCATGCATTCAAGCCTTAACATGGCATTAAGTTCGTAGGAGATAATGTATAAGCAATATATACTATATGAGCTGATATTTGATATGCTGCTACTGCTATAGCGAGTCTTATCTAAAGAGCCGCTCGAACTATCCTCGTCTTTTTACATAAAACAGGTGCAGCTGGTTAGAGCTTATTACGCCAGCTTTTATGGTAATGCATTAACAACTATCTACAATTTCTTACATGGGTTATTATTATATCAGATGGTTCACAATAAGTATCAATCACAAGATGTTTTTTGCTTATGGATACAGTTATGGGATTAATTTATTCGTAATTATTTACACATCGTTATTTCTCCATTAATTAAAAATTAAAAAAAATGTATCAACGTTCAGATTAAATGTTTTAATTTAATTCCGTGGAGTGTTTTGCTTCTGGATATCAAATTTACCGAAGCTAAAAATATCTTTATAAATTAATATGTGATAAAATCTATTTAATATAATTTTAATAGATTATCAGTTAATTAACTAGCTATATTAAATAACAAGCTGTATATTCTTGTTAGTGTGGATAATTATTTCATGCAAGATGATTAAATAATCTGTTTACTAGGATGGTGGGTTTGTCTATTCATGTCAAGAAGAATTTATTTGCATTCTTTTATTTGGCTATTTATAGTTTCAATTGTTTGAGTAATAAAACCATAAAATTATTTCGCAAATAATCTTGATATATTTCTTTTACTGTAATAAATAATTTTGGTGAAACAATTTTCTGGATTTAAAAATGTAACGCAAGTTTCTTATTTTTCTTGGAATTATAAACATTTTTAAAATCTATGAAAATGTCTTAAGCTCACCGGGGGAGATAATATAACCGAGCTCCTCAAATGGTGGTTACAGCAAAAATCAGTTACAGCAGTTCTTTCATAAGCTGGTGGTGAGGATATGGCAAACTAAAATCATCGCAGAGGAATGGCAGCTAGGAGTCATATGTCCACTTCATAAGAAACTTCATAAGTGCAAATTATAGGGGTATATCGCTATTAGACTCTACATACAAAATACGCATAAGTCCTACGTACCATGTCTGTATACATCCATGTCTGTATATAGATCCGGCACTGGGACAATCTCTTCTTCTTCATCAGTCTAGTGTCATCCACTCCTGCATGTAGGCCTCTTGAAGTTCTTTCTATGTCTGTTTGTCCTGTGCAGTTGCTATCCAGGTTTTTCCCGCGGTTTGGGCTATGTCGTCTCTCCACCGTTTTTGAGGTCTTCCTGTAGATCTCTTACTTTCGTTTGGTCGCTATTTTATTATTTTGTTGGTTCATCTGGCTGGATCTTGTCGGGTCACGTGTCCATATAGAGGCGGCACTGGGACAATCTTTTCTTCTTCTTCAGTCTAGTGTCATCCACTCTTGGATGTAGGCCTCTTCCAGTTCTTTCCATGTTTGTTTGTCCTGTGCAGTTCTTATCCAGGTCTTTCCCACGGTTTGGACGATGCCGTCTCTCCGCAGTTTTTCATGTATTCCTGTAGATCTCTTACTTTCTTTGGGTCGCTAATTTTATTATTTTGTTGGTTCATCTGGCTGGACCTTATCGGGTCACGTGTCCTGCACAGCGCCATTTAAGTTGACCACTGCGTGGTATAACATCTGTTATCTTTGATCTTCTGCGTATTTCCTCGTTTCTTATTTTATCCCTTAAGTTAATACCTAACATTGTTCTTTCCATTGCTCTCTGTGCTGTTCTTAGTTTATTTGCAGTTTTTATAGTTAGTGCCATTGTCTCAAGGCCATATGTTGTTACTGGCAGGATACATGTTTCGTAGACTTTACGCTTAAGGTTTCGAGGGATATCTGTTTTTTTTCAGAATGAATCCTAGCTTTACAAACGCAGCCCAGCTCAGTCCTACCCTTCTGGTTATTTCCGCGGTCTGATTTTGTGATCTGGTGTCCGAGATATACATATTCTGACGTATTTTTGAGAATACTGTTATTAATAGTAACTTGGTTTTGGTCGTTGCTCATTAGTTTTGGCCAGGTTCATATTTAGGCCGACGGTTTTAGCTGCTTGGTGGAGTTGTTCTATCATCGTTTTGAGCTCCTCTGCTTTGTTGCTTATAAGGACGACATTGTCCTTATAAGCAACTGGGACAATACCAGTGTGGATTCAGACAGGATAGATCAACAGACTATATCTTTTCCCTGCGTCATCATCATTATTATCGTGTAGCCGTCATTGTCCACTGCTGAACATAGACCTCCTCTAAGTTCTTCCATGGCTCTCGGTTCCCAGCGATTATTTTTATATCATCGCTCCAGTATGTCGGTGGTCTACATCTATTTCGTTTGTCTTCTCGTGGTCACCATTCCGATATTCTTTTAGTCTACCTGTCGTCTGATGTTCCTGCCATATGACCTGCCCATTTCCATGCGTTCAACTATGTCATTAACTTTAGTTCTTTGTCTGATAGTATTATTGGGTATTCTATCTCTTTTTGTGATTGAACTACTATTAGATTTTGTGCTGACTTTTTTTTATTAATGTCGGAGTTTCTGTTCGATATGTTATTACCAGTAGCACGCATTGTTCATACACTTTTCCCTTCAGACATATCGGTATGTCACTATTCAATTCCACTCGTAGTCTGCCAAAAGCAGCCCAACCCAAACCTATTCTACGTTATATCTCGAGCGTTTGATTGTTCTTCAGAAGTTGTATTCGTGCCAGAGGTATTTGTACATTTCATGAGGCTTGCGTCCTTTTTATCTCAGGAGTCGGCTACTCTGCTATTTTGTGCAAGCCCTAGATTTGTTATTTTTTTGGGTTTTACTTGCATTTATTCGGAGACCAACTTTTGCTGTGATCTCTATTATATAGGGCCCCTTTGTCGGACTCCTCGGTCTACTGTTGTTTCATGAAGTCTTACAGTTATGGTGGGTGGCATTACTGTATATGTATTCTATAAGCCTTGTATATTGTTACGATGTTGCCACCGTAGGGTAACAAACAGCGACGTACTATTATCTCTGGTGATATGAAGCGGTAGATATGTGTGATATCCCTCACTCTCACCTGGTTGTAAGGGAGTGGGCATACACGCGAGGAACCGGAAGAACCGGCGACAAGCGTGACTTCTCAATAAATTCTCACAAGAGACAGTCAAAGAATAAAATCTGTTTTATTCAGTTGACCCTGTGTATTATTATTATACCCGTGTCAACCCGAATTGTCCTGGATACACGTAGTTATCCCAGTATTCTTGTAGTATAAGAATACCCGGCCAATTCGGAGTATAGTGCACATGCAGTATATCTGTCTGTACACGTGGTTTCACTGAAACCAGCGGTGACCGACGCTGCAGCATAGCGGAGGACGCAAACCGAGCCACGGTGTAGTATACCGACGCGAGGACAGTACCTATTCCCAATTAACGTTACAGTGTAAACATAATTTAGGGTTTCAATATCTATAATCTATCCTATTCTGTACCAGTGCTGCTATTTTTGATGTTAGTTCTACCATGTCGTACGCTTTATGCAAAATCTATAAATACTAAGGCTAAGGGTCTATTGTATTCCACAGACTTTTCTATTAGGACTTTAAATGTTTGGAGATGGTCATTTATCCCGTAACCTTTCCTAAAGCCGGCCGGATCTCTTGATTGATAAAAATTTAATTTACATTCCAGACGTTTGGCAATGGTTTTGGTAAATAAGTTATACAAATGGATTAGGCTTATCGGTCGATAATTCTCAAGCTCGGTAATATCGCCTTTTTCTGAAGAGTATCATAATGGCGTTGTTCTCCCTGCATCATATCCTAGAAAAAACTTTGGTGTTCAACGTGGAAACCTACCATCTCTTTCTTGATTTTAAAGCAACGTATGACTGTTAGTATGCCCCAATTATATGCTGTCATGGGCAAGTTGAAATCCTTAAGAAGCTAATAAGCTTAACTCAACTTACGATGCGGATTAATCGATGCTGTATTGAATTTTAAAATGATATGTCCACATCATTTATAACTGGTAATGGCCTACGCCAAGGTGATGCAACAACATCTTCTACAAATCTAGTCCACTACTCGGGTATGCCGATGACATAGATATCGTCGCTAATCGAGATCGCTAATCGAAATGAAGGAAACATTTACCAATCTCGAAAGTGCGGGGAACATTATGGGATTTAAGGTTAACGCCAGTAAAACTAAATGCATACATGTAACAAAATCCCATTACAGCTCCAGAAATCTGGTCTTTAACGATAGGTCTGTACTGCTTTGAGAAGGTTAATAGTTTTGTCTATCTGGGATCCCAAGTAAATGTAGAAAATGATCGAAGTATCGAGTTTAGAAGAAGAATCGTAGCTGCCAACAAGTGCCATTATGGTGTAGTAAGCACTTGCGATCGAGCCTCCTAAGCCAAACAAGGTTCTTATATACAAAACCCTACTCCGACCCGTCTTGTCGTATGCATCGGAAACCTGGTGAATAAGCAAAAAAGAGGACTTTCGAGCGGTGCTCATTTTCGAAAGGAAAGTTCCACGAAGAATCTATGGAGCAGTCCAACAAAGAGGCATATTATGGCGCATCTGTTACAACTATGAGATATACGACCTGGACTCAAAACCGTACATAATGAATCACCATCATCATCAACCAGCCTTCGACGTCCACTGCTGGACATAGGCCTCCCTCATGGCTTTCCATTGTTATCTGTCTTGACCCGCCTGAATCCAGTTGTTTCAATTCTTTCTAGGTCGTCGGACCAGCGTGTAGGTGGTCTTCCCCTGTTTCGCTTATCAGCGGGTGGCCTCCATTCCAACAATCTTTTCGTCCACCTGTCATCCTCCATTCTGGCCACGTGACCGGCCGAATTCTATTTTGATGTCGCTATGCTTTTGATAATGTCTATCACCCCGGTCCTCTGTCGTAGGCCCTGATTCCTAACGTGGTCTCTTAAACCTAAATCTAGCATTCTTTTTCTTCTAAGGGTGCCTTCTCGGAGGCTGGTTATCATAATGGCAATTCTTTTTTTTGCACTGCTGCTCTAAACAGGTCTATAGAGGAGCAGTCAAACCACTCCCACAAATTCTTGAGCCAGGAGGTCTGTCGTCTTCCCGGACTCCTCTTTCCTGATATTTTTTCCTGCATAATGAGTTGTAGTAATTCATAACGATGTTCTCGCATGACGTGGCCCAAATATTGAAGTTTTCTGGTTTTTATTGTTTTAGTGGGTTCTCTTTCTTTATTTATATCTCCATTTTTCGTTGTGCCAGTCTATGTTTCCTCGCTGGTGATATCGTAAGGATTAAGGTCTACCGGCACAACTCACTGGTCGAACACATTTCTCTTTAGGCAGATGGGAAAATTGGGCTTTTAAAGACATGTTTTAATTTGCCGTAGGCTGCCCATCCAATGTTGGTTCTTCTACGTAATTCGCATGTCTGGCTGCCCAGACGTATTTCATGGTATTCATGGTATTTTATGGTATATTGATATTCGTATTTCATGGCCCAGGTATATATATTTCTTAACCATTTCAAGTGTGGTGTTTTCGATTTTTATGCCCTCACTCATAACAAGATTTGTCATAATTTTAATCATGGAAAAGTTCACGGAGCAAAAAATCATGGAGCATTTGTTTCGCCTCTCCTAGATTGTCGGCTGTTAAGACCATGTCATTTGCGAAGCGAAGATGACTGAGTTTACGTTAGACTAGTTACCCCTAGTCTCCTAATCGAGTTTCTTGAAAGAGTGTTCTAGGACTTCTATGAATAGTTTTGGAGACATAGTGTCTCCCTGTCTCACTCCTCTTACGCCTTTAATGCGGTTGCAGTTGTAATGTGATTTGATCAACATGGTAGCAACTTGTATATGTTATGGATCAGTGAGTATCTGTAGTCCACTTGACATTCTCTCAGGGCTTCCATTATTGCTTTCAATTCGATCGTGTCAAATGCCTTATGGAAGTCTATAAACAGGAGGCCTCTTGAATTCGACGGTTTTCTCCATGAGGGTCTTAATATTCTGGAGATGATCATTAGTTCCGAAACCCCATCGGAATCCGGCTTGCTCTCTTGGTTGGTAAAGCTCAAGTTTCTTCTCCAGACTTGATGTTAGGATTCTGGTAAACAGTTTATATAGATGGCTAAGGAGAGTTATAGGGCGGTAATTTTCCAGGTTTGCTTTGTCTTCCTTTTTATGGAGCAAGATGGTTTTCATGCCACTTATCCGTAATGCTGCATAATACATACTGTACATAAAAATAGGACGATTAAGATGGGCTGGACCCCACATATCCAATGTGAACAGAATGAGCGAGGTGCTGGTACAGAGGCGACTGTTAAGTGAAAAACCGAAAGGGCGTGGAAGACCAGGGAAACCAAACTCCGACAAACTCCGACGGGAGGATGAAGTCAAGGCTCAGCAAACATTCGCGTGCGAAATTGAACGGTGGTGACTTCTTCTAAGGGAGGCCTAAGCTCACAACGGGTTGTCACGCCAGTAATGATGATGATAAAAATGTGAAGGGGATATCAGGGGGATAGGTTTATTTTAATCCGTAATAGCGGCAGATAAAAAATTATCCAGCGCCTCGGCAAAAATGCGATAAGCAGATGTATCGTTTATAGAGAGAAATCTTCTTCTTCTTCTTTTCAATAGGCCTACTTTGGACCATGCTTCTTCAACTGTTGGGCTTTGACCTTTGCCCAGTATTGTCGCATCTTCTGCCGATGTAACTCCTTTCTCTCTTCTGTCCTGGGGGTACCTTTCCTAAGGGGTTTTTCCTGAAATCCACGGACTTCCTTCAGGGTGCGTCTCACAGACTGTCTGTTTTGGAGATCTGTCTTTAATATATTTCTCGGTTTACGTCAACCAAGTGGTACGAACCTTCTTGTTTTGCCAGAAGGTGAACAGATGGTTGGTTAATCGGTTTGGAGACAATTTTGCAACGTGGCCATGGAAAGCTACTCTTCTTTTCCTTGCACACTCAGAGAGCATCTCAATATGTTCGTAGAGCTCAGAGCTATGCCGCCTTCGGACTTCCCCATCTTCCTTGACTTTGCCTAGGATCTTCCTGAGGATTCTCCTCTCTCTGATTTACAATTTCTCTACTAGACCTCTTCGGTTCAAGGAAAGACACTCCATGGCATACAGGGCTTCTTGTCGTAAGACTGATGTGTAGTCCTTCAATTTCAGGTTGCGTGACATTTATTATTGTAAGTGTTCCTATTCAGTCGATAGGCTAGTTTTTACTTGTTGACTCTCTTAGATAATGATGCTCTTTCTGATGAAGTTGGGTTCACTCCATTCGCCGAGATACTTAAATTTCTCAGTCCTCTTGATGTTTCCCTGTTCTAGTAACATCTCTCTGTTTGCTTGCTTCTCTGATGTTGGTGAAGAATTCTGTTTTCTCCAGCGACACTTGAAGACCCACTACAAATATTGTTGAAATATTGTTACAAAAAATACTTACGGCTCAATTTGGTATTACACAAAATTCAATCGTATTAATCGATCGACCACTATTTAACAGACACGATGATATACTTTATATTAAAAATGTCAACTGTAACAAAAGCTGAAGAAAGATAACAGTATTCACTAGGCGTGCACGGAGTGCGACATGAGTGGATGAAAAAATGATAGCAAATAATAGCTTCAAAGGATTTTGGGATAATAAATTATATCGACATTATATGCCTACGTACAGATTATTTTAAGTCAAGATAATTTCAATCTATATAGACAAGAATGTTTGAATTTAAAATGTTATCAAAATTATTAAAATTCATATAGTCACCTATTCTACTAATATCTACAATTAGTAGAATAGGTGACTATATAAATTTTAATTAAATAATCTATGCCTTTTCAATCTGCACAAAAAAAAATAAATTTGGTAAATTAAAATCAGATAGCACCGAACGAAGGTGTGTTGTCGTTCAGTTGCTTGTTAGTTACTCTGGTAGATAGCATAGCAGAAAACAAGCACTGTGTGTCCTAGATTCAAATTAAACTGAATATTCGCGTAATGAAATATTGCGTATAATCAGTTTTATAAAACTGATCAATATTTATTCGAACATTGCTGTAAATTAAAAAAATGTGATTACCAACAATATCAATAATAATTAATATTATTTGAAATTAAGAAGAATCAATTCTAGTTTTAGTTATATTTTCGAATATTCAAAAATTGAAGCAATATATTCCATATGTCATTCTCAATTTCAAGGATCATACAAAATGGATTATATGGACAATGGCCACAATATTCAATTTCTCTTTTGTCCTGTTCCAATAAATAATTCATTTTCGCAAAACTGGCTATATCGAATTGTAATTTGATTATTTGCATATTCATTTTAAAATCGGCAACAATATAATTTATTTACATTTATTCTCAATTTATCCTGGGATTGGATATGACATTGGGCAAGGAAAAAATATTTCAGTTAAATATTGATTATTCGTAAGCTTATATTGTTGTTTCACCAATATGAGATTTTTCCCGGCTTAATATCGATTGCTCGCAGTTTGATTTGATTTTTAAAAGCTTTTTAGATATGCAACTGTGAGTTTAGGTATCTGAATTTAGCAACTACTAGTTCTACTAGAATTTTCTTATTTCGGATATTAGGTTTAAAGCCTGGAATAACCTTTTCAATTTCAAAACATTTATCTACACGTCTAATTAGAAAATCCATCCTTTCTAATTTGAAAATCTAGGTTTTTTGTATCTAATTTACAAAGGAAGTTTGAAATATTTTGTTACTCTTCATCATCATCAGTAGTGCTACAGCGCTACAGGGCCTCCTTTCTTCAGCCTCGTCCGCCATCTTTTCCGGTCTTTGGCACGGACCTTCCAGTCAGCTGCACCAATTTTGCTGGCATCCTCAGAAACGCCGCCTTTCCATCTCAGCCTTGGTCTCCGTCTGCCTGTACTGCCAGTTGGTATAGCCTCAAAGTTTCTTCGCGTTGGCACGTTGTTGTCATAGCATGCTACATGTCCTGCCCATCTTAACCAGCCAATCTTGATTGTTGTTATTATGTCTCTGTTTCCTGACCCTCTGTATAAGTTATAAAGCTCAAAATTATATCTTCTTTTCCAGACGTTATCCTCTTGGACAGCACCATAAATCTTTCTTAGGAATTTTCGATCAAATGTTGATAGTAACGTCTCATCTGCTTTTGTTAGGGTCTAGGTTTCCGAGCGATAGATTCAAACTGGTACAATTACCGTCTTATAGATTCTGATCTTTGTGCTTCTTGAAAGGCTCGATTTACGTAAGTATTTTGACACTCCAAAATAACGGCGATTTGCAAGCATTATGCGCCTTTTTATTTCTTTGCTGACATCATTATTCGGGTTTAACAAGGCTCCTAGATGTACGAACTCATCCACTGCTTCGATGTTATATTCTCCAATTGTGATATTTTGACCCGCGTCTCTCGCCCTGCGTTTTTTTGTGGCAGCCATAAACTTTGTCATATTTGCAATTATTTGTAGTCCTATATTTCTTGCGGCATTCTCAAAATTTACAAAAATTTCTTTTGCTTTTCGTGGAGTTCTAGAGGTCAGGTCCATGCCGTCTGCGTATGCCTGCGTATGACTTATTAAAGATAGTACCTCTAGTATCCAGTTCCGAATCTCAAACTACTTTTTCTAGTGCTATGTAATATTTATTGAGGTGATCAAGTGGATGTCCAGTGGAGAGGTATATAAAACAATATATAGGCTTAACAACATATATATTAACAAAACTTTTGTACGAGTACAAAACCGACGACCTTGTACGAGTACGTCTTGACACTACGATGTGTGAGAGCAGAGAGGCCGAAACCTCGTCTGCGACCACCTGACTTAACTGTTATCACTTAAAATATAATGCACTCTGTAGGAGGACAAACGAACAATATTAAAGGTTACGGTACACTACACTATGTTAAACAGGAGACACGCCAGCGCGACACCCTGCCTCACGCCTACAGTTATTTCGAATGAATCTGAGGTTTCATTCTGCATTTTTGTTATTCTTGCCGTATTATTTTCTACGGCATCTTGTCTTCATTTTTTTAGGTTTCTTGTTTAAAATTATTACATTGTGGTTGTACAATTAGTGATATATTCTCTGTTTCTCAAATAAGATTGGAGTTTCAATTTTTGTTTATTTGTAAATTTGAAATTTCTAAACCTTTTTAAATGTGTAGTGTAGTTCATCTGTTTAGATATACAGGGTGGGCCATTTAACGTACCACCCCAAATATCTCCGTTACCTTTAGAGTGACGAAAAAATGTCAAAAGGGAATTTTATTGATTTCGAAGGGCTGACACAGTGGTTAAAAAATTCTTTCCGTCAAGGTCATAGTTTATGCGTCCTCAAGGTCGTCAATGGTTTTTCAAATGGGAACATGTTATTTTTTTGACAAGACATTGTAGCCACTATTCAGGCGATTCCAGCGACCTATGGTATCATGTCCTTGAAATGTTTTTTTTTACCAAAATAAACGAATAAAAACATCCGAATAATGTAGTTCATTTTTTCTGCAGAAAATTTATTATAACAAATATTCGAAGTGATGACCATTAACCTTGACACATTTTGAAAGACGTCGGATAAATGATTCTCTTCAATTTATTTTCTGGTGTAATAGCGGCACAGGCTCTTCTAATTCGTTCTCGCATGTTCCACCATTTGCTTGCTGCTTTTCATCTTCTGTGACAGTGTTCAATTCTGGGAAATTATTTGTAGCTTCTATCTGGACCTTTCATTTATGTTCTGGCATACAATGGGCTGAATGCCTGGTACTATCTGCGATTGTAAAAATGATTGTGGGCACTTGCTGCAAGTGTCATACAGTTATGAAAAGTAAGACAGATTGAAATTGGAAATTATTATAATCACTATATTTAGCTCTTACATTTAGTATTTAATGTTTTTATTCTACTTTGTATACTTTTCCGGCGATTGTTTCTAGAAACCTTATTCTTGCCATGAACACCCATTTTATATAACGCTCCTAATGAATATACCAGTATTTCTACTTCTCTACTTCGAAAGCATAATTTCATATTCGGTGCGTTTGTGTTTTCCTTGTCCTCTGCGCACGTCCCGCGGAAGCGCGTCCTACGATTGGTGCCGGTTTAGGGGTTAGGTTAGCGTGTTAGCGTAACGAATTGCTTATAAATCTACTGCAAATGGTTGAAATAAGCGCAAAAGTTATGTTGGTTGCGTTTTTTAAATTATTTATTTATTTATAGAGAATAGGAATTCATTTATTAAAAAAGTAGCCACGTACTGCCCTAGCCCGCAACTTGCTCGTCATTTTGATGTAAGTCTGATGATTGGCAAGGGAATAGACTTTGAGAAAAACGTGACCAAAGTTTTCCAATTATTGGAGTTTTTAAGGTGTTTGGATCAAGATTTAGAAATAATCATTCCGTACTGCTCTAGAAAACAACTTTGTTGACTTATAGAAATGTAGATCTTTAGAAATCTTTAGACCTTTAGAATTGAAAATAAATAATGTTATTTATGCCCAAAAAATGGTGCTTACCCGTATATATTTGTTGTACAGATAGAGTCTCAATTCCATTTAATCACCGCATAAATAAATCAGACAGGCGGAATGGACTCTTACAGACAGGTGAGCATAATTGTCTTCACCTCAGGCAATAAACTAGAGATGCCACGAATAGTGATTTTGACGAATGCCGAATAACGAATATCCGTCCACGCTCTTGGCCGAAGCGCCGAATATTCGGCACGCCTTAGCGTAAACTGCGCAACTTTCAACAAATGACTTCGGCAGTGCGCGGAATGAAAATGACAAATATTTGCTTCCACTTTTCTTGAGCCTCGTCTCAAAACCAGTTTCCTGGGATTAGTACAAACTCAAAGATCAAAACAAAAAAATCTTTTACAAGCTCTGAAAATGAGTTGTGATGGGTCTTGTAGAACCGATAATGATTTTTCTCCACTTTGTAAGAAAATACATATAAATGAAAATGGCAAAACCATTGAAATACAACAGTTTCTGGAATTGTTTTAAGGTAGTCCCTACAGAAAATATGGAGATAGAAAAGTGCTATTACAAATGAGATTGATTTTTATCTAAAAGCGGCTCGCCTAGATATGACAAGAGACTTCTCGTATTAAAAAACGTACGCCAGGAAGTAATTCACGCGCATGAGTAATAAAAAAAATGTTTACATTCTTCACAATTTACCTGATAAATTTTAAGTATTAATAAATTGTAATGTTTGGTTGGTAAAACAATCATTTTTGAATAATATGTGTGATTTTTTTTTCATCATTGGGTATTCGGTATTGTATTGGGTATACGGAATAGTTAGCAATATTCGGCCGAATGCCGAATATTAAAAAAGTGGTCGAATACCGAATAGATACCGAATATTCGTGGCATCTCTACAATAAACAAAACCGATTAGATAATAAATTAGACAATACATGAGTGAGGCAATTATCCGATACTGATAGAGAGCCTTAAAACTCCCCATTGGAAAAAAATCAAGCGGCGTTAAATCTGGCGAACGAGCGTCTGGGAAATTTTCGGTTTATCACTCCAGGAGCTATTACTGTCCAATGAGCTGGACAGCGATCTTGTTGATACCAAATTCGGCATCGCTGTGCTAACGAGATGTCTAATTCTCCTAGAGTGTTGTTCAAAAACTCGAAGTATTTTCGTCCATTCAAATTGCCGTCTATGAAAAAATGTGGTTGTGGTTATTGGAAACCCGATCCTCAATTATGCCACAATACATATTAACACCCCAAGGACGCTGGTGTACAATTTGCCGAAGCCACTTTGGATTTTTTATTGACCAATAGTGCATGTTATGCATATTCACCTGTACATGGTTATTAAAAGTTGACTATTGAAAGTCAGTAAACAAAATGTTGTCGAAAAAATTCGGATTCACCTGTAACTGACGCAGAGCCCATTCGCGGAACTGAACCCTATTATCAAAATCAGCACCATGAAGTTCTTGATGCAAGGAAATATGGTATGGATGGAATTTATGACGTCTTAATATTCTTAAAACACTCGCCTTGGAAATTCCGGAATAGTGCTCAATTTTCCGACTACTTAATTGCGGATCATGAACTACTGCGGCTAGAACGGCAATCTCTGCTTCTTCGTTTGCTTTAGTCTTGCGACTTTTATTTTTGCGTAGATTAATTACACTGTCCGTTTCACGGAATAAATGAATAATTCGATCGAAACATCGACGGGAAGGATGATTTCTGTCAGGATAACGTTGTGTATAAAGTTCCTGCGCTCGCACGTAGTTTCTTCCGGTCTCACCATAAATCAGAATCATATCCACTTTCTCTGCTTGACTGCACAAACCATTTTCGATACGGTTATTCAAAGTTATTTTCAATGGATACACTTGTCAAATCATTTCAAGGTCATGATATCATGGGTCGCTGAATTCGTCTGAATAGTGCCTACAATGTCTTGACCTTGAAACTATGATCTTGACGAAAAAGAATTTTTAACCACTGTGTCAGCCCTTCGAAATCAATAAAATTCCCTTTTGACATGTTTTCGTTACTCTAAAAGCAACGGAGATATTTGGAGTGGTCACGTTTAATAAATAGCCCACCCTGTATATATCTAGAAAGAGCAGTGTACATTATACAGTATTTTTAGTACTTTGAGTTTACATTACACCCTTCACTTCGTTCAATATCTAATTGTGCATTTATTTAAAATAAAAGTAGTAATAAAATTTAAAACATTTTGGATAAAAAAACTAGACGTAATTAATTTAAAGTTTAATAATTTAGTTTTTTAGTTTAATAAGTAATTTATTAATTTAAAGTGACCACATTTTCATTGTTAAAAAGCGAGACAAATGGGATGAAATAAGAATTATAACTTAGTTATGAAAGCAGACCAATAATTCAAAATTAGTATATTTTGCAACTAGGGCGGTAAATTGTCAATTGTCACGAGATCGAAATTGGGCTAGCGCATATTCGCTCGAAAGGGCAATTAACAATGCCGCCCGTGTTGCAAATAATATTTTTTATTTTTATTCATGCGAGGGGACGTTTCTTATAAGTTTGGGATCCAGTGGCCATCCGAAAAAAAATGGAATCAAAAATGAAGAAATTGCTTCTTCCATTGTCTCCGGTGGTGTGCATTCCTCATAAGAACTTTCATCAGTCTCCGGTATCACCATAGAATTTACACTCATTTTAAAACGTTTTCTTTAATTTTAATTTTGATATGAAACAAAATTTCTGTCACTTTCACGTCATTTTTATAATATTGTGGTCTTGATTGTGTTTATTGTATTGTTTTTTTTATGTAACTTACTGATATTGAATATTTGCGTGCGTTACCCAAATTATGTGGTAATACAACCAAAATTGGCATTTTTGTCACAAAAAAAAGGTGCGCCAAGATAGTACTTATTAACGCATGAGTAATAAAAAATATATTTTATTGTATACATTCATATACTTGTCTATAGATATACAAAAATATATTTATTATTAATTATTGGTTACTATAAAAATATATGTAAAAAACAATAATTTGAACATTATGATTTTTAATTAATTTAAATTCGAGTGAATACTTTGGAATAGATTCGGATCATTTATTAAACTGTGAAATTTCTCACATGAATTGGTCAAATATTTTTTAAGCTTAATATAGATTTTAAAGTTTGATGTTCAACTGCGTTTTTCAGTTGTTTTTATTGATACTAGAAAAAATACTTTCTGTTTGTTCCTAGAAGGGAGAGCGTGTATTCTACAATTTTCAAAATATTTTGATAAGGAATATTATTCTGTTCAAAATGAAGCAATAACTCTGTCAATTTTTTGTCTGTTTCCACATTTGCAGACAACAAAGATTTAATTTTTTCATCAGTATCGTTTTACCAATAACGCCTCGTCAAAAAAGATCATTTTCGCAAATATATTTTTTCGGAAAATGGTTACTAATATATTCAATTTCAGATTTTTCCACATATTCTGATAAAATCTAAAACATCTTTTTTAATGTCACCCTATGAAAACTTCAGAACAAGGTGCCGTTAACCCTTTCATCCCTGAACGAATAAATATTGCAGAAATAGAATAAACCTCATGTTTTCTTAATTTTTTGCTAAATAAAAACAATATATCAATATAAATCGACCATGGATTGAATTGCCCCAAGAGATGAGTACACATATCTTATCTACTTTTCTTGTTTAATTTTCTGGTGACTTTACAAATTTAGATATTATCTAGTAATCAATTTTCTTCACCCTTGCCCATTTTTTTGTCCAAAATTATATCCAACATTGTCCAGTCTTTGTTGCATTTTTCGTTGAATATAGACTAGACTTGTCTAGTCTATTATTGTCTTGTACATGGTTGTTCAGTATTGATCAGTATTCTGTATTTTGTTCAATGATTCTGTATCAATCAGTGATCATATTATCAATCATATATCAATCATAAATGTTTCGATTTGGTTTCGCCTAGTCTAGAATTATTTGGTTGTGATCTATTGTGGTTCAGCCTGTCTTGCATTGTCTGGTATTCTCTGTTATAATTCACAACAACAATTTTTGTCTTACATATAACATACACGAAACAATTTCCTGGTAAATTTTCCATACGAGTACAATTTTAAATTCACAATTTACAATTTTCAGAAGATGAAATTTCAGTGGGATGAAATGTGGGATGAAATGTAATGTGGGATGTAACGCATTCGGAGCGAAAGGGTTAAACGACCTGAATTCTGATAGAAGTCAGAAATTTTTATAATAACTGCTTGGAATATCTTGAAGAATGGACAGTTTAATTCGAAGAAAAATTTCATTTGGTGACATTAAAAAATGAGATTTTGTGGAAATATTTTATATTATATAACACAGTACGTTTAAAATAAGAAATGCAGTTGTTTTCTAAAAAGCGGGACATTTTAAAAAATCGGCGGGACGCGGGACTGTCCTCTAAAAAGTGGGACTGTCCCGCCAAAATCGGGACGTGTGGTCAACTTACTTTAATTAGAAAACTTCTCTGACATGAGAGAATTCTAGCTTGAATCCTAAGAATTTGATCCTAACTGTCACTGTTTGTGGCTCACGTTTTAAATCATTTAGAACATCTATTTTAATACTTGAGTCTTTCCAACACCTTTATCCTATAAACTCTTAAGATGTTACTGAATAATATGCATCATACATTTTTTTTTATTAAGAATTTACATACGAGTATTGATTTTTATATTAGTTTTTTGTTTGTTTGTTATAGAGTCGAGGATTGCCTATACCCTACCCTGTGATATATGGACCGAGTGCTTATATAGACCCCGACGAGGTAAGTTTACCAATTTTCCTTAAACAAATTCATCGACGAAGAAACTTTTTAATATTCCACGTATTTGCTGTAGTTTAAGGTTAATATTATTAGCGTATTAACAGACTTAAACGGAAATCATCGAAAACAACTAAAGCACGCGATAAATATTAATATTTCTTTAAATTGTTATTCGCATTAGCAACTAAATGAGATAAACGGATGTTGATGAACGATGAAATGAGATGAACGTCTATTAAAGAGGAAATTTTAGAATATCTATGAGAATTTAAAATAAATTCTACTAGTTTTTTGAAGCAGTATATAAAAGGAAGTTATTCTTAGACTACAATTAATCAATCTAATTCCCATCTGGCGGAAATTCCTCTTGCAATAGTTTTTTGTTCGCGTTGCAGAAACATCTCAATAAAATCTTGTTCGTATTAATCCCGGGGATGTATCACATTTGTGCCAATCATTGGCCAACAATTCATCAGCGGTGGAAATTCATTCATCAATGTCCACCCGCGTTTTATCTCTCCGGCCCGTTTCGATGATCCAATCGAGAAGCCGCTCCGGGCAAAACTCCAACTTTTCGGCAACTCGTCTCGGTAATTACAAAAATCAGTGGTGATTCTGCGGTTTCCTTTCCCCCTTCTCATCCATCATATCCACGTCATCACCAACAAATATTCAGTTTAAAAAAGTCTTTTTTTAAGTTTTCCTATGGATTTAAGTTTTACGACTCATCCATCACCTTTTTTTTTCTTATCTTTCGTGTCCATGTAAAAAATGAACCTCTTCAAGAAAGAAAATATTTTTTGCACAGTGATATAAATAGCTACGAGTCAATTCCGTTTTTCTCTTGTTTTTGTGTAACATATCTAGACACTCTTCTAACACTGCATAGTCTTGTCTGTCTAGTGTCGTGTGTCTAGTCTAGACTGTCTAGTCTTGTCTGTCTACTCTTGTCTGTCTAGTCTTGTCTGTCTAGCCTTGTCTTTTTAGTCTTGTCTGTCTATTCTTGTCTATCTAGTCTTGTAGGTCTATTTTTTGTGACTAGTCTTGTTTGTTAACTCGCTTCCGCCAAGTCTATGTGTTAAGTTCGTTTGTCAATTTAGGTTTGTTTTTGTATGAAATGTGGAAATATTGGTTATAAGAGAAAGATCCTAATAAGAAGACATTCACAAAAAATATTTTTTTGTAAATAATGTTTGTTTGTGAATGTAGCTTTGATTGGCTTGTTATGCGATATTGAAAAGAAAATTGTGCTCTGAATTATGTTCGGTGTAATTTGAATGTAATGCGTAGAGTCGTGTATAAAAAATACAAATGAAAAGAAAATGTGTGTAATTATATTTGCTTTGTGTGGAGACGCCGGCGCCGTTTGGACATGGTAATAAAATGGGAGAAAAAAGTGGATACCGTGTTTATTCGAAGCACACAATTAAATAAGAATGTATAAAAACGTAAACCCAGAAGAGGAAATATAATTTGTTTATGAGACTCGGTCCCGGTTTAATGACTACTACTTATACTTTACGTACACAAAAATTTGTTATTTTATTACTCGCATTAAGTTTGGTTTGACAAAATGAGAAAATAAAATCTTTTATAAATTTTATCTACTAATATAGGCTTTATAAGTAATGATTAGATAAGATTATGAAAATATATAAGAAGCTGTTTCTAAATATATTTAATCAAAACTATATTAGTAAACCTAGACCAGACTTTCAAGTGAGAAGAGCCAAATTGACAAGGAAACGGGTTAAGAAAAGTATTAGTATGGCCAATATTTTGGGCTTTTGGGCACTGAGAAGACAGTTAAAAAATATTTGGTTTCGTTTATTATAACTCAATTAATTCGGAAGCAATTTTATTGCATAATATCTTATTTTGTAGATAATTTAACCTAGTATAAGTCCATTTTTAATTCATGTAAATATTATTAATGTTTTAGTAATATGCACCAATTTTTTTATTTGCTTAATACACTTTTTACTACGTTTTAACATAGTAAAAAATATAAATACTGTTGAAAGTGGTTTAATTAATTTTTTTTTAAATATATAAAATACCGATTAAATTTGACCTGTTTGAATGGTCCCATTTATCGCGCGTTTTGGATGACGTCACAGCTCTCGTTGTCATTCAGTGTTGTTTACTAGTTACATAGGCAGTTAAGGATTTTCAGTTTGAATCGCTATTTCGATAATGGCAAAAGCTAAAAAAACATTTTATAGATATTGTCTAGTACCGGAATGCAAAAACACTATTATAAGTACACCAGATAAACTGTTGGGTAAAGTCCTAATCGAGGTGTATAGTCCACCCTACCCACATCTTTTGCGCATGCGCTTCAAAATATGCTTTCATGTATCTATTTTTGGTAGATTGTCCGATTGTACTTTAAAAAACCACTTTTAGTCATTGTTCTTGATCATTTATAATGTCACTATATACCAAAATCGCACTAGGTACTGGAAAATACCTAGTGCGAAATATTGCATAGCAAAACAGCACAGTGAATATCGACGCCGATCAATATCATAACGTGCACGTCACAGTTCCTGGTTTCGATTCGACCAATGGTGATGCGATTCGCAAATTTGAATTTCGCTCGCTTATTTTGGACTTTTTGATTTTAATTTTTGGAATTAAATACAAACTAAATAAGAAAATAATGGTATATGTGTAATGTCAAGATCATAAAGCATCGGGGATAAAAAAATCAAGTAAATTTAAATCTCTTGCGAATTCCCTATTGTAAAGAATTAAAGAAATTGCTACATTTGCGTCATAGTCAATTTTCAAACGTCGATTATAACCAAAGAATTAATAACATAGAAGTATAATAGTTTATGTAGAATTAGCCTTTGTGGTAGTATTAGTGTTGATGCTGTTATATAGTAATTATTACATATATGTAGTATTATTCGAAGTCGTAACTAGGATTTTGGATGTCTATTTCCAAGAATGAAAATGATGGTTTATTTTTTAAATATGTATGTTCGTAGAAATTACGGATCATAAATATATTGATAAATATAAAAGGTTTTTTAATTATAATTTTTCCGAAAATTTTTCATTTTCCTTGGCGCCGTTATTAAATGGTCGCCTATGGCGGGGGCCATACACTACACCTTTGCAACTTCAAATTGGGAATAAACAATTTCAAATTGGCAACAAACAGTTTCAAATTGGCAACAAACAACATTTTCAAATTGAGTAAAATTAATTTTATAATGCGAATAAACAATTTTATCTACGGACACTATTGTAAATGCCCATTATTATACAGTTCGCGGACTATGTAAATACATCATAACACACACACGTAACAGTCCGCGATTAATGGTAAGTTATGATTGATAACACACACGTGCGTTTGGTTTACGATTCGTTGATTGGTTGCGAGCTGCTACTATTGTTAAATATAGGGTTAAACTGAAGTGCTCGTAGATATAGGCAACCAAATGTACGCATTTTGCGAATGCAAGACACATAAGTGCAGGGAAAATAAATTTGCAGGGGGTATATAAAAATTGTTTAAACCAGCGTTTCTCAAAGTGGGCGATGACGTCGTTTTGGGGGTCGCTAGGTAGCTAGGGGGCGATATAGGGGGCGGTAGGTAGCCAGGGGAGCGATATAGTATTTCTGATAATGTATTTCTGTTAATTTAAAACAGCGTTTCTCAAAGTGCGCGATATCGCCCCCCCAGTGGGCGATGACATCGTTTTGGGGGTCGCTAGGTAGCCAGGGGGCGATATAGGGGGCGGTAGGTAGCCAGGGGGGCGATATAGTATTTCTGATAATGTATTTCTGTTAATTTAAAACAAACAAATACGTTGGACAAAATTGTTCCGTGTTCAGTATTAAGGCCGGTCCAGACGCTCCGTTTTTCACAACGTTTTGTCTGAGCAGTCTTAAGACGCAATGAAAACGTTGCCTTTTTGTAGAGCGTCCACACGTTGCAGTTCTATCTGTATATTTCGCACAGTTTTAGTGACATCGTCATGGAGAGTTACTACGCTGGTCAATTTTGGCATGCTGTGTTGTTAAGAAACTGTTTAGCATAATCTTAATGAAATTTAATATTATCTACTTTTAGAAACAAAATTTAAAAAATGGTTTTAAGATCAAATAAAATAAAATTGTTGGGTCTTAACATAGAGATATAATTTATTAATAATAATATAAGTTGCTCTTTATAGAGATATAATATATTAATAATAATATATTCAATAAACACGTACAAAGAAACTGAGGAATAAAATGAATCGGAAAACGGAGCTACCGTCCACATGCGCCGACTTTAGCTCAGTTATCGCTGCAACTGTACCGTCTCCGCGCTGTTCTCAAAACTGCGCAGTTTTCCTGTCCACACGCAACGTTTTATCTCCGACGTGTTGAACTGTGCAGACAAAAGGTTGTGCAAAACGGAGCGTCTGGACCGGCCTTTATACAAACGGCCACGCTCGTCTGCTATTCGCTGCTGGTTCGAGTATCGATAATCGCACGCACACACACACATAGCCAGCGTTAATAACTCTACCAACTTTTCGGTAGATCTATCACCTTTTAGTGTCTGGCCCAAATCTACTACCTTGAAAAAAAATGTACCAACTTTTCAAGTTTCTGAAAAAAAAAAAATATTATAATTTTATTTATGTAAAAATTATAATGACTTTTTATAACTTTCTTTTCACGAATTTTTCTTTCAACAGGGATCCCCGCATGTCAATTTTTATTTGCAATATTTCAAAAACTATCACAATTATTGTTGCTAATTAACTAAAAATTCATTTATTATTAATCTAAATAGGTTGTCAGACCTAAACTTACAATTTATTTTGCATTATATATTCTTTAATTGCTTCTAAGTGATGATGTTACAAGAAATTGCGGCTTGTCCTTACTAGCGCGTGTATTCTTGATATATAAATTTTACTTTCAACTGTGCTAGATTTCTAGTTAATATTTAATTTTTTTCGCTGTTTTATAATAAAAAAATCGTGATTTGGGGGGCGTTATTTACTTTAGGATATCACAGGTGGGCGATGAGACAAATAAGTTTGAGAAACACTGGTTTAAACTATTGAATTTTTTTCTTATTTCGGGTTGAGAGGTCGCGCTACCGGGCAATATGTGGTCTTGATTTATCTGCTCCTAATAAAACCTAATCTAACCATCCATTTTGTTCAAGTCTGTAGCTAAGGTGGCGTTTTTTTACGGAGGTTTAATGTCACTACAAATAAGTACTAAATAATAAGGTATGTTACCATTAAGAATGTATTTCTTTTCATTTCTATCTTAAAACGTTAAATAATGTCGAGTAACAGTTATATATGAAAATACAACTATTTGTTTATTATAATGTTAAATAATGTACCTAATAAGAAATAAATTTGTTACATCAAACATATTTTTCTTATTAAACAGAAGCAAATTAGTGTGGTCGTAAATAAAGTATAGTACATAACTCGAGTTGTAAAGCAATTACGTACTCGCTGAATTACGCACTCCCCGCTACGAGGGTCGTGCGTAACTGTTCCACTCGTACGTAATATGCTTCTTACAACTGTCGTTACGTAATATACTATTAAATTGGAAAAGCAAATACATAATTCAATATTTAAACTTTTTTTGTCAATAATACATTTCGTTTTTAAGTAAATAAAGTTTCGTGTGATAATTTTTTTCATTAAATTATAAAAAAAGGGACAGAATGTACTTAAATAACCTAAAAATAACAATTCGAAATTAGCGTCCATCATATTTAAAGCATCATGCAAGAAGTCTGCTTTTGAAAATGTGCAATGTATCTGGCGCATTTAGTCAGGTTCCGTAAATTATGAATTAAAATAGCATCTAGCCGCTGTAGACGATAATCGGTTTGAGTAATATTTGCTCTGTCCTCTCCTACCAGAATATTTGGCATTTGAATTAACAAATCTCTTTTAACATCGGCTGACCATGCATGTTCGATTGCATTATACATTGGACTGTAGGGACCAAGCCTCAGTATTTGATGGCCATTTAATGCATCTTCTTCGATTGAATTATGGCAAGGAGCAATATCAATTACCAATACAACTTTTGACTGATACATATTTTCAGCATTACGAAGGCAATGTTGCACAAACTCATTTGCTTCTGGTCTCTTGATTGCTCCTCTTCTAATCCCATGATAAATCAACCCCATTTTTAATGTTTTCTTCTCTACGGTTAGCAGAAATATATGAGCAACGAGCTCCTATCTTTAATCGCCCTTTTTTTCTTGATATAAATAAATTAAAATTGGAGATACTGAGAGATAGAGTTCAAAGTGGGAAAATATGTTCAGAAACCTATACAATGTCTAGACGAAAATATTTTTATAATTTATATGGATGATCGATCCATGATGATCCATATAAATTATAAAAATAATTTCGGCTAGATATTGTATAGGTTTCTGAACATATTTTCCCACTTTGAACTCTATCTCTCGGTATCTTTTCGGATCTTTTTATTTTATTATCTTCCGTATTTGCTCTTTCAATCATTCCATTTGAAGTTGTTTATTCCCATTTTAAAATTGTTTATTCTCATTTCGAAATTGTTTGTTCGCAATTTGAGATTGTTCCCAACTTGAAATTGTTTTGTTCCCAATTTGAAGTTGTTTCTCCCAATTTAAAATTGTTTGTTTCCAATTTGAAGTTGTTTGTTCCCAATTTGAATTTTTTTCCCAATTTGAAGTTGTTTGTTCCCAATTTGAAGTTGAAAAGGTATAGTTGCGGCTCTCTTAATATCAAAAATGCCGTATATCTCTTTCGTCCATTTCTTTTTCCATTATGATATTCTCCACCATTCTTTCGATACTTTTTCATTTTGTTCTCCGCAGATAAATTTTTGCCGGTGTCGTTTTCAGCTCTTTGCCTTATTTCATTTCACTTTGGGCGTCTGCAGAACGTGTGTTTTGCGTTATCTTCCTTGGCTTTGCAGTATTTGGTAGACACTCTGATTATCCACTCTTACCTATTCTCATCTTGTAGGATTCGAAGCAGCCGTGTCCGGTAAGCATTTGTGATAGGTGGAACGTTATCTCGCCGTGCTCTCTTTTGTACCAATCTTTTATTTTCGGGATTAGTCTGTGCATTCACCTTATCCCACCTTTCCTGCCACCTCTCTGTGTGTCTTCTCTGGCTTTCCTCTTTCGTTCCAGGTCTGCGCCATACGTCTCTCCTCTTTCTTTATCAAGTAGGTCCAGCGGGATCATCGTTGCCAGCACTAGCAGCGTTTCCGTCGCAGCAGTTCTGTAACTTCTAGAGATTCTTATAGCAAGAGTTCTTTGTACACGTAGGAGTTTTCCTGTGTATTTTTTGTACTTACTCGCCCGTATCCATATGAGGGGCGACATAGAGGGATGATAGAATCTGTTATTGTAGCTATGTATAAAAATGTATAAAAAAGTAAACCCAGAAGAGGAAATATAATACTTTAGAGTTAGAGTGTGTATAGAAGGAAATATTGTAGCTGGCAGTCTTCTTTTTATTCATTTGACCCCTTTTCGCGGGGCATCAGTTTGGAGAGAAACAACCTTTGGCGGCGACATACGTTATGTGATGGCCAAAGGTGAGGTTCTTATCCATCACAACCCCAAGATATTTCCGACAGTGTTTTGGAACTATTGTTGTGCCTCCCACCTTGAACTCTATCTCTCCGTATCTTTTCTTGCCAGAGAGCATCACTACTTCTGTTTTTTTTTCAGCGGCAGTTTGAAATTGATTCTTCCCAATTTGAAGTTGTTTGTGCCCAATTTGAAGTTGAAAAGGTATAGTTGCGGCTCTGTTAATACTAAAAAAGTCGTATATCTCTTTGGTCCGTTTCTTTTTCCATTATCAGTACTCTCCATAATTTTGTTTCGCTTTCTAATATTTCAAATATTAGGTTCTCCGCAGATAAATTTTTACCTGTGTCGTTTACAGCTCTTTGCCTTATTTTATTCCACTTTGAACATCTGCAGAACGTGTGTTTTGCGTTGTCTTCCTCAGCTTTGCAATGTAGACACTCTGATTATGCACTCTATATTCATATATCATCTATACCTATACCTATTCTCATCTTGTATGTTGTTATCTCGACGTGCTCTCTTGTACCATGTACCATTCTTTTATTTTCGGGATTAGTCTGAGCATTCACCTTGTCCCACCTTTCCTCCCACCTCTCTGTGGTGTCTTCTCTTCCTTTCCTCTTTCGTTCCAGGTCTGTACCATACATCTCTCCTCTTTCTTTAGAAAGTAGGTCCAGCGGGGTCATCCTTGCCTGCATAAGCAGCGTTTCCTTCTCAGCAGTTCTATAATTTCTAGAGATTCTTAGAGCAAGAGGTCTTTGTACACGTAGGAGTTTTCCTGTGATTTTTTTGTACTTACTTGCCCGCATCCATATAGGGGCGGCATAGAGGATGATCTGTTATTGTAACTATGTATAAAAATGTATAAAAAAGTAAACCCAGAAGAGTAGATATAATACTTTAGAGTTAGAGTATATATAGAAGGAAATATTGCAAGCGAGCAGTCTTCTTTTTATTCATTTGGCCCCTTTTCGCAGGGCATCAGTTTGGAGAGAAACATCCTTTGGTTATATATACGGCGACATACGTTATGTGATGGCCAAAGTTGAGGTTCTTATCCATCACAACCCCAAAATATTTGGGACAGTGTTTTCGAACTATTTCTGTGCCTCTCACCTTGAACTCTATCTCTCCGTAACTTTTCTTGCCAGAGAGCATCACTACTTCTGGGTTTTTTCAGCGGCGAGTTGTACTTTGTTCCTTTCTAACCATTCTGATATTCTATAGAGTGCGTTATTCGCCTTTTAGATTAGTTCTTCTTTCGTATTGGTTGTGGCTACCACTGCTAGATCATCAGAAAATGCTATGGTTCCGACTCCTTCAGGCATATCTATACTAAGTATGTTGCCGTATAGCAAATTCCAGAGAATATCGGCCCAGGACCGAGCCTTGCGGTACACCAGCATCGTGTTGCCGTCTTCTAGCTCGATCTTTCTGTCGGACATAATATAGCTTTCTACCATTCGTCGGAGATAGGTCGAAATGTTTCTTACCATCAATACCTTCTTAATTAGGTTCCAGTTGGTAGAGTTAAACGCATTGCTTATGTCGATCTAACAAGAACAAAGAGCTTTCTAGTTTTTAGTTTTTTTTTTCATTTCTCCGTTAGTTTTGTCTCTGAAACCGTACGGCCTGTTGGATAGGTCCTATCTGCTGACTCTGCCGTTAGCCTTTTGTAGATGAGTTGTTCTAGAAACTTTCCCTCACTGTCCAGAAGACAGAAGACAGATCGGTCAATAGGTTGTCTTCGCGTTTTCTACCTTTTACTCTTTTTTTCATTAGTACGAGTTTTGCCGTTTTACAGATACGTGGGCTTGTTCCTTTGGTCAGCAGGTTGTTCATAACACCGAGAACGTAACTTAGTTTTTCTGCTGCTAAAAATTTCATGGCGACTGGGGAATCAAATCTACAACAGACAAGACCAGACAGAACCAGATAAGACCAGACAGACCAGACAGGACTAGACGAGACTAGACAAAACTAGATAAGAATGGACAAGACTGAATATGACTGGTCAAGACTGCACAAGACTAGACAAGACTGGAAAAAAACTAGACAAAACTAGACAAGACTACACAAGATTCGACAAAGCTAGACAAGGATAAACAGAGCTATAGAAGATTATACAAGGCTAGACAGGGCTGAAAAAGGCTAGACAAAACCAGTATATACTAAGCCAAAATTCCCCTGAAATGCTCAAAATCCCCTGTAATGCTCAAAATCCTCTGGAATGCTCCCTGTAGCCCTCGGTATCGCAAGATCATTTCTTTAAATTCCTTTTAAAAGCAAAAAAGGGAGGGTTGTGTTCTAATATTTCGTTCTACACTAGTTGTTTATTCCTTCTTCTTTCTTGTTCTTCCTTTTTATCAATAATTTTCTTCATACCCTTTTCTACAACCTTCCAGTCTTCATCACTCCTCAGCATGAGTGCCGTCATGTTTCTGTTGGTTAAGGTCTCTCCTGTGTGTACCTCCATCTCAAGTCTTTCGCTTGTCCATCGAGGGCAGTAGAAAGCGGTATGTTCCACTGTGTCTGCCTCTCCATAGTAGGTGCAGTCTTCTGGTTCCTGCAGATGGAACCGTTTGAGGTAGGCTGCAAAACAGCCATGGCCACCCAATATTTGTGCAATGTGGTATCCCACCTCCCCATGTTTCCTGTTTGTCTACTTTATTTTATCCGGGATCAGTTTTTTTTCTCCACTCACCCTTATCTTAAAGTTCGTATCATTTCTCTTGTAATTTCCTTTTAGTTTCTTCTTTTATTTATGCCGTGGTATGTCCATTTTGTTTTTTATGAATACGGCATCTCTCGTCCACCAGTAATTCTATCGGCGGTACTCCGGCGATCACTTAAAGTGCTGCAGTTGACGTAGTGCGGTATGCGCTACATATTCTTATCAGTGTTTTCTTTGAAAACTTTACATTATGTTTCTATATTTAGGACATTTCATGGTATCGCTCCAGATTGGCGCCCCATACAACTTTATCGTATACACTACATATGCAAATATTTTCCTTTTGCAGACCAAACTAGACTAGAGTAGACCGATCTATGCCAGACTAGACCCGACTAGACCAGACTAGATCGGCCTAAAACAAACTAGACCAGCCTAGATCAAACTAAACCAGATTTGACCAGACTAGACCGGACTATACTAGACTATATCAGACTAGACTAGACCGTGTGGGGTTGTAGGTCCCCCATCGGGCGCCTCCCCAGTTAGCGGTTAGGGGGATGCCTCCTAGATATAGGTTGATCAAAACCTAAAAATGTAGCGTCTGCACTCAGAATGAGCGGCTACAAATCCGCAGCGTCTGTTTCCAGATTGGGCGGCTGCAACAGCGTCTGACCCAGAATGGGCGGCTGATTTAAATCCTGTAAACAGGAGGCTGGTTTGGAAGCTATAGCTGGCAGCCCCAGCACAAAACTACGGCTACAGTGGGCTAATAACCTGCTTGGCCTCAACTATGCTATTAATGAAACCTCTACAACACAAATCCGGACGGACAAAACGAAGACAACACTGACTACACTTAAGGAAAAGTTACGTTTTGGATGCTGGAACGTAAAAACTCTATACGAAGCATCAAAACTGCATCAAGCGGTGAGAGAATTAAATAACTACAACATCTCAATTTTAGGCTTATCAGAAGTTCGCTGGCTTGGCAAGGGGGAGCTCAACTTACAATCTGGGGAGCTTTTCCTGTACAGTGACAAAGAAACTGGGTCTCATGAAAGAGGCGTTGGTTTCATAATTACTAAAAAAGCCAGAAAGAGCCTAATTTCATGGAACCCCATTGATGACAGAATAATTACAGCAAGGTTTCACACTAAATACAGAAATATCACCTTTGTACAATGCTATGCACCCACAAACAGTGCGAGTGCTGAGGAAAAAGAAAATTTCTACGATATCCTTGAAAGTACGTTAAGGAAGATAAACAGAGGTGATATCACCATACTCATGGGTGATCTCAACGCTAAGGTCGAGACAAATAACAGTAACCTAGAAGACATCATGGGTAAAGAAGGATGTGGGGAAAGAAACGGTGAACTATTCACGAAACTCCGTTCAACATCAGACCTAGTTATAGGTGGAACAGTGTTCCCACACAAGCAAATCCACAAAGTCACATGGATATCCCCCGACAAGAAAACCCAAAACCAAATTAACCATATTGCCATATCGAAAACATGGCGGAGATTCCTACTTGATGTCAGAAACAAAAGGGGTGCAGACATTGCCAGCGACCACCACCTTCTGCTCGGCACGTTCCGAATCAAACTGGCCGTACCAAAGAAACCTGAACAATCAAAGAGAGTAAAGTTCAACCTACACAAACTGCGCCAACCAAACTGCAAAAAAGTTTTCCTAACAAACCTGCATGAAAATACAGACCAAATTCCCATAACATCTTGGAATGGCTTAGCCAAGACACTACTCGAATCGGCCAAAACAACCCTTGGCACAAAGCAAAGAAATCGAAAAGACTGGATCTCAGACCAAACATGGCAACTTATACAAGACAGAAAGGATGCGAAGAAACTGGTACTCCAGTGCAAAACTTCGATGACAAAAAATGATGCAATCTGGAGATATACACAACTATGCAAACAAATTAAAGCATCTGCCAAAAAAGACAAGCGAATATGGATTGACCTGATATGTGAGCAAGCAGAAGAAGCAGCCAAAAATAACAACTCGAGGACTCTTTACACACTGACAAACAAGCTCTCCAAAAAGCACACAAAGACCACAAATATAGTTAGAAGCAAAGACAACCGCCCACTGACCACCCCAGAAACTCAGCTCGATAGGTGGAAGGAATACTTTGCTGATATGCTCAGCTCACCCACGGAAGACGAACTTGAGATAGCTCCAGAAGACAATGCAAATGAACAGCTGAATATAAAAATAGACGCGCCTTCAAAAACAGAAATACTAAATACCATCAAGCAGCTGAAAAACAACAAAGCGGCAGGGGTAGACAACATACCTGCCGAACTAATCAAGGTAGACCCTAAATGGATTGCACCTCTACTTGCAAAAATAATAAAAGGGATCTGGACAAACCAAGAAATTCCAGCAGAAATGAAACATGGTCTCATTATCAAACTGCCAAAGAAAGGAGACCTAACGCTATGCAAAAATTGGAGAGGAATAACGCTGTTAAACACCATAAACAAAATTATTGCAAGTGTAATCCAACATAGGCTGGCAGAAGCATTCGAACCCATACTGCGTCCAAACCAAGCAGGCTTCCGCCCAAACCGCTCATGCATAGACCACATAAATTCAACAAGAATAATTATAGAACAATCCGTTGAATGGCGATCGCCACTATATCTTGTTTTCATCGACTTTGAACGTGCTTTTGACAGCCTATCCCACTCTGCTATATGGAAGATACTACGGACAAGAGGCGTGCCAACAAAAATCATCGACACGATTAGAGAACTGTACCATGACGTATCATGTAGTATCCTGCATAGCGGAGCACATAGCAACCTTTTTCCGGTGAGATCAGGAGTGAAGCAAGGATGTGTGCTCTCTCCCTTGCTTTTTAACATTGCTCTTGACTATATCCTGGAAAAGTCTTGCAGACCAAACGATGGTATTCGATGGTCTCTTTACTCTAATCTCAAAGATCTCGAATACGCAGACGACATTTGCCTTTTTTCGCATACCTATGAAAGTATGCAAAGGCAACTCACCCTACTATCAGACATGGCACAAAAGATAGGGTTGAAAATAAATATCTCAAAAACAAAAGCGATGCGAATGCACACAAATAACGACGCACCGTTTCAAATAAACGACCAACCAATTGAGAATGTAGAAAAGTTTCAGTATCTAGGAAGCATTCTCAACGAGACGGGCGGAACAGACCTAGACATTTTAAACAGAATTCATAAAGCACAGATGGCATTCAGGCAACTAAACACAATATGGAGGTCCAACATCATAAAAACAAAGAGCAAGCTGCGTTTATATAGAACAAACGTCAAAGCAATCCTCTTATATGGATGTGAGACCTGGAAAAACACTAATGCCACAAAACATAAACTTCAGGTTTTCGCCAACAAATGTCTACGAATCATCCTCAGAATCTTCTGGCCACAGAAAATTACTAATGAGCAACTTCTTAAACGATGCGGAGAAGAAGCAATATAGCACGACATTAAGAAAAGAAAATGGGGATGGATCGGCCACATTCTAAGAAGAAAACCAGACGACATTGCAAGGGCAGCACTAGGCTGGAATCCCCAAGGAATGAGACGACGAGGAAGACCGGCTTAAACATGGAGGAGAACAGTGTTAGATGAACTAAAAGCCCAGAAAACCTCTTGGAGTGAAGCCAAAGCAATGGCCCAGAATAGGGTCCGCTGGAGGGTGCTTATGGAGGCTCTATGCTCCACCTAGGAGTCCAGAACCCATATATATATATATATATATATATATATATATATATATATATATATATATATATATATATATATATATATATATATATATATCAGACTAGACCAGACTAGACCAGACAAGACCATACATTATTAGACAAGACAGGACATTATTAGAGAAGATCAGACAGGACCACGCGGGACCAGACAAGATCAGACAAGATTAGAAAAATAGAGAAATAATAAGCAAGAGAAAATAAGACTAGACAAGACTAGGCAGGACTAGAAAAGACAATACCAAGCTAACCTAACCAAGACTAGACGGAACTAAACAAGACAAGCTTATACTAAACAAGATTAGATAAAGCGAACTACAATCTAAGTAAGCCCAAATAGACTTAAATAACAATTTTTAATTTAATTTGTTATAAACGTATTAATTTAATTTGTATTAAACTTAATTTGTTATAAAAGTGTACAAAGAACTCCTTTTACGAAGAAAAATTTAGCATAGAATGCTATATTAATATTCTGTTATAAATTATTCCATCATTTGCAAAAGTGCTGTTTAAAATGCGTATAAAAGACATTGATTTATTAAAAACGACTAAAAATAATACCTTGGGAATGTTTTTACAACAAATTAAAACAACAACAACAGTATCCGAGGAATACATAAACCTATTTCATTAATTATTTAAACTATTGCCACTGAAAAAGCTGCGTAGAGCTTCTTTGCACATACTATATTTCACAATTTAAAACTAGATGTATTAAAACGTTATATTAATATTTTAATGATCTTGCTGAAGCTACTAGATGATTTAATTAGAAATTTCTTAATTATTTCGTCTTTCCATTTAATCAAATTTAATCTAACAACCTTTTTTTTCTGAAAATATTGGTGGAGGGAAACTCATTTGAGTTTCGAAACTAGTAATTTGACTGGACTAATTACTGTATCAACAAATTACAAATAATAATACATATTCATTAGTTAAATAATGATGTGTTTTTCGTAGCAAAATTGCATGTAAAAGTTGTTTAAAATTTTCGAATAATAATATTGTTAAAATATAATGAGAATCAACGTAAGAGTTATTCTGCATAAATGTAATTTGTTAGGGAACCATTTATATTATTATACACTGTTTCTGCTTATTACTAGCAATATAAGCGGTCAAATTATATTTCTATATATAATTTCTCTGATGAAATACGACGACTGCAAACGTTTGCAAAAATTGTTAGCATAGTCATGTTTTTGCAATTCTACGAATAATATCTATGTAATCAAAACTTAAGTACTAACAAATATATGATTTATCCATTAAAAACGTTTAATTTTTTAGTTTATTCAGGTAATACGTTTAAGGGAAAATACATTTTCTATTGGAATTATTTTATCTGAGAAAACGCAGCTTTCTAAAATTTTATAACCTTTTTATGACCGACTTTGAGGTCACGCCACCGCGTTTAGTTAAAAAGTGCATGAAAGATATTCAGAAATCTCACTTATTTTTAAGCAAATATATGTTAATATTAAAAAGCTAGTTTTAGATCATGTTCAGTTACGTATAAAATATGACTAGAATTAGAATTTATAAAATTGTTTAATATTCATTTTTAAATAGTTTATGTAGAATAAAACAAATACAGTTTGAACATTTTGTATGCCAAAATATTTGTATTAGGTTTTACATAAATGATTGAGGAAAGTTTATATTTTCGTTATTAATTAATTATATTGGAAATTCTAGACTTTAATTAAACTAATTAATTTATGTGCTTGCTGGTTTCATGCAAATATGTACGAAACCAAATATGCATTTGTTTTAATCAAAACGTTTTAGTTGAAATTATTTACATAATAAATTAAATCATAAAATAAATCTTGATCCATATAATATAGATATATTAAAGTGCATATTTATAGATTATATTATATTATTTATAGATTATATTATATTATAGTATTTATAAATTATATTACAGTATTTATAGATTAAATTATAGTATTTATAGATTATATTATAGTATTTATAGATTATATTATAGATTAAATTATAGTATTTATAGATTATACTAGTATTTTAAATAGAATATTTATTACTTATAATATTTATTTAAGCTACTTCTCAAAATGTAGCTTTTAAAAATATATCGTGAGAGTTAAGAAACATTGCGTACATTTCTGCATGAAGTGGAAGAAAGATGAAGCTATGTATTATTCTTAGGAAACGTCGGAATTTTAACAATTTTCTGACCATTTCCGAGGTCTAGCATTTTTTATTGCCCCGAATGTGAACATTCTGTTTCATTTTTGTACGCTCATGGCAGCATCCTTGATCAATTAACATTCCAAATACCCGCGACTAAATATTCATACTGACCATGAAAGCCAAGAATCGTTGTTGTACTATACGCCTTGAAACAATTGGTGTAATCCAGTGGTATCAAACTCATATTATGTATGATCGCGGCTTCTACATTCTACTTAAGCTAGTCGCCGACCTAAACGAAGAAAATATAAAAATGAAAATAGAAAGCAAGGTCTAATGTAAAATTTGACCAGATCAGAATCAGAATAATGTAACAAACTTATTAGAGGCAGAAATATAGCTTGCATATATAAATATATTCAGCCTGTTTGTAGCTCTATAATATTAAGTCCTATTAAGACTATGAACAAATCTCTCTATTAAGACTATGAACCAATATTTAGTTTAATGTAAATTTGACCATAAATCCAAATTTAATTTCGATTAAAATTTAATTTTTTTTTTCAATCTTCGGTTGCATTTGTTTGTATAGTGGTAGAATTTTGTGCAAAAAACTATCATTAGTATCAAAAAAGTATTTTTTTTAAATTATGTAACGATTTTCGTATGTCAAGAACGCGTTTTGGTTTTGAATAAACTGATTAGCAAAACGGCATTAGACAAAGGCATACAAGATTAGACAAGACAACAAAGATTTTGGTTTTATAAATTTCATGGTAAATCTTATTCTGAAACGACTAAAATACGCCGAGCCGTACGCATTTACCTGATCGTCATCTATTAAATTTATCGTTAATTTTATGAAAAACATGGAAAAGTTTTGTTCAATACAGTTGACATATTTACAATCGTAGGGATCGATTAAATGTAAACGAAGCTCTGGAGCGAAGAGAGAAAATATTATTTAAAGTATATTTGGTGCTACACAAAGTGCTACCGAACAAGGAGGTCCTGCCTTGCAAGTACTAATTTTGCTGAAAACACGAGATTATCGTTTCAAAGACATTCACAGTATATATATTCAAGAAAAATATTCCATCTTACATGATATATTTGGCTCATCAATTGATGCCAACCGATCATTTATCACGTTTTCTACCTGGGCCTTATTTTGAACTTTCTATACGCAAACAAGCAAAAAGTGTAGAATATGGGTTGAGAAAAATTCAAAAGACAGAAGCTGCAGTAACTTAATTTTTCAAACCCTTTATTTTCAGACTAGACTGGCAGTCAGTCTAGACTGACTAGACATACTAGGCAGACTAGACAGACTAGACAGACTGGACAGACTGGACAGACTAGGCAGACTAGGCAAACTAGACAGACTGGACAGACTAGACATAAATCTTTATATTATTTAGCAACGATTACATAAAATATACAATAAAATAATATAGGCAAAAAACAAATTTTTAAAAGTTTATAAATTATAAAAATTGTAAATAATTTATATAAACCCTATTTTTAGCTTTTTTGTTGCAATATAGGTGGTATATCTACTTTTATCACTTTTATCATAACTTTTATCAGAAACTATATCATAAAATATTTATATACTTTTATCATAAACTAATTTTAATACTTGTCTTGTTCTCTTGGAACCCCTACAGGTTCATCTGGTGGAGCAAAACCATCCTCTGTTGCATAAAGAACTTCAAGGATAGAGGTGGCATAATTTCTCTCTCTACCCTCTACGTCCATCTTTAGCTCCATAATTTCGGTGGTAATTAATGTTCCCTGTAAGCTGCGCGGGTGCGCGGATACGCAGTAGTTTTCGTGACATTTTAAAATTTGCGCAGATACATTTATTTTCCGCGCACTTAAATTACGAGAAGTTGATTTCGTCTTCGAAATTGGGAATATTAGATTAACTAATATATTATTGTAACCAGCAACATATTACTATGATCAACAAACAGACCTGCAGCGCCATACAACGGCGCGCTGGGTGAGTTCTGTCGAACATCCCTTTGGACATGCCGATGTACATGCGACTCTTAAGAGAAAGAAATCTATGCACACCTAGGTGATCTAATGAGAATAAAATTACATAAATTTATCAAATGGGCAAACAATTAACACCGAAGAAGTTTATAAGGAGTGGGTTAGTCCAAGAAGCTTCAAAAATAAAGTTTCATTGGAAATATCCAAAACTTTTCTTTTGCTATTTGATATTATCTTCTTTTTCTTAGAGTGCCCTATCCGTTGCGGATGTTGGCGATTAGCTTGGAAATCTTGGCTTTATCAACTGCTTGATAGTTGAATTCGTGAGTGAACAGTTGAATTGGTGTAAGGCTGTACCATTGGCGTAAGTTCTTAAGCCAGGAGTCTGCTGGTCCTCTTCTTCCATCTATTCTTCCTTGCATGACTAATTGTAATAGGCGATATTTGCCATTTCGCATTATATGTCCTAAGTATTGGAGCTTTCTTTCTTTGACGATGTTGAGCAGTCTCTCATTTTTACCGATTTATTGGAATACTTCTTCATTTGTGATATGATGGATCCATGATATGCGCAAGATGTGTCAATATATCCTAAACTCGAAAGCCTCCAGCCTATTTTGCGTCGCCTTTGTCAATGTTCAGGCCTCCACGCCATATAGGAGAACAGACATGACATACCATTCGGATGTTAAGGGGAAGTGACAAGCCGCTGTAGAAAGATTTTCTTTAGTTTCTGGAAGAAGATCTGGCCTGTTCTATTCATGCACAAATTTCTTTGGAGTAATCTCAGTCGTCATTTATGAGGGTACCAAGGTAGACATATTTCTCTAACTCTCTCAAAGTGTTCATTGCCGAGTATTAGTGTATCTTGGTGTGGGCCCTCGTTTTTAGATATAACCATGTATTTTGTCTTTGAGGTGTTTAATCTGAGTCCATACCGTTCGCTTGTTGCTTTGACCTTGTTCATTATACTCTGTAGGCTCTCCAAGATATTTGTTACTATGATGGTATCATCAGCGTATTGTATGTTATTGTATCACAGATGGCTTATTGGGGATTGTAACAAACATATAGGTCATCCAGTCTTCTGGCATTTGTCCCGTATTGTAGCTTTGATTCAATAAGTCAGTGATGATGTTCAGTAATTCTGGGTGCGAGTTGCAACATAACTGAATCATTTCAGAGTGGATGTTATATGGGTCGGCTGCTTTCGCATTCTTCATTGATGGCTATGGCTTTTTGAAGTTCCTCTTTTGTAATGGGCGGTCCGTCGTTATTAGCAGCGGTAATATTATTGTGATCCTGTGTCATTGAAACGCTCTTTTACATACTTTTACCAAACCCCCGCTTTTCTTTGTAACTTCGTATACAAGTCTGCCATTATCATTAGTTAAACTTGATGGCGTTTTTTCCCTGTTGGTTCTCGTCATTTCCTTTACTTTGTGGTGCATATTAAAGTTATCTTGTATGGAATGCAGTTGTTCAATTTCATCACATTTAGCTGTTAGCCATCTTTCCTTAGCCAGTCTTATCTTTTTATGAATCTCTTTATATCTGGTGTATTTAGCTGTTTAACGTGTCCTATGAGTTCTATTAACTGAATAATTTCTTTCGTCATCCATTCCTTCGTTGTTGTTTTTTGGTGCTTCAAGTACTTTTGGCTCGTATTCTGAATAAGGCGTTTTAAGACAATCCACTTTTCTTCTGTTTGTATTACTGATGTGGTGTTATTTATACCATCGCTTAAAGATTGGCACACCTGTTCATTAATCTTTGAGTCCTTCAACCTTCTCATGTCTAGTATCGGATTGCGGGCTTTTCGTGCTACTTTGATATTATGGTTTGAATATAAAGTATATCTAAAAATATATAAAAATTGCGCAATTTGTTTTTAATTTTATTTTTTTTGCACACCCTAGACTTAGGACCGCGCAGCACTAATAAAAATTAGAGGGAACACTGGTGGTAAGTGGTTTCCAACATCACCTCGATTACCAACAGAATATGCAGTCTTTGCTTGTACAGCAGGACTGCTTACAGATGTTACTTTTGTAGGTATAGCTTCGCACATGCCCCTTGCCTTTTTAGCAGGTGAAGTAGGTGCGGCAGGTTTTCGAGTCATCATGGAAGTCCCACGAGGGGCCCCAGATACACCACAGCCCATAGGTTCCCCATCACGCATTTCCAGAGCGTTGTATTCATTTCCGCGGTAGTTAGCATCGAAAAATTTCTTGAACCATTGCAGAAATTCAAAGTAGTCCTGCAACCTGCCTTTAACCAGCCTGTCTATCTATCTTTTCTACATTCATTTTCTTGAAACCTGCTTGGAGAATATTAGTTCTGTATGTACTGGTGTTCCAGATTGGTCTTAAATTTCACCATTTTTAATGGAACGGAGTGGGGAAAAAGCATAACCATGAACTGGCAGTAGGCGGCCTTTGTACATAATTCTTCGATTTTGCCAAAACTGCTTATTAAGCAGTGGTTCATCCAAGCTAACATGTCATGACGAGAAAGGTTCTCAGTTGCAACATTTGTCGAATAAACGTTCACCACCATTTTAGGATTTTGATTTTATATACAGGTTAAAAACTATTTAAAGCCAAACAACTTTATAATTGGTTAAAAGAGCAGGGACTAACAATGGCAGTTCATAAAGCGATACTTATCACGGACAAGAGGATATTCGCACCACCGAAACTCGTTCTGGATGGGCAAAATATCCCCTTATCGAAATCATTGAGGTACCTTGGCGTTCAACTCGACAGCGGTCTGGTACAGATCATATATCCAAGACAGCGAAAAAGACAACGTCGGCAGTAACAGCTCTGGTACGGTTGATGCTGAACATAGAGGACCAAGGAAATTGAAACGGAAACTTCTCAACAATGTGGTACAATCAAAAATTCTCTACGCGGCGAAAATATGGACCGACGTAACGAAAAAGGTAGCGAGAACACAACTTACAGGAGTACAGAGAAAAAGTGCCCTATGAGTAATTTTCGCCTACAGGCACTAACGGTTTCGGAGGTCGCGGCGCTGGTACATGAGAGGGCGACTCATGGACCGATGGCAGACAAGATGGGATAGCTACACTAGTGGACGGTGGACACACAGTCCTTATGCCTAACGTGACAGTATGGTACTACAGGTCTCACGGACATATGAGTTACCATCTTAAACAGACGTTCACTGACCATGGGTGCTTCAACGCATACCTCGAACGGTTCAAAAAAGGGACACTGCGGTAGTACTTCTACTGCGGTCATATCTCAGACGACGCACAACACACTATCTTCATGTGTAAAGAATTAGAGATTGAAAGAACTCGACTCGCGGATTCACTCGCGGACATTAGGCGATACAAGACTAGAAGAACAGAACATCATGGAAGTTATGTTAGAAAGTAAGCATAACTGGGATGCAGTACAAGCTTACATAACCGGAATCATGTTGGGAAAAGAGCAAATGGAGAGGGAATGGAAAGTGACCATAGTATCACACGATACACAAGGAAGGTAACATAGACGCCTAGACATGTGACGAAAAGACGGAAAAATAGTTAAGCACACGAGTACATAGCTAATACGACAGAAGACGAAATCGAGACTAGGAAAGGACAACAAGAAGAAGGAAAAGGAAGTAATTTGAACAAACACCACCACCAACCTGAAATAATGCTCACGCGGTGCCAGGTGGAGTGTAGTGAAGTGGCAAAGGAGGGGTTTTAGTGGGTATGCTGGTCACGAAGAACCCGATCAGTGAGCCCCACACTAGGGGTTTAGCCCCCCTCTGATTAGGGGTTTTGGTTTATCAGTAGTCTTTCAGCATTCTGCCTTTTCTGCTCATCCTGCTCCTTATAACTGATTTTTTCAGATATTGTTTTTAGGACTGTGCTCCAGTTGTTTTACGATTCTAACATGAAGGGTATAGTGGTTCTAGGTTCTAGGTCCTTCGGTAGGATGTTCTTTTCAGTGTCGCACCTACTACTTATATAGATGGTGTATTCCCCGCAGTACTCACAGCAGTTATCAGCAGCTTTGCCTATCTTGTGGAGGTAATCTCGAAAGTGTCACTGTCCAGTTGAGTGCTTGTGTTAGATGGTAGTTTAGTTCTCCGTGCTTCCGAGTTACCCATTTTACGACATCTTTATTAACAGCCTTGTCCATTGTCCCTTATCGCTTGTTACTCTATCTGCCATGCCCGTAGTAGTTCAGTCCTTGTCATCTTCTAGGCTTCTTTTTTATTGACAATTGCTTATCAATTGTTCTATTTGTTTAGCTGAGTAGATGCTAAGCCTCTCTTCCACTAGTAACTCAATTGGAGGAATGTCTGCTTTTACCTGACTAGACAGGCTTTTTTTTTTTTGGAGAAAACCGCACCGGTACTACTACCATCAGGCATTTCTTCAGTGAGTTTTCCTCCATCAGTCCTCTCCTCTAGGTTGCTCTCTGCTCTTTTTGTTTTAGAATATTCTCCATGGTTCTTGCTATTTGATCCCAGTTTTCTGCATTTTCCAGCATGCAATTAACTATGTTCTCTGGTGTAAGCTCGTACTTTATTTTTGTTATCATCTCCATTCTTTCCTTTACCCACCTTGGGCAGACAAAAAAGGTGTGCTCAGCATCCTCTTTTAGATTGCACAACTCGCAGTTTTCCTCACTTATGATTTTAAAACGCTTCAGGTAAGCTCTAAAGTCCCCGTGGTTGGTAAGTATCTGTGTAATGTAATAATTTAGGTTTCCATGTTTCCTATTTACCCATTTTTTCAGATCAGGTATTAGTCTTTTGGTCCATACTGCCGATCCGGTCTCTTTGGCCCATCTGTCCTGCCATTTACCTAGCATGTTGGCTTTCAGCTCGAACTTCGTTTTATTCTTGTCTGCAAATGCAGTGGTTCTCTCTTCTGCCATTAGTTCAATTGGGGGTATCCCCGCAATCTCTTGCAGCGCCTCTGTGGACGCTGTCCAGAGACTAGACAGGCTAGACAGACTTGAGTTGAGAGAGAAATCTGGACAGACAAGACTTTTTTCTTTGACTTTTTATTCTTTAAACCAAGAGTGTCCTACCTTTTTCTTTCTTTTTGGGTCACATTGGAAGAAGTCATGGAGTTTTTTAGCTCCACAAGTATATTAGCTTTTAGCTTAGCTTGGTTAGCTATTACCACCGCTTAAGGGGAAAACCATATAGGTGGTATATCTACTATGTGGTGTGGTATGTAATTTACACGTCTCATTTACACTTTTCTTCAGTACACATTTCAAAATATAACGTTGAATCATTTGGAAATGAAAGCACCAAAACACTATACCAGGAACGTTTGAAACAGAAAAACCCAATCACAGCACAGTGCAACGGAAATGAAGCCTGGGAAAAAATCTAATCCAACATTACATCAAGCGCAAATGAAGCGATAGAAGTAAGAACAATTAAGGTAAATGGCCCAAGAGCCAGCAAGCCATGGTTCACAGAAGAAGTAAAAGATTTAGCCTTGCAGAAGCGGAAAGCATGCATAACATATAGAGACAATAAAAGTGAGGAAGAATACCACAAATACAAAGAAGTACGAAACCGAGTAAATCAAGCAATCAAAGAACTTAAAGAGCTATACTGGGAAAACTTCTCTAACGAAATGCAGCACGACCTATATGGAGGTCAGAAGATCTGGAAAATACTGAGAAATAGAAAGAAACAAATAACAGAGGACATCCAAGTTACTACCGTCAGCCACGATCACTGGATACAATACTTTAAAGACATCTATAGATTATAAAATCTATAGATAAGACCAGGCAGAAGCAGAAACTGAAGATGCAGAATACATAACACAGGCACCCGCAGGTACCCAACACAGAACAAAACCGATGAACAATCATTTACAACAGATAGGCATTAATAATATCAGCAATGATATGATCAAAAATGAGGGAAATACCATCATTAAAGAAATTATTGCAGCTCTTTCGAATAATCCTCCAAGAAGAACGAATTCCAGAAAAATGGAGGAACAGCATAACAGTACCAATCTTCAAGAAAGGTGCAAAAAAGAACCCAAGAACTACCGTGGCATCACAGTGTGCTATGCAGTGCTCAAAATTTTCACAAAAATATTAGCCGAGAAAATCGAAGTTTCCGTGGGAAGCTGTGAAGAACTGCAGGGATTCCGCAAAAATAGATCAACAATACACTCTTCTTAGTGCGACAATTGCTAAATGACTAACAACTGCTTCAAGATAATATGTTATGTAGATGATGCCACACTAATATCGGAGAACGAGGACGACCTACAAAGATTACTATTTGAACTCAATAAAACCGCCAAAAAACATGATCATATCAACAGAAAAAACTAAATCAATGGTTATATATATCTAAAGAGCCTGTCAGGTGCAAACTTATGGTGGACAATAAAACGATAGAACATGTCATGAAATTCAACTACCTAGGGTCTCAAATATCGAGCAGCAGAAACCTGATTCAGGAAGTAAAAGCGAACTGCATGAAAGCATCATTCATTTCCGGTAGCCAAAGAGACCTAATATGGAAAAACAAATATATGACGACAGAATCCAAGATAAGGATATATAAAACCTGTGACCTGTGATATATAAGACCTATCCTAACATACGCTGCCGAGACCCGAGCCGAAACAACAAAAACTAAGAAATTCTTGAGAAGCACCGAAATGAACACGCTGATAGCAATAAAAGTCGTAACACTACGGGATCAAATAAGAAGCAGCGCCATAAGAGATGAATTACAAACGAAAGATGTTGTCAGATGGGTCAGATCCCGGAGAAGGCACTGGAGAGACCATGTAGACAGGATGAACCAGGATAGATTTGCCAAGTGGGCAATAGACGGAAGGCCACAAAGCAGAAGACCCCCAGGCCGCCCGCCCAAAAGATGTAAGGATTCCTGGACGTTCGGATCGCAAGAGGGGTAGACAGCAGTACAATACAGGACAAAGTCCTAAAAAATGAAGAAGTAAGTAAGTATTCACACTTTTACAAACATTTGAATATATTTCCTTTCCACTAAAACAAAAATCGTTTATCGACTTGTGTAACTTCTTTATTGGTTAATGCCGTTGAAATAAATAAATTAAAAAAATTATCGGTTTTGCTTTGGGCCGTATTAGAACTAGAATGAATTGGAAACATTGGGATTGGGCCGCGGGTTGGACGGCCCTGCTTTAAACCATTTTGAAATGTTTTCAAGGAACGCCAGTATTAGAAAATCGAGATAAACTAATTAAAACCAATTATAAAACACTAATTAATTTTACGATCTCGCCGAGCAAACTAATTAAAAAAAAAACTCTGGATAATGTAGATCAATAAAATAGACAAGTTATTATGAGAATATACTGAATACACACAAGAAAATGCAGATAGGTAGTCAAAGCCATGTAAAAAAAAACACGTAGACTACCTTGTACAATTTATATTCCGAGCTGAATGTAAAGTGAACTAAAAAATGAGACAATGAAACCAAATAAAATCGACAATTTCATTGGGTGATAGGGATCTAGATTTAGCTGTAATTAAGAGCATGTTGAGAGAGCCTTTACACCATCATTTTTGCTTGTTGCTGAGTTCAATTCGCTACGCTTTTATTTATTCGAACGTGTTTTATACAAACACATACTTTCATTTTGCATCCTCACACATACA
This sequence comes from Phosphuga atrata, assembly GCA_944588485.1. NCBI lineage: Eukaryota > Metazoa > Arthropoda > Insecta > Coleoptera > Silphidae > Phosphuga > Phosphuga atrata. Next base: position 49,690,877 of record OX155896.1, on the reverse strand, counting down.
TACACTATATATATATATATATATATATATATATATATATATATATATATATAACGTTTCAGAGTGCATTCACACCGAACACTTGTATAGTTTAATTTTGTGCAAATAAGGTCAGAGTATTTGTTGTTGAGCTAAATGATTGCAAACCCAGTAAAAATGCACTATTGCTATAATCAGTTGCAACAACGCCTGCGAACAAATACTTTTTTTTCAGCCTTAATCACTTATATTAAGTTCTATTTTTTGCGGTTTCTTTGCCTTGAGCTGGCATTATATCTATTTGTCTTACGTCTTTACTGTGTTTCGTTTGCAACTGCACGATACAATTGTTATTGAGTCCTTCCGTCGCGTTTAATAGGTTTATTTATTGCAAGTTGAGATAGGTCGGATATTAATTTAAATTATAAATAGAAGCAAGGATAGGAAAATGAGATGGAATACAAGTGTAATCTTGTTTGGTCTAGTTTCGTCAAAGCGAATTAAGGTGCATTTCTAATAATAATATGGAAAATAAGTGGAGTTTACATTAGATAAGTCAAGGTAGTCACAAAAAGTTCATTTATACTAAAAATATGACAATTCAAAAATTATCTTATTTTTAGTTTTTTTTTACAGCAAAATTATCTAAATTAACACTTAATTTATAATAATGTGTATAGCCCCCTCTTGCTCTAATAACATCCTATACGATTAGGTATAGATCTAATCAAGTTCACTATTGTTTCTTGTGGAATGTTAAGCCACTCTTCTTCTACGGCAACAATAAGCTCTGGGATCGAGCTTGGGGCACGAAGCCTAGCTCGAATTCTTCGTTTACGCTCATCCCATAAATGTTCTATCGGATTTAAGTCGGGACTGCATACTGGCTACTCCATAACTCGAGAACCGATTTATGTAATGTAATCTTGCACGATTTTTGCGGTGTGCCGCTTCGTATTGTCATGCATAAAGATAAATTCTACTCCAATGTAGTCGGCGTAGGGTACTACATGAACTGCTAAAATCTCCTCGATGTAACTAGCACTCGTTAAACCGGGCGCCTCTAATGATGAAAGCAGGGTCGATTCGTGCTCCCATAGAAATGTCACCCCAGATCATGCAGGAACCAGCTACATAAGCAGTCCGCTCTTCTATGCTGCATTCTCTAAATCGATCTCTTGGTCTCCGGTACACTTTTCTTCTTCGGTCGCTACCATAGAGGCATATTCTGGTCTCATCTGAGGACATTACATGCCCCGATTGTTTAAAGTTTATTTAGTAACGTTTTCTCTGCAATTAACTCCCTCGTTTTTAAATACGCAACACTCTAGCTCATTAGTTTAGTAAACTAATTACCTTATCTATCTCGTGTTTTAACTGAGATATTTAAGATTTAGTTTATACATGACCCTCTCAGTTTTTCTTTCTAATCTCAGATAGTTGCCTAACTTCACTAACTATATTTGGCATAGCCATAGACCAGCGCTGTCCAACTGGCGGCCCGCGGGCCGCATCCGGCCCGCGAAGTTTTTTTTACGGCCCGCGAGTTATGGTAAACTTTACATCAAACTTTAAATAAATACCGGCATACATTTAAAATATAAAATTAAACTAATATATGAGATTTTTAAATAATAGTTAATTATTAGTATAAAAAAATTAGTAATTCAACCGTCTTCAACAAGAATTACAAATATGCTAATGATGAATAAATATGGTTATTTTATGGTCATTCCATATGGTCATGGACGCTTTATGCAAGTGTATCTGTGCAAGTATATCTCACCGCTATTGTAACTGACGGCGCCAGAGCTCTTACAAAAAGAAGGAATAAATTGTCGAATGTTCCATTGTATTGTGCATTAGGAGGCATTATGTGGTCTTTCACTAAAACAAAAAGACGTAATGGACAAGGTTTGCAAAATAACAAAATTAATTCGTGGCGGAAATTGTTTTCTCACACATCAAAACTTTAAAACTTTTTTGGACGATTCTGAAAAAACTGCAAGCTGAGTATGGTGATTTGCTTTTACATAGTAACATTCGCTGGTTAAGTACGGGAAAATGGCCTGAAGAGATTTTTTACACTTCGAAAAGAAATTCATCTTTTTTTAACGGAAGTTAAAAAAGCGGAAGGCATGGATGAGGATTTGACAGCATATTTAGGTGATACAAAGTTTCTTTGTTGACTTGCTTTCCTAACAGACAATACAAATTATTTAAATATTTTGGATAAATGCTTGCAAATGAAGGTCTGTAACAGAAGTGAATTTTGACATTTTTTACCTAAATTAGATATGCTTATTGAAGATTTCAATAGAAAATTTGATGATTTAAAAATGTATTGATTTATTCAGTGATCCATTCAATATCGATAATACCTCCGTTGAACCTAAATATGAACTGAAATTATGCGACCTTCAGGCTGACCTATTCATTGCATCTAGTGGAGTACCTGGAATAAGTGTTCAAACATTTGGATCAAGAAAAATATCCAAAAATGGATAAATGGATTTTGCACTTCAAATCATTTTATAATCATATGTTCAAAAGTACATATATCTGCGAGCGTGCATTCTCTGACATGAAATATATAAAACCAAAATTTAGAAACAGCTTGAAAGACCCTACTCTTGAAAATATAATTAGAGTTGCCACAACAAATATTGATATATATATATATATATATATATATATATATATATATAACATAAAAGAAATTGTTGCTCAACAACTATGGCCACAATGCTCCCATTAAATAGCTTAGGCTTGATAATATTCTAATTTTATTGTGTTTTTCTTATTTCTTGTTATGTATTATTTTTAAGAATAATATTGTTTTGTCCGTTACTATGTGATATTTTATTTTAACAATAAATATAACGCAATATTTATTATGCAAGAATATAAATGTTATTGTCGAAAAAAATGTTATTATCTTTGACTTCATTTTTTTGGTATAAATAAAATAAATTTTGAGTTGACATGAACTGACTTTGCTTTACCTATCCTTCTTGGCCCGCGAAATATTTGCTAAAGAAAAACTGGCCCGCTGGCTAAGAGAAGTTGGACAGCGCTGCCATAGGCGATTAGCCCTTTCTCTACGCGGTGCTTTTCTAAAAGTCGTGCCCTGTGTACGGGGTGCTGAGGGTAGTGCGGATTCGTCCGGTTTCCGTAGTCAGGTACTTACTCTTTGCTTGTAAATACGGTTCCCGTAGTCTGTTCCATATTAAGTACAATTGTACTTTCTTATTATTGATCTTTATTATTGATATCTTATTGATACTTTATCTATTATTGTCTTTGCCATATTAAGTACAAAAAAACGCTTGCGGATTTATCCGGTTCCATACACAGGGCACGAAAATATTTTACGGCTTTATCCAGGTACCGTAGCGAAAGGGTTAAATTTCTTAGACTATACCGAAGACTAGAACAAGCTATCTAGACTATTTCTAAATCTACAGACTCACAAACTTAAACAAGTTGTAACAACCAAGAAATTTAGTATAATTTATAACCAAGAGTTTTAGTTTAAGTTTTTCCATCGATATTTCAGCTAGTGGACTAACACACTCACTCCCTTGGCTTCTTCGGCACGTGACGATGCCATGCCGCTCTCACTATCTGCCTGCATTCCTTCCTATCCAGCGCCGCATCCTACCATCCAATGACGTCCATCTGTCTGCAGTCAGAGGTCACCTCATCTTGCCATTTACTCCTCGGTCTTTCAGGGGGTTTTGAGCCTTTCATCTTCTTTTCATAGATCTGACGAACTATTCTGGGAGCATCCATTCTGATCACACGTCCTGCCCATTGCAGCCGTCTCGCTTTCATGATGTTTACTACCCTTTGTTGATTGGCTAGTTTGTACAGCCCATGGTTTGATCTGAGAACCCATCTTTGAGTCTCCTAGTTAAAAGTGGGTCCGAAAATTTTCCTGTACATCTTGTTTTCGAAGACTATAAGTTGGTGTTCCTCCCTTTTGGTTCGGCTCCATATAGCAGTACTGGTGTGATGATCCTGTTGTATAGTTTTAGTTTTGTTTTTCTGGTCAGCAGCTTGAAGGAAATTAATTTCTGCAGAGAAAAGTAAACTTTGTTTGCGTTCGGGAATCTAATTTGGTCTTCAACTTTTCTTCTGTTGCAGTCATTTATATTGACACCGAGGTATTTGAAGTTTGGAACGTGAAATAGTCTATTTTAAGATTATTGCGTTTTCTTCTCTTCAGTAATTTTTAGACCTATATTAACAGCGGTTTCATTTAATATCTTCAATGGAGTTTCAATATCTCCTCGATTACTTCCTATTAATACTATGTCATTTGTATATGCCAGGATTTTGTGATTGTTATCTGTAAGGTCTCCGGTTGTGGCTTTTTTGGTTTCCCGAATAACTTTTTCCAGAACATTGTTGCAGAGAAGTGGGGGGAGCGCATCACCTTGTTTTAGTCCAGTTCTGTTTTCAAAACTGTCTGATGTGGAACCACAGTGTGTCGCCCTGCTCACTGTCTTCTCCATACACATTTTGACCAAGCTGATTAGTTTCTGTGGGATTCTGTATACTGCCATGATTTCCCAAGATGTTTCTCTGTGGACCGAGTAGTAGGCATTTTGGAAATCAATGAATAGGTAATGGACTTTTTTGTTGTATTCTTAAACTTGTTCATTTATTGTCTTGATACAAAATATGTTGACCAACTGGACTAACCAAATTCGGCACAGGTAGATCTAAATAAACTTGTTAAAATACACTGTAGACTAGGACAATTTATCAAGACCAGGACAATTTATCTAGATTAGGACTAAATCTGCAAGCTTACAAACTCTAACAACTTCTAAGGAAATTTAGTCTAGGACAGCGGTGGCGAACCTATGGCAAGCGTATCACAGCTGACCCGTTGAAAATTTTTATTGACACGCGGAAGAAGGAGGGTAGCGTTAAAATGTAAAAGACCGTCAGGATTGAAGAGGATGTACATTGAACATCGCTCGTTATAACTTTTTGTGTATTTTAAATACCGCATCAATATTTGCTGCTGACCCCTAAATATCAGACCGTCTGACAAGCTAGACTGAACGATGGCGTGGTAAAATATTTGCAGAATATCAACTTTTACACATTCTCTTAGGATTCGAATCAGATAACACAGAGTACTTAATGTCGAACATGTTGGTTGAATATGTTAGTACCATTTTAGCTTTGATCAAGTGTTACTCTTTCTGATTGATTCGACCCCTTTGGTCGATTTTTGATCAAATTTTAGAAGTAAACAATAATCACGAAGTATATTTGCGTATATTTAAAGTCCATTAAAGATGTATACACCATCATCCTCCAAGTTTCCGATTTTAAATTGCTATTTTTAATTAAATCAGCTTACAAAATTTAATCACGTTGAACATTATTTATTTGCGCCAGATCATTAATAAATCAAGAATAGAGTTGGCCCATTGAAGAGCCTTGGAGTGCCACACACTTTTTAAATTTATTTTCCGATTTTTCCGATGTTTTTTCCGTTTACGATCTTTGTTCGTTCTCTTTGATGCAAAGAAGATTTTACCCAGTTCTTGTCGACGCCTCTAACTCCAATATCTTCAATTTTTTGTGGAAGGAGCTTATGATCAAACGAGTCAAATGCTTTACTTAGGTCGTAAAATAAAGCAAGAACCTCCTGATTACAATTTAGAAACGTAATTATAAAATTAACAGTGCAGTATCAGTTGAGCCGTATTTGCCAGCATATTATTACTTTCCAAGAAACTTGATGAACGAGTCAGAAATGCCGTCTTAAATTTCGTTTTTAATTGGCTTTGAATACAGATTCAAAGCAAACCTCCGATGGGAGATGCACTATAAGAAAAAGAACAGATTGGTTTGTAGTTAAAGGGATCTCACTGTGACCATTTATTGTAAATTGGGAGACTTTCAAACATCTTCGTCAGACTAATACGTTATTATATTATATTCAGGCTAATGCGGTAACTGATATTCAGTTCTCAGGCACGTTAGTATTTCATAATGTAGAAACTTAAGAAAAAAGGCACGCGGTCATAAGAAGGTTCGCCACCCCTGGTCTAGGAAACACGCATCTAGTTTTTCTTTGGTATCTCGACTACTCGACTAACTAGACTAAGAACTAGAACTAAATTTTGCATAGTTATAGCAAACTAAATTAGTAATACTATGTCGAAAACAAGATTAGAGTTATCTAGACTAAGACTAAATCTACAGACTTACATACTCACACAAGTTGTAATAACCAAGCAAAAGTTTTAGTTTAGTTTTTGCTCGATATCTCAGCTAGTTGACTAACTGGACAAACTAAATTCTGCACAGTTACAGCTAAATAAATTAGTTAAAATACATTGAAGACTAGGATGAGTTATCCAGACCACGACAAAATCTACACCTTTACAAACTATAACAACTTAGGAAATTTAGTCTGGAAAACAGGCGCCTAGTTTTTCTTTGATATCTCAACTACTCGATTAACTAGACTAACTAAATTTGACATAGTTATAACAAACTAAATTGTTAATACTATTTCGAAAACTAGACCGAGCTATGTAGACTAGAAATAAATCTACATACTTACAAACCCAAACAAGTTGTAAAATCCAAGCAAATTTAGTTTTAGTTTAGTAATGAGCAACAGCTCGCTAGCTAAATGCATTTTCGATTAGGAACAACAACTTGAGCGCCTTTTTGAGGTGTAGTATCCATTAAACTAACACTCTTGAAAACTGGAAAAACGTATAATTTGCAAATTTCAAATGCAAAGGCTATTATTACAAGATTTCACAAGTTTATTATTCTCGTTATAATCACCACATAAATACGTTCGCTTTTGTTTACCGGTTACTACGCCTATAAACGATAAGCATTTTTTATAAATGTAAACTCAAATTAAAGCATATTAAATTGTCTTTCAAACGGCATATTTCTTCATTTAATCTCATAAATTGTTTATAAAAGAAAAATAGTTTAAGCCAAAAGTTTACAGAGGGTCGATTTCAATACATGCAAGTTTATTTCCACAAATTGTTTGCAGTATTTTAAAATCTGTTTTTGATCTAGTATTGTAGATTACAGTGGTGACTTGTTTAATTTTGCATTTTTATCGTATTTTACCTTAAATATGTTTTTGTTTTCTTCGAACATTCTTTCATTAAGTAAATTCAAACAAAATGATGATTTTATGAGATAATAATTCATCCTTGAGTTATTGTAGCTGTCGGCGTGGGCAAATCCGGCACTGTTTTGTATAGGAAAATTTTCTCCCAGTGCGAATTAGATCCAAGCAATTTTTTTATGCCAACTAATGGTTTAATAATTACTGGCCTTGACATTGGCGGTTCTTATTGCCATGGGGAAGTAGCGAATTCGTATGGGCGTGATTGGTCTCCTTGACCTCATCATCTCGCCTCACACAAGCAAAAAATTGCGCGTGTCGAACCTAAATAATGGTTTCAGTTTTCGGAGCTTTGTGTCGGCCAAATTTCGCTAATTTATTCACAGAAAATTACGAATAAAAAAAAAGATTCAACACAAATGCATACAAATGATGAACGTGCACACGTGTGTGCTGTGGCGAAAATAAATCGCCTCCACAGGATGTTACATTAATTACGTTATTGTTTGACGTTTTCCATTGTAACGTTCGCACTTTTATTATATGATCCTCATCGTTGTTGTTATTAACCGTGGTCGCGCGCTATTTTCTGTATGATTTACGTTTTACTGTTATAACATGCGGCTTTTGTGTCAGCACTCTTCTGAATTTGCCTTTTGTTCATAAAAAAATACGAAATGTTATTACATTCTACTTTACAAAACACATCACCACTAAATTTATAATCCAATCAACATATAATATAACATCTTTTCCCACAACAAAGTTCATTTATATTTTTTACCTTTTAATCTATGCCCATAGTTATTTATACCTATCCTAATTTGTTACATTATAATTATCTATCTCGTCTAAAATGTATTTGTCATAAATTGAAGCTACATTTTTAATCTTAATTTTAAACTTTAACTTATAATCCCTAAACTTCCTAATCTCCATAGCTGGACGGGGGAAGTAAGGTACGCGTCTAAACTTTTTAATACACCAGCATCCTGAAGTCATGCGAAGAGCAGTGCCAGGATGCCAGGGTTTCCGGGGGAGTACTTGTCAAGTACTAGTAAACTTGTCAAGTACTAGTAAACTTGACAAGTACTCCCCCGGAAACCCTGGCATCCTGGCACTGCTCTTCGCATGACTTCAGGATGCTGGTGTATTAAAAAGTTTAGACGCGTACCTTACTTCCCCCGTCCAGCTATGAAGATTAGGGTTTCGAGCTTAGTCGTTGTTTCTCTACCTTCTGCCTAGTTCTATCGCCTTGATCCTTGCAGGTAATTATATTGTGTATGGTATTTTGGACGTTTTCCCAATTGTCTTCGGACGCCAGCAGGTAGGGTACTGTCGTTCGCGATTCAAGGTCTTTTGGTAGGGTGTTCCTCTCGGTGTCCCACCTATAGCATGAGTAAATAGTGTATGCCACACTGTCTTCCTCCCGGCAGTACTCGCACAAGCTGTCGTTTATGAAGAGTATGTCGTTTATGAAGAGTTTCGTTCACTGTTCCTTGGCGCTTGCTTCCCAGTGCTTCTGCCATGTCCAGAGTAGATCTCTTGCCCTTATTTTTGTTGACTACTGTGGCTGGGTCTCTCTGTGTCCCTGAGTATATGTTTAGCCTCTCCATGACTAGAAGCTCTATTGGCGGCATGCCCACAATTACCAGGGACGCCTCCCTTGACACAGGTCTGGTTCTAATTGCGAGCATTCTCTGGACCGCTCACAGTTTGTGCTTGGTGACTTCCACGTTCGTGGCTCTTGTTCATACTGGGGCGTCATATAACATTACCGCGTGCGCTTCCAATCACAGCAGTTTTCTTTTGCTGCTTCCCCTCCTAGGACTTTTCTACAGTTTAGTTGTTTAGTAATTGGTTATAAGTAACAACTCCTTGATTATTTGGCCCTTTTCCACAAATCGTAAGATTGGTCTTGGGCTTGTATAAAAGATGTTTTTCCCTTGTGTGGTTGGTGGTGGTGTATATCCGAGTTCTTTTGGAAAGGGTGTTTATTCTTATGGATATAGCAGGCGATTTCCAGTGTGTAAAGGCTCGTGATTGTTAGAATGCTTGATTCCATGAATGTGGCCTACATAAAGTAGTTATACTGATACCTCTGATGGTTCTGATTATTATTTTTTTGTGCCAGTGAGATTGTCTCTATCTGCGGTGAGGATCCCCATAGCAGTATACCATATGTAAGTAATAACTGTACTTCAGCAAAATAATATGTGAGAAGATCATCATTCCGTAAAATCTGTCAGAAGTACCTGATTTGAAATATCTTGTTGTAAAGTTTGATGCAAATTTCTTTAATGGTGATATTCCAGGGCAGGTTTTCCTCTAAATGAATACTAAAAAATTCGTTTACATTAACTCTCTTGATGGCGTCGTTATTTAATTTAAGTGGAAAGTCTTTGGCACGAGAACTGCGTGCAGTCTGAAATATCATATATTCAGTTTTATCTCTGTTGAGGTAAAGACAGTTTGCTGAGAACCGTTTGTTAAGTTTTTCTAGAAGTGTATTGGCTTCAGGTGGGTTGTCAGTCCCAGTATGTTCAGAGACTATAAAGCTGGGGTCGTCTGCATACAGTGTGCAGTAATGTCCATTTATGAAGCTAGCCAAGTCTGAAATGTATAGTAGGAAAAGTATTGGAGCGGGGGCACTTCCTTGAGGGACACCCATATTTGTAAACTTAACAAGGGATTGGCCCACTACCGTCACTGATTTGACTTGAACAAGTAGCTGACGATTCTCGAGGAAGGACTTAATCTGCCATCTGGCGGATTTGCCTCTTATTCTATAATTGAAGACCTTGTCCAGAAAAAGACTGTGAGATACCCCAATCGGACATTTACCCTTATCTACCTCAGCTATGATTGTGTTGTAAAATTGAGTTAGTGCGGTCGTGGTAGATTTTCCTTTTGCAAAATCCATGCTATTGCTCTGGAATAAGTTGAAATTTTTCAACAAATGGGATAAGCCTAATTCGCATTGAGTATTTCAGGATCTTAGCTAAATGTAGTTGTTCATACTGGGACAGCATATAACATTACAGAGTGCGCTACCAATCATAGCAGTTTTCTTTTGCTGCTTCTAGGTCCTCAAACGTTAGGCATGACCCTTTCCAACACGCAAAGGGTTTTTTGGGATTTTTCCGTTGCTTTTTTTAACGTACTCCCCGAATGACAGATTCTTATCTATTTCAACCCCTAGATATCTTATGGCACTCTTCGGTGGGGCAATACCAACTATTGGGTAGATTTCCTCCACCGGGGCCAGTCACCAGCCAGACACCACGCGCACCGTCTCGTTCAGTGCCACGTCAACGTGCTTGGTATGAGCGGAATTGAACCATACCGGCGCAGCATATTCCGCGGTAGAAAAGCATAAAGCGAGAACCGAAGTCCGGAGTATATGAGGTTGTGCTCCCCATTTTGCGTTTGTTAATTTTCCAATGATATTGTTTTTTGTGCATACTTTCCCTTTGATCTCTCCAGGCGTATGCCTCGGTATTTCGGTGTGTTGTTATGTGTGTTTATGCTTTTCTACCGCGGAATATGCTGCGCCGGTATGGTTCAATTCCTCTCATATTAAGCACGTTGACGTGGCACTGAACGAGACGGTGCGCGTGGGTCTGGCTGCCTGAAACCGGCCCGGGTGGAGGAAATCTACCCAATAATTGGTATTGCCCCATCGAAGAGTGCCATAAGATATCTAGGGGTTGAAATAGATAAGAATCTGTCATTCGGAGAGTACGTTAAAAAAGCAGCGGATAAATCCCAAAAAACCCTCTGCGCATTGAAAAAGGCCATGCCTAACGTTTAAGGACCTAGAAGCAGCAAAATAAAACTGCTGTGATTGGTAGCGCACTCGGTAATGTTATATGCTGCCCCAGTATGAACAACTACCTTTAGATAAGATCCTGGAATACTCTTAGGATTAGGATTATCCCATTTGTTGAAAAATGTCTTATTTAAAGCTTATTCCAAAGCAACAACATGGATTTTGCAAAGGAAAATCTACCACGACCGCAGTAGTTCAATTTTACAACACAATCATAGCTGAGGTAGATAAAGGTAAATGTCCGATTGGGATATTATTCGATCTATCGAAGGCATTCGACTATGTATCCCACAGTCTTTTTCTGGACAAGGTCTTCAATTATGGAATAAGAGACAAATCTGGCAGATGGGTTAAGTCCTTCCTCGAAAATCGTCAGCAACTTGTTCAAGTCAAATAGGGGACGGTAGTCGGCCAATCCCTTGTTAAGTTTACAAATATGGGTGTCCCTTAAGGAAGTGTCCTCGCTCCAACACTTTTCATACTTTACATTTCAGACTTACAATTAGCTAGTTTCAAAAATGGACTTCACTGTACACTGTATGCAGATGACGCCAGCTTTATCCTCTCTGAACATACTGGGACTGGCAACCCACCTCCAGCCAATACACTTCTAGAAAAACTTAACAAATGGTTCTCAGCAAACTGTCTTTACTTCAACAGAGATAAAACTGAATATATGATATTTCAGACTGCACGCAGTTCACGTGCCAAAGAGTTTCCACTTAAATTAAATAACGATACCATCAAGAGAGTTAATGTAACCGAATTCCTTGGTATTCATTTAGAGGAAAACCTGCACTGGAATATCACCATTCAAGAAATTTGTATCAAACTTCACAACAAGATATTTCAAATCAGGTACTTCCGACAGATTTTATGGAATGAAGATCTTCTCACATATTAGTATGCTGAAGTACAGTTATTGCTTACATATGGTATGCTATGGGGAGTATATATGATATGCTTACTGCTATGGGGATCCTCACCGCAGGTAGAGACAATCTTACGGGCACAAAAAATAATTATCAGAACCATTATAGGTATAGTATAACTACTCCATGTAGGCCACAGTTTATGGAATTAGGCATTCTAACAATCACCAGCCTTTACATACTGGAAATTGCCTGATATATCCATAAGAATACCGTTTCCAAAAGAACTCGGATATACACCACCACCACACAAGGGGAAAACATCTTTTATACAAGCCCAAGACCAATCTTACGATTTGTGGAAAAGGGCCAAATAATCAGAGAGTTGTTATTTATAACCAATTACCAACCAACTTAACTGAAGAAAAGTCCAAGAAGCAGAAGCAGCAAAAGAAAACTTCTGTGATTGGTAGCGCACTCGGTAATGTTATATGCTGACCCAGTATGGGAAGAGCCATGAACGTGGAAGTCACCAAGCACAAGCTGTGAGCGGTCCAGAGAATGCTCGCAATTAGAACCGGCAGTGCCTACAGGACTGTGTCGAGGGAGGCGTCCCTGGTAATTGCGGAAATGCCGCCAATAGAGCTGCTAGTCATGGAGAGGCTAAACATATACTCAGGGACACAGAGAGACCCAGACACAGTAGTCAAGAGGAGATCTACGCCGGACATGGCAGAAGCACTAGGAAGCAAGCGCCAAGGGACAGTGAACGAAACTCACTGTCCCTTGTGTCCCCTGGGTGGGGGCACTTGTCAAGTTAACCCAGATGTGCTTGCTACGCGCCCATAAAAAAAAGATCAGACAGACCAAACAGACTAGATAGACTGGCCAGGTCGGGTAGATTAGACAGACTGGACAAACTGGACAGGTTGGACAGACCGGACAGATTAGACAGACTGGAGAGAGATGACTGGCAGACAAGACTGGAGAGACAGGAATGAACGGACAAGACTGGACAGACCAGACTTGACAGAAAAGACTGGATAGACTGGACGGACAAGACTGGGCGAACAAGACTGGAGCGGCAAGACTGGACCGAAAAGACTGAACAGACTGGACAGACAGGGTTACGAACGTCCAGCCTAGACCAGTCCAGCGCAACAGGCTAGTCTGGATAGATTTCACTGGGCAGATTTGGCTGGACACACTTGACTGGACAGACTTGACGGGACAGGTAAATCTGGGCAGACAAAACTGGACAGACAAGACTCTTTTTTTTTGCACGTGCTGGAGGTGAAAATCTGCAAACAGACACCACCCGACCCGTGCCGAGTGGTAGTGTGGGGCTGCCCCCAAAAGGGGCGACCCACTAAAAAACCCCCACCATTCAGACCCCTCCAGCCAAAACCGGAGAAAACGTGATGGAATCCAAAATTTGGCATAACTTCATCACGTTCCTCCCCCTTTCATATCCAAAGCATTCATCCGCATTCATTCGTTGTGCCGGGCGCGCCGTTAATCGCCGTGCCCCCCTCACATCAGAGTTTACAATAAATTTGTGCGCCCCCTTCGCACTAAGGGGGGCCCGGCGATGGCACTCTCGGCTCGCGCGTAGCAACCCCTCGGCCCGCCTTACGCTCGTCCCTTTCATCCTTCTCCTTTCTCCTCATTATATATCCTGTCATTCCAGTCAGCACGCCCCATTCATACTCACTGCGGAGCATGATTCTCACCATACTCTCCTTGTTTACATTCTCTCCCACCTTGCATTCTGCGGCGCTCCTCATTCTCTCCCATCTCGTACACTCGAAGATGGTATGCTCCGCAGTGTCCTCAGTCGCTCCACAATACCTACAGTGCGCCTCAACCAGTTTCCCGATGCGCACCAGGTAAGACCCAAAGCATCCATGCCCCGTAAGCGCCTGGGTGAGGTGATAATTCACCTCCCCGTGCCCACGGTTGACTCATTCATCGATAGTCGGAATCAGTTGCCTGGTCCAGGCTCCCTTTTGCGACCCCTGCCATAGCTCTTGCCATACACGCATTGTTTTTTCCCTTTCATTTCTAGGGTCATTACCTCCCCAGACTCTCACCCTTTCATGCGCCAGAAGGTCTAACGGGATAACTCCAGCAACGACCGCCACGGCGTCGCCAGAAACAGTCCTGTATGCGCTGCACACACGCAGCAGCATAAACCTTTGCACTCTCATCAGTCTCGCTCTATAACATTCAATCCTGAACGCATTTATCCATGCCGGCACCCCATACAGGAGAATGGAGTGCACGACCGCATTCATAACCCTCCTCTTGGAGGCCAACGGCCCACCTATGTTGGGCATCAGCCGTCCAAGGGCTTTCACGCATGCTGTAGCCTTGCTCACCACCCGGGTGACCTGATCGGACACCTGAGATTTCGCTGAAGCTCTACCCCAAGGTATCTTACAGATTCCCGAGCTTGACGTACCGGCTCGGGAATCTGTAAGATACTGTCCCCATTCGCACGGTCAGTTCACGCAGCTTTCTTCTTCCAACTAGCAGGACCGCCTCGGTTTTGTGGGGAGCCAGAGCAAGCCCTTTTTCCCCCATCCACCGATCAATCCTACCAATTGCCTCATTCATTATCGCTTTTAGACTTTCTTCCGTTCTTGCGACAGCGACCACCGCTAAGTCATCAGCGTACCCTACGAGTGTAACCCCGTCTGGCAGCCTCGATCTCAGAACCTCATCATAAAATATGTTCCACAGTATCGGCCCAAGAACCGAGCCCTGTGGAACACCCGCACTCATTTTGAAGATTTTACCTTCCACAGTCACTATCTCCCTATCATTCAAGTAGCTTCCCACCATCTTTCGTAGGTAGGGAGCTACCCCCTTTAGTTCCAAAGCCTCCATGATTCCGCCCCATGGGACCGAATTGAAAGCATTTTTCACGTCCAGGGTTACAAGCACGCAGTAGCTACGGGTACGCCATGGACCCGTATTTGCTAACCTTGCTCTCTCTATCACACGCATCATTGCGTTCACCGTAGTGCGGCCGCCTCTGAACCCATACTGTTCCTCTGAAAGACCCCCTGCCCTCTCGAGATCCTCATTTATCCTAGCTCCGATCATACTCTCAAACATCTTCGCTATCCCATTCAGTAGGCAGATTGGCCTGTAATTGGCTTCCTCTCCTTCCTTTCGCTCTTTTTCAATCATCACCAGTCTCGCTCTCTTCCACTCTTTGGGGAAACTGCCATTCATCAACAATTCATTCATTATGCTCAAGCACATGTCCTCGCACACATGCCCAAACACCTTGCACGCTTCGGGTGGAACACCATCAGGACCCGGCGCGTTTCCCTCCTTCATCCGGCCAACTGCATACTGCAGTTCGGCCGAAGTAAAAAGGGGCGCCAATCTCCATCCCACAGGTTCAAGCCAGTTCATTCGCTCATGTACTGGGAACAGCTTCTTGACTTCCGTCATTAGGCTATCCCCCCGGAGAGTATTAACCCTTTGCGCAATTTTCCTGGTGATGATCTTATAGCCGTCACCCCAGATGTTATTATTCACCTCTTCGCAGAGCACTCTCCAAGCTTCTTGCTTGGAGTTCGCGATGGCTCTGCGAAGTTCCCTGCGCGCCAAGTTATACCTCCTTCTGCACTCCTCACGCACATCCTCATTTGCTCGCCTATTACTCCTTACCATGCATCTCCTTTCACGCAAACAGGTTTTACGCTTCTCAGCTACCTGCTCATTCCACCAGTAAACTGGCTTCCTGCCTCTGACGCCCCTCCTTTTTCTCCGAAACACCGCATCACAGGCCTCGTGAAGAACTGCTTCGCAGGAGCTCCGCAATCCATTTTCGAGGCCTGTCCTTTCAGCCAGCTCTTTCATGACGTCTCCCAATCTTTCTAGTAGACTCTTGTCCACTCTCCATCCATTCGTTTCAATTGCAACCGGTCCCTCAGAAACAACCTCTCGTACGTCGAAGAGAATATCCTGGTGATCACTCAGATTCTCTCCCTCTCTGACACGCCACTCTTTCACTCTGCCTGCAATCCGTGAGGTGCTAAAAGTGATGTCTATGAAAGACATACTTTCGCCCCGCACGAAGGTTGGCACATTCCCACGGTTGTGAACCACCAGGTCCTCCTCTGCCAGCCACTCTTCCAACATTCTCCCTCTCTCATCCTCTCTAGGGGATCCCCACCAAGCGGACTTGGCGTTGAAATCCCCCCCGACAACAATCTCTTTGGACCAGCTTTTCATACTGGTCCTTAGCTCATCCATAAAAGCTACAAACTGGGACAGACAAGACTGGACGGAAATGACTGGTCGGAAAAGATTGGACAGGCAAGATTGTACATACAAACTGGACAGACAAGACTGAACTGACAAGACTGAGCAGTCAAGACTCTACAGACAAGTCTAGACAGAAAAGACTAAACAGACAAGGCTGGATAGACTATACTAGATATGAGACAAGACTAGAGAGACAAAAGTAAACGGACAAGAGTAGACAATGTCAAAAATTTGAGACCGACAAGGCTACAGAGACCAAAGACCTGTCGAGTAAGCCTTACCCACTTACCCATCGAGTAACACTATAGAAATTGGATTAGGTTCACAAAGGTAGATAAGCGGAGCAATACAATAAGATAAAATGAATATGATTATCCCTTAGGCAAAGAAAATCAGACGGACAATTCTAGAACTATTTTATTTGTAGTTTGCAATTCTGGAAAGGCAAGAAAATTGGTCTGAAACGATAGATTTTTAAATTATTCTTGTTGGTGATATTTATATAAAACAATATCTTGAAATACATTCCCGTGTTTGCAATAGTTGAGAATCTAGCCAGTAATGATGTCCAAATAAAGATACGTAATGGACGCTTAACCCCTGAAAAGGGTAATATTTTACCTGCATTTAGCACTGGCCGAGGCCATCCACGTGCTAAATTACATCTAATTGTACACGAAGATTTATTCTTCTAGAGGAATGTTGCCTTATTGCTCAACATCTATAAATATATCGACATAAAAAATAATTGTGCTTCATTTAGACATAATTTAAAATCTTAATGGACCAAGTATTTTCGGACATGTTATATGTTATGTTTAAAAAATATGTTACTTGTGTAGTTATTAAGTAAGTTGATTATTTGGAGGATAATTTAAAATTCGCTGTTTGACGTAGTTTGCAGATAATTTATTGCGGTCGACGTATGATCTCTAAGGTCATAGAGGACGATCTATTTGCATACGCCAGCTGTTCCATCATAACATTGTATCTATAAATGGCTGACGGACTGTTTAAACCACATTTAAACTGCAACGCGGAATCTCGTTGCGAGCAAATACCACAGAAAATGTCGAAAGTAATTTTAGATTTACTTATTTATACACCGAAATATTTGTATTAATTTATTATATGTGTGTTGGATAGGTATAGTACTTTGAGAATTAAATAGATACAGGATGAGAAGTCAGTGTGTTTATTTGGAATATGATCAATTGTAATTTTGGGATCTTTGTAATTTTGAAAGTTTTACGTAATATAAGTGTTTTGGATTTGAAAATATATTTTATCCTTTATTTTCCAATTTACTAACTTTATACTTTTAGAGATTTAAACCCGTCATTTCGAAAAGGGCATGAGAACTTTTAACTTCATTTAAACTTTTCACAATAAATAAAAATATGTTTTTTTGTTAAAAAGTCATTCATGCTGAATATAGAGGTTGTTAAATAAAAAGCATACACGCTTTTTGGAATATTTATTTATTAAAAAAAAAACAATTTTCATCAAGATATTTTGAATTAAAATTTTTGGACATATGCCTTTTTCGAAATGAAGGGATCATTTCGAAAAAGGAATTAGTCCAAAAATTTTAGTTAGTTAATCATAATTTTCCAGCAATTTTGGCTTTTTTTTAATTTTATTACGTTTTTAGTTTTCACCATTCCTGCCACTAGGTCTAAAAGCATTTTCGGCAAGCTCACGATAAAGTGATGTTATGTCGTATCTGACAGATGCGTTTCGTTTCATTTGAAAGGGGCATCAGTCCAGGACTCGTGCCCTTTTCATTGCTTTTTAAGTTGACTTGTGGTATATACACATGTCCTCTTTTCGCATGGAATATGTAAAACGCTTCAATGAATAAAATGGCGTAAATAAGTGATATTTCAAAAAAGTGTGACTCGTGTCCTTTTCGAAATGACGGGTTCATTTGTTTTATTACTGGAATATGTTAGAATTGCTAGATAGTTATATTATCCTTCATTTTCCAATTTATTAATATTATACTTTTAGTGCTTTTTTTATTACTCGAATATATTGCTGGATAGATAAATGAGATTAGATCGCATATCCGGAGCAACATTGACGCAACTGCAAAAAATGTAAAACTGACTTCGATATTCCAAATTATTCCTTTATTCATTTTACGTTTGGAGCGAAATGTAATTGCAAGAATCATCGTCGAAAAGCCGTTGTAGAAATATATTATAGAAGTGATTTTTTGAGAAGACTTGCCAAGTGTAAAATTTGTAGTTGTGTCAATGTTACTCCAGATGTGCGATTATAGTCCTTGATTCTTTTATAAAACATATGAAAATATGTATTTGAGTCTAGGACGAGACTTACGTCGGTTGTTGAGGATAATATAGCGAAATAAACACGAAAATCATTTTCAGCACTTCAGCACAACATCGCAAATTCCAAATTAATCTGTCCTAAAAAAATCGAAAATTAAACACTTGTTTCAATTTATTTTTGCAATATTTTATATTCACCTGTTTTACACCTCTATAGGCATTTTATTTACTAGAATTAAATAATTTTATTAATTTGTTCAATTAGTTGATATAATTGGACATGGTGGTCGTAATAAGATTTTATAAGATTTGAAGAGATATGTAAAAATGTCACAGCTGAATCAATTATGTCAAACTTTTGTTTTTAGTTTAATTATTTATTTTTTATAACTCAACTAAAATAAACAAATAAATAAAAATAAAATGAATACAATCAAGACCTGGGTATTAACATGTGAAGTGTCAGAATTTTTTTTCATAACAAAATAAGAATTAAAGAAAACTTTTTAAAGTGAGTGTAAATTCTATGGCGATACCGAAGACTGAGGAGAGTTCTTATGACGAGACGAGACAATTGAGAAAACAATTTCTGTTTTTTTTGTTAAATTTTTTTTTGGATGGCACCTGGATCCCAAACTTGTAAGATACCTCCTCACACATGTATGATAAAAATATTGTTTGTAACAAGAAATTGCGAAATTGTCGAGAGCGAATTTTCAAGGCGACCAGCCGGATCCGGCCGAATTTTCATCGATCCGGCAGGATCCGGATCGTTGGAAATTCGGTTGATCTGATCAGGATAATTTTACCTTTTCCTTCCAAATTGGACTATTTCCATAATAATCGAGTGAGTGTTTTATATAGGTAGTTTACATACACACCCACAGAAACACACATTCATAATTACATAAATAATTAAAAATCTAATACAGTGTAAATAAATAGATAAATTTCACCGCTAGAATTTTAGTATTTAACTTTATTATATCTAAAATAATAAACTTTACTTAACTACTGAGATCACAACAATTAGGTATTTGAGCATGCTAAGAAGTCTGACAGACTTCACGATGAATCTGTCTAATGACTGGCACAATTATCACAAGAATTAGTTTATAACTATGTAATTTAATCAATTTGCTATAAATACCGTATTTTCCGGTGTCTTATATATTGCACCCTAAAATTAAATTTTATTTAATCTACTTTTTGTGCGCGTATAACGCGGACCTATGTTTTAGAGGGAATTTTTTTGGATAAAAGGTGCGCGTTATACACCAGCAAATACGGTAATTATTTTAGGTATAGAATATTTATCACAAAATCAATTTTGGTTTTGAAAAAACCATGTGGTGTCATGCGCACCACGCATTTAAAGTACCTATTTATGCAACAGCGCGATTATTTTACCAAAAATTAGCATCACCGGATCCGGTATATTCGTACCGAATCCGGTAAACCTTTAGCGATGCCGAATCCGCCGGATTACCGCATCCGGTTTTCCGAATAGCAATCCCTAGAGCGAATGCGCGCCCTCACTTTGTTCGTGCACATTTTCGCTCTCGAGTAATATTGACAACCTTTCGCCCTAGTTACAAAATCTACTATTATAAGCCACTGTTACATTATTGCTAATCTAATTTTATTTCAATATTAGCAAATGTATACATTTACCAGGTGCACATCGAAAATGTGCACATCATGTCCTATACCAGGGGTCACCAAATGGGGGACCGCGGTCCGGTTGCGGACCGCCGACCTATTTTGTGCGGATCTTAAGTTAACAGTAACTTGTATTACGGAGTACGTAACTTAATAAAATGTATCCCGCGTTTTGTCTTTGCTGCCGTCAATTCGAGAACGGACTAGCGAAGTCACGTGGGGCACCAGCACCACGTCGATGGCAGTGCTTTTCCTACCTTACGAACTTAATTATCTGCTAAATATTAGTTTTTTTTTTTCAATGGAACCGAAAAACGAAAGGTGGAAGTCGAAAATTGACAGTTTTTGTCAGAATGGACAGTTTTATATTGCTTTACGCTTATTGCTTTACAAATAGTGGTATTAATTAATAGCTCGGATATTAAACGACATTATATATGATTTGTCTAATAATTTCCACTTGGTAGTAACTTGCGTAAATCTAAAATTGCATGTTTACAATACAACAATAAGTTTACAACTACCGAGCTACTCATTTTCGACTCAGATCACGGATCGTTCAATTATTGAGCAGGAAAAATGTGGTGGGGCTTCTATGCGTGTTTCTTGGACTCTTGCTAAGCATATGAAACTATTTACTGATGCTGACATAGTTAAAGAGTGCTTTGTCGAGGCAGGCAATGCTCTGTTTGAGAACAGAAAAGATATTGTTGATACTATTCGATAGATTACGATCTTTTCAGATTTACGATCAGATTGTTTTCCGATATCTGCATCTACTAACACACGTTTTGCCAGGAAAAAAAATGTGGCATGAAAAGGCAGTTAAATAATGCAAACTATTACGCCTTGGCTATGAATAAATCATACGATGTGACTGATAAGGCACAGCTGGTTATTTTTGTATGCTTCCCGAACCTTTGAAGAACCCGAGGTGAAGAAATTAAGGAAATAAAGCTTGATAACAATTTTGTGAGAACTGCGTTCAAGCATGAAGAAGATGTAAGTTCTCAGAAAATTGTTATCAACCTTTATTTTCTTAATTTGTTTTAGGGGCGTGATACAGTAAGCTTCAGTTTATTTGAGTTGTCGAAACATCCCGAAATTCAGGAGAAAATTTTGCTAGAAACTTAATTTTAGACGACAAAAATGATTTCATCACGTTAAAACAACTAAATGATATGATATATTTGGATATGGTCATCAAAGGAGGACTTAATCTGTATAGTCCAGCACCATTTTTCCAAAGATGTTTAGTCAGTGATTTAGAAATTGGTAATGCGTATATTCCAGCACAAATTCTGCCAAGTCATACGATTTAAAACAACTTGTTTGTAGACGGAATAATTTTACAACGGAATATTAACTTCTTGGTGTTTCAATGTGCAATGCACCGTTCAGAAAGAATTTACGAGGATCATAGTCATAGCCAGCAATGGTTGGGACGAAAAATAGGACGAGTTCACCTAATGAGTTCACCAATGCAAAATATAATGAAAATTTGATTTCCTACCACTGTATTATACACCAAACTGTGCTTTGCGGCAAACTTAATAATAATTTTGAGAGTATTATGCAAGAAGTGATTAAGATAGTAAATGTTCTTGGTGCAAAATCATCACTGAAACATCGTGAATTGAAATAATTTCTTGAAGAAGTTGATGCAATATGACGATCTATTGTTGCATAATAATGTGAGATGGTTAAGCAAACGCTGTGTTTCACAAAGATGTTCAGAATTTTCGAACATTTGAAGACATTTCTTTTCAACAGGGATCAGATTTCAGCAAATGCCTACTTAAGTGTTCGCCAAAACTCGATCTTTTCTATAATGACCTTGGTAATGAATGCCTGCACTTCCCTAATTTAAATAAAATCATCAGCAGTGACAATAAATGGAGCTACTCTGCAGATGGAAATGATCGTTTTCCAAGAAAACACAGTATTAAAACACAAACATGCGGAAGTACCTTGTGAAGAGTTCTGCATAATATTTGTGTGTGGTAATAAATACCCAGAATTAAAAAAATAGCCTTGAAACTTCTTACTATGTTTTAGGGATGTATAAAATATATCGATATATCAAAATATCGATATTTTTTGAAATATATATATCGATATTTTCGCACGATATTTTTAATAGCGATATATCGATATATCGATGCTAGTTATGTTATTTTATAAACGATATTTTTCTATAAATTTAGCGCTTAAAAATTATTTTGTTCTGATTGGTGATCGTATCTCCTTTACAATATTGTGAAGGTCCATTCAAAATGCATCGGCAGCGGCATGCTAAGACTTTTCAAAGACGCTTCGGCGGCGGCATGTTTTTCAAAGCTTTGAAAGATGCCGGGCGGCCTGTTATAGCGCTTTGAACATAGACATGATAAAACTGTATCCCAAAATACATCAAATATCGACATTCCTAGAGCAGGTTCTGTCCCAAATCAATTTAAACAATATTTTGATCAACCAAATATAGCAAGACATTCAGATCCGCTAAAATTTTGGTTTGAAGGTCGCCATTTTACACCCGTGTTGTCGGATATTGCACAAACATATTTAATCCCTCCTGCGTCGTCTGTATCTTCCGAACGAATGGCTTCTACAATAAACATTGTAGTACCAAATAATAGAAGTAGATTGTCAGCAGAATATATTAATTACCGTGTATTATTAAGATCATTGTCTGAAAAATATTGGTTTGAATAAATATATAAGATTTTGTAATCGTAATTTTTTAATCCTTTTTTTGGCGATAAACCTCAAACATATTTTCTGGTTAAAATTATTCAACAATCTGATAATAGTGTTAAATTGGTAAAATTTCTAATTTAATTTTTAATTCCATAATATTGAATAACAATCAAGAGATTTTTTAATCTTTTATTCGGGATTAAAAACTTAAAAAATATATTTTAGCAAAAACTGGACAAGTAATCAAAAAATTCAAATTAACCCATTAAAAACAATCTTTGTCTTAAATCTTTGTTTTAAAAAAAAAGTCTGTTGGGTTATTAAAAAAATCATTTTTTTCGAATTTAGAAAAATTGACCGATATATCGATATTTTTTCAAAATATATCAAAACGATATTTCGATACTTTAAAATATAAACATCCCTACTATGTTTGGGTCAACATATATTTGTGAAGCAGTATTTTCGAAGATGAACAATATTAAAAATAAATTTCGATCTCGACTTACATCTTCAGGATTTAATGACAATAGCTTGCAACAACTTTACTCCAAACTAATTTTCCACATTGATATGTAAAAAAATTCCTTGTTACTTCTGCTCTTGTTACTATATTTGCTTATTTAATAAACGCAAGTAGAAATAGACCGCGATGGTAATTTTATCTTAAAAACCGGACCCTTGAAGAAACTAATTGGTGATCCCTGTCCTATACAATAACATGTACACAAGCTGTATACATTACCAGCATCATTAGCTATAGATACAGATTTGGAAAATTCTTCAATTCGTTTTCAATTCATCATGGAAAATGTTAAGGCGTATGTATTAAGGCGTATGTGTTAACGCGTAAATGTTAAGGATGAAGGTCTTGGTTTTCAAGGTTTGTTTCATCATCTAGATTAGATTCTTAACAAACTAGTCTGATTTTATTTGTTTTTGCCGTATGCCGTATTTCGGCACCCTAAAAACGAATTTAAAAACAGAAATTGGCTATCACTCAAGAGTCATCAATCATCATCAATTAGCCTATCGTAGTTCACTGTTGGACGTAGGCCTCCCGTGACTGCTTCCACATCTGTCTGTCTTGTGCTGCTTGCATCCAATTTGTATGGATACGTTTAATATCATCGGACCATCTTGCAGGTGGGCGTCCTCTGCTTCGGCGATCTTCATGTCTTGGTCTCCATTCCATTATTCGTCTGGTCCATCGGTTGTCCTTAATTCTCGCAATGTGCCCTGGCCAGTTCCACTTCAAGGTTGTTATTCGTTTTATTGCATCCGCTACTCCCGATCTTCTCCGGATTTCGGTGTTAGGGATTCGGTCTCTAAGGGAGAATCCCAACATGGATCTCTCCATTGCAGGTTTTGTTACCTTGATCTTATGTTGGATAGATATATCTAAATTAATTTTAAAAATATTACGCCAGGTTGTGGAATATATCAGCTTTGTTTAATGATGAATATCGTGTTAAGACTTCTTCATAACTGTCGTTTGTTATGTACAAGAAATTCGCACCCAAGGGTTGTTGTATCTGAAACTGAAATTTCCGAGAATTTGTGAGGCAAAATCAAGGAATCAAGGAAATAGAGTACTAGTTTGCTTGCCGATTTCTGCTGGAATTTAGGACACAGAGACAAAATATCGCAGGAAAATATCCGCCACATCATTTTGAATTAAGTGTAACATTGAGATTCTGCGGCTCACCAGAGGAAACCCCTCTGCTTAAAGACTGCGGAGCACTGTTCCGCAAGAGACATATTTATCTTGGGGTCCACTGCTTGAACGCAGAGGAGTTGCAGTCCTTGAATCCCACCCAGATCCTGAAATACCTAACGGAATCAGGACTAGAGGAGGTGCTCTAAATGGGTAAGTATACCAACAATAAGAGGAAGAGGGTGAGGTACAATAGATCTATGAAAGTCGCAGTACAAGTCACCACCGAAATCTACAATCTACAACATTGAGAACATACCGATATTGATATCGGTTACACTTTGTCTCATCCAATCTATGGGTAATAGAGAAAATCTAGGGTTTCTGGTTCGGATATATCCGAACCGCAAAACCGCGTTTTTCTCTGCAAAAACCGAAACCGCATAACCGTCATAAAGAACCGCGGTTTTCGGTTTTATCTAAAAATATGTAAAAATAAAATACACTGAATTGTTGCTCTTTCGAACTACAATGTTTACAAACTCTAAAAGTTTAAACATATGTATTTGCTAGGTTTAGTTTAGGTTGGGTTAGGTTAAGTTTGTAGAGAGGCAAAAGGCCTACTCTACAAACACGTAAACGAACGAAGAGAACAATAGCAGAACCCAAAATAAGGTAAACAAAAAAAGACTGGATTACGGACACAGATCATATAAACGTAGATTATAGACGTCGCGATTAAAACCGTCAACGCAGAATGGCAAATCCTAAAAAAAAGGAACAAATAACAAAGGCTTCGCATGGGTATAGCTCAAAAACATGCTAATAGTAGGATGCTATATTTCCCCAAACAAACACTTCATAGATTACCTCGGCCAGATAGGAAACCTGATCAGAACATGCAAAAAAGTCCTAATAGGTGGTGACCTGATTGAATTATTGCTCTATCGAACTACAAGTTCTAAAAGACTAAACATATGTATTTCGTAAGTTTGGTTTTATACATTTGCTCACCTTGTGGTACTTTTATAATTAATCAAATATTAATGTATAGAGAACTTTTTTTCAGCTTTTACTTACAATTAGTTGCACCTGTATTTAAACACTAAATATCAGACACCACTACCAAAAGTTCTTAAAAACCGAACCCGATACCGAAACCGCGGTTTTTTAATTTTCAAAAACCGAAAACCGCGGTTTTGAAAATGTGCGGATATTCAGAAACCCTAAGAAAATCCTGTATCACACACAACACTTATCATACAATCTATAGGTGAGAATTCTACTTTCTTGTTTAATTTTACGCCATGTTTCATCCATGCCATAAGAAAAGAGTTGGTTTTTGTTTACCAGTGCAATTATCAGTAGTAATATCCCTAGGACATTGATAATAGAGGAGATAATTTTAGGAGATAATAATAGAGGAGATAATAAAGCTCGTTCCTTAAGGCTGAGGGCTGTTACCAAGAACGAGCTTGAGAAATTTGTCATAAAATTATGAGGCATTTGTCAATGTCCGAGGGATATTCGGCGAAAAATTTTTTGACTAAAAATTTATAACTCAACACAACGAAGCATAACCCGTCTTTCTATCTCATATTGACCGCCCAGTGTTTTAGTATCAACGCGAATTCTTCTAAGCTTCTATGTTCATTTAATTCATATTCTCGTTCGCAGCAAAATTCCATAAATAATCCCCAAATATATTTGTGACTGTAAGTTGTATTTCTGTTTTTTTTTTTTTATTAGCGCATTAATACTTTGAGCATTCGCATTGCCAAAACGTGATATATTTAAATTTATTTGGAATGAAGTTGTCAAACTCAATCGTATTGTCATAGTGATTGATAACTTGATCAGTGTTATGTTGACATGCTTGGGTGATATTGTTTCATATGATACAAATTGACAAAATTTTAATGGTTGTTAGAACTGTCAAAAAAATTTCATAAACATTTTGTTTTATAAATTTGTATATATAATAAACATTTCTAAATACAGTTTTACTTTGATATACATTGGATAATAAGATAATATATTTTTCCCTAAACAATATAATTTTATATGGTTAGAACAATTGAATATTGGTGAAACCAAACTAATTATAGATACAATCATAGACTTATTAAAGACGAAATGTAGCTTTGACGAAATAAACCGTTTTTAATAAGTTTATAGTTAGAACAAGCTTAAAACAATAAAGACGTACTATTTAAACCGACTAAACTTTATTCTACAATTGTTTTTTTTTGTTTAAATATGAAATATATAGGAGGAAACATATACAAGAGTTTATTTATAAAGAAATATATTTTTGTTTGCGGAAAGGATTCGGTGAGCGAGTGCCGGTGGAACAGCTGTTTGTTTCGCGGTGCGAGTAATTTTCGCCCGGTGATGGCCTTGGCAAAGGCGCGTCACGATTAACAATAGTTTGGCCCTGACTTTGACGTGCCAAAGGCGACATACAGTCTGCTCTACGTAAATTTAGAAAAGCGTGTGCATCGCACGGAAAGTTTTGTATCACTCGAAATTATATACGGAATGTGCTGTGGAGGAGTTTATTTTCCATGGAAAGCGAATGTATAAATATAAAATGTATGTAGGGAATTTTATGCTTTGTGCGGAATGTTCTGCTGGATGGATTTTTGATAAATAAAATGTTTACGCCGTTGGAGGATTGTATCTCGAGAATTTATTATTTTATTTATTTCGCAGAAGGCACATATGTAATAATAAATGTATATGTGCTTTCTTGATGTTTCTTTGTTAAGAAATAAATGTGTCTTCTTAAAATATTTTGTTATACAAAAGGTATTAAAATGACATGTACAAAATCAGTGTATCAATTTGAAAAATTTCTATTTCGCTTCGAATCTCCGCTCTTTCAGTTCTCGGCGAGTTGTTTCAACTAAACGAGATTAAAAGTAAAAGGATATGCATCCATCCGCGTAGCACATCAAATCGAAAAGTTGACGGGCTTCCTAATGCCCTCGACGGGTTTAAAGGATTTCAAAGCGACGACAGTAATTTGTAGCAACCGACATGAATCATATCAAATATTATTTAATCTTGCTCATGAAGTTTGCAAATTCAGGTTTTGTCGTTCAGATCAGAGGTCGACAACGGGGATTGAAGCATGCTCTACCACTTTTGTGAAACTTGTGGAAGGTAACTGAAGATGTTTGAAGCGTAGATGTTTTTTTTTATCATCACTAAATGAATTTTTTGCGCCTTTCAAATTCTGTAATTTGCTCTCTTAATTGTAAAAAATTAACAACCGCGATTTTATCCGATTGCTTATCTAGACCAATATGGAAGACAGGAAGACAATTTGATTGTTTTCGGGGATAATTTGTTGATTTCAAAAGGAAATTAAAAACTGTTAATGGGGGAAACCACACTAGGAGGTTCTAAAATTAAAGATTTTCTTTTTATTGCATAAATCGTTAGCTTAACTATCCAAGAATACGCTGTTAAAATTTCAAATCGAAATTCGCATTCGTTTAGATTTTTTGAGCATTGAACCGAGTGCACATCGGGTAGAGGCTACAGGCTCGAGCGGAGCATTACCTCGTTTACCTCGAAATGACTTTTTTCACAATTGCGTGCAATCTAACTCAAAAAGTGTAGAACCGATAATTATAAAAATTGATAGTATAATTCTTTATAAATGTTCTAATTGACAACTATTTATGATTAAACAGTCACATAGATAATGCATACTCAAATTGAAAAATGATAATAACATTCACTTTGGGACAGCTTTACTAATTAAATCAAGGGAGGGACACGGAAATCTTCTGTTACTCTTTAGCACACAGCGCTCAAGATGCATTGTGTGAGCCTTTCGCTACATCAAAGCAAGTAACGAGAATTAAAATGTCCCAAAGTGGATGTTATTAAAACTTTTCAATTCTTTATAAAATTTCGAATTATATGAACCAACTTGTGAGATGATATCATGATTTTAAGGGTATTTTTCCTTGCATAATTAGAGAAAAAAATCGTGAAAATCGAAAAAAAATTGTTCCATCACCTACAAAATTTTTAATTTTCATATTTTTCGTCTGCATTGAGGTTCATATTCTTAGAAAATAAGTTATTAATGTAAAATCTAAACCTTTTTGATTTCACATGAAAATCGGAATGGCGACACTGCACGCAATTGGAAAACTATACTTTAAAAAACCTTCGGCGGACATCACACCGTAACTTTGTTATTTTTATCTGAAATTATTCAAAAAAAATCACAAAAATTGTTCGATATATGAATGAAATGATGTCAAAATTTGATAAAATTGTAGTTAATTATCCCCAGCCATAAAAAAATCTTAAAAAATCAGTACCAAACAGACTTCTAATGTGGTTTCCCCCCTTAAAAGAGCTTCAGCTCACTAATTTTTGTAACAAGAAATAACTTTTGTTCCAAAACTTTTAATGCAATTTGAATTTCCGACTAGATTTTGATTGTTTCACACACATTCAATGGACTTGAAGCCCTTTTAGTGTAAATCGAGGTATATCTACATTTTACTGCTCGTAAAGATTGAAACTCATTTTTGTAAAATTTGGACCAAAGCTCTTTTTGCAAAAAGTGGTTCAATTTTTACAGTTTATTCAGAAAATCACATTTCAACAAACAGATTCAGTTGGATACAATATCGCCAATCTTCAACAAACTCAGTCTTCAAACGAACAAATTGAGTTACTATTTTTAAAACTTACTATTTGCTTAGTGGCGCGTCAAATACTTGGGGAACGCGAATTGGTAATAATGCGAGTATAGATTAAAGTAACCACACGTCCCGATTTTGGTCCACGTCCCACCGATTTTTAAAAATGTCTCGCTTTTTAGAAAATATCTTCAATTCATATTTTAAATATACTGTAATATATAAAATTAGATTTTTTCACATATTCCCATAAAATCTCATTGTTTTTAGTGTCACCCAATGAATTTTTTTAATATCCTTCAATAGAATTGTCCATTCTTTAAGATATTCCAAGCAGTTATTATAAAAGATTCATAGTTTAATTTAATTTTTCTTTAATTTTTAATTTATCTCTCATCAGTACAGCTTAGCTTTAATGAACAACAAGTGAATGGTTTACAAATTGTTGTTTATAAAAGCAAAGCTGTACCGATGAGAGATAAATCTCGAAACGCGTGTACAGATGGCTATCCACTTAATGTATCGGAAAGACATGAATTTAAAAAACAATGTTGTTTTTCTGGTTTTTGTTGAACGCCACGAAGGTATAAACTGGCAGGTGCCTTTTATAGAGCTCCGGAAAGGTTGAATATATTTATATATTCAGGCTGTGTTCCGACTTCATTAAGCTTATCAAAATATTTTGAAAATGGTAGAATAACAAAAAGTGTTTTTTCCAGTATCAATAAAATATGGACAATTGAAAAAACGCAGTTGAACATTTAAAATCTATATTAGGCTTGTCGCATACTGGGTCCGCTCGTCTCCGCTCAGCACAGCCTTTCAGCCCAGAAAAATATAGAACCCGTATATTTAAATAGAAACGCACATACTGCGTCCACTCAGCTCAGCTTGGCTCCGTTCCGCTCCTCTCCGCTCCTTATCCTCTGTTTGTGGAGAATACTCGGCCGGAGGTCGGATGCTGGCGGATGGTTCACGCAGGCGCAACACTAACGTTTTCATATATGCGCTAAGGCATTTATGCAACCATGAGAGCAGTACATATTCAACTCACCCGTTGGAGAGGTGGGAGGGGATTGAGTGTGTGGAAAAGTGACGTAGCTGAGCGGATGCAATATGTGGAAAAATGACGAAGCTGTGAGGAGCGGACGCGATCGGATCTGTTGTTTACTGAGCGGAGCGGATGCAGTGTGTGTGCGACAAGCCTTAAGCGTAAAAATAATTTGACCAATTGATGTGAGAAATTTCACGACATTTTAATAAATGATCCGAGTATTCTCTCGGATTAAAAATTTGACCGTGAAAGAAAATCATTATTTTTTTTTAAATAAAAAATTTTAATTAATTAAAAATCATAATTTTCGAATTATTGTTTTTTACAAATATTTTTATAGTTACCAATAAATAATAATAAATACATTTTTGTTTATAGACAAGTATATGAATAGACAAGTATATGAATGTATACAATAATAGTAGTTTATGATACCAGTGCGCGAAGAAGGGCTATTATGCACGAGGTGCGAGTTTTTTGTAATCGCAATGACTGCATATCAGAAAATTTATTTTCACTAAGTCTATGTTTTTTGTTTAGTGACGCAAGTTGTTGCCATAGTAATAACAAACGGAAATCGTTTAATAATAATGAAACTCCGTTTGATTTACATAGGATGTTTACGCACGGATTGTTACTTTTACACACGATTATAATAATATCATCCTTTACATACAAAAATAATATTATTATAGCCCCTATACTCGAACAAATAATGGTAATTTAATTAAAGTTCCAAAAAAGGTTGCTCATGCCTGCTCTAATATATTATATAATGTATTATATTAGATCAGGCATGATCAACCTTTTTTGGAACTATAACTAAATTACCATTATTTGTTCGAGTATAGGGTCTACACAAAGTATGTCGGGTATATTGGTCCCGTTTATTAAAATTTGAGGCAGTAGAGTAGTTTTCAAAGCGGGGGGTAGTTAGAGTAGTTTTCATATAGAAGCCGGCACAGGCACTGTATGCGGCCCTCGAGCCGCAGGTTTCTCAGCAGTATTAGAGTGTTCATTTTGGTGGGTGAGTAGATAAAATATATATTTTTTAATTATTGGTCTGCTTTCATAACTAAATTATAATTCTCATTTCATCTCATTTGTCCCGCTTTGTCTCAATGAAACTTTAGTGTAGATTTCATTAATAACAATATTAGGTGAGCAAACCTGCGGGTGTTATTATACCCCTGCAAGAAAATAGCGTACAATATAGTAACTTTAAAGCTACGTACACACGGTACAGAAAACTAGCATATAGCCCTGCTATAGTTTGACTATAGTTGTGTGACCACTTCGTATAGTTCAACTATACAAATAGTTTTGGACTATACGAAGCGGTCACACAGCTATAGTCAAAGTATAGCAGGACTATACGCTAGTTTTCTGTACCGTGTGTGCGTAGCTTAATAGCCGCACGTCTTTACATTTAAACTTTTGTTTAAAAACGTCCACATTTTTATAGAGATAAGTAGAAGAAACTTCTCTTAAATTACACAAAATAATTCAAAATAATTCGTTAATAATGAAGATAATGATGATGTATGAAAATGATGATGATAATGATAATGATGTAGGGATTGCAATGCGGAAAACCGATATACCGGACCAATCCGGTACCAATATACCGGATACCGGATATATATATATATATATATATATATATATATATATATATATATATATATATATATATATATATATATATATATATATATATATATATAAGAAAGCCTTATTCAATAGACCATATAGTCTTATACCAAACATACTAAAAAGCAAAGATTTTGAGTACAAAAAGGATATAACTGCAAGTACAAAAAAAGGATATAACTGCATTTGAAATTGAAAGAGTTTGAGGAGAATACTTGCCTGTTATTTATAATTACTTGTCGGCAATAAAGCCGACAATTATAGAAGCTGAAAGGGCCTTTTCGGCCGCGGGCTATATCGTGCGTAAATGTCCAATGTAAATCAAATGGAGTTTCATTGTTAGACGATTTCTGTTGTTACTTTGGCAACAACTTGCGTCCCTAAACAAGAAAAATAGACGTAGTGAAAATAAATTTTATGACGTATATTAAAATATAATCATTTTTTCTTATTTAACCTAGATTACATCGACAACGACCAAATAGTGTTCCCGTCACTGTGCGTTTTTACTATGGTCCATTTTTTTAAGAATGCAGTAACTAGAAACCTGATTTACACTATGACAAATGTTCAATCTAGTTACAAAATTTGGCGCTAAATTAAAATATAGTCACTTGAATATAAAATTGGTAATTTACTAATGGTTTCATTGAATATCTTATTATTATTGATTAAATACTCAAAATGGTAACAATAGTAATAAAATACAAACAAATAAATGGAGAAAAACGCATAATCATAATTGCAGTACCCATATGCATTGCCCATAATCATTACAACTTCTTACCATCAATATATCATATTACAGTATAATTTCGGTAATTCGGCCGACACGTTCAGTAATCCGGCGGTCTGGAGAGCATGCATTACTTTCAACACCTAGACCCGACCAGTTCAAAATGATACAAACAGATCTGATGATAATTGTGAAATGACATGGCAGCCATTGACAACTAACAGCTGCAAATGTATGTGAAAAGAAAGAGAGAAAAGAGGTTGAGATGGAGAAGTAAATATCGTCAAATAAGTCAAACAAGGTCAAATAAGCCCTATCTTCCCTGTACTGCATCCTTAAAAAAATGGACTATAGTTATCATTTTTGTCATGGAGGCGCTGAACGTTCTAACTATTGTGTCAGTGATTTGAAGCATTTTATCTGCAAAGTTAATTAAATTTTTCAATATGATCGATAAGAAACAATTTATTTTTTGTAGATTAACACTATTTTAACATACCCGACTTCGGCTTGTGCTCATGTACAAACGCCCTTCTTCACACACTTGTATCATAAACTACTATTAATCACAATAAATAGCGTACACAAATGCGTACGTCTGATAACAGGAAAGAATTAACAAAATAATTTTTCAAATTCACAATATAATACAATAACCATCGCTGGTAGCATCACACACATGTTGTGTGATCGACGATTAGCAGTTATTCCGACTATCACACATTAAAGTGTTATATATGCTTGAGAGGTTGATATGTCTCAACACAATAAAAAGCGTACACAAATGCGTATGTCTGATAACAGGAAAGAAATAACAAAATAATTTTTCAAATTCACGAAATAATACAATAACCTCCGTTGGTAGCATCACACACATGTTGTGTGATCGGCTACTAGCTGCTGCTCCGACTATCACACGTATGTGTATTGTGAGCGGCCATTAAAGTGTTACTCATGCGGGAGAGATTGATATGTCTTAACACGATAAAAGGCTTACACAAATGCGTACGTCTGATAAAACAAACAAACAAAAAACAAACCCATGGCGCTACAGCCCAGGACGGGCCTTGGCCTCCTCCCACAGCCTACACTTTTGCTTGGTGTCTTGATCTTACACAAAAGTGTAGGGGAGCCCTTACAGCTTTTAACGTGGATGGCGAGCCACTAATCGGGAGGGTATCGAGGCAGATTTTTACTGCGATGACTTTGCCAGAGCCATCTACCGGGGAACGGTGGCTTATTTTTCACAATGTCTAGTATTTGAACCCGGGACTAGCAACTCCGAATTCTGACACCTTGGCTAATAGGCCACCACCGTCTGATACGTCTGATAACAGGAAAGAATTAACAAAATAATTTTTCAAATTCACAAAATAATACAATAACCATCGCTGGTAGCATTTAATGGCCGCTCACACAATATACATGTGATAGTCAGAGCAG
Organism: Phosphuga atrata; assembly: GCA_944588485.1. Lineage (NCBI taxonomy): Eukaryota > Metazoa > Arthropoda > Insecta > Coleoptera > Silphidae > Phosphuga > Phosphuga atrata. The sequence goes on along the minus strand of OX155896.1, from coordinate 49,656,897 downwards.
CAGCTAGTACTCGATCACACAACATGTGTGTGAAGCTGCTAGCGATCGTTATTGTATTATTTCGTGAATTTGAAAAAGTAAGTAAAACTTGTTATTTCCGGTTATGGGGTTTAAATAAAACTTGTTATGACAGGTTATGGGGCTTAAGTCAAAATTGTTATATCAGATTATGGGGTTTAAGTCAAACCTGGTATGACAGGTAATGGGGTTTAAGTCAAATTTGTTATATCAGGTTATGGGCTTAAGTCAAACTTGTTATGACAGGTTATGGGGCATAAGTCAAACTTGTTATGACAGGTTATGGGGCTTAATTCAAATTTGATATATCAGGTTATGAGGCTTAAGTCAAACTTAGTATTTAGACTTACCGTCTGTAAGTCATGTAAGTCAAACTTACTTATTTAGCTATTTGGGCTGCCGGTGCTCTAAGTCAAGCAAGTCAAACCCGAGTGGCTTCGGGTGGCAATCGGTTCACAAATCAGTTTCAACGCTCGGCACAAACTTCTCTCGTTCGAAACTTATGTCGCTCAATTCTCACCACAACGTTTTCTGCGTTCAAATATTATTCGAATACTTTTCTGCTTGGACAAGTTATCCCTTCGCACTTCCAAGCAGTCGGAGGCACTGGCTAAATGTCTGGAGACTTTGATCGCGTGGTACCAAGAGGACAACACGATGATTAAAAGGATCTATAACAGAGAAACCGATAAAAATAGTCTTGTCTGCCTAAGCCTCATCTGTCTAGTCTTGTCTCTAGTGTTACACATGCAAGATTGATATGTCTTAACACGATAAAAAGCTTACATAAATTCGTATGTCTGATAACAGGAAGGAATTAACAAAATAATTTTTCAAATTCACAAAATAATACATTAACCATTGCTGGTAGCATCACACACATGTTGTGTCGTCGACCACTAGCAGTTGTTCCGACTATTACACCTATGTCGTGTGAGCGTCCATTAAAGTGTTACACATGCATGAGAGATTGATATGTCTCAACACGATAAAAAGCGTACACAAATGCGTACGTCTGATAACAGGAAAGAATTAACTAAATAATTTTCCAAATTCACGAAATAATACAATAACCATCGCTGGTAGCTTCACACACATGTTGTGTGATCGAGTACTAGCTGCTGCTTCGACTATCACAAGTATGTTGTGTGAGCGGCCATTAAAGTGTTACACATGCATAAGAGATTGATATGTCTCAACACGATTAAAAGAGTACACAAATGCGTACGTGTGATAACAGGAAAGAATGAGATTCTAGAAATTATGGGGTTCTTAAAAAACACTAAAACATTTGGACCTGACTCGCTTCCTACCAACATCTTTAAATAATTCAGACATTTGTTAGTTAATCCAATAACTAATACGTGGTCTGTTAGAAAAGTATCCGACCTTATTTTTTATTTTGAAAACCTGATGGATTTGAATCAAGCGCGCTTGCATAAGCCGACCTTGTACCTTCGTGCCCATGCGTGAATTTTTTCCCGCCTGTAGATAGCGTCAGTTGCGTCGAGCAGTGTTCGAGTGACGTAGTGTGTAGTGCTCTCGTCGGTTTTTAAATGCAAGTAAAATGACGACAAGTGAAATGATGGATGTCCTACGTCGCCTACGTCATTCTGTGCGGCGCAAGCGATTGGAGTTGTGGTCATCAGGAAATTGGCGACTCCATCACGACAATGCTCCAGCACATTCTTCGCACTTGGTTCACAATTTTTTGGCGAAAAACCAGATTCCTCTGGTTCGGCAGGTTCTTTACTCTCCTGATATGCCCCCCTGCGACTTCTGGCTATTCCCCAAAGTCAAGAGGCCATTGAAAGGAACGCGATTTCAGACAAGAGAGGACATTATGGCTGCAACGACAGCCGAGCTACAGTCGATTCCGAAACAGGTTTTTTCCGAATGCTTCCAATAATGGCAGCACCGCTGGGAGAAGTGTGTGGAGTCCCAAGGAAACTACTTTAAAGGTGATTAGGTTTTCAACGCTCCAGGTATGCCAGTTTTTTTTACCGGCTACAGGTCGGATACTTTTCTAACAGACCACGTATAGTGAACGCTTCCTTCGCTGCTGAACTATTACCAAAAATCCTAAAAATAGCTGAACTATTTCCAAAAAGATATCCACTATTATTCTATTATTCTATCACAAAAAGCGGGACAAAAAGCATGCTAAACATCAGTTTTATCAGTTTTAGCAAAGATCCTGGAATACTCCATGCGAATTAGGCTTATCCCATTTGTTGAAAAATTTCAACTTATTCCAGAGCAACAGCATGGATTTTGCAAAGGAAAATCTACCACGACTGCACTAGCTCAATTTTACAACACAATCATAGCTGAGGTAGATAAGGGTAAATTTCCGGTTGGGATATTCTGCGATCTATTGAACGCATTCGGCTGTGTATCTCACAGTCTTTTTCTGGACAAGGTCTTCAATTATAGAATAAAAGACAAATCCGCCAGATGGCTTAAGTCTTTCCTCGAGAATCGTCAGCAACTTGTTCAAATCAAATCGGGGACGGTAGTGGGCCAATCCCTTGTTAAGTTTACAAATATGGGTGACCCTCAAGGAAGTGTGCTCGCTCCATCACTTTTCCTTCTATACATTTCAGACTTGGATAGCTTCATAAATGGACATCTCTGCTCACTGTATGCAGACGACGCCAGCTTTATCGTCTCTGAACAAACTGGGACTGACAACCCAAACTTAACAAACGGTTCTCAGCAAACTGTCTTTACCTCAACAGAGATAAAACTGAGTATATGATGTTTCAGACTGCACGCAGTTCTCGTGCCAAAGACTTTCCACTTGAATTAAATAACGACACCATCAAGAGAGTTAATGTAACAAAAAATTTTTCATTCATGAAATTTGCATGAAACTTCACAAGAAGATATTTCAAAGCAGGTACCTCCGACAGTTTTTACGGAATGAAGATCTTCTCACATATTATTTTGCTGAAGTACAGTCATTACTTACATATGGTATACTGCTATGGGAATCCTCATCGCAGCTAGAGACAATCTTACTGGCACAAAAAAGAATAATCAGAACCATTAGAGATAACAGTATAACTACTCCATGTAGGCCACATTGCATGGACTTGGGCATTCTAACAATCACGAGCCTTTACATACTGGAAATCGCCTGCTATATCCATAGGAATAAACAGTTTCTAAAAGAACTCGGATATACACCACCACCACACAAGGGGAAAACATCTTTTATACAAGCCCAAGACCAATCTTACGATTTGTGGAAAAGGGCCAAATAATCAAGTGGTTGTTATTTATAACCAATTACCAACCAACTTAACTTAAGAAAAGTTCCATAAAAAAATTAGAAAAAGTCTAAAAGAACTCTCCTACTCACTAAAACAATTTACTGCCTAGCAGAATTTAATTTTTAATTATTTAATTAAGTTTGTACTCTTGTATTGCCTTAATTCTCTGTATATTTTTGGTTTGACAAAGTCTATAGATTTTATATCTCATTAGGAATACATATTTTGATTTGATTTGAATTAACCAAATCATTTTTCCAATTCAAGAAATAATATAATAAATAACTACCACATTCACGTAGCATCCGCAGGTAGCATCACATCCATGTTGTGGTATCGACTGCTGCTCCGACTATCACACGTATATTGTATGAGCGACCATTAAAATATTATACATGCAGGGGAGATTGATATGTCTCAACACGATTAAAAGCGTACACAAATGCGTACGTCTGATAACAGAAAAAAAATAATTAAAATACATTTTACTATTTTGGAAAACAAATAAATATGTATGGAAATTACCATATAGATATATATTGTCTATATAATGTCTATTTAGATATTTGTATGTGTATCGTATGTAATATTATTTAGTCTAAAAGATTAAATAAAGATAAAAAAAACAGTTTTAATTTGAGCACATGTATAATATATTTGATCAAACTGTCTTGAACAGAAGTGATGGATGATGCAATCTCCCTTTTAAGCGAAGACAAACTGACTGTCAATATTAGTTCTTTACTCTTCCCCTGGGGATTTCATTCTTTCGAGCGGAAACCGAAAAATAAACTATTCACAAGCGCCGAACACGAATGATTCAATTTAATTTCGATTCGTGATTCGTTTTGTAGTTACTTGACTAATATAAAAAATCGCTATGTATTTATTTCCCCGGGCAGAAAGCGACGTTAATGCTGCCAATCTGTTTCCCTAAATGTATAAGACAATAATAAATTGGAGACGTTCCACGTGTTTTTTTTATTAGCGAAGGAAAAAGTTAACCCTCGAGTTTTCGGGGATGTTGTAAATATCATGTTGATTCTACTTGTTTTTGCTTTTTTATTACTCCTTAAAAAATATTTGCTTGGATTGAATCTTAATATGGTTTTTATATACTTATCCTCGAATTTATTTGTTTTCTAAATCAAACATTTACTATATCTTTTATTACTTTTCTTTTCACAACAAAGAAAATATATTTAGATTATACAGGTAAGATTTATACAGACATTTTATACAGATATTTATACAGATCACATTTAGCAGACTACTAAGATCTATACAAAATAGATAAATAGATAAGAGTAGACCAAAGGTTAGTCCAGGGATGTGCGGTCCCCTCGCAGCCCTTCAAACATATTACATTTAAAAAGTCTTATTAATTAATCAGCCCGTTGTGAAAAAGGTTCCTCGCCCCTCGATTAGACAGACAAGACGACAGACAAGACTTGAACAAACAAGACTTGGGCAGACAAGATTTATAAAGATACGACTTGGACAGACAAGATTTTTTTTTTCCTGAATTTTTGTGATTTTTCACTCCCGTTTTTCTTTTTAATTGCTGGGAAATTTTTCACCAGGTATTTTGCTTCACATTTTACACCCTTTCATTTGCCTTTCCGTTCTTTAATTCCGTGGAAAATTACCTTTAATTCCCTCGAAGAAAACAGACAAGAGATTCTTTTTGACAACCTAACTGAAGCCAGCCACGGAAACATATGATTTTTGCTTGAAAAATTTGTACGCGGAAATCATCCCGTGCAGATCCATTAGCAAACGGAGGAATTGCAGTGGATGCGTTTCAAACAATCCACGTAAGACATTCCCTTGTGGTTTGAGTTAAAACATCTGAAAGAAAGAATCCAGGCAAAGTTTTTGGGGTTTTGGTTGTTGAGGACGAACATGCACGTTATCATAAGTTTTCTGGTTATCATAAGTTTTCTGTGCCGGTAAGTGGTGAGATTCAGGTTTACCTGGGAAAAGAACACGGACAGAAAGTTGATTTTGTGGCAAAACCAGACTACACTTATTCATATGGCATACAGGATCCAGAAACTCGCAACGAGAGGCAGTACCAGGAAACACGCGATGGAGACGCCATGCACGGCCAATATAAACTCCTGCAAGCTGACGGCACGACGGGAATCGTCCGCTACACTACGGACTCAATAAAAGGTTTCCAGGCCGTCGTCGAGTATCATTAAAACCCTTAAAGGCTACAATGAATTTGTATACTAATAAGACTACAATGGGTAATACCAAAAACACCCGGATTTAATCATTGGCATAAATAATATAATTAAATATATTATACTATTTTTTATTATATGTACTTAAATTATCGATCGTGTTCTTTGATCTTTTGATATATAGTTTTAATTTCTTAAAAATAAAAACAATTTAAATTGCGAGTGAAAAAGGGATTCTCAAAATTATGGTAACTTTGAATGGGTATGGAAAAATAAAACTTATTGTGTTATTTTAATCAGTCTATATTTTTGAATAAACACAGATAAGCCTTTAATTCGGTATATTATTTATCCATATATCTAAAAAAAATCATATGAAATTTTTAAATCAAAATGAGATCATATAGAACAAAATCAGTGTAACTCGGGACCGGCGCTCGCGCACAACCTCTTTCCCCGCGTGTTCGAAGTCTATTGACGACTTACGAGAGTACACGGAATTTCAAGGCGCTGCGTTAAAAACGAAAAAAAATACAGGCACAAAACGCCGTTGTAGCCTTTAAGGGTTAATTAAATCTAATCTAATTCCTCTGATTTAAACGCATTAGACTTGGTTAAACAAGACTTGAATAGACAGGAGACTTGGATATAAAAGACTTGGACATACAAGACTTGGGAAGGCAAGACTAGACAAACATAATTAGTTACGTCTAGATATAAATAAAATAGAGCTAATTGGAAACCCAGTTAGACACGATGTAAACAAATATTTAAGAAGTATCATCACAGACAAGATTTAGATAGACAAGACTAGACAAATAGAACTAGTTAGTTACGGCTAGATACACTAGAGTTGGATACACAAGACTTGGACAGACAAGATTTGTACAGACAAGACTTGGATAGACAAGATTTAAACGGACAAGACTCGGATAAACAAGACTTTGACGGACACGACTTGAATACACAAGACTTGGACAGACTAGATTTATACAGACAAGACTTGGATGGACAAGATTTAGACGGACAAGACTTGGATAAACAAGACTTAGATAGACAGGACTTAGATAAACAAGACTTGGACATACAAGACATGGACAGACAAGATTTAAGAAGATAAATGAAATATCAATTGGAATTAATTAGAAAACACTGTTAGAGACGATGTTAACAAATATTGAAGAAGTAACATCACAGACAAGATGAAGACAGATAAAACTACACAGACTAGACAAAAGAACTAGTTAGTTACGGCTAGCTACACTAGGCGTGGATACACAATTCCATCAAACAATAAGCCTTGTTTATCCAAGTCTTGCCCGTTTAAATCTTGTATGTCCAGGTCTTGTCTTTATAAATATTGTCCGTCCAAGTGTTGTCTGTCCATGTATTGTGTATCCAAGTATAGACGAGATTTGGAAGGATAAGACTTGGATAATCAAGACTTTGACATACAATATTTATTCAGGCAAGACTTGGATAAACAAGGCTTATTGTTAGATGTACAAGACTTGGATACATAAGACTTCAACAGACAAGACATGGACAGACAACACTTGAATAGACAAGATTTATTCGGGCAAGACTGGAATAAACAAGACTTAAACGAGCAGGACTTAGATACACCAGACTTGAACAGACAAGACTTGGACAGACAAGATTGGTACAGACAGGACTTGAATTGTCGAGATTTAGACGGACAAGAATTGGATAAACGAGACTTAGACGGGCAGGACTTGGATACACAAGACTTGAGTAAACAAGACTTGGACAGACAAGATTTGTACATACAAGATTTGTACATACAAGATTTGTTTAGACGGACAAGTCTTTGATAAACGAGACTTAGACGGGCAGAACTTGGATACACAAGGCTTGGACAGATAAGTCTTGGACAGCCAGGACTTGGACAGACAAGACTTGTACAGACAAGACTTGGATAGACGCAATTTAGACGGACAAGATTTTTATAATTGAGACTTAGACAGGCAAGACTTGCATACACAAGACTTCAACAAGCAAGACTTGGACAGACAAGATTTGTACAGACAAGACTTGGATAGATGACATTTAGACGGACAAGACTTGGATAAAGAAGGTTTAGACGGACAGGACTTGGATACATAAGACTTCGACAGACAAGACATGGACAGACATTACTTGGATAGACAAGATTTAGACGAACAAGACTTGGATAATCAAGACTTAGACGTACAGGACATGGATACACAAGACTTGGACAGACAAGATTTGTGGAGACAAGACATGGACAGACAATATTCAATCGGGCAAGATTTGGATAAACAAGGCTTAGATGGACAGGACTTGGATACATTAGACTTCGACAGACAAGACATGGATAGACAAGATTTGGTCGGACAAGACTTGAATATACAAGACTTAAACGGACAGGACTTAGATGCCCCAGACTTGAACAGACAAGACTTGGACAGACAAGATTTGTACAGACAGGACTTGAATAGACGAGATTTAATAAGGGCAAGACTTGGATCTCCTGAATGAGATTTGTTTCGACGGACACGTCTTGGATGAACGAGACTTAGACGGACAGAACTTTGATACATAAAGGATATACAGATAAGACTTGGACAGACAGGACTTGGTCAGACAAGATTTGTACAGACAAGACTTGGATAGACGAGATTTAGACGGACAAGACTTGGATAAAGAAGGTTTAGACGGACAGGACTTGGATACATAAGACTTCGACAGACAAGACATGGACAGACATTACTTGGATAGACAAGATTTAGACAAACAAGACTTAGATAATCAAGACATAGCCGGACATGACATGGATACACAAGACTTGGACAGACAAGATTTGTACAGACAAGACTTGGACAGACAATATTTAATCGGGCAAGACTTGGATAAAAAAGGCTTAGATGGACAGGACTTGGATACATAAGCCTTCGACAGACAAGACATGGACAGACAAGATGTAGTCGGACAAGACTTGAATATACAAGACTTAAACGGACAGGACTTAGATACCCCAGACTTGAACAGACAAGACTTGGACAGACAAGATTTGTACAGACAAGATTTGTTTAGACGGACAAGTCTTCGATAAACGAGACTTAGACGGAAAGGACTTGGATACACAAGGCTTATACAGGTAAGATTTGGACAGACAGTCCAAAGTTAGATAGACAAGATTTGTGCAGACAATACTTGGATAAACGAGATTTGTGCAGACAATACTTGGATAGACGAGATTTAGTCGTACAGGACTTGGATAAACTAGACTTAGACAGGCAAGACTTGCATACACAAGACTTCGACAGACAAGACTTGGACAGACAGGATTTGTACAGACAAGACTTGGATAGACGAGATATAGACGGACAAGACTTGGATAAACAAGGTTTAGACGGACAGGACTTGGATATACAAGACTTAGACGGACAGGACTTGGATACATAAGACTTGGATAGTCAAGATTTGTGCAGACAAGACTTGGATAGACAAGATTTAGAACCACAAGACTTGGACAAACGAGACTTAGACGGGCAGGACTTGTATGCACAAGACTTGGTCAGACATGACTTGGACGCACAAGATTTGTACAGACAAGACTTGGATAAACAAGATTTAGACGGACAAGACTTGGATAAACGAGACTTAGACGGACAAGACTTGGATACACAAGACTTGGACTGAGAATTCTTGGACGGACAGGATTTGTACAGACAAGACTTGGATAGGCAAGATTTAGACGGGCAAGACTTGGATAAACAAGAATTAGACGTATACGACTTGGATACACAAGACTTGGACAGACAAGTCTAGGATAGACAAGATTTAGAGAGACAGGACTTGGATAATTGAGACAGACGGACAGGACTTGGATACGCAAAACTTGGACATACAAGACTTGGAGAGACAAGATTTGTACATACAATACTTGGATAAACGAGACTTAAACGAACAAGACTTGGATACGCAAGGCTTGGACAGACAAGACTTAGACAGACAAGATTTGTACAGATAAAACTTGGATAGACAAGTTTTTAGACGGACAAAACGTGAATAACCAAGACTTAAACGGACAGGACTTGAATACACAAGGCTTGGACAGATAAGACTTGGACAGACAAGACTTGGACAGACAAGACTTGAACAGACAAGATTTAGACAGACAAGACTGTAAAGGCTATACAAACAGAACTAGTTAGTTACCGCTAGATATAAATGAATTATCAAATAGAACTAATTAGAAAACACGATTAGAGACTATTTCAACAACAAGGCAAACACAGGCAAGACTAGACAGATTAGACAAATATAACAAGTTAGTTACGGCTAGATACACTAGACTTGGATACCCAGGACTTGGACAGACAAGTTTAGTAAAGACAAGACTTGGATAGACAAGATTTAGGCGGAGAAGACTTCGATAATCAACACTTAGACGGACAGGACTTGGATACATAAGATTTGGACAGAAAGATTTAGACATATAAGATTGGCCAGACTAGACAAACAGAACTAGTTAGTTACTGCTAGATATACATAAAATATCAAATTGAAGTAATTAGAAAACACGGTTAGAGAGATGTAAACAAATTCTGAATATATTTCTATATTTATAAATACATCAAGTTAAGTTTTATCCAACTTAAAAAATGTTTCAAATTTAAATGTCTTTTTGTGTAGGAGTTCGTAAATATTTTGATACGTGATTTTGATAGCCCCACCCTCGTTGGAATGTCACGTGATTTAGTCTGTCCAGATTAATCGTAGGGGCTAGTATCTCAAAATGATTGTTTCTAAACACACATAGTTCGGTGTCGGCGTGCGGTGTACTAATTATTTTCCCTATATACTTGTTAACTAAATTTAGTGGTTTTGTGGCTTATCCCCTTTTATGCAACATGAGTGCCCAAAAGAAGAAAATGAAATTTTTCGAAAGGAAGGTTAGTCTAGAGGCTAAATTAAGTATTTATTTAGTTTACAGTATTATTTAATTTTGGTTACATTGATGCTCATAAATATTGCTTTTAAATTATAATTTAAGAACTAATATTTGCTGCATTACCTTGAAATTGAGTATTTAAAGAAATAATTATTGTAATTATATGTTCATTGTAATTATATATTTACAACAAATTGTTGCAATTATATATTCATTGTAATTATATATTAACAACAAATTAGTGTAATTTTGTATTTTTAGATGAAACGAATCTTATAAAATTAGATTTATCTACTTAGATGTACTAAATTTAAAATTACTTGGCCAATTTAATAAATAATAATAATCTTTATTGTCACCAACAGTAACAAATGGCTATCGACCACATGGTCTTTCTGTCATGAAATTTAATAATGAATTAAGTAATTGTAAATTTCGTGTCAATACCAAAAATTAAATTAAATTTTTATAAATCGATTTTGATCTATGTTTGAAAAATTAATTTGTTTTAAATTAATTTATTTTCAAATTAAAATACCTAGATAGATTTACAAATAAATAAAATATTACATTTAATTGAAATGTTTTTATAAACGCAAATCCAATTAAATCCGTTAAGTGATTGAAAAACCAATTTGAATATCGCGTTACACAGCTAGTGTATCCGTTTACACCAAACAAACAACGTCGGATGTATTTACATTTCAAGTAAATAATTTACAAATAAAATTTTAAACTAATCTCGTTATGTTTAAATTGTAATAAGCTCGACGTTGTATTATCATAAAAGACATCAATTTTAACCCATGCGCAATTTTCTTTATTCCCCAACTATGCATACATAATGCAACTACATGGACATGTAATACAATATTTGCTTAACATTCTATCCTTACAACTAACTTATATATTATACACCACATTATATGTAAATTGATACACAAAATACATTCATGCAATTTGTCACACATAATAAATCATTCTCATACCAGATTTAATTTTAAAAAATAAACATTTTGTAGAAATTACAAAATAAATATTTTTTTTATGGAAATACAGTCTCTTTTATGTTTAAATTGAAACTCCATTATAACAAAATTAAATTGGAAAGGAAAGTTCGTGGAAAAATTGTTATTTCTGTTTCACTGTTTTATTTTTCGCTGAATTTAATAAACTCGCTTTTAGTTAAATTAATTTCCGGAAAAATCTTTGCATTATTTTGTAAATATCGTTTGTTGTATTAAACTGTTTATACTGTGTGATTTTTATAAATTAATGTTAATAATAAAGGGTGACACATTAAGAGCGTCCTGTTTTTACTTAACACATTATGAACGGGACGGGTAATAGTTAGTACCCGTTTAAAAGCACCTTCGTTAAAAGGTAAGGTGCAGAATAATGATTTGATTAAAACTTATGGTTTCGCACTTTTTACCTGGTGCAACTGTTGTTAATCGTCTTTGGCACAGTTTAACAAATTGTAAGATCGGAAAGCAAAAATGAAGCTTCTATGCTGCCTGATTCAATACATATTCGAGTTTTTCTTGTCCTAAAAATTAACACATTTAAATTTATATTTAAACTTATGGTCACGCGACAAAAAGTGTGCGTATGCTATCATCTCGGCGTTGCCACTTTTACTTATCTTACAGCTAAATTGAGAAATTGTGATCGACATCATACGCGCGCCAGCCAGGTTTAACCCAGGTTGCACACCGCGAAGCGGCAAATTAATCAAGACCACATACGCGCGGCAGCGCGAACTCTGGAACCAAAATAAATTAAACGTGACAACGAAGAGTCAGTTGCGTTCACCTCTACTATCTGTCACTTTGAAAATGTCAACAATTTTAAGGACAACAAAAACACGAATATTTGTTGAACCAAGCTAAGAACCAAGAATATTTGTTGAATGTAGAAGCTTCATTTTTTCTCTCCGATCTTGTAGATTTGGTGGTGACGACATGTACTGCGACCTTCACAGATCTATTGTACCCCACCCTCTTCCCATTTAGTCCTGAGTCCTCCTTTAGTCCTGATTCCTTTAGGAATTGCAGGATCTGGGTGGGATTCAAGGATTTCAGCACCTTTGCGTTCAAGCAGTTGGGTGTTTTCTAAGTCTGCAGTGTCTTCTCAGGACTCCTGTCAGAATTCTAAGCTTGTTCCTGTTTAGTTTCAGGCATGCTTTTGTTCTTTTCTGGTTAAAAGATCCCAGCATTTTTCCCACACTTTGGATTGTCTCAACCCTAGAAGTTCTTTAGAGATTTTCATCCATTGTTCTCTTATTTCTGCATTTAAGCTTTTGTGGATGGTGTTCACACTCATACCGTAAAAGGGTTCCGGACCTTTAACGGGTTTACTGGATCCCTTGTTTGCTAGGTGCAACGGAGTCAGATCCAGCAGCAGTTCTATTGCTGCTGTCGGGCACGACCCCATAGCCCCCGTGATGCAGACACACGCCAGTCTTTGAATCTTCTCAAGCTGTTTGCTCATAGAGGCCAGCTTGGTTCTACTTCACCACGCAACTGCCCCGTAAGTGATCGTAGATCTCACTACCATGGTGTACATCCATCTCAGGTTTGTGGGGTTACAACTCCACATTTTCACTGCCAGATTTCTGCACACCATTAGAGCGTGTTTGGCTTTACCTACCGCTGATTCAGCGTGTCTATTCCATAGGAGTTTGCTATCTAGTGTGATACCCAGATACCTTATCTCCTGTTTGTATTCTACTGCCCTCCATCTAACAGTATGGGCTGGAGGCAGTTTTGTTTTCCCTTTCTAGTAAACGGTATCACCGTCGTTTTACTCGGATTTAGTCTCAGTCCCACTGTTTGACACCATCTACTAGTTACTTTGAGGCCTCTCTGTACGATTTCACAGAGTGTTCTCTCAAACTTCCCTCAGGCTATGATACCTATATCATCGGCGTAACCTTGACGTTTGATGTCTAGGTCGTTCAGCCTAGCCAGTAATTCATCAACTACCAGGCTCCACATCAGTGGTGATAGCACACCTCCCTGTGGGCACCCTCGAGTTGTGGAGAACTTGATGGTGTCTCTTCCCATTTGTGCCTCCACCGTTCTGGTATTCAGCATTTCTCCCATCCACTTTGAGATAGTGCTGTCGATATTGCTTCTTTCGAGGGCCGCTTTGAAAACCGCGTGCGAGATGTTGTCAAAGGCTCCCTCTATATCCAAGAAGGCACATATGGCTACTTCCTTTGTCTCTAGTGCTGCTTCTATTTCATTTGTCAGCTGATGCAGGGCGGTTTCTGTGGATTTCCCTGCTCTGTGCATGCTGACAGTTGTGTACTGGTGCACCTACCAGCACTATTGTCCTAAGGTAATTGTGAATTACCTTCTCCATTGTCTTTAACATAAAATATGTGAGACTAATGGGTCTAAATGAGTTCGGTTGAGTTGTGGCTTTCTTCCCCACCTTCGGTATGAATACCACCTTATCCCTTCTCCATAGCTCTGGTATGTATGCGAGCGCTTAACTACTTCTGAAGATTTTTAGAAGGTACGGCATAAGTTCTCTCCCTCCTTTTTGTAGGAAGGCGGGAACTAGTCCGTCCACATCTGGAGCCTTAAATGGATGTAAAGTGCCGATAGCCCATCTCATTCGGTTTTCTGTACAGATGAACGGAAGTCAGCCCGACTTCGTCTCCGTGGTTGCATCAAGCCCTCGGTCTCTTTTTATTTGCCGATCTTAGTTAAACAGTGCCAAAGACTATAAACAACAGTTACACCAGGTAAAAGTCCGCAACCCTAAGTTTCAATGAAATCAGTATTCTGCAATTTATCCAAAGTGGGTCAGAGTACTAGTACCTGTTGCATAATGCGCGAATTGGCGTTAAAGGGCAATTCTAAGAGATTTGCAAGAAAATAAGATGATCTCATATATCGTGGGTGTACTGCCAAAAGTGTCCAAGTGAAATATTAACAAAAATGAAATAATGTCCCCAAGTCGTTTTAACACCTGCTAGCTTTATGGAAAAAATATTCCAAGCCAATATACGTAGCTAATCATAACCTTCTAACATGGACCAAAAATGACAAAGTTTTTTAGTTGCACAAACAGAATTTACGTTACTGGTCTGGCGAAAACCTTCAAGTTATATGCGGAAGAGCTGCATTTCAGATAGATGGAGCAAGGCATCATATATCCAATATATCTTTGGTAATGTTACGAGAGTTCTTTCCTAGTCGTTTGATTTCCCAGTGTAGGGATCTGTCGTGGCCTCCTCGCTTTCCGCATTTACCGGCTTTGGATTATTTCTTAGAGGGGCGTCCATTAATTGAGCCGAACCTCACCCAATCTCACGTTGGTCTGTCGTGGCCTCCTTGCTTTCCGGATTTGCGGGCTTTGGATTAATTCTTAGGGGTGCGTCCATTAATTGAGCGAAACCTCACCCAATCTAACGTTGGGGTGAGGGGGATATCGGCAAATATCACGTAATTTTAAAATTGCTAGCCAAACGCGCTACTCGACGAAAGCTGCGACGTACGAGCCGAGCGGCCGATACGAGCGGCCCCTATCACCCAAGTGGGCATCTAACGATGCTGGACCTTAAAGAGCATGATGAAAAGTCATTTGCTACCGATTCAACCTTTGTATGCATTTATCAGCATGCCCTATGACCCCTATTACTCCTAAGTGTACGTGGTGATCTAGAAAAGAGATGCTGCAGTACATGCGGTATCCACTTTTCATCTATCACAAGAGCTGCTGAGCACCGGTGTGCGCTCCGTGGTGCACTAGCTACACCAGCGCGCAAAATGCCACCCTTTCGGATTGTCACACGCCAATCTACTGAGCTTATGTGTGTAAGTGATAACGGTTAATTGTTGCTAAATCAGAGCGAGGCTGAAAGACCAGACAATTTTACTAAAAATTACATGGGCATGTTGGTTCCAGTAGTCACTCTGGAGATCATACATGAGACTGATTTAGAATGAATATTCTTTATTCTTTTACGAATTCTAGTAGTTCCTACTTAAGTAATTTATTGTTCAATTTTCTCACTGTGATTCTGCACACACACATCAGCCTTTTTTTATATGTCCCACTGCTGGGTAGCGGCTCTCTTCTCTGCCACATATGCAACCTCAGCACTTAGATTTGAATATACGGGACCTAGCGGTTTAACGTCGAATCGGGAAATCGGGGATTGGGGAATTGAGTGTGATGGGTTGCAGCCATTGGTTTTTAATTTTTGCTGCTTTAGTTCTGTGTGGGATTGGAACCCACGCTGTCTGCCTCAAGAGCCAAGTGCTTAGCTATCTGAGCCACCACCACACCCTGTGTCTTAACTGCCTTCTTTACCTTCTCTGGAAATTTGTCGTTCGGATTCGACGTTAAACCGCTAGGTCCCCCATATTCAAATCTTAGTGCTGAGGTTGGATATGTGGCAGAGAAGAGAGCCGGTGCCCAGCAGTGGGACATAAACAGGTTGATGTGTGTGTGATTCTAGACTACGTTCTTAATTCCTCAGAAAAATTAAACTAATTGTTTTTCTAAATAAGTAAAACGCAATCAAGCACAAATTAACTTGTTTAAATTAAAAATACACATTTTGATAAATGTCAGGTGAGATTAGGAGAGGGGGTCGAACAAATTCTCACGACATCTAACCAAGGGGAAAGGGTGGTCGAAAAATCGCCACACGTAATTAATGGATGTCCTATTATGGGGTCATGTTAAATCTGAAGTTTATCAGAACCGACCTGAAACCCTTTAAGACTTAAAACGTAACATTCGACAAGCTATTGGTGAGATTTCGCCAGAAACGTGCCAGCGTGCAATGCGTTCATTGTTGCAACGATCTCAGTCATGCATCGAATCAACCGGAGGTCAATTCTAATCGATATTATTTTTAAGAAATTAATAATTGTTAATTTAGAATTTGTTATTAAACTTTAGAATTGTTCAACAAAAAAGTCTTTTTGCTTAATCAATTTTGCTAAAAACTAAACCATATGCAATAAAATATCAATGACCATGTCATCTACCCCAAAAATTCTTTACATAACATATTTTTAATTTTTTTAATTTGAAAATAAGTTAATTAAATAATAAAAATTTAATCTATTGACTCGGCGATTACAATGTTACATGATGCAATATTTACATACACGTTTGGAATAAAAACGAACTGTTTGATCTATGATATTAAACAATAAACCGAATTTAATATAAACACGGGAAATGTCAATAGTTGGATAAAATGGGTAAGCAAAGTTCAATAAAACTTGAGGAAGATTGTTATTAAAAATGTTTCGTCATTTTGGTCATGGTAATTTGTTTGCTTTTACATTTTCGTTAGTTAAGCATAATTTAGGTTGACGCCTTATTCTGTTGCCGCAATTTGATGCAATTATCATTATTTTTTTTTACTTTGTTGCAATTTCCTTTGATATATTTACATGTTTTTCTGAATATATTTTTTATTGTGTCAACATATAATTATTATAGTATTTTGCTAATAGCTTATATTTTGGGTACATTACACACTTTGAAGCGATCAATTTATTGATTTTTCTTTAGAAGCATCGGACCTCCATATAACTATATTTATATTTATGTATCAATTTAAAAAAAAACAAATTTTAGAATTTTGAAATAATTTTAAAAGTTTTAATTTTCAAGCAACATCATTTTGTCTTTTAAATATTTCGCTAATAGTATATTTTGTAACTAGGGCGGTAGGTTGTCAATTGGTCACAAGAGCGAAATTGTGAAGTGAGTGCACAGATTCACTCGAGGGGACAATTGACAATACTGCCCGTGTTGCAAACAATATTACTCATGCTAGAGGATGTACCTTACAAGTTTGGGATCCAGGTGCCATAAAAAAAATAGAATAAAAAATGAAGAATTTGCTGTTGGTCTTTAAAGATTGTTCATTTGTATCCCTAATACCCCGTCTTATACTGATAAATCGAAACAAAACTTCATTTCTTGTTTCCTTTCGATGTTTCAGCCATTCTTCAAATAAATCAATTTTCGGTATGGCGAATACTACATCTGGAAATAAATTAAAAATAATTAATTTCGCCAATCGTCGCAGGCCATTATTTTTATATCATTAGGCAAAAATCTGAGTACTTTAAGAAACAATGTTAAAAAGAAATGGTTTATATTACATTTAATGAATAAAAATATGCTTAAAATATAGTGCTTACCTTCCCCAATCTCAATCCAAACTCCAATCTCTATAATGCACAAATAGCATACAACTTTTTGAAAACACACAATAAAATTAAATGGTAAGGTCCTAATGTTACAGAATGAATGAAAAAAATCTAGGTTTCTTATATAAACATATTTTTTTATGGCTTGTCGTTAAGAAGTAATTAGGAACAAAATCTGGAATTCTCGTTACCTAAGTGTTTTCTGTGAATTGTGATAATTATATTCCACTAATTAAAGGGTTGTTTTTGTACACCTAATTTGGTCTTTTGAACCACTGTGCCTCGTTACAATTTTCAAATCTTACTTAAAGTTTATCTTAATGAGATAATCAATATTTGGTAAACATAAGGTATGTTCAACAGCAGTCAAAACGGTCATCCAACTGTTCGACGCATGCGCATTATTGATGCTGTTGACGTTTTTAAACGTTGACGTTTGTTGACGTTTAATTAAAGGGTTGTTTTTGTACACCTAATTTGGTCTTTTGAACCACTGTGCCTCGTTACAATTTTCAAATCTTACTTAAAGTTTATCTTAATGAGATAATCAATATTTGGTAAACATAAGGTATGTTCAACAGCAGTCAAAACGGTTATCCAACTGTTCGACGCATGCGCATTATTGATGCTGTTGACGTTTTTGGCTTATGTTTTCAAGTCTTTCGCATGCGTTGGACAGTTCGCTGACCATTTCTGCTGCAGACCTGAATTAATTTTACGCGAATTAAGCCTTGGCCTATAGCAAGTTATATTAATATAAAGCAATCAAGTATAAAGCAATCAAGGGGCAATTATTACATTAACAAATCCGCGAATAAATAAGGCATTGTTAATAGCAAATGTAGTTGCCATTTTGGTTTCGATAAGGTATCAATATTTCTATAATTATTGGTTATTAATATTATTGGTTATTAAGTTATTTGACTAAAGTATCAATTTCAAAACCTAAGGATAAATACTCATTTCAATTCTTCGGATAAATACTCAATTAATTGATAATTATCTTTTGTATTTGACCAGGATATTTTTTTTTTTTGGAAAATTAGAGGGTTATATAGAACCCACAAACTTTCTTAATGTAGTTCAATGTCAGTCGTGGTGTTTCCCAGTGAAGTAGTTGTTTTTAATAAATGTTTTTTATAGAGAGATTAGTTATACTAATGATGTCAACTTTATTGACTTTGACTTTATTGATATTGATATGTATACAATGATTTCCTAGAAATTTTAATCTTTGAAGAAAAGATACATATGTTACTATTTAATAATATCAAAATCTTTAAACTCAAAAATATATAAATAATCAATTCTTCCTATGAAATAAAAACACTGCATCTTGTCTTCAAAATTATATTGTGTTTTTATTTAATAAAACGTATTTTTATTTCGAATTGTGTTTATTTCGAATACGACGAATTGTGTATAATGAGTATGTATCCTACAATTGATGGTTTAGCCCAATAAATTAATAATAATCGTAGAAATATTGATACGTAATCGAAACCGCAATGGCAACTACTGCTAGTTGCCATTATCTACCAAAATCTTCAAACTCAACAATACATATATAATCAATTAAGAATCAAAATAAGACTTTTATTAACCTGTAAAGTTTGGTGGTTCATTTACTATGCATCGTGTATATATACAATTCTCATCCCTTGAATGCCTGAATTACGATTTAACAGCACATTAAGTTTCATTGGTTTCAAGCAGTATATTTAAACTATGTTTTGTTATGTAAACTTGTCTACTTAACTATTTTCCTGTGGATTGACGTCAAAATCATTATTTTTGTTTATGCCAGTTGCTGGAAAATTCCTAAAATTGTTTAACATGCGATATTATTGTGCTGAAAAAAATGTTCAACACAATTAATCGCACTTTGTCAATTAATGCATAACTTAGCTATTTGGTAAACAAAACTTTTTGTGGAACTATTATTAATATACGTATCCCTCGTTTTACACGGTTCCTTTTTTTACACTTTCTTGATTTTACACGGTTTCAAAAAAATCTTAAGTAAATGTTTTTTTTCTTCAAAATGTAAATGTTATTTTTTTTTATTTAAATCATATAATAAAACTTATGGATACAATATATACAACTAATTAAAACCGCGTAGAAGTGAAAAAGTGTAAAAATGGGAACCGTGTACAACGAGGAATAATAGGTGTACTATATATGTTACGGTAATAGTACAAAATCGGAAACTGTTAACATTTACCGGTATATGTATACATCTACCTCTTTGATAGGTAAATGTGGGTTTAAATTTGAGATCTGTGCTGTATATGTGTACTTTTACCGGTAAAAGTACACATTTTCCAACGTATATAGCTAAAAGTTAAAAATAATAAACATAAATAAAATATGCTTGTATATTAAGGTTAAAATGTTAAGGGTAAAATTTATATATTAGAATTTATATATATATATATATATATATATATATATATATATATATATATATATATATATATATATATATATATATATATATATATGCAGGGTTATACACCCCTCTCGGGGTTGCAACCGCTCGTTACCTCTACGAGCTCTTGAAACTCATATCATGTGGTGAGTTACTCTACGTTCCTCTGTCCTGTTCTTAGTCCAGTCTGTCAAGTCGCTTGTCTTTGCCTCCTCTGTTAGTTTTCTCCACGTGGCTCGGTCTAAAATCTTGCTCCTCCATGCCTCTATCTTTAGGTTCTTAATGTCCTCTAGTACCTGATCCTCCCATCTGCTTTTCTGTCTTCCTCTACCTCTGCTAATCGCTGGTCTCCACATTGTAATCATCTTTACCACTCTATTATTTCTATTCTGATATATGTGGCCATACCAGCGGAGTCTTTGTACTTTTATCACCTTAACGATATCTTCTCCTTTTAGGATGGTTTGTATTTCGGAGTTCATTAGTCTTCTGTGTTCCCCATCACTGATTCTCTTTAATCCATATATTCTTCTAATAATATTTCTTTCAAATATTCTTAGCTTTTCCTGTTCTACGTTTGGTAGGTTCATCGTCTCTGCCCTATAGTCACTACCGGTCTAATTGCTGTTTTGTATAGCTTCATTTATTTATTTGTGCTTATACTCTTGCTTTTCATGATGATCTTGTATTTGTAGTATGCTCTATATCCCGCCTGCACTCTATGGTTTATCTCTATCCTTCGGTCATTTTTGTTGTTTATTATTATTCCTAGGTATTGGAAATCGTCTACTATTTCGAACTCGAAATTTCCTATATGCACTTGTTTGTTAGTTGGGGTCTTGTTTTCTCACATTTTGAACATAATTTATTTAAAAGAAGATTATAAGAATACGTTCTACACCTTATTCGTTATACCTATTCATTATAATTTTTTTTATTGTAATTCGAAATTTATTATTTATGAGAGCTAATCACGCCCAAAATAGTAAATATTAGGTGTTTTTCAAAACCTCTATACATTTGCCAACATCATTAGGTATATGTACACATTTGCCTTACACTTACACATTTGCCTTACACATTTGCCTTGAACTTACATTTACTAAGCAAGAAGGTATATGTGTACATATTCCGGTAAATTTGTACATTTTCCAAACTATGTACTTTTACCGTATCATATATACACTTCTTAATTAATATCATAACATGCATATTAATAAATTAATGTATTGGGAAGGAGCGCGACGAGAATGACATCCGACAACCATATAAAAGTAGGCTCTATAACCGTCGAACAATATTTATAATTTTTTATAATTTTAAGAGATTTAAATTTGTAATCGCAAAAATATATAAGTGTAATACATCATCTGAAAGCGGCTCATAAATACTACGTATTATGGTGAAAAAGTAATCTATTTCTCCTTGATTTTAAATTAGAGGAAGCCTCCTCAAGTATAAGTTGATCAACACACAACAAATGTGTAAAATGTCATCGAAGCAATGCAATAAATTCTTCGGAATATTATACAAACTGGTATGAATGCGTAACCATTGCATAATTGCATAATTCTCTCAACGTGGATCCTTACTTTGGCTACATGATAAGTTTCTTCAGTAGAAAAATGTTTGTTTTTTCCCAAAAACGGTGACATCATAATAATTTTTCCACATTGATCAATTTTTGCTTTTATTTCTGGGATTCCTTTATCAGTTATAACAATATCACCTTCTTCCAATTTTTCTAATAATCCTGATGCAGTAGTTTGTTGTGAATCTGTTTTTCTTCCACCAGCTACCTTAGATTTTAAATAAGTACCTCCAGGAGTAATTCCATTAACTACTTTCGCAGTAGAGCTTCTTTTTATAGTGGGAATTACAATAAATGCGACTATCAACAGTGGATGGAATTTATATTTTAAATTCTGTACAATCAATAATAACTCGAGTATTAGTGTACTTTGGACAAAAAACATTTTGGCATTGTTGCTTGAACAAAATCTATCCTAGGCCAAGAGACTAAGTTAGCAGTT
Source organism: Phosphuga atrata (assembly GCA_944588485.1). Lineage (NCBI taxonomy): Eukaryota > Metazoa > Arthropoda > Insecta > Coleoptera > Silphidae > Phosphuga > Phosphuga atrata. The sequence goes on along the minus strand of OX155896.1, from coordinate 49,634,801 downwards.
GCTGCAGCTTACTCCTGTAGAATTGAGTGAAAAAATCTTGGAATGGCTGTTCTGTAAACACTAAATAAAACACTTAATGCTGAAAATGTTAGTCCAGTTTTTATTTTCATTAAGAAAATCTGTCCTCTTTAGCAGCAATACATTTATGTGAACATTTTCCTTTTCAACAAAAATTTAAAAAGTAATATTTTTTTTCCAATTTCCAACTAGCAATTGGAAATCTGTAAAATTTGCAGCTACTATTTCTGCCTGTATTTTTACAATTTACGACACAACAGCTATTATTTAAACACATTTTCATTAATTTCATCACAACTGGTACTCGCTTAACGCTTAATTTGTCCGCAGCCTACACTGCAGTCGATTTGGTTGTCCCCACAATATACTCTGCACGCTCACAATATTAATAAAATTATTGAACATGATATAATAAATAAAACCAGAAACTTCTATCAGTTATAAAAATTACGTTATTTATTTACATAGTTTATGGAACATTGGAACACTTCAAATCAAACCCAAATACATTTATGTCGTGAGAAGATCATATTTGGCCGATTATCTGAACAATGATCAATATTTCTGACCATGGTTAGGGTTTACCATTCTGGATTTGATTAGATGTGATCTGGAATGTTAATGAAGTATGGTACACTTATGTATAAAGTATGGTATAAGTATATATATGGTATAAGTATGGTACACTAATACTCGAGTTATTATTGATTGTACAGAATTTAAAATATAAATTCCATCCACTGTTGATAGTCGCATTTATTGTTGAAGTATGGATGAATGATCAATTTGTGGAGTGGGTCTTTAATGGAGTGGTTTACCGTTGCCTTCTCCATATTATGCCGTTCTACTGGTTCTTCCCAACCCTCTAAGTTGACAAATTCTTTTCATATTAATTTCTAGTTTGACGTCTTGTTGATGTACAGGTATATTACGATACTGCTTCAAATATGTCGGGGAAGTATACAGGTCTACATGTAGCTAGGAGGTAATGATGATAGTCTGGCTGCTAGCATTTGTTAGTTCTTTAGTCTTGCCTACGGCGAACTAGCATTACACCCACGTCGGGAGGGAGTCCCATTTTTCCATGTTAGTTGAAATTACGTTATTTTGGTATAATTTCTATTTTTTGTTTTTTTAAAAATTGCTTTTCTATTAAAAACCCTACAATTTTTTTTTTCACCCAAATTGTTTTATAAAATACGTTACAGGAGTAAAAGTAACACTTTGCGTGGTGGTATATTTGTCAAACGTAGGTTGTAATATTTTTATTCCGACCACCATAAGCTATTTATTATCACCCGAGAAAATATTGTAAAATATGTTCAACACTTCAAGTTTTAATAGAATTAAAAATTAGTATTATTTACAAATCGCAATAAAGAAACAACTTTTCATTAGACTGTTGAGGTACATCATGCATCATTTTGTTGTTCGACGGCTTAAAAGTAATTACTTTTTAGCCTTTAATATTTTTATTCCGAGTAGCAGCATAAGCCATGTGAAACATGTGAAAACATTGTAAAATATGTTAAACACTTAAAGTTTTAAAAGAATTGAAAGTTAGTATTATTTTCAAATCACAATAAAGAAACAGCTTTTCATTTGATCGTTGAGGTACACCATGCAGCATTTTGTTGTTCGACGGCTTAAAAGTGAATACTTTTTAGCCGTTCTTTTACAAAAGAGCCGCCGAGAGGGGTTACATCCGACACTTTTGTGATGAGTGTGTTCGCCCAAAGTACCCATATTACATTTTGTTTTATTTTTGCTGTTGGAAGAGGTTTTTCTTTGTAATTCTTCTTCGAGCCATAATGAAAAGTTGAGGGGGGCTTTTCATGTGCCCGGAATATCATCCCGGCCCTGGCTTTGGTTTTTCTCTTCTTGGCTTCAGGCTATGTACAAAATAATTAGTAGTCTATCATCAAAAAAATTAATATACAGTGTGTTTGAAAAAGAACTCCCTTGTTCTATTGTGTCATAAAAACTGTTCAAAATGATACACACTATTCTAGTTTGTGTTATTTAATTCATCAACTGTCTAAGGTTTGCTCCCATGGAGCTGGCACGCATGCTTGAACCTGAGAGGGCTCAGCTCGCATAATTCCGTTCATGCAGTGCAGTGCAATGGCTACTCCACAACACAAAGCGCAGTGTGTTATTTGGCTTGTGCAAACTCACACTGTTATAACAGTGCAACGTAATTTTAATCGTCAGTGTGGTGTTGCACCATATGTATAGTACTATCTATATTGCGTGTAGTATGGGAAACGAATGGCCAGGGAGTTCACTGATGAAGGGAGAGAAAACATGCAGTTGTGCTATACCGTAGTATGAAACGTAAGCAGTGCGTTTGCGCTGCTGTCATGTAAAATGCGGTTAATTTAACAGCATGTGCATGAACTTTAACCCTTGGTTGACCGACGGTACTTTTAAGTTCACGGAAAGTAGAGTTCAAAGCAAGTCAGCTTTGGACAGGCCTGGGCAACTAAGGGTTAACGTGAGGTGCCCGTACTTTAACGTGAGGTGTTTGTATGTAACATTGTGTAGTCTACACCTCATTCCGAATTTTCCATACACCTATGTTACTATGATACTAGAATCAACTTTATTAAAAAAAACGCATATATTTGTTCCGTAAATAAAACTAACTTGGTAGATTTCTGACGAATATACTCATCTTTTTCGCACATTTTGCTAACTTCGTGAGAAAAGCGGACATTTAAATATAAATTTGTTATTAATTTGCAAATTGGCTCGGGGATTGTATCGAAAAACACAAGTAACAACTTGTCGACATGATTAAACTAGATATATGGATTTAACACACCATGGAACGAGAGAAACCATATATGTAGGAAAGCACTAAAACTAGGTTAGGGACACATTAATTGTCTTGTCCAGTCAAGTGTCAAATTGTGTGCTTCCAATTGGTTGGTAATTGGAATTTTTGGCGCAAGCGTACCAGCCATCAATCAAACTACGCTACGGCAATATGCTTGCTATCTCGTTTTGATTTCGAAATTTTTGCCTCCAAAGACGCAATATAGTTAGTATTACATATATGTGTTAAAGCTCCTACAGCAAAAACTATCCGTCATTGGCTATATTCTTTCCAGGAAACCGGTCGTGTTTTCAAAAGGGAAATCGCCATATAGACAGAGAACTTCTGATGATGTTGTTCTGGACAACTTTGATCCACGAAACACGGATATGTTTAACAACATTTTCAGAAGTTCTCGGTCTACCTGGCGATGCACTGCACGCCTGAACTGAATTAAGCCAACTGAGCCCTGGCGCCGCCACAAGGTCAAGCAGGCGTGCCAGCTGCAGGGGAGCAAAACTTGGACAGTTGGTGAATCTAACACTACAAACTAGAATAGCGTGCATCACTTTGAACAGTTTCTATGCCACAATGAAACTAGAGAGTTCTTTTTCAAAAACCCAGTGCAATTGTATATCTGAATTTATTAACAATAAACTTGACAATTAGTAAATAAGTTAAGTAGTAATTAAGTTGTAATAGAAATTTTTTTTTTCTTTGATTAGGAACTTGAAGACTTTGTCCTTTTTTTCTTGGGCGGTCCAGTTAGGCAGTAAAAGTAATCACTTCCGTGTTCCTTTGTAATCATTTTTTAGACTTAATATTGACGCATTTTTCTTGGAAACGAAACCGTGAGTTTTTCTGTTTATTTTGTTATTTGAAAATATAGAGTAATAAATTTGCTTTTTCTCGAAATGTTTGTTTTCAGTTCCAAAGCTTAAATAACAAAGTTTTTTAATATACAGTCTTTATGGGACTTTTAATGGAATCGAATTTTCTACATGTTTACAAGATTTGTTTTTTCTCGAATAACAATTTATTTCTTTCGAGTTTATTTCTTTCATAGGAGCGAAAATGTTTTTTAAATCAAACAATTTTCTTCAATATAAAATCTTCTTTTGTCAATTACATTATTTACATTACTTTTAACAAATATTATTTACAGTAATTTTTACTAATATTTTACCTAAATTCACGATATTAATGTTATCCCTAAATATTTTTCCTTAAACCAAAAAAATTAGAAATAAAAATATTCTTGAATAACTTTCTTTGAATTCTTTGTTTTACATATGTGACAATTATATCGATTTAAATTGTTAGGTAATTTGCATCGTATAATTAATCATATAAATTTATTAAAGGCGAAGTATAACCTTTCCGTAGCTCTATAATATTATTAAGACTTTTTAAGACTACAAAACAAATGTCATGTTTGAATTATACAACATATTACTGTATGTTATTTACAAATTTTACAAATTACTGTATGTTATATACTAACCCCTAGTCCACTTTCGTGTCATTAATCAAGAACTAGGTAAATAACATTTTTTTGAAGATCATATCTATCTATTTAATTTAGATAAATCTCGAAACGCGTCTGTAGATGGCTACTCACTTAAGTTAAATAGAAAGATATGATCTTAACAACAATGTTATTTATCTAGTTCTTATTTACTACCACGAAAGTGGACTGGGGGCTAGTAAATAACATACAAATATCTGTTGTATAATTCAATTTTCTGCGTGGTATTAGCAGAGGAAGTAGTTGTTTCAACATGAGATTTGTTTTGTAGTCTTAAAAAGTGTTAATAATATTATAGAGCTACGGAAAGTTTGAATATATTTGTATTATTTATTCAGGTTATGTTCGGCTTTAATAAGTTTTAAAACATAGAATTGATTTGAATTAAAGAACAAAGGAACTTAAAAATTATAATTTATATTTATTATTAATTCTAATTTATATTTTTTATTAATTTTAATTTATAATTATAATTTTTTAATTTATTCAACAATTATTTTAATCTTCCCTTATGTTTTATATAAAAACACATATTACTCACCATAAAAGCAATAATTTTATTCAAGTTTGTTTTAATTTAAAAATAAGTTCAACGTTAACAAGAACACAATGCATTTAAACTCATATGGATTATTAGATCGACAATTGCAATAACATTAATTCGTTTTTATATTTACAATCTAAATACAATATTATTTCCCATTATCACACAAATCTTCAACGTGTATATTTAAATATGCAATCTTCATTTTAAATTATCTAGTCATTCTCTCACCAAGATTTTTCTTCCTAAGAAATAAAAATCTTTTTGTAAATCTCATTGCACCTCGCGTCCGAGATATCTACATTTCCTGATTGCTGTGTCATCGAAACCAGATGACTAATTCGACCCTTCGACCCTAAGTTCATCACAGATTATTATAATTTATATTTAAAAAAAAGTCATCACATTTGACCCGCGCTGCGCTGTGCGCGTTTTGCTCTTTTCTTTTGCTCTTCAATTCGTTCCAATGATGATGTACCACGGCAGCAACACCGTGACGGCAATGCAAAACACGAACGTCATGCCCATTGTCAGATTGCTGGAGGTTTGTAAATTTTCCGGCAACTCGATCTCCTCCAATTCGTGCTCTCCCCGACAGAATTCCAATACTTCTACGTCGTAACGAAACTTTACTCTAAAATAAAAACATCATTTATTATTTATATAATAATGTATTACATTTAATATTCCATTAAACATTTAAAATGAAAAATAACCAAACGCTTTACCAGCTTTAAAATTCCCATTAGGGCCTGCTTTAATTATTTTATACTACTATATTTGTTATATACAATGAACTCCCGTATAACGCGCTACCGTAGAACGCGTATTAGTTAGATTAGCACTCTTATAGCGCGGTACACAGTCACGTATAACGCGTGCTTACATTTTCACATAGTTTCTTATTTATTGTTTAGAAAAGTAAATGTATACAATTACCTATTGCTTATATATGAACAATGATTATATTGTATATATATATGAACATGATTGAACTGCATATATGTTTGGTAATGTATGTCTTTTATAACACGTTTTTCCATTACGCGTTATCACCCGCGATGTACGGGAATTTACTGTACTTTTAAAATACTATATGTATTAAATGTTGATTTTTATTATCCCTAGTATTCATAATTTGTTTAGTTATTGGCTATTTGTTTAAATATCCCATTTCCAATAACTAAACAAATTACTACATGTATTATTTACATTGTTAGAATGCGCTTATAACAACATGGCAAGACAGATTTCGGGACAATAGCCTTTGTGAATGCTAATCATACTAATCTATTGAAAGGTAAATCTAAGGTAAATATGTTTTTAAACTAAAAATAATTTTAAAACTCTTGATGTATAAATGTATTTAAATAGTTCAAACTAATAACACAATTCAACATAGATTTTGTGTCTCAGATTGGTATGCAAGACAAACGGACAATACTTCTTAAAGGAAATTTAATTCTTTACAAGTTTTACTTGAAACATTTTTCAAAATTTCGCTTAGTTTCCAAGTTATTTTCGCATTTTTTGAGCCAAAAAAAATATAAAAACAAAAACAAGGTTTTAACTTTGATTAAGGTTGTTGGATACCAAATTTACGAACTAAAAATTGCTAGGTAACAAGGTTTCTTATAGAAAATTTAATTTTCTACAAGTTTTATTTGAAACATTTTTCAAAATTTCATTTAGTTTTCGATTTATTTTCGAATCTTTGAGACAATAAAAATCTAAAACAAAAACAAAATTCATCTTTGTTTCAAAGTTGATTAAGGATTTTTTATTCTCTTTTACTTTACTTACTTCAACATGAACTCAGGTAGAAACAAATTGTTTTACAAAATATTTTCGAGAAATATTCGCAATATTTAAAAGCCTTCTGCAAAGCCATACATCATTAATAAACTATATCACTCACAGTCGCCATCAATAAGCTTCAAAGCCCTTTCTATTCACCTACATTTTATCCATTAAATATTTACCTTGAATTATGTTCCGTTGTGTCCCTTCTCCAAAAAGAAGGCCCAGATTCTGTCTTGTCCAATATCCATTGCGGCTCGGGCACTCCAAACTTCTCCATAACTTTCATTTTGGTGTTTAATTTATGATGCAAATTACTTACTGCGCGTTAATTAACTAGACAAATAGTTGGAACCCGTTTGGTTCGGTGCGTTAAATATGCAACTAATTCCTGGTTTGTTGCGTCAATAACACATACTGAATTATTAATAATGGTGGGTCCAGTTTAGCTGATCGCTGCGTATTTTATTTCGTCGTCGCACAAAAGTTTTTGTGCGATCACTGATTTTTCGAATGGACTGTTGATGTGAATGAAGTTTCGCAGTTGGTTTATGACTTTTACGTTCTTATCTGAACTGATAAAATATTTTCTGCGATATCTATTGCACTCTTCCAAATAGAGATTACCTTCTTATCTAAATAAAGAAATCAAAACACGTATTAAACAAACAATTTTTACAAAAAAAAACTAATTGAAGTTGAAATGTATTTAATTACATCATTTAAATAATTATAAATCTCTGCAGTAGAGATGAGCATGAGATCCCATCGACCCATCCCATTCCACCCCATCATCCCATGGGATGGGATGAGTGGTATGAACGTCGCGTGGGATGGGACGACAATTTTGTATGGGACGGAGTCGGACGAGTTTTGTTAATCTAGTAAATCTAGTTCTTGCATAATTAATTACTAATCGTGCCAATACGCACATTTTTCATAGTAAGTGCAGCCCAGGAGATTTATGTGATAACGATGTAGTTCCTGAAAAGTCTTACGATCCGCTTGCAATTACGGAATTACGAAAAAAAATAAATTCGTACGAATTATCGTTAACAAAGTCTGAACCGAAAAGAAAGTGTGCTGTATGGGTAAAATGGGATGAATGGGACGGGTCGTACGACCGGGATGGGATGAATGGGATGGGAAGGGACGAAAATTTTAGGTTTGTGGGATGGAAGAGTGGAACGAAAATGTGATGGGATGGGACAGTCAGATGGGACAGGGATATGTCCCACGGAATGGGATCTGGAACGAGAAAATCGTCCCATGCTCATCTTTACTCTGCAGTTCTTCTTTTAGAATGTTTATTTAATTGCGTTGTAGTGATGAAATTATTATTCTAAAAAATGTTATTGTTAATGAATATGTGGGTCAAAATGTTATCAAAATTCGCAGATATGAAATGTTCCGAGGCCATAATTATCTCGACGTGTGCCAACTAATGTACAAATCACTGACCCAACAATACACATGGAACACATGGAGCAAAATCGAGGAAGATTTGTTACTTCAAACTAAATAAATTATAAAACTCTAAGAACATTTTCTCACATAGAAAGAAGAAATGCATAATTGTTATGCATGCGTAATAATTAAGGAAGAATTGTAATTTCAAAATAAGTAAATTATAAAACTCTAAGAATATTTTGAATTAATGTAGATAAGATTAATTAGGTAGTTGAATACTTGAAGATGTTAATTTTATCTTGAATATCCATTATGTCCCTTTATGTTTAGACACGATTAAGTCAAAAATTGTTTCGTTTTATTAATCTTTGTTTTATTATCATGTTTTTTCACATTTATCGAAAATCTAAATAATAATGTCCGTTGCGGGCTAAATATAGATCATATCATATTCTGTTTTTAAACAAGAATATGTAAATATTATTTGAAAGACGATAAAAAAGTAAATACATTTTCCATAGCCCGACGTTAAATGGTTCATTTTGTCGCTTAAGCTGTGACTAATCGTAACTCGAAATTTGCTGTTTAGGGGAGACAAGAAACGTTTAAAAATCTAGTTTTGAATGTTATTAGACAATATTTTGTACAGTATCCTATGGTCCAGTCTGTCTAATCCTGTTGTCTGTTGTCTGTCTAGTATTGTCTGTCTAGTCTCTTCTTTCTAGCCTCTTCTGTCTAGTCTTGTCTGTCTAATCTTGTCTGACTAGGTTTTGTCTGTTTAATCTTGTCCGTCTAGTCTTCTCTGTCGCTCATAGCCTCAGCTAGAACGGAAACTACTATAATGAAAGGGCAAAGCGTGCAATACAACTACTAACCGAGTGGATGACAACCAATAACTTAGCGCTTGCTTACTGGGCCTTACCTTATTACTTACTGGGCTTAGGAGAGATTAAAGCCAATAAATTTCCAAATACAAGAGACCCGCATAGTCCCAAAGGATGAAATCACAAACCTTGGAGTAGTAGTAGATACACGCCTTTCCTTCGTCGCACACCTCACGAAGGCAGCAGCCAAGGGTATGAAGATAGTCTCAGCGCTGAACAAAATTATGCCCAATGTAGGTGGCCCAAGAAGCCACAAACACAGTCTCCTTAGCATGATTACACAATCCACTATGCTTTACTCATGCCCATGTTAGTGGCGGACGCGAGTGAATCGTATACAGACAGCCGAACTCCTCGCAGACCAATTCGAACAAATTCACAAGGCGGACAATAACTTCTCGGTCAATCAAGAACAGATTATACAAAATGTACCGAGATATCATGGATAGAGAAACCCACGACTCCGAAAAACTCTCACTGTAGTACGCTCGAGCTTATGTAGTACGCTCCGCTATTAAAACAATCTCGAAACGAAAAGCTCCTGGACTCGACCAAATACAAAACATCTTGCTAAAAGCGCTCTCGCAGAAAGCAATCGTTCAATTGACATAAATAATAAATGCATCCATCAAACTGTCCCATTTTCCGGCCGCATGGAAGCACGGCTCAACCATCCCGATTCACAAACCTGGCAAACCTAAAACCTCGCCAGAATCTTATAGACCGATTAGCCTACTCAACTCTATGTCTAAGATAACTGAAAAAATAATTTACAACCGACTACGTAAACACACGGACAAAAATAGAATTATTACAGACTGTCAATTTGGATTCAGACTACAACACAATACGGTTCAACAAGTAGTTTGCATAGTTAATGACATTTCTATCAATTACAACAAGAAAAAAGTAACAGCGATGGTTCTCTTAGACATAGAGAAAGCTTTCGACAAGGTCTGGATCGATGTACTGATTAATAAACTAATAGGACAGAATTTTTCGGCCGATCTGACCAGACTGATCCGCTCGTACCTGACAGAGAGCTTTTAGTGTCCCACAAGGTTCAATCCTGTTTACCCTATTCATTAATGACATTCCGAAAGGGACCTCATAAGCATTCTACGAGAACTTCATCAAGAATCAGTAAAAGTCGGACTCGAAATGAACCTAACAAAGATAATGAGCATAGAGAATATCGACTTAACTATTAATAACCAAATCGAAAAAGTATCACACTACATTTACCTGGGCCACAACATTCAATTGGGTAAAGCAAACCAAACTCTAGAGGTGTCATAAAGAATAAGTCTTTCCTGGGCCGCTTGAAAATTAAGCTACATTCTGAAGTCCAGGGAGTTCCCGATAAACCTTCGAAGGAAAGTATTCGAATCGTGTGTACTATACGAATCGTGTGTACGAGGCCATAGGTCCTTACCTATGGCCTCGAAACAAAGGCGGCACTCTGAAAACATCGAATAGGCTACAAACCATACAGAGAGCTATGGAGAGGGCTATGCTTGCAATTACCCTCAGGAACGGAGTTCGAAACGAAGAGGTCCGGAAACGAACTGGTATGACGGATGTGCTAGTGAGAGTAGCGCAACTTAAGTGGAGATGGGCCGGTCACATTGCGAGGCAAGACCCGGCCAGATGGACAAAGAGAATCTTAACATGGCGCCGGAGAGGGACCAAGTGGAGCGCGGGCAGACACGATGGCGATACAGTATACAAAAGATTACAGGAAAAAACTGAATCCAAACTGCAACAAACAGGAAGTCGTGGAAATCCTTGGAAGAGGCCTACATCCAGGAGTGGATAAACGAAGGCTGAGAAGAAGAAGAAGAAGAATTCTGAAAGGGACACACACACAAGGATAGCGCTGTATGCAGACGACACCGCTATATATACTCACTCGTTCGCCGGCCCCGTTGCAAACAAACAAATACCATATTGACAGAATAGTTAAATACTTTGACGAAAGTAGGATCACTGTAAACAGTAACAAGATAAAATATAAAATCATAGAAAGTAAATCTATAATTTATCATAGAAAGTTTACGAACACTGCTATTTTCCAACCTATTAAAACTTTAAATCACACGACAATGCCTGTGGACAGAATGAAATACTTAGGTGTTATATTGGACCAAAGACTCACATATAGAAAACACATCGACGGCGTAGTTAGACGGGCATACATAGCGCTTAACTCCCTGTGGACTCTGTGGGTTCTCTAATGTGCACAAATAGTGTACTACGTATTAAATATAAACTCTTAATTTATAAACAGATTTTAAGACTATACATACGCAGCACCCTTTGGTTAAGCGCCGCACCGACAAACATAAAAACATTACAGCTTTTCCAGAATAAATGCTTACGCTTAATACTCAGCAGAGACAGATACACAAGAATTACGAGACTACATGAAGACGCAGACATTCGGACCTTAGCTGAATATATCTCGCGAATCTTATTTACAGAAGGAAGACATATTTTACAGGACACAGTTAGAGAACAATGACTTACTACGAGGCTTAACAAATGTGAGAGCCCACCCCCTGCAAGATTAAACATAAACTCCCTTACCAACCGCTGCCGCTCTTCACCGAAGAGCTAACAAAATAGGATAAGGTCACTCCTTCCCCAAATAATTGCCAAGTCATTCTACCATTGTATAGAGCCCCGAAGTCTAAAGCCCACCAAACACAAATACCAATCTCTGGTAACTCCCTTACCAATCGCTGCCGCTCTTCACCGAAGAGCTAACAAAATAGGATAAGGTCACTCCTTCCCCAAATCATTGCCAAGTCATTCTACCATTGTATAGAGCCCCGAAGTCTAAAGCCCACCAAACACAAATAGGTTTTTCCTACGAATTTTCCAAATATCTACCATCCCAGAATAACCCTCACGATCTATCCCAATGGCTACTCCCATATGCAGAGTGTGCACATACACTCTACACATAAATGTTTCATGTAAACTCGTAAACATATACTAACCATAAACTAAGTATAAATAACTAACGTTAGTCATAGGAAACTTAGATACACATACATATGAGGCGTTGCGTATAGGAAGGGCGAACTCAACAAATTTTGGTTTCGAGAAAAACGCATTTGAAAATTTTTGTATCGAGGGCGAACTCAGCAAAGGCTGATATCGATTTTGATGAACTTGTGACGAACTCTACATGAAGCCTATACCTGCGGATTCTCGAGAGAGTTCTGATCCAATCCGTGAAAAAAAAGGCCCAATGCTGAGTTCACCCTTCGTATTCGCAACGCCTTATATGATCATAGATTTAAACTTTCATTTTGGTTATATTTATATTTTCTTGTTTATTTAATTAAGTTTGTTGAATTTGAAAAAAAACTATACTTTACGCTGCCCCATCGTGGCCTAAAAGCGTGGATGCGGAAAGGTAACATTCCATTCCCACTAGCTAGGTGGGGAAAAAACCGCTATTAGTGCCTGTAGCGCATATAAAACTATATCCGGAGAAGCCGCCCTTTTTTTACCCGAAGTAATCACGGGTTGATTACCCGAGGTAATCACGGGCATACCTCCCATAGACCTCTTAGTAAAGGAGAGAGCTGAATTGTACGTGAATGGTAGTCACAGGTAAGCAAGAAGAACAATTAGAAAAAACCTTCTAGAGGAATGGTAATGAAGATGGCGGGCGTCGGATAAAGGCCAATGGATACAGCTGGTCATACCAGACATCTCGACATGGCAAAACAGGAAGCACGTTGCGACAAACTATCATCTAACTCAGTGGTTCTCAAACTGGGTGCCGCAGCACGTTGGGGTACCGCGAGAGTATGCCTGGGGTGCCGCAGCAATAATCAAGAAATGTAAAAAGAAAATTACATGAGGAGGTAAACGAATTTGAGTTCCTACTTTTAATGCAAAATTATTGACAATTGGCTAAAATCTGTATTGGTCTAAATCACTCAAGTTCGTCTGCCACAGTTGGCGAAAGCGCAACTCACGACCAAAAGATAATCCGAGAAAAAATAAGGAAATATGATCCTAGCTACCTCATATCGTTTGGCTTTGTTTCTCTTGGGAACGAACAAGCCAATGCGTTATCTGTCATAAAATTGTTGCGGCTTGGTTCCATTCAAATTAAAAAGACATCTGGAATGCAATCACTCTGATTTAGTACATAAACGTGAAGAAATCTTCAAAGAAAATTTGTCCAAAAAGTCAAAATTTGTCAAAAAAGAAATGTGTGCCGCGAAATTTTTGTAGCCCGGCAAGGATGCCGCGAGATTTTTTAGCTCTATAAGGGTGCCGCGGCAAAAAAAGTTTGAGAACCACTGATCCAACACAATTCCTCTCAGGTCACGACTGCTTCCGTGACTTGCTTCCTGCATCAAATACGAGCCGCCGCGGACAACCTTTGCGAATATTGAGTAACACCATATTTCACTGATATTTGATGCATTGCTGCATATTTGATAGTACCTTGAAAGAAAAAAACAAACAGATGCCGTTCTAACCAGGAACGATAAAAAGTTACATGGAGGATAACAAAACAAATTAGAAATGACCGACAGGCTTGTCAAAAACATTATGTTCTACAAAGAAGGTGACGAGAGGCTGAAACGCCACAGAAGCAATCAGATAAAAACATGCTAAACGCGGTTCCGTAATGAATGGAGTTCTTAAGGGCCACTTGTCTGCCTAGCTACCAGCTACACCCAAAAAAGAACTTTTCTGTCTAGTCTAATCTTGTCTGTCGGACATAGAACGCTATTCTTTTTTTACTTTTTTACAATTTGTCGTAATTTTTCGACTTAAAAAAAATCGTCGTTTAAGTATGACTACCCCAGTCATACTTAAACGACGATTTACACAAATAGCTCTAGATTTTAATGTTTCACTTGACGTAGCAGAGTTAACCTTGGGTTATGTGTCGATAAATAGGTACTAATTTACTTGCAATTTGTATAGTTATGTTTATAAACAATTAAACCACTGAAAGTTATAATAAACCGAAACATTTTTAAACATAAATCAACTTACAATATACGAAAACTTCATTAGCTTGCCTAAATAGCCTTAAATTAGACAATAATGTCAATAATACCTTTTAACGTAAATTAAATAGAAAGTCTTAAAAACTAGTTAATACTATATTAATTTGCTTAAATAGCCTCAATTGAGGCAATCATAGCTTTTAAACTTAAGGCATCCTCACTAGAAAGATAGTATTGTAAACCTTGGATACTATAATTATTGTGGACTATGGATTATATGATATGAGATAGATTAAATGAAACAAAATTGTATCTAGACGAGTTTTTAGACTTTATAATATCTTGAAATATCAACTTATTATTAGATATTTAATAAATCTATAAAATGAAATATAAAATATCTTATATTAATAATTAACTTGATAATTATTAATAATTATAAAACTTTATAATTGAAAAATTAATATAATTATTAAGTATTTATAAATAAGAAGAACTTATTGTCTGAATGTGATTGTACTATATTTGAGAAAGTTTAGTGAACTTGTCGGCCTAAATTGAACAATCAATTCGCTTTGATTATAATTTAAATTTCAGTCTCGTTGTTTGGGTTTTGTTGATCTGAGTGAGTTGTGACATTTCTGTTGTCGTGAGTGTCCAATGAAAGCTTTGATTGTTTGTGTCAATTTCGAGTGTACTTTTCTAAACAGTTTTGCAAATGGATATAAAGAGAGAGCTTTATAGGAGGGTTTTGTATAAGTGGATGCATAAGCTTAGATGGGTAAGAATTTTAACGAATATCTTAAGGTGTGTCGACAAAAATAAATTAGACCAAATTACTCAAATTATTTTTTCTTAGATTAAACACGTACCTTATCTAGATTAGATTTCTTTGCTTTTTGCGACTAAAATTATCTGCTATTCCAATTATCGCAATACTTAAAATTTTTTTTTTTTGTCAAAGGAAATAAAAACTTAAATTCATACACAATAACACAAATCAACATGAATTTTATGCATGAGTTAATGTGTGCAATTGCGATAACATTCATACGGGAAAAAATATTTTTATTAAAAATTTTTCTTTTGTTGAAATAAACAAATAAAATAACGTTTTGACTTTGTGTCAAGCTTAATAATTACTACCAACTTGACACACAGAAAATCACTTAAAAACAGGATTTCTCATAGGAAATTTAATTCTCTACAAGTTTTATTTCAAACATTTTTCAAAAGGGTTTTCAAAAATTTTTCTTTCGGCTTATGTACATGTTCAGATCAACAAGCCCGATTTCCGTCATAGTCGCGATAGTGCAGCGTTGCACGAGTAGGACGTTGCATGCCCGGTTAGTTTCGCTGCCGCTGTAGTTTTTAAATGGTGATCTCTGCAATCACATTGATTTTTAGAACCCATGAACCCATTAATTCTGAAATGAGTTTTACGTCTTAGAAATTCAAAATAAATAGAAAATAACAACTTTCATCGTATGCAGTTAACGCTTATAATAACATAGCTTCTTCCTCTGAGGAAATCATGACTACTATAGACTTAAAAATCGCGTTTTGATGTGGGCATTGCGATTTCGCTGTCGCGCCGCTAGCGATTTTTTTGCTACGGAAATTTCGCGACGCATGTGTTCCACGCCGGTCTGAAGCAGCTTTTCTTGAATGTGAATTTTTGCGACAAAAGTTTGTTTAACATAAACTCTTGTTTAAAGTTCATATTTATTAGTTTACTAGTATTAGTAACTTCTGGTTAGAATTTTAAACAATAGGATTTCGAATAGTATAACTAGATACAAAAAATACAAATAGTTACAGTTTCTAGCATCAGCAATTGATTTATTTTTTAGCAAAATAAACATATTTTAATTATATGCAAATCAGTTGTTTTCACATTACCTGTGAGATAATATATTTAGCTACAAAGATAGCATAACGGCGCTTACTTAGCTACTCAAGTATTCCGGCTAGGCTAGATAATATCAACAAATAAACAATGGATTATCTATATCCAGTTTGTAACAAACTGGAATGATTGAAGGCTATAGATAACGAAGCATGTTTGAACGAAGCAAATTTAAATTAGGTATCCTGATTATTAGTTGAGATATTCTAGAATCTAGACTACTACCCAAATTCAAGGTTTATACATTGTTATAATACGGATAACGAAGATATTGAAGTCTAGTTTATTGAAGTCTATGATCTACAAATAATTTAGAAGGGAATGATCTATAATAATTAATAATAATTTGTAGAAACGTAAGTAATTCATTATTCTAATTAGATTAAAATATATACAAACAACCCATGGATAATCTAAATAAATGAGAAACAAAGATAATGTGTTGACACATTCACAACACAATGTCAAGGTTGTGTATTACCAATTTTACAGAAAAAAAATCATGAAATACTATGTTTTTCAGACAGAAAATCACTTGATAACAGCGTTTCTTATAGTAAATTTAATTTAAGTTTAGTTTGAAACATTTTTCAAAATTTCGTTTAGTTTTCGAGTTATTTTCGAATTTTTGGGGCAAGAAACGTAGAACAAGAACATGAACTTATCTTGGTTTCAAAGCTGATTATAAACAACTTGACAGACAAAGAATTACTAAATAACAAGGTGTTTCTATAGAAAATTTGATTGTCTTCAAATTTTGTTGAAAATATTTTTCAAAATTTCGCCTTGTTTCCGAGATAATTTTGGATTTTTGAGACAAGAAGTATAAAACGTAGCACAAAAATTTATCTTTGTTGTCAAAGTTGATTATAACCAACTTGACAGACCAGAAATTACTAATTAACAAGGTGTTTCTTATAGAAAATTTAATTGTCTTCAAGTTTTATTCGAAACATTTTTCAAAATTTGGCCTCGTTTCGGAGTTAATTTCGCATTTTTGGAAATAAAAACTGTATTATTACTAACCTAACAATACTATACAAGCTAACTTTAAGAGGAAAATGGATATGTTTGTTTTCATAACATTTTTCAAAATTTGGCCTCGTTTCGGAGTTAATTTCGCATTTTTGGAAATAAAAACTGTATTATTACTAACCTAACAATACTATACAAGCTAACTTTAAGAGGAAAATGGATATGTTTGTTTTCATAACATTTTTCAAAATTTGGCCTCGTTTCGGAGTTAATTTCGCATTTTTGGAAATAAAAACTGTATTATTACTAACCTAACAATACTATACAAGCTAACTTTAAGAGGAAAATGGATATGTTTCCATCATTTTGGTGAGTGATGAAAAAGTTGTATCACAGGAATAGAAACACAACAAATTCAGATTGCAATAATATTAAATAATTAAAACTTTAATTTAACAAATCAATGATGTATTTTTATGGCTGTTGGATCTATGAAGAACTTAATCTGATCTTAGCGATGTAGTCTTCCTCATGATATTCTATTTCTTCACAAATCTATTATCTATATTATATAACTTTACAAATTATTATGTATCTAGTTTAATTTAGCAAACTACGTTTGTTTATCGTTGTCTGTCTAGTCTAGACATGTTCGATCCAAGATTGATATTATAGCCTTGTCTGTCTAGTTTTGTTTGCCTAATCTATGTAAGTCTAGCCTTGAATATTTAGTATCTATCTTGTCCAGTGGTCGTTTCTTATGTACCACATATATTTTTTCAAGTATTGATCACAGAACGTGAATCTGATGAAATCGAACTGATAAACTTATATTATGAAAGATTTACATGAACTAGTGTAATAATATCACAAGAAAGTTACTAATATTAGTAACTGCCTGAGGTTCAAGTTATGAAGTGAAATACAGAAATAAGATAACGCCAATATCAAATTATCATTTAAATCAATAACCTGCAAGTTCATGTCTTTCTCCAAAAGCGTCAAATTAAAACCGAACCTCGCCAGTCATGCACGAGGTGTTCAAATAAGTGTATTCCAATTTATATTTCAAAACAGCAAAGCTGCACTGATGAGAGATAAATCTCGAAACACGTCTGCAGACGGCTATTTACTTAATTTCAGACATAACAAAGATATGATCTTAAAAACAATGTTATTTATCTAGAACTCGTTTAGTGACACGAGAGTGTACTGGGGCTAGTAATAACATGCAAATGCATGTTGAATAATTCAATATCCTGCATGGTATTAGCAAGGGAAATAGTTGTTTCAACATGGGATTTGTCTTAATAAGACTTAATATTATAGAGCTACGAACAGGTTGAATATATTTATATATACAGGCTACATTTTGCCTTAAATAAGTTCAAATAAATATTTAGTTCATTCCAACTTATTAAAGCGGAATATAGCTTGCATATATAAATATATTCAACATTTCAGGAGCTCTATAATTTTATTAAGTCTTTTTTAAGTCTACAAAACAAATGGGACGGTCCCTACGTATATAAAAACATGTCTAAAATTGCATTTTTTTATTGTACAATTAGTATGTTGAATAAAAAAAATATATAGTTTTTTTAATGTATTTTATGTATTTTTAAATACAAAAAAATAATAAATTATGTTTTTTAAATACATAATATAATACGTTGAATAAAAAAAAATTATTCAACGACCCGTTTGTATAATTAAAAAAAAATCCATTTTTGACGTCTTTATGTACGTAGGGACCCTCGAAATCTCATGTTGAAACACAAAAAAAAACGATTAATAGATTTCCAATTAGTTCCCGAAAACATTAGTGTGATTATTTTTACACTTTCACTACAAAAACAAGTCTAGAACGTCAATACATACAATAACTATACTAGGTGGGCCATTGAAAACAGAGGGATTTTCGAATAGTTAAAGATAGTCGGACACATCAACTTTGTTTCCACGCGGAATATACAAATATATTCAACCTTTCCGTAGCTCTATAATATTATTCAGGCTTTTTTAAGGATACAAACAAAATCTCATGTGAAACACAACAGATATTTGTATGCTATTCACTAGCCCTCAGTCAACTTTCGTGGCACTACATTGTTTTTTAGAGCTTAAAAACAATGTTATTTATCTAGTTCGTGTTTGGTGCCACGAAAGTGGACTGAAGCCAAGTAAATAGCATACAAATATCTGTTGTGTTTCACATGAGATTTGGTTTATATCCTTAAAAAAGCCTGAATAATATTATAGAGCTCCGGAAAGGTTGAATATATTTGTATATTCCGCTTGAATAAGTTGATTTGATAGTATCTATAATTAGTTTGGTTTGGCCCCAATATTCATTTGGTTTATATTTGTTTCTAACTTTATGATCTTCGAATCACCTAGATATGGGGACAATGACACTAAATACCATCACAAAACCATTTTGAAAAAATATCCAATAAACGAAAGCAAAAATTAGTTCCATGAGCTCTAATAAACAGAAAAAAAAAAATTAATTAATTTTTAAAACAAAATTTTGGATCACCAAAAAATCTTATCTGAAAGGTTTACTTAGGCTTGACAGTTTAGTCTTATCAGTTTAATGTTGGCGGTTTAGTCTTGTCGGTTTAGTCTTGTCAGTTTAGTGTTGAAAGTTTAGTCTTGGCAGTTTAGTCTTTTCAGTCAGGTGAGCGGGTGAACTCTTCGTCCAATTCATTGTCCCGAGAAAACTGTCTAGAAACTCCCGAACAGCCTGCGTATAATGTGGTGGCATTCCATCTCGTTGAAAGGTCAAATGGTCTTAATTAACGATCACCATTTTCCTTCAACGACATAAACGAAGAACGCGTTCGTAACTTGAAATTAAATAATCTCGACAACAAATCGGTAAATTTGGAAAATATTAACCCTTTAGTATTCAGAGCAAAAAGGGCTTTCAAATGAGGTATCATTTACCCCACCGTGCCATTTAAAATTTTAGGGGTTGTGGTCCCAGCGCGAAGGGGTTGAGTGATTTGGCTACAAATTTTCTTGTAAAAGGTGTCCCCCTCACAAACAAAGTTGATGTGTCCGACTTTCTTTAACTATTCGAAAATCCCTCTGTTTTCAATGGCCCACCTAGTATAGTTATTGTATGTATTGACGTTCTAGACTTGTTTTTGTAGTGAAAGTGTAAAAATAATCACACTAATGTTTTCGAGAACTAATATGAAATCTATTAATCGTTTTTTTTTGTTAAACAAAGTATTACATTTATCCTTTTAATTGGTTATTTTACATGCAATTTACATTAACATTCTATTTGTAGTAGCAATAAAACCAATAATCCTTGCTTGAAATCCTGACCTTTACGCGGCCTTATTACGAATTTATCCTGCAATGACGAAGAAACATACGACAGCATTGTTGATAGCGAGACAAATAATTTTATACGATATTTATGTTTGACATTCTTGTTTATTTTTTTATAGCACGATACAATATATTTAACTTACAATAATTCGAAATAAATACTGGGCGTAACTGAACAAAATTATAAATGTTGAAGCAAAGTAAACAATTTAAATTCTAAATAAAATTTACGAATTATTTAAAAGATATTTACCATAATTTTAGCAGTACCAAAGGTAATTAGAATAGTGTGTTAGAAGATGTGTAGATTAAAGGTGTAAAAATGTATATAATGGGGACTTAGGGTATAATGGGTATAATGGTATATAAGGGTATAATGGGGTAATAGGGATCTTCACCTAACTTTTTTAGTTATCGATTTGTTCCTTCTGTTACGTAATTATAAAAGGACAAAGAAGAATGACGCATATGTGGCGTCGTAGGTCTGAAACTGATATTCTACAATTTATGTTGCGTTATTTATTTTAAAATTTCATCTTTTAAGAGGTTTTCAAATCTTGAAATGCGTCCATTTGGTGTTTAAATTCGTCCATAAAAACTTCAATTCGACCTTTTTAAGCTCTATTTTGTCTACAGATTTGTAATCTATTATAGGGGATTTAAAGCTTTTTTAGGCCATCGACTCTTTCCACTTATTACATTATTATAAAAGGATAAAAAGACGGGCATGTGGCGTCGTAAGTCTCAAACTGATATTCAAGTAATTAATTTCTTAATTCTCTAACAGTTATTCCACAATTTATACTGCATTTAATCGTGTTAATAATTATTAACACGATTAATTCTGAAATTTGGTCGTTTACGCTGTCTTCGTCTTTCAGAGCGTTCTATTTGTGTTTACATTCGTTCTTTCAAAGTTTAAATTGACCTTTTAAAGTTCTATTTTATCTTTGTTTACTTCAAGCTAGTGTTTTTAAACATTTTTATTAACTTTATCAGTTATTATTTTATGAGTTTTCATTTAAATGAAGAAGGAAGTTCGAGCGTAACTTATGATTCAAAATAGTTTTTGAATTTTTCTATATTTTCAATTATGCTAAAGGTCGATTTCCATATGCGCGACACTCAGCTACGCTACGTCGTGCGACATCGCCTGCCAAATAATGATTCCATTGTTTTAAATGGGCACGTCGCGTAGCTATAGTGAGAACGTGTCCATTTAAAACAATGTAATCATTATTTGACAGGCGATGTCGCGTGACGTCGCGTAGCTGAGTGTTGCGTATATGAGAATCGGCCTTACTAGTTCTTAAAATTTGTTATTTTTATTTATAATAATATAGCAAATTTAAAAATTTATTTATTTAATATAATTAAGTTAATAAATGACTTCGCTATTTTTGACTCGTACGGTGTAATAATAAAATCTGGCCACAGCGCTTTATTGTGTCTTGAAAGTTTATAGTACAGAGAGAGAAAGGAATAGTAATTGAAAGGAGTTTCTCTCTTTATAACTATGTTCCATCTTTTTCTTTTCTCTCAGCTGTTCTTGCGACGTTGCCAAACCACCCGTCATGTGCATTTCTGTCGATAAACAAGATTTAAACTAAAACTAAAAAGTTTAACTTTAATTATTTAAATAATTACATCGGCAACGCCATTGCTTTAATGTTATCTTGTTTTACAAGTATCCAAGTTTATTGTACATAGTTTTTTATTCCTTAAAGTTACGAAATTAATATCGAAAAAAAAATAAAGACGTGACGGAATTGTGTCAGCCATAAGAGCCTGTGTATAAGAATTGAAAAAACATTCTTGATTTTTTTTTGCGGATAAACTAAAAGGTGGAGCACTTTCAAATTTTGAGAGGACATAAATAAAGTATTGATCTGCATGTATAAAAAGTTTCAAAGGTTAAACTTAAAAAAATGTTTAACATCGGATTCGCTCGAACCTCCTTAAAAAAAAAGTCGAACTTTTCGAAATTGAAGTTTGATTTAGTTAAGCATTTGTACATATTAAATTTTATATATTCTGAAACACATAGAATCAGTAATAAATTGTTTATATTTAAGTTTGAATGTTGAACTAAATATCAAGGTCCAGTTCTCATACTTAGATTGGCATATTTCAATATCCGCATTTTATCAAAATCTTAAGTACATCTATATTCTATACCTGCTCCCATGGATACAAAAAAGACAATTTGATAAGAATCTATAGATTAGATACAAATCTATAAAGACAATATAACGTGACAGGAATATTTTTTCCAAAAGTTTTTTTATGATTCTGAACTTGATTCATTACATATTTGTATAATACTCTCACTATATCACTACATATTTCTATTTGACCCTCACTACAACACTACATATTTGTATATGTAATATTATCTATTTAATATTGTACTAATATTCCACTATTAATAAGATGTTTAAAGTTTAATTTTGTCGATTGTAAATTTTGTCGGTTGTAGACTTTTTGACACGTTTGTATTGTTTTCCATTTCCACTTTAACAAGTGATACATAAATTATAAATGTAATTATTTTTTCTACGAATCACTTTTTGATTCAAATAAATTAGTTAATATAATATTTACCTTTTATTATTTAATTTCAACAACAAAAAATAGTATTCAATTCTTATAACACTTCAAACATAAACAGCACTTCATATCGCGAAATTGAAGGCTACTTAACGAATGCTTAATGTCGTAGTCGACTTAAGTCATACATGGTTGTCATGCGCTCACCTAATTATTTAATGTCCCTCTCTGTCTGTTGTGTGCAACCTTTTGCTATATGTTTCATTTGATGTCGTCGTCGCGATTATGCGTGCTGGAAATTTATTTGACTTGTGCCGCGCGGCGTCGCTGGGAATTGTAAATACGACACGATTAATGTAATTTGATTACGTCCTGATGTTTAATTTAGTTAATTGGAGCAGAATGATTTTGATTTGTGATTTATTATGTGATTCGATTTGCTCCCTGGTGTGAATTCTATACGGAATTTCGCCAAGACGCAATTGGCACGTTTCACGAATTAGTTTCTCGATATTCAAATCAAATGGAAACTCATTTCTTTTATCATATAAATTAGTTACGTACGTTTACAATTATAACAGAGAAGGCAGGACTAGGCAGACAAGACTAGACAGACAAGACTAGACAAACAAGACTACACAGACAAGACTAGACAGTCAAGACTAGACAGACAAGGCTACACAGACAAGACTAGACAGGCAAAACTTTTTATATATGGAGTGTAGATGGCACCTTTCGATTAACCATACAAGTGAGTCCGCTTAAATTAACCCCAACACTCCTGAACCGCTTATCGCATTTGTTTAGGGTGTTGGTTGACATGTTGCTACAGTTTCTACTATCTACTTCCCCCTTCCGCACTGCGTGCGATTAAGGGTTCAATTTTAAGGATTTATTTTTCTCTCGCCGCTTTATTTTTCCGTAATTACTGTTTAATTATTGTTTCTCCGTAACTAGTTTGTGTATAATATCATATTCCCATTCCCCACGTCATATTTTTGGGGATCGTTGAGTATGTCATTCTCAAATATCTCCCTCTCGTTGTCCCATCTCGGACACTCAAATATAGTATGGTAACACTATCGGTCAAACCACATTATACGCAATCTGCTTTGAATGCTCGCTCTGCCGATCTTGTGGAGGTAATCTCGAAAAAATCTGTAACCGGTGAGGACCTGGTTGAGATAATATGACGCTTTCCCGTGTCTACGATTTATCCAGGTGTCAATGTCCTGGATGATGATCCTTGTCCATCTTTTTGGAGTTATTCCACTCTTCCTGCCACTTCTGAAAGAAGTATGTACGGTCCTCTTATCTGTAGTCCATTTTTTTAAGAATGCAGTAACTAGAAACCTGATTTACACTATGATATGTTAAATCTAGTTACTAATTTTGGCGCTAAATTCAAATATAGTTACATGAATATTAAATTGATAATTTGTTGATGGTTTGATTGAACATCTTGTTATTATTGAATAACTTATTATAAAAATTATAGAAATTGAGCAACAGCTGCTGCAGTGAGTATTACAGCTTGATTTTTTGTTGCACCCTTACTTTTATGGAACAAATAACTGTTGTAGGCCATTTATTTTTGTTTACTTTATAAAAGTTTTCTCTTTTTTCTTTATACCTCTGAAAGTACTGGGCACTTCGTTATCAGCCCTGGTGGTATAAAAATCAAAATTACACGACGGTGCACATTTTCCTCAATGAGATAAAACAACAAAACCAGAAAGAAAGAATACTACTATTGTTTGTATTGAAAAATACAGATTAAATACACCAAATGGCAACAATGGTAATAAAATACAAACAAATAAATGAAGAAAAACGCAAAAAATCTAATTGATACATGCAGACCAGATGACAATTGTGAATTGACACGGCAGCCATGGACAACTAACAGTTGCAAATGTATGTGAAAAGAAAGAGAGAAAAGTGGTTGAGATGGAGAAGTAAATATCGTCGGTGTGAACTTCTCCTGGATTTAAGCCAATCAGAGAACAAGGCCAAATAAACCTCTATCTACCCTGTACTGCATTCTTAAAAAATGGAATATAGAAGCTTTACTTTGGCTGCCTCATACAACAGGGGAAGTATAGAAATGATCGATTATATACCTCGCCTGTTGTTCGAAGGAAATCAATTACCAAAACTGCATCGCTACATTCTGTTCGGCAGACACTACAGACTCGTAGAGCTTTTCTCTGGTATACTGCTAATTAGTTAATTTTTACTTAATTAATGGCCTCTACGCATATGGAAGATCCATGTAACATGGTAGAGTGTGCCGCAGTGCTTACAAGCCTGCGTTTACTGCCTCAAGGTTCTCCAACATTGGGCATTAGTTTTTCCAGTGCCGCAATAGTTTTTATACCCATTTCCGCCGCTTTTTTAATGTTCTCGGCAAAGGGCAGTCTTTCGTCTATTGTGATGCCAAGGTATTTTAAGGAATCTTTTGGTTTATTGTCCAGACCCACCACTTTAAAGGACATAGGAACCAACTTTCTGTATCCTGTTAGCAAGACCGCTTCGGACTTTTCCGGTGCTAGGTGCAGGGACAAAGGTGACATCTATTTGACAATTTGTTCAATGGCCAAGTTAAGACAGACAAGACTATATAGATTATACTAGACTAGGCAATCAAGACTTGACAAACAAGTCTATACAGAGGTAACTATATAGACAATATATGTTATTACATTTTTCAATATATTTTTCAACTAAGCAATTAGCGTGTTATGTACACTGATTGCTTAGTTGAATGCTTGATGCCACAACTCTTCAGACATGAAGACTGGACTAAGAAGAAGAGGTTAGACAGTAAGGGGTAAATTGACTAAATAAAAAAGGCTATATTGTCAAGACAAGACAGACTAAACTAGGAAATATTTGGAAAAGTTCTTTTATGGGTGTTAGTTGGGTGCGTAATCAATTATTCAATCGTGCGGTTAATTGTTTGATTTTTTTTATCGTCAGTTTCGTTCGCAGGTTGTCGCTTTCGTGCGTGGCTAATAAAAATATTATGTAACACAATCATCCCCACGACGATTGTTGTTCACACTAAACTTAATTGAAAAACAATTTTAAAATGTCAAAGTTTATTTTAATATTGATATGCTATTTTCCATTAGAACTAAGCAGAGAAGACAAACAAGAACAGTCTAGGGCGCGGTCTAGACCAGGGATAGCATAGATAATTTGATGATTTGACAAAAATTTGATTTTTCAAAGATTTCATGCACACCTGATAACTAGTTACTGGTAGAATATACTGGTTGTATAATTCGGTTTTGAGGTTTAGGGGTATGTCCATATTCAAAATGTCTTTTATTTTGTAATATGCCGCCCAGGTTTGCCATATTCTCTCATTTATTTCAAGTTCTTGATTAGCCTTGCCTATAGTTAGAGTTTGTCCTAGGTATTTGTATGCAGTTACTTTCTCGATTCTGTTGTCCCTAGGATAATTTCTCGTTCGTCATCTACGTTTGATGTCATGTACTTTGTTTTGTCAAAGTTGATTTCTAGGCCTATGCGCTTCGTGGCCCTGTAGATGTCATCGATAATTGTGGCCAGTTCTTCTCTGCTTTCGGGTATCACTACTATGTCGTCGGTAAACATTAAGTGGTTCCGTTTCTCCCCGTTGATATTAATGTGAAAATGAAATGTTGTCGAAGTTTCTGACTTTGTAAGTGTCTTTTGGGACATTGAAAGTTGGAGAGTGAAGCTTCGTTGAACTTTTTTATTGTGACGTGTCGTCGATTTGTCGGGAAGTGTTAATATTTGTGCTGCCCGACACATATTTTGTCTCCCAAACACTTAGTTGGACTTCTAAGACACTTCGTTTATCTCGGAAACACTTCGACAACTCTTTGTTTTTTATAAACCACTTCGACGACGCTTCATTTTTTCTTGAAACCACTTCGACGACACTTCATTTTAAACAGGGATTGCTTATTATTAAAAAAAATAGTAAGGATTTCGTTTCATGAATATCTATAAAAATGAACAAGAAACTTGAAATTTACGCAAAGAAGACTAATTAAGCGATAATTTTTAATCTAATCTTTAAGTATAGTCTACTCTATCTTCTTTTGTATCAAACATTGTCTCCCATTGTTTGTTAATATTTATCTCAGAGCGGACGAAGGTTTAGATAATTTTACGTAGGCCTGTAAAATGTATGCGCTTACATTAGCGTACACACCAGGCAACAACCAATGAGAGATCACATTCTTCAAAAATTTCGAACTTGTTAGAGCGTACATTAGTAGTAGAAGTGCATGTTAAAGAGCGTACATTCAGGGCCGTCTTTAACCTATGGGAGGCCCTGGTCACATTACGATAATGGGGCCCTTATGACCTTGACAGAGCACTATTTTGTTAGAATAGGCAAAGAAAGTAGATAAGCAAAATTTCTAGATTTATCTTAAATCTATATCTTGGTGGTCCTCCAGGCTTCACAATTAGGAAACGATTTTCAGACGCGAATTTTGAAAATTATATAATAGTTCCTCAAGGTTCCATAATTAGGACACGATTTTTAACCACGAATTTTGAAAATTTTATTTTGGTTCCTCAAGACACCACAACTTAGACATCATTTTGAAACACGAATTTTCAATGTTGTCTTGGTTCCTCAAGGCTTTATAATTTGAACATAATTTTGAGACGCTTTTTGAGAAATTTTTGGCTTTGAATTTGTTCTTTTCCTTTCTTTCACCGGTGCTACAGTCTCAAGCAGGACCTGGACACAAGTATAGTTTGAATTTGTTGACAGACAAAATTTCTTAGGAAGTTATCAAAATTTCGACAGACAAACAATTGCAAGAATATCCAAAGTATTTGATTTGGTTTTGAATTTGTGGACAGACAAATTTGGACAAACCAATTTAAGTAGCTACTTCCAAAATATTTTTGAAGTTGCGGTGAAAAATGTTCGTGTCCTAATTATGGTGCCTTGAAGAACCAAGACAAAAAATTTTTTGTCTTGGTTTTTTGAAAATTCGCGTTTCAAAATCGTGTCTTAGTTATGTTTAAAATTCTGTTTAAGAAAAGTAAAATTCGCGTCTCAAAATCATGTAGTGATTATGAAGTATGCCCTCAGCCCAACTGAATGGAAAAGAGAAATTCAATGTCTAAACGAGTTGAGACAAAGTTTCAATTTTCAGTTTTCATTTTTTTTTTCTTTCAAAAGATTATATATTTCCAATATACTATTAGTTTCTTAATTTTCAATATATTTCCAAGTATTCTGTTAAATGCAGACATTCCATTCCCAACTCTTCCCCGTTAATAGATTTCAGCAAATTCTTTTCAACTTTGTCTCAACTCGTTTAGACATTGAATTTCCCTTTTCCATTCAGTTGGGCTGACTGCGCATGTTTTTCGATAATAAATATCGGTTATTGTTTGGTGATGTGGCAGGAACTATGGGGCCCTTACGATTACGTGGCCCTGGGCACGTGCCCCGAGTGCCCAGTGGGAAAGAGGGCCCTGCGAACATTACATCAATCGCAACAAAAATCGTTTCTCTCCTCTATATGAACCCGCGGTTTGCGAAACATCGATTTACTCTCTAGTTTTAGCATTTTGAATGCATCTACATATAAATTGGTTGAATTACGAGAGAATATGTAATCTAAATCTTTATAGACTATTTGAAAGCAGTCTAGTGGGTATTGCGCCATCTATGCAGACTATTCCGACGATATGTGATATAATTTTAAAGCGCTCGCGTGTATTCCGTCAATAATTATTTAGAATCGTTCAATGGCAATACACTTGATGGCGCTTGATGTATACCGTCTACATATTTCAACTAGTAATGCATTGCGGGCACGCTAGCGCTCACTAAATTTATTACATAATCGCTTTAATTTCTTCATTAGGGTCAAAATTATTGTCTATTTCAATGGGGCATGATAAATTCTGATTTTTTATTCAACTTAATAATAAACCAACAAATATTATAGCTTTATATAAAATATTACTTCATCATTTTTTTAAAGAGCATAATTGCTATAACAAATGTTAATTAACTTTATTGCTTCTGATATCGTAAGATTAAAATAAATAAAACTAGAATCTGAGAGAATAAATTGACTAAAGTTATCGAGATTAACAAAACTAGAGGGTAGACGATATGAGAAGACGATAAGTTCCTTATACTGATATAACATTGCAGTAGAGAACATTTGCATTTTATTTATTTATATTTTGTAGACTTTCTGATGTTGTATGGAAGGGCGAGAATATATTTATTGTAGACTTTATACAAAGGGCTATCGACCACGAGGTCCTTCTATACTAAGGTGACTACATTTTCATTGAGACAAAGCGGGACAACAGCGGGACAAAGCGGGACAAATGGGATATATATATATATATATATATATATATATATATATATATATATATATATATATATATATATATATATATGTTCATATACATGTCTATAAATATACAAAAATGTATTTAATATTAATTATTGGTAACTATAAAAATATTTTTAAAAAACCTGCACTAGCACTTCTTTTTGCACTCCTGCACTTTTGTGCTGCGAAAGACCATGCGGGTTGCTAAAAGATACTATAACCTGATAAATAATAATAATGAACATGGAGCTTTTGGCTTCATCAATATGGACTTATGAAAAAAAAATATGTTGTTCTTTCGCAGTCATATTTTTGATCCTAGTGTATACTGCAATAGATTCGGATCATTTAATAAAAAGTCGTGAAATTTCTCATTATTGGTCAAATTATTTTTTACGCATAATATAGATTTTAAAGTTTAATGTTCAACTATGTTTTTTCATTTTAAAACAAATTTAAATTCTCATTTTAAAGCGAATAATATTCCTTATCAAAATATTTTGATAATATTATTCGGTTTAAAATGAAGGAATAACTCCGTCCACTTTTTGTATGTTTCCACATTTGCAGACAACCAACATTTAACTTTTTCATCAGTAACGTAACTTTACTAATAACTCCTCATGAAAAAGATCATTTTCGCAAATATTAATATTCGGAAAATGTTTACTAATATATTCAAAAGATTTTTCCACATATTCCCATAAAATCTTCTTTTTTAATGTCACCCAATGAAATTTTCAGAACAAGTGCCATTAAACGACGGATTTTCTAAAAGAAGTCAGAAATTTCTATAATAACTGCTTGGAATATCTTGAAGACTGGACATTTCAATTCGAGGATATTCAATATTTTCATTGGATGACATTAAAAAAGGAGATGTTATGGGAATAAGAACATTAAAAATAAGAAATTCAGATATTTTCTACAAAGCGGGACATTTATCAAAATCGGCGGGACGCGGGACAGGCCTCCAAAAAGCGGGACTGTCCCGCCAAAATCGGGACGTGTGGTCACCCTATTCTATACGATATTAGAAGTCCATATACTACTGATATAATATTGAGATAGAGAACATTTGTTTTTTATTTATTTATATTTTTTAAGACTCTCTGATGTTGTATGGAAGATTAGTTCGTTATTGATATTCTATAAAAAAATATGTAAAACGTGTGCACAGTGGAGACAAAGAGATAAAACCAAAGGGACGCATAAATAATGTAAAGTTATTTGTACATTATTTACTTAGTTATATTTGCTCTCCCACAGAGCGCCCTCCTCTTAGACAAACATATGTTTGTATATATCTTGATTGGAAGAAAATGTTTCCATATAAATATTCTCTCCGCATAAATACTTGAGAGTTTATTTATACAAAAACATAAGACAACTGTTATTGGTATTCTAATTGGGTTCTTTACTAACAAGATGAGTTCAGAATGAGGGATAAAGAATACGAGCAAACTGAATTCCTCAGATTGAGATGTAAATATTTTAATAAAATAAAATTATATTAAATTGCCAATTTCAATATATCTAAATAGCAAAGATGATTTTATTTTCAATATACCTACTTTTCTAATACTCATTCTTGGCATTAATATAAAAGATATTTTCTTGTTTGGTCCTATCTTGTCTTATCTGGTCTTGTCTGGTGTGATTTTGTCTGGTCTCTTTCTGTGGTCTTGTCTGGACTTTTCTGGTTCTGTCTCGCCCAGTTTGATTGTGTCTTATCTTGTCTGGTCTAATCTGCTTTTCTATAGTCCTACTAATATTTGGCTCTGCCTGATCATATTTGACTCTGTCTGATCATATATAGTCTTATGTTGTTATATCTGGTCAAGACAAAACCAGAGAACGTCCATTATATTATCTCGTAGAATCTCGCGTGGTTTGCCTAGTCTTGTCCAATCTTATCTAGTCTCGAGGAGTTTCGCTTACAATTAGTTTATCTAGTCTTGTCCAACCTCATCTAGTTTCTTTGCCTAGTTTGTCTAGTCTTATGCAGTCTCATGTAGTCTCGTTTCGCCTAGTCTGCCTAATATAGTTTTCAGACATATTTTCTTATTTAGATATTTTTCTCGATGGAAACAGGAAATATGTTTTTTGGCTGTAGCGTCTGCTTTCCCGCTTTCTATTTCCCTTCCTTTCAAGTAAAAATCATTGTCAAGTGCAGAAAATAGATACTGCACAATGAAAACGCGAAATATTTGATTCGAGAAAAATCTTTTGAAGTTCTTCTTCGAGCGGTAAATACAAATATCGCGTTTGTAAGAAAAGCATTTTGATGCAACAACGGATTTTGTACAACAACGGAGACCGACGTGCCTTCTGTTATTAACTCTCGTTTGCTATTATTTTTCTATCTACCTTTCCTCATGTAAATATTTTCTGAAAATAATAATAACTGCTTATGTAAGGATATGCGCGAACATTACACGACCGCTTGAATGTTTCGTTTCGTAATTGTCGAATTATGTAATAAAAGTATCATTAAACCATCTAATTTTTGCTTATTGTAAGGGTTTAACAAGTTTTTGCAAAGTGAAAATTACTACAAATGTAATTCAGTAGTTTATTTCTTGTCACTTATTCCTTACAAACGAGTCTGATCTTGTCTGGTCTTTTCTTATCTGCTGCTATTTTTGTCTAGTCTCGTCTTGTCTGGTCTAGTTTGGTCTCGTTTAGTCTGATACAGTCTGGTCTAGTCTAGTCTAGTCTGGTGTAGTCTGGTCTAGTCTAATCTAGTCTGGTACCATCTGGTCTAGTCTGGTCTAGTCTGCTTTAATATGGTCTAATTTGGTCTAGTCTGGTCTAGTCTGGTCTTTTCTGGTCTAGTCTCGTCTAGTCTGGTCTTTTCTGGTCTAGTCTCGTCTTTTCTGGTCTAGTCTGGTCTTACCTGGTCTAGTCTGGTCTAGTCTTATTTTCGGGAGGAGGGGTAAAATACATTTATCTACGACCACTATTGTAAATGCCCATTATTGTACAGTTCGTGGACTAGGTAAATACATCATAACACACACGTATGTAACAGTCCGCGATTAATGATAATTTATGATTGGTAACATACACGTGCGTTTGGTTTACGATTCGTTCATTGGTTGAGAGCTGCTACTACGTGCTCATACGTTCAGCGGCCTGCGTGCCACGATTCAAACTAAAGAAATTTGACATTGCGTGCATTGGGTTGCCAATATCTATGACAACTCTTATTCCAGTTTAACCCAAATAAGTACTAAATAATAAGTTATGTAACCATTAAGAATGTATTTCTTTTCATTTCTTTTAAGTTAAATAATGTCGAGTAACTGTGATGATATATAAGTTGTATGAAAATACAACTGTTTGTTCATTATAATGTTAAATAATGATAATTAAATAAACATAACCTAATAAGAAATAAATTTGATACATCAAACATATTTTTCTTATTAAACAAAAACAAATTAGTGTGGTCGTCGATAAAGTATAGTACATAACTCGAGTTGTAAGGCAATTTCGTACTTGCGGTATTAACTGTTTCGCATTAACTGTTTCGCATTAACTGTTTCGCATATTAAATGCTTCTTACAACCAGGCGCGTTTTTAAGCTATTCAGCGGCTCGGTGGAAGTTTTTGGACGGGCCTGCTCTCAGAGAAGAGAAACGTACATAGAAGAAACATCACCAAGAGTTCTGTTGGACAATTTTTTTGTCACACATTGTGGCGTCACACTGCTACTTCTGTAAACTCCAAAACCTGATGGCGTTGATTTATTGCCACGCATTGTAAAGTCACAAAATTAACAAATGGCATTTATTTTATCGGGGTGAGAACTCATTTGTGATATAGGAACAGTGATACAGAAAAAATACAGTGATTCTTGGAACTAGCCTTCTTGGAACTTGGATTCTTGGAACCTTAATGTTGAGTTGCTTATTCTTACGGAAACACTTGCGTTCAAACGTTCATATGCTCCCATAAAGATGGTTCTTCTATAGATGTCTCTCATCTTTGCATCTAACACCGCAGTGGAGTGACCTAGCCTGTAAAGCTATTAAAAATACAGCAGATATTAAAAAATTCACTTAAATTTTCTTTTTCTTTTAAGTAAACAAAGTAAGGAATACAGCATAGACAAAATCAACAAAGGTTTAAAAAGATGTTTATGTGCGAAAGCCTCGCCTAACTTTAGCCGATATATTTTTTTTTAATTTCCTATAAATTTAAATTATTGAGAGTATCTCTTCTATTGAAAATAATGCCAAATCAGAAGTTTTAACTTGAGTCGTTGTGCTCCTTAGGTGTGTTTTTAGTCTACGCAATACACTAAAATATCTCTCAGCACTTGGTATACCTTTGGGCAGCGTTACAAACAATCGAAATTGTTTAAACTAATATTGAAACTAATTCAACATTGGGGAAAATATCATACATTTTGTGTTCAACTAAATATTCTAGATAACCCAGTACACCTCTATCACAACAACGGTTATCATCTGAAAAATAAATTGTAATCATTTTATCTATCAAAATAGGGGAAATAAATTTAAATGTTAATAATGTACCTTTTTGCCAAATATGTTTTTGCACTGTTTTTCATGAAGATTGTAATTGGAAAACCTAATAATTCTCTAACATCTTCCAGACCCTTAATTCTGTCAGACATTTCGTGTACCATTGCATCTAGAGTTATATTTATTACTTTAGTTTTAAAATCGATTACAGGATCTATAACAGGATCGTCTCTGGTGCCTTCATCCTGAAATTTCTTTTAAGATGCAAGTGTTCTTCGTCCATATCACATTGAAGCCATTTCGACTTGGATATTTAAAAATTTGGTTGAAATAAGCGTCATTTCTTAGTGATGCAAGTTTATCTTTAGATTTTTTCATGCACAAAACGACTTGAAATAAAGCAATTTCTTTTTTCTGCAATATTTTTGATGTAATATCGATAGTGTGCAGAGAACATCATTCCAAAAAATAATATCATCATAAAATAAAATGAGAAACTATTTAAAAGTCCTGAAGCCGTAGCCACATAATCGTGGTAGTGCCTTATCTCTACAATTGTTTCTAAACAGCAAAGAACTGATTTAAAATTTTGTAATAAAGCACTTGTTGCCTTGCAGACCACCTTGTGTTGGTCAGAGCATTATTGAAGCACTCAAATACTTTATTTTCGTCTCAGTTTCAATTGTGGACAGTATCTCGAAAGAAATTTTGTAAACGTTAGATATACACCACAGTTGGCACGATTCAAGTCACTAGAATGACCTCGTAAGGGTAAAGTTAGTGATGTCATTGTCCGCAGGAGATCAAATTGCAACATGAGTTGCTTCTTTCCATCTTTTCTGCTCTGCGTCATACTCTCTTTCACGGGATGCATCACTTGACTTTTCCTCCAAATATGCCGGTATTCCAGTTGCAGCCAGTAGATGAGATTTACTTCGGGGATGTTCATGAATTCTGGTGGATAGATGTGCCCAATCAATCCACAAAACCAAGTTTTCCTTTCCAAATAAACAACATGTATGGCAATAAGCTACATCCATTTGAGGTGAATGTGAAAGCCACCATTTAGCTACGTTTTTCACCTAAGCTATTCTTAAAGTTGAAATATTTCTCTAAAAAACTGCGATTTTTTGTTTTAGGGTAGGCAATACGACGTGGTTGGCAAGCTCCTACACGTACTAAATCTAGTTTTTTACTTTCGGAAAGTGTTTCACTTTTAAATAAGACGTAGTCCGAGGGAAATTTAGTTTTAAAAGTTTCCTCCTCGGATTCCTCCGTATTATTGGTTGCTCCCTCACTAATATCAGTGTTTTCTTTTTTGTTGTAACCTTATCTAAAGATTCTAAAGACTCGAACTCAGCGCTAGGTGTTGAATTCAACGATGGTGTAGGTGACTGAAAAACAGGCAAAAATTCATTTTCTGACCCTGTGTATCTT
Source organism: Phosphuga atrata (assembly GCA_944588485.1). Taxonomy (NCBI): domain Eukaryota; kingdom Metazoa; phylum Arthropoda; class Insecta; order Coleoptera; family Silphidae; genus Phosphuga; species Phosphuga atrata. Next base: position 49,599,707 of record OX155896.1, on the reverse strand, counting down.
GAGCCGGAGTATCTTGACTTAACATCAGAAAAAACTGATTCATTTGAAATAGCAGCAGAAGTAGAAGGTGAATGTGAAACGACAAAAAAATCTGACATTTTCTTAAATTTTTTCGCACGTTTTTCAGCGCCCGATTTGTGTTGTGTATACTTGTGTATACTTTGATTTATCCTTAAAAGCAAATAGTTATTTACATTAGAGTGCGGAAATATTGATTTTACAATACAACAGCTCGTTTGAACACCCCTTCGGGCTCGTTCCCCATTCGCTGGAGCATTGTAAAATCATTTCCGCACGAAATTTGTGTAAGGTTTTTTGGCCGACAATTATTATTTAAGAAACAAATAGATTTAGATTAATAACAATATTGGAAATTATTTAATTTTTTAATGTCGGTACTCACAAACTTTGACATTTTTACTAATTCCAATTTATTAGGTACATAATATGTCATTTTTCCATATGTCAGACCCACAGTAAAATTTGAAATACACTCTTATTTTCTACATTATCCTGACAAATATGGTGTAAAGTAGCGTTTTCTAAAGTAGATTTTATTGTCTTATACTTAATTTATTTTGTAAGTGTCCCTGAAAGGTTGAAATTTACTGGTCACTTTACCGCATCGTAGCCGTACTTTGTAACATTGTGTGTAAAAATCTAGTTTCGCTGCACGTATAGACGATGTCAAAGCTAGCTTTACAATTCAGGAGGCCAAAAAAATATTACATTTGAATAGATAAAATGATAAAGAAAAGTGTTTTTACCATTATAAATGTCAGAAAACTTGTAGCACAAACTCAAACTTCAATTACTGCACACTGCACTCAGATAACACGTAATATAATGCATAATAGGAACAAGGAACATAAACTCGTTGTTTTTTAAACTTAAAAGAATAGCTTTCACCCTTGGTTGAAATTTTTTTTTTTTTGTGACTTTGCTTATGAACGAACATACATGTGTTTTGTAAAGTATTGACACAGGGGCCCGCCCGCATTGGGGCCCGTCGGTGCTACGCACCGATTACACCTACGTTAAATACGCCTCTGCTTACAACTCTCACTACGTAATATACCTACTGTTATGTACAGCCCCCAGTGCTGCAGGTTGCTCTGGGGAGTGTGGGACTACTCGCCATGGTGGCTAGACTACCCACTAAAAACCCACTCTTAAATTCTACTCCTTGCACCCCGGAGACCGTCAAGTATTATTTGGGGTGTAGGATTGTCAGAATGTCCCATTTATTTATTTATATTATCCCTTTCGTCTTGGGCTTTGCTTTCCATAATCTATCTTATGGCTTCCTCGATATCTTTCCAATTTTCAGGTGTTTCCAGCATTAAGTCGATGATGTTCTCCGGCGTTAGAGTTTTGACAAAATTTGACCGATTTTTGACGTAACGAAGGAACCTTACGTGTTTTTTTCCCAATTGTGGCACTTGAAAATCGTGTGCTCCGCATCGTCCTCCTCGTCGCAGAAGCGGCAGTTCGACAAAACGATTATGTTAAATCTATGTAAATACTTTTGGAAGTCCCCGTGTCCTGATATGGCTTGCGTTGTATAGTGTCTGATTTCTCCGTGCTTCCGCTCTGTCCATGTTTTTATCATCGGTATTAGTCGTTTTGTCCAGCTGGCTGTTTGCGGCTGGCTATCCCATCTTTCCTGCCATTTATTTGTTCTTTTCTCTCTTTCTTGTCCTCTATTTTTAGGTCCTGCGTCGTATGTTTTGGTCCTTTCTTCAATTAGAAGGTCTATAGGTGGTGTTCCCGTTACCTTATAGTGATTAGGTAGAAGCTGTCCTATATGCCTGTACTATTTTGATTAGTAGTTTGCGTTGAACTCTTGTTATTATGTTGTTATATTTTTTTAATTTGATCGCCTTTTGCCAGATCGGTGCACCGTATAGTAAAGTAGAGTCTACACTATTTTCCATTCTACAGAATGACAAGACATATTATAGAAACCGTTAAGAAAACGGACGGTACGGTCAAAAGACATGATCCTGCCCAACATAAGAGGACCGTAGAAGGAAAAAAGGAAAGAACTGTCCGTTTTCTTGAGGGTTTCTATAATTGCTGATGGTTGCTGAGGGTTGCTGATCGCCGTTTCCTTTGTTTGTCTAATTTTTTCAGCCGTCATACCGCTAACGACTAACGCTATATCATCTGCGAACCTTATGATGGTTACTTCTTTTGGGATTTCTATTTTAAGGGCACCGTAGTTGTAAATGTTCCATAACGTGGGTCCCAGGATAGAGCCTTGTTGAGTTCCGCACGTTTCTTCCATCTCACTACTTTCCCCTACCAGTAGTTCTTTCTTCCAGGTAGCTTTGAATCATTCTTATTAAGTATGGAGCTATATTCCTTCTCTCTAATTCTGCCACTATTTCTCTCCACGGTGCAGAGTTAAAAGCGTTTTTGAAGTCCAGAGTCACTAGCAGGCAGCATTTACGTCTTTTATATGCTCCGCTTTTTACGCTTTCTGCAAAGTCCTGAACTTTTTTCATCGCATCTTTTGTGATTCTTCCTTTTCTGAGTCTGGTCTAGTATGATCTAGTCTGATCTAGTCTGGCCTTGTTTGATCTTGGCTACTCTTGTCAGGTCTTGTCTAGTCTTGGTCAGTTCTCTTCAGTCTTTTCTAGTCTTGCCCAATATCGCGTGGTTTCGCCTAGTCTCGCTTAAGTTTCTCATAGTCTCGCCATGTTTCACATAGTCTCGCCTAGTCTCGTCTAGCCTAGTATAGTCTTGTTTAATCTTGCCCTGCCTGTCTAGATAGATTATCTATGTAAATAACGGATATTTTAGAGATGAATGGATATTTTAGGTCTTGAAGAAACAATAAGAGTAAATAATTGTAATGGATGACAAGACTGGACAAGATGTATAAAGTAATTATAGAGGTGAGATTAAACTAAACTCTGCCGGACATTTATAAAGCACTTAATAAGACTATACATAACTACAATATTTAATCTGAATACACCAAATTAGATTCGAATAGACATATATTAGCGACACATTGACTAACACTAGACAAGATAATATTTGGCGCACGCAGACAATACTATATTAGATTGGAAGAAATAAAATTGAGTAGATTTAGACAATCTAAAGCTCTGGTCTTAAGCCGCTCTAGCCGTCCATAGTCTTGTCTAGTCTTCTCTGGTCTTGCCTTGTCTGGTTCTGTCTGATTCTGTCTGGTCCTGTCTGATTCTGTCTGGTCTTGTCTGTTCCTGTCTTGTCTGTTCTTGTTTTATTTGCTCTTGTCTGGTCTTGTGTAGTTTTTTCTTGTCTTGTCTGGCCTGGTCTGGTCTGGTCTATTCTGATCTAGTCTGGTCTAGTCCTGTCTCCTCTAGTCTGGTCTAGTATGGTTTAGTCTGGTCTAATCTGGTCTAGTCGGGTATAGTCTGGTTTAGTCTAGTCTACTCTGACGATCAGTGCGTGTGTTGCGGGTGCCAGATAGTGTGAGCCACACAGTTATCGACTGCTGCCATTGGCAGGATGAAAGACAAGCAGTTGAAATGCATATGTAGAAATAAATCGGCCCGGAAAGCCTAGTTTATCAAATGTTGGAAAATAAAGACAATTGGGACAAGATGAGTACATTTGTAGAATTTTGAGCAACAAGGAAAGAGACGAAAAAACTTTAAAGCAAATCTAACTACGCCAGTCCACCTGTCACTCAGAGGTTATGCGTTAAGCGGTTCCAGAGAGAACTGATGTGATCTTTTCCGGGAAGGGGGGGGGGCACTTTTATAACGGTAAAAGCCGCCATCTATGTCCCTCCAAAAAAAAAGGCCTGGTCTAGTCTAGTCTGATTTTGTCTGATTTAGGCTAGTCTAGTCTGATCTATTCTGGTCTTGCTTGATCTTGTTTGATTTTGCCAGGTCTTGCCTATTCATGCTGAGTCCTCTCCAATATTTTCTAATCTTGTCCAATATTGCGTAGTTTCGCCTAGTCTCGCCTAGTGTCTCATAGTCTCGCCTAGTCTCACCTAAGTTTCTCATAGTCTCGTCTAGCCTAGTCCCACTAAAAAATCCACTGCTCAATTCCGACCCCTTGCGGGACTGCCTTCTCAGCATTACTTTGCTCGGGGTTTGCCTTCTGTTTATCTTATTCCTCTTTTTTTGCGATCCGTTTCGTCCTTCTTTTTTGCTATTATGACAGATGCGGCCAGCTTCTCCACTGCGTCCCAGCATTGTCTGCTTTGTAGCATTGTCTCCTGTAGGTTTTCTGGCGTCAGCTTTCCTCCCACCGTTGTTTCCATTTCCATCCGTTGTTTCGCCCATCTGGGGCAGTTGAAAAATGTATGGTGGCAATCATCTACCAGGTCCGGGCAGTACACACAATTTTCGGTCTCTATCAGGTGTCTGCGGTGAAGATGTATGCCGTGAAGCTACCATGTCCGAGCAGCAGCTGCAAGAGAAATTAATTCGCTTCTGCGTATCCTCGCCTCACCCATGGCTCTATGAGTGGATGATTCGTTTTGTCCACACCGAACATCCAGTTTCCTGGTTCCATCTTGTCCGCCATTCGTGCATAGTATCTTCTCTAATCCGACTACCGCTCTCCTCCCCTTCAAGGTACCATCTTAGCCTTTCTTTTGCCATCAGCTCTATTGGCATCAGCCCGGCAACTACCGAATTCCGCCGAGGCTGTCCTCTAGAAACTACATATCCCTATTGCCAGCTGTCTCTGTATTCTTTCATAAATTTTTCTATATTTTTTTGTTTTCATCAACGATTCATACCACGTAGGAGTACCGTACAACATTTTTTACAGTGCCACTGTGCAGAGTATGCGTCTGCGGCTCGCTCTTGGTCCCTAAACGTTTGTCATTAACCTTCTCTGCTATTCTACCGATTGGCTTACATTTTTTGTGGTCTCCTGCAGGTGCGTCTACATTTTTAGGTCTTTATCCAGTCGTATGCCCAAACATTTTATACTTCTTGCTTTGTTTTAATTGTTGTATTTTTAAAACCTATGCTCATCTCAGATAGGGTCCTTCCCCCCACCAGTACCAACGCTTCGTATTTTTCTGGCGCAATTCCAAGACCTATTTCTTCCAGCTCCTGGTCTATGATATTAAGCGACCATTCCATTTTTCGTTTCAAGTATTCCGCATTGCCATCTATCACCACCACTGCCAAATCGTCCGCGTATGCCACGAGGTGAGTTCCCTCCGGGAGGACAAGCCAGAGTATCCTGTCGTAATATGCAATCCATAATGTGGGCCTCAAGACAGAGCCTTGTACCGCTTCGTTGCTTACGTCGATTGTTTTGCTTTTCCCTATTTTTATTTTCCTGTCTCTAAGATAGTTTCCAATCAGTCGTACTAAGTATGCCGATATCTTTTGTTCCTCCAGCGTTTTCAGAATCTCAGACCGCGGTGAACTGTCAGAAGCATTTCGTATATCTAGTGCCACCATTATCGGTAATTTCTTATGTAGGTAGGAAGGGGCGGAGGCAACCCTTGCCAGCTCTTGTATTTTCCTGACAGAATCGACAGTTGATCTGCCTTTGCGGAAGCCATATTGTTGCTCTGACAGGGCGCCTTTTTCTTCAAGCTCTTGTTGCAGTCTGTTTCTTATGATGCTCTCCCATAATTTCCCTGGTACATTTCTTAGAGGTCGATAGCTGTCCACCGAATCTTTGTGTTTTTTTGGTTTTTCTAGTAGCACGAACCGAGCAGATATCCAGATTTGTGGGAATCTCTCCTCTCTCAGTAGTCTATTCAGGCATGCTCTACACATCTCTTCGTGATTTTTCAGCACTATTCTAAATATTTCAGGAGTTATCACTAGCCTAGTCTAGCCTAGTCTAGTCTTGTCTAATCTTGCATTGCATGTCTAGATAGATTATCTATGTAGATAACAGATATTTTATAGATACTTAATTAAAATGTTATCTCAGTTTGTATTCTATTTGACTCATTTGCGCCTAATTTATTTATTGTATGAATTTTTATATAAAAATTTTCTATGATATACAGTTCTATGATATAACTATATGATCGAACTTCCAAACTCGAACTTCTGTAACTCCAATTTTTCTATAACTCGAATATTTAAAAAAAAATTACGTTTAGATAGCATTTTACATATAAATTAACTTTCATAACTCGAATTTTTCCATAACTCGTAGTAAAAAATTGTACAATGGGAAAATTTTACATACAAAATAATCTCTATAACTCCAATTTTTTAACCGCCGCGTATTTTCCAAAACTTATGATACCGGATATTGCCTACCATAAACCGTCGATAGTGTAATCCTCGAGCTCGATTAAAGCAAAACTAAGAATTTACAAGCGGGTATGCTTTAGGAAGATTACGACGGGATATTTTTCTCCCGAGAATCGGTAATCTAAAAATAGACGATATAATCGAAGATCACTGACAAGGTACTATATATTATAGAAAACAATTCAAAACATTTTCAAAAAATAATATATTAATTAAAATTATTTTTAATTAATTATCATTATATAACATCATATTAATAATGTGCACATATTTATTTTTTGTTTATAAATATATACATATGTACATATGTATTTACTTTGAATAAATTGTGTATAGTGTATTTTACTCATTTTACAGTTATGTATTTCTATAACTCAAATTTTCTATAACTCGAATTTTTTTTTCATGTACTATGCCAATTTGACTTGGGAAGTTTGACTGTATATTTTACGGCAAAAGTACAAAATCGGAAAATGTGCAGATTTGCCGGTATATGTGCACATCTACCAATTTTATAGGTAAATGTGAGTTTAAATTTAAGATCAACTTCATATATCTACTTTTACCGGTAAAAGTCCACATTTTTCCGTAAATGTTAAAAGTATAATAAACAGAAATAAAATACACTAGTATATTAAAGTTAAAATGTATTTGCTACAATTTATATTATTTCATTTAAACACTATTTTATAAAAGTATTATTTCAAAGGATTATATAAATCGCTCATAAAAACAATTAGAGAAAACAAAATAGAAAACTGAAACTTAACAAACACAACAATAACGTCAAAAATGCTGGTTTGTCGAACAGCACATGCGCTTTGTATGTTAAAGTAAACCATTTGCCGGTGCACATTTGCCGGAAATAGTTGGTAAATGTAAGTTGAATTCACATTTACCAACCAAGAAGGCAAATGTGCACTTATACCGGTATATGTGTACATTTATTAATCTACGTACTTTTACATATATTACATTTGTATATGTTACACTTTTGTATATGTTACACAAAAACACTAAATAATTATCTTTGTCTTACTTTACGAAAACAAATATTTACTTGTGTAAGCAATTTATTTAAACTATTAATTTTAAATATTTATTATGATATTTTGAAAAGCATGATATACATAGCGTTACATAGCACATTCTACAATAAGTTCGCGGTTTTCCCTTGCAGCAAATGTGCTGACATCTTCGTTGGTTTTCACGCTTCTCCAAAATGTAACATTTTTTTTTACTAAATTTGCATTATCCTGAATTCTGGCTTTGGATGTGTACTTTATAAATAAAGAAAAATATCAATATTTATATAGGAAATATCGGAAAGCAAAGATGTCAACAAGTAAACGAATTTAAAAAAGCAGAACACAATGAAGTATAACAAAGTTAGTGCACCCCATGTAAAAACAATTTCCTGTCTCTTGGTGTCTAAAATTAGAAGCATGTACTGCATCAGCTGGTTTCTAAATAAATGTTTACAAGGTGTCCTCAAATGAGGACGCTGGACGCTAATGGGTTAAATAATATTTATTTGCAATAATCATTGCAATGTTTTTTCTGTCTAGACTAAAGACCTAATTTTTCTATAAATTTGATATTTAACATTCTCTGTTCAGCCTTGCCTACATAATCCTATTAAAATACGATTTTTCGTGTAAACATAAATTCACTATGTCCATTTCAAAATGATAATTTATAAAATGGTGGGTGGAAGAGAATAATAAATGTTCCTTCTATTCCCATATGGAATTACAGCATTAACAATTTATTCAGATTATGAATTATGGTTTATTTGTTCACCGTAACCTTTATCTTCGACAATGTTTTATTAATTAATATTGTTTTCTTCTTTTCCAGCTGCCTCCTCTTGGAACCTACAATGAGAAGGTAAATAACAAATTCCATTATGCTCTTCTACTTATTATTCAAGTCTACCTTGAATGTATTACATGTACGAACAGGATTAGAATGACAAGTCTAGTCCTGTTCGTACACGTTATTAATATTAAGTCTAAATGAACAAAATATTGATAATTCTGTAATAAGAAACTAGATAATAATAAAGTAGAAAGTCTCGACTCATTAATAGTATTAATGTGTTTACCATTTTTAAATAATTAAACTATTGCTATGCTCGTTTCGCATTTAGCATATTAATGCTAGCTAATAATTGCCCTGTTATTACTTAGTTTAGCATAAATTTATAGTTTCATTTTGTTGTAAATTATTATTTACTATAAATGAAAATATAAAATTAGAGCTTTAAATTTTAACTGATTTTAATAAATATTTAAAACATTCTTTAATTAAATTTTATAAGGATTGTTGTAATTAAATTTTTGGTTTCATAGGAATTTAACCGATAGTTTTATTTTTAATTGGGTCTTGTCACATTTAATTGGGCAATAAATTATTTAATAAATTTAATATAATTAGTTTACACGTTTAAATAAATAAGCATGCAACGTGAAAAGTAGATCCAGATCTGGAAAGACATGGGGCAGATAGTTCAAATCAGCAATTCTCAAACTATGGGCTGCAGCCTAAAATTTGGAACAATTTTCTGTCCAACGCTGTGGGTCATACTCTCACTAGTAGGCAATTATTTGGGCCTCGTGTTAAAAGTTTGAGAAACGCTGGTTATAAGTTTCGGAAAGCAATTTTGTTTTTTCACTCGTGTGTCATTGCTTGTATTTATAACCAGCTGACTTCGTCCTAGACCATATTGTTATTCTAAATTGTAATAGCTGACATTTTAACTGACAAGGTTTATTTAAAAAAAAAATTATTTGCAGTTGCCTTTCTTTCAGTAGATTGGGAAAAATCTCAAGTTTTAATTTAGTTTCTTTAAAATAAGGTAAATAAATAATATATGGAAATGCTAATATAAAAACTTAATATTTGCACTAATTTATAACATTGATTAAAAGGCACTGTTAATTTTTTTGGAAAAAATTTCTTCCTGTATTCATGGTCAAAATCATTATTGAAACAGAAACAGCCAACAAAACAATCTAGCACTTGTGTATATTCTGAACAAATTCGAATTATTTCTGTCCTTCTGGCGTGTCCGTGTCAATATTTATATTTTCCAATTTATCGAGTGAAAAAACAAATTTAAGTAGGATTTATGATATAATAAAAATATATATGCGAGATGTCCTTGATGCCTCGTGTATCAATTTCGGCAAACAAGTCTTGGGCCCTTCGCAAAAATTATCAATATGTAGGTCTTTCGTGATTATGCAATCGCAAATATCGAGAATCGAAACACTCGCAAACGCAAACAAATAAGATAAGATTACATTTTTAAATAACAACAACTTATGAGACTGTATAATTAGACTGCATGTCTAGACAATTTTTAGATTCTAGATAATTTCTTAGATGGGCTTTATATTATTTGTATAATAAATAAATGTGAGAGTTTATTGGCTCCGGATATTCTATCCTCCCCCACAATTCACATTTATTTGAAAAAAAAAGTCTGCTGGCATCGTTTAAATCACGCCAGCACAAGCTAAATGAAACAAAAAATAGGCCATCAACAACAATAAATCATTGTAACAAATAAATAGCATTTTAGACTTAACATAGTCAACATATCTTTTTCTGTAACTGTTTTTATGGATGGTTCGTGCCGTTTTCTCGAAATAAAATTTATTTATTTTTCTTGCGAAAAAGAAATATAAAACGCAGAAAATTTATTGTGGAGCTCAAGGCGTAGTAAATAAGCAAGAAATAAATTTTGATTTCCCACAATATTTTAATTCCTCGATTACCCTTATCACCAGGAACTGATAAAGTGCATTGCTCTGATCTCATTTAAGTTTTTTTCTATGTAGACTTTTTTATAATTGTATTTAGATATAATTCTGCGCAGATCATCCCAGACAATTGACCCTATTTATTTTATTTTTATTTCTTTCTTTCTTTCGTTGATTTATATAGAAATGCGCAGTTAGCGAAGCTAGAAAAAATAATACTAAAAGTAGACTTTATAGCGTTTATTTACTGGCTAATCATTCGTGGAGTGTGCATTCGTGCTAATTGGATTGTATCTGTTCATCGTCTATTTATTACTAATTTCAGGAACTGATTAAATGCGTGCACTCGGTTAATTAAAATTATTTTTAGCTACTGCAACATTTCTAATTTTCAACGGAAACACATTTAATTGGCTTTTCAACTTCAGCTTTCAACAATTTCCCTTCTCAGCCCAGCGATTCATAAATTGTTTGGAAATTTAATATTTCATTGAAATATCGTAAACAATCAACAAAGTATCCTTGATTCTATCTCACTTTATTTTCAAATAAATAATTGGATTTGGTAAATTTATAATTGGATGAAACAGACTTTTACAAAACTAAATATTTAAATTGATGTTTACTGATAGCACATGTAAAACAGAGTAAACAACACCTTATTTAAATTACATTCAGATTATATATATAAAGGATTATATAAGAAAAATAAGATTCTTTCGCACTTTCGCTACAAAAGCAAAGCGAAAACAACAGTTATTAGTTAGACGTTGCTTAATCCTGCACACACCCATCCTTAACTACTAAATGTTACAAACATAAAGTATCGGTTGCATAACACTGTGTAAGTGTGTGCAAATATTTTCTAGGTTTTTTTTTGTTGTATACAGAAATAATTCACAATTTCAATACAACAAAAAACAAGGGTTTGTAAAACAAGATTGAATAAGTGCTATTAAAAACAAGTTAATACAGAAGCTAGACATTCTAGGTACTTGATAACAAAGGAAAACTGATGAGATTATTTTGTATGATTAGGCGAAATAATAGATTTAGAAATGGACACAGTAAACTAAATAACTTTTAATTTTTGTTAGCCTTCAGTTTACAGTTTTGTCTTGTATAGTCTTGTATATATAGTCTTAGCCAGGGTTACCTTACCAGACCTCGTAATATTTAATTTAAAATCGAGGAAACCTCATTATTGTAATATGTATGTATTTTAATTATTACTGTAATTACCATGAGTTGGGGTCTCAAATAAACTTATAAATTCTACTATTAATTATACAGTACAATCCAGACAACCAAAGACCAGACAACCGCCGGATTATATAAAAAAAATCCGGTTTATCGAGACTTAAACGAATTAAAAATAATTTTACATATTTTATGTAAAATTGTATTTCATAAAGAATAATAGTATATTTTACAATTAGAGATGAAAGTGGCGTTTTTTTTGTTGAGGTGAGAATTTGCTCACACCGAACCAAAAAAAAAACGCTTTCATCTCAATTTTTTTCTACTGATATTCGGTTGCAGAATCCATAATTCGACTTTCGACAATTCGACGCGAACTATCGGAACTGTCAATACAAATTTAATCGTTGGTTTGTTCGTTTTCATGGTAATATTGTTGCATTCTCATCGAAGGTGAGACTTGTCAAGTCAAATGTCCTAATTTTATTTAGGTTTTTTAAATATTTTCTGGCTGGTTTTACGTTTGTATATAAAATATTCCATTGAAATTGATTTAATTAATAAGAAAGTCCATGCAAATTTGGTTAGTTTAGTGTTTTAATCGAGAAAATTCAAAATTTAAAAGGCTCATTTTCATCTCTAGATGTGAAAATATTTTCAGCTCTAGAATGAAAAAATGTCACTTTCATGTAGGGTAAACCGTGGAAAAATGCCATTTTCACATATATCAGTAGAAAAAATATATTCATGTATAGGTAAATGTGTACATATAAAAAAATATGTACATACTAAGAACACATAGTACATAATATATTATGTATTAAATAAAAATAACTGAAAACATATTATACAAAATTGAAAAGGACTAGGCGGGAGCAACAAAATTAGTCAACACAAGAACATACGACTACATAAGATAAAGATGATTTCCATTAATTGTTTCTTTGCCTTAAACATTTTATGAAAAACGCACTCTTTTTTCGCAAACGCAACTTTTTTCGCACTAACACATCAGCACTTGCTGTGGCTTTCTTTCTGCCCATTTCTTTCCCATTTGGTACAAACATTGAGTGCGTTGAATGCGTCCACGTTGGTTCGTTCGCCGAGTTGAAACATTAAAGTCATCGTTAACTTCGTCGTTATCCGTGGATCAAATTTGCCTGAGGATTTCTTCGTCAGAAAGAAACTGCAAATTTTCCTCGCTTGTGTCTTGAAGCCAATCTTTTATGTCATCGTTTGTCAGGGTAACATCCACTTCATATTTGTTGGAAATCTCTTGTGAAAAATTCGAAGACAATTGTACAGTTAGCTTGCTCGGAATTGTTGATCAGGTTTTCAGAGTTAAAAGCGGGGTGTGTTGCCCAGACCTTTCTCCAAGAACTCTGGACGGATTATTCCAACTGTGCGCGAGATTAAAAACTACGTCTTTAATGTTAATTTTTTTCAAAAAATTAATGATCCCATCAGAGTGTTTGATCATGTCTGAAAGTAGAGAATTTTTGTAATTTATTTTTATTCGCTGAATTACATTTTGATCCATGGGCAGCAATAGTGGTGTATTTGGAGGCATGTGGAGGGGTGTGGTGGTGGCTCAGATAGCTAAGCACTTGGCTCTTGATTCAGACAGCGTGGTTTCTCACACAGAACTAAAAAAGCAGCAATTAAAAGCTAATGGCTGCAACCCATCAAACTCAATTCCCCAATCGGACTTAGGCAACCGTGGGGTCTCAACCCTAATGCCCCCTCCACACTCTCGCGAAGTAGCACGGAGTTGAGCGAGGAACGAGAGTGTGGTCAGGTTACTCGGTCTGCCTTGTGCTTCCTCGCCTCGCCTTGGCTAACTTCGCTTCATGAAGCGGTTTTTGTACCCGAGTCAAAGGTACACGAGGCGCGAGTACGAGGAAGGGACTGAGGTCCTCGCGAAGTAAGGCGAGAGTGTAGATGCCTCCTCCGTCTAGTTCCTCGCCTCGAACAACTTTGGCGAGGATCTTCGCCGAAGTTACTGCGCGAGAGTGTGGAACGGGCATAATCCTTCTCTGGAAATTTGTCGTTTAGATTCGACGTTAAACCGCTAGGTCTAGGAAGCCCCCATATTCTAATCTTAGTGCTGAGGTTGGATATGTCACAAAGAAAGCCGGTGCCCAGCAGTGGGACGTAAAAGGCTGATAGAGAGAGAGAGAGGACTTGAATTTGTTGGTCTTTCAAGGAAAGGTCCTCTTTAGGATGTCCAGGAGCGTTATTCAGAAGAATTAAAGCTTCAGCAGGCAAGTTGTGAACTTTTGAAAAAACTTTTACCGCCTGATAAAATCTTGTTTGAACCATTCTTTATACACATCTCGGATAACCGATCTTTTGGCTTGATTTATTATATGCAACTGGTAGGTGAGTTACGTTTTTAAAGGCCCGCGGATGCTTGGCTTTTCCTAGAACCTATGAGGAAAGTTTGTGTGTGTCCGTGCAATTTGCACAAGGCATGAATGTCTGTTCTTTGACATTTTTCTACCTGGGGCACTTTCTTCGGTACAGTGTACAAAGGTCTTATGCGAAAGCATCCTCCAGAATAAACCATTGCGTTAATCTGCATTGTAAACCTGTTCTGTTAATAGGCCTAATTCTTGGATTATTAATTCCAATTTCCTCTGAAAATGATAAACGGCCGAATATCACTTGATAATTTTTCTCCCATCACAGTTAAGAAACGAATCCCAAATATATTTTTTTAATTATCAAGGCAGCTATCGCTAGCTCGAAAATCATCTTTGTTGGTTATTTTTTCGTAAAATTATTTTGTCCTTTCACGGAGGTTATCAGTTAATAGCGTATGCCTTGTACGCACAAACCAAGTAAATAAGGTATTTTCCATTTCAGGGTAATCACCTGTTTTAACTCTCTTTCTTTTCTTCAAGTCCCCCTCAGCAGTCCTGAAAAATTGGAGAATTTTCTCGCGATTAACTTAGATGTCGTAGATTGGATCCTACCAACGCCTTAATTGCGTGCGAGGTTTGCCGTGGTTTCTCCTCTATCGAGTTTATTGATGATCTCCAGTTTTTACGCAAAGTGACGTGTTTCGTTTTGACTGACATTGTACAGCAAATAACTATATACACTAGATACACTCAATAAACGACAAACCAATAACAAAACAAGATGTAATGGAGCGCCTAACAGAATGAGTAGATAGAGAAGGAGGGTTGGTTGGGAGGGAAGAGCACGAGCGGGCCTGTTTGTTTATAGCCTGCGCGGCGGCAAGAAAAGACATGTGTTTCCCCAGAGCGCCGGATTACTGAATGTACCTGACTAACCAACCACCGGATTATCAAGATTGTACTGTAATTGTGGATTTTTGCAGTAATAATTTAATAGTAAAATTTTATCCAATCTTATCTAGTCTTATCTAGTGTTGGCTAATTTTGTTGCTCCCGTGTTGTCCCATCTGTTCTTGTCTTGTCGCATCTAATTTACTTTTGTTTACTTGTGTAGTATTTTCTAGTTTTATATAGTCCTGTCTAACGAGGGGGCCCTGTCAACTCGTCATCACCGATTTGGCCCAAATTTACAGTATATGTAGGGCTTGACTCTAAATGAGAGTAACGCAAGCAGGAGGGCCAGATGGCCAAGTGTTAAAAAACTCATAAGCAACGACAACTCATAAGCTCGCTATGTTAGCATAAATTTCAATGGCCGGTCAGCGCAGCGGTAAGAGCTCGGGTTCATAGTACGAAGATCACTGGTTCGATTCCCCGTGGGGACGCTTTTTTTTATTTACAATTTTCAAAATGATCTTAATGGTTAATAGGAAAGCTGACAATGGAAGGCAGAGGGGGAAGTTGGCCAAATGTCGTTATGAGTTAGTCGGTTGCTAGCTCTTGACCTAGTAGCTTAAATATTGTGAGAAGAATCTAGCTTTCGAAAATGTCCAATACTGATAGTGAAAATATTAATGAGCCTGGAACATCGGTAGAACAAGAATAAACAAAAGAGATAATCTCAACAGCGAATCGTCGAAACAAATGTTAAAAACGGCTAATAAATATTAATACTAATAAAATAATTAAATTGACAAATAAATAATTACAAATAAAAAGTTAAACAATAATAAATAATAATAATAATAAAAGAGTCATTTTAAAAATTGCCAATAAAAAAAAGGCGCCTCCACCAGGGAACCGAGAATACTTTTCGTACGACCCCCAGAACCACAGCCCCGAGGAGTGTGGGGCTCGCCCGGCTTGATGGTAGTGCCGGTCCTACCAACAAAAAAACCCCGCCCTGTACTTCAATGCTCTCGCTATTATGGAACCGCCTTTAGGCATTACTTCGTAATAGCTTTGGTCTCATCTGATCTTCCAAGTGCATTTTATTTTTGTCTCTTCCTCTCATATCTTGCCTTTTCCTTCATTACATTGTGGAGCATTGTTATTATCGCCACCCAGTTTTCTTCCGATTCTAGCAGACGTTCCGCTGCATTATTTTTATCTATTGCCCGCACACTGCGGCGGCTTTAATCCGGTGCTCTGTCTGTGTACATTGGACAATTGTATGTTCTGGGGAGTTTATATTTTCGCAGTACCAACACATTTCGTCGTTTTGTTTTCCAATTTTGTAAAGATATGTCCCAAAGGCGCCATGCCCAGAAAATGCTTGTGTGGCATAAAACCCTACCTCTTCCCACTTCCTCTCATTCCATTTTATTACTTTGGAAATAAAAGTTTTTGTTCATCCCTGATATGCTTTCAATTGCGTCTACCACTTATTGTGCGCCTCGCTCCTAGCCTGCGCTCTATGTTCAGCTCCTTTTCTGTGCATCGCTACTCTCTCTTCTACCTGTAGTAGGATTGAGGGTAGCGCGGCGATTTAAAGTGCCCCGTCGGTGGCTATTGTTCTGTAAACGGAGATAATACGCAATGCCATTTTCCTGTTCATCCTCTCCATCATGCTATGGTATTTTTTATACTAATATCTTAGAGTAGAAATAGTATCTTAGAACAGAGGCCCATACTGGTGCGGCATACAATATTTCTGTCCGCACTTGTCTGCTCTTGTCTGATCTTCTCAGGTCTTGTCTGATCTTTTCTGGTCTGGTCTGATCTTTTCTGGCCTGGTCTTGTCTGATCTTTTGTGGTCTAGTCTTGTCTGACCTTGTCTGATCTTTTATGGTCCTGTCAGATCTTTTCTGATCTTATCTGATCTTTCCTGGTCTTGTCTGATCTTTTCTTGTCTTATCTTTTCTGGTATTGTCTGGTCTTGTATGTTCTTGTCTGGTCTTGTCTGGTCTTTTCTGGTGTTGTCTAGTCTTGTTCAGTCTTTGCTAGTCTTCTCTTGTCACTGGTCTTCTCTGGTCTAATCTGGTATAATATGGTCTAGACCAGGGGTGACGAACCTTTTCCGGCCGCGGGCAATTTTTTTTTAATTTTCACGTTTTGAAATGCTGACGTGCCAAGTCTACTTTTACAATGTGAAAGTGAAAATCAGTTACCGTATTAGCGTGAATATTTGGCGTGTTTTGTGCGCCTTTTGAAAATACGGGCAAACCAATCGACGGATTTTGATTAAACGTGGTATCATTTGATATTCTTACGAGATCTTACAAATTCCCCAATTTCAAAATTGTAGCTCAAGTTTTGAGATTTGTAAAGTTTTGTGCGTCTTTTGCAATTACGAACAAACCAATCGACGGATTTTGATGAAACTTGGTATGATTTGATATTCTTACGAGATCTCACAAATTCCCAAATTTAAAAATTGTAGCTTTGTAAATACGGCTTTCGTGAATTTTTGAAATTTGTAAATTTTTGTGCGCCTTTTGCAATTACGGGCAAACTAATCGATGGATTTTGAACACGTCTTATATTTTACACCATTGTTGTTTAGGAAAGATAGTATAACAATTTTAGAAGGCATACGTGAGTAATAGTTCGCGTGCCAAAAAAAATTTCCTACGTGTCAGCTGTGGCACGCGTGCCATAGGTTCGCCACCACTGGTCTAGACTGATCTAGTCTGGTCTAGTCTTGTCTAGACTTGTTTAGACTCATATAGTCTAGTCTTGCCTTGTCTACTATCGCCTAATCTAGTCTTGTCTAGTCTTGTCCAGTCTTATCCAGTCTTGTCGAATCTTGACCAGTTTTCTAATCTTGTACAGTTTTGTTAAGTCTTGTTCAGTCTTGTACAGATTTAACCAGTGTAGTCCAGTCTTGTCAAGGTCCTGTAAAGTATTGTTTAGTGTTGTGGAGACTTGTCCAGTCTTGCCTAGTCTCGTCTAGTCTTGCTTAGACTCGTTTGCCTTGTCCAGTTTTGCCTAGAATCGTCTTGTCTAGTTTCGTTATCTCGTAGTCTTGCGTTATCTCGTAACTGTCTCCTGGAGTCTAGTTTTCCGTCTTGTCTAGTTTTAAGACTTATATAGTACTGTCTAGTCTTGTTATGTAATGTCTCTTTTTATGTCTTATTATTTACTGTCTTGTTATGTACTGTCTTGTTATGTTCTGCCAGCAGCTTTGTCCATTCTTGTACAGATGTATGCAGTCTTTTACATTCTTGTACTTCACTTTTATTCAGTCCAGTCTGGTGCAGTGTAGTCTCGTTTGTTTTTCTAATTATGATGTTTTGCAACGATTATATAATTTATATAGTGCAATTAATGTCCGAAAAGGTTATATTCAAATGTGTGATTCACTGGTGACAATAGGACAATGAAAGAACAAATTGTTTAAATTTGTTACTAGCTAGTAGTTTCGGAGATTTATTCAGAAAATTTTGCCATCATCAGGCTACAAAATAAAAAAGAGAACAATAAATACAAAGAGAGTAATAAATTAGGTCAAACATATTTTTTATGTTTACAATAATTTAACTGTTTAAAACTGTTGCTTTTGGTAAGTTGTAAAAATGTTTTATGTTTGACCTAATTTATTGCTGTTTTCTTATTTTATTTTGTAGCCTGCTGATGATCGCAAAATTTTCTGAATCTAGTAGCTGGTAACAAATTTAAACAGTTTGTTCTTTCATTGGCTTATTGTCACCAGTGAATCACACATTTGTATATAATTTATGTTTATAAACATTTTGTTGTGATAAATTTACTTTCGAAATGAAAATTCAGTTTGGAAATTGAATACGTTTGTGAACCTACGCGAAGCAATTTTTCTCTATTAACTATTTCAAATTTAGTTAAAATAAATGGATGCAGTCGTAGCTATTTTAATCTAAACACTTTTAAATTTATATCGGTTTTATTTTAGTTTGCTGAACCGCGAGAAAACTTAAAAAACGTATTTTTTATGTGGAAAATGAGAAAATAGATTTTTTTTTCACGAATTGACCTAATTTCGTGGAACGAAACGTTTTCAAAAATGATTTATTCAGCAATAACAAAATGAACTTATCATATTTTTTTGTGTGGCTATATATTACAAACGCGATAATATTATTAATTGAGTCATCAACGTTTTTTTTTAAATGCTCATTTTATTTATTGCAAGGTCACAGCGTTTTATATCCAGCAGAAACAAAACAAAAATATAAACAAAGGAAATTACATTTCCATTAAAATATTTGTTTTAAAATATTTCAAACCAAACGTATTTTCAAGAAAAAGCAAATTAACAGCAGTTATTTTGCTTGATAATGATTTATTATACAACATTTTATCTGTTTACTACACGAGGCAAGAAAACCTCTCTCTCTCACTTATTATTTCCTCACCGAAACTTTATAAACTGAATTTTTAATGCAATAATAGACAATAAATGTTCAGAATTCATTAAAATAAATTTCAATTAATTAACAAACCGTTTGTTGTTTACTACTTCACATCTTACTAAACGTGGCATGAGTAAGTGTTTCCATGTAGAATATTATTGCATATTTTTTCTAATAATCTTAATCTTATAAACATTGTTCATTTAAACTGACAATAATTATGTAATACGTTTTATGAAATTAGATTTAATCTGATATATAAATAACCTACTCAATGGTTTAAGTTATGATTTTTTTTAAATAGCTCAAGGTTTCGTTTTGATTATCTAAATAGATTTAATAAGTCTTATAAGATTTAGATATACCACAGAGGTTTTTTGATCTATTTATCTGGGAGATAACACTTCACAATCACATGAAAATAAAGCAATAAAAGTTTGCTAAAGTTTTAGTTGAATTTGAAAATGGATCGAAAATATTAATTTATTTGCTAGATAAAAGTTTTAAAACTATTTTTTGCACTCGATTTTTTTTTATTTCTGCTTCCATGTGAAGGGTAACACCGTGGATTTACTCGGATTAAGTTTTAATCCCACTGATTGTCACCATTTGTTACGCTGAGATTGCTACGTATAATTTCACAGAGTGCTCCCTCAAGTTTTCCTCTGACATTTAATTTCTTGGTTGTTCACCAGCAATTTATCAACTATTAGGCTCTACATCAGGGAGGATGGGACAACACACCAAGGACATTTTCGAGTCGTTCTAATCCTGTTGCTATTCTTCCCCGCCACTGTTTCGGGTGCTCTTCTTCCATCCATTTTGAGCTGATTGGGCTAATATTTCCTTCTTCAATGATCAGTTTGAGTGTCTTGTTATCAATGCTTTCTCGTTCTGGCAAGGTCTGTTTAAATAGTCTTGACAAGCTGGAAATTGTCTATTTTTGTCTGCGTCTGATCTGTCTAATCATGTCTTGTGTATTTATGAAAATAGTAATATATGATACTAGCTATAGCCCGAGGCTTCGCTCGCGTGAATTTTTAGTCAAATTAATTCAAGTCAGCTTAGTTTACCAGATATTGATTATCTTGTGAGTTTATGAAGATTAATATTAAGATAGACCGTAGCGCAAGTAACATTTGAAAATTGTTACGAGTGCCGGATAAAATCAAGTTCAAAATCAATCAATTTGCGTAACTTATTTTCTCTAATAGTTTTTTTAATGGATTTGATTCAAACTTTGTACACTTATTACTTATAAATCAAGTTAAAAATATTAATAAGTTGGAATCCAATCGAATGCAAAGTTATTGCTTGTTGCAGACAAATTTTCTGAATTTCGACATGTTTTTAAACAGTATGCTAATAAATCAATAAACTAACAAGGGGCCCTGTCAACTCGTCATCACCGATTTGGCCCAAATTTACACTATATGTAGGGCTTGACTAGAAATGAAAGTGACTCAAGCGGTAGGGCCAGATGTCCAAGCGTTAAAAAACTCATAAGCAACGACAACTCATAAGCTCGCTAAGTTAGCATAAATTTGAATGGCCGGTCAGCGCAGCGGTAAGAGCTCGGGTTCATAGTACGAGGATCGCTGGTTCGATTCTCCGTGGGGACGATTTTTTTTTAATTTACAATTTTTAAAATGGCAAATTAATTAAAATTGACAAATCAATAATTACAATTAAAAAGTTAAACAATAATAAATAATAATAATAATAAAAGAAAGTCATTTTAAAAATTATAAATAAATCTTATATCTTATAAACATAGCGGGCTTATGAGTTGCCGTTGCTTATGTTTTTTAACGCTTTTTAACTTTCATTTATAGTCACATATACTTTAAATTTGGGCCAAATCGGTGATGACGAGTTGACTATTGTGGCATATTCGATTTCAGGGATATAAAAATATTCAACCCCCAATTTTCAGCCCCCTTAATCGAATTTTCCGTTAAGTTAATAATCCGTGTAATCATATTTATCTAATCGTACCTGTGTGATCTTTTTATGCTTGAATCTTCCAGTATCCTATGCCTAGTCTTGTCTATTTAGCTTTTGACTGTGTGTGGCACAAACAACTTCCGAATAAATTATATTACGTAGTAAATTGGGAAATATTGTTAAATATTTTCTTGAAAATAGATCGCAATATACAAGAATTGTATCTAATAAAAAAAACTGCAATTCAGTACCATTGAAGATAAAGGTATTCCGCAAAGGAGTGTTCTTGGGCCTTCTCTATTTTTATTATACATGGCAGATATAGTTTCCTACATCGAAGATAAGCAAAGTGTATTTTATGCTGACGACTCAACCTTTATAATATCCAAAAAATCCTCAATACAAAATAAAAGACAAAGAAATTGAATTTTACAAAAAAGGTTCTCCGATAACAATCTTTTCCTGAACAGTGAATAAATTGTTCATCGTTCAAACCCAACGAAGTAAATACGCGGAAATTGTTAATTTAAAACTAAATAATATATATATATATATATATATATATATATATATATATATATATATATATATATATATTAATTAATATCTACAGTTAAGTCCACAAAATTTCTTGGCCTAGTTATTGAGGAATTTTTATCTGGGAATATAACAACCGAAAATATTTTTGCATCAAAGTTGCATTAAAAGGCATTTGTAATTCAACATCTCAGGAATATTCTAAGCCATGGAATCCTGATAATTTTCTATTATGCTGAGGTTCAATCTCTTCTAGCGTACGGAATTGTTGTAATAGTTGTTCTAATAGGACAGAAAAGAGTCATCCGTTTCCTTATGGGCATTTCCTCAAGAACATCTTGTAGGCCTATTTTTGAGTGTCTACAAATACCAACCGTTATCAGCCTATATATAAAGGCCGATGACAGGTGATTTTTTTACTTTTTGGTTTTTCAGTGTATATTGTACAGGAAAAGATTGTTAGCGGAGAACCAGTCCACACTTTCTTGTAAAATTCAATTTCCTTCTCTTTTATTTTGTATTGAAGATTTTTTGAATTTTATAAAGGTTGATGCGTCAGCATAAAATACACATTGCCTATCTTCAATGTAGGAAACTATATCTGCCATGTATAATAAAAAAAACTTGGTGTAACTGTTGTTCATCGTCTTTGGCACTCTTTAACTAAGATCCGAAAATAAAAATGAAGTTTCTACTTTGTCTGGTTCAATAACTATTCGTGTTTTTGTTGAAAATAATTGTTGACATTTTCAAGATGACAGATAGTAGATGCGAACGCAACTGACTCGACGTTGCCACGTTTATTTTTGTTTATATGCACGTTTATATGAAAAACGTTTATATGATTTTGGCAACATATATACAATCTTAAGCGTCTTATTGATGTTGCATTCATCTTGCAACGAACACAAACAGCCACACTGTCTCGAGTGAATTATTTAAGTGTCCTGGATATCCACCAGATTCTGCAAGATCGAGACAAAACCGTGAACAATTTGGTTCAGTATAGATTGATCCCGACCGAATAATAAGTTATTCAATTGCTATAATTTTTAAAACAAATTATTCAATAATAATAAGATATTCAATCAAATTATTAATAAATTTCCAATTTTATATTCAAGTAAATATATTTGAATTTAGCGCCAAATTTAGTAACTAGTTTGAACATTTTTATAGTGTAAATCAGGTATCTGGTTACTGCATTATTTAAAAAATGGACTATAATAAGTCTAATAAAAAATGCCAGGCAAATAACGACAGTTTTCTGTGACTTCAAGAATGCCCCAAAACTTGTAAAAACAAATAGAGGGATATAATAGGGAGGGATTTAATATAAATGCGCCAAGTGCAAAAACCGCCTCTTGAAACTGTGTCGGGATACTTCAAGGTTGGTTACTTTTTTGGTACTTACTTATTAACGCTACCACCACAGAAATTGCATGCAAATTGTAGCGGAAAGACATAGGCCTTGTAAAAAATATTTTTTTTTTATTTCGGAGAAATGTTTTTGTAATGGTTTTGTAAAAAATGATATTTTCAACAAAATAACTGACGTGTATAGGCTCACATAGGGTGACATACTAGGTATAGGGTCACATAACTGAGAATGTCGATTCAATTGGGTCAGCGTTGCCAAATTCAATTTTGATAACATAAATTATTTAAATTTTTCTGCGTCACATGTTTGTGTAAAGTATATACAAAATTGGCTTCCAGATATTATTGTCTATTCTGAATATTCAGAATATTTTAAGAGATCCCGACTAAACAATTAAAAAATTAGTTGAATGGAAATTGATACTAGCCGCATTGGTTAAACCAACGGTCCTTGCCACATTGTCCTATATTAGATAGACCAGGTATTCTCAACCGCTGGTCTGGCGAACCACCAGTGGTCCGCGGAGACATTTTACTAGTCCGCAGACAATTTTTTCTATCCGCGAAAAAAATTTACTTATATAAAAAAAAAAAACAAAATTTTAATTTATAAAATTTCGAAATACAAATATCTTAAAGTAATTTTAATTCTATGTAATTTATGATTAGTACGGAACTGAAGAAAAAAAAAGAAAGAAAAATACATATCTTTACATTTAAATATTATTGTAGGTAAATGATAATGAAAATGTTACAATTAACTTATGTAGTAGTTCTTTAATACCTAGTAAAATTTTGTTGTTAAAAATCGCTGGTCCGCGAATTTTATTTATTTTTGTTTTACTGGTCCGTGGGCCAAAAAAGGTTGAGAAACGCTGAGATAGACCGTTGGTTTACGTTCGGTCCTCTCTCGATAACTCCCGGTAACTCTCGATCCAATATAGGACAATGTGGCAAGGACCGTTGGTTTAACCCCGGTTAAATTAGGTTGCCCGCCGCGAAGTGGGTACGTAAATCAAGAGAACATACGCGATATTATTAATAATAATAATAATTATAATATTGGACATTGTGGCAAAGACCGTTGGTTTAACCCCGGTTACATTAGGTATTCTAAAAAAAATACTATATTTTGATATGCATATGGGATAATATTTTTCTAAAAAAAAAAAAAAAACTTGGCAACGTCGAGTTAGTACTACCTGTCTACTATCTGTCATCTGGAAAATGTCAACAATTATTTTCAACAAAAACACGAATATTTGTGGAACTAGGCAACATAGAAGCTTAATTTTTGCTTCCGGAAACAAAAACACGAATATTTATTGAACCATAGAAGCTTAATTTTTGCATCCGGATCTTAGTTAAATAGTGCCAAAGACAATTAACAACAGTTACACCAAGTAAAAAGTCCGCAACACTAAGTTTCAAAAAATCCCGTATTCTTTACCAAGTCCGAGTTACACTTTATTGGATATTAATGCAACAACCCGTATACGAAAAGTGCGTACCGTGGAAAATATTGCAGTTGTATCGACCAGTGTCAATGAAGATCGCAATATGTCAATTATTCGCCGTCACCTAGAAGATTTTACGTAAGTACCTCGGTATGAAACTCTATAGATACAGCTGCTGCTAGAACTGAAGCCAGGTGACGTACCACAACGTTGTTTGTATGGTGAATGGGCCTTAGGAAGTTGGATGAAGATCCATTTTTCTATCGAAAAATTGTCATCAGCGTCGAAGCTCATTGTTGGCTCAATGAGTACTTCAATAAACAGAATTGCCGAATTTGGTGTGAAGAGCAGCCAGAGGCAGTTCAAGAGCTGCCAATGCACCCTGAAAAATGCACTGTTTGGTGCGGTTTGTGGGCCGGCGGCATCATCTTACCGTAGTTCACAATAGAGCAAGGTACCGCGCAATGATTACCGACTTTTTTGCCCAAAATCGAAGAATTTGACTTGTTTGACATGTGGTTTCAGCAAGATGGTTCCACATGCCACACTGCACGCGATACCATGAACCTATTAAGAGACAAGTTTGGTGAGCAATTAATCTCACGTTTTGGAGTAGTCCATTGGCCGCCAAGATCATGCGATTTGACCCCACTAGACTATTTTTTGTGGGGATACGTGAAGTGTCTCGTACAGGGACAAGCCAGCCACAATTCCAGCCCTGGAAGACCACATTACAGCTCCCATTTTTGAGATACTCCCCGAAATGCTGGAAAAAGTATGCCAAAATTAGAGCTCCCGGATGGACCACCTACGGCGTATCGGCGTGCAATATTTACATGAAATAATCTTTAAAAAGTAAAGGGCATTTTACATTCATTCAATACATTCATTACATTCAAGTTCACATTCATTTATCGGCCCAAATAAATATTTCATTCACTTTTACGAATTTTCTGTGATTTTTTTAATTTTCGAAACCCAAACGGTTAAAAAATCATCCATTATTAGAAGTATCAAGTTTTATTCATAAAATGAAAAGGTGGAACATATTGTTAGACACATAGTTATACATCAACATACGTGGTCTGTTAGAAAAGTATCCGACCTTTAGCCGATTAAAAAAACTGGTATACCTGGAGAGTTGGAAACCTAATCACCCTCAAAGTAGTCTCCTTGGGACTCCACACACTTCTCCCAGCAGCCTCTGGGAGCTAAAGTCGATTCCGAAAGAAGCATCTTTCGGAATCGACTTTAGCTCGGCTGTCGTTGCAGCCATAATGTCCTCTCTTGTCTGAAATCGCGTTCCTTTCAATGGCCTCTTGACCTTGGGGAATAGCCAGAAGTCTTAGAGGGGGGGGGGGGGGCATTTCAGGAGAGTAAGAAACCTGTCAAACCAGAGGAGTCTGTTTTTTCGCCAAAAAAATGTGAACCAAGTGCGAAGAATGTGCTGGAGCATTGTCTTGATGGAGTCGTCAATTTCTCGGATTGTCACACGACGGTCCCGCATCACCTTATATTATATACGGTATATTGATGGCCGACCCATCGTGAGCGTGGCTCGCTTTCCACCGATGTGCGACCGTCTTTAAACCGGTTGTACCACTCCTTAATCTGTGCGATGCCCATAGCATCGTCTAAATCTAAAGCCGTCTAAATCTTCCGAATGGTTTCCAGCTGCTTGTCGCCTAGTTTCTGGCAAAATTTGATGCAGTAGCGCTGCTCCAGTCGTTCCGTCATTTTACTTGCATTGAAAAACCGACGAGAGCACTACACACTACTTCTCTCGAACACTGCTCGACAGCAACTGCCACTATCTACAGGCGGGAAAAAATTTACGCATGCGCACGAAGGTTCAAAGTCGGGCCATGCAAGCGCGCTTGATTCAAATCCATCAGGTTTTCAAAATAAAGGTCGGATACTTTTCTAACAGACCACGTAAGAGGCCGCAACAAACTTTACACATCCAAATGTAATCTATTAATCTGTAGTAAATCACCAAGCAAATTTGGAGTTGGAGCATCCTCACCATGAAGATTCTTACTAGAATATTTTATATATTATTCTTACTAGAATATTATTCAGGAACTTTTGATGATTTTTTTGGCTTAAGATTTGATTATCATATTTTTATTTTACTATTTATTTTATTTGACAATGCAGTTAAGTATTATGTACATTTAATATATAATAATAAATTTTTGAATTTTGAATTTGAATCTAATATTGTCCGTCTATTCTTCTCTGTTTATTCTTGTCAGATAAGGCTTATTTTATTAATCTTTTCTATTATATATTTAATATATTTAATTGTAATATTTAAAGACTAATTTAGTCCACTTATTTTGTTGATTTAATGAATATAGTATATATATATATATATATATATATATATATATATATATATATATATATATATATATATATATATATATTAATTTTCTAATTACTCGCTAAAAATAGTCTCTAATTTTCAATGAGGATAAATGAGAAAGATAATAACGCGTTTTAGAGGATACACGTTGTTCGTTATCGCTGGGGCCGCGTCCCCTTATCAACCAATAACCCTAATTTTTAATCTGTGAATATCTAAATATAATGAGCCTATCTGCTGAAATATTAAATTCGTATTGCATAAGCCCGCACTTGTACAAACATCACCAGTCTTTATCGTCTTTCAACGCGGACTTCGTATGCTAATACGTCTGCATACATTTTTTTGGTATAAAAAGAAATTTTTAATGTATAATTCTGTTGATTAAAATTATCTATACTGTTCTTATATTTCTCGTATTTATTTTATTAAATACATATTTCAAAGAAATATTTCTTTTAACCTAACGTTCTCATTCGGCTCTCTTTATCGATTAGTTTTTCGTTTGAAGTTCACTTTTGATTATGTAATTATAATAAGCGATGTTTTCAGTCGTTTTTTCTTTGTTGTGTATAATTGAATTGAGTTTATATTTTTGTAATTGGAGATTTGAAATCAAGTTGTTGGTAGCTAGCCTTGATGTAAAAATATCAAATTGAGGCTATTTTTGCGGAACGAGCAAATTTTCGCTCGATAACATTGTAAATATAATTCTATAAAATATTCAACGAGAATTATTTATATAAAAATTTATGGTCGGACCAGGACGTAAAAATGCCGAACGATGCCAAAACCTTAGAGAAGAGTCTTATGCATATTTTTTAATGCATGTAAATATTATTATAATTCTGTTTGCCGGTTTATTTTTAACGAAGAGTTTTGAGGACAACGTTTATTGCGTTCTTATTATTCCTGTCTTAGACGGCACGTTTGCTCCATTCTACAAACATATTTTCACATTTCTTAGACATTTTTCTTTATTATCACACAAGTAATTCGCAAACATTTTAAACAAATACCTAACCAATTCATCACATACACAAATAAATATTTTTGGAATGAATCTTCACAAATTTATATTCAGTGAATCAATCTCATTTTTTTTTTCTTATTTCCTGCCATGTGTTAACTCTTTCCAGGTCCAGAAATGCTTAAACTTCCCGGTACTTACGTATTAACGACACCACCGCTATATATTGGATCGAGAGTTCGCGCTGCCGCGCGTATGTTGTCTTGATTTATCTGTCCGCTTCGCGGCGGGCAACCTAATCTAACCAAGGTTAAAAAATAATGTATTTTGGGTCTTAAAAAGTTTTAATTTTAAATAAAATATTTTGTTTTATGATTTATCATAAAAATTTTAGGTGTAGATTGGTGGCATTTAAAAATGTAGCGGCGTTAATACGTAAGTACCAACTTCCCTTCACTAAGCATCTTCAAATGGTGGTACAAAAACATGTACCACCTCCCCTCCAAAAAGTTAAAAACTGAAAATATAAATTTGAATGTCATTTTTTTATACAGGGTGTTAGGCAAACATGCGGCAAAAAATCAAGGGGTTATTCCTTGGCCTATTCTCAGAATATTTTGTCTTATGACGATTTCTGAAAAACCCTTTGTTTCAAAGATACATGGTGAACAAAATTTGCGACAGTAACACATTTTTCAAAGTGTTTTCAATCTGTAAAGTTTCTAAATCTACAATAAATGTTCGAAATAACTTCTTCCAGCCTGGATACAAGCATTCAATCTTTTCGTCATTGAGTGCCGAACTCATTCAAACACACCCGGATTATTCCTAATTGAGTTACACCCAGCAATTATCCGATTTTGCAATTCGTCCAAATTCTCCACCGAGTAGCGTAAACTAATGACTTATAAGATAACCCCATAAGAAATAATCCAGGGGGTTTAAGTCTGGGGATTGAGCAGGCCATGCGTGTGGCCCACCTCGATCAATCCAGCCATCTCCGTATGTTGCTGTTCACGAAATCACGAACAACCAAACTGAATTGTGGTGGTGCACCATCCTGCATAAACCACATTGCAATTCTTGTCGCCAATGGTACATCCTGCAGAAACTCGGGCAGTGTTTCTTCCAAAAAGTTGCGATACATCTCGCCAGTAAGTCTTGCTGCTATAAATACCATTCATGGAGAACTGATATTGAAATCGATCTTCACATACCTCATGCGGATTTTCATCTGCCCACACATGGTTGTTATGAGAATTCCTTATTGCATTTCTTGAGAAACTGGCTTCATCGGTGAAAAAATCTGTGTCAGGAAATGAGGGATTAGAACTTATGTTTGCAGAAGCCATTGTTATAACGCAATACGTGGGCAATAATCAGCAGGTAGTAGTGCCTGAACACGTTGAACGTGTTATGGATACAACAAATTGCCCTTAAGAATTTTCCAAACGGTCTAATGACTTACATTCAAAGTATTGGCAATTTGTAACGTAGAAGTACTTGGATCTTCCTCTATCATGTCCAGCACGTTCTGTTCCAGTTGAACCCTCCTTACTGTTATTAATCTTCCTGGCCCTCCATTTCGTTTCAATGTGCCTGTTACACGTATACGTCGATGAATGTTTCCGAAGATATTTCGGTCGAGGATATTACGATTTTTTTATTAGGAAACTGTTCAATGTACAATCGTATAGCTTGTAATGAATTGCCATCAGCAAGTCCATACATGAAATGCATGACAGTCATCTCGGCGTTCGTATACATAGTAGAGAAGTTCACTAACTATTAAATACACGTCATACAGCCAAACGTTACTCAATGTAAACAACTGCGACCGATACAGGTGATGATCACTGACGTATTCAAATGAAATCCACTTGTACGTTAGTAAATAAAACAGCCGTTCCAAGTTATCAATTTATTATTTATGGCAAGAATATTTTGTACTTGATAAGCTTATTAATTTTTTGTACTTGATAAACTCATTGGCGTACGCCATATTTTTATTTACATTAATGATTTCAACAAATGTCGAATATGGTTGTCGCAAATTTTGTTCACCCTGTATCTTCGAATCAAAGGTGTTCTTCAGAAAGCATCATAGCACAAAATATTCTTAGAATAGGCCAAGGAACAACCCCTTGAATTTTTGTCGCATGTTTACCTAACTCCCTGTATACTATTTATTACCTCTCTACTCGCTATGTCTAGACTTGTTTGTCTTGTTTCGTATGTATTTGCTATCCAGTCTTGCCTGGAATGCATATGATTACCATCCCTATTTGAAATGAAAATAACAGGAATTTTAATAAAATGTTTTCTGTGAGGAATAGCGGTAGAATACTCTCTGTAACTCGGTTCTGTGTAGCAATATGTCTCTTATAGTTTTTAAATTGTATGTAAATTTTTAATACATGGACATAAAACTAATTGTTGTTATTAATAATATGGGATTGTATTCGACATTTAATATTTGTATGATTTGTAAAAATCGTAGACCTAAATAAACAAGAATATTGAACGTGTACTTGTGTGTATTCAACCTTCGACCGCTTGTGTAAATTTAATTTGCATAAGACAGCGATAGGCAGCTAATTGTAATAAATTCTCCGTGTGATATTAATGAAATTTCTAGGCAAAGGAGGCTTTGTTGTTTATTGACCGCACATAATCGGCACCTGCGGTTTTACTTTCCCGTAAAAAATACATTTATATTCCTCCCTTTTATGACCGGTTTAATTACTTTTGCTTTTTAACGTCATAAAAGTAAGTAGATATATATGACTTCATTGGCAACGTAAATACAGTTTTTGTTCGGTCCTAAAGCCAATTTGTTTTATTACTCGGCATAAAAGTTATCGTTAATTCGCCGGCGCCACAAATTATGAAGTAACGCATTTATCTTCTCAAGGAAGTCACAGAATTGCACAGTAGGAAGTCACAGTATTTATTGTTTATATGTTTTATTTTGTTGTACGTTATTGTTGATTATTACCACTTTGGTACAATATCAAATATTTGGTCATGTACTTCCTTATCTAGATTTTGACTTCCATACATAACGTAAGATATGAATAGGCTCGATATATCGCCTACAATATTAGGACTATATGTGGAATCATCAGGCCATTTACATTTTCAATTTACCTTTTAAATCGTAATTATAAAGTATTACTCAATTGTCCGCTGTCTACTGTCAGATCCGCAAATGAAAATTATTTGTTTAAATAATTCTTTTCTGCCTAATTCTAATAATTTCTTCTTCTATTAATTCTTTTCTATCTTAACTAAATTTTTGGAAAATGGAAATACACTCATTTTTTCATTTTTAAAGAAGAATTTTTAAATACAAATTTTCACATCTCTAACATCTTCAGTTTTTGAGATATAACTATTCCACATTTGCAGACCTCTTAGCTAGATTTTAGGATATGCTAGGACCCCGTTATTCTCTATTTTGTAAGAGAAATCAAACTGCCAATTTGTACTATTATGGCATATTTGGTTTCAGATATATAGACTATAAAATTATTCAACCCCCAATTTTCAGACCACTTAATCCTATTTTTTGAAAGTGGCATAACTCGTGACTCCTTATTTTTAAATGGGAATCTTAATAATTTTTATATCTGTAACATTTTCCTTTTATAATATATTGTCATGGTTGCGATTTACTGCAGTACGCAATGTTTTGGTTGCGATAGTTGAGAATCAATCAATGATTTGATCCTTGGACTTGAGAAAATTGAGCGTCTGCTCACGGTCTTGAGCTATCGTCGTGCAAATAGGTGTAGTGAGATATCACGTGTATTTATTTTTTCGTTGAACGCGTGATTTTTAAACCGAAAACCGGCTCGCGACTCGCCGTTGCAACGATTTTCCCGCGCGCCGCGAAAACTTGCCACTCCTAGTAGTAAATCGTTGCCGCGTATGTTTTGCCTCAAAACAATGTCTAAACTAGAAGACAGTCCTGGATGTACCACCAGGCTGAGTAGGCTGGAGCCTAGGCCCGCAGATTTTAGGGGCAGCAAATTTGGTGGCAACATTTTTCTATGTCTTACAGAAATTAAAAAGATTCATATATACCTTAGTATAAATGTTATTAGTTCCACACAACAATTCAACATATGTTTCAAAATCTATGTGGTTAGTCGTTCAAAGGTTATGACAGCGCGAAATCTATAGGAAATGCGAGATGATGTACTAAATATTACTAACTAAATATTGAAACTGAATCGATTGGTGAAAACTAGAAGTCTCTGTGGCGAGCCGGTCAAAAGTTATGACAGTGTGAAATCAGTCGGAAATCCGAGATGGTGCACAGCGAATTTTTTTTAACACTCGTTTATTTGTAACTTTAGAGCGAAATAAACTGGAACACCGTTTTCAGCGCTTCGATTTCCTTCGGGCAACAAAAAAAATTAGGAAAAAAAATTCCAAAAAATTTTTCAGCATAAATTTTCCTTCATTTCGTTCGAAAAATATGTGCTCTTTCGGTTTTTTTCAATTTTCTCGAGAACGGTAAAAGGCAGCGAAATCATTTTCGGCACACGAGAAACTACACTATAAGACGAACACGTCGATGTATAAGTTGTACAGAAAGATTCAATAATTCGTCAAGTAATTTGAAACTGAACCGGAAAAAAATTTACCGGATTCTCGATTTGCTAAGTAGATGTCTCGAAAACGGATGCAGATAATCAAAAAACGATTGCGGCATCGTTTTCAGAAGGTCACTTTCCTATTGGTACACTAAGAATGTCCGCCTGAAATTCAAGACTTGCCGAGATCTCTACTCGAGCGCCGAGATTTCTTAAAAATTTCTTCAATTCTTGCAGGCGATAGTGAACGGAAAGAGATAGCCCAATATAATTTGCATATCTGTAATCAGCAGCAAAAATGCTTTCTGAAACGTTTTTAAATTTTGCTGTAACAAAAAATAACGATTTTGACAAAATGGATTTTCTCGCATTTCGTCGTTCCGCGGTCTAGACTCCCGTGTCGATGGTATTTCTTAACTGAAACCTTCCCTGGGAATATTATATAGGTTCTCCGACTAATTTTGGGACGCTGAATCGATTGGTGATGACTAGAAGTCTCTATGGTGAGCAGTTCAAAAGTTATGACAGTCGGAAATGCGTGATTGTGTAAAGCGAAAAAATAGTTAAAACTTGTTTATTTGTTACTTTAGAGCGAAATAAACTGGAAAACCGTTTTCAGCACTTCGATTTCCATCGGGCAATCAAAAAAAAATTAGGAACAAAATTTCCAAAAAAAATTCAGCAGAAATTTTCCTTCATTTCGTTCGAAAAATATGTGCTCTTTCGGTTTTTTTCGATTTTCTAGAGAAGGGTAAAAGGCAGCGAAATCATTTTCGGCACACAGAAACTACACGATAAGACGAACACG
This sequence comes from Phosphuga atrata, assembly GCA_944588485.1. Classification (NCBI taxonomy): domain Eukaryota; kingdom Metazoa; phylum Arthropoda; class Insecta; order Coleoptera; family Silphidae; genus Phosphuga; species Phosphuga atrata. The sequence goes on along the minus strand of OX155896.1, from coordinate 49,566,719 downwards.
TCGATGTATAAATTGTACAGAAAAATTCAATAATTCGTCAAGTAATTTGAAGCTGAAATTTACCGGATTCTCGATTTGCTAAGTAGATGTCTCGAAAACGGATGCAGATAATCAAAAAACGATTGCGGCATCGTTTTCAGAAGGTCACTTTCCTATTGGTGCACTAAGAATGTCCGCCTGAAATTCAAGACTTGCCGAGATCTCTACTCGAGCGCCGAGATTTCTTAAAAATTTCTTCAATTCTTGCAGGCGATAGTGAACGGAAAGAGATAGCGAAATATAATTTGCATATCTGTAATTAGCAGAAAAAATGCTTTCAGAAACGTTTTTAAATTTTGCTGTTACTAAAAAAATAGCGATTTTGACAAAATGGATTTTCTCGCATTTCGTCGTTCCGCGGTCTAGACTCCCGTGTCGATGGTATTTCTTAACTGAAAGCTTTCTGGGGAATATTATATACGTTTTCTGACAAATTTTGGGACGCTGAATCGATTGGTGAAGACTAGAAGTCTCTCCGAGGCGTTCAAAAGTTATAACAGCGTGAAATCAGTCGGAAATCCGAGATGGTGCACGGCGAAAAAATATTTAAAACTTGTTTATTTGTAACTTTAGAGCGAAATAAACTGGAAACCCGTTTTCAGCACTTCGATTTCCTTCGGGCAATCAAAAAAAAATTAGGAACAAAATTTCCAAAAAAAAAATCAGCAGAACTTTTCCATTTTCCATCATTTCGTTCGAAAAATATGTGCTCTTTCGTTTTTTTTTTCGATTTTCTAGAGAACGGTAAAAGGCAGCGAAATCATTTTCGGCACACAGAAACTACACGATAGGATGAACACGTCGATGTATAAATTGTACAGAAAGAATTAATAATTCGTCGAGTATTTTCAAACTGAAATTTACCCGATTCTCGATTTGCTAAGTAGATGTCTCGGAAACGGTTGCAGATAATAAAAAAGCGATTGCGGCATCGTTTTCAGAAGGTCACTTTCCTATTGGTACACTAAGAATGTCCCCCTGAAATTCTAGACTGGCCGAGATCTCTACTCGAGCGCCCAGATTTCTTAAAAATTTCTTGAATTCTTGCAGGCGATAGTGAACGGAAAGGGATAGCAAAATATAATTTACATAACTGTAATCATATGCTGTAACTGTATCATATTTACATAACTGCAGCAAAAATGCTTTCTAAAACGTTTTTAAATTTTGCTGTAACTCAAAAAATAATGATTTTGACAAAATCGTTTTTCTCGCATTTCGTCGTTTCCGCGGTCTTGGCTCCCCTTGTCGATGGTATTTCTTAAATGAAAGCTTCTTGGGGAATATTGTATACGTTTTCTGATTTATTTTGGAACGCTGAATCGATTGGTGTAGACTAGAAGTCTCTGTGGTTAACCATTCAAAAGTTATGGCAGCGTGAAATCAGTCGGAAATGCGAGGTGGTGCACAGCGAAACAATATATAAAACTCTCTTATTTGTAACTTAGAGCGAAATAAACTGGCAAACCGTTTGCAGGACTTCGATTTGCTTCGGGGAATCAAAAAGAAATCAGGAAAAAAAAATTCCAAAAAATGTTTCAACAGAACTTTTTCATCATTTCGTTGTTTAAATTTTTTTTTTGAAACATCGCGTGATTAATGGACGACCCCTTATCGGTTGATTCAATAAGTAACATTAATAAATAGTAACATAAATAAGTTTAATAATAACATAATAATAGTAAAGGTAACATAAATAACATAAATAGTAACATAAATAGTTTGCTAAAAACAAAAAGATTTCATTCAAAATTAGTCATTATACATTTTGACACTATAATGAAGGACAAGATGGGTTACTGACTGCTAGTGAATATTTTGGCGGCTTTGAGGAATGCATCTAGGGCTGTTTTAGCACTGCCCGGAAATCCGAGAAAAAAATGTCGAGAAAAAAAACCCATTAACGTCAAGAAGATGCAAGAACTAAAGAATCTTGAAACCTATCTAGCTCAAGAATGATAAGTCATAGAATTTTTTTATTTAAATTTGTAAATGGCCAGTTACAAATCATGAGGAAAACTCTGAGGATTAAGTCCATTGTTAAATTTGATGTGTATTTTGGTTTCAAATTTTGCAATGGTCAATAAAGAAGTTAAATCAAAAACATTTTTTTCTTTTCTTTTCATGTATGTATTTCAGAAACCCCATAAGTCAAATAATTGTGTGAGTGAATAAGTGATTTTTGGGGCACTATTAAGGAAGAAAACTGTATTTTATAAAACAAAAACATGTATTAATACTTAAACTTTACCGATGTTATTATAATGAAGTTAGTTCAGAACAATTTTATGTAATAAAACAGTTTTTTGCTTCTCCTGGAAAATTTACTCTGCTTCACTTATGGTGTTTCTGAAATATCCGATGCATATATGATTTAAACTTTTTACTTACACTTTACTGGACTACCTACTATGGACTGTTTACTGCACTGGACAGTCTTATTGTTAGTTATCTCTTGACAGTCAGAGAGGCTCTGTTCAGTTCAGTCGAGTCCAGGACTAGTCACGTATAGATACGTGACTAGTTCTGGAATCAGGCTGTCTCTATTTGACTCTACATTCTTGACTTGACTCTACATTATTGACTTGATCTTTTGTATTGGCGGGCTTTTTTTGTAGATATACAAGATAGTCGAGAAGGGAATTTAGAAGCTCTTCCTTCAAAAATTGTTTGCTTTCAAAAATAATCCTATTCTTATAATTGCTGATAAAGCTATCTACATAGTGAATATCATAATAATAATATATACAAGGATATATAATAATATATCCTTGTAAAAAAATGTTGGTTCTCCTTTTCACCTCCTTAAAAATGAAATTTCCAAAAATCCTTTCTTACAATTAGTGTATATTTGCTTCATAAAAGCGTACCTACTTTGCAAATTTTTTCTTTCGTAAAAAATATTTCGCTGTTTCAAAATTTGGTTCTCTATGACAAGATAAAACTGAACGCAAAATAAAAACATAAAATGCTTTCAGGTGTGAGCAATTGGACTTTTGAATGAAGCCTCAACAATAACCCCGAACATTATATTGCGGCAGAAACAAATAAAAAACATTAAAAAACCTCTAAACCGACATCTAATTTGCGTAAACATCGATAAAAATCTGTAAAAATAATATATGAGGGAGAGAGGAAAAAAGAACGTTTGGTATGCAAATGAGGGAATACGCGTCACGTTCGCTGCGTAAACGTTGACCGGTGAAACTGAACAATGCTACAAACAAAAGCCAGAATCACAAAAGATAAGTAATAAATATTGTAAAAAAAAGATAATAAAAATTAATTAAAGTCAGAGATTTTTTACGCAGATACACGCGCGCGGATATTTGAAACGCATTTCCGGCCTTCGCCTCTCGTCCTACTCATCCCGTTGTAAACAGATAATAAAATGCCTTATTAATCATATTGCAAAACCAGACACATTAATCACACTGTTTATACTTTTTAGAAATATTATGTAATTATCAATTTCGAACTATAGATAACATGATCTTTTTTTTTCTCTCTTTATACTAGATCACGTATATCCCAGACATATACTAGATCTATCCAATCATGCCTAGAAATTATACTGTTGGGTTGGCAACTAAGTAATTGCGGATTTTGTCGATAAATAGCGCTTGCATTTTCTTTTGATTTGTTAACGTGTTTAAAGCACTTACCCGTAAAAAAACCGTATTTAAAACCCGTATTTATTCCTTATTGTTTTGACCTTTCTACCTTTAATTTAGTTAAAAAATGTATATCGATTAGTTTCCTTAGTTTTGTTTTTATCCCATTTAGAAATGGAAGAACAAGACGTGCACTTCAGATATATTTTATTGTATTATTTCCGAAAAAGCAAGAACGTATCGCAAGCACAAAAGCAGTTATGTGGCGTATATGGGGATCGTCTGCTTCTTATTCTTCTGTGTAGGCACTATGTGCCTGTTTCTGTAAGTTTCTCCTCAGTCCTTCGGCTCCTGCGATTTCGAAGTCCAGGAGTCTGTCCATCTCTTCGGTGGTCTTCCAGGGGGTCTCGTTCTGTTGGGTTTTTGTGTCACGGCCCAGTTAGCGATTCGGTGTGTCGCCATGCGTTCCACGTGATCCCACCAGTATCTTCGACGGGCTCTTGCCCAGCGCACGACGTCCTGGATTTGTAGGTCAGCTCTGATCTCAGAGCTCATGGTCTCTTAATGTGACTCCTCTTATTGCTCTCAGGATCCGCATTTCGGTTGTTCTCAGCGCTTGTTTGGTGGCTGATATGTCGGCTCTTGTTTCAGCCGCATATATGAGTATTGGCCTTACTGCCGTCTTGTATATTCGGATTTTACCTTCTTGCGATATAAGTTTGTTTCTCCAGATTATGTTATTTAGTGCGCCAGATATTCGTCGAGCCTTGTTCGTTGCTGCTCGTTGTTGTATATGGGGATGGAGCCTTGAAATAATGGCAGTATGAAAATTGGTTTGCCAGATTTCGTTCTGGTGATTGTTCACTGAAAATTGCTCATCGATCTGGCCGTCGCGTTGAGGTCGATGAGACCCATATCACAGCCATTATAGATTCAGATCGTCATAGCACGTGATATTGCAGAGAAGCTCAATGTATCGCATACATGCATTCAAACTAAATCCATAAATCGGGTTTCTGGACATAGTCAAGCTTTTCAAGTTGACTATGTCCAGAAACCCGATTTATGGATCCCTCGTAAGCTTAAGGAAATTTATTTGGCGCTACACATCTGCGATAATGGAACTGGGTTGGGTTGTGTTGTCATATCCGCCATATAGCCCTAACCTTGTGCCTAAAAATTTTAATGGCGCTGATGATATCAAATCACATTTAGTTAATTTTTTTTGATAGCAAAGATCAGAAATTTTATGAACGTGAAATGAATTATCATCAATTTCCGGATTTTTAGGATTGAATGATAGTCTAATATTCCTTGGTCTATCTTTTCTACGGGACCCGTCCGCGAACTGAGTTTTCGAAACTTTAGGCATTTTTTAATAAATTTTACAACAGACACTTTAGATAACCTCAAATAAACCTCGTGATTCAAGAAGTAATCACTAATCACCAACTGAAATATTTCAAACTAGTTGCCCTTAGAAAGTGAAAGCAATGGACAATAAATACAGAGCAGCTGCTCGCACCTTCCCAGGGTTGTATCTCCGAAACTTTTATTCGGATCTACTTGAAAATTTAGGATAATATTCTGGAGATGTTGTAGAAATTAATAAGACAATAACAAAAAAATCTATATTTTGAGGCTTTGAAACCCATGTAACCCTTAAGACACTACCTAACTGAATAAATGAATGAAGGGATGAAACTAAACTAATTATAGATACAACCATACCAATGTATTAAAGCGAAACATAGCTTGAATATAATTAACCTTCCCGTAGCTCTATAATATTATTAAGTCTTTTTCAGACTACAAAAACAAATCTGTTTTCTGTTGTAATCTGTGAACAAATCATGTTCCAACACAATAGATATTTGCCTGTTATTTCCTATTCATCATCATCGTCCAGCTATACTTGCCCACTGCTGGACATAAGCCCGTAACAACTTCCATCCCCCTCTGTCCCGTGCTGCTCTCATCCAATTGGGATAGATAGGATTAAGATCCTCTGACCATCGAGTGGTCGGTCTTCCTTTATTTCGGAATGCATCGCTACGCGGTCTCCACTCCGTCACCCTTCTCGTCCATCTGTCATCACTGACTCTGGCCAGGTGTTCCGCCTAATTCGATTTAAGGCTGACAAATCTCTCGATGGCGTCGGTTACTCCATTTCTTCCCCTCACAGTTGTGTTGAGAACCTTGTCTCTTAGAGGCAGACCCAGCATTGCTCTCTCCATTGCTCTCTGTGCCTCTCTGACTTTGTTAGCTGTGCGTTTTGTTAGGGTGAATGTTTCGGTCCCACATACACGTAAGACGCACTGATTTTAAGGAAAATGGGAATGTCGGATCTTAGGACATAGTCTGGCTTTCCAAAGGGCTGCCCAGGCTAGTGTAATTCTTCTTGAAAACTCACAAGTTTGGTTGTCTCTGCTCAAGCGAATCTCGCCCAGATACTTGCACGAGTATACTTGATCTATATTTTAGTTGTTGAGTGTTAGATTTGTGCTTGCAATTAGTCATGACCATTCATGAGTAGTCATGACCATTGTTTTGCTGGCGTTGACACTCAGGCCCACCTTCTTGGAGGCTAACTCTAGTTCATGTAGCATCGTTTGTGCCTCGTCAAGGCAATCTGTTATTAATATTATGTCATCAGGGAAGCGTAGATGTTTTTTCGCCATTGATGTAGATTCCGTAGTTCTCGATGCTAACACTTTTAAACATGTATCCTAGGAGGGTTGTAAATAACTTGGGGGAAACAACATCTTCCTGTGGCCCGCCTCGCCCTATCTTGAAGTCAGGAGTGTCTTCATGTAGCCTTATGCAGGCGGTTGCATTTTTATACACATGCTTGATGATGTTTGTGTATCGGTAGTCAACTCTACTTTTTAAACTTTGCGATGTGGTTGATCGTATCGAAGGCCTTTTAATAGTCTATGAAGACAAGAAGCAGGGGCTTGTTGTACTCAATGCACTTTTCGATGAGAATCTTGTTGGTATGGCGGTAGTCAAAAAAACTTAGGCCGGCACGAAAGCCCACTTGCTCTCGTGTTTATTAGAGATCCAGCTTCGCTGTTAGGCTCTTTGTTATAATTCTCATAAACAATTTGTACATCTGAAAAGTAGGCTGATCGGTCTATAATTTTGGATCTGCGCTATGTCTCCCTTTTTATGGATTAGATTAATACAATAATAGATATTATTACAATAATAGCTTTCTTCCATTTCTCGGGTATTACACAATCTCTCAGACATGCATTAAATAGTATACACAGTAGTTGTAAAGTTTTTCTCCTCCCATTTTAATGTCTTTAGGCAGGCGACTTATTATTTTTCATATATTTTATGTTGAAATTATATTTCCTATTAATCATCATCAAATATCTTTAACATGCGATTTGCTTTTTCAGACTTAAAAAGACTTAAAAATATTATAGAGCTACGGAAAGATTGCATATATTTAATAAGTTTGTATAACTGAATAAAGTTATATTTTTAAGCAAAAAATTGAATTTTGCTTCTTATTTAAAATCCGAAATTACTTAGTTTTCAACCCAATAGATCTGTGGGTGGTACACGCAGTAGAATATTGTATCACCCGCGGTTTGCAGAGGAATTTATTTACATGGATATATATATATATATATATATATATATATATATATATATATATATATATATATATATATATATATATATATCTAAATATTCAAGAGATACCAACACTGTTGAGGGACTGAGCGGAGCTCGACTCTCTGAACTGGACTCGACTGGTCTGGTTGACTGACTGCTGGATGAGTCTGGTTGACTGAGTCCACTGGCTGGACTGACTGGACTTCGCCTGTTGGTTGAACTGAACTGGATTCAACTTGCTGACTGTCTTGCTTGACTGTTTGCGTCTGATTGTTGTGTTTATTCGGGGGTTCAGGTATTTATATTATGTCCAGGTATATTGGTCCCTCATCTGGGGGTGATTATTCAACAACTTGTTGTTTTGGCGATTACCGATTTTCGGGAAAAACATCATGTCGTAATTTCCCCGGGGATTACACCATTGACCCTAAAAAATATTTTCGGAAATTCTTTTGACAATATTTGGGTAATCACCGTAATGCCCTCGTAAAACTAAAAGTACAAATATTTCTTAATCTGCTCTAGGATTACATTACCGACTTTATCTACCGACAATACCTAATCAAATATTTTCGGAAATTGTTCGAAAATGTTTGGGTAATTATTATAATGCCCGTGTAAACTAAGAAATAAAAATGGAACTTGTAAACTAAGAAATAAAAATCGTTGCCGCTACAGATCTATCTAATCTAATCTACGCATATATACTAAATCTATCTAATTAATATTTTTTTTAAGATAACATGATCTGTTTTTTTTCTCTCTCAAATTTGTAGTAGATCACGCATATCCTAGACATACTAGATCTATCTAATTTCTACGCATATTATATACCAAATCTATCTACTCAATATATTTTTGCAATGTCTAGTATTCGGACTACTCTTTATGTATTCACCATCTTTGAACAATTATAATTTTTGTACGTAAAAATCTGTAGTGTCAACATTTGGCTCAAATAATTAATATTACGGTAATTTAGAATTGGTAAAACAATACTACGTTATAGATAATCATATGAACTTAATAATTCGGAACACAGCCTGAATATATAAATATATTTCTGAGCTCAACAAAAACCAGAAAAGTAACATTGTTTTTTAAGATCATGTCTTTCCGATACTTTAAGTGGATAGCCATCTGTAGACGCGTTTCGAGATTTATCTCTCATCAGTACAGCTTTGTTTTTATGAACAACAATTTGTAAACTACTTACTTAAAACCCATATGGATAATTATTGTTGAGTGCCACGAAGGTGGACTGGAAGCTATAAAATAACTGACAAATTTCACATGAGATTTGTTTTTGGTAGTCCTATAAAGACTCATTAGTATTATAGGGCTCCGGAAAGTTTGAAGATATTTATATATTCAGGCTGTGTTCCGACTTTATTAAGTTATCTTAATAAAGTCGGAACTAAATTAATATTACTATTATTATTAATATTCTTACATAAACATTTTTATTAATATTATACTAAATTATAAAAACGAGTTAAAAGAATGATTTGCATATTTTTCTCTCGTTTTAATGAAATTTGTTTTTTGGAAAAAGATTAAATTTATCTAGACGAGCCCTCCTCTACGATCTCTAGTTTAGAAAACGCTGATACAGTAATAAAACGCGATAAATCCTATCGCGATTGAGAAACTTGCAACCTTGCATTCAAAACGTTTCTGCTGAATTCCCTAAATTTTCCTGTCTACAAAGTTTCATTGTTTCCACACTAATATATTGCTCGTTTCTACCTTATATTGCGACAAACCAAATTTATTCACATCACAAAAGGTCACAGAAAAAGAAACATGTATTATAAATCTAGAAAATATTTATTCTTACATAAAAAGGTAACTAAAGGCTATCGAAATCTAAAATTATATATAGATTTAAAAAAATACTATTACACCCAATTGTATTATATTTAAACACTAAGAATACTGAGTTACAGGGAATATTTTTGTCATGAAAATTGTCATAAAGTTTTTCTAAATTTGCAGATAACAGATTTTCAAATAGTTTATGAAATTTAATAGAAAAAAATAGAAAAACCTCTGAATAGAATTATAAAAAACTAAATTTCATTTAGTTCGTTTTAAATTTGCTAGATGTTTCAAATTATAATAAATAACCCAGAACTAGTTCAATAGTGGGCAATATATCATGTTTATTGAAAAGCTCTTTAAAATAGAATATAAAAGATTATGCAAATTTGTTTTAGTTAGTAGTAGCCGAAGTCAGATTTCTGAAATATATTAGAATCTTTATTAGTATGCATACTATATTATTATCCTTGTGTAAGGCGACATCCACCGAAAGTTTCCTTTTTATTGGCAAATGCATGAAAGGAGGAGACGAGGTCACTTAAATTTGCTACTTTTTGGACTTCGCCTTCTGGCGCCGCGAAATCTCGCAAATCTCCCAAATTCTCTCTTATCTCGGAAGTGGCTTGTTTTTTGAGGTCGCCAAACACTTATCCTTGTTCGTTTCGAATGGCATTTCAAACATCATATTTTTATGATAAAATAAATTGCATCTATTTCATCAGATTTTATTTTCAACAACAGAATTGAATAATTTATTGCAATTTACAAACACAATGTAGTAAACACTTCAAAAATATTAATTGGAATCATAATTACATTTAAATAAAATAGTTTTTTTGGAACGTTTCCCAAGGCACGAATCTTTTAATAATGCTTTAATTTCATTCTTCTTTATTGTTTAGTTATAAGAAATAAAATAAGAAGAAATATTTTAACTAGTTTTAATAAGTTTTGTTATTGTTAAATTTAAGAAAGATATAGAAGAGCAAACCAATTAAGAATAAATAAGCACGAGATAAAATATAATGATTTGCATTTGCATTAATATATATGTTCATTATATATTGTAGTTTATTACTTTAAGTATTTTTAAATAAAATAATAAATACATTACGATTATAATTATCGATTAATAAACCTTTTCTGTTATAATGACTAGGAATTATAAAAAACGCCGCAAATTGCATTCTCCTTATTAATTACCGCGATTCCTAATTTGCACGAGGATTGATTAATAAATTATACGAACGGTTAATATTTTATTGAAATATTATATTATTCGCGTTCGCGTGATTTCGATTAAATGTCACGGACGAAACGGAAAGATAGATTATGTTGATTGTAATTTTTGTTGTTTTTTCTTTCTTGTATTTACTGAATGAACGAAATGCATTATTATAGATGAAGAGAAAGTGATATATTATTAGCTATCGATAAAGCAGGTGATGGTCATTACTAATCGTTTGAACGTAAACATAATAAAAAGAAATAATATAAAATATATAATAAATAAAATCAAATAGACAAGGCTAGATAGACTATCAAGATTAGATAGATAAGACTGGACTGTCAAGACTAAATTACAAAACTACACAAACCAGAAAGACTTAGACGTGGATGGGTTATATCTTGTATTTAGTATAGACTAGATTAGTATAGACCAGATTAGTATAGACCATATGCATCTTCACTGTCTTGAACATTCTTGTAGACAAGACAAGACTAGACATACAATATTAGACAGACTGAAGAGTCAATACCAATAATGGCAAGACCAACTAGTGGTTCCAGTCAAAGCTAAATATGCAATTAGGTAAAAAAAGCTAATTAGATAAACATTTGTCATAGATTTGTAGGTTTCGGTAGCGACTTGTACTGCGACCTTCATAGATCTATTGTACCCCACCCTCTTCCTATAATCGTCGGTATACTTGCCCATTTAGAGCGCCTCCTCTAGTCCTGATTCCTTTAGGAATTTAAAGATCTGGTTGGGATTCAAGGACTGAAACTCGTCTGCGTTCAAACAGTGGGCCCCAAGGTACATTTGTATATTGCGGAGCAGAGCTCCGCAGTCTTTGAGCAAATATATGGGGGTTTTCTCTACTGAGCCACAGAATCTGCATCTGTCATCTTCCTCTAGGCCTAGGGTCTTGAGGTGTTTTCTAAGTCTGCAGTGTCCCGTCAGGCCCCCTGTCAGAATTCTAAGCTTGTTCCTGTTTTTAGTTTTAGGCAAGCTTTTGTTCTTTTCTGGTTAAAAGAACCCAGTATTACTTTGGATTGTCTTAGCCCTGTTAGTTCTTTCCAGGTTTTCATCCATTCTCTTATTTCTTCATCTAAGCTTTTATGGATGGTGTTCATACACATAGCGCAATAGGATTCCGGACCTATAAAGGGATTACTGGATCCCTTGTTTGCTAGGTGATCGGCTTCTTCGTTTCCATCTATACCAGTGTGTCCTGGGATCCGGTACAGCCTTACTTTATTTTTTCTGCCGAGCTTGTTTAGCTTTCCCACACAGTCCCATACCAGTTTGTATCTGATGGTGGATGAGCTAATGGCCTTGATGGCTGCTTGGCTATCTGACAGGATGGCAGTTCCTCCCGAGGTAAAATTGTGCACATATTTCGATTGCATGTAACTTTGCTTGGTAGATACTTGGGTAGATTCCCATAGATTAAAAATAGGAGGATTCGTCGCTCCACTAAGCTTTATTAGTACACATTAGTGTGTGGTTTTTCTGGTATTTGCAAACCATTTCGTCTTTTGGTACTTTCAGCCTGAGGATCTTGGCAGCGAAGCTGATCCGGTCTTTGCTCCCGATTATTTTACCTCTGCGTATTCCTTCCCTGATGAACCTTATAATCACCGATTTGGCGGCCCTCTCCACGCCAAGGTGCAACGGAGTCAGGTCCAGCAGCAGTTCCATTGCTGCTCTCGTGATCCCATCGCCCCCACGATGCAGACACTCGCCAGTCTTTGAATCTCCTCAAGCTGCTTCTTCATAGAGACCGGCTTTGTCCTACTTCCCCACGCAACTGCCCTGTAAGTGATCGCAGGTCTCACTATCATGGTGTACATCCAGATATATGCCAGATCTCTGCACACCATTACAGCGCGTTTGGCTTTTTCTATCACTTCAGCTTGCCTGTTCCATAGGAGTTTGTTATCTAGTGTTATACCCAGATATTTCCAGTTTGTATTCTACTCCCCTCCCATCTAACAGTATGGGCATACATTGATCATAGGAACAGAAGTAAACAATACTGGACATATAAGACTAGAATTACAATATTATACAGACGACAGTTAACGGAGAAAACTACTTCTAGTCAAGACTAGCCAAGACTAAACAGGCAAGATTAAAGAGGCAAGATAAGATGTACTTGAATGTCTACTCAAGTACATCAGAGAAGATTAAAGAGACAAGATACTGGAATATCTATGCAAATTCATCTTATCCTATTTCTTTAATCTTGTCTGTTTAGTCTTCACTAGTCTGGGTCCCCCGGGCTTACCGCACTGTCAGCAGTTAAGCCGTGGAGGTCATATCACGGATTCCTCCCGCGGGTCTCCTTGTTATGGAGAACGCGTCGGTCAGGGTCGCGAGAACATCTGGTGGTAACCGCGGAGAGACAAAGAGCGCTTTTCGAGAGCAACTCTTTGCCTGCTGGCAGGAAAGGTGGTCACGCGGCGGAAACGGCGCGTGGACTCCCAGATTTAATTCGGTGGATGGGGCGAGGGCTAGAAGAGGTGGGTTCTTACTTCCTCACCCAGCTTCTTACCGGACACAGCCCCTTTGGAGCGGATCTGCACAGGATTGGGAATCCCCAGACGACAGGTACACATACTGTGGAGAGGGCGTGCGAGAAGACGCGAAGCACACTCTCGTTGCATGCCCGCGAAAGGGGGCGACAGGCCTTGGCGTCGACCCTGGAGGGGGAAGTCACGGTCGAGGCAGTGGCACTGGCCTCGCTGGTGAGGTGGGGAGGGGGGCGTGTGCGGCCTTAAGGGCCCTATACACTAGCAACGTAGTCATCAACCTTCTCGTCAACAAGATTGAGGTTCTTGCCCACACACTAGACAACCAAGTTGAAAACATTAGTATCAGTTGCATGTTGCTTTTGTTCGGTTTATTCATAGGTGTAGAGCTTGTACAAAGAATTTAAAAATAGTGAGTGAAGATTTGATGACGTATATATATATATATATATATATATATATATATATATATATATATATATATATATATATATATATAGTTTTAAACGAGTTGTGTGAGGACGATATGGATCCTTTGAAAAAGAAAAAAGTGTAATTCCCACAGGTTTCGATACTAGGCCCCATCCTGTAGTGCGTGCTATAGACGGACAACTATTATAAGTTCTCCGTCATCAGACTGGTTTTGGGGGCCACCGTAAATTACTTCGCAGACGATATCGCACTAGTTGTCACAGCAAGAACAGAACAAAGGTTGATGCGAACGGTAAATCAAGCAACATAAATGGTCAGCGCGTGGATTAAATCGAAGAACCTGAGTTTAGCTCTGGAAAAAACTGAAGCGGTCCTCCTCACAGGCCTAACGAAACTGAGCTCCGTAACAATTAAAGTGGAAGAGGCAATAATAACACCGAACGAAAATCTCAAATACCTCGGAGTATTAATTGATAAAAGGCTATCTTACATGGTGCGCATAACCGAAGCGGTAGGAACGAGAACACTAGCAGGTATCCAGCAACTCATGCCAAACGTAGGAGTAACAATTTTTCCATGGCAATCTTTTTCTTGTTACGATCTTTATAAACTTTACAGACTTTACTTTCCACCCATACAGGAATATTTGGTATATATTTTTATGATATTAGCCATAACTATTAAGACAGACCAGAGTTTCCCAAATACCAGGTCGCGACCCGGTAACAGGCCAAAAAAAAATACCGGGTCGGAAAGGAACTCGGAAAAAAATTAGCTGCTTTTTGTTTGTTTTAGTTTATTAATTATTACGAAATTTTTTAAAAATTAATAAACTAAATATCTAAATAAAATATATCTATCTATATCTAAATATAAATAAATTAAATCGACATATTATTGAATAAATTAATTGCGTGCAAAAATACATTATTCTTTTATACTTTCTGGGAATATACCAAGCTATTCTTGGAAGAAACTATTAAAAACAAATAACGTCCCACAATACCGCTTTTGAGAGAACACAAACTTAAATTATTATGATTTTAATTGTAAAAAGTAACTAGTACTTATCCATTGTCTACGCTTGCTTTATTGACTATCGAAAGGCATTCAACCGTGTCAAGCATCAAACGATGGTGGAAATATTATCCGTAACCGGGATTGACAAAAGAGATATTACATTGATAACGAATCTCTACTGGAACCAGATTGCCGAAGTAAGAATAGATGGAGGAACATCTGACACTGTGTCAATCCGAAGAGGCGTACGACAGAGCTGTATATTGTCACCACTCCTATTCAACATCTATTCGGAGGCAATTTTCAAAGAAGCTTTAGCGGAAGACATGGGAGGTATCAAAATAAATGGAGTAAGTATCACCAATATCAGATACGCAGACGACACCATAGTCCTTGTCGATAACATATCAGACCTACAAAATATGATGAATAGTACAATGCTCACTATATTCAGCTAATATAGTGAGCATCATGGGTTGGACATAAATATATCAAAAACCAAACTGCTAGTCTTCTCTAATGGCCCTCATTAAAGAAAGAAAAACTACATATATAGGCCACATTATGAGAGGCAATAAGTATGATCTGCTGGGACTAACAATTAAAGGAAAAATTTAAGGGAAAAGATCTGTTGGTACACGTCAGAACTCCTGGTTGAAAGACCTCAGAAGATGGTTTGGGTGCACTTCCATTGAAATCTTTCAAGCTGCTGTGTCCAGAACAATGTTAGTTATGTGGATCGCCAACCTTCGAAAGGAGAGGGCGTCATAAGAAGAAGAAGAACTAGTACTTAAGTACTAGTTCTTATTCATTATTTTTTGTAACTTTTCGTTTACCAATTAGCTATCATTTACGAGTTGTCTATTTCTTGCAAGTTATAACATGTAAACGCATTTTTTATTTCATTTTCGATTTTTCTTGTTTTAAAATGTTCAACACGCCATTTTAAATAAATTTGAATTGTTATCACATGAATGCGCAAGCAAACTATTGCGCACTATACCTACCTATGCCGTTTCTGACTATCTCTCTCATTTGATGAATAATATTTACGGGTCACGAATGAAAAATATTAAAATAACCGGGTCACGAAGAAAAAAGTCAACCTCCACACACACTCCTCAACATGGTTTATGGTTGCCAACCATGATTGCCAGCATCAGATTCCGCCCACCAAAAATTCAAGTTACTTTGATTTTATTCAACTTTGTACTCAACCTGAAATGTTGTCTTCAATCAGCCCATACACTACTAAACCTTGTCATCAACATTCAGCAAGTTAACGGCAAGGTTGTTGACTAGGTTGCTAGTGTATGGATCCCTTTAAGCCGATTCGCCTATACTGTCATGCGGGCTAAGGTGTTGCCTGGGTGGGAACAAGGGCGGTAGGGTTTTTCTTGTCTTTGTTTTGTTACTGTTATTGTTAATACTATTGCATGGCATCTTTAACTATTGTTAAAGCCCTTTATACTTTATTTATTTTTGCCTAATAAATAAAGTAAATAATAAAATAAATTAATAAAGTTCATCTGGTGCTCGTTACGGGAAGACTCGAAGGGTGAGCAGAGACAGTAATTCCATCGTTGGCGGTCCCACTGTCCATCGGTTTCAGTGGAACTACTTGAGCCAGCCGAGGCTGGCCAACGTTAAAAAAAAAGTCTTGGCTAGTTTGGACTATACTAGACAAAACAAGACCAGAGAGATAGTATTAGATAGAAAACTGAGATGTGGCTAAAAAACCTACCGATCAGTTGCTAGATAACCAAAATGGACTAAGATTGACCAACAAATTGGGCGAGCCGAAGCTAAAATACTGGCAAACAGCCAAAGCTAAATTCGCGACTAGGTACAGAAAACTAATTAGGTAAACAGTGGTCATAGAAAGACTGAAGCGTCAATGCTAATAATGGTAAGACCAACAAGTTTTTTGTATTTGGTGGATAAAAATTATTAGTAAAGCACATTTTTGTAACATTTGCACGTGCAGTCAGTAAAATTTCGGTCTGAATCTGGAGTGTGGCAAATTTTCCAGGAGTTGTGTTAACTAAGTCTTTGTGACAATTTCGATGGCACACATTAGATTGCATGCATTCCCTGGCAGTCTTTCTCCCATCATATTCTTCTTATAATTCGCAATATATTTTTTCATAAGTTAAGTCATTCTGCCTCTGTCGTTGGTGGTTTTAACTAGCTTATTGGCGTATTCTAAGAACTTTGTGTTATCTAATTTTTTGAGCTTCTTTTACCATTTTAAACTCCTTTCTTTCCATCGCCTTTTCATCTTGTTTTACAAATTTATTTTCAGCTATTTGTTCATCCAATTCCTTCTTCTGTGTCAACCTCTCTTGCCTTATCTGCTTCAATTTACCTTCTTGATATTTCTCATCCTCCGGTCGTCTTGAATCTGTTCAACATGTCCCACTTGCGGACTTCAACGTCTTGCAGAATCTGCGCCTCTTTCCTACGGTCAGCCTCCAATTTTCCTTCAATAATGATTTTCTTGATCAAATCTCTCTTGGCCTGATCCTTTTTCATTTTCTCCTGATATTGATTTTCCGTTCACATTTGCTTCTTATGTAAACGTTCTTCTTCTAATCTCGCTCTTTCCATTTCCATGGCTTGACTGTTAACCCTTTCGCGACTCCTGGTATACATGTATACCACTAAGTTGTATGTCAGGACTAAACACTTTTAATTCGATTATATTTGTTTGTGTGTAGCATTTAGTTTTCTAATGCATTAGTATAGTGTCAGCAACTGCACATGCATAAAATGTTTTGATGAAATGTTTGATGTTGAGCAATTGCCATACTGCTAATGTTATGTCTGTCAACAAAACTTTGAAAGGTGGCTCCAAAATCAGTGTTCCGTGTCCAGAAATGGTTGCACCATATAGGGCGAGGTTGATTTGGCGGACCATATGATGGGATTATACGATCTTGATCGCAAATCAAATAAATGGTGGAAGAAGGTTTTTTATCGTCTGCTTATGATGGCTGTCGTAAACGCCTGGATTATCCATACAGAGAAGTGACAGAGGAAGAAGAAGACACAGACAAAAATTCATTTCCTGCAATTTCTGGTGCCCCTGGCGGAAGAAGTGATATCTGAAGGAAGAAAAGCAGCAACTATGTGACGTTTATCGAAGAAAGATCGAAGAAGAAGTTTATCGAAGAAGACCATCTGGGAAAAGACAGCCGTTCGAAAATGTATCTTTACATCTTTTAGTGGAAGGTACAACGAGAAGAAGGTGCAACAGGTACGCGGAAAATAAAACCAAAAAACGCGCAAAGACAATTTTGTTAAGAATGTGACATTCAGTTATGCACCAAATGTTTTGCAATATATCATTCTTAAAATATTTTGTATTATATACAATAATAATATTTTTTAAAGAAAGTTATTCTATAGGACTGATGGTACTTAAAAGTACCACAGCAAAAGACTAATGGTTCGTATATGTACCACTACCCCTTCAACCTTTTGATGATTTTTTGGACATTTTCTATTAGAAAACATAATTTTGACTTATCGTCGCGAAAGGCCCATCCGGATCGATTTCTTCATGCGTTCTTCTTTGACCTCAACATCTCCTGCGTCTTAATACACTCGATCTTTTCTATAATTTTCACGATAATATCGATTTTGTTTTTCTTCCTCCATAAATTTTTCATTGTTTTTTCTCGTCTAAAACTTCATATCTTGTCTTTTTGCGCTTTTACTCGTTTCTCTGTAGCCTTTTTCTTAAGAGCTTCTACATTTTTTTCATTTCTTGCACACTTCTATAATCAAAAAGTTTACTTCCTAAGGTTTCCACTCTTTATCTTTCCTTTTTAGTTTGAATTTCATTTATCTGTTCTTTGAGGTCATTCGCGTATTTGTCATTCTTTTCTTTGTTTTTCCTCTCGGCTTCAGCTTTCCCTCTGGCGTTTGCTAAAACATGTTTAGCAACTTGCTGTTCCTATGTCAAAGTTTCTTCGACGTTATGTTGCTTTATTTTGACTTGTAGAACTTGAAGGCGTTCGTTCTCGAAACGGCCTTCGCAAATCATTAAAGCGCTGTGCAAAGTTTTCGGATGATCCATCTTCAGTCGCAATTTCTCTCGCATCTGTACAGTGTAATTTTTCCTCTCTTTGGCTTAAATTTTCTTCAATAATATCTTTCTAGTTGTTTGGCGAATTTTACTTCCGATTGAGCGATTTTTTGCTCTTCTTGTCTTTTATGAATATTCTCGACGGAATTGTCCCCGTTCTTGGTCATAACGTCCGAGCCCGCCTTCATGGCTTTCTTATGATTCTCCTCCTGTGCGAGAGCCTCGGCGATTATTTTCTTCCGATCCAGATGCACCGTTATTTTCGGACAATTGTCCCTCGCTATGTGCAACGCGTGTTTGCGGTCTTCGATTCGAGTTTGTTCCAGGATTTTTCCGGCTGGTACATGCCTCCAGCGAGACTCCATTTTCTACACAATTTAAAAAAACATTTTAAAAGAAACTTTACCTTTATGAAACTTAAAATATATCGCTGTAAAACGTACAAAACGTCAGAAAAGCTGACGTCAAGTTTCTGTAGTAGGGTCTGCCAAAGCTAAAATACAGTTAAACTGCCAAAGCTAAATACAGGACTAGGTAGAGAAAACTTATAAGGTAAACACAGGTCATAGGAAAGATGCAAACAATACTGGACAGTTAGTTGACTGAGAAAACTACTTGAAGAGTAAACAGACCAGATTAAAGAGACAAGATAAGTTGTAGTTGAATAGACAGACGAGACAAAACAAGCCAAGACCAGAGAGTCCGTACTATATAAAAAACTGTAGAGAGAGAGAGAGATGTGACTACATCAAGCGATCAGTTGCTCGATAACCAAAATCAACTAAGATTAACCAAAATAAACAAAAATTGGAAGATAACTTACGTACAAATAAAAATATTTTGCATGGAATACAGAGAGAACTAATTATATCGGGTTATGACTAGAAATGCATGAGATAATTCTTATATCAATCAAAATAAAGTGCGTTGAAAATAAATCTAATCTGCAAATATATTATAAAATGTAACAAATGGTAACCTTTACATGCAAGATATCCAAACTTGTTTTACTGGTTATATAATTTTTGTTTACTATTACCACATGTTTTACTATTTATATATTATATCAGAAAAATACAAAACACGCCAGCCAATCGACGCTCCATAAATTTAACTAACCAAAACAAATTATAGAATTATCGAGAATTCGCCAAATTTAGCTTGATTTAACATTGAAAAATAAATTGCTTATATAATATGCATTTGTCCCAAAGTTTAATTAATTCTATGCTTGATTAAATTAGAATAATAAGTATTCTAAATCGATGTTTTTAGCAATAATAACATTTCAAGTAGCAATTCTTTTATATTATCGTATATTCTATTATATTTTAATATTAGTAACACAAACACACACACACACACACATATATATATATATATATATATATATATATATATATATATATATATATATATATGTGCATGTGTTATAAATGGTTTATCACGTTTTGTATCTACATATATATTTAGTAATTCAATGATTGTTGGGATTATCTGTTGCTGTGCGTGGAAGTGATTGTATTGTTTTATAACCGGTGACGAAATTGCATTTGAAAAGATTTTTGTCGGTCGAAGTGTTTGTAACGTAAATGTGTCATAGACGGCCGTCGACCTTTCTCCATCGAACGTTATTAGTGGACTAATATTCGATATAATTTAACAATTTTAATTAAATCGAAACGAAAAGTAATATTCAAAATGTATCCTGTTTTTTCATACATAAATAAAAGCTACTTTTCTTGTTGTGTTTTAAATGGAGTGTATTAATGTAGGCGGCTTAGTTTTAAAATAATTTTATTTTATTATTCGCCTAATTGGTTGAAATTATCTCACATTAAAGTTTAAATTAGTTTAAATAATACAAATATGTAATATGAGTAGTTCTTAAAAAGTTATGGAACTATAACATTCAGGGCCGTTCTTGTCGTGGGTGCAGTACGTGACCGTGAATCTAGGTGGCGACTAAGTGCAGGTGTTCAGCGTCCATTTTAGTACAAAGTTAAAAATGAACAAAAATCTCGATTATCGAAATTATGTTTTGATTATGTTTTTTAAACAATGATTTAGTAATTCAAAAACCTTTTTAGGGCCGCGTGACAATTTTATTAAATTTTCCCATTTTGAAATGCTCACGTGCCAGGACTTACAATAAGTGAACATTTCTGATAGTGAAAATAATTTACCGTATTAACCTGAATATAACACCTCTTATATTTTACACATTTGATGTTGCATAAAAATAGTTTGAGAAACTTAAAAACTTATTTAGAAAAGTAGAAAGTTTAAGAAGTTTCGAAGTTATTGTGCCAATAAATTTATTGGCATATTTTATAAATAAGTTATTGTGCGTGCCTCAAATTATTTCTCATGCGTGCCAATACAATTTTCTACGTGTCAGCTGTGACTCGCGTGCCATACGTTCGCCACCACTCCAGCAGGATATTTGAGCCAGATTTTTTCTAAATGTCTAAAAATCCTTTATTTTAATATTTTTCGCTTAAACTACACTTAAAAATAGCTCTGCTTCACGTTCATAATAAATAGAAACAAAATTATAAATATTTTCTAGTTGCAGTGAGGATCAGCAATAAGCCAGAAATCATTTGTGTATTTAAGAATTTTACCAAAATATTTTGTTGAGCTTAAATAGATCGTTATCACGACTATATTTCTGGATAATGAAGTGTCCTTTCGACATTTCTGAAGTATCCTTGTGACAATTGTAAAGTGTCCTTGTGACAATCCTGAAGTGCCCTTGCGACACTTCTGAAGTGTCCTTGCGACATTTCTGATGTGTCTTAGCGACACTACGGTTGAAAATCGCTGATCTAATCAAAAGTAATGTTAAATAACACATAAATGAACACACATAAATTATAATCTATCTGTAACATAAATACTAACACACACTTAAATTATGATCTATATGTCTTATAAAATGAACAATTTCCTCACAATGGACAAAAAAAAAGTCGACACAAATTATTCTATATGAAGGCCCAGTATAAAATCCCAACGTTCAAGGATAAATTTATTATTGGAGTCTCTTTAAATCGCGTTATTTCATTAGCTTAATAACACTTCATTGGTTTAATTGGCGCCCGTTCCTTATTTGGTGTACATCGAGTCAATGCATGATCGTGGGTAGATGTAGATTTTTACACTCTAATTACAAGTGGAAAAGTTTTAACATCAAATCATTTATAGAAACAATTTATTTGTTTATTTGTTTTAAGTTTGGTCCAATGTGGATAACGGGTTCAACTACCCTTCAAACACTCCGGCCAATTGGCCTATTGTATTTTTACATTTTTTACTTCTTAGTCCCAGAAATCTAGGTGTTATTTAAATCGGCGTTAATTAATTACACATTTGTCTTCTGGTACAAATGCGGCCGACACTCGTTCCCTGGATTGAACCCGGGACCTCTAGATTTGTAGTTAACGCGCGTTATGCCCGCCATACACGCTACGGCCTACCGGAGAGGTTACATGTGCATGTTTGCCTGCGCAGGTCAACCGTACGCAAGAAACTGCACAGGTTTATTCTCATACACGCTCCGGTCTACCTGCGCAGGCAAACCTGCACAGTTAGACCTCTCCGGTGGACCGTTGTGTGTATGGCGGGCATTAGGGCGTTGGCGTGTAGACCACGAGGCCCACGTATAGAAACAATAATGAGAGATGTATTCTAATGTATGTGTAGCAATGATGATTTGTTATAAATTTTATCTGTGAACATAGAGATAAAGTTTTTTCGTTGGACGTATTTGGTAATCTTTTGATGACATAATTAGATAAGGATTTATTTTGTCTAGCCAGTGAGTCTCTATTCTTGTCTTATCAACTTTTTTAAGCAGTTATATTTCAGTTATATAAATTTATTCATAATTTACTCAGCTTTGTTTGAGAGCATTTTTGATGTCGCATTTCTGCTGGAGACACTTCATTTGAGGAACGGTATTGGAAACCAACTTTTCAGGCTTTCCTGTGTCTGTGAACAATGTTGAATCCTTGCTAATACAACGCTGAAGTTGAAACCAACGGTACCTATGCCTATGCCCAAATTGATATTTTCTTGGAAACCGAATTCAAAGTTTCCAAATGCTCAGAAATCGTCTCTGGGCAATTTATATTCTCTTACTTTGAGACCATTTTTCGATCAAATCTTTTAACTTTAGTGCTTTGTATATTAAACTGCAATCTGTTCGTTACGACGGATGACACCAAAGAAACCTATAAAGTAGTGGGCCTGAGAGAAGACAGGTTGTTGCCCGGTCAATTCATCCAATAATTTTCGGCGGCTCTTGTAAACGCATCACTAAATTCTCCAACACAAATGTAATGTGATAATCTGATAAAGAAATGTGATAACAAATTTGATAATCGTGCACTACTTTGTGCGATAGAGTTGTCTTTGATATCCTCCTTCTTTTTCTGTGATACAATCAACATCACTTTAACTAGATATAGTATTCATAGTGCTTCCTTGAGGAACAAGGTTTACTTTTTCCTCATTTCGCGTTTTATAGACCTTCCTTGACATAACAAGGAACCTTATTGGGCTCCTTATTCCAAAGCAAGTCTTGAGCTTCCTTGAGGAAACCTTTAGCACTGTGACTGGCTGTTGCGTTTCTATGACGCTTGCGCTTGGCATCGATGCAGTTTTGACATGTATCACATACCAGTCTACAGGTTAACCTCAGAAACAGTTAAAACGCATAATGAACAACAATTTTTTAAACAATTCTGATAGTGAGTTGGATGTCGGTTTTGAGGAAATTCCAATAAGAAATGAAAATAGATTTCTATGCAGGCTCGCTAAAAGGTACATTCTCGGGTCTTGAGAATACTATCGAAATGTACGACGATGTTCCTTTTGAAGAAGGTATCGGTTCAGCAAGGGAGGTGTGGTCGAACTTCTGTTGCCGTTGGTAAATGCACAATTAAGGATATTAAATAATATATTTACAATCAGCCTTGGCAGTTTGAGTAATTTGAGTTAGTTTCTAATATAGCCGAGTGGCGCTTCTATCAGCGGTTTTACCACCATAAGCAATCACATATCCCTAAACAAGTTTTCCTTCTGGAAGGGAGACCCAAGTTGTGATTATGAAACAAGAACGCCTCTGATTACTCTTTGTCTGTCTCGTTTTAGTTGCCTAGTCTTACCTAGTTTTTTCTTTTATGGTCTATTTTTTTTTTCATTTGAGAAAAGCGTTTGTTACAATATAAAAAACACAGTATAACCACATTTTTCTCCCACTTTCCCCTGGAAACCACCGTAGTATTACTTCAGGGAAAAGCTGTGTCGTCTATTTTTCCTGTCTATTTATCCCGTTCACCTCTTTCGTCCTTTTCTTTCGTTATCATTATTTCTGTTAAATTTCTTGTTATGGTTCTCCATGTTTCCTCACTCTCCAGCATATACCCAGTAACATTTTCCGCTGTTACTCTTTCGCCAATGCTTTCCGTCATTTTCCGTCCCCTTTGCGCTTCCCATCTTGGACAATCGAAGACTGTGTGTTCCGCTGTATCGTCCTCCCCACAGAAGTAACAGGCCGCCGTTTCTGCTAGTTTGAACCTGTTAAGGTAGTGGCCAAAACATCCATGCCCCGTCAATACTTGTGTCAAGTAATAGTCCACTTCACCATGCTCCTGGCCTTCGTGTCCATTCCGCCTTTCCCTTCAAGTTCTCCCATCTTTTCTGCCACAGGTTCGTTATCTGTGTTCTGCTCTCTGATGCAGATGGTTTCTTGCTTGTGTATTCCAGCCTTCTACATCTTTCTTCTATTATTAGATCGATGGGTGGGCTTCCCGTCACCACTCGCAGTGGATCGCTAGATACAGTCCAGAATACGCAACAGACTCTAATCAGCATTTTTCGCTGTATACGTTCTAAAATTTGATTATATTTTTAATTTGCAATGACCTTTCGCCATATAGATGCACCATAAAGTATGATGGAGTAAACTACCGATGCGATCAGAAGTCGTTTGCTACATCGTGGTCCTCCGATGTTTGCATTAGTCGACCTAGATTGGCCGGCACGGCCTCGGCTTTCATAGCTATTTGTATCACGTGCTGTGTCATACTAATATTTCTGTTGAATATGACTCCAAGATACCTCAATGTCTCTGATGTCGTTATTATTGTTATTGTTTTAGTCAGTGCCAGTTTTAGGCTTTTGGAGTTCATCCACCGGCTCACTTTCTGTATCGCTTCGTTTATTTTAAGACACAGCTCCTCTTCTTTCTTTCCTCTTACGATCACAGCCAAGTCATCTGCATAACCTATTAGGGTTATTCCTGCAGGCATGCGCAGCCCTAGTACCTGATCGTAGAAGATATTCCAAAGTAACGGTCCTAGTATAGATCCCTGAGGGACGTATCTTGTTATATTTATCTTGGCAGTATTCCCTACCATTAGGTCTCGTTCACTAAGGTAACTGCATACCATGTGTACTAGGTACTACGATGGTATCTTACGCTTGACTAGTTCTATGACGATTTCCATCTATGGAACAGAGTTAAATGCATTTTGCACGTCGAGGGTCACCATAACGCAGAAATCTCTGCATTTGTAGCATCCCGTATTTGCCTTGGTTGCTATCTCCTGTACTATGCGCATTGCATCAATTGTAGTTCTTCCTTTCCGGAAGCCGAATTGCCTAACTGATAAATTCCCTGATTTTTCGATGCTTTCTTTGATTCTGTTGCTTAGTAGTTGCTCCAGCATTTTTCCCATTGTGTTCAGCATACATAATGGCCTATATGTTACTTCCGCATTTTCTTGTTTCTTTTCCTTAAGTATTAGCACTAGCCTTGCTGTTTTCCATATCCTAGGGAATTCTCCTCTCTGTAGAAATCTGTTGAACATCTTTAAGCAGTATTGGGGGCTCCCATCCAGTAAAGACTTCACGACCTCCACCGATATTCCGTCTGGTCCTGGGGCCCTTTTGTTTTTCATTTTTTCTTCTATGGTCTAGTCCAGTGTTTTTCAACCTTTTTCATTGAGTGAAACACCAATGACTGAAAAACGTGGCACCCCTGAATGAAAAATCGTGGTATCCCTGAAAAATAAAAAAAAATCGCCGAATGGGCTCGTTCCCCAAACGAGCTGTTGCATTGTAAAATCAACGTTGTTGATTGTTGATTGATAAATTTTGCTATAACTCAAAAAATAACGATTTTGATAAAATCGATTTTCTCGCATTTCGTCGTTTCCGCGGTCTAGACACCCGTATCGATGGTATTTCTTAACTGAATGCTTCCTAGGGAATATTATATACGTTTTCCGACTAATTTTCGACGCTGAATCGATTGATGAACTGGAAGTCTCTGTGAAAAGCCGTTAAAAAGTTATGACGGCGTGAAATCAGTCGGAAATGCGAGGTGCACAGCTCAAAAATATATAAAACTTGTTGCGTTTAACAGATGTGGTGTTTTCCTAAATGCCGTTACTGTCCAAAAATGTTCCACATGACTAATAATTCAATACAGTTTTACAAGTTTACTCAAAAGAAATAGCGACTCTTACATCCCCATTGGTGGTCCCATTTGGGGTGGCATAGGTGTTACAAATCCAGCCATTGGTGGTGGTGCAACCATTATTAAAGGTGGTGGTCTCATTGATATCATGGGTGGTGCAGGCATCATTATAATTTGGGACTGTGGAGCTAAAAGGGTGGCTTGGGTTTGTACATGGATTGACAACAGGTTTTAGAACTGCAGCAGCTGATGGTTTCACACGAATTGGGTTGGGATTAGCTTGAGGTTTGGCTGAAATAATCGCATTTGGATTGATTTTTCCTCGATTGTCAAGATTTTTCGGGCCAATTTTTTACCTTTTCTTCATCCGTTAACAATCCTTTCACTTTATGTATCTGGTAGATTTGATCTTCAAGTGTGATATTAGCTCTAGATGCTCTTGTAGCAGTTTCAGTATGTTAAGCTTCAGTATATATTCAGTAACACTTGAAGTATGTCCATCCCAAGTAACTTTCTTATTCTCCTGATTTCTTCTTCAATAATCTTCTTACCAATCGAATATTGTTATTATTTAATATTCACTCTATATTGTTTTCTGTTAGATCTGAATACTAGTTACTAATCGAGATAGTTAACTATAATTGCTTAGTATTATTACGGTATTTAATGATATAAAGCGTTGTTTTGTATTTATGAGCAATGATTAAATTTTATGCCACAAAATTGTTTAAGCGGATGGTAAAAATAAATCGACGATAATTTGAAAGTCACCAGCAATTTATGTGTTTCTCTTGAAAAAACCTTTTAGTACAAGACATTCCAGATTCCCTTCTGTGTCTCGACACAAAGAAATTGCCATAATTAAATCCACCAACAAGAGTCGTTTAAAGAAATGATAATGGAATTCCACTTATGCACAAATTACGAAAGTTTTTTTGTGTATTTGTTTAAGAACAAACACCGTCAACAAATTTGGGATACATGGCACCCACTAGTTTTTTTTTTACATAACTCGTCTTGAAGAATTCTTACGCTACACGTGTCGTTATTAATACGAAGGTCGAAAAATATTTTAACATTATAATTCAAGCAACAAAGATTAATTGAAAGTTTTTTATTGTTAAGTTAGTTTAGGGAAGACAAGTTTTTTAATGCTCAATTAATTTTTGAGATTTTGAAGTATTGATAAAATAAGTATATAATAAAGAAAAATGAATGAAACCATTTATTTATTTATTATTAAACATGCTATTATATGTATTTATTTACTAAGTTTCTTGTTCTTGGCATTCCTACCTGTTAAGAGTGTTTTGGAAAACAACTATTGTTTAATAATAGAAAGAAAATACAAAATGCAGATGTAAAAAAAGTTTCATTAAAAACAATATTTTCTACGTTTAAATTATAAAATAAGCTCGTAGTATCGTCGTGTTTACTCGAAGGATCGTGACTAAAACATAGTTTACGTTTTATGTTATTATTATTATCTGGAGTTTTTTTTTCGGGACTTTAATGGACGGCTGTTTCATGAAACGCACAAATCCTTGAGAACGTTTTCGAAAAATAAGATTTCTGTTTGCTCGCAAATAAGTGATCAAAAAATAAGTTTCCCATTCAAATTTTCTTACTTTATGTTTGTTTGATTTTATTTCACTGGCACGGAATTTTCAACAATTTATTGCGCGTTTTCAATAGACCTATAAATTTCTTTCGTTTCATATTATGACTAAATATCACACATCATTTTGTAAATTCTCGATAATAAATTATTTTCAAAATATTATGAACATACCCGCAACTATAATTTATATTATTGTTTAATAAATATATTTAAAAAAAATGGTATTTTTCTATCCAATTTCGTTCGAAATTCTTGAATAATTTATATGTGATTTATTCGAACGTGTTATAAAGAAATAATATTTAGATATTAATTGATGAATACAGGTTTATTCAAATTTGTAAAAATAAAAACATGAGCTTCAATATTTTTGAGAAAGTTTCTTTTTGTGACAGTATATACAGTTATATTGTAAATATGGGTCACTCCATTACCCGAAAACCGATTTCTGTAATGTAATCTTGCATGATTCTTGCGGTGTGCGGCTTCGCATTGTCGTGCATAAAGATAAATTCTTCTCCAATGTAGACGACGTAAGGTACCACATACTGCATACTGTAAGGTACTGCATACTACTAAGAAAATCTCCTTCATTTACCTAGCACCCGTTCAACCTCCTCTCCCGTGACCACAGGCGCCTCTAATGATGAAGCAGGGTCGGTTCGTGCTCCCATAGAAATTGCACCCCAGATTATACAGGAATCACCTCCATAAGGACTGCTTTTGAATGCAGTATTTTGTAAATCGCTCTCTTGGTCTCCGGTACATTTTTCTCCTTCGGTCGCTACCATATAGGCATATTCTAGTCTCATCTCAGAACAGAACAGACTCCCATTGTTCCAACGTCCAATTTAAATTTTCCCTTACAAAACGCAAGTCTGCTTTACGATGAGCTAAGATAAGTTTTTGACAAACTGCAGGTGTCTTAGAGGTTAAGTTACTTTCCTGCAGTCTTCGTCTTATTGTCCACAGACTAGTCACTTTTGGTACGTCACGCAGCTGTTGTTGCAGTTGAACAGGGGTGACGATTTCTTAATGATGTTGACTTAATAAAGCGGTCATTCCGAGCCATTGTAAATCTTCTTCTGTCTATACCAGGTCGTCTATGAATGGTTCCAGTCTTCCCATAACGTTGGAACACTTCGAACCGCGGCGCGAGTCATATCCAGTTGTCGAGCAACAGCTCGCTTGCGAAATCCATTTTCGATTAGAACAAAAACATGGGTCACTTTTTGCGAAATACTTTTGTAGTATGCATTAAACTAACACTCTTGTAAACCAATCAAATTATGAAACAAGAATAATGTGCAAATTTCAATTGCAAAGGCAATAATAACAATCTTTCAGTTTGTTATTTTGGTTATAACCACCACATAAATACGTTCGTTTTTGTTTACCGATTGCTACGCCCATAAACGATTAGCATCAAACTCATATTAAATTGTATTTCAAACGGCTTTCTTTATTTAATCTCATTAATAGTTTCTAAAAAAATAGTTAAAGTCAATAGTTTTACAGTGGGCCGATTTGTATGCACGCAAGTTCATTTTAATTATTTAAAAATATTATAATTATCCGGTTGTCCAGTATAATCTGGATTATTAGGTAAGCATTTTTAATTCAGTAAGCATTTTGAAACTTATTTTATTTTCTTAACATGATTCTGTTAAGTAAAAGTAGATATTTTATTAGCATTCCTTGGTACAAGGAAAAAAGTATTTCTTGTATTTCCTGTGTTTCCAATTAATTTATAAATTTATTTTATCTCCTTTAGTTTTTTTGTCGTTTCCAAAGCCAATTATATTAACAAGAAATATGTTATTCCTTGGTTATTAAGATTTGCAAATATATTTTTCACCGTGAACAGTAACCCTTTACAACAAGGCTCTTTACAACAAAACCGTAAACGCCTCTTTAAAAATAAAGCGTTGGAGGGCCACATTACAAAATACTTCGTATTCAACTTTATCAGTGAGTTTTAATATGTATGTTATACAAAGAAAGAAAACGTTTGCATTATTATTTTAATTTATTCAAAAAATTTAGAATTATTACAAAATTAGTGGGAAATTTGAGGATGTAAGTTTTCACTAACTAATGCATCAATACTAACTTTAATATATGTTTTTGGTAAACGAAGCAACTGAGTAAGTGCCTCGTCAGAGAGGGAACATCTATATTTTGACTTTATACATTTCATATAGCAAAAGCTGCTAACCATAAGTGACACAAGGGTCGCTTTAAAAAAAAGCGGGTTGGAGGGCCACATTACAAAATACTTCGTATGCTACTTTACCAGTGAGTTTTAATAGGTATGGTATACAAAAAAAGAAAGCGTTTGCATTATTATTTTAATTTATTAAAAAAATATAGAATAATTACAAAATTAGTGGGAAATTTGAGGATGTAAGTTTTCACTAACTAATGCATCAATATTAACTTTAATATATGTTTTTGATAAACGAAGCAACTGAGTAAGTGCCTTATCAGAGAGGGAACATCTATATTTTGAATGTATACATTTCATATAGGAAAAGCTGCTTTCGTAAAGACACGTGCTTGCCAGCATTGAGCCCAGTGTTAGCCCTAAGTTTCGCAAGTTGGGGTATCGTTCTTCTGGCAGCAACTTGTCCAGTCCATCCAGTTTCAGTTCTACCTTGGAAAAAAGGACCTGATTGCAAATCACACAATTCCAGTTGAAGGTCTGCTCTGCTTACGTTGTCAACTGAAATTGTAAGGGGCTGAGTAAAAACTGAAATTTCGCTAAATCGCTTTTCGAATTCTTCTACAATTATGTCAATATATTCTCTGCGAGATATTTTTGAAACTTCCTCAAAACCAAACACACAAAACACAGCCTGAATATATAAATATATTCAGCCTTTCTCCGAGCTCTATAACAATTATTGAGTCTTTTTAGGACTACCAAAACAAATCTCACATGAAATTTGCAAGATATTTTATAGATTTCAGTCCACCTTCGTGGCAGTCAACAAAAACCATAAAAATAACATTGTTTTTAAGCTCATGTCTTTCCGATACCTTAAGTGGATAGCCATCTGTGGAGGCGTTTCGAGATTTATCTCTCATCAGCACAGCTTTGCTTCCATGAACAATAATTTGTAAACCACTCACTTGAAAACCCATGTGGTGTTTAGGGTTAGTTAGATGTTTATAATTTTGACATTTTGTGAGAGAGACATAAACTTAGCAGGTTATTGATTTAACTGATAAGATTGAGTTGGTCAAACCATCCTACGTTATAGAAAATCATACAAACTTAAAACAAAGGGAACACGGCCGGAATATATAAATATATTCAGCCTTTCCGGAGTTCTATAATAACTATTGAGTCTTTTTAGGACTAACAAAACAAATCTCGCATGAAATTTGTAATTAAGTTATTACTTACAACTTAATTAGCTAATAACTTACAAATTCCATGTGAAATTTGTTTTGGTAGTCCTAAAAAGACTCAATAATTGTTATAGAGCTCCGGAAAGGCTGAATATATTTATATATTCAGGCGAAACACAGCCTTTGAATGAATTTTGTTTGTTTTAAGTTTGTATGATTTTCTATAACGTAGGATAGTTTTACCAATTCTATCTTCCTCAAAATCCCTAATTTCTTCAAAATGCTCTTATAACTTGGAAAAAATGAAAAATCATTTTTGTCTAGTGAAGACTTGAAAAGCTTAATTTTATTCATAAATCCATTTCTGTGTCCAAATAAGTTGGCAATATTGCTGTTTTCCTTGTAGCTTCAAATTCAATTCGTTAAGGTGAGATGTGACGTCTGTTAAAAATGCAAGGTCTGCTAAAAATTGTGCATCTACCATTTGATTTTCCAGTTCCTTAGTGTTAGACTTGACTTCTTCTTTAAGGAAAATATAAATCTTCTTGCGTAGAGCGAATAATCCTTGCAAACAGGTTCCAGCGCTTAACCAACGAATATCGGTGTGAAGTAACAAGTTCCCATATATAGCATCCTCTAAACTACTTACTTCCTCTAAAAAGTCACGAAACTTTCTGTGAGTCAAAGCACCCCCTCTAGTAATGTTAGTTATTTTAACAACCACTTTCATAACATTCATTTGACGTAAGGGTTTTTCACATAGGGCCTCTTGCAGTGTATCACAGTACAGTTGATTTTGTTTTGTTTGAGTCCTGAAAATTTAATTTCAGTTCCTAGCTCTGGCTCTATCAGTGAAAATACAGTAACATTTATCGAATCCCCCGTAGCCTGACACGACCTTTTGTACATACAGCTTCAAAAATATCCGTACCCTTGGTTGTACCATGGAAAGGAATAAGATCAAGTTTCTCCTCTGCTACACTGACGTCGTTTTGAATAGTTCGGATAAAAATTACAAGCTGGCTAATTTCGGACAGATCAGTGCTTTCATCCAGGCATAGTGAAAAATATATACATTTTTCAACCGTGTCATGCAGTTTTTTAAATACATATTGATTAATACGGTTTACCCGTCTTGCAATTGTTGGATGCGACACTCACTGTATCGATTTTTTGGGGAATTTATATTTCATTGAATTGTTTTGCCATTTTGATTGCACACTTTTTAATAAGCACTCCATCATTAAAAGGTTTCTTCGCTTTGACAATTTCCAGCGCTACTTCGTAAGAAGCGGCAGGACTACACTTGTTATCAGAGTCAAATATTTAACCCCTTGAAATACGAATAAAATGCGTCTGTCTACCATGGCACATGAAATACATGACGTCTTAGAGACATCATTGTATGTCAAGGGGTTAAACAAATGTTGTTTGTTGTTTTAGTTTTTTTTCTTATAATTCGTAATGATAGCCTTTCTTGACTCCCCTGTATATTGCAGAAACATTTTCTCGTGTAACGTAGTGTAATGTCGTTTCATATAATATTCTTTGGGAGCCGATAGTACTTGCATACAAACAATGCACTGAAGTTTATTATCTTTGTTTGTGATGAAATAGTATCATTCCGAACGGTCATCATAAACTCGATGTTCGTTCGTTATTTTTCTTTTCTGCGAAGATATTTTACGGGCCGCATGCGGCCCGCGGGCCTCATGTTGGACAAATCTGCTTTACAATATCTTTGTTTATCGGAAAAAAAGATTTCAATAATCTACGATTCTCTGGAAATGTAATTTATTATGAAATCTTTCTTAACCCTACACTGCTCAATATATCATATTTGATACATACCAAAAATTGTCCTATGAAAACTTATTGTAAATTTATTTTTATGCTTTCGCGCAACATATCATACCTGATACATATAAGCTCTAATCTACATGTAGATGGCGCTGCCACAGTCATTTATTTAACCGGCAAAAAAATACCAACCTATGTTTCCATGTGACTGGTATATGCCAGTGTTTGTAAAAACTGTAATTACATATTTTGAGTGTTATAAGTGGAATAAACTAAAATAAAAGTGTTTAGTCGGTGTATACGACTTTCGTATACTTTTCGTATGTGAAGTCAATTTTTACCATTTTCATATATACAGCGTAGGTATTTTTTGAGTATTTTTTTTAAGGTAAATTACTGTTTGTATCAAATTTGATACATCGCTCGTTTTGGGTATATTTTTAGAATAGCCGAGTGGCGAAATAAAATGCTCCTGTCGGACAATGAATTGCTACAAATTATTGAAAATTGGGATGAAAGTGTGGATGAATTTGATTCAGTTGACGATGAAGACCCTAATTACATGACTGCGGATGATTTTGGCTTGGAAAATGTTCCAATTTTATTTGAGGAAGATATTGTTGATATGGAACCTAACGTTGACTATTCAAATAATAATATTTTGCAAGATTCAGACAATGATTTAGACAATGATGTGGTAATAGAAGCAGAAAATGAACGCGAAATGCTAATATTCAGAGAAAAATTCAAAAGTCTTTCGTGAAAAAAGAATAATTTAGTATTGAACGAAGAAGTTCAAAGTAGATTCTTCTTTGCCTCCAGAAATTAGGCATTTAGAAACACCCTATCAGTTTTTCAGGTATTTTTTTGATGATACTCTTCTACTAAAAATTGCCGAAGAGTCAAACTTATACAGCGTACAAAAAGATCCCACAAAGCCCGCTAATATTGTTACACATGACATTAGAAAATTTTTGGGAATTCTAATTTTGATCGAATTCGAAATGTTATTCATTTTTTCGATAATTCGAATATAAGGCGTCTCTTTCCCTTTGACCCAAATGTAGATCGTCTGCATAAGTTGCGACAAATTATTGACCATCTAAATGATAAGTTTGAAAGCATCCCGCATGAGCAGTATTTAGTTATAGATGTGCAGCTATGCTCAACAAAGGCTCGACACTATTTGAAGCAATATATTCTCATGAAGCCACATAAATGGGGGTTCAAACTGTTTGTTTTAAGTGGTGTAAGCGGTTTCGCGTATAAATTTGAAATTTATACCGGCAATGAAAATAAAAGTCGGCTGCCCACTGAACCAGACTTAGGTGCTAGTGCCAATGTGGTAGTTAGATTATTAAGAAACCTACCAAAAAAATTAGTTTTATAGAGTGTACTTCGACAACTACTACACTACCATTCCCCTAGTATCCTACTTAGCAACTCAAGGCATTTATTCTTTGGCTACAATTAAACGCAACAGAATACCAAATAATAAATTGCCTCAAGAGCAGCAATTTAAGAAAGAAAAAAGAGGTACTTCGATGGAATAAGTAACCGATGTTAATGGAATCGATGTATCAGTAGTATCGTGGAAAGATAACAAAATTGTCACTCTCACATCCAGCTTCGTAGGAGAATTGCCGCTCCAAGATGTAGAAAGAATCAACAAGAAAATTAAAATTCCATGCCCTCATATAGTGAAGGAGAACAACCGCCATATGGGTGGAATAGACTTTTTAGATAGCCTCATTGGCAAAAATAAAATCAAAATGAGAAGCAAAAAATGGTACATGCGAATTTTTTTCCACCTCATTGATCTAGCCATTGTCAACAGCTGGGTTCTGTACAGGAAAATATGCAAAGAAAAGAACATAAAAAATATATGACTTTAGTGCAATTTAGAATTGATTTGGCAGAATGCTTATGCTAAGCTGGCATGCAGAGTCATAATAAACGTGGCAGACCATCCAGTAGTGTTATGGAACAACAAATTGTTACCAAAAAAAAGAGAGGACCGCCATCTTATGTTCCGCCCAGAGACGTGAGGATCGATTCAATTGGGCAGGGGCCCCTATATACAGACACCAGAACACGTAAAAAACCTATCTGCAAGAAGTTAACATATATAAAATGTTCAAAATGTGGATTACACCTATGTTTTAGCAAAGACGCATTGTTTTAACGAATTTCATCTATAAATACATTTACTGTTTATTTTACGAATATACCATGTTTGTGTCCAAAATGCACTGTGTATCAAATCTGATACATTACCGAAAATATAAAAATTATCAAAAATTTGAATTCGGAGATTTTTTTTAATATTTTGCCGTG
This sequence comes from Phosphuga atrata, assembly GCA_944588485.1. Classification (NCBI taxonomy): domain Eukaryota; kingdom Metazoa; phylum Arthropoda; class Insecta; order Coleoptera; family Silphidae; genus Phosphuga; species Phosphuga atrata. The sequence continues at coordinate 49,531,698 of OX155896.1, read as the reverse complement.
ATTGTACAGCTCAAAATAGAACTGAAGTATTTTTTTGCGTTAAAACAAAAAAAATCGAGCAGGTAGGGTTAAATCCTTAGATGTACAAGTACATATAAGACGAGTCAAGCTGCCCTAATAATAAATTCAAATTGAATAAGCAGTCAAACTATTCTAGGATTTAATACGACTAAAAGGAAATTTAAATTAAATTAAATGTAATCAAGAGAAACAGAATTTGATTCATGCATTATAGAGTTCGGCCACACTATACAGTGTATGAGGTAATTTAAATAATTGTTTTCCCCTAAAATGTGATTTTCATAAATTAATCACTTCTTCGCTAATTTATTTTTTAATAATTCTGGAAATCAGGAAAACTCTGGCGCTTCTTTGCCAAAGATGATTGCATAGAGGCAGTTATGGGAACACTAGTGTGTTGTATGGTTGAGAATTTGTACTAACCTAGCTTAAACAACCAACTGCCAATTAAATTTCAATTTGTTTATTTTCTTGACCCCTAATTATCTAATTTATCGAATTGTTTGCTTAACATGTTCTAAATCTTACTTGCTTGTAGTGTGCATTTTGTGTACAAATCGCTAATATTATCTTTTTCAATACGATACAATCTTGATAATCCGACACATATTATAGCCGGATTATCAAAAAAATATCCGGATTAACCAAATTGAAACAAAACAATAACAATTTGACATATATTATGTACAATTGAATTTCAGACAGAATAAAATATGTATCTACATAGGTAAACGTGTACATTCAAAAATATATGTACAAACTAAGAACAGATAGTATTACATAAAAATATCTGAAAAAATATTATACAAAATAATTTAGCTTTTTGTTTTTTTGCCTTAAACTTTTTATCAAAAACGCACTCTTGCAACCTTTTCGGCACTAACGCATCATCACACGCCGTTGCGTTTTCTTCTGCCCATTTCATACAAACATTGAGTGCGTTAAACGCGTCACTGTTTGTTACAGTTCTCCGAGTTCGAACATTCCAAGTCATCGTTAGTTTCGTCGTCTTCCGTGGAACAAATTTGGCTGAGGATTTCTTCGTTAGAAAAGAAATGAAAAATTTTCTCGCTTGTACCTTGAAGCCAAGCTATGTCATCGTTTGTCAGCGTGACATCCACTTCACATTTGTTAGAAAGTTTTTGTAAAAATTCCTAAGACAATTGTATAGTGGAGCTAGCTTGGTCAGAATCGTCAATCAAGTTTTCAGAGTAAAGGCTGATTCTCATATACGCGACACTCAGCTATACGACGTCGCGCGCCATCGCCTGTCAAATAATGATTACATTAGAATTGGTGAAACCATCCTACGTTATAGAGAATCATACAAACTTAAAACAAACGGAACACAGCCGTAACATATAAATATATTTAGCCTTTCCGGAGCTCTATAACAATAATTGAATCTTTTTAGGACTAGCAAAACAAATCTCACATGAAATTTGTAAGTTATTTTATAGCTTTCAGTCCACCTTCGTGGCACTCAACAAAAACCATAAAAATAACATTGTTTTTAAGATCATGTTTTTCTGATACCTTATGTCATCTGTACACGCGTTTCGAGATTTATCTCTCATCAGCACAGCTTTGCTTCCATGAACAATAATTTGTCTTTTGGCTACTGTTCTCTGTACGACGGAAAGCTCTGGATATTAAGCTGTTTGGATATCCATTTGAAGAAAGAGCTTCTCGTAAGTTCCTCAATTCTTTCGGTAAGTTACGTAAGTTACGTTTCGGTAAGTTCTTACGAGAAGCTCTTTCTTCAAATGGATATCCAAACAGCTTAATATCCAGAGCTTTCCGTCGTACAGAGAACAGTAGCCAAAGAACTGAAGAACGCCAGAAACCCGTTAGCACAGCATACCTACCATATGTTCATGGATCAACTGACAAAATCGCCAGAATACTTAAAAGACACAACATCGACACCATTTTCAAACCTAACCAGAAAATATCCTCCATGCTACGCAGCGTTAAAGACACCATCCCGTTAGAATCCCATGGAATTTACGAAATACCTTGCGGAACATGTGAACGGACCTACATTGGACGTACCAATAGAAAAATATCTGCTAGGATTCAAGAACATGTAGTTTCAATCAGACACAGAGACAAAGTTTCATCGGCACTTGTCCAACACACAAACACTGGTCACTGGATGGACTTTAGAAATTCAAGGACTGTTGCACAGATTAGCCACGAAATGTCACGAGTATACAGAGAAGCCATAGAGATAGAAAAACGAGACTACTGCATGAACACGAGAGACGATTCCTTGAGACTGCCCCCAGCATGGCGACCGATCATATCCACCCTCAAAATGCAATCCCAGACACCCCAGACTCATGTACAACCAACAAAACAAACAAACAACCGAACCGAAGCATCGCACACAACGCGCATGACCCGAAGCCAGACAGCTATAAGTAGTCGCATCGCACGAACGAGCTCTCAGTATGCGTCGAACGGTTGACCCGTACGGACGCATATACCTCTTGAGAATGGCGAATGTTAGTTCGCCGAAACGTCGAGAATCCGGTTCTTTTCAGAGCCAACCCTCAGCATCAACGCGGAATCCCCGAGAAAACAATACAACACATATATATATATATATATATATATATATATATATATATATATATATATATTAAATTAATTGAAACACTTTCAACAGTATTTATATTTTTTACTATGTTAAAACGAAGTAAAAAGTGAATTAAGCAAATAAAAAAAAATTATACATTTTCCCTATTATACAAGAAAAAAGTTTTTTGATATTTTAGTTTACAATAAAATATATATCGTTATTTCCTTATTTTATAGCTTATACAATTTGTGGTTTCTATATTTATAGCTCCTCTTATACCTCCTATACCATTTCAAAGATAGGATATTATACTACTTTATTACAAGCAAAGAAAAAGAAGAAGAAGAATAAATATTGATTGAAAACAAAAAGTCAACAAAGGGCTATCGACCAAAGAAAAAGATTTACATTAAATATATTGTAAATTAGAAAATATATCAATTATTGTAAAGGTAATATTAGTGGCTAATACAATTTATATTTATATATAATATTATAATAAGCCACCGTCCTCCTGTGCATGGCTCTGACAAGGCTATAAACATAATCTGCCAAGAAAAAAACCTCTCATAAAATAGTGGCTCGCCACCCCCTTTAGAATCTGTAAGGGCTCCCTATACTTGTGTCTAAGATCTAGACACCAAGCACAAGTGTAGGCAGGGGAAGGAGGTCAAAGTCCACTAGGACTATGTAGCACGCACCACAGGAAGAAGAATTTATATAAATTATCATTTGACAAATTAGAAAGCTTAATGAAATTTTAAAATCGATTATGTTTACCACAAAACGTATGGATAAATTCTTGTGTAAATGTGTTATGCAATCTGTTTATTTTTCGAATTATACAATTTATAAATCATTTTAGCATATTAAAACACATAATAATAATGTATTACCTCTAATGGTGTTGAATATGTAATAAATTAAGGTGACTGTTCTTGAAACGCTAAATCTGCATAAAATTCCATGCGTGTGTAGACAAAAAATAGGTAAATTGGCATTGAATAAAAAAGGTTTTGCACGAAAATTCTTCCTAAAACCACTTCTGAATGGAATTTAAGGATAACTGGGAGTTGTTTTGTATAAAAATGTATGAGAAATATCCTTTGGTTATTTAGTCTGAATTAATAAATATTTTAAAATAAATTTTAAACAAGTTGCTGATAATTGTTGTTTTAAACAACAAGTTTAAAATTATAAAACATTGAGTTGTTTTAAACAACAACTTTGTAGTTTGTCTAATCTTTTATGTCTATATATTATAGTCTCTTTGTGACTATACACTCTGTCTGTTTGATCTCGAGAGACTAGTCTTATGATCTTGAGAGACTAGTCTGTTTGATCTTGAAGGACAAGTCTCATGATTCTAATAGACTAGTCTTAAAATCAAATCAAATATTTATTGAGTCTTTTGATGTATGTTATTCAAAGAAGACGTGTCGTGTAAAAGTAATACAAGTTCAAATACACTCAGCAAAGAATGAACGACCTAAAATATTAAATATAAATGACAATTGTATAATATAATGTAAAATTTAAAATATAAGTTATGATATTAAAAGTAAAGTGTAGAATGTAAAAAGTAAAATGCAAAAGTCTTATGATGTTGAGAGACTAATCTTATAATCTTGAGAGACTACAATCATTGGGTTCTTTCAAACTACTAAACTTATTAAATCTTAAACTGGATAATCCTAATATCTGTTCCTGAGAAAATATGAATAATAAATAGAAAACAGCTTACAATTAGTAATACTGGAATAATAATAATATTGGAATAATAATGTTCTAACATTGGAATAATAATAATATTGTAATATTGGAATAATAATAATATTGTAATATTGGATGGCCATTCACGTACGCGTTCTAGATTCGCAGTCGTTCGCCCACAGATGTTAGTTAGATTATTAATAATAATAACTATTGGAGAAGCGTAAGGAAGAAAGTATTGTCCATTTGTTTAGTCTATCGAGTCTTCTCCCTTTGGATGTATTCTAGTACAGGTGTCGGTAGATTATCGGACCAAAAAATATCCAATTAGATAGACTAAATAGAAAAGGCAGACTAGACAGACTAGATCACTAGAGGGACTAGCTGGACTTACAATAATATTGTAATATCGAATAACCATAACAGGTACAAAAGCGTTCTAGATTTGCAGTCGTCCGTCCACAGATGTCGGTTAGATTATTAATAATAATAACTAGTGAAAAAGCTTAAGGAAGAAAGTTTTGTCCGTTTGGTTTAGCTGTCCAGTCTCTCTGTGGCTTTATTATAGCCTCAGGAACTTTTGAGCATTTAATATGATATTGTTTTGTATCGGATCCGAATCTCAAAATATCCAATTAGACAAAGATTAGACAAAAAAATCCAATTAGACCAAATAGACAGATTAGACAGACTAGATCACTATACTCTGTCCGGCGAGAGAATGCAGCAGCTATACTGCGCCGAGGTATGAGGGGCAAGGGACACGCTGAGGTACGGGCAGATTAGTTTGAGTTAAGATATATGCGTGAGTTTTTCATATACAGACAACTAAACACCGCGCACTCGAAATAAAGTGGGGGTATGGGCAGAACAATGCTAAACTCGTCGAGACGGGATGCATTCTCTCGCCGGACAGAGTATAGATGGGCTTGACAAATTTGACAGACTTGATAGACCTGTCAGACTTGACACTTTTGACCGACTTGACAGACTCGGCAAACTAAACGGACTAGTTTTGTTTGTTTATACCTTTTTCTTGGGTCTTGTTTCTCTAAAGTCTAGATGTATCTGAATAATGTTGCTTGTTTATTCTTGCCAGTTTGATCTAGACTCTCCGATCTTGCATATCCAGTTGTGTCCAGTTTTATTTGGATTACAGTCTTGTCTTGTCCAGGCTCTTGTCCTAACTGTTTATTTTGATTTATTTAATTTAGTTTGGAATCAGAGACTCAAAATAGGGTACTTAGCAAAATATACAGATTAGTTTTGTTTGTTTAATTCTCTTTGCCTAGTTGTATCGGAGTATCTTGTAAGTCCATTCTTACCTGTTTTGTCTTGACTCTCCAGGCTTCCATATCCAGTTTGTGTTGTGGGTATAATTATATATCAGCAAACGCCTGAATAGATCTTCATAAATTATAGCTAAGAACCTTCTCGATCACGTCAGCTTGCAAACAAAAAACACCGCATCAAAATCGGACCATTCGTTTAGGAGCTACGATTCCATAAACAGCCACTAGTACGGACAGACTGACACACAGACACGTCATACACTTATATACACATACACTAATATTTTATGATGGGGGTGTCCCCCTTTTTATGTCGGTGGTTAATAAAGCCAAACGAAATAGAAAACTAAATATATAAACTTGGATATTAATGAACAACCATATCTATAGCAGGGGTTGGCAAACTTTTTTATGCCTATTGCAGAAATGTGCGAGTTCGGCGGGCAACACGAGGTGGGATGGAGATACGTCTAATATTTGTGATGGAAGTGCGTCTATAAATCCATATATTGACCATTGCTTGTTTGGTCTTGTTTATATAGTTGTCTCTATCTGATCTTGTCTGCCTATTATTTTCCGTCTAATCTTGTCTGTTTAGTTTTTGATCGCAAACAATTTCCGACAATGCTGATTTTGTTGATTTAACTTCACCGATTTTGACTGTACCGATAAAAACAATTGCTGACAAGCTGATTTTATTTGACAAACAGATCTGTTTAACTGTTCTGTTTTACAGTTCTTCATACAAATAGATCTGTTTAGTTGTTTTACTGTTCATTGTTTTTCATATAAACAGGTCTGTTTAGCTGTCTTTTCTGTTACGTTTACAACTGTTGCTTGAAACAAGGTTGTTTATAAACTGTATAAGCTGTTTATAACCTGCTTAAAGCTGTTTAAACCTGGCCAACTTCAGCATTGTCAGAAGTTGTTCGAGGTTAAGCAAAATCGTCACATTGAGCAATTGTTTGAGGTCAAACGAAATCAGTTTGAGGTCAATGACCCTGTAAGAAAAATCGGTAATTTTTTAAAGATATACAAAACCAGCACTGTTAACAATTGTTCAAGGTCGAACCCGTCTCATCACACCCGTTCGATATAATAACTGCACCGATTAACCTTGATAGAAAATACTTGATAGGATGATGGGTGCGCAAGTATCACTGACTAGATACGCAAGACTTTTTTTTATTGTGGTTTGGGGGAACCTCTGACTAAACCTCTTTTCCCCTTGAGTATATATACTTTTAGTATGGGCCTCCCCGTTATCGCGTATTTGGCATGCCTTTAGAGTGTTCAGCCCGGATGGTTACTGCCATCCTAGTTGAAAATGACTCCTCGGCGCGGAATCAAACCTTCGTCTCCCGCTTGTCAGGCGGGTACGTTGTCCACTACACTACCGAGGAGGACAGATTGGCAACGCTAATCGGACGAACTGCGACCTGAGTAAAGCATTTGACTGCGTTAATCACATACAGATAATCAATAAATTATATAAATACGGAATAAGAGGGAAGCGGGTATGTGGTTGAAATCGTACCTAAAAAATCGCTCACAATATGTACAAATTCGCTCTAGCACTACCCAAACCGAGTCTTCCAAAAATAATATCCTATGCAGTGGTTCCTCAGGGAAGCGTGTTAGCGCCAACCTTATTTGTCTTATACTTGGCCGACCTGGTATCATATTCTCAAAATGCCTACTGTGCACTCTCTATACAGATGATTCCAGCTTTTTAATCTCTAAAAATAGCTTAAACGAATCACAGATATAGACTTATGCAAGACATAACAAGCTTGTTCTCTGCGAATAGACTCCACCTGAATTTGGACAAAATGAATTTATCATCTTTCAGATGCAGAGATGTGATTACGCCACTAACATTTGCCTCCTGCAGACGTCATTTTGTAGAACTTTACATCCTAAATGTCCCTAGCTTACATATGTTAGAAACAACCAGCTATATCCACCGAAACAAACATCTAATACCAAGAAATAAGGATAAACATAACTATTCCACCAGACTATCGTATTTAGCAAGGCTCCTGGCGATCTTGGGATCTAACTGTATAACTCGCTTCCATTGGAAATAATTCAAGAACGTTTATTTTTAGAATTCTTAGAAGAAAAATTAGAAATATTCTCGTGGTCCATACAAAATGGAAGAATTTTTAGAATTATGCAAATTTATTTAATAATTTTCTGACTTGCCTATATGTATTCTGTATGCATCCAACTGGCCAATAAATGAATTTGAATTTGACTAGACAGAAAAAAATTGGAAGATAAATAGACCCGACTTGATCCGGACTTAATCTACCGATAACTAGATTTTTTTTCTAAGAAATTTATTTTTCATCGTTCATTTTCAGATATTTTGTTTTGTAAGAAAATATGCGAACTATAAATTTTCTAACAAATCGTTCTGCGGTATAAAAACAATTGGCGACCACTGTGCTAGGAGAATTTTGTAGATCAGTGGTCGGCAACGCGGTGCCCGTAATGCAATTTTAAAATGCCCGCTGTTGAAATATTTTATGAATTTTTTAAGACCGAACATATGTTATTACAATTAATAGTTATTGAGTCTAGACATAATATATTAAAAAAAGTATACAAGTCAAGATTTATAGACGTATCTCCATCTCCAAATATTAGACGTATGTCCATCCCATCTCGTGGTGCCCGCCGAATTTGCACATTTCTGAAATATGCATATAAAAGGTTGCCAACCCCTACTATAGATATTGTTTGTCCATTAATATCCAATTATATATGTCTAATTTTCTATTTCGTTTCGCTTTATTAAACCCCGACACAAAAATAGGGGTGTTATAAGTTTAACGTGTGTCAGTCTGTCCGTCTGTCCGTATTAGTAGCTGTTTGTGGAATCGTAGCTCCTAAACTAATGTACCGATTTTGAAGCGGTGTTTTTGCTTGGAAGCTGACGTGATCGAGAAGGTTCTTAACTATAATTTATGAAGATCTGTTCAGGCGTTTGCACATCAATTGAAAATTAATTCTACGAAATAATTAGCTAAACATAAACTAATTACTCTTATTATCCAAACCTAACCAAAAAAACTTAATTTTTTTGCTAACAATCCTCACCAATCACGTATTTGCGAACGAAATTTCAAAGAGGTAACATTAATCACGGATTTACAAACAAATTATTAAAGAAAAGAAAAAAGTTTGAATAATAAAATAAAATTTAAAATTTTAAGTAACCTTCTACACAAAAAAACATCTAAAAAGTAAAAAATAAAATTTTTCTCTTGACCTTTTAACTTCATTAAAAGTACTAATTAATATTTTGACCGTCGCCAGGGGACTGCTAGTCCCGACTGCTAATGGTGACTGCCGACTGCTAATAAAGCCAGAATACAAAGAAATAAAAAGAACATTGTTAATGATAAAATACGGATTATACTAGGACCTACTCTACTAACTACTACCTAACTACTGTGTTAGCAACGTTCGTAAGTGACAAAACAACAATATCTCTCGTTCAGTTTTCATTTACCCCGAAAAATTCGCAAAATAAATAGAACCATCAACGTCGTCTCTCAAGCAACGTCTCTTATAGAAGTGTTACAATATCGAAACTCTGCAGGAACTTAGTAGACCTTGTAAGATAGATTGATACATCTAAGTTCATACGTACAACATCTCAACTAGTAGGTATTTTCTTTTCGTTATACATATGTAGGTATAACTAATTATGCTTCTTCACATAGCGGTCCCCCGATGCGGCGACGCTCATCATCAAAATTTTAATGTTTTAATGAAGTTAAAAGGGCAAGAGATAAATTTTATTTTTTACTTTTTTGTGTGTCGGGGGTTACTTAAAAATTTTAAATTTATTTTATTGAGAGGAGCTTTATAAAGAAGGAAGAAGAATATAAACTTGTCTAGACTTAAACTGCTTGTCTAGTCCAATTTAAGTCTTTAGTACCAATTTATGTCGTACACTTGTCTGCGATTAATTATTTATTAGTGAAAATTATGTATATTTTTTTGGCACGTCGCGCGTCGACTAGAAAATTTATTAATTAAAATCATTTAAAAAGTGCAGTTAAGCAATTACGTAAGCCAATAAAAACCGTTTATTTCATTGCGGGTTGTAAAACTGAAGGTCTTTGTTGTTAACGCGAAGCCGAAACAAAACGAAACAAGAAATAATGACACCAGTTGCCGAAACAAGAGAGGAACCTTCAAACAAACAAAATACGCGCGTGCTTGCCTCTTTTTTAATTATCATTATTCAAGTTTGCACATTCATCGGATGCTAATCAACACCATTTATTTCATTTAGTATTTTGCACGATTTTTTTGATATTTGACGGACAACGTCTTGCATTCAAATCACTCGAATTAAAGGAAACTTCTCTTACATTCTAATGTCAAATTAATAACAAAGTCCAAATAAAAAATAGAGATTGTTTAACAACGCATTTAATTCTTACAATGCATAACTTAACATTCACTTTATCCTAATATCTCACCTTTTATAATTATTGCATTCATAAAAAGCGGTAATACTCTAACTAGACTAAATATATTAGATTCTTCGAGATAGAAAAAACAAATAAAACCGCGCAGACAAAACAAAACTGTTCAAACAAGACAAACATCATTAAGTCTTATTTTTTGTATAATTTTCTGGTAATTTTGTTGCAGGTATGTGTAACGTCTTCACGTCCGTCCGTCCATTCGACACGTTCCATGTGCCCGTGAGTTAATTAAACGTCGTTCTTTCTTGTGTGAGCAGAAGCATTCACAACTTAATTAGTTGTGTTCTATATTTGGACATCATCAATCATGTGCCCTACAGCCAAATATACACAACTTGTTCATTGTTGACATTTTTCAACCAAAAAAAACTTGACCGAAGGAAATTTTGTTAGGTCTATGTTAATTAATTTTCTCTTATCAAAACCAATCTATTGCTTAAGTTCTTTTTAAATTAAATCGAAACCAGACTAGATAATTATAGTAAACTAGCTATAACCCGCGGCTTCGCTAACGGTGATTTTTATATCAATCAAATTAATTCAGGTCAGCTAAGTTTAACAAAGTTGATTATCTTGTGAGTAATATGAAGACTAATATTAAGATTACGTAAAAAGTAATACTTGTTACTAGGGCCGGATAAAAGCAAACTGAAATAAATTGAAGCCTTATCTATTTCTAGTTTATGAGTAACTAGTCTAGTAGTTTAGTATCTATTATAATGTTCTGTATAATGTTTCTAATTAAGTTTAGTTTAAAAGAGTCAATTAATGTTTCCGGTAAAATAAAGTTGGTTTAACGTAACGGGTCTAATAATACAGCTGTGTGTATCATGTACGTTTTGTTTACCAGATTTCTGCCGGTGTCTTTGGCCCGATCCTAACTACATACTAATATATTTTTTTGGCAGAGGTACAAATGTAGCCCCAACATTTAACGCGCTGCCAATTTATCATCGCTGTAAACAACAACGACTTGTGTGTTTCTAACTATTTATACAAATCCTTAATCAGCTCAAGCAACATTTTATTGTATCGTAAATTTAAATATTTTCGCTAAAACAGTTTTCTTAAACAAACTAAAATTGTTAATTAGATTTTAATTCAAGGTTTCTCTTTAAAAACATTTGAGTTATTTTACTTCAAATGAGTTTATTTGTCGAGTGAAATGATTTTCATAAACATTTGTTGAATTCTTTTTTAGTTTGTTTTGTAGTTGTTTATATGATTTGGGATTTGGGTCAGCGGGACGTATTGTTTTTCTTGTGCGGTTCGGACGAAAATAGAACGTTATTTAATTGCGGAAAGTAAACAGCAAATGTAATCGGAACACGGTGAAATAACTCACGCATGTTTTTTCCACTTGAAATTATGAAATCATCGACGGATTCTGAATGTTTGCATTTAATGTTTCAATAAATCATCCACATAATCTTACAATATCATATCTAAACTCTTTTCTTTTAGAGAAATATTTAAAGAAAGATAAATTATATAAATTTATTATTTTTCTAAAGTGACAAATTGTATTTTTTTTTCGTCACTTTAAATAAATACGTTGCTTGTTATAATATTATACCGTATGTACTTTTCACTAAATATTTATCACCCCATTTGTTTTTATTGCATTTTTATTTTCATTATTTATCATTTCCTGTATTTGAAAGTCAATGACTCAAACCATTCGAAAGTTTGATTTCGAACATACGATCACTGAATTTCAACATATTTATGGCCAAATACATCCAGGGCGGCTCCATATTTAATTTTCTCGATAATTTACATGGGATATATCTAAAGAAATAATAGGTCTAGGCATTACAGTTGATGCAAGTTTTTACAGTACGGTAATGCTATCCACATATGAAGCGTGCATTCACATATGAATCGTGTAAATTAAGTAATGAGACTGATTTTTTTCTATACAAATAATATCTCTCTCTCTCTCTCTAGTCGTTTACTTCATGGCTGAAGTGTCGTGATCCTATGCTGGCGTTTTATTGTGTCATAGCTGAGTTAGAGATCTTCCTCCATTTACCCCTGTCTGCCGCCGTTCTTATGTTTTCTTGTAGTGCTGTCTCAGTGATCTCTTGCACCTGGTCAATCCATCATTTTGGAGAGCGTCCCCTAGGTCGCGTACCTTCAAGTTTCCCTTGGATGACCAGTTTGTCGAGATTGTCACCCGTTCCACGATTGACGTGTCCAAAATATTTAAGTATTTGTCGATTGATAACGGTTGATAGTCTTATGTTTTATGTCTTTTAGTATAGATAAATTAGTTCTATGCGCTGTACAAGGGATCCCTAGCAGCCTTCTCCACGTCCACATCTCGAAAGCGTCTATTTTATGCCGATCTACTGCTTTCAGAGTCCATGCCTCGGCTCCGTATAGTGCAATAGGAAACACCAGGGTGTTGACGAGCCTTCGTTTTCTTTCTTTTGTGATGTGGTCATCTTTCCATACTTTGGTTAGTTTCGTCATGGCTGTTTTCGCAAGAGTTATGCTTCTTCCGAAATTTCCGAAGTCCGAATTTTGAGCTTTCTCTCTCGACTCTTCCCAGAAGTTCGGTCATTTCTTCTTCGTTTTGTGCGTATTCCAGTCAGTTGGCCATTGCCCTGAGTGCCATGCCTTGTTGCATCTTGCCCACAAGAGGTGGATGCCTTTTGGGGACAGCTGTTTTAGCATTTCTCCACTGATATCATCTTCCCCTGTACTTTGTTGTTCTTGAGCATTTTTATGGCTTGCTCAACTTCAACTTTTAAGATCTCAGGTTCCTGTTCTACTTGTGTGATGGGTGGGAGATGAACTGTTCTCTGATCATGACTTTCATCCGTGTAGAGGTTTTCACAGTACTCTCGCCATACCTCTATTACGTCGTCAATGTTGGTTATGACTTTCCCATCCTTGTTTTCTATTTTCCACGCTCTTGGTTTGAACTTTCTCGTGATTTCTTTGATTCTTTGGAAGAGATCGCGTGTTTCGTTCGTGTTTGCCAATCTTTCAATCTCTTTGCATGTTTCCCGGAGGTGTTCGTTTTTGTCGCGTCGACATAGTCTTTGTATTTCGCGTCTTAAAGTTCTTCTGTTCTTCGGTTATTACACCTATTTGCCTGATTTTTCTTCTTTTCATTGCATTCCAGGTTTCGTCAGTCATCCATTCCTTGTTTTTATCCTCTCTAGCACCCTTGCATAGGACTTGCTCTTTGGTTGTCAGCATGGTTGTTTTTATTCCATACCATAGTTCTTCAATCTGCATCTGACTTATGTTGTCTGGGAGCGGTTTTAAGTTGTCTTCTAATTTTTGCCAGAATTGGTCCATGTTGTCAGACTATAAGCGCTGGGTTTTCTTCTCCGTTTTCTTTGTTTTGAAGTGCATTCTGCACTTTTGGGAATTTGGGCCTGTTTATGGTCGCTAGCGTAGTCGAGTCCTGGTAGAGTTTTAACATTATTGACGCTGGATCTCCACCTTGAGTTTACAAGAATATAGTCTACTTGATTTCTGTACAGCCCGTCTGGAGAAATTCACGTATATCGACGCCTTTGGTGCTGCAGAAACATGCTGTTCGTAATGGTCAGGTTGTTTTCGATACCGAAGTTTTTGGCCCGCCTTGTTCCTGTTTGCTAGTCCATGTTGTCTAATCCAAGGGTTCTCAAACTTTACGAAGTCGGGGAACACTAAACTCTGATATAATTTTAAGTGCAACATCTACAATCCACCATCAGCGATATTAGGGCGAATAAATCATAAAACCACACACATTTCTTCTTTTAAATTCCCTAGTCTCTCGCATTTGTTTGTCTTTATATTAACCATGGTTGAAAATCCATAGATATCCAAAGATATGACGTGGAAAATAACAATAATATATTCAGGGTTTTTTTGCTTATACCCGGATATTCTTTAACACAGATCCTAAAATTTTCAGGAGTGTTTTCATAGAACTGTAATTTTAATCCACAATCTGAAGAAAGCGAAGTCAGTTGTTCTTCTTTTAAAGTAAAACTATAAAATTTGGATGTAACAAACGGTTTTCTTATCCGATCATATTGCTCTGGGTTTTACAATGGAAAGTATTTTTCAATTATTTCTTCTATTGTTGATAAATGTTCCATTATCAAAGAAACGATTGGCTCGTTGGAATTTTGCACAGAGGGGATCATTTCTGTGTTTCTCTTATATGTCTTTTCCATAGTAAAAGTATTTTTTTCATTGAACATAATTTGTCGGTCGATGTAAGAATCTTTTCATCTTTTCCTTGCATACATACTCATATTAACAGTATCAAAGTAAACAAAAATATCTGCCAAATATACCAAATTATTTCACCAATCATCATTTTTTAGATAATTTACAAAAGTTTTTTGATTTTCTATTAAAAAAAAAAACAAGTAATTCATTTTTTAATGTCAACACACGTTTTAATACCTTTCCTCGTGACAACCACCTCACTTCGGTATGAAGAAGTAAACACTCATAATCTGCTTCCATTGTTGAACGAAGTTGTTTGAAGATTCGGTTCTTCATCGGTCTCATTTTAATCAAATTAACCATGGCAACTACTTGGTCAAATACGTCGTTTAATTTCTTGGGCATTGTTTTTATGACAAGTAGTTCTCGGTGCAAGAAACAATGATGAAATATTATATATGAATTTATGGTTTTAGCTAAAGTCACAACGCTGCTCCATCGGTACAAATACCGACACAATGATCCCATGATAATTTTAAAGCATTCAAATACGTTGTTATTGCATCAAATAAGTCCTGCCCAGTACGACCCAAAAGTTCTTTACAGCATAAAAATCGATTTATTTTCTCTTGTTCATAAATAAATCGTACAAAGCCTAGGAGCTGCACCTTGCCACTTATATCAGTTGTTTCGTCTACTTGTAATGCAAAAGGCATATATATTTACAAGCTTTCTGCAAAAGGCATATTAGCAAACTTATTAATATTGATTTTTTTCGCGGAACACTTAAAGATGCACCGCGGAACACGCTTTGAGAACCCCTGGTATAATCATATGTTTTAGATGTTCAACTTCTTCGGTCGGTATGTTCTGCAGAGTTCTCTCAAGTTGTTCGTTGAACTCTGTTATTTCGCCTTCGCTTCTCGCTGTTGTAGGAGCATAGACCTGTATATTGTTACAGATACACGGTTTCGCATTATTCCTAATGGTAATTATTCTGGAATTGATGGGATTGTAACTAGGGCATTCAAAACACGGATGAAATTTCAAAAACCGGTTTTCGGTTTTACGAAAAACCGTTTAAGTAAAAAACCGTTTAACCGGTTATAACCCGGTTTTAAGTATAAAAATAAATAAAAACTATAAACCAAATAAAATAAAATATTTATTTACCATTTATAATTATTTAATAAATAAAAAAAAATGTTTTGTATTATTTCATTACATTTACGTAAAGAATAAAAAATATATTGATTGCTGTTAGAATAAATTCTTTACGAAGATAAATGTAGATATATATTTATTTCCTCACTCTAAATCTTTATTTATTTATTTATTTCACTACCTATTTACTGCACTTACGTTTTATTTGAGTACAAATAAATCCACAATATAATACTTCATGAATAACAATAGAAAAATAAAATTATTTTCCACTTGAAGAAAAAAGTAAAACAAATAAAAACCGACTTTCGGTTTTTCGAAAAAAAAAACGGTTTTACGTTTTCCAAAATTTTAACAGAAAACCCGGTTAACCGGTTTCGGTTTTAACCGGTTTGGATGCCCTAATTGTTACCTACAATACTTGTTTGCATTTGTTTTGGAATCAGTATAGCCACCCCGTGCATTGATATTTAGCGACATATAATATATAGAGATTTTATATATCTAATATATAGAATAGAAATAAGATAATATTTAGAATAGAATTAGATAATAGACAAATAAATATTGCTCTCAAAAAGCCACACATCGCTGGAGACGGTTATTCTAATCCTCGTGGCAGTGCTGGAACTCAGATACTGAATTAGCCTTCAGCTGGTCGGTTAAAGATATTTGAATTAAATGTACATTGCATCGATTCATCAGCAAGCCTTACTTGAAAAGCTTGAATATATCGTTCGTATTGAATCCTATTATGTCGACTGTTAACTTTGTCAGGTCATATAGATTCAATCATAACTATTACCACGAGTTCTTTGAAGAGATTTGTGACATGTTAACATATTGGGTTGGCAAGAAAGTAATTTTGGTTGTCACACACACAGAGAGTATTATTTTCATTTTTTTTAACGAATTCTGTGAGTAATATTCTTTTTCTTTTTACATTTGATATCAGTCATATCGAAGTTAATTTAGAAACACGTGGTGTGTGATTTTGTTTGTAGCTGTTAGGTGAGGGTCAATTTTACATGTGTGGCATACATTACTGTTTTATTTCCGTAAAGCAAAGAAAGCTGTGGAGCCTCACGAAGAGATATGTGGAGTTTATGGTGTTGAATGCATAACCGAGAGAACGTGTCAGAATTGGTTTAAAAATTTACTTTCTGAAGATTTTTCACTCAAAAGTGACCAACATTCTGGTCGACCTACTAAAATTGACGATGACCAATTCAATGCCTATTAAAGAGAATCGTTATACAACTGTTCGAGAGATTGCAGAGAGGTTTCATGTATCGCACGCAACCATTGAAAATCACTTAAAACTTTGACTCGGTAAGAAGCTCGATATTTGAGTTCCGCGTGAATTGAAATATATTCACTTAACACAACGAATCAATGTTTGCGATATGCATCCTAAGTGCAATCAAAACGATCCTTTCTTGAAAAGACACATCACTGGTGATGAAAAATAGGTCATTTCATCATTCGAAAACTATCATGTTCCAAGCATGATGAACCAGCACAAACCGCAACGAAAACTGAATTGTATCAAAAAAAGATCATGCTGTCGATTTGGTGGGATTCGTCAAAGGAACCAGACAATCAATTCAGATGTTTTCTGTCAACAACTGATGGGGAAACTGGATGAAGAACTCAAAGAAAATTGGCAAATCCTAAAGGAATTGTGTTCCACCATTATAATGGTAACATCTTTGGTAACTCGTGGGAAATTATTGGAACTTGATTAGGTAGTGATGTCGCATCCCCCATACAGCCCTGACTTGGCACCATCTGATTAGCATTTATTTCGAAGTTTGCAGAACTCTGAATGATAAAAAATTAACAAATGATGATGAACTTAAATCGCACTTGATTCAGTTTTTTTTTTCTGATAAAGACTAGAAGTTCTATGCGCGCGGAATCATGCGGCTGCAAGAAAGATGGCAAAATTCCAAGTTACTTTCTTGCCAAGTCAATATTACACTGTAATACGTTGATTTTGTTGCGGAAAAGTTATAAAGCGATTTTGACTCCACTAAAAAAACAAAATTTTCTTGAATGAAAAGAATCTTCCTATTACCGAGTTACAAAATATTAAGCGGTTATGTAAGTTTCATTTACGATTGCAAAGAGAAAAGCAGCTTCTGGCTGATTTGTAATCGCGCATTAAGTGGTTCCGACAGAAAATTGTATTATTTCATTCTCGGTTGATTAAAAATAGTTTCAACTATTTTGAGATTTTTCAAACTTATCAACGAAAACATAAAAATCTTCAGCTCAAAACATCAAATGAAAAATAATTCCGCCGGTTGGATAATAATTTGGAGATCCCTGTTGTTAAACAAAAACTATCACCAAAATTAACAAGATTAGATGAATTTTGGATTTATTGGATGAAACAAGAATATTGGTTTTAGAAAAGAAATTTTATGTACTCTAATAAAATTAGATAAGAAACTTTCACTATTTCATTAAACTGTTTTGAAATCACTAATTTTAAATACACCTATCCTTCATTATACACGATTCTTTTTTTACACTTTCCCGCTTTTACACGGTTTCAAAAAAAATAATTAAAAACTAAATGTTTATTTAATAATTTGTAAACCGTGTAAAACCGAGAAAATGTAAAAAAAGTGTAAAACGAGGAATAGGTGTAACAACATATTTTATTCTTGTTTTAACGGTAATTATTATAATTATTATTTTATTGTAAAGAAATAGTTGGATAAGAGTTAAATGGTTTCCTTGTAAAGGCAATCAAAAGAAAATGCGAGCAACGCCAACATCCATAAAACGTCCTCAGTATATTTTTTATCAAAAAAAAAAAACGTTTTAAAGGAAATACTACCTGTTTCTCAAGTTTTAAGTTTATATCTCCAGTTATAGTTGAATCCGATTTATTTATAAATTGGCCTCCCGTTGCATTTCTTTACAGGAAAAATAACACGAAATGTCAGCAGTTCTAAACGCATTTCATCGAATCGGACGTTAATTAATTCGAAACTAGATTATAAATTGCGGGCGATAAAAACATCAGCGGTCCTTAACGTTTGCACTCACTGAACACTCCTTTGATCGAAAAACTTGGCAGCAGTTTTATTTTCGCAATTAAAAGCAAATACAGATTTTTTTTCAAAAACTCTTTGAAATTTTAAACTTTTGACGAACATAATTTCGAGAGAAAATATTGTTACAGATTTATTGATCTTTTTGATGTTACTATAATTATTACAAAATAAATCTCTTTGAAATAAATAATAAATCAAGTTTCTATCTTTATCGTTCATTGTTAAATAAATATTTTTTATAATATATTGTAATTGAGTAATTGAAACTAAATTGTGGTTTAAAATATGCCGACTAATCATCTTATATTATCTTACAATTAGTTTCACATACTTTCTAACTTATTGTTAGTAAAATACTTTTATATTTAGCAAAAAAGTTCAAACCACAGATTGACGTAATACGCTTGCCAACACTAGATATATTGACTATATAGAACTAGATATGATTAGATAGAACTAGACATGACTATACTAAGTAAAGTCTTTCTAGAGTTTGTATAAACTGTTCTCCTCGGTAGTGTAGTTTATGATAACATACCCACCTGGCAAGCGGGAGACCCGGGTTCGATTCCCGGTTGGGGAGGTAACAACATGGGCGGTTTTCATTAACCGTTCGAGCTGCCCACCCTCAATGAATGCGAAATATGCGATGCCGAGGTGGCGCATACTAAAACCCAAAGTGCAATAGGATGAGATATAATAAGTGAGTGAGAGTTTGTATAAACTGAAGATTTTATTTATTTAGCCTATGGCATATTAAGACACAAAGCATATATATGACAACAAAATTATTACAAATGAACATTCAACACATTTATATATTTTATTGATTCTGGAGTCGCTAATTGGAAATCTTCTGGTCTGCCGTTGTAAACCGTTTCAGGGAATTCATCCACAATATGTTTGACGGTTTGGTTTTCGCCGTAATCGCAGAACGGGCTTGGACTCTTGCCCCATTTTTGTAAAGTATAGGCGCATCTGCCATGCTGCGTTCTGATTCTATTTAGCGTGCACCAGGTTTTATCACCATGGCATATCACTGTTTTGTTTCGACGTCCATTCCTAATGCCAAGCGTCGGTGATGCTCCATATGTCTTCTATTGATAAGTGCTCCTTAAACGAAAGTGTTCTATCGATTGTCACACCTAGAAACTTTGGGTTTTTGTTATGTTTGAGAGTTGTGTTTTCAAACTGAATACTGAGTTCCCTATTTGCGAGTTTGTTATTGAGGTGAAAGCAGGTTACTTCTGTTTTGTTAGCGTTTGGTTGGAGTCTCCATTTCCGGAAGTATTTCCCCAACTTCTCGAGATCAGCCGTCAAAATTTCCTCTGCTTCTTCGAATGAGCCGCATCTTTAGTAAGTCCCCAGTCGTCGGCATATTCGTGTTTTTTTAAACTAGTTTCGCGCATGTCTGAGATGTATGAGCTGAACAAGAGTGGTGCGAGCACCGCTTGTTGAGTTTTTTTGGAAAGCTTGTGTCGGATCCCATTACCACTTGTGTACATGTTGTCAAGCAGTCGAGCTGTTACTTTGCACGGAATCACTTGCAGAAACTTATAGATCATACCCTCTCGCCACATAAGCTGCCATATCGTAAAGCTGCCCATCGTAAGCTGCCAACAAGTCGATGAAGGCGGCTGCCGTTTTTTGTTTTCTTTAGAACCCTCCTTCGATATGTGTGGTGAGCTAGAGAACATGGCCAACGCAGCTTCGTTTCGGTCTGATACCCGCCTGTTCTATTTGGATTTCGTCGAAGATTTTTTGGCTTATTCGGTTGTATACAAGGCGTTTGAGCAGTTTGTAACTCACTGGTAGCAGTGCTATGGGTCTATAGCTTTTGGGTGAGTCCACCGGTTTGCCTGGTTTCAGGATAGCTATGATTTTGGATCTTTTAAATTCCTTGGGTAGATTTCCCGTCCGTAGTATGTCGGTGAAGAATTCGGCCTGCCATTTGATCGCAAATTTTCCGCAGTGTATTAGAAGTTCAGGACGATCAGGACATCAGACTGATGTTATCGAATCCGGGAGCCTTTCCGGGCTTAAGATCTTGAATTGCTATCGAGATTTCTTCTTCTGTGAAAGGTCGGGAGTGTTCCATCTCTTTCGGTGAGGTTTTAAGGTGTCTGAGGTCTTGTTTAACTTTTATTGTGTAATCTTTGTCCTTTGGTACTGTAGACGTTGCTACTATATGAGATGCTACTGCGTTTGGCGAGATAGTTGCTTTTGATCTTTGTATGCGTGATGCACTCCCTAGCTTTCTTAGAAGTGTCCACGCTTTTCTGCTTGAGTTCTGGAAATTCAAACTTTCTAAGATTTCTGCCCACTTTTGTTGTCTTGCTGCATCAAGACTATGAAGGAGTTCGTCTGCTATTTCTTGATCACCGGTTTCGAGGAAGTTTTTTTTTGATAAAGCTCAGCGCTATTCTGTGACCATCCAGGGATGTACTCCTTACGAAAGCCTCTTGGGATACACTTTTTAGCGGTGCCTATGTTTGCTCGCACGAATCTGGTGTAGTTATTACTCTATGGTGGGATCCAGCCTAGGCAGGCATTCATCTAGATCTTCAGGAAACTTGTGCCAGTTATCCGTCCAAAAGTTCCACCTTGGTCGAGGTGAGGACGTGATTATTGGTATTTCGGTGCCCGTTTCTATTATAACTTGGCGATGCTGGCTGTGTGGGAAATCGCAGAGAACCTGTCGTTGGACCGGAAGGGATGCATTTTTTTTGCATACGTGAAGCACAGGTCAGGGTTATATTCTCGAGTCTATGTTGCGGACTTGAATGGGAAGCGGTCTTTTGAATCGTAGACGAGATTACGGTTTTCATCTTCAGCCCCTCTCACTAACGCCTCTCCGTTAGTGTCACAGTTTATGTATTTCCACTGCTCGTGGTGGCTGTTAAAGTCACCCACGTAAAGTGCTGGGTGGGGTTGAGTTTGGAGAACTGAGTATGGTCATGCTGTAGCGGGTGGTTTATAGATATTGGACACTCTGATGTCTCCGATTTTCGTCACGAAGACATTTTCGTCAAGACAGAGATGTTTTCAAAGAAGCGTTTTCGATGTCGTGCCTGACGTTGGTGATAGGTTGCTCCGAGTAGGTCGTATCCGGGTATTTTTCACCTTTTTTGTAGTTGTTCTTCTGATTGGCAGTGTGTTTCCTGAATAGCAACCAGATCAATATTGTCATTCTTTAACTCCTTGACATACAAAGACGTCTCTAAGACGTCATATATTTCATGTGCCATGGTAGAATTTGACGTCTCTGGGACGTTCAGAAATCTCTAATCCAAGTCTGGGTATTGACATGCATTTAAAATATACACAGGACTTGACAAAATTCAAGGAAGTAATGTACCTGTATCGGAAAGTGTTGTCATGCAAATAGCCATTTTAGGAAAAGGATATACCTTGTTTTTAGATAATTGATATTCGTCTCCCTATTTATAAAAAAAATTTGAAGAATACAATTGTTGGAACTGTGAGAAAAATCGGAAAAATATGACAAAGTTGCAGGCATCATACAAGCTAAATAAAGGAGAAGTTAGAACACTATCTTACAGAGGTATTCTGTTGTTACGCTGACAAGACAAGGAGGATGTGTATATAA
This sequence comes from Phosphuga atrata, assembly GCA_944588485.1. NCBI lineage: Eukaryota > Metazoa > Arthropoda > Insecta > Coleoptera > Silphidae > Phosphuga > Phosphuga atrata. The sequence goes on along the minus strand of OX155896.1, from coordinate 49,509,541 downwards.
TAAGCACAAAATACTCAAAAGCAGAAATGGACGATACAGGGAAAATAAGAAGAAAATAAGGAGGCAATGAAGAAATTGTGTCGTAACCGACTTGTGTTGTGAAATACAATCGAAGAATGGGTGGTGTCGACAAGCAAGACCAATATCTTGCATGCTTCTCTTTCATGTGAAAGTGTGTAAAAGGATATAAGAAAATATACTTTTTTATTACTCTTGCGCAAAAAGTACTTGACACATTTTTTTTAATACGGGAATTGCCACTTTTCGTTGTATTTCCACATAACCTGGGTAACGCACGCAAATATTCAATAATATCGCTAGGTTACATTAAAAAAAAAACAAATAAATAAATAAATAAAATAAACACAATCGACCTCAATATTGAAAAATTGACGTAAAAGTCTAATAATCAAAAATTAAAGAAAACGTTTTAAAATGAGTGTAAATTCAATGGTGCTAACGGAGACTGATGAGAGTTCTTATGATAAATCCACACCACCAAAAACAATTGAAAAAGCAAATTCTTCATTTTTGCAGTAAGTTTTTACAGTTTTGTAAGTTACATCCCCTCGCATGAGTAATAAAAATATTGTTTGTAACGCGGGCGGTATTGTCAATTGCCCTCTCGAGCGTATGTGCGTCAAATTGACAACTTACCGCCCTAGTTACAAAATATACTATATATAATATATTATATGTTTGACATATCTATTTATAATTCTTATGTCTTATATTCAAAGTTGCCTACTTCACAAAAGCAATCTTGCAAGAAGAAGCAAAATTGCAGAAATTATGCTCCGTCAATTGTCCCTTCCAAACTATCCGATACGCGGCAGACCGTCGCAAAGTGAATGCCCAACTCGATTACGAGCCAAACATTGGGCACATTTTCCCGAAAATATACCTGCGACAAATAAAAAGCAGCAGGATGTTGCTGTGTGCAAAACACGATATAGGTCGATTCCCGTATGCGCGACACTCAGCTACACGCCGTCGTGCGACATCTCCTGTCAAATAATGATTACATTGTTTTAAATGGGCACGTCGCGTAGCCATAGTGAGAACGTGCCCATTTAAAACAATGTAATCATTATTTGACAGTCGATGTCGCGTGACGTCGCGTAGCTGAGTGTCGCGTATATGAGAATCGGCCTTATAAGTGAAACGACTTGGCAATGTAAAACATGCCTCGTTCCGCTACATATTCCTAAATGCTCTGAGATCACACTGAGTATCACACGTTAGAAAAGTTAAAAAAATTATTATTTTATAGTATTACTTAATAAATTATTGTACACTAATACTATATATCAACCATAATGTTATATAACAATGTAATTACGAAAATAAAACGCCCTGTTCTGAGCTTGTACTAGAGTGTTGAATATTGTGCCAAATTAAAAGGTTTTCTAGGGACGCGTCAACGCGTATTTTATTCGTATATCAAGGGGTTAAAAGCTTAGATAAATATAAGGACACAAGGTCCGAGGTTTCTGGTCAGCAAACCCTTAGAAGAACTGTTTTTTAATTTTGGTAGCATTATGGATTTTGCTCTGATTTGGCTGGTTGTTTAAGTGTCTTGAAGAAAGTGTAAACGACGTGACCAGATAAATAACATTGTTTTCATACTTATCTGGTTCATCTTATTTTTCATGGCACTATTGTTTAGAGCCATGAAAGTAGACTGAGGACAAATAAATAGCTTACGAATATCTGTTGGGTTTCAACATGAGATTTGTTTTATATTCTTAAAAAGACTTAATAATATTATAGAGTTACGGGAAGGTTTACTATATTTTTATGTTCAAGCTATATTCCGCTTTAATAAGTTAGTATGATTGTATCTATAATTAGTTTGTTTTCACCCGAATATTCGATTAACAACACTAGATTACTACACAAAACTAGACATGACTATACAAAGCTACACATGACTAGAGAAAACTTGACTTGACTTTTAGTCTAGTCAAGTCTAGTTTGGACTAAAGACTAAATTAGTCTTTCTAGAGTCTATTTAAACTGAAAACATATTTGTTTACATTCTTTGCTTATATAAAATCAGTATCAAGTTATATATTCAGTTTTGTTTAGAATCCACTTGATTGTTTAAAATTCAATGTGGCTAGCATAATCGAGATGGATGAGATGAGAAAATGAATGTCTTGCAACTGAAGTGAAAGAAAAAAAATCTTGAAATAGATGAATTGCAAGTGGAAGCACAGTAAATGTATTTTGAAAGAAACCATTTCAATAATTTATAAAAGCAAATAAATCACATCAGATAATAAATAAATACCCATTATAATTTGAATCGATTACCATTTTAATTAATTTACATGTAAACAGCACACATGTCTTCATAATAATTAAGAAAGACAGTCACAAATGCGTTTTGTAAGTACTGCCATAAAAAAAATAACACAAACGTGTAGCTTCATCCTTTGTCTCTAAAACCAACAATTTACTCATACATTACGTTTCTTATACACATTTCGTCGTTTAAAGTACATTTAAAATACATAAAAAATTTACAAAACTTAATTCGTTTCTAATTATACATTTACTTAACCTCCGTGCACACATTCCTCTAAGTAATAGCCACCGATGGTCCGAAACGCAATCTGCATTATTCATGTCGCGCTCTCGAAAACAAATATTATTATTTGCACGTTTCACGCCACTTATGTAACGCAGCCGCGTGGGCTTTTATGTATTCCGTTTGGACCTTTTATTTTTCTCGACTTCTTCGTTTTCGCGACCGCCAGCTTTCACCTTCCTCCAATAGTTTTTTAACCAATTGATAGATCGAATCTTTATTGAAAACGTTCAATTCAATGGGACAATTGCAAATTAATTACTGATTCTATCTTCGTGTGCGTTTGTTTATTTGAAATAATAATCAGTGTATTTGTTGCGTTGTAACACGGTGAAGCTTTCGTGATTGATAATGAGATTACATTTAGTAATACATCAATTGTTGTTTTTTTATTCGTTTATTGGGAATCTAATCTGCATTTTTTATAAATATTATGTTTTTTTATAATTCAACAAAGTTCATTATTACTAATAGTAATTCCTATTTTAAAATAGTAATTCCTATTTTGTCTATATATTATAAAATATTACGTTTTTAAGAATAAAACTAAATTGATTGTTGCAAATAGGCGGTTATTGAATTATTCGTACTCTGTCAAATAGATCTGTTTGTCGAAATTTTAAATTACTTTATACAAGGTGTTGCAACTGGTATTAACGATTTTAAGGTATGATTGCGAGCTTAATAATTAAAACGCAGAGATTTGCAAAAAAATTGGCCTGATTTTTTTAAATTTAAAAAGATTGACAAATGCGCTCACACCACGTCTTTCACGTGTCTTTTGCATTTTCGGGGCTGGTTCTGAAATGATTGCATGTCATGGCGCAAAATATCGGGAGCTATGTTTCTTATTTTATTTCTAATGTTATTTTTTAACTCAAATTACAAATTTATTTATTAGTCAGTATATATATATATATATATATATATATATATATATATATATATATATATATATATATATATATATATATATATATATATATATATATATCTTGAAACTAGAGTATCTTGAACTCATGTGCTAAAAGTGACTGAAGATTGTCCGTACTATTGTTAGACATCATTAGATCGTGCTCTTTGTCTTTTAGATATTAATCCTTCAGTTATTTTATGTATGACCTACATCTTGTGCACTGACACATTAAATAGTAAATTCTTTTTACAATATATTATATATATATATATATATATATATATATATATATATATTTATTATATATATATATTTATTATATATATATATATATATATATATATATATATATATATATATATATATATATATATATATATATATATATATATATACAGATACATACTGGTTAGTAAGTCAATACAATGATTAAAATAGTTTCACATATATAAACATTTAGAGACTATTAGAGACCATATTAGGTATATAAACATTTTGAGACCATAATGTGTCTCATTTTTTTTTCTGAACTTGCTGATCGAGACTTGCTGGTTAATTCTTGTAGGTAGCATATTATATAAGTAGATTACAGCAACAGCGAGGGCTTTACTTCAGACAGTCAATCTTGAATGGGATGAATAGTTTCATTCATCCTCTAGTATTATAATTATGATATATGTTTAGTAATTAATTGCTTGTTTGCACGTTTGTAACAATAAGTTTCAAGAATGAAGACACTTAATACAATTAAAATCTGTAAGTTAGTAAAGCGAGGCCTGCACGATGTATTCGCCGGTAGACCAAGAAGGGCTCTAAGTATCCGCTTTTGTGCTTTCCAAACTTTCGGCCACTCTGGTGAGGTTCCCCAAGCTATTAAAACTATAGGGGTCGTCCATTAGTCACGTGATGTTTTTTAGCAACTTTTTAAACCCCCCTCCCCCTTGGTGATACGTGGTGAGGTTTTAGGTTACCCAATCCCCCCTCCTCCTATCCAACATCACGTGTATTTTTTTGGTACAAAGCATCTAAAAAATTTCAGAATATTATCTTTAAACACAGGTATAATCTTATAAAATATAAGAAAAGTTACATAGCCATGGGAACTGCTATATACAACATTGAATTGAAAAATTCACTTTGTTTTTTACCACACTTATATTATGTAAAAATATTATATAACTTATTATTCACAGTTATATAAATTTCTACACATATCACGACTCGAGTTTCGACGTTTGACGGTCATTTTCAAGTGACTTAACAAATTGATAAAGTTGAATATATACCCTTATAGTTTTGGTGGGGTGGGGGGGGCGGTGTTTGTCCGAAGATGAGGACTTATCTGTTTGAGATTGGGTGAGATTAAAAAGTTGGGAAAAGATTAGGTCAGTTTGCTCGTTTAGGAGATTAACTGAGGGATTACGGGTTTTTTTGAAAATTTCTAATGACTCTAGGAGATTTAGTTTCGGGCCTTTGTTGCAATTATGCAAGATTTTTAGATTATCTATTTCTGGGAATTTATGATTGAATTCGAGACAATGGTTTGAAAAAGAACTAGTGTCTTTTTTCAGACGAAAGGCGCGAGAATGTTCTGAAAACCGTGTTGCAAAACTTCGTCCTGTCTGCCCTATGTACACGCTATTGCATTCGGAACAATGAATTTCGTATACGCCGGATTTTTTAATGGGATCGATTTTGTCTTTGGCATTAAACAATATGTTGGACAACTTAGAGGAGGGTTTAAATGCAACCTGAAGATTTTGCTTTCGAAGAACATTTGCGATGTGTTCGCTTGTTTTGCCAAAATATGTCAGGGAGATGAAAGTTTTGTCTGAATTTGAGGTTTTCGGATAAATTTGGGCCATTGCGAATTGGGTTCGTTTATTATTGATAATGTTTTGGATGAGTTTTGTTGGGAAACCATTCTCTGTAGCGATTGAAATGATGGTACTTAATTCTTTGATTCTCTTTTCTGTGGAAAGGGGGATTGAAAAGGCTCGATGTATCATTGAATGATAGGCCGCTAATTTGTGTGTTATCGGGTGAAATGATGAATACGAGATTGTAGAGTTAACATTGGTGGGTTTTCTGTATATATCAAATTCTATTTTGTTGTTTTTGTGAATCAGAGTAAGGTCTAAGAAGTTTATTTTGTTGTCTGTTTCTACCTCGATGGTGAATTTAATTTTGGGATGAACGTTGTTTATTAGGTTGAGAAATTGGTCTAATTGACGTGTTGTACCATTAAAACACGCTATTACGTCATCGACATATCTATACCAAAATGAAATATGTTTTTTGGAGAAATCTAGTTTGAAGATTTTTTCTTCGATAGTTGACATGAATAGATCGGCTAAAAGGGGACTTAATGGCGATCCCATTGCTAGACCTGATGTTTGCTGATAGTAAGTGTTATTAAATTTGAAGTAATTTTGATTAACACATGTTTCCAGGGCTTCATAAAGTTCAGATTTTATAAGATGATGACAATTAGCTTTATCAATTAAATTTTGTATGATTTCGAGACACTCTTTAGTAGGTATATTAGAAAACATACTACTGACGTCAAAAGATACGAGTTTGGAGTTTATTGGGGTTGTTATTTGTTTGAGGAGTTCCGAAAGGGCGAGTGAATTTTTTACAGAATATTTTGGGGTAAATTTGGTGTATTTTTTGAAAAGAGTATTCAGTTTAATTGCCAAAACTCTAGCTACACTGTTAATATAGGAGACAACTGGTCTAATGGGAGAATCGGGTTTGTGAGTTTTAATGAAACCATAGAGTCTGGGAGCTGTGGGATTCTGATTTATGATTTTAAATTTCTCAAATTCGGAGAACAAAGTTGTAATATTTTTTAAGAGACTTCTAATTTGAAATTGGAATTTTTGTGTAGGATCCTTTTTCAAGGGAGTTAGTTTTTCTGTTGAAATGAAAGAGTTCATTTTATTAATGTACTGTTCTCTTTCCAGGACGACTATCGAATTGGATTTATCGGCTTTTGTAAGGACTAAAGAATTGGACTCAATTTTTGTTTTTATCGATTTGATCACTGCGGAGTCTGTGGTAGAATTACGGGCGTACGATTTTATATGATCGGCTATTTTGGCTCGGGGTATAAGAGGTTCTTGCACTTTTTTTAGCGCGATTTCTGACTCTACAATTATTGTGGATTTATCGGATTTGTTATTGATGAATGGGGTGTAGTTGGGGTTTTGGGAAAGAAAAGATTGTTCAATAGGACTGAAGATAACTTTTGAGAAGTTGATGAATTTAGACACTAGATTCGGTTTTGACATTACTTTTTGAGGTTCGGACTTTTTGTTCTTTACGAGAACGGATAGTTTCTTTTTTAAATTTAAATATTTTAGGTGGTTGACCCTACTTACATTGTCACGAACAAAGTCATCAAAGATCGTGAATTCTACTGGATGTAATTTAAATGTCAACTCTGAATGCAATATCTTGAGATAATGTTGAATAACATCTCTCCTCCGATGAAGATTTTTTATTTCGGATCTAATCCAACTGTTTTGGGCAGATTTTCCTAGAGATGATCCAGATGATCCTAGAGTCATTAGAAATTTTCAAAAAAACCCGTAATCCCTCAGTTAATCTCCTAAACGAGCAAACTGACCTAATCTTTTCCCAACTTTTTAATCTCACCCAATCTCAAACAGATAAGTCCTCATCTTCTGAGAAACACCGCCCCCCCACCCCACCAAAACTATAAGGGTATATATTCAACTTTATCAATTTGTTAAGTCACTTGAAAATGACCGTCAAACGTCGAAACTCGAGTCGTGATATGTGTAGAAATTTATATAACTGTGAATAATAAGTTATATAATATTTTTACATAATATAAGTGTGGTAAAAAACAAAGTGAATTTTTCAATTCAATGTAAGTATGGATTACCACGTAGTAACTGTCGCAACCATCCTATTCATGCTATATACAAGTTTAGATAAACAATACAAAATAAGTTTTGCAAATTCTGTTTTCGCAGGAACGAAGACAGACTTTTCAATTATCCAAAAGTCTGGTTTCACCAAAATTATTTCAGAAGAGATGTGGCATGGAGAATAGTAGTATTCATTCATTCATTCTTGAACTAAGTCAGTCTCTAAATCATTAGAACATTTGACATTTCTTCCAAGAAAAAGACCGTAAAGGGTTTACCTTTAAGACCGTTAAGGTTTTACCGTAAGGGTTGATGATGAAAAAATTTACCTATTTTGGCGAAACATGAGAACTTTGCATTGAACCTGTTGTAGGCCTCCTGTTGTTTTTTTAATTCGCATACGAGTCTATCAATAATGCTTAAAATTCACTCGTTCAGCTACGAAAAACTTGCAAAGGGTTTCGTAAAGATCGGCAACAGTGATCTCATCTACGGTAAAAGCCTGCATTTGAATATTCACTTTGTTTATTCTTACCAAAAAAACACACCACACAACCATTACCGCCGTTTCCGGTTTTTTTTTAATTTAAAGATATTCCCGTCGCTTCGTTTCGCGTTACAGGTTTTTCGGAACAATCATCCTTGATTGATTCCAAAGTTTTAAGAACTTCGTGCCAAGAAACACTCAAACTTCTAGATGCGTCCTCTCTAGCTGACCAATGTGTCAAATTTACTCTCTTTAGCCCGTTTTCCCTTTCCCAATTTCAATCATTAACTTTTGTCAGCGTTGTGCCGAATTTATAAAAATCTTGGTTTTTACATGACTCGCTAACTCGATTCCGCTAACTGTTCCAAAATCATACAATAATTTCCGTTATTCAGATCACTGAACTTTTCATTTTTCCCTCTATAGCACACAACCGAAGAAAAATTAATACATATAAGAAATTGCATGACTCAATCAACAGAGGCGGCTAATCTTTTCGGCGGCTTTTTCGTTTGTATCGCCGCTCTATATCTGTCTCTCTCAGACTCAATGGTACTACGCTCCGAGTCCAAAGCTAAATACCCGTTACCCGATTCCCGATCTAAGACTCGACGAGTCTCGGGTCTTGAATCTTTGGCATTGTCTAGTACACCGCGTCGTAAAGAACAGTGCTTCCCAAAGTGGTGGGCCGCGGCTCCCCAAGGGGCCGGGGATCACGCGCAAGGGGGCCGCGAATATAACACATGAATATATCTTCGTTAAATAAGTTTCAGTGTATATACACATTAAAATTGTAAACTCCGTTAAAATATTGAAATTACGACGAATGATATGATAGGAATAACAGGATATTTCTTCTAGAAAAGAAACCAGATTTAGCTGCCCGATTTAAAGAGAACTCTCTTCAGAGAAAAAGTACTAATTTACTGATTCTTAACAATACGCTACACGGCTTTAAAGCTACGTTAAAGCTTTGGGCAAGGGAGCACAAGCATGTTTATTTCTTTGCATGAATTTCTTGAAGAAAATAAAAAAAATAATGTCGTTGTCAACAGAACTTAAAACAAATATCGTAATAGTATATTAAAGGTCGAGTTCAGTTACGTGATTTTTCAGCACGCGTCCAAGTTTAAAAATCGACGAGCGTAGCGAGGAGGATCAGTGTTACCAACCACCATAAAATTTTCAAATTACGTATGGGCAATTTTTTTATTTAGAAATGGCATAAAATGCCATAGAAGGGCGCAAAATAGAAAAAATACTATAAAAAATTCGTTCGTAAGGCGTTTTTCAGCACTTGTTTATTAGAAAACTCCTCGCTACGCTCGTAGCGAAAACTTGACACTAACAGCTCTGAATTTCAGTGCCAACCTTGAAAAAATTAACCCATAACAGCACTCAGCGATCCATAACCGCACACATATGAGTGCTGTTATAAGTCCATTACAGACGCAAAACCGAAAAATCATTTAACAGAATCAATGAACTTTTTAAAAAGTAGTATACATATATACAAAGTATATACAAAGCAATTTTTTTACGTAACCCAATTCTAAACAAAATTAGGGGGCCGTGGTTTATCGATATGACTTGCAGGGGAGCCGCGACATTAAAAAGTTTGGGAAGCAGTGGTAAAGAAGATCGATGATTTAGCATTACACTTAATGAATGGACTAGTATGAAAATTCGAACATATCTAAATATCAATTTGCATGGAAAAAATATTACCGGCTTGGAAGATGAAGATGACCATGGCCTAGATGGTGTTGATGACGGTCAAGATGAAAATTATTATTGTGACGAGAGCGTCTTTGATGTCGAAGAATACGGACAAGTTGAATTAACTTTAGACAATTTAGAAGGGAATTTATCCATTTGACTTCCGTTCTTAGCCTCTTGTGGAGTTTTGTTTATTTACACAATTACCATAACATTCTCCAAAACCCTTGTTTTTGTTTAAATTACGAGACAGATTAGACCCGGACCCGGACCCGAAAAATCGGTCTCAGACTCGACTCGGACTCGCCGAGTCTAAAAAGACCGGGTATTAACAAACCCTACGTATGCCCCTAACAGCTCGTCCCCGTCGATCCTGCTTGGGACCAACCACTACTACGTAAATATTACATATTGAATTGTTTGTGTGGACCTAATATCATTTACATTAAGGTATATAAAAATGAGTCTTTTTAATTTCTGTACGACAAAAAAAATGTTGGCCCCAAATGTTGGCCCTAAAATCTGCAGCCCTAGGCTTCAGCCTACTCAGCCTGCTGATAAATCCAGCACTGTCTCCTAGTTTAGACATTGTTTTGAGACAAAACATACTCGGCAACGATTTACGCATGTAGTCGGTGTCAAAATCACAGACATTCTACTGGGACTGGCAGCGAGTCGCGCGCCGCTTTTCGGTTTAAAAATCGCGCGTTCAACGAAAAAATAAATACACGTGATATCTCACTACACCCCCCTCCCCCCCGTGATGTTTCGTGATTTTTCACAAACCCCCTGCCCCCATTAAGCCTCACGTGATTAATGGACGATCCCATAAGAGAGAATTGACTGAATTTCAGCAGAGTAAAAGTTTAATAAACCTAGTACAGTCAGAAATCTCTTCAGGTAGCGGAGACAGTAGGCTTTCTTACTAAACGTCTGACACAAGCTGTCGATGGTGATGTCCAAGCTAAATTCTTCAAAGGAAATACCAAGAAAATGTGTGAATTTTACACGTTTCATCGCACATTGATCAGTTTGTATAGAAATGTCCTTGGGGTATTTAGTACGTTGTGTTTTAAATAAAATGAATTCAGTTCTGTCGATGTTCAAATATAATTTGTTCGCTGAAAACCAACTGGAAAAGTTGCTAACTAGGAGATTTGCCTCTCGCTGTGTATTAAATAAAGTTTCATTACAAATGAAGTAGCTGGCATCTTCTGCATATAAAGTGATTCTTCTGCAAACATAAGATGAGCAAAGTTGGGGCAAGAACACTCCCTTGAGGAACCCCCTGAAATAAAAGCCATTTCTGACGACACACTTTTCTTTTAATGAGACTGTATCAATACATATTGCTGCGTACGGTTTTTTTTATGAATGAGTGGATCCAATTTCCCGCTATTCCCCGTAAATTAAAATGCCTTGCTTAAATCATAGAAGGTACCCATAGAGAATCTGCCCTTATCCACTACTGACAGAATTCTATTATATAGACCTACTCTTCCGATGCATGGGGCCTGTTTACGTACACTGTCGACTTCAAATATCCCTATAAGAAAAAACCACAGGGAGTTAAATCTTGGGGATCTTACCAATTAAATTGGCTAATTAAAATCACTGTGTCGAAATATTAATTTTCCAGGAAATATTTGTTCCAAAAATCCTCGAGCAGTGTGACTTGATGCCCTATCTTGCTGAAAGCACAACTAATTAATGTCCCTTCCTTACCCCTGCAGTTCTTCTGCTAAAAAAATTATCAAATACCGTTGGGATTCTCTTCTTCGAAAAAATAAGTATCCAGTAGAAAAGTAAATATATAGAAATAAGTAGTAGTAAACAGTAGAAAAAATAAGTAGTTCAAGTATCCCGAAAACATATACGCCACCTCACACTGTGACTTTCCTTTAGTGTAAGGGTCGCTCTTGAATTTGGGGATTGCTCTGACGACCAGTACATCCGGTTTTGTTTGTTAAAATAACCCGTTAAATGAAAATGTGCTTCATTGGACATGATCACATTAAGCAAAACGTTCACATTATCGTAAATAAGATCAAGAAAGTCAAACGCACAACTGGCTACGTGTCGATATCTTGGCGTTGAAGCTCTTGCACTATGAATTTTATAGGAATGGAAACTTAAATTATCGTGTAAAATTCGTCGGATGCTTCTGTTCGAAATTATTATTATTGTTAGCTTATGGCATTACACATAAAAAATATAACAAGTATAAAAATACACTATGACAATCGACAATATATAGACAAGTGATTTCATGAATTAATGTCCAGATTGTTCAACCACTGCACAGCCTGAACTGAAGCCTTCATGAACTCATCCATAGATCCGGAGAACTTCATTCCGGAGAATCCATAGTTCCACGTCACCACAATCACAACTAGGGGAAGATTTTAAGCCCCACTTATGAAGCAATGATGCACATCGACCATAGTCAGTTCGAACCCTGTTGATAGCAACCCAAATTTTCCTTGGTAGGTCAAAGCCAGGAGGAGGATGGTTTGCATTAAATAAGGGCTGCCACTCATGAGGAACTTTGATGCACCAGTTGCATGCATCGAAGCATGCATTCACTTTCCCATTCTTTTGTGGCACTGAAGTTACTTAAAGTGAGCTCTTGAGCTGTTTTAATGGGTGGAGCTAAAACTTGGTCTTCACAACTTCGATGCGGTCTGAAACCCAATTGGAAGGATGTTGAAAACTTGAGGGCTGATCCTGTTATAAATGAGTCGTTCAAGTAGCTTATAACAGACATTTAATAAAGCAATTGGTCTGTAACTTTCAGGACGATCAGCAGACTTTCCTGGTTTAAGGAAGGGTACTAAGATTATAAGTACACTTGAATTCTGGGGGAAGTTTCCCAGTAAGTACAAAGTTAGAAAACGACAGGCCAGCAATACAACTATCAACTTGGTTCGGTGTAACTGTTCGATATATTTAGTGCTAATTGCTGAACGCAGTGAACTTTGCTGTATCGCTTGTCCTACACTCTCAATATTATTTGGGGTGCGTTCCGTTCTCTGGGTCCAGCAATAAACATTATTAATAGTCCCAGTTTCCATAAAACGTTGGTGCCATTGCCTAATTGTGTTTCGGGACGGAATCTTGCCTCGCCGAGTAATCTTATATTATCTCCGAAATAGCCGCTGAACCTCAATTATGGATTCGGATCGAATAAACGCCGTTACTCAAAATATGCGCTGCTTCACTGGCTGAGAATTCGTGGTTATTAAAATTGCATTATACATTAAACAAATTCCGCACTACACTATTACCCGCCCATTGTTACTAACTACACCACAGCCCTTTGAAATTCGTCAGTACCTCTTGGCGGACCCTGTATAATTTCAATAAATTAATTTATTATGTTCAGTTTTTACCAAGCTGTTTTTGCATCATTTACTTATGTAATCTATATCATTACTAGGCACCTCCCTCTGCCTAGTAATGATATAGATTACATAGTGCAGGACCAGCTAGGGACTGTAGCACCAGTGAATATCATTTACTTGTATATTTCTGTTTTTTATTTATTATTTAAAACCAAAATGAAATAAATGCTGTTTGCCAAGGAGAAATAAATATCCTCGGAAAAATGTCAATTTCTAAACCTAGTTTTTAAAACAAATATCTTATTTTGTTTTGTTTTTATATAATTTAGAATGAATAGTAATTTGAACTGGATGAGATTAGCGCGCCTTTTAAATGCTTTAATATTTAAATGTTCGAAATAGAAACTTTGCATAAATTTTAATAACATTGAGTTAGCGATATGTATATTTTATTCCAATAAATGCTAATACCATGATTTATAAATGCAGATTTGTACATTTTTAATCTAATAAACTAGCTCCCTCGCGATTGCTCGGAATTAATCTAGGTAGAATTTTGATCTCTGAAATCCTGCCATCGATGCTTTATATAATTCATGATTTTCGTGCAATCCAATATATTCGAGATTACATTAATATTAAATTATAGTTTTTAAACTTCCCGCAATTCAAAATTAATTTAATTTCAAATTACTTGTTAGCTGCTATTATTTTTCTTTATTTCTATTCGCTCGGTTTGTTGTTGCCAAATGGAACATTAAACTAAAAAATAGAAACACTAATGTGCTACAAGAAAAGAATTAAGCAAAATATACTATGCTCTCTAATTCACAAATTGACTAATAACATAAATAAATATAATTACAAATTTGAGATTAGATGATAAGTCCATACTGATGAAGCCAAAAAGGCAGAAACGGGTCTTTGGGTGTTCATAATTATTTTTATTTATTAAGTTATGTCATTTTGCCAGCGACCCACGTGGGCTCTCTTAGCAATAAAATAGCAGTAATAAATGCTAAAATAGCAAATAAGCAGTAAACAAAACCACCTAGTAATTATATTTATTTATGTTATTTGTCAACTTGTGAATTAGAGGACATAGTATATTTTCCTTAATTCTTTTCTTGTATATTTCTATTTTCTATTTATTTATTCTATTTCTATGGAATATTTGGAATATGGAAATTCACATAGCAATATTTTGCTATTTTTTATACTAATATGCTAGTTTTAAAACAATTTGTTTTGTGCCTTATACAACATATTGTGTTTATCTTGAAATACAGTATATGTTGCATTTGATTTTTACATTACATCCGTTAAACCTTTCACTGCCACGTCAATTATTAGGAATAACACACAGCGCCAATATTTATAAAAATCCTGGCACTTATGCAACCCACTTCACATAGATAAGTCACCTATTGATCAAAAGTCACTGAACAAACAAGGGGGCAAAAAACATGATTTTTTTGAATAAAAAAAAATATGTCTAATTTATGTTTAAAATATGTTTAACGACTCAAAATCTAACACAACTGATTTGCCAAAGATTCAAGTATGTTCTAAAAATAATTTCACCCATCTGTCGTCTCCGGGGGCGGTTGGGCGGATTTTTCAAACTTTCACACTTTTTCACCCACAACTCGGATAGTTTTCGTCGCACGGACGTGGTTCCGGTGTCGGTGTCGGTGAACCGGAACGTCACCACACGTCCGACTGTCACCTAACTTTTCGATATATTTTGCTTAAAATTTTTGCGAGGTGCGAAAAACGTGCGAGGTGCTTTTTCTTGCAAAAATATTTATCATTTTTGGTCGCCTAAACCACGCGATTCGGAAGTCTTATCGAAAATCACCGTACGTGGATTCGTTTGTCTATTCTTTGGCTACAAGAATCTGATGCACTGATGCACCGACTTTTTCAGACTGCGGAGGCCGTTTTTGTCTGGGGACCCCGATTCATGCCGCGCTCCTCCAGAGGGTCAAACAGTTCGTGGCAAACCCGTCACAGTTCAAAACGTATCGGCTCCCGTTCGCCGGAAGGTACGGTCAGTCTAACAACTGCAATTTCGCCGTTTCGGGGCGCAGTGACTCGAAAATCCGAGCCATCCCCGCCGCGGTGCCGACGTTGGAAGACATAACCCTTTTTTGCATGTTTTTTTTACATTAGCCCCCCTCACGGCGTCCCAGAATTCGATTTTTGCGACACGGGGCGATGCCGCCCGCCGCTATTCGTATTTTGTTCCACTCTCGGCTTCCTGCGTGGCTCCCTTCGCCCGGTGCGTCCGGAATGCCGAAAAAAAATCCGCAACTGCCTCTTTGGCCGGCAATTTGCGAGTTCGACGGTCATCAGCGAGAATTTGCGATCGCATCGCATAGAATAGATGCGAGAATCTAAAAAACCGATTCGCACTTCAGTAAGGCCCTCCGATCCGGAAGGGTGCTTTGTAAAAGTGCACCTTGCCGCCGTCTGCGTTCAATGTGCCGCAGCGGATTCGCGATTTTCGCAATTCTTTAGATTGAACATTTGGCTTTGCAGCAGTGTAACCGGCGCCCTGCCATGCGTCGTGGCGATGAGTTATGGACCAACAAAGACGTGGAAATTCCTCGCCCATTTTTCAACACGCCCGCAAACCACCAAGACGTAGTATATCCAGAAAACTGACACCTTCACCGTCTAGCCTGGACTTTTTTCTGTACGGACTTCGAGTTTCGCACTTCGGCGGCCTTTAGTCTGCTACGATTTTTTAACAAAACCTCCAAAAAATCAAAAGTCGGAAAATTTTCGACAATTTTTATGAAATTTCTTAAACTTTGAATTCTCTGCGTTTTATCACTAGATGGCGGTGGTAAAGAAAGAAATCCCGGGCTACATCGCCCGGGACAGCGCTGTATAATTTCGGGGCCCCGTGTCACATCTCCCGGAATGGCGGTGAAAGGGTTAAGATATAATGTTAAAATCTGATAGTTAGAATAAGATCTATTCGCTACGTCTGTGTCCGGCTTATGAGATCCGAACTCTGAGTCTGTGCCCGACTTATGAGATCCGGTCGCTGCATCTGTGCCCGGTTTATGAGATTCGATCTCTGTCTCTGTATCAGGCTTATGGCTCCGATCTCTAAGTCTGTAGCCCGTATAAGTGAGCAACGTTAAACAGAAGGGTGAAATTGCGTCATCTGATGATAAAGCTGCACGTGAATATCCTCCTAAATTTTTGAATATCATACATGAAGGTGGTTACAGAAGGTCATACCAGGTTTTCAACGCGGATGAAACCGAAATTTGTTGAAAAGGATTACCAAAAAAGAACGGATGTGTCAAGAGGATAAAAAAATGTGGGAGGATTCAAAGCCGCAAAAGACAGGGTAACCGTTCTACTTTGCAGCAATTCGTCTGGTGTTTGCATGATGAAACCATCACTAGTAAAGCATCAGACCGCGTGCAATTCAAGGCAAAGATTTGCAGAACTTACGTGTACATTGGATGGCAAATAAGAAAGCATGGATTACTGTTTCTGTTTTTCGAGATTGGTTTGATAAATGTTTCATACCAGATCTAAAAATCTATTTGGAAAGGAAGAACCTTCCCTTCAAAGCTATTTTCCTAGTTGACAACGCACCTGTCCCCCGCAAATAAAGCATGGTGATGTGGAGATTATTTTCCTACTTCCGATTACTACATCGATTATTCAACCAATGAACCAAGGCATTATTGCTACTTTTAAAATGTACTAACTCAAGAAAAAGTTTCACCGACGCTTGGAAATCGTGTTCAATCAATGATTGCATCTTATACTTATCTTTAGCGATTTATGGCATCTTTGGCCATAATGTGAGAGAAGGGAAATAGAAACAACAGATTATGCAACAGATTATTCTGCAATAACTAATTTAGCACGTTCTGTAAAAGCAGATGATTTTTTTGGATATTCCAAGAGAAGATGCTGTCAACATTGTTTACAACCAGGTGCTAGATGATGAAGATTTAATTGAAATAGCTGCAGGACAAATTGAGTCAGATGATAGCAGTGATAATGAGGTAGTGGAATAGCCAATGGAACCCAAAGTTATAAAGGAAGGATAGACAATTGCCACGCATTTGGAAAACCATTTTTACACAACGAGTACTCTTTTTTCAGAAGGACTTTAGATCGTGCATGTCAAATTGAAACGCACTGTACAAAAATTTATTAGGGCAAAAAACAAGCAAAACTTAATCAAAAGTCTAGACTGGCTTCTTCTTATTTTCTTCTTCTTCTAGCGCTACAGCCCAATTTGAGCCTAGACCTCCCCTAGTTTTCTCCTCCATTCCTTTCTCTCTCGGGGCACTTCCTTCCATCTTCCTAGTTTAAGGATTCGTCCTGGTCTACTTCATCCTCCCATCTTTTTCTTGGTCTTCCTATCGGCCTCTTCCCCTCCATTCGGCCGTTTAGGATTCTTTTGGGCATTCTACCATCTGTCATTCTTATAATGTTTCCTGTTCACCAGAGTCGCTGCAATTTCACGTATATCGACACTGGTTGGTCTTTAAGAGCCTAATATAATTACCTAATATACTTTTGTTGTATCGCCCCCTATATTCTTAATTTTCCCGTACTGTTCCTAGGAACCTTCTTAATATTTTCCTCTCTAAGGCGTTGATTTTTGTTTCGTTCTTTACGGTGAGGATTCACACTTCGCCGCCGTACGTGAGCAGTTCTGTCACTATCACGTATCTGTTATCTGTTCACTATCATGTATCTCTGTTTATGGAGTACGACTCCATAAACAGATTAGGATCAGTTATGGGGTTTAACCCCCCTTCCCCCCCTCCCCGAAATATGCTAAATATATACATAAATGTTATATTGAAATAAAGAGACGAGTAGAGACGACTCTCTTCAAGAGAGCATGGTAGATGTGAAGTTTAGGAACCCTTGTGTGTCTGTTTAGAAAGTAAATTGGTGCATTTCTGTTACTGTATTTTCTTTAAGCCCCTTAATAGGTCATATTATGCTCTCGTTCCATTCTTGCGGGGTCTGTTTTTTCTTCCATATTTCCATTAGGAGATGGTGTAGGTAGCATGCTAGCTTTTCGCCGCCCTGTTTTAGTATTTCTCTTTGTATTTCGTCGATGCCTGGAGATTTGTTAGCCGTGTCTTCGCTGTCTTCCTTCATTGGCAGTAGCTCTGCTTGTCTTAATGGTGTTACAGGAGCTACAGTTTGCGGTCTACTATGCGTGGTGTTCGGATTTAGTAACTTTTCAAAGTACTTCTTCCAGGTGTTCTCTATCTCTCCTTGGTCACTAATGATTTTTCGCCGTTTTGTCTCATCATAAACTTGTTTGGGGTTTGAAACCTTCTCTTCTCTGTTTCAGGTGTTTGTACACATCTCTAGCATTGTGTGCTCGAAAATCTTTTTCTATATTTAGAATTTGTTCGTTTTCGAATTTGCGCTTCTTTCGTCTGCAGAGCTTATCCGATTTCTAAATGCCTCCCTTCGTTCTCTTGTTTAAAGCTTTCTCTACATTCATCGATCATTATCATTCGTTATCACTGACTACATGGTACAAATGTGCACAAATCCAATGATTTTTTTACGCGAACACAAGGTTTTACGCGATTATTTCAATCACAGAAACCGATGCTTCATTTCCCATTAAGTTGGTGTTTTTTTTACGCGATGTTAAGGGAACAGACAGTCACCTACAAAATGTACCTGGTGTATAATATGTCCTATGTTGTTTTAAAATCTTCAATCCCGAAATAAGTAAAATTAACCGGACTTAAAATATTTACATTCAAATTTAAAACAAACCGAACACAGCCTGAATATATAAATATATTCAGCCTTTCCGGAGCTCTATAACAATTATTGAGACTTTTTAGGACTCCCAAAACAAATCTCACATGAAATTTGTAAGTTATTTTACAGCTTTCAGTCCACCTTCGTGGCACTCAAGAAAAACCATAAAAATAACATTGTTTTTAAGATCATGTCTTTGCGATACCTTGAGCGGATAGCCATCTGTGGACGCGTTTCGAGATTTATCTCTCATCAGCACAGCTTAGCTTCCATGAACAATAACACTGGTTAACATAAATAAATAAATTGTGTGTTTCCTGTGATTTTTTTGTTTCTATCTCAAATTGACGCGTATTTTTTAAATATGGCAACAACTTTTGTTTTTGAGTTATAGCTACTATTTTTACTTAGATTTTGGTTTTTTATTGGACATTAAAATATATTTTGTTGTATTTTTGAATATGGCTTCGTCAAGAAGATGTTGTGTGCTTAATCATGATTATTTTTGCTATATTTGTGGCGAATATATATTTGCAAAATATCGAAAACCTATATCGGGCTTTGTGAAAACTGCGTATCATCAATACTTTACTTACAACAATACTACATCAGCTAGGTATCAACATGAGCATAAAAATCCACTTCCTGTACTCGCATTTAGACCGATTTCCACAAAATCTGGGTGATTTTAGTGAGGAGCAGTGTGAAAGATTTCATCAGGATCTTCAGACAATGGAAGAGCGTTATCAGGGGCGGTGGGGCTCACATATGATGGCAGACTACTGATGGAGTTTGCAACGAGATCTACCTAAAGTCGTTCATTCAAATAAACCTTATAAAAGATCATTTGCTAGTGTTCAATAGAAATTTTGTTAACATAATGTATTATTTTCTGTATTTTTTTGTCAAAATAATAAAATTGTATATTTCAAAAGATAAAGCTGTTATTAATCTCCCAGTATTTTTTTCATAGTCAGGGCCATAGAAATACCCAATAACAGAAAAAAAAATAAAGGAAACAAAACTTGTGGTGACCAATGTAATTTGTAAACCAATATTGTAAATCAATAATTGTTATACTTGCTCTGTGCTCGGCTTATAAGTTCCGATTTCTGCGTCTGTGTGCGGCTTTTGAGATCAGATCTCTATATCTGCAGGCCACATTAGGAATGTTTGTTTTATATAAATTTGTTTTGAACAGTTTCGGTATTTAATATGTTCAATGTTTTTTTTATATAATCTTCAATGCTGACTTCAATAGGCTAGGAAGCAAATAGGAAAAATTATAAGTGAGAGAAATTAAATTCTCTCCGCGTTTTATTTGAAACAGTTTTCAAAATTTCGATTAGTTTCGGAGTTATTTTCGTATTTATGCAGACAAGAAAAATATAAAACAAAAATAAGGTTTTTAGTTTATTAATTGTTGATTATTATCAAATTCACAGACTTAAAATCACTAGATAACAAGGCATCTTATTGGAAATGTATTTCTCTCTTCTGCAAGTTTTATTTGAAACATTTTTCAAAAATTTCGCTTAGTTTTCGTGTTATTTGCGAATTTTTTGGACATGAATAATGTGAAACAGAAATAGTGTTTTGACATTGTTCAAGGTTGATTACCAAGTTGACAGATATAAAAACACTAAAATTTAAATTTAAGGTAAAGAAGCAAATTCGAACAATTTTAGTCTAAGTTACCCCCGTATTCATAGTCGCTACTTATCTCAAGGAATAAGGACTCCTTGATGAAGGCTTCCTTGAATCTCTGAGGCGTCCTTGTTTCATAGTCACAAAATAAGGCTTCCTTTTTTTTTTCGGGATATATTTACATTTAAGACATTTCGGGATATATTTACCAACTGCAAGAGAAGTTCGACCACATCTCCTTTGCTGAACCGATATCTTCTTCGAAAAGGAACATCATTGTACATTTCGATAGGATTCTGAAAGTCCCGAATGTACCTTCTGGCGAGGAGCCTTCGAAATCTATTTCCATTTCTTATTGGATTTTCCTCAAAACCTTTATCAATCTCACTATCATAATTATTTAAAAAATGTTGTTCATTATACTGTTTATGAGGTTAACCAACATGTCAAAACTACATCGACGACAAACGCAAGCGTCATCGAAACGCAACTGCCAATCGGAGTGCTGAAGGCTTCCTTAAGGCAGCTCGAAATCTTCCTTGAGATAAGGAGCCGAATAAGGTTTCTTGAGCTGTCAAGGAAGGTCTATGAAACGCGAAATTAGGAACAAGGAATCCTTGTTCTTCAAGGAGCGACTATGAATACGGCGGTTAGTCACTTGTTTTAAGAGGCCTTAATTTGTTTTTGAAAAAAAGGCAAATTAGAGGAATTCCGCCTATAAGAACACCTCGCACCTGACAACGTTACAGCCTATAATTGTTCGTGTGTTTGCCTCTTTACTTTAACATAAAATACATATATTTGAAAATTAGATTTGACATTGAATAATAATTGTTTGTAAAAACAAATACTTTAATATATTTCTTGTTATTTACGAAATATTTCTGTGTATTTTATTTAAATTATCATGTTTCAATATCCAAGTTCCTCCAAAGCGAAAATGAGACAGTCTGTCTAGGTTTGGTGCAATCGACGCTTGATTAATAGCAAGTAAATAGATATATAAGTTAGTTAACTAATTTCTCAGAAATAAATGTAAATAAAAAAAAGTAAAATGTAGGTGCAATACAAAGAGTATATATTCTAGTAGTTGAATATCATTAGCGATTATGCAGTCGCGGCATACATTAGGCGAGTTCATACTTGACGAGCGCGAGGGTTCAACGACATGTATCGCAGTGCAGTGGGGATTTGGCAAGTCGCCAATGCGAATGCACGTACCAAGTGCAACATACTCTCTTTGATAAAAAAGAATCGCGAAAATTGCACAAATATTCCCAGCATGACAAAGACAATGACTTTTTTTTATTCAAATATTTTATTATTATTTCTATTTCGTTGAGGTTGAATATCCAGCAAATTATGTGTAAATTAGCGAAACTAGGTCGCATTTTAATTTGTTGTTATGGTAGAGCGAATATTGTTTGTTTGAATTTCATATTTACTTAGCGAGTTTTATTGCTAGATAACGGAGATTATATATTGGTAAAAATAACTTAAAAATATACTTTTTTTCAAAGAAAAACGGAATATTTTGTGTGAATAATGGAACTTTTCAAGCAGATCAGAATGGTGACGAACATTTATTTGGAGTGTTTATTATAGAAAATTTATCTACAGTTTGTAACTTGATCAGACGATGTTTTTGTCCCTTTATTCAGCAATCTGTAACAATGACTTGCATTATTCTTAATAATTAATTTTTAATCTTTAGAAATAAATGCATTGTCTTCTAATGAATTTGGTTCGTCAATGCATTTGATTTAAACCTTCAAATTGCATAACAAAGCTAAAAAAAAAATAATATTTTTATTTTAATATTATCCTGAAACGTAATGCTGGTGTTTATTTTCTATATTTTCTACCATGCTGGCAGACTAAATAACGAGCAAGTTAATGAGTCGCTGCTCACATTCGGAACTTGATAGCTCCTTTTCCATATCCATGCTTGATTTTGTTGCTCGCTGAGGCGAGGAGCTCATCACAAAGAATGATGTGTGATAATAAATTTCTATTACAAAGGTGCCTATTATTTATTTATTTAATCGATTGTTCTCTAGGAGAGAGCGATTGAACTTGTATACATGATTTCATCCCCTGGCGTCTTCCCGCTTCTCTTCCCAAAATCTCTTTATCCTCTCAGAATGCTCCTTCTTCCGCTCAGCTGTCCATTTTCTTCCAGGCTCTCGAGATGGTCTATCCTCAAACTTAACATTTTTTATTTTATTCCGGCACTCAGTTAAGTCCTCAATATTTTGCATGTTGATTTTTTGTAAGACCTCTGAACCTCTGTCAGCCACTCAGTGCCACACTTACTCTGTGTTATAACGCTGAGCAATTTCTTCACCGTTCTGGAGTTTTTCATCATGTAAATGTGCGAATAAAACTGTGCTCGGCGTTTTCAGATTACGTCCCTTATCGTGTGGATCTTTTGGTATAGTTCGTTTTGAGGTCTTCTCATTCAAATACCGTTTTTATTGACTGCCCCGTAAATCTTTCTTTCCTGTTTTTCTATATCCTTAATTTTGGAATGACCGTCGATCACCATTGTTTCGGCTGCGTAAGTTACTTCCGGAAGAATCACCTTAATTAATCGTCTTAATTTAGTGTCTAGCGAGATGCACTTCTTGTTTAGTGAGCCCACGTTAGGTTGTAGGCCTTCTGTAGTTTGGTGATTCTTTGTTCATTGGCGATTCGGTTTAGTCCCGAGGACTGTATAATTTCACCAAGGTATTTAAAATGGGGGACTTGTGTTATCTTACAGTATTGCGTGATTAAAGATGAGTTATCTTCAGGTAGTCTTTCCATATAGTGGGTTTTTTCATAAGAAATTTGTAGTCCGGTTCTTTGCGCAATTTCATGTTATTTTTCCACTGCGTGTGTGGCTTTATGTCTGGTGTTAGTGGTAATGGCAATATCGTCCGCAAAAGCGAGGCCAATTTGAATGCCTTTCACATCATGTCCCCATTCCCTAATGATCTTTTGCTAGAACAATATTAAAGATAAATAGGAATAATCTGTCCCCCTGTCGAACTCCAGTTTTAATGACACAAGATATATTTCACCCATGAATTTCACTTTGGACGTAGTTCCTGTAAGCGTCTGTTCAATGATTTTTCGGGTCTTTCTTTCTATCCCGAATACTTGATTATAAAAAGACCATGATTATAAAAAGTGTTTCACGGTCTACGGTCTACGGAATCATACACTTTTCTGAAGTCGACGAATGTAATTACTATATTTCTATATTCACCAATTAGTAGATCCTCCTGGGGTCCGCTTGTTTAATAGTGCCTTGGAAAGGATTTTATAAGCAATTGGGAGCATGGAGATTCCTCTCTAGTTATTGATGGCCGTTTTAACACCATTTTTGTGTAACGGATGAATTAGAGCACATTTCTAGTCTTCTGGTATTCGCTCCATCATCCTATTATTATAAATATTTTACAAATAGTTTCGGGTCAAAATGATTGATAGTGTTGGCAATTAAACGAGTAACAAAAAAGCACCGTGTTCACCTTCAGCTGCTCTGGAAGCAATGTGGATATCGGATATTTTTTTCACAGGTGAAGCAAGGAGAGTAGCTTTCGGATGCAAGTGCTACAATACATGGCAAACTCTGGCTAAGTCTGGACATACTAAAATATCGGATGTAATAAAAGAGCCAGTCCTTTTAACAGACTCGATGCCTCAAAAGCACAAACACAATAACAGTGCCGCAAACACAACTACAGTACCGCAAACATAACTACAGTGCGGCAAACACAACTACAGTGCCGCAAATACAACTACAGTAGATAAAAGGATAGTATCACAAGAAAGGTCAAGGAGACCTATTCTGGTATACAGACGGCTCTAAGAAGGACAGTGGAATTGGCGCTGGAGTATGTGGACTGTCTCCTAGGTGCAGCATAGCTGTGCCTCTGCAGAAGCACACCACGATCTTACTAGCGGAAATTCTAACAATCGAGACATGTCGGAGAAAAAATAAGAATGGGACTACAGAAGTAGAAAACATCTATAATTTCACGTAATGAAAATGAAAAAAAAGAAAACGAACAGTACGTTTGGCAGCACAATTGGGTGGAACACACAGCAGCACAATTGGGTGGAAGATCATTTGATCCTAAGGCTGACTGGACTGCTGAGTGGACAACTCACCATCCTGTGGGACTGATAACTGTTGAGAACCCAACATCGTACCCAACTGGCTTCAATCTCCCGACTGTAGTGAAGCACGGCAAACAATCCTGCATATCGTGGCTGTATGCCCAGGTCGTGCTTACAATGGTTAGATTTAACCCAATGATTAGATTTAAATTAACCCAACTGGACGACATAAACAACCTCCATCCAAACGCAGTTGACTGGCTCAGCAAGTTAGACATTGATATAAGACATTAATTAATTAATCTGCTATACATTTACCTACAATGTTCGTTTTTCTTGTTAATCCATACGATAAATAAATAAAATATGTCATTGAATAAAATCTAGGACACTTTGGGAGTGACTTCAGAACCTAAAACATCTGGTAGAACACAACCGTGTTACGCTTGCGTGTGTGCCTAGTCACATAGGTCTGAAGAGAAACGAAAAGATCCACGCACTTGCAAAAGAGGGTACCACTGAAATATAAACTAACTGGAACGAGCGCTGGCCTCTTGGCTTTTGCGGGCCGAGAGAGAGGACAAGGATTTCCCTTCATCCTTGTCTAGCCAACAGTGTAGTCAAGAGTGGGAGGATGTGATACAGTCAGAGCGAAAAGCTAGTTGTATTGAGTTGTATCAAGAAAGAGAGTGAGATCGTTCAATCGGTGAGCATATAAACCGAAGTTTATATATTTTAATGAAACTTATTTTCAAATAGACAATGGTAAAATACTGTTCTATTTGCAAGGAAAAATGGACGTCGGACACCCATTTAGTTTTCGTTTTGGTCTGTACTACACGAAGACAGAGCGATACGAGAGACACCTTGTGATGCTCTCTCTCAGCCCGCACAGGCCAAGGCGCAGCGCTCGTTCCAGTTATTATATATTTCAGTGGAGGGTACTGCTGCAGTGCTTCGGATTGCAAGTGAAAAGTGCAACGTAATAACAGAATGAACAGAAGATAGTTCTGACCCTTCTAATACCAGTTCTACTTAAGCAACTTAAGTCATATTGGAATTTGTAATCAAAATAAGAGGCAACTAGCCGAATATTGTACCTTTCATAATGTATGTACGGTGCCAAATGGCTAATGCGAAAGCGCTAAACTGTTGTACAGTCGAAGATATTAGTAAACAAACAAATCTGTATGCTTTACAACAAAGAAGCGTTTCCAAACGTTTTCGTAAATGGATACCAACAAATAAAAATGAATAAAACGCCAATTAGGACTGGTTTTATAGATGGGATTGGTGAAACTCCCATCCATATTGGTCCAGTGATCCATTGTTTCCTCAAACAATATCAGAATTTTCCTGATTATAACCTTAAATTACAACTGGCCCGCACAATTTCCACCAACACAGCAAAGATGCTAGTTCTCATATCTAAAGGTACGTTTTCATCTGTTCAACAACAGGCGATTTTGAGGAAAGCAACATGTTGAAAGCAACACTATTGCCGTTTGTTGAATGATTGTTGCACCAGAGCGTCTACCGTTTTACAAAATTCGGCTTGTTTAAGCTTGTTGCTTTTGTACCCGCAGCTGATGGGTTCATCCAACAATATTGTTTCTACAAATCATTTTTTTTTGGTCGTGTTTAAAGAATTCAATTTATTGTTAAGTTAAGTGAGTATGCAAGTATTACTCAGTCATCAAGTGACCACCAAGTTCATAAAGAATCATTAAATTAATACTTTAATTCAGTAAAATTATTACTATAATAACCCCAAGTCTTTGTGATAAAAAAAACTTCAGATCATTATATAGTGATACAGCTTTAGATGGGATTCAATCTTGAAAGCGAGTAATTGGCGAAATTGAACGGCGAAGAAACGGCGAAATTGAACACAAAAGTTCTTCAAGGTTGCTTAGAGATGTAGATATAGATTGTAGATTTTGGTGATGATTTGTACTGCGACCTTCATAGATCTATTGTACCCCACTCTTTTGCTCTAATTGTTGGTATACTTACCCATTTAGAGCGCCTCCTCTAGTCCTGATTCCTCTACGAATTCCAGGATCTGGGTGGGATTCAAGGACTGCAGCTCCTCTGCGTTCAAGCAGTGGGCGCCAAGATATATTTGTCTCTTGCGGAGCAGTGCTCCGCAGTCTTTGAGCAGATGTATGAGGTTTCCTTTGCTGGGCCGCAGAATCTGCATCTGTCATCTTCCTCTAGGCCTATGGCCTTGAGATGTTTTCTGCAGTGTCCCGTCAGAACTCCTGTCAGAATTTTAAGCTTGTTCCTGTTTAGTTTCAGGCAAGCTTTTGTTATTTTCTGGTTAAAAGATCCCAGCATTACTTTGGATTGTGTTAGCCCTGGAAGTTCTTTCCAGGTTTTCACCCATTGTTATGTAATTTGTTCATTCACCATTTGTTATGTATTGTTATTGTAAAGGGATTGCTGGTTCCCTTGTTTGCTAGGTGATCGGCTTCTTCCCTTCCATCTACACCAGTGTATCCTGGTACCCAGTATAGCGTTACTTAATATTATCTGCCTAGCTTGTTTATCTTTCCCACACAGTCCCATGCCAGTTTGGGTCTGATGGCGTATGAGCTAAGGACCTTGATGGCTACTTAGCTATCTGACAGGATAGCAATCGCTCGCAGATAGCCTTGTAAAATTGTTAAATAAAATTACCATAATAACCCCAAGTCTTTGTGATAAAAAAATTCAGATCTTAATATAGTGATACAGCTTTTGAAGTGATACAATCTTGAAAGCGAGTGTCTTGCTTAGAGAGTAACGGCGAAATTGAACACAAAATTTCTTCAATTTCGCTCGCGGATGTAGATTTATATTGTAGATTTTGGTGGTGACTTGTACTGCGACCTTCATAGATCTATTGTACCCCACCCTCTGCCTCTAATTGTTGGTATACTTACCCATTTAGAGCGCCTCCTCTAGTCCTGATTCTTTTAGGAATTCCAGAATCTGGGTGAGATTCAAGAACTGAAGCTCCTCTGTGTTCAAGCAGTGGGCCCCAACATATACTTGACTCTTGCGGAGCAGTGCTCCGCAGTTTTTGAGCAGATGTGTGGGGGGTTCGTCTGCTGAGCCGCAGAATCTGCATCTAGTGCCCTATCAGGACTCCTGTCAGAATTCTAAGCTTGTTCCTGTTTAGTTTCAGGCAAGCTTTTTTTCTTTTCTGGTTAAAAGATCCCAGCATTTCTTTGGATTGTGTTAGCCCTGGAAGTTCTTTCCAGGTTTTCATCCATTGTTCTCTTATTTTGTCATCTAAGCTTTTGTGGATGTTGTTCATACTCATGCCGCAAAAGGGTTCCGCACCTATAAAGGGATTACTAGATCCTTTGTTTGCTAGGTGATCGACTTCTTCGCTTCGAACTCTACCAGTGTGTCCTGGTACCCAGTATAGCGTTACTTTATTTTCTCTGCCAAGATTGTTTAGCTTTCCCACACAGTCCCATACTAGTTTGGATCTGATGGTGTATGAGCTAATGGACGTAACGTAGAAGTAAAGAGAACGTGAGTAAAATGAAACTGTCGAATCTCTTGCTGCAACAGACGTTGATCAATATTGACCATACAGCATTGTTGAAAACTGTTGCGTAAAACAATCCGTTGCTTCAACTAATTGTTGTACTAGCGTAAACGTACTTTACCACCCTAACAGCCGGAATCTAGCGCACTAGGAGGTCACCTGCAGAAGATGCGCATCTGGACAAACGAACCACAAACAATCATTTTTGTAATTTCCAGTTATAAAACGTTAAAATGCCGAGAAGGGTAATTTAAGTAAAAATATGGATGTAACAGATCAAAAGCCGGAAGTTCCAAGGAAGATAAGCGTCGAGGAATTAAAACACCGAGATTTTGCCGGTTATCTACGAAATTATCAGATGCATTGAGAAAGATCATCACGACAACACAGTGAGAACTCGAGAGTCTCAGGATTGTTCGTTACGAATGTTGGAGCTGCAGAAACGATTGGAACATGCACGGCAAGAAATCAGAGAATTGCCAGGAATTGAGTTCAGCAAGGAACAGCAACTGAATAACCTCGAGTCGCTGAAAACCCAGGTGAAACTGACACAAGAACTGCTCCAAAAAAATCGATACCTAGCGTTTGAGAACCAAAAAGTCTAGGATGGTTATCCGTTTGATTCTTAGGTATCTGGCCAACAACGAGCAACAAAATCAGCGAATCTTATCCGATCCAACGCGTTGTCGCCAACTTCTTCGCCAAAGGCAAAAATATAGCTAAAGACCGCGATCTGAAGAACAAACTTACTGCATGGATCATCTTAGAGAGCTTCAAGAAGTTCTCTGAAGTTGTTGAAAGGAAGATTAAAGAGGCTAAAGATGAAATAAATAGAAAGAAGCAATCGCACGCAGGAGAATAAAACTCAACATCACAGCTGAGGACTTCAAACTGACTTCAAACTTACAAAAGAATGCAAACGGCAGGCGCCAGTTGATGCTTGAAAAATTTAAGCAACTTCCTAAACTCTTGGATATCTCACATCCATTCTACAGGTTGGATTGGATACTGAAGAAGTTTAGCACGTACGAATTGCAAGTACGAGGCCAGGAGTTGAGCCTGGAGGCAGCAGTTTGAAATGACTGTAGCTTGGATCATGTCGTGCCATAAAGTGCAGATTTCTAGTAAAACTTTCATCGCAATGATTAACTTATACGACCTAGAACTTGATACAAATTAGATTTCATCAAAAATCGCTAAATCAAGTGAAGCTAAATTTTGTTGTTATCCATTCTCGATCCATTTGAAGTCGATGGTGCTTTCAGCCATCAACAAATTAACCGAAACAAACGACAAGCTCATTCACAACAGACTGATTGCTACAAAAATCCATAACATTTTCACTAATTTCTTTTGACTTAGAAAGCAAAATCACAAGACGCAGACTTCTGGACCTAATACACGATCTGGATCTATTTGCTTGAATGACACAATTTGGGGAATACAATATAACATGACCTATTAAACACTGCGGCCTTAGTGTTCTAAGGTTTCTATTATTATGAAAAGAATTACTGAAGCTCGATGGAGGACGGGCGGCATACTACATACACCAGGTCTATTTTTTAATGTCTATGGCTTAATGCAAAACCTTTGTATCAAATTGAGTTGAGTGCCACGAAGTTGGACTGAAAGCTGCAAAATAACTTACAAATTTCATGTGAGATTTGTTTTGGTAGTCCTAATTAGACTCAATAATTGTAGAGCTCCTGAAAGGCTGAATATATTTATATATTCAGGCTGTGTTCCGTTTGTTTTAAGTTTGAATAACTATTGCATTAATTGGCATAGAAAACGGTTAATATTATAAGTATGAAGTATGTAATTTACAACCTAAAATGAATACTACTGTATACTTTCTATGTGTTTTCCTAATCTGCACTTAACTTCCCGTTTACTAATGATTACAATCTTATAGTAATCGATTAATAGATTATAATGGTAGGGAATAGTGTGGGCGTGTCCATTAAACGCACCTTTGCTAATTCGATCTGGAGTACTTAGTATACTGCCCGAGCTCCAGCGAGTTAACTATGCAAAAATATACTCTTGTATGTATTTTATGAATGCGACTTTTTGATCATTAAATAAATTATTATTAATTAGGTTCTAGTAGAAATTATAAAAGCATTTATTTGGGATGTCAAGATTTTTTTCTAGATAATATTTGCATCTATTTTAAATTTAACAATTTTTGTTTCGAGTTTTTTTTTCAAAGATCAGTTCAAATTTAACTGTGTTGTGATTTTTGTTTACATTTAACCAAGTTTCAATAACTTTGCCTGCATTTCATAACATTTTGTTGTAAAATAATTTCTGAATTTAAGTAATTATTTTAAAATGTCTAACTTTATTATTTGCACTGGTATTCTTCACAGAGAGGTGTTGTCATTGCCAAATTCATTTGGTAAAAAGGGAAAGTGGGATTGTTGCTTAAATCAAATTTGGACAATGGATCAAGGCAATCCAAATTAGTTTTCGAATAAATGTGTTTTGGGATATAAAGAAATCTGATTTGAATTCAATAAAGATAATAATGCTAATCTAACTATGTAATTTCATAAGACCAAAATAAATAAATTGGAATATGTATTTCAATTTTCATAAATTAACGTGATGTATAATAATTTATGAAAATGTTGTGTTAATTATGAGAAATAAAAGAATAATTTAGAATTAAAACTAAATTATAGTTAATATTACATAATTTATAGAGTTATATATGGCTCTTTTTTTAAGTTAACAGTTTCCTTTTTTTAATTTACATGATCCATAAATTTGTCTTTCCGTTCTAATTTTCCATGAACATTTTGAAGATTTAAAATTACCATAATAAACAAATTTATAACGTATATTTTACGCATACACACTTTAATAAATCAGATATAATAATAATGTTTAAGAGATATTTAGAACACGTTAAATTAGTTTAATTTTACGCGTTCCCAACATTATTTCTTGTGCAAGAAACACCAAAACAAACTTTAATTAACTTTAATAATTCAAAGAAGTAAAAACATAAATAATGTTTAGAATTTTTAAAATCCCTAAAATATTATTTCGAACAAAGATTTTAATATACAACATATATCTTTCAATTAAAAATAAAAATTAACCAGATTATTTTATTAACATATAGTTAATATAGTCAATATAAGTTTATATAGTATAGATAAAAGAAACTTTTTTGTTTATCGGTGAAAATCAGTTTCAGGATTTTCTTTATCATCAGACTAATGCCGGATTTACGATGAACTTAACGTGGCGCGACGAGACGTGATTAATGGCGAGTTTACGGTGAACTCAACGTAACGCGACGCGACGTGATGTGAAGAGATCTTTACGTTAAGTTTAGTTTGTGAAATTACGATCGCCATAAAGTGCCGCAAAACAGCCTGTATGAAAAGTGATATTTGACAGCTATTGTTTCGGACACAATCTTCCATGCGGAGTCTTTTATTGCCGTATTCTTAAAACCTGCATTTCCTTTGTTACATATTTCGGGATGCGCCCGCGCACACTCTACCAATAAAACGTCGTTTGTCGACATTTTCTTTTATTTTCGTTTATAAACTGTATACTTTTCAAACTGTAGACACAAGGAATGTAACAACACAATCGCAAATGCCACTCTTGAATTCGAGTGTTTGCGCGCAAGAATTGAGAGCGTTGATTGAACAGCCTGATTTGATGTAACGCGACGTGAAAGTTTGGAGATTGGTAGCTTTCACATTACGTTAAGTTCGGATACTTTACATTACGTCGATCGTAATCAGCCGCATATACAACAATGTGTTTTAGATTTAAATCACATCTCGTCGCGTTACGTTAAGTTCATCGTAAACCCGGCATTAAACCTAAAATACATTGTTTTATATGTGGCTGATTAGGATCGACGTACTTTGAAGTATCCGAACTTAACGTAATATGAAAGCTATCAATGTAAAAACTTTCACGTCGCATTCCCTTTAGTCGGGCTGTTCACGTGATTCTTTCAGGCAATCAACGCTCTCGATTCTTGCACGCATGCACTCGAAAGAGTGACATTTGTCATTGTGTTGTTACATTCATTGTGTTTACAGTTTGAAAAGTTTACAGGTTATAATAATTAACATTGAAACATTGATAATGCCTCACAACAGAATTCATTTTCAAGTACCAACGCTGTCAACTGTCAAATTGCTGTCAAATGTCAATTTTCATACACTCTGTTTTACGGCACGTTATGGCGATCATAATTTCACAAACATACCTTAACGTAAAGATCACTTCATATCGCGTCGCGTCGCGTTACATTAAGTTCATTGTAAACCCGCCATTAGCAAGATGAATCAAAAGATGAATCTAGTTGTACAAGCCTACATTATACCAGATTACAATATACAAAATATAACAAAAGCAAGGCTAGACAAGACTAAACAAGACTAAACAAGAGTAAACTTATTTTTATTACGCAAAAAGAGAAACATTTTCCTAAAACCGCGGTTAATTCCGATGAGTGTCCTGTACTCCTGTTTTTCTTCTATTGCTGACATAGTTATAACCAGTTCGGGCTCACCTGGGCATAGCTTCGAATTGGAAAGCGGTAGTTTTAGGTTTGGAATTATCGTCTATCTAGTTATTCTGGGTTTTGCCGATAGACTACCTTTTCTGTTCTCTCATCATCAGTTTTGGTTTTCATAATGTCCAGCATTGTTTTTGTGTATTTCCATTTCTCCTCTGATTGTAACATAATTTCAATTATGTTGTAAGCATTAACTTCTGCCCCAATCTTTGCCTCTGTAATCATTCTCTTATTTGACCATCTATCATAGTGTATTCTGGGGTGTCTGGTTACACCTTCTGTTTTTTGTTTTCTGACTCCGGTCTTATCTCATGTTTCCTTCCCCTATTTCCATGGTCTGCAGTTCTTTCCCTTTCCTCTATTAAAATATATATGGGTATGACCCCGGCTATTACCTGTACAGCTTCTGTTGAAATTGTTCTGTATGAGCTGGCTATTCTTATTGCCATCTTACGGTGCAGATTTAACATCATTTTTCTGCAAACTTGGACCCAGAACAGACACTTGTGGCACCCCACATGATATTTTCATCATATTTTAGCTCCAATTTTGATGTACTTGTCCGTGCGGTAACTTGCTATAATTTTCTTTAAGTATGGTTGTACTTTTTTAGTTGTATGGTTGTTATTTTTTTGAGTTCTCTTAATATCCCTTTCCAGTTTGCGATGTGAAAAGCGTTTTCGATATCTGGTGTTATTAGTAATGTGTACTTCCTACGTTTGTAGCTGCCTTTTCTCGAGTCTTCTATATCTCCTCGACTCTTCTCATTGCATCAATCGTCGATTTTCCCGCTCTCAAACCGTACTGGTTTCTTTCCAGCTTTTCTTTCGCTTCTCTAATGATTCTTGTTAACAAAATGTGTTGTAGTACTTTGCCCATTATGTTCCAGTAGGCATATGGGTCTATATTTGGTAATTTCATTTTTTGACTTCTTTGGCTTCTCGAAGAGAACTAGCCGTGATATTTTCCAGGCAGTCATTCATTACCTCTAGAATCTGGTAAATGTTTGCCTATATCGATACCCTGATTAGTTCTGGTGGAATCTGGTCCTGATACTTTTTTAATCCTGATTTTTTCTACTGCCTTCTCTAGTTATTCCTCGGCGAACTCCGGGATATTTTTCAGGGCAATTTTTTCTCTTCCCACTCCTCTATCCTGTTTTCTGGGAATAGGTCTTTTCTTCTTTTTGTTGTTTCGAATATACCTACTTTGGACCACGTTTGTTCAACTGTTGGGATTTGATCTCTGCCCAGTATTGTTGCATCTTCTGCCGGTGTAACTCCTTTCTCTCTTCCGTCCAGGGAGTTTTTTTCCTGAAATCGACGGACTTCCTTCAGGGTGCGTCTCACAGACTGTCTGTTTTGGAGATCTGTTATTCCCAGTTCTTTAATATCCTTCTCGGTTTCTGTCAACCAAGTAGTACGAACCTTCTAGTTTTGCCAGAAGGTGAACAGACGTTTGCTTAGTCGGTTTGGAAGCAATCTTGCAACGTGGCCATAGATAGCTACCCCTCTTTTCCTTGCACAGTGAGACAGCCTCTCAATATGTTCGTAGAGCTCAGAGTTATGTCGCCTTCTGAATTCCGCATCTTCCTTTACCGGGCCTAGGATCTTCCTGAGGATTATCCTCTCTTTGACTTACAATTTCTCTACCAGACCTCTTAGGTTTAAGGAAAGACACTACATGGCATACAGGGCTTCTGGTCGCAAGACTGATGTGTAGTGCTTAAGTTTCAGCTTGCGTGACAGGCATTTCTTGTAGTAGGTGTTCTTATTCAATCGATAGGATAGATCTAACTTGTTGACTCTCATGGATAATGATGCTCTTTCTGATAAGTTGGGTTCAATCCATTCGCCGAGATACTTAAATTTCTCAGTCTTCTTTATGTTTCCCTGCCCTAGTAACATCTTTCTGTTTGCTTCTTTTATGTTGGTTAAGAATTCTGTTTTCTCCAGCGGCACTTGAAGACCCACTTTGGTAACCCAATTTACCTGCATTGTTGTCATCTCAAGAGAATCAGCAATCAGTGCCATATCATCTACAAAGGCCAGGCAATCTACTGCCAGTCCATGGTTCTTACGTCCCAGGTAGATACCACTCTGAACACCCAAGTTGATCAGTTCCTTGCGTCATTCTCTCATAACCTTTTCAAGGACACAGTTGAATAGAAGTGGGGAAAATCCATCTCCTTGTCTCACTCCAGTTTTTATTTCGTAGCTTTCTAAGATCTCGCCTCTAAATTTATCCTTGGTATGAGTGATGGTCAAGGTTTCTAGGATGAGTCTGCGGATTTTGTTGTCTAGCCCTAGTTCCTGTAGTACTTTGTTCAGCGTTTCTCTATCAATGGAATCGTAGGCCTTCCTAAAATCTACAAAGGTGACGTCCACCTTGCGGTTTCTCATCTTGGAGTATGCAAGTACATTGAGAATCTGTTCAACACAGGATGGGGTCTTCCTGAAGCCTCCTTGATATTCTCCCAGTTGACTATCCAACTGATTTTCTGCCCTTTTTTGTAACGCCTTGGAGAGAATCTTGTATTCTACCGGGAGAAGAAAGATTCCTCGCTAGTAAGATCTCCCTTTTTGTGAAGCGGATAGATCAGAGCCGATTTCCAATCGGGTGGTAATTTCTATGTGTCCTAGATGTCCTGGATGATCTCGGTTAGCTTGAAATAGGTCTTTCATTATTTGTATTTGCATTCCCTCTGTAAGATTGATTTTTAGATTTTAGACTGATCTTAGCGAGTTTTTTCATAACGATTTTGTAGCCATATTGACACAATTTCATGAATTTCTTCGAGTAGATCCTTTTCTACTCCTTTGCTTTCATATCTTTTTTTTTCAGAGTTTATCTTTTATCTGAGTATGACTACTCTAGACAAGGATATATAAACCATATTATTGACTTTGGTAATTAGTAAGAATCTATATCAGGTTACACATCGTCTTGGACGACCTCAACTTCCCAATGGCATTTAAAAGTACTTAATATGTAACCGGTTTTTTTTAGTATTATTACATAGACACGAATCTTCAAGCCATTAAATAATTAGAAGAGAAAAAGAAATTTCCTTTGATTTATTTGTTTTTCTTTTGGCGTTCAGTTGGTCCCGATTTCTTTTATAAAATAGATTGTGAAATATATGTCGTTAGGATTTAAAAAGTGTAAATTGTCCTTGGGAAGGAAAAATTATGAGAAGTTGAATAAAGTAAAGAATATATAAATGTAAAGCGCCGGCCCGTTCGGCGCATAATTCGGCAATAAACAATCCGTGTTATGGCCAGTCAAGGTTTCTCTCTTCTGAGATTATGCAATAGATCGCCGCCTTGCTAACGCATAACCACGATTTACTATCTAACATTTCGTAAAGCGCTTTAATTAATGATCTGAAATGTTTAAAAGGTTTATAGGAAATCGCTAATCATAACATCAAACAATTTCCTTTTCGACCAAAATAACCCATTTTAAATTCCATTCGACGAAGAAATAGCTACAAAAACAAATTACAATTCCAATTTGTCTTACAAACAACTTGTTTACCTCTTTCATGATTAAATATAATATTTAATTAAATCTACGTTGAAAATGGATTCATTGAAGCATATATGATAACACATGTTTGGTTTACTCTTTGTATATCTAATACAAATATATTTAACAATTAGATTTTTCCATTCGCCGTTTGTACATTCCTGATAAAACGTTGAAGATAATTTGAAATTGCGCGAGAAAAGTAAATAGTTCGCGGCGACTTTCAATTGTTTAATTACAACGTTATCTCGGTAAATAATGATAAATACTTCCGTTTGACCGCTCTCCACCCCAATTAGGTACTACATTTCTTTTAGCTTAGAAATAAAAATCAAAGAAAGAGTTTAAAGAAATTACAAAGAACGAACTATTACAAAGAAAGAACTTTCATTTTTTTATCTATTAGGCTATTGTATATTTTTTGGTACTTACGTATTAACGCCACCGCAGCGAAAGCGCTACCGCGTGTGGATTTATCTGCACTAATATAACCTAATCTCTCTCTCTTCAGTCCATAACCCTTCTGCAGGGTGTGGTGACATCAATTTATGACGGTAATGACTCCTCGCCAGCTCTCTCTTGGACTTCTGCTATGAGTCGTTCAATATTGTCGAACCTCCTTGCCACATGACCCAGGTATCCCAAATACCGTTGGTTTATTGTCTGGTATAGTCTGGTCTTTATACCGAGTTGTTAAAAACGTATATCATATTGAATAACAAATTCTGAATTCAAATTTTCAAGAATTTCAACTTCATGAGTCTATCTTGTGAACGGTTGCAGAAAATTCAAATCGGATTGCAGCATCGT
Organism: Phosphuga atrata; assembly: GCA_944588485.1. Lineage (NCBI taxonomy): Eukaryota > Metazoa > Arthropoda > Insecta > Coleoptera > Silphidae > Phosphuga > Phosphuga atrata. Next base: position 49,472,584 of record OX155896.1, on the reverse strand, counting down.
TTTCAGGAGGTCATTTCCATACGGACGCACTTAGATTTCCTGAAAAATATCAATTAGTTTACTGTTCGAGCGTGCAATTTTCCCGAAATTTCGCTCGATTTTGCCAATAGACCTTTTTACGATTAGTTAAGCGGATGCGCCTCCGCCTTGTTTCAAAGGGGGGAATATTAAAGTTTGGGGCACATTTTGTTATTTTCACTGGTTATACGTCAAAAAAATGCCCGAAAACATGCCGGAAATTGACGCATGCGCATAAAAAACTATGAAAAGGTCAAGTCATATCTCGCGAACGGAAGCGACTATTAAAATGCAATTAGTATATTTGCAATCAGCAGGGAAAACACTTTCAAACACACTTTAAACGTTTTCATTATTACACTAGATAAATAACGATTTTAAGAAAATAGATTGTCTCACATTTTCGGCAGATTCCACGATGTCATAACTTTTGAAAGGCTTATCGCAGAGACGTGTAGTTTTCACCAGTCGATTCAGCGTCCCAAAATTAGCCGAAAAACAACCAACATGACTGGGATATTCCTAGGAAGCCTTAAGTTAAGGATATACCATCGATTCCAGCCATCGACACCAACCATCGTTCCTCTGGAGCAGTGTTGCGCAAACTATTTTCATTTGCGAGCACACATTTTGTGTAAAATTTTATCGCAACCCCTGGATAGAAAGCAGACATTTTTTTTTAAATTGTTCCTATTGACATTTCAATGTTTGACTGCTACCTGATACGACCCGAATTCGACGACCCAAAAAAATTTTCTATCGACGCCTCTGGGGGTCGCGATCCGCAGTTTGCGCACCATTGGTCTATTGTATGAAAAAATATGCCAGGGGTGGACAAACTTTTGATCACTAAGGTCGACCTGCTTCTTAAAATTGTAGGCGGTGATCTACTAACATCCCATGTGATATTTCGTCATTAGAAAAGTCATAGTTAGGGCCCGGATTAATATGTAAATACATATTTTTAATACAAATTATTTTCTGTCTTTATTTTGTTTTCCACACAAACTATGATATTTGGAACGAGAAAATCTAATCTTTATCTCCAAATATCATAATTTGTGTGGAAAATAAAAAAAATGATCGAAAATAATTGAAAATGAATTAAAAATAGTATTTACATATTAATGTAAAGTCATAGTAATTCACCGGGCCCTAGTCATAGTAATTTAAGTCGGAAAAACTGTTGAATGGCTTTGGGAAGGGCATCAGTGTACATATAAGACGAGCGGGCGACTAGTAATAGCTACCCGATCTACCAGTCGCCCGCGGTCGAAGCTTTGGCCACCCCTGATGCACACAGTACCAAATAAATATTATTGTATGGTCTAGTTTTTAAATAGTATTTAAAATACAAGGAATGGATGAACGGAGAAAATGATTCAAACAAGGCAAACAGATTATATAAATGTTTATATAAACGTTATATAATTTAAAAGCTGTTTTGAAATTTGAGTGCTTATGTATTAAAAATCGAGGTGTGTCTGTAAATATTGTAAGAGCTCCATTATTATTATCACTAGCTGCAAACATAAATGGTCATGTGAAAAATTTAACCAGAGGTGGTAATTTGTTGACTTGAAAAACAATGAATGTGTCTATTAAAAACTAATAATAGAAGTAGAAAAATTACGGAAATTTTTATTTTACACAAACACGATAAAAATAAAAACAAACTTTTCGTGGCGATCATGATCGACGATGCTTGAGCAAATATTTGGTATTCTGCTCTCGCCTTGTGTTGACCTCATGATACTGCGATATATTCTACTATCAAACTTATCCATTTCTGTTAACCCAGACAATACGCGACGCCAAATTTTTGATAATTCATTTGATATTGTGGAAAAATTTCTTAACGAAGAGGAACGGAATAATCTCCACAGAGAAATCTTAGTTATTCTTTATATAAATATTTATTTATTAATATTTTTGATATATCGACAAATACAAAATTTTGAGTGATTCAATTTTTTTTATGAAAACAGATACAATGTTTCACACAGAAGAAATCCCTGTGAAGCACGAACGGCGTATCGAGGAGTACACTATTTGTTTCGCCAAAGTATGCAAGGTCCCATTTTATTTCCATCTTCACAAAAAAAAATGTAAAATGCCCAGAATACATGATGTACAGCGATTGTTTAGACCAGCGGTTCTCAAACTTTGCTTTTCGCATACCAATCACGTACAATGTGGGTCAAACGCGTCCTCCTCCTCGGTCCTGCTAACCTCAGAAGGGTTTGGTGGCACTGTGCTTCTACCATTTTTAAAGCAATTTTCCACTCCTCTCTGTTCTGGGCTAGTTCTGTGGCCTCGCACAGAGAGTCCAGTCAAGCTTCTGGTTCCGTCTCCCCATCGGGTTGGAGATCATGTGACCTTCGTCCGTCGCCTTTGCCTTGAACCACCAACTTTTCTAATGATTTTCATAGCTTTACTAATTGACGTGCCCTTCCATGTGCGTGTCAGTTTAGTTGTGGCCGTTCTTGCTATTGCTAGCCGTCGTCTTATTTCTTCTTCGCTACCTCCTGTGTTGGTGATGAGCGAGCCAAGATAAATAAATTTATCCACTACTTCGAAACCGGCTACCTGTCGGATATGCGGAGAGTTGTTCGTTTTCCGGTCTACTATCATGACTTTGGTTTTCCTGATGTTTAGTTTTAAGCCGTACTCTTTGCTTATATTTCCCAGCCTTGTCTTGATCATTTCCAGCTCGAGTTGATCTGCCGCCAATATAAGAGTATCATCGGCATATCTCAGATTACTGATAATATGGTCAGTGGTCTCAAAATGACCCTGATCTTTCCAGTGCGTTTCCGATATTCCTATATTTTTACGCATTAGTTCTCGTTCGAGAATATGTAATTTACCTATCTATAGTAGGCCTCTTACGTTCCATGTAGCTATGTTTAGTTTCTTGCGTTGCTGTAAACCATCATTTGCTCTTCCAGTAGCATTTTTTCCATGTGATTCCTAGTTACTCACTTTCACATTCACATTCGCATGCCCGTTATCATATTTCTCACCGGTCGGCCCGGACCCGACACGGCGCCGGTCGCTAGCCGGATCGCATAACACTATAAAATCATTTTCTTAGTTTGACATAGTGTTTTCTTGGGAAATTAACAGGTGGTTTCCCGTTGCCTGCCTGATTCTATGCCGTTGACAATCTTCATAGGTTCATCCGCCTTTGGGGACGATCTCAAGTGATCTCACGTCCGTCTCCCACAAGAAAATCAAGGATGCTGCTAGAACTAAAAAACGTAATCGGTCCGCGGCACTTCTGCTAAATAGTAATGGCAACATTATCTTAGACCTTAACGAAAAGCTGGAAGAGTGGAAGAAGTATGTCGAAGAACTTTTCGCTAGCGACCGTCAGCAGGTGAACATTTGCGACAACCCCTGCGAGGGCCCAGAAATAACACACGCGGAGGTGGTTCATGCAATCAAGGCAGAGAAAACTGGAAAGTTCGCTGGACCATACGATGTCTATTCAGAAGTACTCAAGCTTTTCAACGACCAATCCACAGATAAATTGGTCAACCTCTTTAACGCCATCTATGTTTCTGGGAGGATACTAAAGGATTGGTTGGAGTCTGTATTAGTCACACTACCTCAGAAGACGTGGCCAAAAACATGCGGAGACTGCCGCATGATAAGCATAATGAACAATATGCTGAAGATTGTTGGGGGGCTGCCACCAATTTTGTGAGGCTGCCACCAATGTTGTGAAGGGGGTTGTGGTGTGAACCACCGCCGACTTCAATGTCGAGAGGGAAGGACTGCTGGCCAACAATTCTTCGGACTCTGTGATATATCTAAATATCTCGGGATCTTGTAATGTAATGTTCACCGGGATTCGCAAGGCACGTAGTTTGTCGAATAATAATCGAGTTGGTTTTAACAATTTAATTAAACAATAATACAACGAAATAACTTAAGACTTAAGTACTTATAGCTTACCACTCTACTCTCTTTTCTCTTACTTCTTACCTTTTACTGACAACTGGGGAATGCTATTTACTTCTGTAAGAGGGGTTAAATCATCCCTCTAATTCAAATAAGGGGGAGATTTAATTTTCTTGGCTCCTCCCATGAACAATCGAGGCTTAAATTCTCTAAATCCCTGAAAATGCCTGGTCTTCTGGTTAATCTCTATAAGAAGATTTTTATAGGCCTTCGCACGTTTTCTAATATGTTTGGGGGAGGTAGATTTTAGCGTAGTAATAAAAACCCTTAGTTTCTGGACAAACTATAAAACTGTAAAACAATTGCATTTATCCAAAACGTGGGACAAAGGGCACGCTTTGGAATGTGCGCAAATGGCACAGATGTCCATTCCTGGTATTTATTACAACAAGATATTCCTTAAAATAATACATGGTCAATTATACCGTAAATGCGAGGAACACCTTTCTGATAGTCAATTTGGATTTCGTAGCGGGCTAGGGACCAGAGAGACCCTATTTGGCATACAGATCATAATACAGAGATGCCGTGACATGTCCATCGATGTATACGCGTGTTTTCTCGATTACCAGAAAACGTTTGACTGTGTTGACTACGGGAAACTTGTCAGCATCCTTCAGAATATGAACTTAGATGACAGAGACGTCCGCATTATAAAAATCTGTATTACAATCAAGTCGCTGCTGTCAAAGTTGAGGACATGACCACTGAGTACGTTCCCATTCAGCGAGGTGTGAGGCAAGTGTGTGTCCTTTCTCCACTTCTCTTTAACATATACTCTGAGCAAATCTTCGCCGAAGCATTGGACGAAGCACGGGAAGGAATTGTTGTCAACGGAGAAGTAATAAATAACTTGCGTTATGCGGACGATACAGTTCTGCTGGCAGGAAGTGCTGATGATTTGCAGGCCCTACTGGATAGGGTTGCGGCTAAAAGCGAAAAAAGAGGGCTCAAGTTAAATATTAGCAAGACCAATGCTATGGTTATTAGCAAAAATGGAGAGCTTCTAGCAAGCCTGAGTACAGGCAACCAACAGATTCAGCAAGTCTCAAACTTTAGATATCTGGGATGCTTGTTGCAGTATTTTGTAATAGCTTATATTTTTGGGTCATTTCACACTTTGCAAGCGATCAATTTATTGTTTTTTCTCTAGTAGCATCGGACCTCATCTGGGATGCTTGTTGAGCAGTGAGTGGGATAATAAGTAGGAAATAAGGTTCCGCATTCCGCATCGAGCAGGCTAGAGCAGCATTTAGCAATTGAAGAAGGTTCTTACATCCCGAGACTTGTCAATAGCTCTGCGTATTCGATTACTACGGTGCTATGTATTTCCAATTTTGTACTATGGAATGGAAGGATGGACTTTAACAAAGGCAATGTGTGACCGACTGGAAGGGTTCGCGATGTGGTGCTACCGCCGCCTGCTGCGAATATCATGGGTAGACAGAGTCGAAACCGAGGTGCTTGCCCGTCTCCAGAAGCAACTAGAAGTCATGTTTACCATCAAAAAATGCAAGCTGGAATATTTTGGACACGTTATGAGAGGGTAAAAGGTACCGTATCTTGCAGAATATCATGCAAGGCAAAATCCAAGGCAGAAGAGGTCCAGGAAGAATATGCACGTCCTGGCTGAAAAACCTGAGAGAGTGGAATGGTGTCAGTTCTACTAGCCTGTTTCATGCCGCTGCTGATAAAATAAAAATCATTATGATGATCGCCGACGTCCTCGGAGGACATGGCAAGTAAAGAAGAAGTCCGTCTCCCAGCCTAATTAGGAAAACCTGAAGTGATACACATAAGGAAGCCACACAAGCATGTTATCACCCCGATCTGGTCTGGTCCGAGTTCGGCTTCCTCTTTAGGCAACATCTCATATGACAATCCCGACCTAATTTGTTCGGATTTGAATTGCTTTTGAGACAACTGTTCGGAAACTACGCATGCATGCGTCAACTGTAACTGAATGTGGTCCAAATTTGGCTTTTATCTTAATCTGGGACGGGACAAGGCTAGAATTAAACTTACCACAATTCCAAACGCTTCATTGGGCCCGAATTGATCTTTCGACGTGCCTCACTATATCTCGTCGGGTAACTATCTAAAATCAATATATAATAATAGAGCACTATTTATTTAAATAAATATAATTTCATATTAATAATAGGAATAATAATTTGCAAGTATTTTAAAAAAGTAACTATTTCTCTTGCGTGCCAATACCATTTTTACACCTGTCAGCTGTGACACGCGTGCCACAGGTTCGTCACCACACGTACCACAGTTTGAAAACCGTTGGTTTAGGAGAATTATTTTAATTTCAAAGAGGAACAAATGGTTGGTTTGTAGATGGGATTCTATTATTCGCAATTTGGTTGCAATGGATGTATAAAATGTTTGATTTTTTGCCAAATTTAGCCACGTATATTGCCACGTATTTCAAACTTTATTTACTTATAATTTTTGTTAGTTTCTTTTCTCTAGTTGTTTTATGAAAGTTCCATGAATTAATTTCTTGTTTTGCAAAACAAATAGGAAACAAATATGCATATTTTTGAGGTGAGTTCACTTTATAAAAATAAAAGTTGAGCTGTAATAAAATATGGCAAAGCTTGAAAAGAGTTTGTTTAGTAAACACATAATTCAGAAATGAAACAACAAAAACACAAAACGCAATTTAATATTCGCAATGTGTTTTCTACATGTGTGCGATTATTGTCCTTGGCGAGGCGAATAAGGAAGCGCTACCAACCGGGTGTACTCGTCTAACCCCGTTTCAATTTTATTTACACCTGGTCTCGGTGCCAAAATTTGAACAGCTATTTATATTAGTTTAATTCGTTAGATATGTTATGTCCTATTTTTTTTTCCAACACTAAATTTTAACCTAAATTGGAAAATTTAATTATTTATTCTCAACCTGTTATTGGTTCAACCTTGAATAGTAATAGAATTATAATGCAAAAACTAATCTACATTATACTCGCAAAACTATTTAGAAAACAGTACACTCAGACTTAATGGAAGATAAAACTAAACTCACTGGAAGAACCACACAGCAAGATTCGATAATAATAATTAATCTTGTCGATAGAGTCTTGTTTATTTAATCATCTTCATTTAGTTTTGAATCTTTGTGTCTTTACAATATTACACTTTAACATTATTTTTCTATTGTCAGGTCTTTCTCAGGTGTTAGAAATTGTCAGGTGTTAGAAATGCGAAAAATCGTATTCCTGTAATTATAATATTGTAATTATTTAATTGCTAATTAATTCCTGACTTATCTCTTGATACCTAGTTGCTGGTAGAAAGTTAATGTGACTAAATAAGAATCTTTTAAAATAGAAAATAAAATATTCTTTTATTAGATGTTTGTGGAATAGTTATTTTTGCAAATGATACTAATAATAACAATAGAAAACAAAAACATTTTCCGGAAAATACTTGAATTTATTTTCGTCCGAGATAGCCTCAATAACCAAATCGTCACTTGCTTGTTAAAAAAAGAGAAAAAACGTATTAAATTATCTATTTTGATTCTTAACCCCAGACTAGAAATTATAATCTCAGATCATTTTATTACTAATTCATCCTTGACTTATCTATTGATACCTAAACTTGCGTGCATAAACTCATAGTAATCGAGGTTGCGGCACGAAGGTTAGTTCGAATTCATCGTTTAAGCTCATCTCATAAGGATCGTCCATTAATCACTTGAAGCTCCAAAAGGGTGGAGGGAATCAATCGGAAATGCGAGATGGTGCACAGCGAAAAAATATATAAAACTTGTTTGTTTGTAACTTTAGAGCGAAATAAACCGGAAAACCGTTTTCAGCACTTCGATTTCCTTTGGGCAGCCTAAAAAAAATCAGGAAAAAATTTTCCAAAAATTTTTCATCATTTCGTTCGAAAAATATGTGCTTTATCCGTTGTTTTCGATTTTCTCGTTAACGGTAAAAAGCAGCGAAATCATTTTCGGCACACAGAAACAACACGACTAGACGAATAAGTCTATGTGTAAATTGTCCGAAGACATTCATAATTGGTCAGGAAATTTGAAACTGAAATTTACACGATTCTCGATGTGCTAAGTAGATGTCTCGGAAACGGTTGCAGATAATTAAAAACTGATTGTGACATCGTTTTCAGAAGGTCATTTTCCTGTTAATACACTAAGAATGTCCGCGGAAACTTCATCACGATCTCACGACTTTCCGAGATCTCTACTCGAGCGCCGAAATTTCTTAAAAATGTCTTCAATTTTTGCAGGCGAAAGTGAACCGAAAGAGCTAGCGAAATATAATTTGCATATCTGTAATCAGCAGCAAAAATGCTTTCAGAAACGTTTTCAAATTTTGCTGTGACTCGAAAAATAACGATTTTGACAAAATAGATTTTCTCGCATTTCGTCGTTTCCGCGGCCTAGACTTCCCGTGTCGATGGTATTTCTTAACTGAAAGCTTCCCGGGGAATATTATATACGTCCTCAGACTAATTTTGGGACGCTCAATCGATTGGTGATGACTAGAAGTCTCTGTGGTGAGCGGTTCAAAAGTTATGACAGTCGGAAATGCGTGATTGTGTAAAACGGAAAAATATAGAAAATTTGTTTATTTATAACTTTAGAGCGAAATTAACTAGAAAACAGTTTTCAGCACTTAGATTTACTTCGTGTAACTAGAAAAAAATCACGTTCGAAAAATACATGGTTTTCGTTTTTTTCGATTTTTGCGAAAACGGTAAAAAGCAGCGAAATCATTTTTGGCACACAGAAACTACACGACAAGACAAACAAGTCGATGTATAAATTGTCCGGAATTATTCAATAATTCGTCGAGAGATTTCAAACTGAAATTTACGCGATTCTCGATTTGCTAAGTAGATATCTCGGAAACGGTTGCGGATAATCAAAAACGGATTGCTGCATCGTTTTCAGAAGGTCATTTTCCTATGAATAGGCTAAGACTGTCCGCCGGAAATTCACGACTTTCCGAGATCTCTACTGGAGCGCCGAAATTTCTTAAAAATTTCTCCAATTTTTGCAGGCAAAAGTGAACGGAAAGAGCTAGCGAAATAATATTTGAATACCTGTAATCAGCAGCAAAAATGCTTTCAGAAATGTTTTTAAATTTTGCTGTAACTAAAAAAATAACGATTTTAACAAAATCGATTTTCTCGCATTTTGTTGCTTCCGCGGTCTAGACTCGCCCTATCGATGGTATTTCTTAACTGAAAGCTTCCTAGGGAATATTATATACGTTTTCCAGCTAATTTTGTGACGCTGAATCGACTAGTGGAGACTAGAAGTCTCTGTGGTGAGCCATTCAAAAGTTATGGCAGCGTGAAATCAGTCGGAAATGCGAGGTTGTGCACAGCGAAAAAATATATAAAACTTGTTTATTTGTAACTTCAGAGCGAAATAAACTGGAAACCCGTTTTCAGCACTTCGATTTCCTTCGGGCAACCAAAAAAAAAGTCACGCCAAATTTTACATCAAAATTTTCAACAAAAAATTTCCATCATTTTGTTCGAAAAATATATTCTTTTTCGGTTTTTTTCGATTTTCTCGAGAACGGTAAAAAGCAGCGAAATCATTTTTGGCAAACAGAAACTACACGACAAGTCGAACAAATCGATGTGTAAATTATCCGGAAGATTCAATAATTCGTTCAGAAATTTCAAACAGATATTTACCCGATTCTCGATTTGCCAAGTAGATATCTCGGAAACGGTTTCAGATAATCAAAAACCGATTGCGGCATCGTTTTAAGAAGGTCATTTTCCTGTTAATGCCCTAAAATTTTCCATGGGAAATTCATGACTTTCTAAGATCTCTACTAGAGCGCCGAAATTTCTTAAAAAATTATCCAATTCTTGCATGCGATAGTGAAGGGAAAGAGCTAGCGAAATATAATTTGCATATCTGTAATCAGCAGCCCAAAAGCTTTCATAAACGTTTTAAAACTTTACTGTAACTCAAAAAATAACGATTTTGACAAAATCGATTTTCTCGCATTTCGTCGTTTTCGTCTCCTCCTCATGTCGATGTTATTTCTTAACTATAAGCTTCCTAGGGAATACTATATACGTTTTCTAACTAATTTTGGGACGCTGAATCGATTGGTGAAAATTAGAAGTCTCTGTGGTGAGCCGTTGAAAAATTACGACAGCGTGAAATTAGTCGGAAATGCGAGGTGGTGCACAGCAAACTGAAATTGTTGCTCAAACCCATTGTTGTTCAAACCCAAAAATTATAAAACTTGTTTATTTGTAACTTTAGAGCAAAATAAACTGAAAAACCGTTTTCAGCACTTTGATTTCCTTGGGGCAACCAAAAAAAAAGTCACGCAAAATTTTCCAAAGAAAAATTCTACAAAAATTTTCCATCATTTTGTCCGAAAAATATGTGCTTTTTCGTTTTTTTTTTTATTTTCTTGAGAACGGTAAAAAGCAGCGAAATCATTTTCGGCACACAGAAACTACACGACAAGTCGAACTAATCGATGTGTAAATTATCCGAAAGGATTCAATAATTCGTCGAGAAATTTCAAACTGATATTTGTCCGATTCTCGATTTGCTAAGTGGATGTCTCGCAAACGGTTGCAGCTAATCAAAAACCGATTGCGGCATCGTTTTCAGAAGGTCATTTTCCTTTAGATACACTAAGATTTTCTGCGGGAAATTCATGACTTTCCGAGATTTCTGCTCGAGCAGTGATATTTCTTAAAAATTTCTTCAATTCTTGCAGGCGATTGTGAACGGAAAGAGCTAGCGAAATATAATTTGCATATCTGTAATCAGCAGCAAAAATGCTTTCAGAAACGTTTTAAAATTTTGCTGTAACTCAAAAAATAACGATTAATGGACGACCCCATATATGACTATCGCATTTAGGTCGGGACTGTATGCTGGCCACTCCATAAAACGAAAACCGATTTCTGTAATGTAATGTTGCACGATTCTGGCGGTGTGCGGCTTGGCATTGTCTTGCATAAAGATAAATTCTTTTCCAATGTAGTCCACGTAAGGTACCTACCTCATGAATTGCTAAAATCTCCTCGATGTGCCTAGCACCCGTTAAACTTCCTCTCCCGTGACCAGGCTAGGTTCCTGCTCTCATAGAAATTGCACCCCAGATCATGCAGGAACCACCTCCATAAGCAGTCCATTCATGAATGCAATATTTTGCAAATCGCTCTCTTGGTCTTCGGTCGCTACCATAGTGGCATATTCTGGTCTCACCTAAGAACTAAGGTTTCTGAATATCCGCACTTTTTCAAAACCGCGGTTTTCGGTTTTTGAAAATTAAAAACCGCGGTTTCTGTTTCAGGTTCGGTTTTTAAGAACTTTTGGTAGTAGTTTCTGATATTTGAAGGGTGATGGAACTAGATATTTTGAATATATATTTTTCAATATAAAACACTTGTATTATTTCAAAATTTCTAAACATTTGAAATTATTTACTTCCTCTGTACAAATTCTAGTCTTGATTCTTGGCTACGACTCTCTTAGAGAACTCCGTAAACGTAATTCAATTGTATAACTAATATGGTAAATAATTAAAAATATGGAATACATATTGAAACTTAAATGGATTAGTGTTTAAATACAGGTGCAACTGATTAAAATCTGAAATATTCTATGTATGAAAAGTTGGTTATATAAAGACCGGTGTGAAACTGGCAATAACGTTCAGCAATAAAAATTTTGCGTACATTTTTTATTTCAAAAGGCTATAACTTTCTAATAGATAGGGATTTTTCAAAATTTTCTTCACAGAACTGTTCTACACTAAGTCACCTTATAAAATATTCCAACAAAATTTAATTTTCTTTTTACACATAGGCATAATAATCATATTAAAGATCAACAAATATTCACATTTACTCACTTCTTAAACGCGGAACGTCAAAGTGTATTATTTTCCAAAATTTTCCAACAAAATTTCCACCATCTATTAGGCCACAGTATTACCTTCATTTCTCAAGAAGGAATTTTTCCAAAATTCCTAACAAAACGCGCACAGCGATTATTTAAAAAAATGCATTCCACGCAGTTGCCATTTAATAGAAAAATCCAAAGAGGTAGTAATTTTCAACATTTCTCAATTTTTCTTTTAAATATCACTAGAGAATGAATATACCTAACAAGGAAATAAAACATTTTTCGAAATATAAAAAAACAATTGAATAACAACCAAACTTAAAATGCAGCTGCTCCACGTAGCACCGTTTCATAGCCAGAACGTCAAATGGCAGTAAATTTTAACTTTTCTCAAATTTTCTTTCATACATTACTAGTGAATAAATGTACATAAACACGTTAATTTTAAGTTTGGTCGTTATTTAATTGTTTTTTTATATTTCGAAATTTTTTTTATTTCGTTGTTAGTTACATTAATTTGAAAGAAAAATTGAGAAATGTTGAAAATTACTACCTCTTTGGATTTTTCTATTAAATGGCAACTGCGTGGAATGCACTAAAGGCATGGAAGGCCTAATAGATGGTGGAAATTATGTTGGAAAATTTTGGAAAATAATAGTTTTGGAAATTTTGGAAAATATAGAGAATAATGAGTGAGTAAATGTGAATATTTGTTGATCTTTTATATGATTATTATGCCTATGTGTAAAAAGAAAATTAAATTTTGTTTGAATATTTTATGAGGTGACTTACTGTGCAACAGTTCTGTGATGAAAATTTTGAAAAATCCCTATCAATAAGAAAGTTATAGCCTTTTGAAATAAAAATTTTACGCAAAATTTTTATTGCTGAAAGTTATTGCCAGTTTCACACCGGTTATATAAAGTTGTTTATACATTAATGTTTGTTTAATTATAAAAATAAAAATAAATATTAAATATAATTTGAAAGGAAACTATGTTTATGTTAAATTTATATAATAATATTTAGAAAACACTAAAATATTAAAAGGTTTGTCGTTTAAACGAGATCTTAGTTTTGTACAAAAGTGACGCTTAGGGAAAATGATCTTTCGGCGTAGGTGTATGTAGCTTTAATTAGATTAGAATTAGTAAAGAGTGCTTGAAACAAAATATTTAATATTTTTGTTCTCTCAGAAGTTCTTTTATATTTAACAAACTCCTGTTTCATAGAATTAGGAGAGCGACTAATTTGCATATAAGTATTTTTGTTTAATACTTCTTGAATAGCTTTTTGAACTTCGTCTGCCAGGAATAGTTTGGATTAGTCACTTCTTCTAATTCTTCTGAATTTGCAGAATATTCACCTTCCACTTCAACCTTATTGTTGTCTGAATAAAGTCGTTTAAAATTTTCGGCCAATATTAAAAAACAAATAGACAAACATTTAACAAACAGACTTTGTTGAAACTTTCGAAGGATCTAATAAACATCTAGCCAATTCTATTAAGTCCAGAATTTCACGGGGCTTCAAACGTTCCATTATATTTGTCATTAAAGCATTGTTTATAGCAGAACCAATGAATTTCTTTTTCAGGAATCCTATTACAACTTGTGCCGTAAATATGTTAGAATCATCGCGGCTTAATGTTGTTACTGCTACGCTTACTGGAGATATAGTTTCTTTTCAGTTACATAACAAATGAAAATTAACATTATCAATTAAATGCACTGAATTTAATTCTGTTAGAGTCAGTAATATTGAGACTTTAAGAAGCATACATTTTTTTAATATTGGTTCAATAGAATACCACCTTTGTTGTCTTGATGCTCATTGCTAAATCAATTTCGTTTTCAAAAAGAACGTTTTCGTTGTAGGAGATTGTTTTTTATCGGAGAAAAAATACAACTTTTCTTACTAACAATGACTTAAATAAAATCTTACTAACTTTAAAAAACAATGTTAGTTCTAGTTTTCGTTTCTTATTTTTCTGGTTTTCGTTAAGGCACTTAAATAAATGCCATGAAGGTGGACTGAAAACTAGTAAAAAACTAGCAAATTTCACTTGAGATTTGTTTTGATAGTCCTAAAAAGACCCAATAATATTATACAGCTCCGGAAGGGTTGAATATATTTATATATTCAGGCTGTTACGACTTTATTAAGTTTATTTGTAAATTACTTTTAATTTCATTTTCTTCGACGTAATACTCATTATCGACATCTTCTTCATCCGATTCTTCAGGAAATAAATCCTCATCACTGCTGCAGCAGTTTTCTACTTGAGATGATTTCTTGTAAAAAATGAAATATATGAATTCTATGGTTAATGCAAATTTGTACTATATTTTCTGACAATATGTACAACGCTTAATCTGTACTGTACTATATTTTTGCATTACCTAGGCACCCTTATGTGTAGTTCCCACAATAACATTTCTGAAACTGATAACAATTGAATCTAAATGTTTTTTCAACACTTATTACGATATTATATGCAGAACACATTCCTTCAATTCGAAGCAAGCTTAAATTGCAATTAAAATTGTCTTCTCCTTGAATATTAATGTTTAAGTATCTTCGACGTCTCAAACTAGTCCACGCATCTAACGTAATACTAAATGTTTGTTCTTTTAATTCTTGAAACTTTAAAATCGTTTCTTCCTTTCTTTCTTTGTATTCCTTTTAAATTAAGTTCATAACACCTGAAGGACATTTTGGTAAGATTTGGTTGGGAAACGGGTCAGCTATTGCTTTCCGAATAAATGCAGATTTTGAAATTGCTCGAACAGATATACCGTCGATGGCTGCAATTTTTGCAACAACAATTTGCAATGCTTCTCCATGTATATAGTCAGTAAAAAGTTTTATTTTCCTTGCAGATTTATGTTATTCGTCATCTGCTATTTTAGCAGCAACTTTTTTTAAACAAATGTTATGTCATCTTAAAGCGTGTAAACATTGTAGTTCGAAAGAGCACTAATTCAATGTATTTCATTTTTAGATATTTTTAGTTAAAACCGAAAACTGCGGTTCTTTATGACGGTTATGCGGTTTCGGTTTTTGCACAGAAAACCGCGGTTTTGCGGTTCGGATATATTAGAAATCCTACTGAGAACAGAGCAGACCAGTCGTCAAAATAAATAATCGACAATTGAGTTGTCGACGCATCGGTTCGTGAAATTTGCGAATTTGGTGATAATCTACTTAATGAAGAAACATGAAATGGGCGGAAAACAAACTCAATAAGGGCATCGCTTTCCCAACTTACATCTCTGTTAATAATCATCATTTTTATTCTGTGTCTAGTGAACAAGACTGCATTCTGAAAGATCAAGATGTAGCTAAAACTGACATGGGTGCCGATATAGATGGTCTTATCGCAGTTGTGGCACGCACTCGCGTTGTTGGCGCTTCTAATGACATTAAAGCGACTGGTCGTAAGGCTGATGTCATTTTGGCTGCGTACCAAGCGGCCCAAGCGGCGTTGCGTCTATTGAAACCAGGCAACGAAACATATGCTATAACCAATGTCGTACAAAAAATTGCGGAAAGCTATAGCTGCAAGCCCATTAAAGGCACGTTAAGTCATCAGCTGAAGCAATTTAAAATTGACGGTGAGAAGACTATTATTCAAAATCCAAATGTCGCCCGGAGGAAAGCATGAATAGTACGAGTTTGATAAACAGGGTGAAGGTGTAGGCAAAGAAGGTTTTTGGAAAAGAAAAAGTATCCATCTTTAAGAAAACGGAATCAGTTTATCAATTGAAATTGAAGGCTTCAAGGATGTTCTATAGCGAAGTTAAAACAAAGCATGGTACGATGCCCTTCAATTTGAGAAGTTTTGAAACGGAGACTAAGGCGAAAATGGGCGTTGTAGAGTGTGTTAATCACAAACTCATTGACCCCTTCCAATGACTGTATGAAAAACTAGGTGAAATTTTGGCACATTATAAAGTCACTGTTTTATTGATGCCTAATGGACCGCATAAGATAATAGGATTACTATTTGATTTGGAATTGTATCAATCAGACAAAAACATCACTGATCCAGAATTGAAAAACTTTGTTATGCAGTTCTGCTAATCCTAAGGGAGGCAAGAAGGACAAAATCTGAATGCTCGAAGCAACCAATGGAAGTAGATGCAGCTGCTTGATTTTAATTGTAGTGTCGTAGTAAAGTTTATTTTTTACTTATCAATTATGGATTCAAAATTTCAGTGACATTACATCGCACTGCTCTTTATCCTCCATATTTTACTCTCTTTTTAACATTCTGTTTCCCTTTAACAAAATGTATGAAAAATTGCCACATAGAAGTTTGTTATGATAACAAGAAGAAATAAATATTTTCATAGTTTTATGTCGGACGAAAAACTAATCAAGATATGAAAAACGAATAATGTGCAAATTTAGATTGCAAAGGCAATAATTACAATAAATTCACAAGTTTGTTATTCTCGTTATAACCACCGCATAAATACGTTCGTTTTTGTTTACAGCTTGCAACGCCTATAAACGATAAGCATTCGCGATAAATTTTAACTCGCATTAAAGCATATATAAATTGTCTTTCAAACGGCATATGTCTTTATTTCGTCCCATAAGTAGTTTCTAAAAAAATAATTAAATTATAAAGTTTACAGTGCGCTGATGTATATACCCGAAAGTTTAGTTGCAGATAGAAGTTAATGTGACTAAATAAGAATATTAGCAAACAGAAAATAACATAATCTTTTATTAGATGTTTTATAAACGTAATTATTTGTGCTTAAATCATATGTAATAATAACAATAGAAAACCAAAACATTGTCCGATAAATAGTTGAATTTTTATTTTTGTCGGTGATAGCCCCATTATCTTGACTAGAAAACTTTGCCGCTGTTTGTACGTTTTGTAATCGAACGATTGTTGCCAATTTCCGCTGTTAATAAGTAAACAATTTATTTATATACGAAAAAGCAAATGTTGGAGCAATTAAGAACACTTAAAGGAATTTCCATAACATTAGACATTGCATTATGCGATTGAAAAAATTTGACCGTCCTTGTTTGTTTTCGTATTTTTTTATATTCTTTTGTGAGGATTCATTTAAATTCACTTTGTCCATTACGATATTTGCAAGTCAAATGCAATTTGATATGTTGCTTTTCCAAGCGCGTTATCGCTGAATAACAAATAAATTAAGTGCACTAACAATAGAAGGAAAAAGATACAAATGGTGTATAAGGAAAACACAATAATAAGCTTTATTCTTGTACAACGAGCGTTATTTATTTTTGGTTTTTGGAGAAATTCTGGTGAATGTTAATTAAAATGATTGAAATATTTATACGCGTTCTATCTGGGCCTTATTTACATACAAGCTGTGGTGTCCATTTATTATTTCAGACTTGTCACCATTTATCTTCGTACGCCCTGTCGTTACCTCTTACAGATGTACGGACAGAGATTAAACATGTCCTATATTTAAAACGCTTTGTTGCAAATTTCATACAAAATAAGACAATAATTAATTATAAATAAAATACTTACAATGACTTACAATAAATTCGTTTTTATATGAACGTTTGTTTGTAATCTTTTTTTTTTCTTTTCAAATTTTTGTGATTCTAGCAATCAATTTGAACCCATCATAAGTTATATAAGGCGTCATAGATCATATGTTAAGGCTAGACATACTAGACTAGACTTGACAGACAAGACTATACAGAAAAGACTAGACAGACAAGACTAGACAGACAAGACTAGACAGACAAGACTAGACAGACAAGACTAGACAGACAAGACTAGACAGACAAGACTAGACAGACAAGACTAGACAGACAAGACTAGACAGACAAGACTAGACAGACAAGACTAGACAGACAAGACTAGACAGACAAGACTAGACAGACAAGACTAGACAGACAAGACTAGACAGACAAGACTAGACAGACAAGACTAGACAGACAAGACTAGACAGACAAGACTAGACAGACAAGACTAGACAGACAAGACTAGACAGACAAGACTAGACAGACAAGACTAGACAGACAAGACTAGACAGACAAGACTAGACAGACAAGACTAGACAGACAAGACTAGACAGACAAGACTAGACAGACAAGACTAGACAGACAAGACTAGACAGACAAGACTAGACAGACAAGACTAGACAGACAAGACTAGACAGACAAGACTAGACAGACAAGACTAGACAGACAAGACTAGACAGACAAGACTAGACAGACAAGACTAGACAGACAAGACTAGACAGACAAGACTAGACAGACAAGACTAGACAGACAAGACTAGACAGACAAGACTAGACAGACAAGACTAGACAGACAAGACTAGACAGACAAGACTAGACAGACAAGACTAGACAGACAAGACTAGACAGACAAGACTAGACAGACAAGACTAGACAGACAAGACTAGACAGACAAGACTAGACAGACAAGACTAGACAGACAAGACTAGACAGACAAGACTAGACAGACAAGACTAGACAGACAAGACTAGACAGACAAGACTAGACAGACAAGACTAGACAGACAAGACTAGACAGACAAGACTAGACAGACAAGACTAGACAGACAAGACTAGACAGACAAGACTAGACAGACAAGACTAGACAGACAAGACTAGACAGACAAGACTAGACAGACAAGACTAGACAGACAAGACTAGACAGACAAGACTAGACAGACAAGACTAGACAGACAAGACTAGACAGACAAGACTAGACAGACAAGACTAGACAGACAAGACTAGACAGACAAGACTAGACAGACAAGACTAGACAGACAAGACTAGACAGACAAGACTAGACAGACAAGACTAGACAGACAAGACTAGACAGACAAGACTAGACAGACAAGACTAGACAGACAAGACTAGACAGACAAGACTAGACAGACAAGACTAGACAGACAAGACTAGACAGACAAGACTAGACAGACAAGACTAGACAGACAAGACTAGACAGACAAGACTAGACAGACAAGACTAGACAGACAAGACTAGACAGACAAGACTAGACAGACAAGACTAGACAGACAAGACTAGACAGACAAGACTAGACAGACAAGACTAGACAGACAAGACTAGACAGACAAGACTAGACAGACAAGACTAGACAGACAAGACTAGACAGACAAGACTAGACAGACAAGACTAGACAGACAAGACTAGACAGACAAGACTAGACAGACAAGACTAGACAGACAAGACTAGACAGACAAGACTAGACAGACAAGACTAGACAGACAAGACTAGACAGACAAGACTAGACAGACAAGACTAGACAGACAAGACTAGACAGACAAGACTAGACAGACAAGACTAGACAGACAAGACTAGACAGACAAGACTAGACAGACAAGACTAGACAGACAAGACTAGACAGACAAGACTAGACAGACAAGACTAGACAGACAAGACTAGACAGACAAGACTAGACAGACAAGACTAGACAGACAAGACTAGACAGACAAGACTAGACAGACAAGACTAGACAGACAAGACTAGACAGACAAGACTAGACAGACAAGACTAGACAGACAAGACTAGACAGACAAGACTAGACAGACAAGACTAGACAGACAAGACTAGACAGACAAGACTAGACAGACAAGACTAGACAGACAAGACTAGACAGACAAGACTAGACAGACAAGACTAGACAGACAAGACTAGACAGACAAGACTAGACAGACAAGACTAGACAGACAAGACTAGACAGACAAGACTAGACAGACAAGACTAGACAGACAAGACTAGACAGACAAGACTAGACAGACAAGACTAGACAGACAAGACTAGACAGACAAGACTAGACAGACAAGACTAGACAGACAAGACTAGACAGACAAGACTAGACAGACAAGACTAGACAGACAAGACTAGACAGACAAGACTAGACAGACAAGACTAGACAGACAAGACTAGACAGACAAGACTAGACAGACAAGACTAGACAGACAAGACTAGACAGACAAGACTAGACAGACAAGACTAGACAGACAAGACTAGACAGACAAGACTAGACAGACAAGACTAGACAGACAAGACTAGACAGACAAGACTAGACAGACAAGACCAGACAGACAAGACCAGAAAGACAAGACTAGACAGACAAGACTAGACAGACAAGACTAGACAGACAAGACTAGACATACAAGACCAGACAGACAAGACTAGACAGACAAGACTAGACAGACAAGACTAGACAGACAAGACTAGACAGACAAGACTAGACAGACAAGACTAGACAGACAAGACTAGACAGACAAGACTAGACAGACAAGACTAGACAGACAAGACTAGACAGACAAGACTAGACAGACAAGACTAGACAGACAAGACTAGACAGACAAGACTAGACAGACAAGACTAGACAGACAAGACTAGACAGACAAGACTAGACAGACAAGACTAGACAGACAAGACTAGACAGACAAGACTAGACAGACAAGACTAGACAGACAAGACTAGACAGACAAGACTAGACAGACAATACTAGACAGACAAGACTAGACAGACAAGACTAGACAGACAAGACTAGACAGACAAGGCTAGACAGACAAGACTAGACAGACAAGACTAGACAGACAAGACTAGACAGACAAGACTAGACAGACAAGACTAGACAGACAAGACTAGACAGACAAGACTAGACAGACAAGACTAGACAGACAAGACTAGACAGACAAGACTAGACAGACAAGACTAGACAGACAAGACTAGACAGACAAGACTAGACAGACAAGACTAGACAGACAAGACTAGACAGACAAGACTAGACAGACAAGACTAGACAGACAAGACTAGACAGACAAGACTAGACAGACAAGACTAGACAGACAAGACTAGACAGACAAGACTAGACAGACAAGACTAGACAGACAAGACTAGACAGACAAGACTAGACAGACAAGACTAGACAGACTAGACTCTTTAAAGACTGTTTTAATACAAGAGACAAATAATAGCAGCCTTAGAAAATAAATTTATATCCACTTTATATGTTGCAATAATAAATATTCAGTATGCAAATATATGCAACTTGTTTACCAGTAGTTTGACTAGAATTAATAACTTAAATCTAGATCGAAAAATCTTGAGACATAATAAAATGTTAAATAGTAAGGAAGAAATCGTTTTAATTCGTAATAACAAATGAGTTATGGCGAATTTAATAAAATCTTTGCCAAGTGACCTCAAATGCTTAAGCTTTGAAATTTATGTGTTGTAGCTTTCATCCAAGGATGAACTAAACTTAAGCAAACACAAACACAATTAAAAAATAATGCTGTTGATGAAACATTTAGTGTATTTATATTAATTACATACGTGTATGTTATGATAACATGTAATTTATTTTTATTACATTTCCGTGTTTAGTTCAATTTTAATTTTTATCTCTTATATATTTAGTCGCAACTTATATAATTACGTATTTAATTTATTTGATTACGTATAATTATGTTGTCTAAAGTAAGTGCAGAACCTCTTCATAGTATTAACACTTGTTATAAATTGTTCGGCTGTAAAATATTTGTTTTTAAATATTTCTGAAATATATCTGTGCTTATTTATTGATTGCGAGTTTCTAAAATTTATTGCTGGATATTTTCTATGGAGATTGTAATATTTATTGTAAGGTGCGTTGAGGTCAACGTAACAAAACAAACCTGAAACGATCAACTATAGATTTTTTTATCAAGCAGCTAATTTTAATAATGGGCAAATATTTGTGCATTCAATCAGTCGAGGATCTAGGGAAAGGCCTATAAAACAGAAAAATAAAGATCGTACGACGTCAAGGACCAAAATCAAATAGAAAAATGTGTATGATAAAATATCATTTTTGGTTTGCCCGTTTATTAACAGAAACAATGAAATAAATTACATTTATAAAACGATACTTACTATACTGGCTGCTAGCCATCATAACTCTATATGCAATGCAGGTGTGACTGTTTGCTCAATGCAGTTTTGCCATCTTTTTCTTGGTCTTACTTGGGCTCGGATCGTATAAAAGTTTCGGTTTAACATTTTCTTGGTTATTCGGTCCTCCGTCATTCTAACTACGTGACCCGCCATCTTAGTCTAGCTGATTTGATTGCTCCGATGATTGATTCTCCGCCAAATAGCTTCTTAAGTTGCCAGTTCATTCTTATCCTCCAGGTTTCTTCTTTTACTGGACCAAAGATTGAGCTCTGAATTTTCCGCTGCAAAATGCTGTGCTTTCTTGTTTTTGGTGTCAGATCCCACGTTTCACCACCATAGGTTGCTATTGGGCGTATGATTGTTTTTAACATTTGGGTTTTTGTTTTTATATTTAGTAGGGAGCTTAGGAAAAGGTGTTTTAGTACATAGAAGCATCTATTTCCTTCCATCAATCTGGTTTTGATTTCTTCGTCTACGTCGTTGTTGACGTTCAGTATCGATCCCAGATACTTGAAGGATTGTATTACCTCAAAGTTATAGTCTTTAGTAGTTAGATTTTGCCATTTTGTCTTCGATCTAGAGTTAGGTAGTTGGTTTTACTTTCGCTCCTTTTTAGTCAAAATTTCGCAGCTCCCGTATCCATTTCCGATGAAGCTTTCTTTTACTGCTATCACTCCTCATCCTACCTACCATATTTGTTTGGACGTGTTGAAAATTGTCCCTTTCCAATTTACAGCTAAATTTCTTACGATCTTTTCAAGCGCTAGAGTAAACAGTACTGTGGACAGGCTGTCTCAGTCCCGTTTTGATTGTGAAGCTGTTGGATGTTGTGATTTGGAGCAAAATCTTGCACTGTGCATCTTTTAATGTGGCTTAGTTAGTCTTTCTAAATTTTCTGGAGATCTGAAAGTCTTCCATGGTGCGGAATAGTGCTTCTCTGTCTACCAAGTCGTAAGCCTGTTTAAAGTCAACAAATAGCTGATGTATGCTGACTTCTTCGTCTTCCTGTTTCGAATAGGCCTACTTTGGACCACGCTTGTTCAACTGTTGGGCTTTGATCTTTGCCCAATATTGTCGCATCTTCTGCCGGTGTAACTCCTTTCTCTCTTCTGTCCAGGGGCACCTTTCTTTTGGTTTTTTTCCTGAAATCCACGGACTTCCTTCAGGGTGCGTCTCACAGACTGTCTGTTTTGGAGATCTGTGGATTCTGTCAAGCAAGTAGTACGAACTTTCTTGTTTTGCCAGAAGGTGAGCAGACGGTGAACAGACGTCTAGCCGGTTTGGAGCCAATCTTGCAACGTGGCCATAGAAAGCTACCGTTCTTTTCCTTGCACGGTCAGAGAGCCTCTGGGCAGAGCACAGAGTTATGTCGCCTTCGGAATTCCCCATCTTCCTTTACCGGGTCTAGGATCTTGTTAATACTCTTGTTGAATCCTGATGATTCTCCTCTCTCTAACAATTTCTCTACCATATCCAATCTCTACAAAATTTCTCAATTTCTCTACTAGACCTCTTCGGTTCAAGGAAAGACAATCCATGGCATGCAGGGCTTCTAGTCGCAAGACTGATCTGTAGTACTAAAGTTTCAGGTTGCGTGACAGGCATTTCTTGTTGTACGTGTTCTTAGTCAGTCGATAGGCTTGTTCTAATTTGTTGACTCTCATGGATAATGATGCTCTTTCTGATAAGCTGAGTTCGATCCATTCGCCGAGATACTTAAATTTCCCAGTTCTCTTGATGTTTCCCTGCTCTAGTAACATCTCTCTGCTTGCTTCTTCGATGTTGGTGAAGAATTCTGTTTTCTCCAGCGATACTTGAAGACCCACTTTGGCAGCCTGTTTTCTGAGGCAATTTACCTGCAGTGTTGCCATCTCAAGAGAATCAGCAATCAGTGCCATGGCATTTGCAAAGGCCAGACAATCTACAACCAGTCCATCGTTCTTACGTCCCAGGTAGGTACCACTCAAGTTGATCAGTTCCTTGCGTCATTGTCTCATAACCTTTTCAAGGACACAGTTGAAGAGAAGTGGGGAAAGTCCATCTCCTTGTCTCACTCCAGTTTTTATTTCGATGCTTTCTGAGACTTCGCCTCTATATTTAACCTTGGAATGGGTGTTGTTCAGGGTTTCTAGGATGAGTCAGCAGGTTTTGTTGTCTAGCCCTAGTTCCTGTATTTCTTTGTTAAGCGTTTCTCTATCAATGTTATTGTAGGCCTTTCTAAAATCAACAAAGGTTGACCACTTTGCGGTTTCTCATCTTGGAGTATGCAAGTACAGTTTTAAGATTGAGGATCTGTTCAAAACAGGATCGGGTCTTCCTGAAGCCTACCTGATATTCTCCCAGTTGACTATTCAGTTTCTGAGTGTCTGCTTGAAGGTTCCAAAGAAATCTCGGCAGTTATTCTTAGCAAAGCTCTCTTCGATTTGGGTTAGTTGGTTTCGTGTGAAGATCCGTTTGGTTTCTCGAATTATCTTGGCTGTAAGCTTTGTTCCAAAAATTTATGCCAATTTTAATTGGTCTTTTTAGATTTCCACTTCACTCAAGCTGTCTGTCTTTGGGCTATTGCATTGTCACAGTCTTCAGTTCACCACGGATGCTTCCTTCTTCTAGCGGGAGGGGCGAGTTCATTGCCCGCCTTGACAAAGAGTCTCCTTCAGTTGGTCCCAGGTATTTAGATCTGTATTGTTCAGTCTCTCACTTACTTCTTGACTATTCTTAAGTCGCTCTACGCCAAATCTTACAATTTTGGAGGTTCTGTGTAATCTAGTGTTTCTAGGCTAGAGTCTTATTTTGATCTTTGAGAGGTAGTGGTCTGAGTCCAGAGTGGCGCTTCTTAGTACCTTCACGTTTTGTATTTCCTTTTGAGATTTTCGTGAAATGGCCACATGATCTATCTGGAATTCAGATGTATGCAGACGTTATATTCCCGTCCTTTTTCCATCAATTGGCAGATTGTGATATTTGGTCGACCTATTTTTTTCTAAATTCGCACAGATAGTCAGTCCCTGATATTTCCTCCCTATATGTCTCCAGTCTATTGTGCAGGATTGTTGCTAGAATCTTGTAGGAAACGTTTAATAGGCTTATGCACCGGTAATTTGCGCACTCTGTCTTTGGTCCTTTTTCATGTATAGGTATAGTTAGTTCCATTTCCCAACTGGGTGGTAGTTGTTCTTCTTCCCACACTTTTGCTATTATGTTATGTAGTCTCTTACAGAGTTTTTCTGGAAGAGACTATACGTTATAAAACGATATTGAAGCCGATTTTTCAAAAATGAACATACACTTTTTGTGATCTCATATGAGGGCACGCTAGGGAAAAAAGTTATTCTACATTTTTTGATGTTCAGTTTCAATTTCATTAGTAGAGTACTAGTTGTACATGTGGATCGTATATTTTTTCATTGCAATTGTTGTTGTGAATTGAATCGTTGATGAGGGTGGAATAGTTGCTAAAGATGGAACAGTTGATGAGGATGGAATAGTATAAAAAATATGTGTATGTTTTATAGAATTTGGAAGGTTGGACAGAAAAAAGATTTGAAAATTATTTAAAAAGAACTTGGTGGAAAGAACTTGATAGCCTTGGTATCGATAGTGACGATGCCAAAATGTTAGATAGCCATAGAACATCATTTAGTGCAGACATGAGCAACCTGCGGCCAGCGGGCCGCATATTGTTCCTGTGCTGTCTTCCCACCGCTATAAAAATTACCCTACTGTCCCAAATTTGAATAAACGTGACCAATATGCCCGGCTTAACCTATGTCGCGACTATACTCGAACAAATAATGGTAATTTAGACATAGTTCCCAAAAAGGTTGCTCATGCCTGATTTAGTGTGTTATAATTACTATATAAAAATATTGCAGCAATTATATTGACTGTGTGAGGACCCCTTTACGTACATAATTTCTTTCTTCTGTGTCTCTTTCTAATTATAAGCCGTTATCATTTAATATAAAGTTCATGAGATTAAGAGTTTTATTGCTATATGGCCTTGGCGTGTGTTTGTCTCGCGTTATCGTCCGCACGACATGTTTGCATTGATAACGGTCCCGTATCTGTTTCTCTCGCTCAAATGAACTTTACGATTCCTCCAAAAAAATCATTTGACTTCCTATATTTGATTATTTGTCTCGTTCTTGGAAACTCATTCCCAATTTTTCGAAATTGAAAATAATAAAATAATAATAATACGTTTCAATAGTAGTGGAAGTAATAATACTTGACCCAACAGACTAATAGATATAGTCATGAACATAGTGTCTTCCTCGGTAGTGTAGTTACAACATATCCGCCTGACAATCGGGTAGGAGACCCGCAAGTAAGAGACCCGGGTTCGATTTCCGGTCGGGGAGGCAACAACTAGGGCGGTATTCACTAACCGTCCGAGTTGCCCATTCTAAATAAATGCTAAATATGCTATACCTGAGTGCCGCATACTAAAAGGCAAAGTTAGCTTCCTCCAAAACCATTTTTGTTTAAAAAAGTCATGAACATAGACGATGAAAAAATAATAAACGTGTCTAGTATATTCTAGTATATTATAAGTTGACAGCTTCGCTCGCGTGGATTGATTAATTCAGATCAGTCAAGTTTGCCAATATTGGTAATCTTGTAAGCAATGTGAAGACTAATAATGCATAGACCGCAAGTAAGATTTAAAAATTGTTATGAGTAGGGCTGGATAAAATAAACATTTGCATGTGGTCGAGAAAAAAATCGATTTCTTAAAAATATTTGATTTGGCACTTAACTCGGTTTTCACTTCAACTCCTGAATTGAACTTCCTCCAATATTTCTTGTTTTTGGTTTAAAATAAGAATATATAAAACGAGCAAATCGTACGCTATAAGTTAGTTATGGCTACCAATATAGAAATATTGTAAATACGACCACTATTGTAAATGCCCATTATTTTACAGTTCTTGGACTATGTAAAAACATCATAACACACACGTAACAGTAACAGTAACAGTCCGTGATTAATGATAAGTTATGATTGATAACACACACGTGCGTTTGGTTTACGATTCGTTGATTGGTTAAGAGCTGCTGTTACATGCTCATACGTTCAGCGCCCCCCGTGCCACAATTCAAACTAACGGAAATTGAGATTGCGTACGTTGGGTTGCCTATATCTACGAAAACTCCTATGAAATCCTCCTATCCTATCTATGAAAACTCTACGAATATTCCAGTTTAATCCAAATAAGTACTAAATTATAAGGTATGTAACCGGTCAGGTAACCATGTAACTTCTTTTCATTTCTTTCAAGTTAAATAATGTCAAGTAACAGTTATATATAAAAATACAACTGTTTGTTTATTATAATGTTAAATCATGATAATTAAATAAACATAACCTAATAAGAAATAAATTTGTTACATCAAATATATTTTTCTTATTAATCAGAAACAAATTAGTCTGGTTGTAGATAAAGTATAGTACATAACTCGAGTTGTAAGGCAAAGTAAGGTACTCGCGGTAAGGTAAGTACTCGGTAAGTACTGTAAGGTACTCGCGGAATTACGCAATCCCCGCTACGCGGTAACTGTTCTTACACTTATTGGTCGTGCGTAACTGTTCCGATCGTACGTAATATGCTTCTTACAACTCTCGTTACGTAACATACTATTATAATCTATAAGTACCAGATCATGTAAGCAGGTCAGAAATGACTTTCTCCATAACAAGTGTTGTAAGTGATATTAAACAGACGTTAACAGACGATAAGCGACGTTAAGACTCCAAAGGTCCAAGTGGCATATGGATTCAGAGTGAACCGAGATATTTAAGGCCTGGAACACACTTGCAATTTTCAGTTGAGCAACTGTTTGGTTGCAGATGTGTGTCGTATGGTGTGCTATGGACCTACGTACACATGAAACTGCAACTAATAAGTCCATGTCAATAGCCATACACCATACGGAAATTGCAAGTATGCTCTAGGACTAGGTACCTAAGAATTTATGAACTTGACAAAATTTTGAAAAGTGTTCAAAACCAGGAGCATGTCTTATTATTAGTTTAAATTTCGGACAGAAAATTTCGTTTTATAAATGCATGGATTTGCTAAACAACTTCAATGTTCAATAAGGCATTTTCAAAATCTGTTCAAATTTCGTTTTAAACGAAATAAATTTTTGTAGGTTTTATTAAATTGCAACTTAATTAAAATATCAACGAACAAAATATTGTTATAATCATATTCAGTATTAAATTGTGTTTTGATGTTTAAATGTATTTTAAAGTTAAGAGTGAGGCCACACGATGCGTTACATATGCCGGAGCGGTGCCGCAACGGCATCCTACATACAAATCACTATACCATGTCACACGATGCGTTGGACCGCCGTGCGGCGTCGCACCGTAGGCCCGCCGCGCTTGACCTGCGAGACGAGGCGGGGAGGGGTGATACGCTGCGGCGCCGGAGTGCACCGTGCCGCCACCGCAGTATTGTATCGAACGTGTTTATTTTATGAATATTACTCCTAATATTTATCTTTCTTCCGATGAATACCGATAATATTGATATTGATTTCCTTATATCTTTAGTACAAGAAAGACCTGCATTATGGGACGATGACCTGCGTTATGGGACACACGATGATTTTAAAAATAAGTTGAGTAATTGACGTTGCGGCGCCGCGCAGCACCGCGGTAAATAGCGTTCGACTGCGGTGCCGCACCGCCCGTGTGGCACCCTATTGATCGAATTAATTAACCGTAGGCGAGCCGCGCTTTTGACCTGCGAGACGAGGCTCCCGTGTGGTTTTGTTTCCTCGCTCTTAGAGCGAGGCCACACGATGCGTTAACGGTGCGGTGCGACACCGCACCGCCATTAGTTCGAGCTATAGGGTGCCACACGGGCGGTGCGGCAGCGCAGTCGAACGCCGTTTACCGCGGTGCTGTCAATGACTCAACTTATTTTTAAAATCATCGTGTGTTTTATCCAATAATGCAGGTCTTTCTTGTAATAAGGAAATCAATATCAATATTATCGGTACTCATCGCAAGAAAGATAAGCGTATCACCCCTCCCCGCGTCGTCTCGCAGGTCACCGCAGGTCACAGCCTACGGTGCGACGCCGCACGGCGGTCCAACGCATCGTGTGACATGGTAGAGTGATTTGTATGTAGGATGCCGTTGCGGCACCGCTCCGGCATACGTAACGCATCGTGTGGCCTCACCCTTAACTTTAAAATGTAATACTGAATATGATTATAACAATATTTTGTTCGATCTAATTTGAATGCAATTAAATAAAACCTAAAAAATTATATTTCGTTTAAAACGAAATTTGAACAGATTTTGAAAATTATTGAACATTGAAGTTATTTCGGTAGCCCAACGCACCGCGCCGTGTGACATGCCATAGTGATTTATATGTAGGATGCCGTTACGTTACGTATGCCGCTCCGGCATAAGCAACGCATCGTGTGGCCTCACCCTAAGTCATGTTGTGTTTAAGGGGCGTTCAAGTGTTATTTAAGCAAACTTTCAATCATTTTAGACTCTCACCTTCTTATACAGGCTGTTTCATAAATGTCTGGTAGAAATTCTAGGGCGTGTTCTAGAGCCCAAAATAAGAAAATAGTCCGTATAAAGGTGTGTCAGAAAACACTTCCTAACTGAGGAACAGGAACTGAGGAACCCTTAAAAGGGGGTTGCCTCACAAAACATTTTTGCTAATATCTCAGACGCAACTAATGATAATTGATTCAAATTTTGTGTGTACTCGTTACTGGTGCCGAACTACCATTTGCGCATATTTTCGTCTTGATAGACAACCCGGGGCGGTACATACGTACATACCTTTGTATTTTTGCAATTATTTTTCCATCTGCACATTTAGCAAATGCTTGACTAGATGAAATTGTTCGCAATCAAAAACTGTACTGAAACGGTCATCTTTGTTCCTGTCGCTCAAGATAACAGTGTTCTAGAAAAACTTTGAAACGGATTTGGGAATGATAAAGAAAACCTGACCATAAAATCCGTTCTGCGAGATCTCCCACTTCGGTTCTTGCAGAACGGTTCGGTACTTCGTTACATACGTACATACCTTTGTATTTTTGGAATTATTTTTCCATCTGCACATTTAGCAAATACTTGACTAGATTAAATTGTTCGCAATCAAAAACTGTACTGAAATGGTACTCATTGTTTCTATCGCTGAAGATAACGGTTTTCTAAAAAACAAAATTGAAACATATTTGGGAATGATAAAAAAAAACCTGACCTGAAAACCAGTTCTGCGAGATCCGCCACTTCCGTTTGTTAAGTGACCCCAATTATAGTACTCCAAGGGGTTCATGTCCGGTGTCCTTGTTGGCCAAGCAACTGGATCGCCTCTACCTATCCACCTTCATGGATAGGCGTTCTGTAGGTGAGCTCTCGCTGACGCGCTAAAATATGCAAGTGCACCATCGTGCATAAACCACATTTCGCATCTTGTTAAAAGAGACACTTCATCCAGAAACTCTGGCGAAATTTCTGATAAAAAGTGTCCATAAACTTCTCCGGTCAACCGCCCTGGTGATTAATATGAGGACCGATTAATATTACACCAGACCTAATTGGAGAATCGTTGCTGATGCGCTATCACCATAACAGTATGAAGATTTTCTTCCGCCCAGCAGTGCATGTTATGAGAATTCATAATTCCATCTCGTGCAAAGGTTGCTTCATATGTGAAGAGCACTAGACTCTCAAACAAAGGGTTTTGAGCACAACGAAGTAGCAGCCATCGACTAAATTTTTGTCGATTAGGATAATCTGCTGGAGTCCTGCACTTTTTGGTTGTGGTACGGATGCAACTGCTGTTCGTAGAGAACCCGCCAAACTTCTGTATGGGGTACGCCTATAGCAGCAGCAACTTTTCGAGTACTTGTCGCTGGATTTGCTTCAAAAATCTTCAGGATCTACTCTTCAACATCAGGATTGCAGGCTATTTGTCCCCCAAACGCACTTGGTTTCAATCGATTGTGTTATTATTAAATAGTAGCATTTGTATCTTTTCTTCAAAGATTATAATTTCCAGGAAATCATTGTATACATATCGTCAACATAGTTGACATCATTAGTATAACTAATCTTTCTACAAAAAATATTTCTTAAAAACAACTACTTCACGGGCAAACACCACGACTGACATTGAATTACATTAAAAAAGTTTTTGGGTTCTATATAACCCTGTAATATTCTCAAAAAAAACAATATCCTGATCATATACAAAAGATAATTATCACGCGCCTTTTGGCTTCATCAGTATGGCTTTATCATTAACAACAAATTAAAATTAGAAATAAAATGAAATATGACTTACCTATTGTGTTATTTACAGCTGCTGGTATTATGGAATTTGAGATTATTCTAGTTATAGTCGAACCAGGTATTGAGATTTTTGGGAAAAAACATATGCCACGCTTGTTTGAGTGGACTTACTAGCGGACAATTAACATTGGTCGAAGCAAATTTTTTAAAGAATTTTATACTTCATTGACCAAGAAGTCAGGAATTTTTTATATATTGTTGAGTTTGAAGATTTTGATATTATTAAATAGTAACATTTGTATCTTTTCAAAGATTATAATTTCTAGGAAATCATTGATTTCATCATCATATTTTCATCATCATATTTCAGATCATTGATTTGAAAGTGGCCTCAATAGTTTGTCTATCGAGTATTCTTCTATCCTGGCTACCTTTCTTAGTAAAGTCGTATTACTTTAATTGAGTTTTTCTCAGCCTGGCCATACACGAGATACTGTCTGTGTACTCAGCATTAGTAAAAGCAATCATTGCAAAATTACAGAAAAGGGTGACACAGTTTTTCTACGAGAGACTGACACAAAATGCCAAATTTTGAATTTTGTTCTAGAACACACTCTACAATTTCTGCAGGGCATTTATGAAACACCCTGTATAAGTAAAATTAACAAAAGGGCGTGCGCCAAGTAATACTTTTTCATTAAAATTGTTATTGTGTTGAAAATTTTATATATTTTTCAACCAACAATAATATTACAATAAAAATAAATTAACAACAATGTATTTTATGCAGTGTTTTAAAACAATATTCTTGTCTCCGATAATTTTATCTTTTGTTTTTTATTCTAACGTATATGTATAAAAATTATTATAAACTACAGAATAATTTGGAAAACAACTTTATATTATTCTATAATTATTTACAATGTTAGAAAGGTTTTATAACTAAAAAATAAATAAAAGATCTATCTGTCTTCGCAAATCAATCGTGGAAGTGCAACATGTGTTAAACTGTATTTTAACCAAATATTTAGATTTTGATTTAATTTGTTTAAAAAAATAATATTTTCGAAAAGTAGGTCCTTGAAAATTCGGCTTCCATGTTAATTGAGAAATCGCTAATATTTACCCAAGGTATACTTGTCAGCAGGGACTGGTTTTTTTTTTTCGGCCGAACGCAAACAAACATGGGGTTTGTTAAGGCCGTTGTTTAAACAAGAAATTATTAATAAAAAGCCACTGCTCTCCACTATTTACCTTTCGTGTGCGCAATATTTAAACACTTCGTTAAAAACATTAAAAAAATATAAGCTTCCCCTAAATTATATTCTTACACAATGTAATTGGATTTTCCAAGAATTCGAAATTATAATTAGTTTAATTAAATTGTTAAAAACAAATTATATCACTAATTGCATTTATAAATTGTTTCGAAAAATCACATGAAATTTATTGCGCAGATTTCCATGTAATTCTTATCTTAACTCAAAGTATTATAAACAATAATAAAAAAAAAAATAACCAAATATTATAAGTTTCCAACTAAAATAGCTTAAAACTTTTGTTTTATCGTTTTGTGTTTAACAAGGATTAAATCTAGTTTTATAAGCTTCGCTATTTTATTAATTACTTTGTGGAGTATATAGCAGCATCAAATGAAAGATTAAACTTGCTAGGTTTCGAGTTGTTATAATATATACTTTGAACTTATATTAGTAATTAAAATTTAAACTTTTATCCGGTAATTTATTCGGCAGAGAATAGATTTTAACAAGCTATATTTATAAAGATCGTTATGTTAATAGGTCAAATTGTTGTATAATAATGCAAAGTTGAGTTTACTTATAAAACAATTTTTGTCTTTATAACAAGCATCTTCCCGAAACAAGATTCATGAATTTATTATAAATGACCTCAAAATTTTTTAAACAATTAATTATACTTGGCAAATGTTTATTAATATTCAGCTGTCGTATTATCTATAAACGCTTTTTTGTTGTTGTTTTTTTATGATTTCGGCTTTTATCGGCAAGGACGTCGTGTGGAACGAGATCAAATGTGACGTCCGTTGGTTGGAGATTTATTTATTTTTTGAATCACAGAAAAATATTTGCATGCAAAATTCGGGTCCGCTCGGATCTGGTGTTAATTAAATGTTGTTGTTTGTTTTTCTCGTTGCGGTTTTAATCGGCTCGTTACGTAACGAGCGCCCGATAATTATCGTTGCTTGAATTCGCTATTGAAATACTAAGTTTTCTTTATTTATTGTTAAACGTTAAACGAGTTTGATCTGAAATTGTTAGTTACATATGATATGTTTATGAGTGGATGTTGTCACGTATTCTAGAACGTACTAATGTTTCATTGAATAAAAAAAAGATTGGTATTGTGTTATCTTGTTGGAGATTAAAAATATGCAACAGTTATATGCTTTATATTTTTATGCACAAAAAATAAATTAACTTATAATATATATTTCTTTTAGTTATGTGCAATTGAATACTTTATAAATTTAGAGTTTTCTACAAATTTTGAGTTTTCTTCATCCTACAAATTCGAAACATTTTCCTAGTATCATTTGTATAAACTTTGTAAAATAAGGTTTCGACTTTGTTCCAAGGTTTATTACTACCAACTTTTCGCGCAGGAAAACACTAAATAACAAAATATCGTAAAGGAAATTTAATTCTTTACAAATTTAATTTGAAACAATTTTCAAAATTTCGCTTAGTTTCCGAGTTATTTTCGCTTTTTCTGAGAGAAGAAAAATAAAAAAGCAAGGTTTTAATTTTGTTTCAGGTTGATTATTACCAAATTGACAGATTAAAAATCACTTGATTATTACAAAGTAATAATTTATTATTAGTAAATCATGCGATCTTCAATGAAATTGACAGACCATCGTTCCGACTAATGTCCTCTACTGACTTGTGAATTAATAGAACAGTCGTGTCATCGGCAATTTACCATTGTATGCTGCGGGATTTTGGGTATTGGGGGCAGGCCATTAATAAATAATGTGAAGAGTAGTCGCCCTATAATCTATCTTGTGGTATCCCCATGTTGATTGTTCGTGCGTTGGACTTCACATATCCACAACTGGTTTTTTGTTTGGTAATTTCTGTTCTTTCTAAAGATCAAGGAAAAAAAGGAAATCTACAAAAAACTTATAGAGAAAGATAACGCAGACACCAGAGAAGAATACAAAAGAGCGAACAGGAAAGTAAAACAGGAAGTGCTCAAGAAAAAGAATACGCCGTAGATTAAAAAATGCGACTTCATAGATCAAAACCTTGGGGGAACCAGAAGCTCTGAAGCATGGAAAATAATAAAATCCATACGAGCAACAACGAAACCAGGAACCAACTTAAACAGTATATCAAAGAGCGAATGGGTACGACATTTCAGACATCTCCTGGAAGAAAGGCGCCCGCAGTTTATGCAAGAAGATCAATATCAAAGAAGCGGGAATATAATACTATAATACATTTACAGAGTACCCAGGTTGAAGAAGCTATTAGGACCACTAAGTTAAGGAAATCCTAAGGGCCTGGAATCTATCCTGAACTTATCAGGTATGGTCCACCGAAACTCATAGAAATGTTGAAAAATATCTACGAAAGATGCTTGAACGGGGAAAATATTCCTACGGAATGGAGAACATTTTTTATAACAACATTCTACAAAAAAGACATAAGGACGACCCAAAAATTTTTAGAGGGATATCAGTTATTCCAACAATTGCCAGAATATTTTCACGGATCCTTAGAAACCCAACAGAAGAAGATATACAAAATAAACAGCCGTAAGAACAGGCGGGGTTTCGAGCGGGCCGATCCACAACGGATAACATCTTCACCTTACAAATAACCCTAGAAAAACGGACGCAAAGGAACAGAGAAACACGCATTGCTCTCATCGACCTTGAAAAAAAAAGTTAGGAAAGCCATTGGAGCATTAAACTCACTCGTTTTGGGGAAAGAAATCAGAAGGGAAGCAAAGGAGAATATACAAAAGCATAGTGGAGAGCGTGATGATTTATAAGGCAGAAGTGTGGGATGTGAACAAAAAGAATAAACAAGAATTACTAGCAACTGAAATGGATTTCTTTAGAAGGAGTTGCCGAAAATCCAGGCTGGAGAGGGTACGGAACACGAGAATAAGGGAAATGATGTGCAAGCAACAGACTAAATCCAGAAATCGAAAGAAGACAACTAGTATGGTTTGGACATACCAAAAGAATGGAGAACAGATGGCCCAAGAAAGTTCTGGAATGGATACCATCGGAACGAAGGAAGAGAGGACGACCGAGAAGAAGCTGGACGCTAGAATTGGACGCAAATGGACGCTAGAAATTTAGAAGAGGAAACTTGTTATGATAGACAAAATTGGAAACTGGGGACAGAGAGGCGGCGACAGCCGTAGAAATCTGTTGTTATACATAATTTCTGTTCTATTTCTCAAAAATGATCTAATCCAGCCTAGCGCGATCCCTCTGATGCCATATTTAGATAGTTTATCCGCTAGTATTGTGTGATCCACTAGGTCGTATGCTTTCGATAGGTTCATTAAGATCCCGTATGGAATATTTTGAGCTTCTAGCTGAAATCCTATATCGTTGATCAGTTGATAACAGGCCGTTTCCGTGTTCTTCTCTTTTATGAAGCTGTGTTGTTAGTGGCTTTTGATTCGTTGCTTCTCACAGAAGTAAAGTACTCTGAAAGGCAAAAGTTTCTGTCTGTAGCTGTATCTGCCCGATTTGTAAACAGGAGTAATTTGACCCAGTTTTAGCTTCACTGGACATTTGTTCATGTTAAAAGAGTTATTTATTAGAGCACTTTTTTATAATTATGATTGTGTTACCAAGTTTCACTAAATGGGGTTAGAAATATAGATTTAGTGTTCACTGGAATATTATCTTCATATTATTATTAAAGTGAACAAGATTTTTAGCTACGTAGGCGAAGAAATAAAATTTCTTTTTTATATTTGAGAACATATAAATTATTTTTAATTTATATTAAAATTAATATAAAATTTTTATTTTTGAGACCAGGTCCTATCAGAGGGGGGGGGGGGGGGGCAGAAGAAGCAGTTGCCATGGGCCTCATAATTTAAGGGGCCTCACTTTCCAGGATTCCAACCGAATTAGCGATTGCTAAAGCGCGAAAAGCATTTGTTAAGTAAATTTACATATTCAATAAATATATAATACCATAACAAAAACTATTTCTTCTTCTCCAAATATCAATTGACCCGGGCCTCGCATTTTCTCTGAGAGGCTCTGTTTGAGACACTTATGAGTTGATCTTCGTTGTGATCATTGGCGTAATTATACCATCTAAGGCCCGTGGCAAATTCATTGGACAGCCCAAGTATCAATAAATTTTATTTTAAAATGCATAGGTATTACATATTTATAATAAAATAACAATTTAATCTTCTTCTTCTTCTGCGTTTAAGGCATTTTGCCTGTTCCAATTCGATAACATTCAGAAGCTGTCTTTCCATCTCTTGCTGGGGCGTCCAACACTTCTCCCCCCTTGGAATTGGCTGTCTCGTGCTATCCTTACTAAACTTTCATTTTCCATTCTTGACACCTGGCTATCCCATTCCTGTCGTCTGACGTTTACCCATTCCGTTATTGGTTGTTTGTAATTTAATCTTAACAACACATTTATTAATAAAATTCTTTTCTCCCAACTTTTTGATCTGTAAAAGTATCAACATCATCATCAAAGTTTAAAGATCGGGCCATAGAATTTTTGGCTCTTCTATGAGTTTCTGAACTGCACCACAAATGTCTTTCATAGTGTTAGCACCATCATATCCTTGCCTTCTACACTTATTTAGAGGTACATTATTGTCTTTTACGGAATTTATAATTTTGTTAGACATTAACTTCATCCTAAATCAAATAAATCCTAAAAATGACTCTTTACTGGCAAGCGCTTTTGGGATTCCATTTTCGCCTTCTTCGATCATACAATAATGGTAAAGTTCACACATTAGATCTGTTTTTGAAATATGCAGTCGTATCGAATATGATAGAGTAATATGGTGCGGCGTTTATTTAATTTATGAGTGCATTTTGTATTTCTGGACTTGAGTATTTTTACCTGGCCCTTTGGTTTACTTAACAATTCTAATAAAATCGGATCGTATTTTGCTAATCACTCAACAATACTCAAAAAGTTTCCTCGAGAACTTGGATCATTGTTACCTACGTTTTTCTGTGGCTAAGAAAGGCTAAATTACACTTTAAATTACAAAGTGTTAGATTAACATCAAGGAGTCTAGAGAGTACTTGGCGCCAAAAATATTTTTATTTCTTTATCATGAAGTCTTCATCTAGTGTTCCATGTAGACCATTGTTGATACGAAACAATATAGAGTTATGTTTTCTAAGAAAGATCTATTGTCACTGTCTTTTAAGAAATGACTCTTAGGTTTATAATGTTACTCTTTGGTTTATAAATGCACCGTTTTCGATCACTAATCAATTCAATTGATCATTTAGTTCTCTAAAATTATCGCCAGCGCCACGAAAAAAGTACTTTTCGGTTAACAAACTACAGGGATTCGCCGAGCGTCTCTAGCTCGACCGCGCCACCAAAGTACTCCGACAAAAAAATGAAGCAACTAATGGATGCGTTCTAAAATTGATACTTTTCTTATAAATGCGTTTAAATCTTAATAATTTATTTGAATGTTATATGGTATTTTGTTGTGTTAAGTTTAATTGATTTTAAGTACTGATATAAAATTTATAATTTTTAATAAATTTTGTTAAAAATGTTTACTTCTGAGCTCGCGGCCTCGGGGGCTCCGTCAGGCCGGGGGCCCATGGCATTTTTCCAGTCCTGCCACTCTATAGTTTCGCCACTGGTTGTGGTTTATATATAGATCATTTTTCTTCTTCAGTTGAGTGGTTTCCCTAATTATATTCCTTGTGGTTTTTTGCCGTTAAAAATGTTACTTCTGAGCTCGCGGCCTCGGGGGCGCCGTCAGGCCGGGGCCCGTGGCATTTTGCCAGCCCTGCCACTCAATAGATCATTTTTCTTCTTCAGTTGAGTGATTTCCCTATTTTTATTCCTTGTGGTTTTTTGCCGGTTTGATGATAGTTGCATTTGTTTTTAAAAAAGACTCCTTTTATCTTTCTTTAATAAGTTAATGTATTTTCTGCGTAGGTTATTATACCTATTTTTAATATCCGGATTGTAGGCTGCTACTGTTTGAAGGAGTTCCAGGTTTTCTCCAGCTGTACCAAAAGTGGGTTGTTATACATCCGTTGATTCCTATGCTTCGTGGGGGTGGGACTCGATGGAATGCTTCCTCGAAATTTCCTCAGTTCCCCTGTTTCCCCAACTTCTTCTATTCAGGTTAATTATTACCAACTTGGCAAATAAAAATCACTAAATACTAAGTTTACTTATAGAAAACTTAATCTTATAATCAAGTTTTGTATGAAACGTTTTCCAAAATTTGGTTTGGTTTTCGAGTTATTTTCGCATTTTTCTGTTATTTTAAACCAGAAAAATGTAAAACAAAAACGAAATAGTAAAGCGAAAAGTAGCAAAGATTCTTATAGAAATTTTAATTCTATTCAAGTTTTACACGAAACATTTTTTAAATTTCGTCTAGTTTCCAAGTTATTTTTAATTACTACCAACTTAACTCTCAGAAAATCACTAGATAACAAGATTTTTTATGAAAAAAAAAATTATTATTTTAAAATTCTATTAAATTGGAATTCCTTACAAATTTTGGTTGAAACATCTTTTAAAATGTCGCTTATGCCCGCTCCAGACTCTCGCGAAGTAGCACGGAGTTGAGCGAGGAACGAGAGTGTGGTCAGGTTACTCGCCTCGCCTTGTGCTTACTCGCCTCGCCTTGGCTAACTTCGCTTCATGAAGCGGTTTTTCGTACCCGAGTCAAAGGGACACGAGGCGCGAGTACGAGGAAGGGAGAGTATCACGTCTACACTCTCGTGTGCACTCGTCCTTTAATTTAGTCAACTGTATGCAGGTGGGTCAGTTCACAACCGTTTCTTGAACGATTAAAAACTAAAAATATTTTTATTCAATATTATTAAATTTGATCTAATATTAATTTAAATATTATCAAAAA
Organism: Phosphuga atrata; assembly: GCA_944588485.1. Lineage (NCBI taxonomy): Eukaryota > Metazoa > Arthropoda > Insecta > Coleoptera > Silphidae > Phosphuga > Phosphuga atrata. Next base: position 49,433,362 of record OX155896.1, on the reverse strand, counting down.
TCATGAGCGATTCTTCCCAAGAACTCCAGTTACAATTCCTTGAGGCTTTTCAAAGGGAACCAGTTATTTGGGATCATTTATTGGGATAACACAATAATAATAATTAAAAGCAGAAATAGCTGCAGCAGCAGCTACTACCTGTTCGGTGTCGGTCATGGCACTGAGGTCCTCGCGAAGTAAGGCGAAAGTGTGGATGCCTACTCCGTGTAGTTCCTCGCCTCGAACAACTGCGGCGAGGATCCTCGCCGAAGTTACTCCGCGAGAGTCTGGAGCGGGCATTAAATGCGTGTTATTTCCGAATTTTTGGGACAAGAAAAATAAAAAAATACTTCTTTTTTCACTAAAAACACTATTTACAATATATACACAAATTACAATGTTAGGAAGGAGTGAGTAACAGGCTCATGAGTAATCGGAGCCCAAGAAATCATAATCACCTAAGGTATTGCAATACACATAAATGGTATCAAACGATGAGCGACAGAAACAAATGATTATAGGCTTATTTCACCCAGAGCAGTGGGGTATAATTTAAGGAAGTGCTTCAGGCTAAAAGGGGAACAATTGAAAATATCTGGAGAGTTTAAAAGGAAGCGTTGGTTTAGGTAATTCTATTGCGCTGAGAGACGTGTGAGGGGGGAATATTTCGCTGAGTTCGTATGGAAACGCATCAGACGGTACTTTCTGGGTATGCGGGAAATTATTGTGGGAAAGTTAAGATTTAAACGGGACAGTAGGTAGGGACAATCTATTCGATTGTTATGTAATTTAAAAAAAACATATCGCGCTCAGTACGCCTGGCATGTAATTGGGTAATACATGGTACATCAGAGGACGGAAACCTACGTGATAGAAAATTAAGGAATTTTCGTTGGATTTTTTCGAGACGTTGCGTGTATACATTATATTGAAGGGAGCAAATAGAGAATGCGAATTCCAGTATCGACCATGGTGTAGTAGAGGTTAAGGTAGACGTTTATCGGAAACTCGCAGTAGCCCTGATCCTAAATCCCAGTGATCTGTTGGCTTTTTTTATAATAACGTCGATATGTTCAGAGAAACATAACTTCTCATCAAATAAAATGCCCAGGTCCTTAATCAAGGTAACCCTCTTAATTGTAGTACCACAAAAGCCATACCTGTGTGCGAGAGGTGTCCTTTTTCTGGTATAAAATTTCACCGAGCACTTTCCACTGTTTAGTCGTTTGTTATTAGTATTAGTACGTCGCGAACTTATCCATATCTGCTTGCAAACGATTTGCATCGTTGATATTGCGTATTTTACTAAAGATCTTTATATCGTCAGTATAGATAAGAAGTCTAGAGTTCTCAAGGTAGGCGACAACATCGTTTATGTGTATTATAAAGAGCAAGGGTCCCAGATGAGAGCTTTGGGGGACACATGACGACACAGCACAACTCTTTGAATTATACCTATTAAGTGTAACCGCTTGTGACCGACCTGATAGGTATTTTTTTCTGTGTGGGGGTCGTTTGGCTGCCTAGCCTTTCGGCACTGCGATCAACTTGATCTATTGTGCTTGACCCTACTACAATTACTCTCCCAGGAATTCAACTTCCTGAACGAAGTCTAGTAATTCCTGAGAGGCTTGCTACTCAGCTCCAAGGTGATCATTCTTGCCACCCCGAAGTGGGCAAGTCTTGTGTGTGCTAGCGCTACACATGTGTACATTATCTGTTTAGCGGTTTCTTCATCTGATTCACATAATCTACAGGTAACTTCCTCTGCCTTTCCAATTTTGTATAGGTGATATCTCACCGGACAATGTCCTGTGAGTATGCCTACCAAAGTTCTGGTTTCTCTTCTAGAGAAGCTTAGCATCTGATTCGTTATTGCGGCAGAATAGTTTATGACCATTTTAGCTTGCCTCTGCCCTGGCGTGTTTTTCCAGTGGGTTTGCTTTTGCTCTTCTTCCCATTTCTTAGCCCCCTGCCTTAAGACCTGAAAGGTTGGATCTAAACCAATTCAACAGATTTCTATGCTATCGAAGGCTTTGCTAAGATCTATATTGATCATTATATTGATCTTATCCGTCAGAATATAGTCTGTCAAACACAGCACATTCGTTTAGAACGACCTCTGCTTCATAAAACCATGCACTGTACACCTCAGATATACCCGAAACACCAGACACAACCACAGCTACATTTGCAGACGACACAGCAGTACTAACTAATCACTCAGATCCCAACATCGCCATAAAACATCTCCAAGACTACATACATCTACTGGAAAAGTGGTTAAAGAGTGGAAAGTTAAAATCAATGAAACTAAGTCCTGCCATGCAACATTCACGTTACGAAAACGTCTCTCTCCTCCAGTTTATTTAAATTACATAGAAATCCCCCAATACTCGTCAGTCAAGTACTTAGGATTACATCTAGACAGCAAACTCAATTGGAAGAACCACATTACCAAAAAGAGAAAACAGATTGATCTCAGACATAGAGAACTCAACTGGCTCATCGGCAAAAACTCGAGTTTACACTAAGCAACAAAATACTTTTATATAAAACTATCATCAAACCTATCTGGACTTATGGCATCGAACTCTGGGGATGTGCCAGCAAATCGAATATTGCGATCATGAAAAGATGCCAAGCTAAAATATTAAGATCAATTGCTAACGCTCCATGGTACGTAACAAACCACATGATCCAAGAAGACTTGTAAATTACCCCTGTGACGAAAGAAATTAAGGAAAGACGAAAAAAGCATCAAGACAAAATAGAATCACACACAAATTCACTAATAAACACGCTTCCCCAACACCAAGTCCTCGGAAGACTCAAGAGACGCTGGCCAACTGACCCTTAACGGTACTCAGAGGTCCTATCGTTGGATGGACACCTCATCACGCCAAATCGATCATCATAACTTAAAAAAAGAAATTGTATATTCTGATTGTTGAACAAATTTCAATAAAAAAAAAATATTAATAATAATAAAACCATGCTGTTCAGGGGCGATTATGGATTGATGTGAAAAATAATTCATAGTTTAATAATAAAAGTTATAAACGAGTTTCTCTAAGATTTTGTTGAAAACGCATAATTTAGATATTGGTCAATATTATCGATTTAGATAAATAAGTCTTGTTAATATAAAACTTAAACAAGGTTTTAACTTTCTTTAAAGTTGATTATTACCAAATTGACAGACAAAAAAATCACTATATAACAAGGTTACTTTTAGGAAATTTAGCTCTCCAAGTTTTATTTGAAACGTTTTTCAAAAATTTTGTTTAGTTTTCGTGTTATTTGCGAATTTTTGCTACAAGAAAAATGTGAACAATAATACTGTTTTGACATTGTCCAATATTAATTATTACCAACATGACAAATAAAATTTTTCTTATAGAAAATTTAATCTTATACCAGTTATATTTGTTTGGTTTTCGATTTTTTTTTTCGCATTTTTCCGATATTCGAGACAAGAAAAATATAAAACAAAAACGAAATTTGACTTTGTTTCAAAATTGATTGGTACCAACTTGACAGAAAACAAATCACAAATGGCAAGGTTTCTTATAGAAAAATTAATTCGCTTCTAATTTTATTCGAAACATTTTTCAAAACTTCGTCTGCTTTCCCAGATTCTGTATTCTTACTTACTACCAGTACTACAAATATGGAATAGAAAGGATATTTAAACTTCATCTACATCATGCAATTTGAAAACATCTTTTATTTGTATAAACAACTTTGAAAAATAAGGACTTTGTTTCAAGGTTAATTACTACCAACTTAACGTTCAAAAAATCACTAGATAACAAGATTTTTTTATGAAAAAATATAATTTAAATATTTCGATAAATTTTCGTGTTATTTGCGAATTTTTGGACAAGACAAATACAAAAAAAAAACGGCCAAGTGCGAGTTGTGACTCGCGACCGAAGGTTCCGTACAAACTTGTAAGTAAGGTATCTTTAGGAGGACCTAACTGTATGCAACCCATATACTTCTGGTGCCTGACAATACCACGCAACACATTAGTGTATTTTCATAAGTTTCTAATAGTAAATTCGCATTTTTCTTGTAATTAAACTACATATTTACGGTTTTAAGATTTTTCCCTTTAGATGTGCTGTAAGACACCGCCTCTTGCCAAATTCCATGATTCTAGGTCAACGGGAAGTACCCTATAGGTTTTGATTCCCTTGTGAAAGCGCAAAATATGCGACATAAACGGTCATATCTTTTGATCGCGTTGACTTACCAGTTTGAATTTTTTACAGCTGAAAGAGACCGCAGACCCAAGTATTTGATACAAATTTCAACTTGTTAACTCTACGCGTTCCTGAGAAAAATGGTCTTGACAGACAGACAGACGGACGGACGGACAGACGGACAGACAGACAGACAGACAGACAGACAGACAGGCAGGCAGACAGACAGACAGACAGATGGACAGACAGACAGACAGACAGACGTACGGACAACAAAGTGATCCTATAAGGGTTCCGTTTTCGGTACGGAACCCTAAAAACAGCCTTATTAATATAAAACTAAAACAAGGCTTTAATTTTCTTTAAAGTTGATTATTACCAAATTGACAGACTAAAAATCACTATATATCAAGGTTTCTTATAGTAAATTAAGCTCTCTACAAGCTTAATTTGAAACGTTTTCCAAAAATTTACTTTAGTTTTCGTGTTATTTGCGAATTTTTGGGACAAGAAAAATGAGAACAATAATAATGTTTTGAAATTGTTCAAGATTAATTAGTACCAACATGACAAATAAAAGTCAGGCAATACTAAGTTTTCTTATACAAAATTTAATCTTATACCAGTTATATTTGAAATATTTTCCAATATTTTGTTTGGTTTTCTAGTTATTTTCGCATTTTTTTTCCAATACTTGGGACAAGAAAAATGTAAAAAAAAAACGAAATTAGACTTTGTTTTAAAATTGATTGGTACCAATTTGACACACGAAACAAAGTAACAAGGTTTCTCATAGAAAATTCACTTATCTATATATTGAAAGATTGAACTTATCTTCAAGTTTTATTCGAAACATTTTTCAAAATTTCGCTGAGTTTCCAAGTTATTTTCGCATTTTTGAGACAAAAAAACTACCAGCACTACAAAAACGAATTTTAAATGGAATATGCATATTTTTCAAGATTTTTTTTTTCTCAAGGAGTAGTGTTATCAGTCAGTTATATTATCTATTTTAACCAGTAAGCTCAAATTACTCTTACATAATTAGTTTATAGTAAATTCGAAATGTCTTACATTTTGTCGGTTTCAATTTATATTACTGATATTGACTTAAGTAACACTGCCGTATCTGACTTACCGGATCTGACTGCTTAGTTTTAATAATCTTGATCTTTATACAAATTATCGTTGCATAAATACGTGCCTTCCTATTTATAATTACATTTACGTTACATTACATTTATAATTATATTTTGAATTGCATTGTAAAATTCATCCTGTGATTTCACAGCTTTTCTTTTTGCAGATAAACACATTTATATATTTTTCGATTTATATATTACTTAATCATAAACTATTTATATCTAAATAAAATCTATGTTTGTTATTAAAAACGTATGCACTGACCTTGTAGAATATAAGATATTTGTTTATGAATATTTGTATAATATTAATATTCTTATAAAGTATTAATTATTGTTTAATGTTCAGTAGCTGGCGCCACACAGTAGGCAATAAAAAGCAAACACTTGAAAAATAGGCTGTAAAATCAATTAACAGTACATTTAAAACTGCATCTTGTTTTTTAGCTTGTAACAAAACAACAACATGTTTAATACTTCGTTAATTGCTCGACTGTAAAATATATTATTTCGTTATTTTTCGCAAACAAAGTCCTATTCTAATTATAAGTTTTTTAATTGAAACAATCAAAAGTTTATAATTCATTTTAAATACTCAAATAGAAAATTAAAAACATATTTTAATGTTTAAATAAACTAGTTACTAGGCGGATTATTTCTTATCACAACAAAGTAATACTATAAATTAAAAAAATCAGAGTTTTTATTTGTCGATAAAAACCCCAATCAATATTTTCTGATAAATAATTAGATCATTCAATTAATATTCAGTTTTCCTCTCATAAACTACAATGTCTAAACTAATTGTTTTCGATAACAACGGAAAAATTTTGTTCCAAATATTTGTTTAATGATTGCACCTTGAGAGCCCTAATCATCAAACATATTTCATACTTGGAATTTTTTCCCGAAATATAAGCTAAGAAGTTGTTGACATAACCAGCATTACTGTAAATTGTCGGTAAATATTTTTAATTTTGTGGCAATACAATCAAATATAAATAAGACAAATTGTTTGTAGAGTAAAATTTCCAAACTAAACATTTCTTTTAGTAAGTTTTGAAGATTATCTGCACTTCCAGGAAAGTAATTGCCGTTAAATTTCAATCAAATATTTACTCAAACATTTCTTAGTTTCGGTAGGCTTTTGTTACATTTCCATCTTGCAATAAATATTAGTATTATTACTACTTAGTCGGAAGAAGTTGTCAATTTTCCATTTAATTTTAATCAGTTCTATATTTAAACCAATTGATGCAACAGATGATGCAACTATCCAAGAAAACTTTATCATCGTTAATACAACAACATAGCTGATTTTATTTAATCTTTTTTTAATCCTATTTATACTACTATATTAATCCTATCTTATGGTTAATTTTCATCTGAATTATTTTATTTGTTAATTAGTCAGGTGTATATGTCTTTAAGAAATAAGCTGCAAAATAAATAGATTATTTAAAAAATAAATACTTTCTTTTGATTATTTTAGTTTTTACTTTAAACTAATATAATATTACAATCTTTAGTTAAATATTATATTATATCAGTATTCAGTAAAAAATAAAATAGTCAAAAGAAATAGTTATTTAATTAGAATTAGTTATAACATTAGAATGCGGAAACGTTGATTTTACAACGCAACTATCAAAAAGCTATCAAAAGCTGGAGCGTTGTAATATCATTTCCGCACGAAATTTGTATAAGATTTTTCGGCCGACAATTATTATTTAAGAAACAAATAGATTTAGATTATTTACAATATTGGAAATTATTTGTTTAATGTTCGTACTCAGAAACTTTGACATTTTTATTAATTCAAATTTATTAGGTACATAATATGTCATTTTGCTGCATGTCATACGCTATACTTTTACAATTCAGGAAGCTAAGTTTACAATTCAGGAAGCCAAAAATATTGATTTTTATCAATAAATAATTTGTTTATTATACCTATAATAAAGAATAAGGGCTTTTACCTATATTAAGGAAAAGTGCGAAACTACTAAACACATGCATAAAGGCAGGGAACATTCCCAAACATGGAAAAAACGCTAACGTGGTACTGATCTACAAAGAAGGTGATAACACGATATAAAATTACAGACCCATCAGTTTCATGTCATATGTATACAAATTACTGACAAAAATAATCACCAACAGAATAGGGAGAAAGTTCGACGAATGCCAACCGTGCGAGCAGGCTGTATTTAGGAAAAACTACAGCATTATTAATCTCCTACTAACTACGATAATTGTAATAGAAAATACAACGAAGACGGATGGATACCCATTATATCTGACGTTTATTCTTCTTCGTAAGTACCATGTCCTTGCAGAACGTTGGTCATCAACAAAACTATCCTTACTCTGACGACGGCAAATCTGAACAGAGAGCTTGAGTTGATTTTGTAGCAGTAGATTCTTGAGTCATGTTGTTTTTCTGCGGCCTGGCTTTCTTTTACTAGAAATTTATCCCTACATGATGTTCTGCAGTAATCGATATTTTTCGCCTTCCATAACATGCCCGAAATATTCTAGTTTCCTACTTTTATTGGTGGTAAGCATTTCGATGGATTTACTCAGTCTTTGGAGTATTACCAAGTTGGATACTTCTTCCGTCCATGAAACTTTTAATATTTTTCTGTAAGCCCGCATCTCAAAGGCTTCAAATCGTGTTTCTGCGTACTTGTTTATTGTCCAGGCTTCGTACCATACAGTAGGGTGGAGAAGATCTAATATCTGAGAAGTCGGATTCTTAGAGCTAACTTCAGATCTCTACAGCACCAGACCCTGTCATGTTTCTAGATGCTGCCCGAGCCTGCTCAATCCTCGATTTTACTTCAGTTTGACTATCCGCGCCGTTCAGCCTCAATGCTTCAATATTTTACCCCCAACTATTATATTAGCTATGATATTAGATTGCTTGCTCATTACTAATACTTTTGTCTTTTTTGTATTTAATCCGAGTCCGGCCATTGCGCATTTTTTAGACGACTGCATCAATTCCGTAGCGTCTGCGTAGTGAAGGTTGTTTATGATTTCGCCATTTATAACAAAGCCGGCTTGTACAACAATTAGTGCTACTTTGAATGTTCTTTCGGAATAAACATTAAAGAGCTAGGGCGATAAAATGCAACCCTGCCTTACTCCGTGTTTGATCTTTATTTCCGGTGTATTATCACCATCTAACCTAACCACCGAAATTTGGTTCAATATAGATTTTCAATTATCCAAGTATCCCTTGCGTACAGTCCCATGTGGTCTAAAGTCTCTACCAATACATATTTGAACCCTCTATCCAGTATGCATAGACATCAACTGACATTTCACGATTTCTTTGAGCCAGGACACTTATACCAAATAGAAGCCTCTATTTGGAAGTGCCCTTGTGCCGAAGCCATTGCGGAATCCGATTGCAATTCGGATTCGGATTCGCTTATGTATTCCTTACATGAATAATTTTGAGAAATACAGGACATTTTTTTTTCAAACCTTAGAGTACCGTTAGGTGTTAAAGTAATAATCTATATAGACTCAGGTACAGTATTGCAGATATGACAAATACATATTAGTTATGGACTAGTCTAGCCAATTCCTTTCTGGCCTTACTGATCCTTTTCCCCTCATTCAATGACAGTCCCTTCTCGTTTAAAGTTTCTGTCACCGCCTCATCCCATGTTTTTCATGGTCTGCCCCTTGTTCTGCGCTTGTGTTGTCTCGCCTGCCATATTTGTTTTGCTGATCTTTCCTCCTTCATCCTCACTAGGTGTGCTCACTAGGACATTTATATATAATTAAAAAGCCTTTGATAGTATAGAAACATGGGCGGTCTATACAGCAATGGCAAACAGTAGAATCGACCACAGATACAGTGATCTGATCTAAGAATGCAACAAAGAGGTCCGATGCTACTAGAAAAAAAACAATAAATTGATCGCTTGCAAAGTGTGAAATGGCCCAAAATATAAGCTATTACAAAATACTGCAAAGGAGCAACCGCAACTTACATTCTCCACGAAAAAAAACCTGTCCAACTTAAAAGCGGAGTACGACAAGATGACTTCTTATCTCCAAAACTCTTCACATTCATTGGAAGAGATTTTTAAGAAAACTGACGACAAAGGTACGACAAAGGTAATGACTGGGACGACAAAGGTATCAACTTCAATGGAACTCGACTAACCAGTCTAAGATATTTTGACGATATTGTTATCTTGGCACATAGTCGAGAAGATTTAACAACAATGATTGCAGACCTACAAAGAGGACTGGAAATGAACCTTTCAAAAACCCAGATAATATACCAAGGAACAGAAGAACTAATATTAGTGGAAGGACAGGAAATCAAGAAGGTATTCTTCCAAAAATATCCAACATATACCTAGGATAAAAACTTACTATCGACCGAACCAACCAGAATGAAGAAATAAGAAGGAGAATAAGGCTTGGATGAGTGGCCATTGCCAAACTATCATTCATTCTGCGAAATAAAAAAATAGCTCCCAATATCAAGAGTTTTTGATTAGAACATTCTATCTGTGATGCTATATGGCGCAAAGAACTCGACTAAACAAAATATCGACGCAGTGAAAACTGCGAGAAACTCTAAGACTAATAATTGAAGGAAAGATTCAAGGGAAAAGATCTGTTGCTAGACGTCAGAACTCCTGGTTGAAAGACCTCCGAAGATGGTTTGGGTGCACTTCCATTAAAATCTTTCGAGCTGCTGTGTCCAGAACAATGTTAGCTATGTGGATCGCCAACCTTCGAAAGAAGAGGGCGTCATAGGAAGAAGAAGTGAAAATTGCTCAAAATGCAATGTAGAGGTCAATGATGTGGATTGCAAAAAGGAACAGATATCGAAACAATAGAATACGAGCAATAACCAAAGGCACCGATATTGGAGAGAAAATTGTAATCCTCAAATGGAGACTTGCAGGTCACGTTGTAAGAAGTGATAGGATGAGATGGGACAGGCGAAACATAGAATGGAGACCGTATGAACACAATAGAGGAAGACTACATATGACATGGTATGATGACCTCAAAGGAACAGTCGGACTGGCACGGATCGAATTAGCACAGAATAGGGAAGGGTGGGAACATTTGGGAAAGGCCTATGTTCAAGGATGGATCTAATGGCTAAAGAAGAAGAAGGCCTTAAAGAAATATAAACATGACTAATTTAGAAATAAAATAATTCAGGTAATTTAAGGAAAAAGTTTCTAAATCTATTTGTAATTCTAAGAATGTACATGATTGATTGACTGTGGAGTTACTTGTTGAAACTTCATTTCGATATTAAAGATAAAAACATAGATACTTTTAAGTTTCAAATTTATTTATTTATTATCATATGTTTCACTAACAACACTGTTGCTTCTTCAGGTCACGTTAGATACCAGACCTTTCATATCTGAAAAATTGTAATTTTGCGGAGACATTAATTTAATTTTGTAAATATTTTTTTAAGGTTTAATGAAATAATAGGAGCATCATAAAATACTAATAACATTTCATAACTAAAATTTGTATTACCTTAACACCTAACGGTACTCTAAGGTTTGGAATTAAAAAAAACTAAAATTTAATGACTCGGTCCGATCTCGGTTATCAGAGAAATGAAATGTTTTTCAAAAAACATTTCTTTAGAAAATTTTATCTACACTTTGAAAAGTGTTTCCCATTAAATTTAAATCAAATATTTACTAAATTATTGCTTAGTCAGACAAAAGTTGGCAATTTTTCATTTAGTTTGAATCAAATTTATATTTAAACTAATTGATGCAACAAATGATGCAACTACCTAAGAAAAATGTATCATTTTAAATACAACAACAAAACTGATTTTATTTAATCTAATCCCCTTTAATCCTCTTTACCCTCCTGGTGAACTGTAAGCTCATTTCAATTGCGCTACTCAAGACATTTACTTGTACAGTATAATCTTGATAATCCGACACACATGGGACCAGAAAACCGCCGGGTTATCAAAAAATTGAGTAGCACATTTAAAATGAACAAATGAAACACAAAAAAATTTAAATATTATTTTTTATTTTCTCGAGTTCGTTATAAATATTGTTATATTTTGTCTAAAACAGCGATAGCGAATATATGGCACGCGTGTCGCAGCTGACACCCAGAAAAAAATATTGGCACGCAGGAGAAATATTTTTTTCTAAAAAAAAAATTATAATCTTTATAAATCATTTTGTTTTTCTTCTTCTTTCTTTGCGACACGTCAAACCGTTATAAATCAAATTCTATTAGCTCTGAAGATTTAACCACAGCTGTGGAGTTAATAAAAGATTAATATTCTTCGATACTTAAATCATCCTCGACAGAAACTTATTATTTCTATTATTTAATTATTATTAATCTTTGTAATTTGATGCAAAAATATTTATTCCTGCTGCAATCATTGAAATATTTTCAAGATTACGCAAAGTAATGTTTCATAAGCTCGCGATAACACACAAGTTGTTTTTTATTGACAGTGTTAAAAACAAAACATAAGAATATAAAAAAGTACATAATAAGATAAATCCAATCAGTTTCAAAATAGTTTACTTTGGAAAGCCACACCAGCGATATTAAAGACCAAATTTTGACGGCATAGAGTTACAGGCTCACAGTAAATCGCAGCCCAATTATAACTTAATATGTAGACGTGTTATGATGATATTATGATGAGACATATTAGACATATGTAGACATATATGCGGTTTTATTACTAAGGGCTTATATTAGAGATATAAGAAATCTTTTAAAATAAATCCGTTTTTGAAGCACTTACAATGACCTACACTTGTTATAGTAAAGGTTCGTCTACACCAGTGTTTCCCAAATTTTCCACCCATGTGTACTCATTTGAAATATTTTTTATCCCTTCGTACCCCGAAGGGTAGTAGCAAATAGTAGAAAATTTTTGAGATATGCTATTAAAAACAGAAACTGTACTGATATAGTTCAAGTAATATCGTAAGTAATATAGTAATCGTAAGTAAAGTAATATAGTAAATCCCCAGAATGGGGAATAAAAGATTTTTATAATTTTTTGGTGGAAATGTTGTTCTTCTCTTTAAGAGAATTTCTACTGGCCTTTAAATACGTAAAAATCTTCAAATTTTTTCGCCAGCAGTTTGTAAAATAAACTCATGTTTATACAAAAATTATAAAAGAAAAACAGTAATTTAAAAACAGAAGAAACAGAAGTTAGTTTTGATTTGTATTGTATTAATTATCTGTCAAAGATGCTTGAACTATTGCAAATTAACTGCTAATTAGCAGGATTCAAACATTATATAAAAAGTTATATTTGAAGCATTATTTTTTATGTAATTTATGAAAAAGAAAAAAATTGAAAAATCTTCTCGTACCCCTTTCAAATCTTTTGCGTACCCCTTGGGGTACGCGTACCACATTTTGGGAAACACTGGTCTACACTATGTGAGTCAACAAGTCAATACACAAATTTTGCAACGTCCTCTTACTTGTTTGAGGTTGCCAAGCCCTGAAACATAGATATACATATTAAACGTATGTATAAACTGGCGCGCATATATGAGAACTTATGTGAGGAACAAGTGTGAGGTTGCGCCAACAAGTGTGCGTGTACAAGCCATGAAGCAAACAATGTTGATAAACGTGGCAGCGTTTACACTTCTTCAATAAGCTTATAATCAACTCCAACTGGTTAAGTTGATTTAAAGCTTATATTAACAGTGCAAACTATATTAATTGTAACATTTAGTTACGTTTGTTCGCGTTAATGATACAAAAGGGAACGTTTCTACAAAGGAACTGTTTAATCCTTGTTTATATCGCAACCATTTATCATATTTAATAATTATATTTTAATTATTAATTAAATAAATTATTATAATGTTAATTATTACACTTTAAACAGGTAGACAATACAACACGCCTCAAGCGATAAACAAAACATAACATCACCGTTTTAAATTCTAATCCTTCTATAATCAGCTGATTATTATTATTCATGTCAGAAGCATCATACAGGAAACAAATACCGTGTAAATATAGCTAAATATCCAAAACAAAATATATTGTAAACTAGACTAGACATGTCTTGCCCAATAACTGGCAACGTCAAATGCGTCTGGTTTAGCTGACATTAAGTCTTCGAGGGCACATATGACAGTTGTAGATATGTGGGGTCGTCTGTGGGTCGCCGCAGCCACACAGGATAGAAGTAAGTGGGTGGTGTCCCCATTTGTTGAGGGTGGCTCTGCATCTTGCAGTTCCAAATTGAAGTCTGTTCAGTGATTTCTAGGCCTCCCAGCTTTCTTCGCATACAGCAGCTAGTTTTTCCAATGGGGCCATCCAATGTTGGTCCCTAGTGACTTTACACATATATACCCTAGATTTGGTGGTATATTCTTGAAAGTCTACGGTGGATGTTAGGAAGCTTTTCTTTGACTTTAGCCTCTGATGTACAGGATGTAGGCCATAGAGGGGGTGTCCTTCGGAAGTTGAAGATTTAAATCTTTCCTTATAGGCTGCTGCTTCCCTTCGGACTGCAGGTGGAGCGATACCAGCCAGGTGGTAGACTCTATCCAAGGGGGTGGGTTTCAGGCATCCCATGATCATTCTGCAAGACTCATTCAGATCCACACCACTTGTCTGGGGAGTGCTGACTTGTACCACACTGGGTAGGCGTATTCGCCTACAGAGTAGCAGAGAGCTAAAGCTGTTGTTTTGACAACACTTGGGTCGGCACCCCAAGAACTGCTTGTTATTTTTCCGTAGAATGTTGTATTTCCTGCTTACTTTCAGTTTAGTATTCCTGCAGTGCTTTTTGTAGGTAAGGGCCCTGGCCAGCGTAACTCCGAGGTATTCTGGGTTTCGGCAATGTTCCAGCAGCATTCCGTTCCATGTTATCTGTAGCTTTCTGGAAGCCTGTTTTTTGCGAAGGTGGAAGGCACATACTTGGGTCTTTGTTGGGTTTGGCCTAAGCTGGTTTTTACTGTAATAATGGTTCAGCTCTTCCAGTGCCTCAGTTAGACCCTGTTCAATATCTCCAAAACAGTCCCCTCGCAGCAATTGCTCTATCGTCCGCGTAGATATAGCTGTTAGTACCAATCGTGAGCGGTTGATCGTTGGTATGTATATTAAAAAGGCTGAGGGCCAATTCACTGCCCTGTGGTAGGCCGTTCTTTTGACTTCGCCACCTACTTTGCTTTCCCTGGAATTCTACATAGAACATGCGGTTTTGGAGCAGGGTTCTTATTATATTTGTTGGCTGGAAGTCTTTAGTTATCTCGTAGATTTTTCACATTAACATTCGAAGATTAATAGTTCAATAATTCACTCTCAGGTCTATAAAGACAGCTCCTGTAATTTTGCGCTTTTGGTACCCATCCTCAATTAACTGCGTCGTACAGCATTTTCCGGGGCGGAAACCAGCCTGCTGCGGGATAAATAGTGGTTCTATATCTTTCGTTAACCGGTTTTGTATAACCCTCTGGAAAATTTGGTATATATGGCTCAGATGGGAGATTGGCCGGTAGCTCTTTGGATCGCTGGGTTCCTTAGCTGGTTTAATGATTGCTATTAGCTTGCCTTTTCGCCATATGCTTGGGATCTTTGCGTTCTTGAGATCTATGCGTCGGATTCTAGACACTTGTTGAACATTTGCAGCAGCCACAGCCTTGCGCTGGGTCCAAAGTGTTTTATTTGTTCAGTAAGAAGGTTGTCTAGGCCCGCCGCCTTACGCGTTTTACTATTGTGTTTGCATTGTGGCTACATCTGCTCATGCCAATTTCTTCAATCCATCTCTCTCTTTTGTTTTCTGCTAAGGAAACGATTAGTTGTTGGCCTGCTGTTATTGTGTCCTCGCCCATGTGGTCGGCGTCCAAAAGTTCCAAGTACTGCCGTAGTGTATGCACTGCCTCCGGGGGGTAATCCTGGGACGTAGTTCGTTCTGCAGCCTTATGGGATTGATTGCCTGGAGCACTTTTTTACGGCCTCCAGAAATTTTCTGTAGCAGAAACGTGTCGGTGTTATTTCAGTGACTGCATCCTACAGTAGTTCCTTGAATAGTGGCCAGTTGGCTTTTCGAAAGTTGTACCTTATTGTATGTCGGTGCTGGGTGCGGGGTATGGGTGACCAGACAGTTTTTACACATTGGGGTATTATTCTCTCGCTAGCAAGCAGTAGATCCGGGTTGTATCCCCTACGCCACTTGCCGCTGTTAAATGTGGCTGGTTGTTTATTGTCATGTAGTAATGTAAGCGTCATCTTGTTGTACTCTGCCCACCGGATCACGGCTTCTCCGTTATTATCGTCGTCGTGGTACCCCCATACGCTGCTGTGACTGTTGAAATCTCCGATTGCGAAGTGAATCTTACTTATCCTTATGCCTGCTCCACACTCTCGCGGAGTAACTTCGGCGAGGATCCTCGCCGAAGTTGTTCGAGGCGAGGAACTACACGGAGGAGGCATCTACACTCTCGCCTTAGCACTGAGGTCGCGAGGACCTCAGTGCTATGACCGACACCATGCTACTTCGCGAGAGTGTAGAACGAGCAATACTCTCCCTTCCCCGTACTCGCGTCTCGTGTCACTTTGACTCGGGTACGAAAAACCGCTTCTGGAGCGAAGTTAGCCAAGGCGAGGCGAGGAAGCATAAGGCGAATCGAGTAACCTGACAACACTCTCGTTCCTCGCTCAACTCCGTGCTACTTCGCGAGAGTGTAGAACGAACATTACACTTGCTCAGTACCTCCATATTATTCGTTTCCACAATGTTCACAGAGAGAATCTGAATGTCAGGTTTTACGAAGACTGAGCACCCGTATTGTGAGTGTGCTCGCTCAGCTACCAAACACATGCTTTGAATTTTTAATCAGCTGATCAAAACTTTATAATTCAAATCACACAAGTCAAACGCAAGGGCCTTTTTTACTCACTCAAAATGTATTAGCTGATACAGTATGTTTGTGCTCATACATTATGTATGAGCTATTGTAAGAGTTAGAGGTGATGTTTCAAAATCTGTGTATTGACTTGTTGACTCACACAAGTTCTCATTCATGTGTTCCGGTGTAGACGAACCTTTACCATAACAAGTGTAAATCATTGAAAGGTGCTTCAAAAAGGATTTATTTTTAATGATTTCTTAAAATTCGATTGTGAGCAATGAAACAAATCGGGGCAGATTATAATGAGTATTCCCCTTTTTATACTCATTATAATCTGCCACGATTTTAACTGGGGAAAATTTAGAGGAATCAATGTAGTTATTAAGGAATTTCAATCCTTAACAAGGATAATCCTGTTAAAGACAATGAAAAAAGTAAATGTTGGGGAGCAATGAAGAGGTGATTTTATTTTGGAGTTTCTCGAGTTTGTTATAAATATTGTTAAAATTTTATTTAACAAAGAGTTTATCGTTTTGATAGAATACTTCTTTTGATTCGTGTTTACAATATTTTCATGTCAAAATATTGTTTATTGTTTCGTGTCTTTTGCGGAACAAAACTAATTATAATTATCAACTTGTATTAACTAGATATGTTTCCAAACCTTGAAAACATTTCCTATATAGTAAATATTTGTGTTGAATGTAACAATTAAAATTGAAATTATTGCCTTCTGATTAAATGTCTGATTTCAATACACCCGTAACATTTTTTATGAACTGGATATGAAACCAAGCCATAATTGTTGGAAAACGTAAATAGACATAATTTAGTAAACACGCCGAATTAAACAAAGAAATTAGTTAGTAGTTCAATAAAAAAAAACTTTGAACTTTTGAATAATATATTCTCTTGGGTAAAACAATCAAGATTTCTTAAAAGGCAAAGGAGAATTTGTTATAACAAAATACTTTTTAAGACAAAGAAAGAAAAGAGCAATAATGTAATAAACTTAATTATCATCATAATCATCATGGCGGTCTCTTCGTGCTCAATTCCTGAATGGAGCACATGAAGCCCTCTTTCCTTCTTCTTCATTCCTGGCGGTCCTGTGCCCATCTGATCCAGTCACGTCCTCCGTGTTGCCTGACATCGTCTACCCAACGGTTTGGTGGTCGGCCTTGTCTGGTGTCAGCTCTGGCTCTCCACTCTAAAACTCCGCTCCTGCTCTACCGTGCCGCGTCCATTCTGGCGAAGTGTGCTGCCCATGCCTACTTCCTCTTTGCTATGGTCCCATCCCATCACTCACCTTAGTTTTGCTTCGAATCCAGTCGTTATGTTTTGGGTCTCGTTGTGTCATTTCAAGCATTGCTCCCTCCATACGTCTTTGCGACACTCTGAATTCTTTGCTGTTTTTTTTGTGAGTGTCATGGTCTCTGTGCCATAGTTAAACACGGGCATCACATATTGCTCGGAAACTCTGACATTGAGGTGCAGTGGCAATTTACTACGTAGTGTATGTATGTTTGTGCCAAATGCTGCCCAAGCTTCCACGGTTTGGTTTTCGTAGCCCAAAGTTATTTTATGATCAAGGTATATGTAGGTACTCTGTTATCGTTTCCACTGGTAGCCTGTTGTTAACTATGTCTGCCATGTTGGTCATAATTTTAGTTTTGGAGGTATTCATTTTGAGACCTGCTGTTGCTGACTCCTGTCTCAAGTCATCAATCATAGACATCATGTCATCCACAATATCCGCTATGAGAACCAAATCGTCTGCATATCGTTGGAAAGTTTTTCCCCGTCCACTGTTTAGCCCTGTATTTCTCCAGTTCGTCCGTCGAAATATGTATTCCAACGAGAGTGTGTAAAGTTTTGGAGAGATTGTATCCCCCTGTCTAACCGGAATTTGATAGTTTTTTATGGAGGGCAACACAAGCTGTGACATTCAAATGGAGGTGGTTCAGTATTTGGATGTATCTCTCGTCTACTCGACAGCTATCAATGCTTGCTCTACTACCCACCATTCTACAGAGTCGACCGCTTTCTCATAACACATAACCGACGAACGTTAGAATAAGTGGCTTTCTGTATTCATTACACTTCTCAATGGCGGTTTTAAATGTTTGGAGATGGTAATTTGTGCTGAATCCGGGCCGAAAGTAGTCTAGTCTCTTCTCCATTCTGTTGACTATAACTCTAGTGAATAACTTGTATAGGTGAGATAGGGTCTATAATTTTCCAGATTTTTAATATCTCCTTTCTTGTGTAAGAGGGTTATAACGAACTTTGGTTTCAATGACTCATCTTGTAAAAAGAGTAGCAACGGCATCCCGCAATAGGGAATATGCATCCATTTTTTTTATCTGCTTAAGTCACATTTTACTTCGTTTTAATATAGGAAAAAATATAAATACTGTTTCAATTAATTCTAATAAATGTGTTTCAATAAATTTTTAAAATAATATATAAAATACCGATTAAATTTGACATGCTTGAACGGGCCCATTTTTCGCGCGCTTTGGATGACGTCGCATAACACCTTGGTATTCAGTGTTGGGTACTTACGTATCAACGCCACCCCCGCTATATATTGGATCGAGAGATCGCGCTGCCGCACTTATGTTGTCTTGATTTATCTGTCCGCTTCGCGGCGGGCAACCTAATCTAACCGGGATTAAAAAATAAAGTATTTTGAGTTTTAAAAATGTTTCAATTTTGAATAAAATGTTTTATTTTATGATTTATTGGGGGCATTTAAAATGTAGCGGTGGTGACGTTAATACGTAAGTACCCAGTGTTGTTTACTATTTGCATAGACAGTTAGGGATTTTCACTTTGAATTTGCTATTTCGATAATGGAAAAAGGCAAAAAAACATTTTTTCTATTTTGCGTCTATAATGGAGTCATTAAGGCACTCATATGGGTTCGTTAATGGCTCGCCGAGTGCTTTAATAATTTTATTGTTCAAGGTTGGCACCGTTGAAACTCAGAGTTATCAATCTGTCAAAAGTGTCAAATTATTGGCCAGATAGTTTTGAGGTTATGTGATGTGTGGAAATCGCACATACACAAATTTAATTAATTAATGTTAATAAAGGATATAACACATATTTAATTTAAATTAATTTAAACCACTTTTAGTGATTGTTCTTGATAATTTATAATCTCAACATATAACAAAGTCGCAGTAGGTAATGGAAAACACTACAGAAATATTTCGTAGCAAAACAGAACAGTGAATATTGATGCCGATAAATGTCATAACGTGCAAGTCACATAGTATCGACCAATGGTGAGGCGTTTCGCAAATTTGAATTTCGCTCACATATTTTGGACTTTGGAAATTGCTGAAAAGGCTATAGAATACAACAAAACATATATGTGTTTCATAGATCTTACCAAAGCATTTGACCGCGTAAGACTCACCGACGTTGTGAAACTTCTCAAAAAGAAAAACGTACACCTGGATATTTCAAGCATTGTTGCGGAGTTAAATACTAACAACTGGACCCAAATACAAGTAGAAGGCAAAAAGACACGCAGTCTATCCATGCAAACTGGAATAAGACAAGGCGATAGCCTAAGCCCCATCCTCTTCAACTTGATTATGGACGAACTTATTTAACGTTTATTAGTACGTTTATTTAACGAACTTAAAGGTTGGAAAGGGATACTCACTAGGGGACAAATAACTAAAAGTAATTTGCTACGCGGAAGATGCCATGCTGGTCTCAGAAGATGAAGACAACCTACAGAGAATGCTCTATCAGTTCGAAAAGACAGCTACCAAATACAACATGGAGATTTCGGTAGCAAAACCAAAAGCTTTAACCATCTCAAAAAAGCCCAGAAGATGTAAATTGGCTATATACAATAAACCAGTAGAACAGGTTATGAGTTTCAAATATCTCGGCGTCAACATCACGAGCAGCAGAGACCTCCAAGAAGAAGTAAAGGCTCTAACAACCAAAGCAGCTTTAATATCAGGATTCCTTAGAGATAAAATATGGCAAAACAAGCACATGTCCATTGAAAGCAAAGTCCGCATATATAAGACTTGTGTGAGACGCGTTATGACCTACGCTGTAGAAACAAGAGCCGAAAACTCCACAACAAAAAGGATTATCCGTACAGCAGAGATGAGGTCTCTAAGATCCATAGCAGGCTACACACTAAGGGACCACAAAAGAAACGAAGACATCCGAGAACTTTACGATATCCAAGACATTGTGAGATGGTCCCGAAACAGACGTCGCGAATGGAGAGATCATGTTGAATGGATGAACGACAACAGATTGTCGAAAATTGCAAGGGATGGTCTCCCAAGTTCCAGGAGACCACCAGGACGTCCACCCATACGTTGGTATGAAAGCTGGAATTCATCTATACCAGCTACAACTCTAAGAAATTAGAGAACAAATTGTCTGTATAAGGTTCATATTGTAGTGTTCCAGGTCAATACGCGTATGTCTTCCAATGTCCTTTTTCAGTATTTTGTATTCAGGTTTGTACCTTACTGTGCATTTCACGCCATTCATTATTCACTAATAATTTCTGTTTCCTCCAAAATCTATATTTTTTTAAAATAATTTTGAATTCAATAGAATCATGTAGATAACGTATATAGGTTATGGGAATGGAAACAATAATAAATTAGTCTGCAAAGCCCTACAAAGGGCCTACTACAAGGTCTAGTTAAGATTAGACGAGTGACACGCATTAATAGACCTTTTCATAGTTGAATTTTTTTTAGGCGCATGCGTCAATTTCCGCCATGTTTTTCGGTTTTGACGCATAACCAGTGAAAATAACAAAATGTGCGCGAAACTTTCATATTCCCGCCTTGAAAGCGGATTGAAGGCGGACGCGCATGCGCTTAACTAACCGTAAAAAGGTCTGAATTTATATAACGGGGCCAGATTATTTTTATTTTAATGAAAATAGTCCACATTTGTCAGAAAATAAATTACCATAAATATTGATGCTGTTCCTTTTTGAGCTGTAATCTAACCTATCTAATAAATAATTTGACCAAAAATCCTTTTTGAGCTGTAATCATACATTAGAAAGTAATAAGCAAAGGAAGTTAAATTACTTTTTTATATAAGCACATGAAGTTAATCTAACGAGAATCAGAGAATCTAATGAAGTTCAGTTAATTTATTAATTAACTGAACGTATTAATTAAATTATTAATCGAATTAACTGAAGTTAATTAGATTGAGAGAAGTAAAATTTAAATTTGGTAAACTAAAATAGTTTTTATAATCAAGGAATATTTATTTTACCCTGTCAAAAATCAAAATTTCAAATAAATCAAATTTAAAATAATAGCTTTCAAATTGCATTATTGACATATGTGACCTCCGCGAGGTTAAAGATAAATAAAATTTCTTCAAAAAGTCAAGCATTTATGTCGCATGTGTACGTTCCTTGCAAGATATCGCTTCTATTTTTACAATTGTTTTCGCTTCGACAAATAGATATTCAGTATCAATCAAAACATTCGCGACGTTTCCGCGTTATACAATTTATTACATACACAGCATATTTACTTCGCCGATTGCACAGGATTATGCATTATTATTCATTTATGTACTCGCTTAGAAAACATAATATATTTTTATATCGCATATAATGTTTATAATTGGAATTATTATTAATTCCGTTTTACTTTTTGTTCTAATATTATTAATTTTAATTTATACGGGCACTGTAATAAATAATAGTTTTTTTTTTAATTTGTATTATTTGGATTTAACAGAGCGTATGGTAGAGATTATAAAAGATTTCAATTTATTTTTTCATGTTTAAAGCGGCGTATTCAAAATAGGGCAATAATTTATATCAAACATTTGCGCTTAGTCACCGCAACATGTTTTGATTGTTAGTCGTTTCGCATTATGAATCAAATCAATTTGAATAAAATTAAAACAATTATGAAAAGTTTGAATAAATTCTCTTTGTAATTCCAGGTTTCAAAATACATATCCATATACTGTAGCTGTTTCAAAATTTAATATATAAATTTAACTTATATTTATTGTTGAGATTATGTAAAATATTTTTGGTACATTTAAATTAAAGTGATTAAGATTATATAATTTATTTTTTTCGTACTGAGTGTATATATATAAGAATCGTGAATGTAAATTTCAAGTGTTTAATATTTTAGGGGATTAAACACGTTAAGATTTCTACGGTGTTTGGGGAGTTTGACCTTGCCACGTGCTCACATTTTTGAAAGCGCCCCATTTGCATAACTTGATACTTACATTCAAACATTCCCTATTTGCCATTTCTTGAAAATCCTCAACAATTTAAATAAAACTGATACGAAACGAAGTCCAAAATCTGTGACCTATTCATTTAAATGGGATTTTTTATGTTTGAGAGTCACGGAATAAAATCACTTCTTCGAAATTATATTGCCTGTATATAATTTTAAACATCATATCTTCAAACTCGAGATTCATTTTTTACCTCATTTAATAACAATTGCTCTATTAAATCTAAAATTATATTAAACCTGATGATAGTTTCATAAAACTGTTCTTTAAGAATAAAACAGTGAACTAACTATGCAAATCTGCCATTGAACTGATATACAATGCCTGAGCAATAAAAGAGATAATTAAAAACCTAGATATTGATGACTTTGGCTAGTGCTACCTCATTAAAGACGTGCATCGAACCGTGTGATTGGTGACCGCTACAATGGTAAAATTTAAGATATCTGATCTTAATTTCGAATCGCCAAGCCTCAAGGCTTAATCTGGACTTTAATAAAGCCAGACTTAGATTTTACCTCAAGGTTTAATCTAAATTTTGAAAAGTGCCTGATAGATAAAATCCAGACTCAGGTTTTACTCTGGATTTTATTTACTGCTTTATCTAAATTTAAAAAGAGCCAAACAGATCAAATTCAGACTCAGGTTTTATTCTTAAAAATTATATAGCAATGTCACAATAATGAATACTCTAAAACGAAAATTTGAAACGTTCTTACAATTTGATCTTATACACTTATACCTGATCAAGATTTGTTTCTAAATCTTGAAACTTTAGACCCATATGTGACAGTCTCACTTGCTTCTGAAAGGAGTCATATAAGTTAAAATATTAATAATAAGTGAACGCGATACACGCATTCATTTATTATGTTTACTTATTTCTTCCTGTTTGAAAAATAAAGATTACTAATAACGTGCGATGTTTAGTTTTGTTTTATAATTATTTCAAAGATAAATGAAATATTAATGAAACTGTTGATAAATTCTTTTAATATAAAAACATTTATAAAGTGTTTTTCAATAGGGATGTAACAATTTTGTTTACGGAACAAAACCGCCAAACTTTTTTATGATCTGTCAAAGTCAAAACGTCAGTCAATGCCTACATTTTTATCCTGTTGAAGTTCACGAACGAGCAACATATGGAAATCGTTAAAACTTACAATTAGTATCAAAACTCTCTTCATCGATAGTAACTTTAAGGTCGCTTACTCCAATTTATAGTCGAAATAATCGGCCCACGAGACAATGCGATGGTGATTAAATTTGAATCAACATATTCACTATTGAATGTTTCTGTGCCAGTGAGACACCGCACCGGTCGAAGTTCTGAAAATATTGCAGCTGTAAGAGCTTCAGTTCAAAATGAACCAAACAAGTCGATTCCACGCCGTTCACAAGAATTGGGAATTTCTCAGTTCACAATATTCGCGAATTTTGCGTAAAGATTTCCAGGTACACTCTTAAAAGATCGAATTAACTCAAGAACTGAAACCTGTATCATTTAAAGCGGCGGGACCTGCCCGATTTTGTTCTGCAAAAGTTTGGAGAAAATCTTGCAATTTATCGAAAAATTATCTTTAGCAATGAAGCTTATTTTTTTTGCTGAATGGTTTTATCAATAAGCAGAATATGCGTTATTGGACAGCAACAAACCCACATGTGCTTCATGAGTCTACATTTCATCCACAAAAAGTGAGCGAGTGGTGTGGATTTCATGCTCAAGGTGTGATAGGGCCCTGTTTTTTCGTGGATGAAAATAATCGCCATTTTATGGTCAATGGAGTTCGCTATCGTACCATGTTGGAAGACTATTTTTGCCCAGAATTGGATGAACCTAACATCAACGATATGTAGTTCCAACAGGATGGTGTCATAAGCCACACATCTGGTCAAGAAATTGATTTATTAAAAGGAAAATTTATTAACCGTTTAATCTCGAAAAAATGCTCCTGTCGAATGGCCATCTCGCTCATGCGATTTGACGCTTTTGGAATTTTACTTATGAGGTTGCCTTAACACGTTGACTGCCAAGTGAATCGCGGGTATCTCACAGGTATTTATATTTTATTTTGCAATTTGTATTGTGGCCAGTTAACGTGCTAAATCCAAGGTTTATGCCAACAATCCAACAACGTTAGAGGATCTCAGGAATAATATCGAACACGAAATTGCCAACATCCCGGCTGATATGTGTGAAAGTATGATTGAAAATTGGATCCAAAGAATCGATCGTTGCCGTTGTGCTCATGATGGTCATATGACCGACGTCGAATTTCATACGTAATTGTAACATATGTACTACACGTGGAATAAATTTCAGCCCACTATCTCAATTATTCAGTGTTTTATTTAAATACAAAATTGTTATGCCCTTAATGTAAAACCCATTATTCGATTTCAAACATATTGGACATGTCCACAAAAACAATTTTTAAGTATTTGAACAAACAACCTTCTTAGATTTATTCATATAGATAATCTTTGTTATGTTTTTGGTCGTTCTAGTTTTATGTTTTGTTTACTTAAAAATATATTTTGTTTCTCTTATCACTTGTACATACTTTTCCTTATCCTACTATCCTTAACTGCTATGACTAATGTTCAAACATTGAACAATATATTTTTTCTATAAATAATGTATTCAGTTTCATATTAATATTTATATTGAACTGAACGTTGTTATTATAAATTTATGAATAAGTAAAAAGAATGTTTTTTAGATTTTATTAAATTCTTTTATTCAATTTTGACTTATAAAGTCATGTTTAATTCCTCAGATACGAACCAATGAAGCAGTGGTTTATTCACCACCATATATAGTGCAATAAAAATTTTATTCACTAGTTCAATAAAAAAATTATTCACTAGTGCAATAAAAATTTGATTGCACTAGTGCAATAAAAGTGTCCATGGCAACGCATCAAAAAAACTCACTTACGGGCTCCGTAAATATATCCATCCCAAAATGTTGACAATTATGACATTTCTCGGTCTCGGTAACTTCGCTCATATTCTTCTTTAATCGCCAAACACAAAAATTGTTTTAAATATTGAAGTTTGCACAATTGAATAAAAGTTTGTTTTACACTCGCGGATAAAATTAAATTGTAACTCGCAAATTTAAATCCTCTCGCGCTAACGCGTTCGAGAATTTTACACTCGTTAAAACTTAATTTTATCCATATATAATAATCCATGTATAATAAATAACTATATATTCCCGATCAATTCGATAGACACAAACAAGAGTCAAATAAATATACAAATTATTTAAAGAATAAAATATAAAAGTTTGTATTACACTCGCGGATAAAATAAAATTATAACTCGCGAATTTAAATCCTCTCGCGCTAACGCGTTACAAATTATTTAAAGAATTTACTTTAAAAATAAATTTATGGAAAGGACTTGTTTAAATTTTAACTTGTTAAATTTACATGGTTCCACATTTTGTTATATTTTCTTTTAAATTCATTATTTTCAGATCCATTCGATGATTCGAATAAGACAAACACGAGTAACATAAATATAAAAATGTTCCAATTTATAATTCGTAATTTTAAATCAAATATTTAGTGATAAAATAAATGTTAAATCACGAAATTATAAACATTTTCACATTTGATTCAAACATGATATTGATAAACTTTGGATTTTGAATTTCGCATAGAAACTGTCGACCAAATTTAAGAAGATAAGAAGATTTTTTTGAAGGGTAATTAGATTTCATAGATAAAGAATATCAGTTATACGTGTGTGATAAATATATTAGCAATTTAAGAATTTGGGTTTTTCTCAAATAAATTCTGAGAATTGAAAATTACTTTACTATTAGAGTTTACTATTACTTACTATTAGAGTCGCAATAGACCTTTTTACGGTTAGTTAAGCGCATTCGCATCCGCCAAGTTTGAAAGGCGGGAATATGAATGTTTCGGGCTCATATATAGTTATACGTTAAAAAGTTCGGCCAATTTTAAAGTATAACATGGCGGAAATTGACACATGCGCACAAAAAAATTTCAACCTTGAAAAGGTCTATTTAAAAAGTTCTTAATAATTGTTAATTAACATCGAAATCAATAAAGCGAGTAAGGTTAATATTACAATAATTTGAACTAATTTTGCATTTGTATATTATTTTTGCATCACCTTATTAGCTATTACGGCTCTAACTCGCATGCTAATAAAAATTATTATAAATTGCTATCAATGAAAAATGCTTTTATTGCTGAAATTAAAATTCAACTAAAACATTTTCAATTTTCTAACGTCAGGGGAGCAACCCAAAAAACAAATTTCAATCACCCGAATCATCATCATCACTGGCGTAACAGCCCGTTCTGATCCCTGGCCTCCATGATAAGATATCGCCATCGTGCTCTATCCCATGACACATGGCGCCAATTTCAAACACCAATGGCCTTGGTTGACTTCATCCTCCCACCAGAGATTCGGTCTCCCTGGTGTTCTTCGCCCTTCCGGTTTGCCACTTAACAGTCGCCAGTCCAGCCCATCTTAATCGACCTATTTTTATGTACTGTATTATGTTGGGTCCTGGGTACAGGTCGTGTAGCTCCTGGTTGTAACGGATGCATCATATGCCTTTTTCTTGGAATGCTCCATAGATCCTTCGTAGAACTTTCCTTATACAAATGAGCAGCGCGTCATCCTTTTTTTTTGCTCATTGACCAGGTTTCCGATGCATACGCAAAAACAGGTCGAAGTAGGATTTTGTATATAAGAACCTTGGTTTTGCGGCTTAGGAGGCTCGCAGGTGTCTTTGTATGCATGGTCGGAGGATAGCACTACCGTTAAGTGGACGAAGGAACTAATTCCCGAACTAAAGCCATGGATTCGAAAAGAACACGAAGAAGTGAGATACCACCTCGCCCAGTTCCTTAGCGGACATAGCTGTTTTAATAGCTATCTATTTAGATTTAAATTAGTCACAAGCGAAGAGTGCAGATATTGCAGTTAACGAGTGTTGCAGGTGGCACACTGTTAGAGAAGAAGCCGTAGACAAAGTAGGGGAACAACTCACAAAGAACAACATAATAAAGTTAATGTTAGAAAGCCAGGGTAAATGGGATGCAATACAAGGAGCAATCAAGGAAATAATCCTAAAGAGGGAGGAGGAAGAAAGTCAAAGATAAAGAATTTGTGAATCTCAGCGTAGTCATGCTTTAAGGCATTTCCATTGATTTCCATGTAACCGAGGAGGAGTTTTTAGTGGGTAAACATACCCCGAGCGTCTGGATGGGGAGTCCCACACTCCCCAGGGAAACCTCGAGATTGTACCTAAAGTATTCCCCCTCCTCCGAAAAAAAGGTGTCTTTGTATACCATAATAGCATTTGCCATACTACCATTCTTTGCTGGGAATAACAGATCTCCAAAACAGACAGTCTGTGAAACGCACCCTGAAGGAAGTCCGGTATTTCAGGAAAAACCCCTAAGGAAAGGTACCCCCTGGACGAAAGAGAGAACGGAGTTACACCGGCAGAAAATGCGACAATACTGGACAAAGATCAATGCCCAACAGTTGAACAAGCGTGGTCCAAAGTAGACCTATTCGAAAGAAGAAGAAGAATAATAGCATTTGTAGGCAACTAATTCTTCTTCTTATCTCGATACTGCTGTCACTTTTGACATTTACTTGGGGTCCCAGATAAACGAAACTCTTGATCTTCTCAAAGGAGTGCAGGCCTATGGTTAGAGTCTTGATCTCTGGTGCTATATTTGGGGTTCTTGTTACATGCATGTATTTAGTTTTACTGGCGCTAATCTTTAATCCCATCTTGTTCGCAGCACTTTTGAGTAAATGTTTCCTTCATTTCGGTTAGCCATCTTTGTCATCGAGTAGTTGACTAGATTTATAGAAGCTGTTGCGCTCGATTTCTACCCGTGAGTCTCTTATCCTTTTTGCTATATTAACACGTTCGTCGCTGCGTCACCCATATATGGGTGACGGGTGTACTTCTGTGGGGGCCCAGTCACTAATATATGGGTGAAGGAAGCTCTTCTTGTTCAAATTAAATAGGATTTTTAATAGAAAAAAACCGGTGGATAATTGGATAAAAGGGTAGGATTTTTAATTGGAAAGAAATGGACCGATCATTTTTTAAAGAAATTTAATGGAAAAACCACTGAAATATAAATATAGTTTTTTTGAGATACTTTTCCTTGCATTTCTTGCGCTCGATAGTTTTTCTATTCTCTTGGTAATATAGGGCGCACGTCCTTTTAAAGGGCGAATCTCCAAATGATTTATTACTTTCTTTGTTTTGTTTGTATTATTGTCGGAAGCAGTATTTTCCGATAACAACAATTCCGTAACGAGAACTTCCCGAAATTTTCTTATTTCTATTTTTTTATTTGTGGCTCTCTGGTATACGATATGAGCATTTACTATAGTTGTTCCCAATAGCAAATGTGGGTTAAATTTCCGAAACCACAATTTCCGATGTTTTTCCGTATCGTTTTGGCATATGGACCGTCTGGTCACTCCTAAATGCTTCTTGACTGAATAAAGGATCAGGAATAACTGTAGTGAGATCCCTCGCAGACCTCTTGCCAAGAAGCTTATTCATTCTCCATTTTGGAACTGAAGGCTTGTCGCACACTTGTCGCTTGTCACCAACTATCCACCGGGAGAGTTAAATATGTGCTGCTATCCTGGTTGCATAAATGCCTTACCGGATATATGAAAACGTTATTGTTCCGCCTGCGTAAACCATCCGTCAGCATCCGACCTCCGGCCTAGTATTCTTCACAAACAGAGGTTAAGGAGCGGAGAGGAGCGGAACGGAGCCAAACTGAGCTGAGCGGACGCAGTATGTGTTTGAATGTGTTTAAATACACGGGCTTTATATTTTTTCTTTGCTGAAAGGCTGAGCTTAGCGGAGACCTATACCTATCTCACCCTATCTCTCTCTCCTTGTTTACTTATTTGCGCGTCGACGGACAGTCTGATTTGAGCCCCTCAAGAAACTCAACCGAATCGCGTTGGGCGACGAACGTTTTAAACAGTAAACATGATAGCGCATCACCTTGGCGTAGGCCATTATCGGCGTAGGCCGTTATACATGGTGTAGTACCAGCCGAATATTTAATTTAATATTGTACGCTTATTAAAAAGTGTGATAAACTATTAAGCAGTTTTGAGTATGTGCAACAATCAATGACTTATTATTGTTATCAATGATATCAGCTCAGACTAAACTAGAAAATATAAGATCAAACAAGATCGGACTGGATCGCAAGCATGTTCAAGGAACACGAGACAAGACTTGACAAGGCAAGTCCAGAACATCAGATAAGTCTAGACGAGACAGACGAGACAGGACCTAGTAAAACCAGAAAAGACCAGAGAATTATACAAGACTAGACAGAACTTATTAGATAAGATTAAATTTGATTTTAAAGTATGGACAAAAGTGGCTTATATTGGACAACATTAGGCAAGACTAAGCAAGAAAGAGCATGACTAGGAAAAGCTAAGACTATGCAAGACTCTACAAGAGAGAGGTTTTACTACTACTATAGTTTACTATTTTGTTTATTTTTATTGTTTATTTTATAATTATCGTTTCTGAAATTATATTTAGATTTCGAAACTAAAAGGGTTAAATGATTAATCTCATTTTCTTGGGCAATTCATTTCCATATTATTAAATGTTAACAGATGTATTCTATTACATAATGGAATTTCTTCTTCTTCTTAGAGTGCCTATCCGTTCCGGATGTTGGCTATCATGTTGGCTATTCGAACTTTGTTAACAGCAGCGCGGAAAAGCTGAGTGGTTGAACCACATTCTTAATTTTTTCAACGACGATATTCTCCTTCTGTTCACTCCTCTAGTTCCATATACCTTGCCTTGGATGATCTTCTGAAAATGGAAATATCGGCTCTCGTTACTCATAATTTGTCGAGTAGTAGCTTTCGAGTCTTAACTGTATTCAGGACTTCTTTGTCCTTTCCCATCCTTCTCAGCACCTCCGTATTGGTTATTCTCTCTGTCCAAGGTATTCTTTGGATTCTTCGGCCACATTTCTAATGCCTCAAGTTTTTTGGAGGAGCCCATTCGACCCCATAAAACGGGTCGAAAACAGGTAGCATCGCGATAGGCGAATTTTCGTTGACAGCTGTAAGTCATGGCTGGTAAAAACTTTCTTCATCCTGATAAATGCCGTTCTGGCTTTTTCAATAAGCGTTCTGATCTCCACAGAATGGTCCCAGTTATCATTTATGTTCTTGCAAAAGTATGTGTATTTGTTGACCTTTTTCTAAAGGAGTTCCGTCTACCAATAAAATTCCGCTGGTGTTTTGGTCTTTACTGATTATCATGAACTTTGTTTTGTTTGTGTTTATTTCCAAACCATATTGTCGACTCTATGATGTAATACGGTCCATTAGGAGTTGTAGAAAAGCTACATTGTCTGCAAAAATAACGATCATCTGCATACCTTATGTTATTCAATCTTTCTCCATTTAGCAGGATTCCAGCATCAATATCTTGCATAATGGAATTTGAATTTAAATAAAAATAATGTATTAAAAAAAGGTTTAAAATGACCTAAAAGGGAAAAAAAATCGTGTTGATTATAAATAAAAGCTTGGAGGAAATAAAAGAAAATTTCCTCAAAAACCGCATTAATACCAAGGAACACACCGTTCTGATCCTTGGCCTCTCCGAGAATATTTCGCCATCGTCCTCTATCCCGTGACACTTGGCGCCAATTTCGAACGCCAATGACCGCTAGCATCTTAGTTGACTTCATCTCCCACCGAAGTTTCGGTTTCCCTGGTGTTCTTCGCCCTTCCAGTTGATTATAAATAAAATCATGGAGCGTCCGCCAAGATAATAGTTTAGCGCTCAACTCCTTAAAACAAAATTTCCTCAAAACCGCAGTAATACCAAGGACAACACACAGTTCTGATCCTTGACCTGCCCGAGAAGATTTCGCCATCGTTCTCCATCCCGTGACACTTGGCACCAATTTCGAACGCCAATGACCGCTAGCATCTTGTTTGACTTCATTCTCCCACCGAAGTTTCGATTTCCCTGGTGTTCTTCCCCTTCCGGTTGATTATAAATAAAAGCATGGAGCATCCGCCAAGATAATAGTTTAGCGCTCAAAAATTTCCTCAAAAACCGCATTAACCGCAAACGCCAAGGATGATAACACACCATTTTTGATAAATGAAAATAGTTTTAAAAAGATGATCCATCTAGTGATTGTTGCGACCGTTACTACGTGTTAATACATACTCTGAATTGGAAAATTCGCTGTTTTTATATAAATTGTGATGTTATAAATCTACACATAATATATAAATCTACACACTTAACTCGACTCGAGTTTCGTCTCGATTTTCAAGTGATTTGAAAATGACCTTCAACGGTCGAAACTCGAGTCATGTTAAGTGTTTAGATTTATATAACTTCACAAGTTAGAAAATATTTTTACAAAATTAGTGCTAAAAACATAGTGAATTCCTAGTAAAACTTTTGAAGTAAAACTAAAACTTCATCGGCCGACTATAGAATTTCGTTGTTGTTATTTCCTCCGTGCGGTTACCTTAGCAGCACCTTAGCGCCACCCGTGGCCAAAAAGACAACTTCGTCTCCAATAATATTGTATAAAAACAACAGGCAAAAATAAAAAATAATTAATTTAATAAAATATACAATATTTAACAGCAAAAAAAGTTGTCAAATATGTCAGGTCATATCTTGCGAACGGAAGCGGCTAAGAAAGTGCAATTAGTATATTTGCAACCAGCAGGGAAAACACTTTGAAATTTTTTATATTTCCTGTCATGTCTGACATTTCTTGTCACATTTTATATTTGTCATTTTTTACCTTTCCTGTCATTTTTGACATTTTCTGTCATTTTTTATATTGCCTATTATTTTTGACATTGAAATTTTCCATTCACTTAATAAATAATGATTTTCATGAAAATAGGCCCTGAAATTTTCTGAAAAAATCGCAAAAAAAATCCATCATTTTGATCAGGAAAGAAGTTGCATTTTCGGTTTTCTACGATCCTCTCAGAAAGAAAAAATCCCAGCGAAATTATTTTCGGCACACGGAAACTACACGACAAGAAGAGAAAATATAATCAATGTGTAAATAGTTTTGAAAGATTCAATTTTTTATTACGAATTAACTGATATTTAAAATATGACTTTTTTTAAAATTAAAAACATAAATAAATTTGATATTTTTTATCAAAATTTGACATTCTGAAATTTAAAATTTGACATTTGTTATCAAAATTTGACATTTTAGAGATTCTGTCATTTAAAATTTGACATTAGTTAACATTAAAAAAAAACTAAAATTCGATATTTGTTATCAAAATTTGACATTCTGACATTTAAAATTTGACATGTGTTATGAAAATTTGACATTTTTGAGATTCTGTCATTTAAAATTCGACATTAGTTAACATTAAAAAAAACAAAACTAAAATTCGATATTTGTTATCAAAATTTGACATTCTGACATTTAAAATTTGACATGTGTTATCAAAATTTGACATTTTTGAGATTCTGTCATTTAAAATTCGACATTTGTTAAAATTTAAAAAAAAAATTGATATTTTTTATCAAAATTTGGCATTCTGCCATTTAAAATTTGACATGTGTTATTAAAATTTGACAATTTTGAGATTCTGTCATTTAAAATTCGACATTAGTTAACATTTAAAAAAATAAAACTAAAATTCGATATTTGTTATCAAAATTTGACATTATGACATTTAAAATTTGACATGTGTTATCAAAATTTGATATTTTTGAGATTCTGTCATTTAAAATTCGACATTTGTTAAAATTAATGAAAAAAAATCGATATTTGTTTCATTCTTACATTTAAAATTTGACATTTGTTATCAAAATTTGACATTCTGACATTTAAAATTCGATATTTTTTATCAAAATTTGGCATTTTTGTCATTTCAAATTCGACTCATGTTATCAATATTAGATATTTTTGACATTTGAAATTCGACATTTGTTATCAAAATTTGACATTCTGACATTTAAATATTGACATTTTTTAACAAAATGTGTGTTTAAAAAACTTTATTATCTAAGATTTTATTGCATGTTATTGTTAAAACTCAAATTTAAAGTTTATTTCTCAAACTTATGATTGACTTCTGTTGTCAAAATGGATATTGCGATTTTAGAATTCTGCTGTCACACTTAAAATTGACATTTCTTTTCAAATTTTGTATTTAAACCTTTGTTGTCAAACTTTTGTTTGTGAAATTTTGACTTTCTTTGTGAACCTTTAAATTGTCACTCCACAACAACTTGTCACAACATGTCATTATAATATACAAATAAATGCTGAATTATGACGTAACTGGTCATGAAGTTCTTAAAAGTGTCACCTTTGGCGCTAATGCTGTTGCGCTCGGAGCGAATATGTATGCTTGAATTTATTTTTATTCTGTTTTTATAAAGTTTGATCTTAATTATTTATTTTGTGATGGGCCCATTGAAAATAACAAAATAATTAATGAATTATAAGAGCCAACATTTAATAATTGTTATTATTTCATTTATAAATAGGAGTGTGTTTTATTACATTAGTTAACATTAATAAAAATTAAAACTAAAATTCGATATTTGTTATCAAAATTTGACATTCTGCCATTTAAAATTTGACATGTGTTATCAAAATTTGACATTTTAGAGATTCTGTCATTTAAAATTCTACATTAGTTAAAATTAAAAAAAAGATCTATATTTTGAAAATCAAAATTTGAAATTCTGACATTTAAAATTTGACATTTGTTATCAAAATTTGACATTCTGACATTTAAAATTCGATATATTTTGATCAAAATTTGGCATTTTTGTCATTTAAAATTCGACTCATGTTATCAATATTAGATATTTTTGACATTATGACATTAGAAATTCGACATTTATTATCAAAATTGGACATTCTGACATTTAAAATTTGACATTTGTTTACAAAATGTGTGTTTAAAAAACTTTATTATCAAACATTTTATTGCATGTTATTGTTAAAACTCAAATTTCTCAAAGTTTAGTTCTCAAACTTATGATTGCCTTTTGTTGTCAAAATGGAAATTGCGAGTTTAGAATTCTGCTGTCACACTTAAAATTGACATTTCTTATCAAATTTTGTATTTTAACCTTTGTTGTCAAACTATTGTTTGTGAAATTTTGACTTTCTTTGTCAACCTTTAAATTGTCACTACAATAAATGCTAAATAATGACGTAACTGGTCATGAAGTTCTTAAAAGTGTCACCTTTGGCGCTAATGCTGTTGCGCTCGGAGTGAATATGTGTATGCCTGCATTTATTTCTATTCTGTTTTTATAAAGTTTGATACTAATTATTTATTTTGTGATGGGCCCATTGAAAATAACAAAATAATTAATGAATGATAAGAACCAACATTTATGAATTATTATTATTTCATTTATAAATAGGAGTGTATTTTATTTATGAAATTTAACAAAAATATATTGTAAAAAGCAGAATAAAATAATATTTAATAAAATAAAATTAATAAAATAATAAAATAGATTTGATATTACTCAATTTAATTATATTACCAACAAATGAAACAAAATTTTAGTACGACATAAGATAAATAAGTTTAATCTTTGTAGTAATACGTGCCACAACCGTCAAAGAAGTTTTACTTCAACCACGAGTTAAGGTTACGCATTATTTTTTTTTTCTTGTTAAAGACATTAAAGCAACGTCACAAATTAATAAAGAGAGTCAATGAACGTGTCAGTGAAGTGGTTAAATAGTTGATAAGGAGGAAATCAAAAGGTGGTTCGGCTAGGTAACCACTTCCAAAAAATGCTTGAATGTTCATTTACTGCTATTTAAAATGTGTGTTATAAAAAAAAAACAATATGACTGTATTTTAATAATAATAACTTCTCGATAAATCTAAAATGAGTAATATTTATTATTGTTTCAAGGATAATAATTAATTGGCAAGAAATAATATACAGCACAAAAAAACTTTTCGTCAGTTTATTTAAAAATAGTAGGTGAAATAGTAGAGCCATGCAGTCTACAATCGAAGTTTGTTTATAATCTGATAAACGGAGTGATAATATTCGCGTCGCGATGTCCAACGTCGTTCCCGTTGTTACTAAGCGGCTGAAACAGCTGATCAGAAGCGTGCAATGGTCCACATCGAGCCAATCAGCTGTTCTCTCCCCCACCGTCCTGCTGCCACTGACTACCAGACAATACTCTCGCCCAGTCGTTCAGTACCCTTCGTCAGCTTGTATCGTGTAGTTTTATTTTTTATTTTTCTACAATTATTTCACCAAGAGAAATATCATTTTTATTTAGTAAAATATTTAGTGGACTTTGGTACTTTCTTGAGTGTTTCGTATCTCAATCTTGTATTAGTAGAACAATTCTAACGTTTAGTAAATGATAAAGGATTTGTGTGTTGTGTTCCGGTAGCTGTTTTCCTGCTGTGCGTGTTGTGAGTAGCCGGCAAAATTCCTGTTGCGAAGCAAAGCCTCGGTACCCTTCACGAGGCCACAACAATGGGACAAATACCACAAAACGTAAGAAAACAAGAATATATTAAAAATCATTTATAATTATTCTAATTATCATATAAAGTTGTTTGCGTTTGAACTAGTTTTAGTGCGTAATTATAGGATTTCTAAAATGATTAAATGATTTGTAATAAAACTATAATTTTAGTTGGAATTGCATCAGATTTTGAATCGATTTATTCGAGTTTTATATGAAAAAATATACGTGTTTTTCTAATAAATTATGTTGTTATTTTTATACGCTCCACTCAGAGAAATAATTTCTTTCTTAGCAATTTATTATGAACTCACTCTTTGTGTAATAAAACGCCGGTTTAAAATCTTTCAAGGAATAATTGTATGTTCAAGCTATATTCCAGTTTGTATGTCCCAATTTTGTGCGAACTTCAAATCAAATATTAAGCAATAAAATACCGTTATGTAAATGATTGTCAATATCTAAGATTCGCGTTCTTTCAGTCGCCTTTCTTCTTATTGATATCGTTCATATAAGAACGTGTTTATAACCGACAAGATCGGACTATGCCAAACATGGCCTGGCAAAGACAGACAAGACCTGGCAAGAACAGACAAGAACTAAGAAGACCAGACAAAGACAAGGCCAGGCAATATCAGACAAAACAAGACGGGATCAACAAGATCAGACAAGACAATCCCAGGCATCAGAGAAGACTAGAGAAGAGCAAAGAAGACCAGAGAAGGCATGACAAAGCCAGGAAGACCGGACAAGATCGAATAAGACCGATCAAGATAGGACAAGAGCAGCTAATCCTAACTAGACCAGACTAGTGCGGACTAGACCAGACTATACCAGACAAGACTAGACAAGACGTGTTTATATCGAAAATTCTTTGTTTTAATTAGTTTTTTAACTTTGTTTAAATTAACTTTTATTTTAATTTTATATTGTATTATATAATTGAATTTAGAATTGGAAATGCAATTTGAATTTAGAAATATATTAAAAACCATGTATTTATTAAATTGCACTGAAAAGGAGAAAATATTTTTTTCGAGTTGACTATAAATAATAGCGTGGAGCGTCCGGGGAGGGAATTATTCTAATTATCATATAGAGTTGTTTAGTTTGAACTAGATAGTGTATGTAATTATAGGATTTCTAAAATGATTAAATTATATGTAATTGTAATAAAACGATCATTTTAATTGCTATTGCATCAGATTTAGAATCGATTTATTATTGACCACGTTCGAGACAACCAAAGTTTGTCTGCAAACAGCCTGAATTATATTGCCTGAATTATAAGTACATATATTTTCCGGCAATTAGGGATTGCAATCCGGTGCCATTCGGATCCGGCCGAATTTCCACCGATCCGGCCGGATCCGTCCGGATCCGACCGGATTGGACCGGATGGATGGAATTAAATTTAACATAATAAACTTTACTTAATCTACTGAGATCACAACAATTAGGTATTTGAGCATGCTAACAAGTCTTATTCTTATATTTATGACAGACATCATGATGAATCTGTCTAATTAAATACAATATTTATTTAAATGTCGATTTAGTTCAGTTTAATCAACTTACTATGAAAACTGTATTTGCCGGTGCATAAGGCGCACCCTAAAATTCAACTTACTTTTTGTGCGCCTATAACGCGGACCTATGTTTTAGAGCTCAACTTCATCTTCAATGATCTGTCGCTGTCTTATTTTTAAAAATAACAAAACGGTTACAAAAAGACCATATTTTGAAAATCTGAAACCGTTTTGTTCAGATTTTCAAAATATGGTCTTTTTGGAGAAATTCTCGATTATTAGATTTTCAAAATTCCTCTAAATAGTCGCACAGTAGAGAAAATAGCGAGAGTCTATGAATGTTGATTTTGTAAAATCCGAGGGGTTTATATTCTGCCTATGGGTCATCCAGTCCCTGAAATGTTGCAATGTATTCGCAATTATCCTGATTTTTTTGGTAATTCGAGGTTCTCGAAGAAATTATTAGCGTAATGCGTAATAACGTCACATACTGCAAAGTAATTCCACGTAAAGGACGGAAATTTGAAATATTTACTTTTAAATAATTTCTAATGCAGTGAACGTTTGAGTATATTTACTTGTTATTACTATGTGCAACCTGTAAGATAACAGTGCTAGTAATGAAGAAGACATCACTTTAGTAGTATCGTCATTAAATAACAAGTGTGTTGAATTTCTATACATTTATTGAAATTGGATTGAAATACAACAAAATTACAATACTCTAAACTACTTTTCACATTTTTGTATTGCTTATCAATATTAAATCATATGTCACAGTCCTATGAAGTTAGAAACCGAATTTGCAAAAATATGATATTACGGAGTAAAATATGATATTATGGATATTATCAGAGTTCCTGGTAGATATGAAATAGTTCTAGAGTACTAAAAAATCGAAAATACAAAAAATGAGCTAGCTAAACTTTTGAGAAAAACTGTGCGTTTTTGACATATTACTGCACCTTGACCATAGTTCTGGAGTACTTGATCAATTTTGCAAAAAGTTCTGCAAAAATTGGCATTTTACAAAAAAAATTAATTGCAAAAAGTTCTTTTCGCGAATCTAAATAGCACCCTGGGAGTTCTATCGAAGATCCCTTTGACATTTTTTGATCAACACCTTGGTTCAAAAGATATTTTCAATATCTAATAAGGGACCATTTGTTTTTGGTTTTGAATGAAAATTAAAAAAAATCGCGCAACAGTTATGTTTGCAGTTCCTGATAGACCTAGAGTTCTATCGTAAATCCTTATAACATTTTTCTGTGAAGTCAAATAATGGAAAGATATTCGAAAAAAGTTCACTAATGAAGTTCGAGTTCAGCAATGAAGTGCAAAAAAAAGTGGCGTAACAGTTCTGTTCCTATGTGAATTCGTTTCTACTAAAATTTACTAACTAAAAGTATTTACTACAAGCTCGGCGCCTGGATTTTCGTGCGGCCGACAAAGGAGAAAGCCGATCTATTCGCCGACAAAGCAGAAACATTCAAAACGCCGTTTGGTCGCCCCGATTTTTTTTCTACTTCCTTTCGTCACATCGGTGAAGTTTAATTTTTCCAATATTTTTCTGATTTTTAACTTTACAGAAAAAATTTATAGGGATTCTACCAGGAACTTCAAACATCACTATTGCGCGGTTTTTTCTTTTTTAATTCGCATCGGTTAAGTTCAATTTTTCGAAAATCTTTTCAACTTTTTTAACTTTACAGTAAAATTGGGATTTTTACAATTATCTTTTGTTTGTTTTATTTTAATTAAGGATTTTCGATAGAACTCTAAGAATTCTACCGAAAATTGCAAGCAGAACTATTGCGCGAAATTTTGCACAAAGTACTCTAGAACTATTTGATACCTACCAGGAACTCCGATGTTATATTATATTTTTGCAAATTCGGTAGCTAACTTCATAGGACTATATATTACTATTAAAAAATGTTAAAATTTTATTATTAATATTATACTACCTAATTTTAAACCAATTTCACTTTATTTCAAATGGCATCATCGGCTTCTTTCTATTATGAGGAGTTTAGAAGGAGCTCACTGCCCTACTGCTGTACGGCGCATGATGAGCTCATGCGGGTGTAGTGGGGAGCTAATGTGGCCGTAATGCGAATATAATGTGAACGTAATTCAGGGAACGCAAGAGTAATTCAAGGAATGCAAGAGTACTTTGTGTACTGTGGTGTAATAATTACGTAATGCTAAGGAATGCAAAGTAATGTGCGGTAATGCATCTAAATATTAACATGTATTGCAAGAATGGATGGCCCCCCTGTAAAATCTTAACCTCATCTTCATTGATCTGGCGCTGCCTTATTTTTCAAAATATTAACAAAACGGTTTCAGATTTTTTAAATTTGGGCTTTTTGGAAAAATTTGTTGATTTTATATTTCCAAAATTCCTCCAAATAGTCATAGTTGACACAGTAAAGAAACTAGTGAGATTCTACAAATGTTAATTTTGTAAAATCGCAACCTCATCTTCATTGATCTGTGGCTGTGTTATTTTTCAAAAGATTAAGAAAACGGTTTTAGGTTATCAAAATTTGGACTTTTTCGAGTAATTTATGGTTCTTAGATTTTCCAAATTCCTTCAAATAGTTGCACTGGCAGGAAACTAGTGAGAGTCTACAAATGTTAATTTTGTAAATTTTCAACCTCATCTTCATTGATATGTCGTTGCCTTATTTTTCAAAATATAAACAAATTGGTTTTCGATTTTCAAAATTTTGACTTTTTGGAGAAATTTGTGGTTCTTAGATTTCCAAGATTCCTCCAAATAGTCGCACAGTGAGGAAAATAGTTAAGAGTCTACAAATGTGAATTTTATAAAATTTCAACCTTATCTTCATTGATCTGTCGCTTCCTAATTTCTCAAGATACTAACAAATAGGGATTGCAATCCGGTGTCATTTTCAATCCGTCTGTATCGATGGAATTAAATCTAACATAATAAACTTTACTTAAGGGGGGAAACCACATTAGGAGGCTGTTTGACACTGATTTTTTAGTATTTTTTTTTGTGGGAAAAATTAATTAGAATTTAATCAAATTTTGACATCATTTCATTCATACTTCGAATGAGTTTTGTGTTTTTTTTTTGTGATTTCCGCTGAAGGTTGTAAGTATAGTTTTCGAATGGCGTACAGTGTAGCCATTCCGGTTTTCATCTGAAATCAAAAAGGTTTTGAATTTACATTAATAACTTATTTTCTCATGGATATGAACCTCAATGCAGGCGAAAAAAAATGAAAATTAAAAATTTTGCAGGTGTTGAAACAATTTTCCTTCGATTTTCACGATTTTTTTATCTAAATATGCAACGAAAAATACCCTTTACACTTTACATCATGATATCATGTCTCAAGCTGGTTCATATCATTCGTAATTTTATTAAGAATCATATTATCAATTTTCATAATGGTCGGTTCTCTACTTTTGGAGTTAGACTGTACGCAAATGTGAAAAAAGTCATTTCGAGATAAACGAGGTAATGCTCCGCTCGAGCCTGTCCGATGTGCACTCGGTTCTATGCTCAAAATCTAAACGAATGCGAATTTCGATTTGAAATTTTGACAGCGTATTCTTGGATAGTTAAGCTAACGATTTATGGAATTAAAAAAAAACGGATTTTTTTAACCTCCTAATGTGGTTTCCTCCCTTAATCTACTGAGATCGCAACAATTAGGTATTTGAACATGCATACATTATTTATCACAAAATCAATCTAGGTTTTGAAAAAACCATGTGACGCCATGTACACCACGCATTTAAAGTGCGTAATCATGCAACAGCGATTATTTTACAAAATATTCGCATCACCGGATCCGGTGGACCGGATCAGGTATATTGGTACCGGATGCGATAAACGTTTAGTGATCCGGATCCGCCGGATTACCGGAACCGGTTTTCCGGATTGCAACCTCTACCGGCAGTAGCTATTGAGATCAACAAGATCAGACAAGACAAGCCCCGACATCAGAGAAGACGAGAGAAAAGCAAAGAAGACAATTCTTGACAAAACCAGAAAGACCTGACAAGATCGGAGAAGACCAGACTAGACAAGATTATACCAAACCAGACTAGAACAGACCATTTTATATCGAAAATTCCTTTTTAATTTTCATTTTCATTTTATATTGTATTATATATTGGAATTTGAATTTGGAATATATATACACACAATATATTTTTATATACATACATTTATATACACACAATATATTTTTTTCCGTGTTGCTGTAAATAATAGCTTGGAGTGCCCGAGTAGCGAATTATTCTAAGGGCCTCTTTCACCATCTCTAAGTAAAGCGTTGATTAGTTACTTCCCAGTTAACGTTAATCTGCAAGTAAAAGTTACCAGTATCTTTTGTCAATTTCACAAACGAAAATAAAGCTTCGAGTAACAACTTACGGATTAAGTGAATGACGTAACAAATTTACGTCACAGTCGTTCAATATACGGCTTGCTGTTGGTGGACTGACACCAACAAAATCAGCGGCACTTCTTAAGTAGAATCCAGTAGCAAGATATCTTAGCGTTAGTAGCAGACTTGTTTTTGTTGCAACTGCTTGATTTCTGAAATAGTAGAAGGGATTAAACGTATTGTTACCTATTTCTAAGAAGTTCAGTAGATTTTATAGGTTATTAGTAAAATCACTTGAATAATGAAAAAAATTCCACTTACCGTTGTTAATTACAGATTATTTTATGTTTTATTAAGTCAAGCACTTGATTTACTGCATATTTTATTGTTTTTTATCCTATATTATATATCTTATCCTATATTATATATTTTATCCTTATTATATTTTATTGATTACTCGTTGCGTCCTAGAATGTTCTAATTCATCCAATTGATGATCAATCAAATCAATTAAATCCATTTTTTATTAATAAATTTTAAAATAATCGTTGGGGTTATGATAAATACCTACACAAAATGACAACTGACAATTTTTAACTGTAAAGTAAACCCACATGGGCAGAAGTCGTGGCAAGTAAGTTACGGATCGGTTAATTTTATGATTAGTGCTACTCGAACGTGAAACTCTCACATAGAGTTACGGGTGACTTTAACTGGCGGAAAGCCTACTCGACACTTTACTTGAGGATGGTGAAAGAGGCCCTAGTTATCATATAGAATTGTCTAGTTTGAATTAGTTTGTGTGTGTAATTATAGGATTTCTATAATGATTAAATTATATGAATTTGTAATAAAACGATCATTTTAGTTGGGTATTGCATCAGATTTAGAATCGCTTTATTATTGACCACGTTCTAAACAACCAAAGTTTGTCTACAGAAAGTATTGGTGCCTTCTTGATGACACACATATGCGTCCTGTGAATAATTATTTGCCTGAATTACAAGTACATATATTTACCCGGCAATAGCTATCTCGTGAAATAAGACCGCATATATGCGTCTTGTCATTATTATTTCATACATACCATATAAATGAAAGTACATTTATGCAGTAAAACAATTAGATAAGCAATTTTGTTTACGAGTTATTCGGCAGTAAAAGGGGTAATAATACTTTATAAACCAATTTTAATATGTTCATGTATAAAGAGAATTAAATCTTTGTTCTAACGAGCACCATCATATCGGTATCACTGTATGATTTTTATTCAAATTATGGATGATAATTTCAAATTTAAAAGCTGAGAAAAGTTAAAATTATTCCATCTATAATTAGCCATATTTGAAACTAATCTTTACGTATAGAGAACTATTGGCCCTTTCGGTCGCATATATACGTCCTGTGAATAACTATTGGCCTGAATATGAGAATATAATATTCGTCCTTTAATTACTGTCGGGG
Source organism: Phosphuga atrata (assembly GCA_944588485.1). Classification (NCBI taxonomy): domain Eukaryota; kingdom Metazoa; phylum Arthropoda; class Insecta; order Coleoptera; family Silphidae; genus Phosphuga; species Phosphuga atrata. The sequence goes on along the minus strand of OX155896.1, from coordinate 49,389,901 downwards.
TGGAGTGGTATGCCATACACACGACCTAAATTCAAGTTGGCCCCTTCGGCCGCATATATGCGTCCTGTGATTAATTATTAGTCTGAATAAGAGAATATTGCTGAGTGTGAAATTATTGCTGACAATAGGACAATAAAACAATTTGCTTAAATTTGTTACTAGTTTCGGCGAATCAATAATTTATTGCAAAAATTTTGCCATCGCCAGCCATCCTCCACCCTTATAGCTATGGCTGGACGAATATAATATGCTCACACTAAGTTCTTAACTAATTAAAATATTATTTTTTTTTAATTATTTTTCTATGTAGCTACATAGAAAAATAACTGATTAGTTTTATTATTAATAACATTATTTTTAGTTAAGAACTTTATGTGAGCATATTATATTCGTCCAGCCAGAGCTATCAGCGTGGAGTGGGAGCTAATATATATGTTTCTCGATTATTCTTATTGCATACACACAACACAAATAAAAAAATAAACTAAAAAGTTCTCAATGTTATACCGTGCTATGAGAATAATGAAGAAAGAAATGAGAAAAGCAGGTACTTACGTATTAAGGCCACCACCGCTACATTTTTAAATTTCGCCAATCTACACCTAAAATTTGTATGATAAATCATAAAATAAAACATTTTATATAAAATTAAACATTTTTAAAACTCAAAATACTTTATTTTTCAACCTCGGTTAGATTAAGTTGCCCGCCGCGAGGCGGACAGATAAATCAAAACAACACTCGCGGCAGCGCGAACTCTCGATCCAATATATAGCGGTGGTGGCGTTAATACGTAAGTACCGAAAAGCAATTAGATTTTATAGGCCTTCTTATTCGGATAAAATAAATATTTCGCAAGGAAAGCGACAATAAATCGTTATAGTCTAATTTTTATTTATTCTTCTATAAAGAAAATTAAATGTTACAGTTTGGTACTAACAGGCACTCTCTAGATCGGCGAAATGTCTGCGTTAACCTAGGTACACACGGTATAATAAAACTAGCGTATAGTCCTGTTATAGTTTGACTATAGCTGTGTGAGCGGTTCGTATAGTCCAAAACTATTCGTATAGTAGAGCTATATGAAGCGGTAACACAGCAATTGAGGAACTATAGCAGCACTACACGCTAGTTTTCTATACCGTGCGTACGTAGCTTTATCACCGCTATTTTGTATATCCGGTAATCACAGTTATATTTTCCTTTAAATTCTCAATGATTATAGCATATTTAAAACAAAAATGTCTTTAAAAAAATTAATGCTATAGAGAAGAGGTACATTCTGAAAAGATCAACGCTTCTCTAAAGACATTATTGACACGATGTGATCGTTTGCAACGTATAGATAAGGCCGAAAACGTTTAAGGTTCGTTATAAGAGTGAGTATTTGTTTGGAGATATCTGCGAATTCTAATGTTTATATGTATTTGCTCGTTAAAGCCATTATCTCATTTATCCGTGCTCAGCATAACTAAGATTGACTGTATTGCAGTCAACTTCTGGTTAATTATCAATTCAAAATATTACATAAAAAAGTAAATAACTTGTTGAATTATTGTTTATGTTTATGGGTTTTATAATTTATTGTTATAGCTTGTAGAATATAGAAAGGTAAACAACTTATGTTGAAAGAATTTTTCGTTTTGAATATTTCACTTTTGTACGCTCATTCAAGTATGTATTACTCATATTTTGGATTTTTGAAATGAAAATGACTGCCGTTAAAAACAAACTATTAAAAGAATATTGTTCAATACATAGTTGTTTGTATTAGAGCGTTTATAACGTATCTATTAAAAACGTTTGCAATGTAAACAAATTATATTCTAAGAATTTATTTATTTTTCTTGGAAGTTTTGATTTTATTCGTCGTCGTTTTTCCGGTTGAAAAAATGAGTCAGCTGTAAACATCACCTGACTAGTTTAAATAAAAATCCAATCACAATAAATCACCGGTCGTAAAATTGACAATAAAAAAGAAATTGTGTATGAATCTGTTCACTGGTAATTCATTAAAACAAGAATTGATGGTTTATCTAATGTATTTCCTTGTAAGTCTAAACAAAGCTTAATTATTTCTTTTCTAAATCAATAAAATATTGTCCCAGCATTAAGCTATAAAATCGTCACAGCTGTAATGAAAATGAAAAAATAGATACATTTTAGGTCTGTTGAACTGGATACAATCATTTTTTCATTTAAACTCGCTTACGTCATTTGTTTTGCTCTTCGGCTATTTGCATTAAAACTCATAAAATTAACATTTCATGCGAAGAACTTGTTTTAATTTTATTCCAAATTTATTCCAGAGAAAGTAACTATTCGGTTTTTGTCGAGCGCCGTATTCAAAATTATATACATTATACATATATATGTACATAAATAACAGTTTAGATTTAGAAATATTATATTATGAATGGAAGAAGAGAAAGATATGACTGAAAGAAATAGACAAACGTATACTATATAGATCAATATTGTTTAAAAAGACTAGTTAGAGTTAGCGACAACTCGGCTTTGGACAACTCTGTACCGGACAACAAGGCTCTGGATAACTCGGAACTCTGTATCGGACAACTCGACATAAAGACAAATTTCTGGACCATTACAATATACAGGGTGCGGCAGCCAAACCTCCATGTCGTCCATCTCGATCGATGCATTCTTGCAGGCGAAAAAATGGTTTTTGGTTATAAGCATCGTTTAAAAGTGGTCATTACATCACGGAGCATCTGATGAGGGATTCTTTCGATTTTCTAACAGATTCTCGCCTTCAGTTCTTCAAGAGTACGAGACTGTTCTTGGAAAACTTTGCTCTTTAGGCAACCCCACAAAAAAATGCGGTGAGATCGAGTGAACTAGGGCTCACAAGGGATTGCAATCCAAAAAATCGGATCCGGCGGATCCCGGCACCACTTAACGTTCGCCGGATCCGGTACCAATATACCTGATCCGATCACCGAATCCGGTGACCGGATCTGATATTGATAATTTTTTGTAAAATAATCACGCTGTTGCATGAGTAGGTACTTTAAATACGTGGTGGGCATGGCGCCACATGGTTTTTTCAAAACCAAAGTGGATTTTGTGATAAATAATGTATACTTAAAATAATTACCGTATTTTCCGATGTATAATGCGCACCTTTTTTCCAAAAAAATTGCCTCTAAAACATAGGTCTGCGTTATAGGCGCACAAAAAGTAGATCAAATTATAGGGTGCCTTATCCACCGGCAAATACGGTATTTATTGTAAGTTGATTAAACTAAACAGATATAAATTCATTATTGTGATAATTATGCCATTCATTAGGCAGTTACATCATGATGCCTGTCATAAATACAGCATACATTATTTTCAACACCTAGACCCGACCATATAAACTCATGTAAATTGAGAAACGAAATTCAAAGAGAAAAAAACATGGCGGAAATTGACGTATGCGCATAAAAAAATTTCAACTATGAAAAAGTCTGTTCATCTTCTAAGCCAGGTTCACTAGCTCTATTATCATTTTTAGCATCAAACGGAGTAGCAAATCCTTCGGGAACATGCATATTCTCCAAGTCTTTGAAACGGACTTTAAAGTCTTGCTTATTAATCGACCTTAATCGTATTAACCCTTTCGCTACGGGAACCGGATAATGCCGTAAAATATTTTCGTGCCCTGTGTACGGGAACCGGATAAATCCACAAGCGTTTTTTTTTGTACTTAATATGGGAAAGACAATAATAGATAAAGTATCAATAAAATATCAATAATAAAGATAAATAATAGGAAAATACAATTGTACTTAATATGGAACAGACTACGGGAACCGTATTTATACGCAAAGAGTAAGTAATTATTATTTATACTCAAAGAGTAAAAGAACTACCCTCAGCACCCCGTACACAGGGCACGACTTGTAGAAAACCACCCCGTAGCGAAAGGGTTAATCTACCCCCATGTATTAATCGACCCCCTTTCGACCCCCATTTGTTAATTGACCCAATTTCGACCCTCGTGTATTACTCAACCCCTGGAAAAATCTATAATCCTGGGGTCGACACCACTTTGGCGACCACTGGTCTAGTTAGACAATATAGAGTGTACTTAAAACTCACCCAACTTTTGCAAAAAATAATTGTTGCCGAAGCGGAGTGATATGGCGCAAGTACTATTAATCTAAACTCTGGTTAGTACTAGTGATAATATATAGTGATAATGATCCGACTATAATTAGTAAAAATTGAATGATTCAAAAACAGGGTGAGTTGGCGCAGTTGCAGAACTCGCATTTTTTAATCGATCACCTTTCGACTCTTGTGTATTAATCAACCACTGGAGAATTCTATAACCCGGGGGTCGGTCTCGACCACTTTGGCGACCACTGGTCTAGTTAGACCATATAGAGTGCACACTAACTCACCTAACTTTCGCAACAATAATTTGCAAAAAATAATTGTTGCTAAGCGGGGTTGAGATGGCGCAAGTGCTATTAACTTCATCTCTTTGGTTGGTATTAGTTGACCAGAGCAAAATTAGTAAAAATTGAACGATTCAAAAACAGGATGAGATGGCGCAGTTGCAGAACCCCCATGTATTAATCGACCCCCAACTATTAATCGATCCCCTTTCAACTCTCGTGTATTAATCAACCCCTGGAGAATTCTATAACCCAGGAGTCGGTATCGACCACTTTGGCTACCACTGGTCAAGTTAGATCATATAGAGAACACTCACCCAAGTTTTGCAAAAATTAATTGTTGCTGAAGCGGGGTGAGATGGCGCAGATACTATTAACTTCAACTCTTTGGTTAGTATTAGTTGACTTGACCAAAATGTGTAAAAGTGAATAATTCAAAAACACGATGAGTTGCTGCAGATGCTGAACCGGAATAAAAACCCAAGGTAATTGAAAATAAGAGTGCTTCTGTGTTAGTTCTTCGTCTAGTTAGACTATATAGAGTACAGTAACTCATCCAACCTTTTGTTTAGACAAGACTCGACGATTCAAGTTAGGTTGGACAAGACTAGACAATATTAGATAAAGATAAACAAGGGTAGAGAAGAACAAAAAACAATAATTTCCAAAATTATTTTGTTTTCAAACAATAATTTGCAAAAATTAATTGTTGCTGAAGCGGGGTGAGATGGCGCAGACTATTAACTTCAACTCTGTGGTTAGTATTAGTTGATTAGACCAAAATTTGTAAAATTGAATAATTCAAATACAGGGTGAGTTGGCGCAGATGCTGAACCGGAATAAAAACCCAAGTTAATTGGAAATAAGAGTGGTTTTTATTATTAGGTATTAGTTCTTCGTCTAGTTAGACTATATAGAGTACACCCATTGAAACCATTAGAAAAAAAATTACATTTCATATGTTTTACTTTTGTGTCTAAACAGAATGATTTAACTAAATTTGCAAAAAATACTTTTTTTGTGGACACCGACGTCTTACATATGGAGATCCGTGTTACTATCTTGTATTTTGAAGCCTTAACCAGATATACAGCAAAAAACCTTAGAAGCAAAAATAATTCCCCACGCCGTTCCGATCGGAGGCGGAGCGTCCAAATGTGGTCAAAGGGTACTTCTTGTGGATACCCACATTCAGTAAAAGTTTAATTGAAATCCCACATTTTCTCCCTATTTTTTAATATTGTAATATTTGGTCTGGTCTAAGAGTTGAAAGTAATGTATGCTCATACCTAAATATAAGAATAAGACTTGTTAGCAAGCTCAAATACCTACTTGTGATCTCGAGTAGATTAAGTAAAGTTTATTATGTTAGATTTAATAATGTTAAATACTAAAATTCTATCTGTGAAATTTAACTAGTTACCTACACAGTACTAGATTTTGAATTGTTTTTTAATTATAAATGTTTGTGTAAACTGCCTATATAATACACTCACAAACGATCCGACCGGATCCGGCCGGATCGATGGAAATTCCGATTATCCGTTCCGCAAAGTTTTTAAAGAACGGCCTCGTACTCTTGAAGAACTGAAGGCGAGAATCCCTCAGGAAACTGAAAGAATCCCTCATAATGACCAATTTTAGACATCGCCTACAAGAATGCATCGATCGAAATGGATGAGACCTTAATAATGTTATTTTTAACAAATGATTAATGTTTCTTAAATGCTTTTTAACCTAGATTAACATGGCATCAATACAATTTAAAAAGAAGCAATCGTTTCTTTCTTACAGTTATTTAAAAAATGCAGCTTTTGCTGCCGCACCCTTTACAAGATTTCAAAGTCGGATATAAAGCATCACAAAATTTTTCGGATGTATATTCGTCCAGAGCAGGGAAATAGTGCCTAGTTAGTCCAGTATCGGTCCTCCTCGGTAGTGTAGTTGACAACAAACCCGCCAGACAAGCGGGAGACCCTGGTTCGATTCCCGACTTGTGTCCAAATTGTCCGGAGACGACTTCTGTCTAATTTTTGCGGAGCCGATTTCTGTCCAAATTATCCGGAGCTGATTTCTGTCCAAATTGTTCGGAGCTGATTTCTGTCCAAATTTCCCGGAGCAGATTTGTGTCCAAATTGTCCATAGCCGATTTCTGTCCAAATTGAGTCTGACTTGTTCCGATTCGATTTAGATAAACTATCCATGTACAACTGTTTAATTAGTAAATATTTTCATTCATCTTTTATTTGATTGTAATTAATTTAATTTTTTATGATAATTTTCTGTATAGTGTGTATTTCACGTCGCAATTGGTAATAATTTCTGTTATTTATTATAAAGATAAAATTTTGCCACAAAACGTGTTTATGCACGATAATATTGTTAAAGTCAACAAGATTCAAGGTGAAATTAGTAATACTTATACAGATATTTTGTAATTAATTAATTTTACATTTTCGTGAAATTGTTGTTGTAGTTGTGTCAACAAGTTGTTTCTAAATAATATATACAAATTGATTACATATTGAAATGTTTCTCCAAATTTTAATCAATAGATAACAGATTGAATTAATAATTAGTATTGAATAGGGTTTCTGGTTCGGATATATCCGAACCGCAAAACCGCGGTTTTCTGTGTAAAAACCGAAACCGCAAAAACCTAACCGTCATAAAAAACCGCGGTTTTCGGTTTTATTTAAAGATAAATCAAAATAAAGTACATTGAATTAGTGCTCTTTCAAACATTGCAAACTGCTGTTGCAAAAATGGCAACCATCGATGGTATATGTATTCGATCAATTTCAAAATCCGCAATTATTCGGAAAGCAATAGCTGGCCGGTTTCCTAACCAAATCTTGCCAAAATGTTCTTCAGGTGTTATGACCTTAATTCAAAAGGAAGACGAAGAAAGAAAGAAAGCAATGATTTTAAAGTTTCAAGAATTAAAAGCAAATGGACAAAAAATAGTACTACGCTAGATTGGTGGAGTGGTTTGAGACGCCGAAGATACTTAAACATTAATATTCATGGAGAAAACAATTTTTATTGCAATTTAGGCTTTCTGCGAATTGAAGGAACTTGTTCTGCAAATAATATCGTAATAAGTGTTGAAAAAGATTTAGATTCATTTAGTATCAGTTTCAGAAATGATATTGTGGGTGACTTGGATTAGCAAGTTGAAGTTCGCGGTGACTGTCGCGACGCCGTTGTCAAAAATTTCGCAATGCGGTTCTTAGTCGCGCTTTACCACAAGCTTTCCCTTCACCAAAACATCAAATTTGTTTCGCTATCTGCAAAATTGCGAAAATTACAGCGGAAAAATCACCGCGAGTTCCCGAAATTCGAACTAGATTAGCAAGTTGAACTATGCGGCGGCGTCGCGACGCCGTTATCAAAGATTTTTGCAACGCGGTTTTCACTACCGCTTCCTGGCAAGCTTTCCCCTTCAACAAAACGTCATACTTGTTCCGCTAGCATGAAAATTACGAAAACTACGGCGGAGAAACCAGCAGTCGCATTTGGAAATTGAACTTTCGGCTGGCGTCGCGTCGCCGCTGTCAAAGAATTCGCAACGCGGTTTTCAGCCCACGCTTTCCGACCACGTTTTGCTCAAACAAAACGTCAAATTTGTTGCGGCAGCTGCGAAATTTCGTGAAAACAAATGCAACCAATCCTCGGTAGATCTAACTTTGACGGGCCGTCGCGGCGTTAGTTATCGAGCGATTTCAACGCGGTTTTCAATTTCTGGTCAGGAAATTGAACTTTGCCGTGGCGTCGGTAAAAGAACTTCGGAGAGAACAAAAAGATTAAATATTTTGTTTCAAGCACTCTCTAAAATTAAAGCTACATCCACCTACTCCGAAAGATCATTTTCCCTTAGCGGCAACTTTTGTGCAAAACTAAGATCTCGTTTAAATATCAGGCACTACTACCAAAAGTTCTTGAAAACCGAATCCGAAACCGAAACCGCGGTTTTGAATTTTCAAAAACCGAAAAGCGCGGTTTTTAGAAAGTGCGGATATTCAGAAACCCTAGTATTGAATAAACAATTATTACAATTTAGTTAGTTTTTAAATTGTAACATGTTTCCTTAAATATAGATTTTTATCATCAAAGAATATAAGGTAACAACGCCACCACCGCGGATCTATTGGATCCCGAGTTTCCGCTGCCGTCCGTATGTTGTCTTGATTTCTCTGTCCACTTCGCGGCGGGCAACCTAATCTAACTGGGGTTAAAGTATTTTCAGTTTTAATTTTAAATAAAATGTTTTATTTTATGATTTATCGTAAAAAAATTAGGTGTAGATTGGTGGCATTTAAAAATGTAGCGGTGGTGGCGTTAATACGTAAGTACCGAATATAATATATATGTATGTATATAAGGATAAATGAACGTATTATACGTTGCGAGATGTCAAAGAAAAAGAAGATTTATTTTTTCCTTTAATTTAATCAAAATTGCCTACAACTAATTAATTCTATTTCAGACTGAATCAATCCTTTTTAATTAACATTACAGCCGGTTGAGATTTGTGTTATCCCATTTTCTCTCTATAAAATATCTTTGTATAAATTATCCATAACTTTGCTTGGTTGAAGTTTTTCCTCTTTTAATAAATTGTTTATGTAAATGCGTTAAGTCGCCGTTTTCAGTTTGTAGGTTATTCTATCTATCCTGTTGACAGTTATAGCTTTTAATATTTCACTTAAAAGACGGCAATAAAAAAAACTGTACAAACAAGTTTCTACTCGCATGCGATCGCATAAAGGAAAATAATTTTGTAATATTCACAAAACGGGGAAAATGTTTTCTCGGTAAATAAATTAAATATTCTTACTTTGTACCAGATTTAGACTAATTTATTAGTTTATTAAACATATAGGTTACTTACTACTCTAACAGCCGATCTGCGAAAGCAGTTTTACAGAATTTAAAATAATTGTAAAAAAGTAAACTTGTTAGTTCCTAGCCTAATTTTGTTTCAGCAATTTTAATATTCTCAACGCTCATCACATAGTTACAAACTTTTCAATTGTTTCTACAATGAAACTTAGTTTAATATATAATAGTTTATATTTTCCAAAGTGAATTTCGACAAAATTAAGTACATTTTCAAGTCACTACACAAATAACATTGTTTTTAAGATCATTTCTTTATATTTAATTTAAGTGAATAACCATATGCAGACGCGTTTAGAGATATATCTTTCATCAGTACAGCTTTGCTGTTTTGAATTATACATTGAAATACTCTCACTTCAACACCTCGTACATGACTGGCGAGGTTAGGTTTTAATTTGACGTTCCACCAATAATTCTAGAATTAAAATCTTTGTGAAACAAGGAATTATTTTAATCTGGCATAACTAATATCAGGCACGATAAGTTACCAACGGTAAGATAAACAACGATAAGGATCCTATGGGGTCTAAAATAAGCTTTTTTTCATTAAATCATTTTAAAATTTACGACGTCTAGAATGCTTTTAGATATTTTCTGTAAGTTGAAACAAAAACAGGGGGATTCATATTTGATTTGTTCAGGGGTCTAAAATTAGTTAAGCCACTGTGTTTAAATTAAGTGACAAATATATTTTTGAGGATGTCTTGGGAGGTCGGACTTTTGTAAACCAAAAAATTAAATATTTGTACAATGTTGTCCAAATATTTCGTTTGTGATTTAAGGCAGGAAGACACGTTTAAGAATACTTTGTTTATCAATTCAATTATTACTAATTCATGAGGCTAAATATATACACATTAATCCTGTTTTGGACCGAGGGCTTAATTAAAATACTAAATATGTTTTTTGAGTGCCGTTTATATTTTTGGGACATCATTTCCGAAGTTAAAAATATACCTACTTATTGATAGGAAATCGTATTTTTATTTTGTTTATATTAATTATGGACATTCAGTATTGATAGGGGCTTAAAAGTCAATCCAAATTGTTCTGCAAATTGTAATTATTATGTCATTATTATTTTTTTTATTTGCAAGTTACACGTTACAGTTTTGCTTATAAATTTAGCAATTTTAGAAAAATTTCGTTACAAAAGTTGTTTTAAATTTGAAAAAATTTAAAATTTGGAAACCAAAGGATACATTAGATTGTTATTGTAGAAAAGTTGAAATGTTTCATAATTTAGATTTTATTTTGAAATGTCTTAATTAAGATTATTAAGACATTTGGAAATTAAATCTAAATCTAGCTTAAATTTGTAACATTTCAAGATTGTGTTTTTCTCCTTTTATTTGAAATCTCTCATTTTAAATGTTTTATTATAACAAATCTAATGTATCCTTCGGCTTCCAAATTTTAGATTTTTTCAAATTTGAATAATTTCCTAAAAAAAAAAATATACATAAAAAAATGTTAATTTGATATAATATTTTTATGAAATGAAATATCTTTTTCCAAGATAAAAATCATAAAACCATTATTTTTGTGTGAATAACCAAAGCTTTTTTAGTCACATAAAGCACGTCCTTTTTTTATTATCGTTAGTGAAAATATTTTATACTTCTCAGCATCTCCGTTCGTATTTTTTTTTTTTTTTTTTGATTACGACAAATTTTATGATTTTATGGGTCATAACATCATGAGGTCGTGATGATATGGTCTTATAATTATAAAACCGGTTCTGCGATGCGTCCATTCGTTATTCAAGACAATTGAAACTTTCTTTAATTGCTCCAATAATACCAACTACCGTTCTGACCCAGAAATAGGTATAAATCACTTTCTGAAACTGCAAAACGAACCACAAACAAAGAGAAAATATATACAGAAGCCCATTAAATACCAACCTTAAAAACATAATTTGTCTTTGCTTTTAACAACGATTTTCATTCACATCGTACAGACCAAACTTTCTGCATTCTAAATTTATTACTCGTCAGCAAAATGATCTTGAAAATCAAAGTTTTATAACTAAATAGTATACATTTTTATAATCTCATCCATTATGTGTACAGAAGTAGCTAGCAAAATAAAATTTTGCTAGCTACTGTTTAATGTTGTTATTATGAGTGCAAAAAATATTAAATATTTTTAAGTTGTAAAAATAACACTTTTATCGCCTACCCTTTCCTAATGATTTAATAATTTGTTTATGCCAAAGTTGTTTTTTTATTTAAAGTTAGAAACTCGCTTTGCCTTATCTCGGGAATATTGAATATAATCCGTTCAAAAATAGCTTATTCGCGATAAAAATAGTTTTAATAGTTTTGTTTTTGTGGAAATAAATGGACGTGAGCAGTATTTGATAATTAAAAATTAAAGTTACAACAACACGGAAATTTGCGGCTATTTAAAATTCCCTCTGCAAAATTCTAGCGTGAAGTGGGATATTGTTTCAAGTTTTATAATGCCTGCATAACAACGGGAAGAATTTTTGGACACTAGAAATTGTCCGTGCAAATTATTATTTTTTGTTTCTCGAGCTTAGCTTGCACCTGAGTCTGCCGGGGGCAATTTGGCATTTGGGTAATTTTAGTTTGTGCTTACAGAATTGTGTCGCGTAGAGACACAATGGCACCAATTTTCATTGCTTCCACTAAAATTTACAGGAATTTCCTTTTCAGTCCTAGCTGCATTTTTCTCCGGTAAATGTTTCCCAGTTTTTGTCTCTAGAAACCTAATTTTGATTATTTCTTCAAATATTATTTCAGAAATTCTTTTTGTTTCTTACATTTTATTCATGTTTATACAGAAGAAGAATAAATATTTATTGAAAACAAAAGGCTATCGACCCCTAGGTCTTTCTGCCCGAGTCTCTAGAAATTATTTCTCAATAAATTGTTTCTGTACACCTGTGGCTAAGATGCTTTAACCAACTCGCCAAATAATCAACAATTGCGTGTTTATTGGCAGAGTATCATTTTCAAATTTAGCTTTTATCATAATAGACGCTAATTATTACGCAGGATGTATTTACTATTTATAATACTAACTAGTATAATTTAGATGATTGACGTCGATTTAAAATTAAAAAAAATACGTAAAATGAGATTTTCATTTTTCGTATTATTTTTTCTTTATCAGATCTTTTTTAATGAGACTTTTTGAAGAATGTTTATATAATTTTTGTTCGTGTGTTTATATAATAAAGGTGTGTATAGTATATAGTGTTTGTACTATCGAAGGCCATCTACCTGGAGATGAATTTTAAGAGGTATCGTACGGGGACAGACAGACTCGTAAACTTCTCTTGCGGCCCACGCGAATGGCGCCCATAACTAGTTTAAGAAGTACGTCCAGGTTTCGTAACTTGTTCCTACTGGTTTCGGCTTTCTTTCACCTTATCGTTTAACTTGCAATAAATGCAGAAAAAAAAGGTTTTAAGTGCAAATCCAGTCAATTTATTAGTCGACTTAGCGGCGAAATAGAAAGTTTTCGCATCCGCGAAAAATGCGTTCGTATGTGAAAAAGAGAAAACTGTGATTGCAACATTTTTTTTGCTTTACTCTTTTATTGCTCTCTGTTTGGTATTTCAAATTTAATTCTTATTTTGAACTTGTGTACTACGTATTACTCATAGATTATTTATTAATGTAACGAATAACATGTTTTGACAGGATTTCAAATTTATTAAAATTTCCACTTAATTCTGTTTAATTTGTCATTCTAAATTTTGTTTGTTTTCGACTTTTTTGTACTATGTAAAGACTATTTTTGTTTTGCCATTTATTGTGTAAAACTCGACATTTCCAAACATAATTTAATTAAAAACGAAGTTTATTATTGAAGGTTGATTTTAAAAAATATTTTTCTGAATTAATTAAATGTCGTATAAATATTCTATAATAATTATGTAAATATTTGAATGTTTCAAAGAAATCCAACTCATCAATGCAAAATCAGCATAAATCATGAAATGCATTATTCAGCCACTTTTTCATAATAACAAAATGGAAAAACTGACTCAACCAACATATTATTAAACGTATTTCTCATACTGTTTACCAAACACAATTATTCCTCGTTTATTTAATCTACTAAATTATTTTCTTTTGTTTTAGGTAAGTACCATGACCTAGCAGTTTACGCCACAATTAAAAAAAATATAATAGTAGGTAAGTTGTATAAAAAAACAAGATAAAAGTCTTTTTGTCCTATGATAAACTTTCACTCAATTGGGTCACAGAATCCACTCCAAAACGAGCTTTTATTTCACTCTGTATCTACATTCAAACGAATAACAAAGCAATTTAACTATTAAAACTACATTTATTATGTAAGCGGAGCATGGAAATAAATTAATTAATATATCTAGATTAAAATATAGCTGTCGTAATTGAGACTGTAATGTATTTTTAACTATTATTACTTTTTTGACAATTTAAATTTTTAACAAAGTTTAATATTCCGAGTATCAACAGGAAGCTTCTCTTGTTAAGTTCTTGTTAAGTATCAATTTGTTTTTGTTTTGTCCTTGCAATTAAATTTTGACTATCTAGTTTTGAAATGTGTGGTAATATATTGGAATAATGTGATTTAATTTTTTTTCAAATAACAATTTAATAAAAATAAATTGGAATTAGGAAAGGTTAATTTATATAAATAAATAACTAATAACTTTTTCGGTAATTTAATTTGTTTTTTTATTTAAATCCTGGCTATAAAAATTAATGGATGCATAGAAACACAACTAGAATAAACTAAAAAAATGCTAAATACATATGATTCAACGAAATAAATTTATTCCTTATTTAATCCTTTCAAAATTAATTAAAGACACGCAATACAATGCAAATGTTTTGAATATAATCATAATATTGGTTAAAATATTTTCAAAGATTATATTATTTTAGAAGATTATTCTCATACATACATCTATATACATACATCATATATATCATCTATATTATATACATCTGCATATTTAAGGGTCCGCTCAGTAAGCCGGTAAGGTATAATTTATTAATTTCCTCTTAAAAGAATTATATGACCGCCCTGATCAGCAAAGTTAATTTGAAGCCAATTTTTCGTGAAAATGTTTCTACCATTCATTCAATAAAAATTATTAATTATACAAGCGGATAAAATTAAGGTTTAACGAACGGACCGGTAAAGTGGATGATGTCGTATGAGAGGATTTAAATTCGCGAGTTAAACCTTATGTTTATCCGCGAGTGTAATACAAACTTTTATTCATATTTGCTTTTGATTTAATAATAAGTTAAATTCAAAGAAAATTTCCATTTTCCGTGTTTTTTTTTACGAGAAGCATGTCGTCCGGCCATAATTGTTTTGTCATGACAACGTTAAAATTGTTGATTCGTACGTCAAAATTTAGTATCGTGTTTTATTAACAATAAATGTATACATCCGAAGAATTATTGTTAGATGGTGACGCAATTGTGGAAAGATTACTCCTGTAGAAATCAATAGATTTGTACAAAAAACTGTATAATAAGTTCTGTGATTGGCGATCATAAAAGAACATCAGCGATGTCTACATTTAGGGTTATATTTACAGAGCCCGTAAGTGAATTATTTTGATGCATGGCTAGCATACTTTTATTTCACTTGTGAAATAATTTTTTTATTACACTAGTGAATAAACCACTGTTTTATTGATCGGCATCCAAGGAAATAAACATGACTTTATAAGGTAAAATTGAATAAAAGTTATTAACTATCAAACTCTATAACTTCACCCGTTCAATGACCGGGATACCCTGATACATTTAAACAATTTTTATTACAAACAATAGTAAAGATAGTAGGTGAAAAGATAGTAGGTGAAAATTTTAGTTAGTCATTTCAAAAAACAAGTGAATGTAATTATTTCACACACCCCTCACATGTCGTGGTTGAGATACAATGTTTCTTACAAATAGGTAACTCGCATACCGTACATGATTAACGTGTTTTGCGGCGTTTTTTTTTTAATTCGCTCTGGAGACGAGCGTGGCATACGCCATTAATCTGTTTGCTCCCGGTTGAATCGAGCCTTGCGTGGGGTTGCGAAGATTCAGATGCTGTTAGCTGCACATATGAATTTATGGCTCTCCCAAAAAAACACAATAGTTTTGAAATGCCTAATAATTCCTAACCTAAACCTACCTAACCTAACATAATAATTTGTGCGTTATGCGAACGATTTTCAACTATTGGAGTTCATAGTTCTCTACCCAGTTACCGATAAAACAATCGTCGTTCATACAATTTTTTTTAAAGCTCTTTGTTATTCTTATAGTAAAAAATATATGCAACAAGGCAGGCGATATCGAGAATGTTAATGAAAATGAATGTTAAAAAAATGCTAGAGGCCACTTTCGCGGGAACTTTTTGTAGTATATCTTCCAAGCATTTTATCCATCGTGTCCACTCCACATGAGAATTACAGCAATGACCCTATCATAAAACTAATTCCTTTTGTTATGAACCTATGAACTAAAAAATAAGTAATTTCTGGAATTGCTGTGCAATGCACCTGATTTTATTAATTGTTCTTATTGTACTGAGGTCATCCGAAAGAAATTTTACAATTATTGCATACCCCAATTATTGCATTCAAAATTATTGCTACCTGTAGGCTGTGTAGTACCCGGGTACCCGGTTATTGAACTAATGGTAAATCTTTGGTTACCGACCGGACTGTTAAACTTCACAGGGTTTCAGGTTTTATTAGTAATTTTAAAAATTCTAAAGAGATCTCAATTTTGCAATTTTTCTTTTCTTTTTCATTTTTTTTTAAATTATCCTACAATTTAATATTTATAATTAAAAATATTTATTATTATCGTGCGTTTCGTCTTCTTATTTTCATCCTTGGATATATGTATTTCCCAATATTTCCCTATTCTGTGCTATTTGGATCCATGCTAGTCCGGCTGTTCCTTTAAGATCATCATACCATCTCATAGGTGGTCTTCCTCTTTTGTATTAATACGGTCTGCATTCTATGATTCGCCTGTTCCATCTCATTCTTTCACTTTTCTTTTGAGGATTGCAATTTTCTCTCCAATATTGGTGCCTTTAGTTATTGCTCGTATTCTTTCGTTTCGATATCTGTTCATTTTTGTAAGTACATCCGAGTGTACATCCCCATCATTGACCTCTCTATTGCTCTTTGTGCAGCTTTTAGTGCGTCTATATTTTGTTTAGTCTGCGCCATATGTCACCGTAGGTGAAAAAACTCTTGATTTTAGATGTTAAGCTATTTTCTTATTTCGCAGAATGAATGATAGTTTGGCGATTGCCACCCATTCTAGCCTTATTCTCCGTATTTTTTCTTCCTGTTTGTTTCGGTCGATAGTAAATTTCTGTCCTAGGCATATGTATTTTTTAACCTTTTTTTATTTTTTGTCCTCCTACTAGTATTGGTTCTTCTGTTCCTTGGTACATTATCTGGTTTTTTAAAGGTTCATTTTGAGTCCTATTTTTCGATTATCTTTGTACGCCTGCAAGCATTGTTGTTAGATCTTATCTACTATGTGCCAAGATCATAATATCGTCAGCATACCTTTGATTGGTTAGTCGCGTTCTATTGATGCTGATACCTTTGTCGTTCCAGTTAGTTTTCTTGAAAATCCCTTCCAATGCTAAAGTGAAGAGTTTTCGAAATAAGCAGTCACCTTATCGTACCCCTTTTAAGTTGGACAGGTTAAGAGTTTTTTTTGTGTAGAATGTAAGTTACGGTTGTCTCTTTGTTACATTGGTTCATCAGGTCACTATATCTGTGGTTACTACTGTTTGTCATTGCTACAGAACGCTCATGCTTCTATGGTATCAAAGGCTTTTGGTTGGTATTCGACGAGCTTTCTTTCTGGTCTGTATTACAGGACCACGTTTTTCCATTGTTTTGGTATTTTCTTTGTCTTTAGGCATTTGTTTAGTAGTTTAGTAATTTTCTTTATTAAGTTATCTCCTCCGCTTTGTATTATTTACACCTTTATTTTGTCATCTTCAATTGCTTTATTGGATTTCATGTTGATAAAAAAAGTTTGCTCTATTGCTCTATTTACACTTGCTCTGTTTCTATCTCTGGAATATCTTCCGATCCTACATTTTGTCAACAAAGCATCAATATCTTCCTTTGTCCTCCGCTCTCTGGTGGTGTTTTTGATTCGCAAAGGTCTGTATATAAATCTTCTACTATGCCTAAGATTTCGTCTCGATCTTGAATTCTGTTTCCTTCTTTATTGTATAGGGAATATATTTGTTCTATCATTGTATTTCTTTTGAGAAATTACATATATTTATCACTTCGTTCACTTGTTTTTCTCGTGTTTATGTTCTTTATTGTCTTATGCACCATCTAATTTTCCTGTTGACTTCTGCGTGTTCATGTATGTATGCGTGTATCTCCTCTTTCATTTCTGTTTCCTAAACCATAATGCCCCATATATTCTTCGTCTTCTTCCTTCTTGTTACCGAGCTTAGCGTTAAAATCTCGAGTTAGTATTTTCCTCTGGGTTGGGATCACTTTCCATAGCGGTTTTTAGATGTTCGTAGAAATCATCTTCAATTTCTTTTTCTGTGTGTTGACGCAGTTTAAGTGCAACAACAAAAATAAGGCCAATATTTTAATTCGATAATAAATCTATTTTTCACGTTTTTGTTTGCGAAATGCAATTATTGCATCATTTGTTGAAAAATAAATCTTATTGAATTTGCGTCACCAAATGACTCAGATCAATAAAAAAGGGGTAGATAAATTATTCATTGTATACACTATTACAATAAATACTAAATTTAATCTGCAAATAGAAATATTAAATTGTAATAATATTTTTCCAATGATTTATTCAAGCGATTTATTTTAATATTCAAGGAAAATTGTTTTTAAATGTCGAAAAGATCTCGTGTACATTTAAATAATTTTCATCTAATCACGTAATTGTTAATAGATTTCTTTTGTTTGTGGTTTTAATTTTAACATTTTTTCGCTTCTATTAATTATTAAAATTTTAAATTCAAGTAGTTTGTAAACATAATTAAAAATGAAATAAAATTATATATTAACAATGGAATCTATAGTTTTGTAACAAAATGTGTTATTGAAGATAAGACTTGTTTTTTTGTAATTTTGAACACACGTGTGAATATTGTAATTGCACCTTAATTATCGCGCAAATTAAAAGAGTAGAAAAAAAAACGTAAACAAAACAATAAATTTCCGAAAGGAATGCGTGAACGTAATGTTTACGATTTTCATTTTATTTAACAATTTAAATGCGATACGTAGGACGTAAAAAATAGTTTTAGTTTTCGATTAGCATAATCCTTATGCAATTCATTGATGGTTTGTGTAATTCTTTTTAAGTCGGAGTTCTTCCAAGAAAAATGTTCACGGCACGTTTCATTCATTTTATAGATGTTATGTTACAAATTTGTTTTTGGTAAAATTAAAATTAAAGTAAACACAATTTTATTTTATGGGAATTCTTCTAACATGAAACATGTATCAAAAAATCGCCATCTGCAAAAATAACATCACAATTTTTATTTTAAAATCCATTTAACATCTCCCAATCCCCATAAATAAAAACGAATTGTTGCCTTGAGCCTGCTCGTCACAAAGAAACCAAGCTCGCGCACTCAATTTTTCATGAAGCGTTTTTTATTTAATTTTATTTATTGTTTTTTTGTTCGCATTTCGTTTTGTAATGAATGCGAATCGAATTGATCGCACCGATGATCAAAACAATTTTGAAGGACTCGCTCAAGCATGATTATTGAATGGACGGTTAATCGAGTGGACGGATGGAAAATTTCAATACGATATCAACAATCAAGTCTAAAGATTAGATTCCATTTTATTTGGTTTTAGATAAATAAAGTGGTTTGAAATGAAACGTTATGTTACATCTTAAGATTTCGTTTCAGAGGTTGGAGGTCACAAACGGAATTTATTTTCCTTTCGTCAAATTCAGGCCAATATCTTTTTTTTGTTTTCTTTTTTTAACAATGTTGTGTTGGTAAATCCTTTAGATTGAACTTTCTTGATTTATGCTTTTCACTTTTTTATGAACCTGTTATTGCTGACCTACACACTCCTCTCTGAATTTTTGCAACCTTCCTCTTTTCGAGATTTAAATTCAGTATTATAATAATTCAATAAGTTACAATGTTTTAGCTTGTTAAAAAGAAATCAGAGAGTGTATTCAAAATCATATGTAGGTAACAAAATTGCTTTAAATTTAAAATCATGACAAAATATAAATGTATAAATCATTACAATATGAAAGGCTTTGCACAAAATTCAAATTTTCGTTTACTTCGAAACATAGTTTACTTCTGTAGCCATGCTTGAAACAAGGAACATGTAAAATAAGGTTTGACTTTGTTTCAAAGTTAGTTACTACCAACTTGACAAACAGAAAATCGCTATATAACGATCTCTTATTCGCTCCGTGCATAACCGTGCCTAGCGCCACCCGTGGCCAAACTTCGTCTCCTATTCAATAATTTTTTTTACCCCTTAACTGAAGATTCTGATCTCTTCTGTCTTTGTTGAATTGTCTAATAAAGTCGGATTCTTCATTTTCGGAGTTGTTATTGCCTGGCAAAATGAAAACCACAAATTCTACTCGGCTTATTTCGAATCCCAAAGCGGCTAGCAAGATTCTATTTGTATATTCACAACCAGAAGGGAAAACTTTCAGACACATTTTAAAATTTTCCAATCGCTTCAAAAATAATGGTTTTCAGGAAATACATTTTCATCCATTTTCCGAAGATTTCACGATGTCATAATTTTTGAACAGCTTGTCACAGATACTTCTAGTTAGCACCAATCTTTTAATTAAAAAATTCCATCGAACCGGGAAGTCAAGTTTGCGGAAACAATAAAATGCGAGAAAATCGATTATTTAAAAATTTAAATCGTTATTTTTTAAGTTATAGCAAAATGGTAAAACGTTTATCAAAGCATTTTTTGCTGTTGATTAAAAATATGCAAATTTTATTTCGTATTTATATTCTCTTTCCCTTCACGGTGACCAGTTAAAATTGAGTAAAATTTTAAGAAATTTTGGCGTTCGAGTAGAGATCTTGGAAAGTAATGAATTTCCTGTGAATAATCTAAGTGTGTTAATATGAACATGACCTTCTGAAAACGTTTCCGCAGTCCATTTTTGATTATATACCATCGTTTCAGAAATATCGACTTATCAAATCGACAATCGTAAAATTTCAGTTTGAAATTTCTTAATGAAAAATTGAATATTTCCGAACAATTTATACATCGATTTGTTCGTCTAGTCGAGTAGTTTCTGTGTGCCAAAAATGATTTCGTTGCAGTTTACCGTTTTTGAGAAAATTGAAAAAGCCTCTATTTCGCTTTCAATTCAATTTCAATTCAATTCACATTTCACACTTTTTCGGCCAAAATTAAAAAATTTCACAATTTTTTTGAAAATTTGGTTATGATTTTATTTGGTTATCCGATGAAATCGAAGTGCTGAAAACGATTTTTGAGTTTATTTCGCTAGTTACAAATAAACAAGATATATAAGTGTTTCGCTATTATAAGCCGTCGCTTCGTTTTCGCCGTCCTGTTTTTTTGCAAATCTCTCTTAAACTACAAATCGCAACGAAACTCTATTTGGCACGTTGAAACAAGACAAGCAAAACAATGTGTAAATTGTTTGGAAAGATTCAATTTTTTTGTACGAAATTCCGAATTTAAATTTTCGCGAAATTTTCGACAAGTCTGTATCTCGAGAACGCTTGTAGGTAAATAAAAACAGATTGCGGTATCGTTTTCAGGAAGTCATTTCCCCGCGGCTGCACCCGAGTTCCCTTAAAAATAATGATTATCTGATTAGCTACCCAGATCTCTGCATCGGCGACCAAATTTCGCGATATTTTGCTCGATTTTACCAATTTGATTAACTTGTACCTTACGAACGGAAGCTGTTAGCAAAATACAAATTATATATTTACAACCAGCAGGGAAAACACTTTCAGACACACTTTGTAATTTTCCATTCACTTGATAAATGATTTTCAAGAAGTTTATTTCGGTCATGAAGTTCTTAAAAGTGTCACCTTTTGCGCTAGTGATGTTGCGCTCGGAGCGAATAAGAAATTTAATGCTCTATGAATTTTATTTGAAACATTTTTCAAAATTTAGCTTAGTTTTCGAGTTATTTTCGTATTTTAGAGTATAAAACAAAAACAAGGTTTTGACTTTGTTTAAGGTTGATTATTACCAAATTGACAAACTAAAAATTACTAGATAACAAGGTTTCTTCTAGCGAATTTTATTCTCTACAACTTTTATATAAAACATTTTTCAAAATTTTACTTAGTTTCCGTGCTGTGAAAGAAAAATAAGAAAAATGTGAAACAGCAATAAGAAAAATGTGAAACAAAAATAAGGTTTTGGCAATGTTCAAAGTTGATTATTACCAACGTGGCAGACAAAAAGTCACTAAGTACCAAGTTTTCTAATAGAAAATTTAATTTTTTAAAAACATGAAACAAAATTTCACTGATCGTTACTTTCAAGGTTGATTATTACCAACTTGACAGACAAGAAAATCACTAAATAAAAATACAAACTTATTAAAGCTGTTCGTAGCTCTATAATATTAAATCTTATTACGACGATGAGCAAATCTCATGTTGGCTAATATCACACAGGATATTGAATGGTACAACAGAGACTTTCATGTTAGTACTAGTCCCAATCATAGAAATATACGAATTGTTTTTAAGCTCATTTCTTTCTATTTATCTTAGGAGAATAGCCATCTGCAGACCTGTTTTGAGATCTATCTTTCACCAGTGCAGCTTTGCTTTTTTGAATTATAAATTGGAATACACTTACATTAGCATGAACACCTTATGCATGACTGGCGAGGTTAGGTTTTGATAATTGAATATTGGTGAAACCATACTAATTATAAATATAATCATACAAACTTATTAAAGCGAAATATAGCTTCAATATATAAATACAGTTGAACTTCCCCAAGTCGAATTGCCATAGTTAATGAAAAAAAAAATCGAGTTATAGAAAATTGGAGTTATAGAAATACATAACTATAAAATGAGTAAAATACACTATACACAATTTATTCAAAGTAAATACATATGTACATATGTATATATTTATAAACAACAAACCAAAAAGAAATTTGTATAGGTACATTATTAATATGATGTTATATAATTATAATTAATTAAAAATAATTTTTATTAATGTATTATTTTTTTGAAAAAGTCAGTAATTTTTAATTGTTTTCCATAATACATAGCACCTTGTGGGTGATCATCGATTATATCGTCTCTTTTTGGATTACCGATTCTCGGGAGAATAACATCCTGTCGTATTCTTCCAAAAGCACACCCGCTGGTAAATTATTAGTTTTGCTTTATTCGAGTTTTCGGTGATCATAAAATGAACAAAAAATAAAATGTTTCGTAATCTGCGGGAGGATTACACTATCGACACTATCGACGGTTTATGGTAGGCAATATCCGGCATCATAAGTTTTGGAAATAACCGCGGTTAAAAAATAGGAGATTATTTCGTATGTAAAATTTTACCATTGTACAAATTTGTACTACGAGTTTTGGAAAAATTCGAGGTGAGGAAAATTCGAGTTATGGAAGTTAATTTATATGTAAAATGCTATCTAAACGTATGAATTTCAAAAAATATTCGAGTTATAGAAAAATTGGAGTTACAGAAGTTCGAGTTATGGAAGTTCGACTGTATATTCATAACCTGTTTATATCTCTATTAAGTCTTATTGCGACTATGTTTAAGTCTCATGTTGAAACAACTACTTCCTGGCTAATATCACACAAGATTGAATTATACAACAGAGATTTGCATGTTATTACTAGTTCCCGTCGAAGTCCGATGCTACTAGAGAAATAACAATAAATTGATCGCGTACAAAGTGTGTAATGTACCCAAAATATAAGCTATTATAAAAATACTGCAACTACTATTCCCAGTTCATGTTCACGGCACTAACAGAAAATGTAATTCTCTTCTAGTTTTATCCCATACATTTTTAAAAATTTTATTTAATCAGAGAGTTATTTTTGCATTTTTTAGAAAAATGCAATCTTTATTATCTGTGTCAATGCTATAAAAACGAACTTTATGGAAGATATATGTAAATTTCTCCATCAGTTTGGTGCATGATGTATAAAGAAATAGATTTGTGTAATATAGAGTTCATCTAGGAGAAAATTGGCAATCAACACATCTTGCTGTGATCTGTGTGTATCTGCTTAAAATAAATCTGAATCTCGCTGAATTTATTTTTCTAATTTTAATTTGGAATTCATAAATATAACACCAAAACACGCAAATGTAAACACCAAAAAATCCTATTCATATTACATCAGATAGGTCTTGCGTATAAACACGTCCATTAATTATATTTTAGATAATGCAAATATTTGTTTCTCAATTTTAAGAAAATTTACTTCGATAAATAAATAAACGTTACAAAATAAATAAATTAACGCTGAATTGAATATCGCAGTGGTCCTCAAAGATTTGATAAGACATATAATAAAAATAAGATAAATAAGTATTGTTGTTGGTCCTGTGCAATTTGTTTCTTTAGTCTTGTAACTATTTATTGCCGGAGTTTAAAGAAAAGATTATAGAGTAAAAGTATTTAGTTAAAGGTCGTAAATCATCAACTAAAAAATAGGAGAGGATCGCTAATGTGTAATAATTATCGCTATTATTGTAAATAAATCACGTCCACGTTAAATTCATTATAAATTCTATCAATAATTCATAAACAACAGCCGTTTAAATTCGAAATGCAGAACATGAGTTGCCCATAAAATATTGTATTTCCTAACACACCCACTGAAATCATTTACTAAATAAAAAAAAATACATGTCAAGCTGTTCATGGTCAATGAAAACAAAATAATGTTTTTGTTTTGACGTCAAAAACTGGTATCTTCAATTGAGATAAATTATTTCTAATAACTAATCAAAGTATAATTTAATAGAAAAATAGGAGTAATGTATATTTTATTCTAATTTCGTTGCAACCTATAATACTAATTAATATTCATTTGAAATAAATCGCGATCTATGCAAGATTATATATATACAGAGTCTTAATTTAAAATAGTTGTTTTTGTAAACAAGTTAATAACTTAATATACATTTAAATAGTTTGTTCGAATAAATAAAAACTTTCTATTCAATAGCCTTCCTGTTTATAATTGTGTGAATAAATATATATATATATATATATATGTATATATATTGTGGATATATATATATATATATATATATATATATATATATATATATATATATATATATATATATATATATATCCACAATATATAAAATAGTTAAAGAGAAATTCGAATGGAAAACAAAGTTAGGTAGTTATTTTAAAAGGCGTTGCTGCCTGGTTGTGGGCTTACATATTTATTATATTTTTCTAAAACGTGGTAATTAATTCCGGATGTAATTTATTGCCTTTTCGTGCTTTAATGTGTGTATAAAAAAATGTATCTTCAATGCGTACAAAACCAACGGATATGGTTATAAATATGAAAGTTTAACGTTGATTTTTTTTTCGTCTTTTCCTATCTCCAACCATATCAGTATAAGCGTTCAGGGTTTTATTTATCGACTTGTTCTACCAACTAACCCGTTTTAGGAAATGAAAATAAAAAAATCTGTATGCTTAGTTTCTATTCAAACCTGAAAACAATCTCATATTTTAAATTTAAAGGATTTATAAAACCTTAATAAAGCGTTTTATAATTTTTTTTAAAAAGGTTCCAATTTTGTTAAGTAAACTATTAAAATCGTGAAAATTGCTATAAAATAAACTAAATTAAACTATTTATGAGAAATTAAAAATATTTAGTGTTTAAATTACTAAAATAAGGTCAGTGAACTTTTTGTTCGTGAGTGAGATTCAAGATTAACAGCATATTTCTAAGTAGTCTATTGTCTGAATATTTTGCAAGAAAATTAAATTGATCAAAAGTTTACCTTTCATATTAAGTTATTCAGTAGTAAATAGGCAACAGACTAGTTATCTTAATTTTGTATCTACTTGAAAATTCAGTCTACATTAGGTTCTATTTAAAATTGAGTCAAATTTCAAGTGTTTCATACTTTTAACAGCTTTGTAAGTCTTAAATTGGAAGTAAACTTTGTATTTATTATAAATTTTACTTTCAAAGTTCCAGATTGAAGTGTGAGTCATAAAAATTTAGTTGCAGTCGTACTTACGTTTTCACTTCGAATTGGCTCTAATGAATATTATTTTGAGAATAGTCAACATCAGATGCAGAATGAGTATCAAATCGGGATTAGTCAACTTCAAATAGCGATCAATATCATATTAATCAATATTAAATTAGAAATAATCAAGATCAAATTTGAAGACCTCAGGGAAAGAAGCACATTTTGTCTGAAATCGAGATTTCCATGCCACCTTTTGGCTGCCTTTTGGCCTTTTGACTGTGGAAGAATGTTTCAGGTCAGGATATTTGCTTCTAGAAGAAATTAAATACGTATAAAAATATTCGTGTTTTTAACTTAAAGAACGCTCTCCTGAAAACCCTTGCCAAAGTGACTTAGCACGTTGTTTTCCTGAGTTCTTCATTGATTATAATCAATTTGAGATTGGGGCTAGCCAATTCCAATAGCCATCATTCCAATAGCCAATCAAGTTTAAAAATTCAATTGTAATAATCAACATCTAAATATAAATGAATTAATATAAAATAAATTGATATAAAATATAAATAAATTGATTTTACTCAGTTTGAAATTAATTATCCCCATTAATTCCAATATTAATCAATAGTAAACAGGGAATAATCAAGATCAAATTTGTTACAATAAATTTCAAATTGGGACTAGCCCACGGGTTCCCAAAGAGTTCGCTATGGAGAGTGAAGACTGTTTATCATTTTCCGAAAAATGAACTTGCATGCGTCGGTTGTTTTGTGCGCTTGTCAGTCTGTAATACGTAACAGTTGTACTATCGTTATTTAATAAAGTTTGGAATGTAATAAAGTGGCAATATAGATTTAGTAACTAGTGCGAAAGGTTGTTAATATTACGAGAGAGCGCATTCACTCGAGAGTGAAATTGACAATTTCGCCCGTGTTACAAATAATGTTTTTTATCACTCATGCGAGGGGAGATATCTAACAAGTTTGGAATCCAGGTGCCATCAAAAAATAATTTAATCAAAAATGAAGAATTTGCTTTTTCAATTGTCTCCGGTGGTGTGGATTCGTCATAAGATCTATATCAACTGGTATCACCATAGAATTTACACTCACTTTAAAACGATTTCTTTAATTTTAATTTTGTTATGAAAAAAAATTGTGACACTTAACGTCACTTTTTTAATACCGAGGTATTGATTGCATTCATTTTATTTTTATTTGTTTGTTTATTGTAATGTAAGCTAGTGATATTTAATATTTGCGTGCGTTATTCAAGTTATGTAAAATACAACTAATATTGAGAATTTATCGCACTAAAAAACGTTCACCAAGATAGTACTATTGTGCATTACTGTAATATATTTTTCTACTGATATATGTGAAAATGGCATTTCTTCCACGGTAAAACCCTACATGAAAGTGACATTTTTTCATTCTAGAGATGAAAATATTTTCACATCTAGAGACGAAAATGAACATTTTAAATTTATGATTTTGTCGATTAAAACACTAAACTAACCAAATTTGCATGGACCTTCTTATTAATTACATCAATTTCATTGAAATATTTTATGTACAAACGTAAAACGAGGCTGAAACTATTTAAAAAATCGAAATAAAATTAGGACATTTGACTTGAAAAGTATCACCTTCTATGAGAATGCAATATGTTACCATGGAAACAACCAAACCAACAATTAAATTTGTATTGACAGTTTTCTTCGAATTGGATTTATTAAAGTCGAATTATGGATTCCACAACCGAAATCAGTAGAAAAAATTGCATTTACTACTCGAGATGAAAGTGTTTTTTTTTTTTTTGGTTCGGTGAGATTGCTAACTCGTTGGCGCCGTGAGCAAACTCCCACCGCACCAAAAAAAAACACCACTTTCATCTCTTGCTGTAAAATATACTATTTCTTGTGCCCCGATCATACACACCAAAGTATTGATAGTGCGCTTTGTCTGTGTTTTCGTCAAAAGTCGGGCGCAAAATGAACAGATCTTTATTAACTAAGCAAGTGGAGATTGCCTAGTTGTTGAAGGGTCAGATTACCAAGTCAGAGTCCCCGGTTCGAATGAGGGAACACAAATATATAATAATAAGCCACCGTTCTCCTGTGCATCGCTCTGGAAGAGTCATCAGAGTAAAATTTGTCTCGAAAAACACCCCTAATAGTGGCTCGCCATCCACTTTAAAAAGTGTAAGGGCTTATACTTGTGTAAGATCAAGACACCAAAACACAAGTGTAGGCAGGGGATGTTAGACCTAAACCCATTTAGGGCTATAGTGCTAATGGAAGAAGAAGCAAGTCGGTACTTCAAGTAGCAGTGATCAAGCATGTACAAGTGATGGGGCAGCAAAATACGATGATAGCTATTTGGATTTTGGCTTTGCAGAAGTAAACAATGAAGAAAGGTTGCAGTGTGTCTGTTTGAAAATTGTATCGTCCGAAAGTGTTGCTCGCAAGTAATCTAAAGATATCTCGAGACTAACAAGGGGACCCCTCCCGGACGCGTCATCACCGATTTGGCCCAAGTTTACAGTATATGTAGGGCTTGACTATAAATGAAAGCGACGCAAGCGCGAGGGCCAGATGGCCAAAGCGTTAAAAAAATAACTCACTTTTTACGCGGACCGGTAAGTTACCGACAACTCATAAGCCCGCTATGTTAGCGTAAATTTCAATGGCCGGTTAGCGCATCGGTTAGAGCTCGGCTTAATAGTACGAGGATCGCTGGTTCGATTCCTCATGGGGACGCTTTTTTTTCTTACAATTTTTAAAATGACTTTCTTTAATCCGGCAAACTTTCAACAGCTCTGTACAAAAATTTTTTAACTGATGTAATGAAGCCCTACGAGCAGGAAAACAAATTTCTTTTGTTGATCGACTCGTGAGGAGGACAAACAAATCCACAATTATACGACGACATTTTCCAAGATGAAAATGGATTGCCAACGTGCAGTATTAAAGTGATTCCGCCGAAATGCACTCCTCTAGTGCAACCCTGCGACGTGTATTTTTATCGTCAGGTAAAGAATTTTATCAGGAAGATTCAAAACTGCTCTTATCTAAAATCTTATCCAGAGAGAACAAGAAATCACATCCCGAGAAGACTGCATCAAAATACATTCCATCCTGCATCACCAGCTATCCTCGCCAATATTCCGCGACATGTTGCATTACGCGTGGTTTGCTGCCAAACTCTGCGACGACTGAGAAACTTGTATTAATGTAAATCAAGCTTGTTTTTCTATGGATAATTTAAAAAAAAAACCATGTAGCTGTAGAAATGCGGCTTTTCTAACGTGTGCAAGGTGCCGACACAATTGTGATTCACCTGTACAATAATAAAAATATCTAATTTTATATACCAATTCCTCGTGTACGCTTTAATTACAATACCTCTGGAAATACCTTTGTAAAATTATAAGTAAGAATACTACATTATGAATGGTAACTACGGTTCATTTGTGGCGCAAGTATCGAAAAAATAAAATAAAGAATAATAGTAATAATAAAAGAAAGCAATTTTATGAATTAACAGTTGAAGTTATAAAGAAACAAATAATAAATATTAATAGTAATAAAATAATTAAATTGACAAATTAATAATTACAATTAAAAAGTTAAACAATAATAAATAATAATATTAATTAGGGAAGGGACTTAACCTAAAACCTCACCACTTATCACCGGAGGGGGGTCTTAAAAAGTTGCTATAAAACATCACATGATTAATGGACGACCCCTTATCTAACAACAAAATAAGTCGAAGAATCCATGACATAGCTGAGCATCTCGAATCACCAATTTATAGTAAAAATGAAAGACAATAAATAAAAATCCATCAAGTCTTTTTTTCTGAATAATTCTCGAGCCTCACGTGATTAATGGACGATCCCTAAAGGTACCTTGGAAATTACTTTTCGCGCCAGTTCTCTCCCCATAGCATTCAACATGTCGAGAGCTGTCGACAGAAAAAGCTCTTCGGTGGATCCTGTGAGGCATTTTGTCTGCAAAGTGATGAAGCTACTGACAGTAATAAAGATCTAAGTACGAAACGCTACGAACGCTTTGTGGATGACAACATTACCGTTGAAGACTTTTTTCCTGTAAAAGCATTACCGAAAGCGGAAAGACTTGTTTGAAATACTTGGCAGGTTTGTAACAGAAAATAATTTAGATTGGAAAAAGTGTATCGGTGTATGTACTGACGTTGCTTGATCAATGTCTGGCCGGTACGGAGGAATACAAGCGCTTATTCGTAAAAAAAGCACCACATGACTCATTGTATCATCTGTGGAGAAGCTCTTGCGTCGAAGTCAAATGATCTCTGAGTTGAAACAGATATAAGAACGTGTAATTGACGTAGTAAACTGCATAAAAACTATGCCGCTAAAAGCCAGAGTTTTCAAAAAACTTTGCATGGATATAAGATTTGATACACGGCCCTGTTATATTACTGCAGCTCCCGTTGGCTTTAAAATGGAAATGTCTTATTTCATGCATTCGAATTACATAAAGAAATTCACACTTTTTTTACAAGAAGAAGGTAATGGAAACTACAGATACTTTGCCGAACAAGACTTTTTGCAAGTAATTTGAATCTGTGAGTCTGACTAAACCCCCTATGCCACTTTGGATTTTAGTTTGTGCCACCCGGGTATCGCATATTCATGGTATTGGTGGGTATCCTGGACGGTTAGTGATAACCGCCGTAGTTGTTGCCTCCTCGACGGGAAATGAATCTGTGTGTTTGCAAGGCAATAGCATGCACATTTTGAAACTATTGGAGAAGGTTGCTGCGTTTAGGAAAAAAACTGCTGTTGAGGATAAAATGAAGATGGCGGTCAAGATTATTTCCCGCGATTGCATAAATATGCAGCCTTTAATGAGCTTGTTGTCTCACAAGACTTGAAGTCCTGTTTCACGGAACACCTTCCGAAGCTCACTGAATGATTTTCGAAATACTTTGCCGAAGACGATGTCGAAAAATTGGCGTGGATCCAAGATCTTTTCCATGCATAAGCTCCACCAGAATTCACTTTGCAAGAAGAAGACAGTTTCATTAAACTATCTTACGACAGCAGCATTAAAACAAGGTTCTGATTTGGTGGAGTTTTGGATATCCAACCAAAATGAATATCCAACTTTAATATTATAGAGCTCCGGAAAGGTTGAGTATATTTATATATTCAAGCTTTGTTCCGTCTTTATTAAGTTTATCTGATTATCTATAATGTTGTATGGTTTTACCAATTCAAAATTTTATCATTTATATCAATAACCTGCTAAGTTCATGTCTCTCTCACAAAATGTCAAAATTAAAAACATCTAACCCTAATCACCACATGGGTCAAGTGAGTGGTTTACAAATCATTCATGGAAGCAAAGCTGTGCTGATGAGAGATAAATCTCGAAACGCGTCCACATATGGCTATCCACTCAAGGTATCGGAATGACATGATCTTAAAAACAATGTTAGTTTCATGGTTTTTGTTGAGTGCCACGAAGGTGGACTGAAAGTTAAAGATTTAAAACTTACAAATCTCATACGAGATTTGTTTTTGGTAGTCCTAAAAAAACTCATTAGTATTATAGAGCTCCGGATTATAGAGCTCCGGAGCTCCGGATTCGGAGCTATTCAAGCTTTGTTCCGTCTTTATTAAGTGAACCCTATTTCGATTAGCTAGGGCACCGAGACAATATACTAAACCTGTAAATGCGCCGCGAACTGAAAAGTTTGGGAACCCCTGGACTAGCCAATTTCAAGTTTAAAATATTCAATTGGAATACTCTTGATTGATTGATTTATTAAATCAAAAAACTTATTATAGAAGAAATATAAAATTAGTTCATAACTCGATGATATTAAGTCTTATGAACAAATCTCATGTTGAAACAACTACTTCCTGGCTAATATCACAAAGGATTTTGAATTATACAACAGACGTTTGCATGTTATTACTAGTCCCAGTACATTTTCATGTCACTAAAATCACTAGAAAAATAACATTATATTAAAGATAATTTCTTTCTATTTAAATTAAGTGAACTGCAGACGCAGATCTGTATGAATAGCCATCTGCAGACTTTAGTGAAATGAAAATGTATTGGGAATAGTAATAACATAATTATTTCATAATATTTTCATAACATAAATAATTTCAAGTTAAAAATATTCATTTGGGAATAATCAACATATGAAAATTATAGATTTTTTTCAATTTGAAATTGATTAATTTCACACTTTCAATTCATTGTAAATCAATTTATTTCAAACCATTTCAATTGTGTTTTGTTTTTCTTCTTGTCTACTGTTATTTCTTTTATTTTTAGTCAGGCGGAAGATTATTGGAGAAAGTGGATGAGACTGAAATACTTTTTATTAACAATAAAATTCTCAGTTCCGAGTGGATAAATAATTTGATTGAGATGATAAGAATTCGTTTAAAATAAATTAGTAGAGCAGGAAGTAAATCTCGTAAGTTTCACGAAATGATTTTTCCATTTTCATTTCTAATTATCATATTTTCATTCTAATATCGACAAACTAATATTTTATTACTTAATAGAAAACTTTCCCTTTTTCAACCGCATAAAAAATAATAATAATATATGAAATGGGGCAAGAACGAGTTCATTAAATATTATCTCTTTATTCCTTATTATCATTTTTGTTATTACAATTGAGAAGTGGATCGACAGCTGTGCAAATAACAAAATTCTGTTTGCGTTTACATTAATTTGTGATGATGTTATTCATGAGTTTAAATCTGCATTTGTTGACATTTCCTATAAAATTTATCTTCACCGACAGCAAGGGGAGTTTGCTGACGCTATTTTTTCGGTGTGAACACAAAAAGAACAAATAATGGAAATATGCAAAACGGCGGAGGAGATTGAACTTTTCCACAATTTCTAATTATTTTTTTATGCAAATTTCGCAACAATAAAATTATTATAATTTCATTTCCAACTTCAGAACAATCTAAAATGGAATATAAATGGCACGATTATGCCCAACAAGATTGAACTAGACATATAAATTAAAGATGTTTTCTGAATAATTTTGATTGTTTTGTCTTGTCTAAATTTATTTAGGTTTCTGTTTTGCATTAGTTGAATAAATATAGTACAAAGTCATTAAAAAAATTATCAAAATCGTATTTTCTCGTTTTTCTGCATTATGATTTCAATGGATAATTTATTCGACGAACTAGTCCATGAACGAGTTCATTTATCATCATTAATAGAGAAACTATGTGTATAATCGAGACACGAGATAATTTCTAATCTTAAAATTGCCCAACACGTTTAATTAAAAAAATGTTTCTGTTTTATTAATTTTCATAAACAAATCTATTTTGAAATGCAGGCAAACATTTCTCAAACCACTCGAGTTGTTTCATTTATCTGATAGTTAACTTCATATTAAAAAAAATGGTTTGATATAAATTGGTTTCCGAAATATCCGACAATTGCTGGTTAAATATTGATAAGGATTTTGATTGAATTATTGTTTAAATTGTTGTTATTTATATACATTTACGAAAGAACACACTCTCGACCAAGTTTCATAAAATTTGAAATTTATTACGAGGGCCGGATAAAATCAATTTGAAGGCCGGATCAATCCCGCGGAAAACACATAAATCTTTTGAATAAATAATATAAATATATTATACTATCTACTCGCACACCAATATAATCACATTAATAAGTTAATTATAGTATGTTGAGGATGCGATTATAATCGTGTGTAAAAGTATCCAAATCGTGCGTAAAATTCCAATGTAAATCAAATGGAGTTTCATTATTAAACAATTTCTGTTTGTTGTTACTATGGCAACAACTCGCGTCACTAAACAAAAAACATAAACGTAGTGAAAATACATTTATAAATCACAATCTTTTTATTATTTCACATTGAAAATTTTAACAAAAGTCTAAATTTTGATACCGAATGCTTTTTGAACTGTAATTTTTAGAAGAACGTTCCAATACAAATTCAAGCTCTAGTTATACGTGTTATGTCAAATAAATAATTTATCTAGTTCAATCCGTCTACTCTTAATATAAGTACATATAAATAAAATTCATTTTATAGTTCAATTTATTTCTAACAAAGAACAGTTTTGTTTGTTAAATCGTTTTATCGCAAGTTAAACAGAGGTCGACCTTTGGAACCCTGGACGTTTGTTCTCTTCCAGTTTAAATATAATTAAGTCACCAAACAACACGTTGCTCAATAATTGATATTTAATTGAGGTTTTATGGTCGATGAGTAATGTTTTAAAGTGTATTTAAAAAAATTAGAATGATTAATTTTTAAAAGGTCTCGTCTTGTCACAGTTATCGGGAATGTTTAGTCGTTTGCTTAGAATGTTTTTAATTTTTTTTGTTGTTTTGTGAACAATCTATATTTAAATGTTAAGTATAGTTTCTTGTTATAATTCATTGTGTAAATAATTAAGCCCTGTTATGGTATGTATTCTATTCAAGTTTTCATTTTCATTATGTTTACAATAATCATTGAAACTAATTGTTTTTGCTTGATTTAAGAACTAACATTTCTAAATGTAAAATTAAAAGAATTAACTTAATGCCGAGGCCGCACTACGTTTTTTTCCCGCAGGCGGTAACCGTTATAACACAGCACGCTATGCGAAAAATCAGTCGCGGGAAAAAATCGCAAGTGAGGCCGCTTCTATTAGCTTACTTGAGTCACAAAATCACGCGATTAAAAACCGCGCTGGTTTAGCGATATATCGACTAAAAAAATTAAAAATCACGTTTTTATTAAAATGCGCTAAAAACTAGGAATATATTTTTTTCTGTGTTATGACTATAAATAAAAGGGCGGAGCGTCCATGCAGATAACGTGAATATAGTTCAACGCTCTACGCTTGTATTTGTAGTCAACACGGAAAAATATATTTCTCGCTTATAGTGCATGTATTCTATTCAAATTTTCATTTTTATTATGTCTACAATAATCATATCATTGAAACTAATTGAGACTAATTTATTGCTCTCAATTGTTTTTGCTTGATTTAAGAACTCCAATTTGTGAATGTAAATTTAAAAAAAAAATTAAACCTAAACAAATATATAAATTAAAAAAATTAAAAAACACGTTTTTATTAAAATTCACTGAAAGCAAGAAATATATTTTTTCCATGTTGGTTATAAATAAAAGCGTGGAGCATCCGTGCAGACAATGTGCATATAGTTTGGCGCTCCACGCTTTTATTTGTAGTCAACACGGAAAAAATATATTTTTCGCGTTTTGTGCGTGGTATGTATTCTATTTAAGTTTTCATTTTTATTATGCCGACAATAATCATATCATTGAAACTAATTGATACTAATTTATTGCTCTCAATTGTTTTTGCTTGATTTAAGAACTCACATTTCTGAATGTAAAATTAAAAAAAAAATTAAAACCCAATCAAATATATAAATTAAAAAAATTAGAAACCTCGTTTTTTATTAAAATGCACTAAAAGCAAAAAATATATTTTTTCCATGTTGATTATAAATAAAAGCGTGGAGCATCCGTGCAGATAATGTGAATATAGTTTGCCGCTCCACGCTTTAATTTGTAGCCAACACGGATAAAATATATTTCTCGCTTTTATTGCATGGTGTGTATTCTATTCAAGTTTTCATTTATATTGAGTCTCCAATAATCATAGCATTGAAATCAATTGATACTGATTTATTGTTTTCAATTGTTTTTGCTTGATTTAAGTATTCAAATTTGATAATGTAAAATAAAAAAAATTAAACAAAACATAATCTAATATATAAATTTAAAAAAATTAAAACCACGTTTTTATTAAAATTCGCTAAAAACTAGAAATATGGTTTTTCGTGTTAAGTATAAATAAATGCGTGTAGCGTCCGTGCAGATAACGTGAATATAGTTCGGCGCTCCACGCTTTTGTTTGTAGTCAACACGGAAAAAATATATTTGGTGGTATGTATTTTATTGAAGTTTTCATTTTTATTATGTCTACAATAATCATATCATTGAAACTAATTGAGACTAATTTATTGCTCTCAATTGTTTTTGCTTGATTTAAGAACTCACATTTGTGAATGTGAAATTTAAAAAAATAAATTAAAACCTAACCAAATATATAAAAATTAAAAACCACGTTTTTATTAAAATTAACTAAAATCAAGAAATATGTTTTCTCCTTGTTGATTATAAATAAAAGCGTGGAACATCCGTGCAGATAATGTGAATATAGTCCGGCGCTCCACGCTTTTATATGTAGTCAACACGAAAAGAATTATTTCTTGCTTTTATTGCATGGTGTGTATTCTATTCAAATTTTCATTTATGTTGAGTCTCCAATAATCATATCATTGAAACCAATTGATACCGATTTATTGTTTTCAATTGTTAATGCTTGATTTAAGAACTCAAATTTGTTAATGTAAAATAAAAAAATTAAATCTAAACGTAATCTAATATACAAATTTAAAAAATTAAAAACCACATTTTTATTAAAATTCGCTAAAAACTAGAAATATGTTTTTTCGTGTTGAGTATAAATAAAAGCGTGGAGCGTCCATGCAGATAACGTGAAAATAGTTCTGCACTCCACGCTTTTATTTCTAGTCAACACGGAAAAATATATTTTTCGCTTTTAGTGCGTGGTATGTATTCTATTCAAGTTTTCATTGCTTGAAACTCCATGAAAAGCTCCATGCTTTTATTTGTAGTCAACACTGAGCTATATTCAAAGTTACAAGCCTCTACCTCATCTGGAAGGTTGAAATCCCAAAATCGTTGTTCCCCGGACAAACGTTGAGAATAAATAAATTTGAGAACACTCAAAGTTGAGAACAGGCAAAGTTGAGAACGGACAAGAAAGCGAGGTAATAAAGACGTTGGTAATAAAAAAAACTTTTTAGAAAACACACGTTTTTATGAAAATGCACCAAAAACGAGAAAATATTACCCTGTTGACTATTAATTTTTTCCCCTTTTCCTTTTATTAAAATTTTCCCCTGTTGACTATTAATAAAAAGCGTGGAGCGTTTATAATGAAAATCCATGCTCCATGCTTTTATTTGTAGTCAATACTGAGCTATGTTCAAAGTCACAGGTCTCTACCTCATCTGGAAAGTTGAAATCGCAATATCGTTGTTCCCCGGACAACGTTGAGAACAGATAAATTTGAGAACACGTAATTGAGAATGTAAAATAAACAAAATTAAATCAAAATGTAATCTAATATATAAATTAAAAAAATAAAAAACCACGTTTTTATTAAAATTCGCTTAAAACTAGAAATATGTTTTTTCGTGTTGAATATAAATAAAAGCGTGGAGCGTCCGTGCAGATAACGTAAATATTGATCGGCGCTCCACGCTTTTATTTGTAGTCAACACGTAAAAAATATATTTTTTGCTTTTAGCGCGAGTATGTATTCTATTCAAGTTTTTATTTTTATTATGTCGACAATAATCATATCATTGAAACTAATTGATACTAATTTATTGGTCTCTTTTGTTTTTGCTTGATTTAAGAACTGAAATTTGTGAATGTAAAATTAAAAGAATAAATTTAAACCTAATCAAATGTATAAATTAAAAAAAATTTAAACCACGTTTTTATTATAATGCGCTGAAAGCGAGAAATATATTTTTTCCGTGTTGACTATAAATAAAAGCGTAGGGTGCCCAAGAAGATAAGATCAATAAAGTTCGGTGCTCCACGCTTTTATTTGTAGTCAACACGGAAAAAATATGTTCTCCATTTTAAGTGTATTTTAATTAAAACGTGGTTTTTACTGTAATGGTAATAAATACTTAATTTATTGTTTTTAATTGATTTTGCTTTTATTTATGAACTCTGATCTTGAAAAAATAAATTAAAACGTAATAAAATACAGTCAAACTTCTCCAAGTCGAATTACCATAGTTCATAAAAAATATTCGAGTTATAGAAAATTGGAGTAATAGAAATACATAACTACAAAATGAGTAAAATAAACCATACACGTATACACAATTTATTCAAAGTAAATACATAAGTAAATACATACGTAAGTACATATGTATATATTTATAATCAAAAACCAAAAAGAAATGTGTATAGGTACATTATTAATATTATGTTATATAATTATAATTAATTCAAAATATTTTTAATTAATATATTATTTTCTGAAAAAGTCAGAAATTTTCAATTGTTAAAAATTCTCCAAAGTAGATAATGCCCCGGTACAATTCGTCTTTTTACTTCGTCGAGTTTAATTTCATTAATATATAGCACCTTGTGGGTGATCTTCGGTTATATCGTCTCTTTTTGGATTACCGATTCTCGAGAGAATAATATTCTGACACACCCGCTGGTAAATTCTTATTTTTGCTTTATTCGAGTTTTTGGTGATCATAAAATATGAAAAATATAATGTTTCTGCCCTCGGGTTATCTGCCGGAGCATTACACTATCGACGGTTTATGGTAGGCAATATCCGGCATCATAAATTTTGGACAATACGAGGCGGTCAAAAAATTGGAGTTATTGAGATTATTTTGTATGTAAGATTTTGTACTAATTTTTACTACGAATTATGGAAAAATTCGAGTTAAGGAAAATTTGAGTTATGAAAGTTAATTTATATGTAAAAAGCTATCTAAACGTATGAATTTCTAAAAATATTCGAGTTTTAGAAAAATTGGAGTTACAGAAGTTTGAGTTACGGAAGTTTGACTGTATATAAAAAAAACTTTCTAAAAAACACGGGTTTTTATGAAAATGCACTTATAACGAGAAAATATTTTTCCCCCTGCTGACTATTAATTAAAGCGTGGAGCGTCCATGATGAAAACGTGACTATATTTTGCCTCTCCACGCTTTTATTTGTAGTCAACACGAAAAAATAAATCTCTGTATTATACTGTTCTGAGCTATGTTCAAAGTTACAAGCCTCTACCTCACCTGGAAAGTTGTTTGAATTCGCAAAATTTCCCCGGACAACTTTGAGAACAGATAAATTTGAGAACAGAAAAAGTTGAGAACAGGCATAGTTGAGAATGGACAAGAAAGCGAGGTAATCAAGACATTGTAAAAAATATTGAATTTTAAATGATATGACTTGGAAAAGTGTATGCCAGATTAAGAAGTCTCATAAATGCTTTCAAGGTAATAGATTACATAAGACGAATGAATATAAAATTTATTTGCTGAAAAATCCCTTGCTTTTATTAATATTGTTTTATAACACACGTGCTTGAAATTACATTTATAAACATTTCCTTTTTGGCTAATGAAACGTATGTTCCATTTTTTGTTGGCGTGTTTACGCTGAATTGTGAACGCGTGGCGTTATTTTCGTTTTTCCCACACTGGCACAGTTTCCCCGATCACGCGTATCAAATGTTTTTTTCGCGAGTTTTATATATGTTTTTTAATTTCATCTTTGTTCGCAGTCTATTTATACCTAAAGGCTGTCCGCGAAGGCTTGACAAACGCTCTATTTTTACAACCCCTAAATTTATTGCCGCTGTTATCACGCGAAACAAACATTCATTTTCATTTTAAATCAGGTCATACAAATGTAATAAATCGTACGGGTTTTTAGATTTTAAGTTTTAACATTATTCAAATTCCAAAATATATCAAATATATTATAGATGTCTAAAAATATTATTTATTTTAAACCAAAAATTTGTCTCGTATAAGAAAATATATAATAAATAAGCATTTATTTTACTTATATATTATTATACTTATATTGTAAGTATTAAATAATAGTTTATGATACAGGTGTGCACAAAAGCCTTTCACACACGTGCATCATACATGACGCAAGTTGTTGCCATAGTAACAACAAACAGAAATCGTTTAATAAAGAAACTCCATTTGATTTACATTAGACTTTTACGCACGATTTGCATACTTTTACACACAATTATAATAATGGCATCCTTCACATACAATATTTTACTCTTACTTTTATTAATGTGTACATTTTGGTGTGCGAGTAGATAAATATATTTATTTAGGATATTGATTTTTCTAATATTTATACATTCGTGTTAATATAATTTTATGTAATAAAAAAACAAATTTACGAAATTAACATAATTAATCATTCCAATACCACTCAAATTTAATTTAGAGAAAAAAAGCCTCCATAAATAGTAATCAACTAACAAGAAAGCCTTATTCTATTCCCTTGCTCTATTTTCAGTAAACAGTTTTTTTTTCTCTTCATTCTCTCTTGATTTGACAATTGTTAAGTCGACACGTGCGTCTAAACGAGTCTCGCTCGATCCCTCTCCATTCTCACCGTTCCATTTAATTCTCATCGAAGCGCAAGCTAGAGAAATCCTTTGTCATTCCTTGTCACGCAGTTCTTGATATAATGCCTAAGTGGAACCTACTCGCCATGCTCTAGGCATTTAGGTGAAACACGTGTTTTACTTATATAATATAGGGCATATGAAAAAGAAATCTTGTATAGAAGACTGTGTTAAGCTACAGAAGCTTTAGATTAGAGCATTAATTTTCCGTTCAAAAGGTTTAGTTATATTGTGTGTTCTGTAAAAATAATTTCATGGAATTTGTAAAACAGACAATTTCCCAAAGAAAATATGTTTTCTCGACATAACAGACTTATTTGATAAGACAAGTAAAATTGATTTGAATAATAATATACAGTCGAACTTCCCTAAGTCGAATTGCCATAGTTCATGAAAAAAAATTCGAGTTATAGAAAATTGGAATTAGAGAAATACATAAATATAAAATGAGTAAAATACACTATACACAATTTATTCAAAGTAAATACATACATGTATATATTTATAAACAAAAAACAACAAAGAAATATGTATAGATTATTAATATGTTATATAATTATAATTAATTAAAAATAATATTAATTAATATATTAATTTTTGAAAAAGTCTGTAATTTTTAATTGTTTTCCATAATTTATAGCACCTTATGGGTGATCTTCGATTATATCGTCTCTTTTTGGATTACCGATTCTCGGGAGAATAATATCCTGTCGTAATCTGCCTAAAGCTCAACCGCTGGTAAATTCTTAGTTTTGCTTTATTCGAGTTTTTGGTGATCATAAAATATGATAAATAAAATGTTTGGTAATCTGCCCGAGGATTACACTATCGACGGTTTATGGTAAGCAATATCCGGCATCATAAATTTTGGAAAATACACGGCGGTTTAAAAATTGGAGTTATAGAGATTATTTTGTATGAAAAATTTTACTATTGTACAAATTTTTATTATCGAGTTAAGCAAAATTCGAGTTATTGAAGTTAATTTATATGTAAAATGCTATCTAAACGTATGAATTTCTAAAAATATTCGAGTTATAGAAAAATTAGAATTATGGAAGTTTGACTGTAACTATAATATTATGTTTAATGTTCCGCGAGCTTTATGTACTCGAGTCGTCACTGTATTGTACGCTTTACAACACGTCACAAAACAATATCTAACGATCAATATATTTACTTGTGGAACCCTATGCAACTATAAGTTCAACCTACGATTTCCAACTTTTTGCCAGAGTCATATGGTATAAACAACACAAAAGAACTTAGTCTCTTTAATTGGTGCAATAAACCTTTTATGGGTACAGATTCGCACTTCCAAATTTGTAACTCATGCATTCAAAGTTCATTTTTTCTTTGTAATGTAATACTTTGTAATTTCATACAACTTATAGGTTCTTTCATTAAGCGCTTCCTATCTTTATAGTCAAATAAAACAAAGTGCGTGTGAGATATCCTCGAAATTTTTTATTCGTTTGAAAGGTCTATCGATGCCATTATGTATGGAATATAACATCTTACAAATGTCCGCCGCGGCTTCGCTGGGTGGCGCGCATCTGAAATGTGCAATTTTCAATGACCTTGGCGTATAAATCAGGCTGAATTTGACCGATGGCATGAGTTATGTTGGCTTTGAGAGTCGATGTGGTTTGTGGCTTATTCGCATAGACATGGGACTTCGAAAAAAAAACCACAAGAAAAACGGGATCTTACGGGGTCAAATCGCACGATCTGGGTGGCAAGTTACCTTCACGTGAGATGACCATGCTCATTCATTCACACTCATCGTCCATTAATCACGTGATGTTTTTTAGCAACTTTTTAAGTATGTATTTCCTTTTCCACGATTTCCACAGTTTTGTGTATTATAAGCAAGAAAATGATCAAATTCACCAATCAGTTCTAAGCATCCTAAGTAATAGGGAATATGCATGAAATTTAAATTTGGTTCAAATATTTACGAATGTGACGTAACGTCCCATATAAACAAGTCTGTATTTTTTATATTTGTATGTCATTGTAGTCTTTTAGTTTGAAAATATACGTCAAAAACGTCAAGTGAAAAATGAAAACAGCTCTAGTAAACAATGGATCTGTTGATGACGCCAAAGATCCCAGTTCTTTGACGTCATTAGCAGACCGCGCGAAAATGGCGGGGTTTAAACAGCACGAAATTTTTCTCAATTTTAAATATATTTTTTTTATA
Source organism: Phosphuga atrata (assembly GCA_944588485.1). Classification (NCBI taxonomy): domain Eukaryota; kingdom Metazoa; phylum Arthropoda; class Insecta; order Coleoptera; family Silphidae; genus Phosphuga; species Phosphuga atrata. The sequence goes on along the minus strand of OX155896.1, from coordinate 49,347,785 downwards.
TTTAATATATTTTTTAAACTTAATTACAGAATTTTTAAGTATTCATATTTTTTTACCATGTTATAACGGTGTAAACTACGGTGTAAACTGTGAATTAAAAATATAAAAAGAAAAACATGCATATTCCCTATTCCCGTTATTTTCAGACCCCAATATCTCATTATTGCCATGAAAAGCAAGACCTCTAGAAGGCAACAATTTCACTACAGCAACAATTCTTTTAAGTACATTCTTCCAATAATTGACTTCTGTATTATATTGGGACAGCAACTCACTATCAACTCGTCCAGTAGTTTTGCTTCCTGCGACATAATTCATCATTAGTTTCCAAACATGGATTATTAATTCTTGCCTTATCCTATTATTAATATGACCAACAACATTTTGTTAGCTGTAATTATATAAATACATGAAAAAAGTTCTACAAAAAAAATTTGTTGGTGGCGAAATGCGAAAGCTACATGTTTCCTACCTGGCAAATCTGGCAATACCATATTTTCTGTCAAACTCGGCAATGTCATTGTCACAGCTCAGTGTTGTCAATACTCAATAGACTTTTTTATCGGGTTATATCTACCTAAAATAGAAAACCTGTTTGGTGCAGATAAACGAATATATTAGTCTTTCGGGGCCCGCATGACGATGGGGGCCTTGGGCACGGGCCCTGTCTGCCCTTATGGTAAAGCGCTACAGGGTGTGGTACAGTCGATTAAATAAATGTTGGTGTAAATTTTACAACACGCTTTCCTGAAAGATGAGAAACTTCTAAACCATAAACTAATAGTATATTTTGCAACTAGGGCGGTAAGTTGTCAATTTGTCACGAGAGCGAAATTGGGCGCACGAACGAAGGGTGCGCACATTCGTTCAAGAGTGCAATTGACAATTCCGCCCGTGTTGCAAATAATATTTTTTATTGCTCATGCGAGAGGACGTATCTTACAAATTTTGGATCACAGGGGCCATTCAAGAAAAGAATAGAATAAAAAATGAAGAATTTACATTCATTTTAAAACGTTTTCTTTAATTTTTATTTTGTAATAAAAAAAACATTCTGTCAATTTCACTTTCTCAATGTCACTTTTTTAATATTTAGGTTTTGATTGTGTTTATTTTAGTGAAGTTATGTGGTAATACAACCAAAAATGGAATTTGTGGCACTAAAAATCATGCGCCAAGATAGTACTTTTAATGCATGAGTAATAAAAAAATATTTTATTATATATGTTGCAATTTAAAATTTATTTCTCAATTTAATAAGCCTAAATCTATTTCGCAATTAATTAATTATTCCAATTGCATTGTATATTGTAGTAAATAATACGGTCTTTATATTTGTCGGTTATAAATTACGTAGAATCCGTTGTAATAGTTGATTAAAAGCAGTTACGATGATTTGTGCTATAATTGTTGGAAACAAGGCCGCAGTTCTGTGTTTTAATTTAAATGAAGCAGATCACTGTTCTGATAAAGATAATAAAAAATAAAACAATTCCTTCTAACAATTGATAAAAACCTCTAAACAATGAAAAAAATCCATTTCCTTTTAACTAAAATGTTGTTTACAGTGTTTGCCCGCAGAGGAAACCAAGAGATATTAAAATCTGTTTACCCACATATTAAACTAAGCGCTTTCGTAATTATTTACATAATAATTTATCTTACAACAACAAGACTAATTTATTCAAAAAATGTTCACGTATTTATAATATTCTTGTGTTAATTAACGTTTTTGCAGAACTGTTATTTTATTATTCCTAGTTAGTTTCTTTTTTGTTATAATTAGTTTTTTTTGTGTGTGTATTTATGAAAGCATTTATGATAAGTTTAAAACAAAGTTCATTTCTCCCGTTTTTTGAAATGTTTATAGTATCACTATTTTGAGATTTGTGTAAATATTTGTAGAAGGAACGCCACAGGTGTATACACATCGACAGATCGAGCAAGTTTCCTTTTTTTTCCTTTATTATTTTCTGGACGTAGTTTATGATCTCCGGCTATTAATCTTAAGCTTAATAACTCGCTTGCAATTAATTTTAATAAACAGAATCCTGGAGCCAAATGTCATTATTAAAATACATCTCGAATTTGTATTATAAGTGATGTTAGAAAATGTTATTAATTAAGTTTAGAAAAAGTTCGCTTAGGATGATATTTATTTTCTGAATGAGGTATTTTCTGTAATTAATTCCTTATTCATATTTATTTAATTGGTTCAAATCGTATTCGGTTCATCAAATAATCACTCTAATAACTTAAGCGTTAATACGCCCGAAGAATGAAATATTTAATTATGTATTTATAAATGCGGGTTTTTAAAACTGTTTTCGATGCTTTTTTGTGGCCGTGAAACGTAGTTTTTTTGGTACAGCTGAGCGTGTGATTAATTTACAAAACTCCCGGAGCATATTACAAGGAAATGTGATACTTGTGAAAAAAATGTATCGAGAGCATCTGCGTTTGTGAGAGTATTTTTTGTTTAAGATAATTTTTACCTCTTTGTTTTGAGTGCAATGAACGTTAACATAAACAAAATAATGGTTCGATCATTTTTTAAGTCAACTAATGCCAAAAATAAATAATTGATACTTAGATCTCTCAAACAACTCAATCTATTTATAGTTAGATATTATTTTTTAATGTATGTTTATTATTTTGGACAATCATTCGTTTTGAAATTTGCTTTTGAACTTTAGATGTGATTTGCAAGTTTGTGCTTGTTTAATAAGACAGTTTTGATAATATTTTGCTTTTGAAGTAGGTCAGAAAAAAAGTTCTTTTTTTACAGTGGCATCACATCTAGATGATTATATTATCCAGTGTAAACATGTGCTAAAGACGTTTTGTTTACACAATTACTTATATTTATGGTTATTGGTCAATTTTGTTATAGATACGCTCTCTAAACAAATGTATTTTTTATCAAGCAAAAATATAATTATCAAATAAAAGGTGACGAATCCCCTGATTTTAAACTGCAATTATCAAAAAAACGAAATAAGTTGTACACCAAATATTTGTTGAATATTGTAGAGTAAAATCTAAAGTTTAATAACAAGTTGAATTCTTAATCCTAAATTATCAATTAATACTTAAAAATTACATCGATTAGATGTCCGTCCTCCATTTGCTTCGATTCATGACTGAGATCCATGTAACACCGAATTGGCACATTTCTGGCAAATTTCTGGAAAAATCTCACCAATAGTTGGTTTTCGCCATCCGGTTTTTACGAAACTCTCTGAAACTATAAATCCCAAACGAAACCATATTCGGCACACTGAAACTAGACGACAAGACGAGCAAAACGATATGTAAATTGCTTGGAAAGATTTTTATTGCGAAATTATGAATTCAAATGTTCGCGAATTTCGTCTTCACATGTCCGTATCTCGAGAACGGTTGCAGATAATTAAAAACGGATTGCGGATTGCTTAAAACCCTTTCGCTGCGAATTACTTTTTTGAACTGATGTGATTGTGTGCTAAATATTCTGAACATTATCTGAGCATTATAGCCCGTGCGGAATACTTTTATAACTTTGTATTATTTGCAATAATTTGCAAATATTGCCAATTTTTCTAAAACCAAAATCTCCATTCGAAGCAAATTCTGTTTTTTGGTTGATTTGAATGGACACACTTTAAAAAATTATTTTGTTTTATGTCAAAATTGAACGAAAACGACAAAATAATTTACAAAAATTGACAAATTTTGAAAAACCAAAATCTCTATTCGAAGCAAATTTTGTTTTTTTGTTGATTTGAGTGGACAAACTTTGAAAAATTCATTTGTTTTATGTCAAAATTGGACGAAAATATCAAAATAATTGGCAAATATTGCCAAATTTTCAAAAACCAAAATCTTTATACGAAACAAAATTTGTTTTTTGTTAATTTGAATGACAAACCTTGCAAAATTCTTTTGATTTATGGTAAAATTGGACGAAAACGTCAAAATAATTTTAAAAAATTTCCAAATTTACTAATAACCAAAATCTCTATTCGAAGCAAAGACTATAATATATTGTTTCAAATACGTGGAGATTTTTTCACCTCGAATCCACATTTCATCTTCAAATTCACGTTGAAACAACTTCATGTTGCGACAACTTCATGTTGAAACCACTTCCTGTTGCTACAACTTCATGTTGAAACCACTTCATGTTGCGACAACTTTATGTTGCGGCTTCGTATTGCGACAACTTCAAGTAGCGACAACTTCATTTTGAACTTGAATTAGACTTTTAACTTATAATAATTAAGTGGACCATAGAAAGCACAATCTAATACATCTAGTCCAATTCAGTTAGCATTGTAGAGAATTCATTAAATTAACTACATTTTAATTTCGAAGACTACATAGAAAAGACAAGAAAGAGACAAGACTAGATAAAGACAAGAAGGAGACAAGACTAGACAAGACTGGACAAGACTAGACAAGATTAGACTAGACATGACTAGACAAGACGACCAGGGCAACTCAACGTTCCAATGATAGTGTATGTATTTATTAATCTCTTTGTTATGTTTAAAAAAGCCACAAATAATTCATGAAGAATGTAGACTGCTATAGCAGTCTATAGCATCTGACCGCCCAATCAATTGGACTACTATAACAGTCCATAACACCTGGGCGTCAAATCATTTGAACTGCTATACCAGTCCATAGCAGCGAAAGGGTTAATTTTCAGGAGGCCATTTCCCTACGGACGCACTTAGATTTCCTGAAAAATATCAATTGGTTTCCCAGTTCTCTGTTCGGGCGAGCGATTTTCGCGAAATTTAGCTCGATTTTGCTAATTTTATCCAATCATATCTCGCGAATGAAGGCGGCTAGCAATATGCTATTTATATAATTCCAACCAGCAGGGAAAACGCTTTCTGACACAAGCCGTTCAAAAGTTATGACATCGTGAAATCTGCGGAATTATCAAGCGACTGGAAAATTTAAAAGTGTGTCAAAATTAGTCGGAAAACGTATATCATATTCCTAGGAAGCTTCTAATTAAAAAATACAATCGAATAGAGAAGTCCAGATTATTGCAAAATTTAAAAAAATTTCTGAAACATTTTTGCTGCTGATTACGAATATGCAAATTATATCTCGCTAACTTTTTCCGTTCACTATCCGCTGCTAAAATTGACGCAATTTTTAAGAAATTTCGCCGTTCGTATAGAGATATTGGAAAGTAATAAATTTCCCAGACAATCTGAGGGTGTTGATAGGAAAATGACCTCCTGAAAATGATGCCGCAATCTGTTTTTGATTATCAGCAACCGTTTCCGAGATATCGACTTGCCAAATTGAGTATCGTAAAATTTCAGTTTGATTTTCTCAACGATTCTTTCCGAACAATTTATACATCGACTTGTTCGTCTTGTCGATTAGTTTATGTGTGTCGATAAAGATTTCGCTGCTGTTTCCCATTCTTGAGAAATTTGAAAAAAACCGAAAAAGCACTTTTTTTCGACCCAAAATGATGAACAAACATTTTAGACGAATGTTTTGGAAAATTTTCTGGCGATTTTTGTTTTTGGTTACCCGAAGGAAATCGAAGTGCTCAACACGATTTTCTAGTTTTTTCGCTCCAACGGTATGAATAAACAAGATATATAGTTTTTCGCTGTTATAATAAGCAGTCTCTTCGACAGTTTGTCGAATATTTCGTTTTAAGTCTTCTAGGGTTTCAGGTCGGTTTTGAGAAACATTAGATATAACAGGGCCACATAAGGAATAAAACAGAACCAACAAATCCACACAAGGCCACAACTGATCCCAGTATTCACTTCTGTTCTAGCAGTTTTTTCCCTCTTTATAAGTTTAGTATCTTTAAGAGTACCCGTTCGACGATATTTTTCGACCCATCTAGCAATTGTCCTGCAATTTGGCGGCGCTCAAAAATTTAACTGTTCTTGAAACCAGCATTGAGTTTGAATACTGGAGTTTGTCCTAATAAAATGCTCTACACAAACAATCCTTTGTTTAATCGGCCACCACTCCATTTTCAAAAAATCTTGAAGGTTCACTGAACATTCGACAGTTAAAATTATGGCAAATAAGTCATTACTTCTTTTTGTTTTTATTAAGTAAAAGCAGGACACTATTAATTTTGCAGGACTATAAAGGGTATATTATAAATTATAATTTTACAAACTTAAAAACAAATCTCATGTGAAATTTCACATGAGATTTGTTTTGGTAGTCCTTAAAAGACTCGTTAATTGTTATAGAGCTCCGGAAAGGTTGAATATATTTATATATTCCGGCTGTGTTCCGATTGTTTTAAATTTGTATGATTTGTTATAACGTAGGATGGTTTTACCAATTCTATCTTATGGTTTAATTATAATTTTCATCAAATTAACAGAGATCTTACTACAGTCCTTTAAAAAAGTGGCAGATAGAGCTCTTTAAAAATTAATTCCGTAAAGTCCGGGTTAATAGGAAATATCATTTGCGTTGTTTTGAAAGCTATTATATATAACCTTTGTTAAAGAAAGGTTATTTAATTCCGGTTTTTTTTTTAAATTATTATTTCGAAAACATCGTTAAATTTGATATATTTTGTTAGTAGAATTTCCAATTTGATTTCAGTACTTTGTTTAATATTGTAATCAAAGTACGTGCTAACCCGCGCTGAGCTAACCAGTCATCATATATTTATAAGATAATTTTCACTTTTGATAAAAAAGTAGCGAGAAAATTTCATCAGAAACTTACATAAATAACCGATACATTTACATTATCACGTACTGTTTAAAGATTTTTTTTATTTAACCATACTGCGACCATCTGTTCTTGCCGTAAACGTTGATATTTTATGGTAAGCCCAAACAGCCAACTTTTTTCCCATTTTATCTCTTTCACCGTTACCATTTTCTTTTCGAACATTAACATTTGAAAACGGCATCGAAACATAAAAATTTTCTTATATAAATGTTACGCAAAAAACGAATTACGTAAGTTACTCTGGGATGAAAAAAAGTTACAGAGAAGTTTATTGACCAACGGTTATAAATTTATTAGTGTTTATATTAAGAATGAGGTAACTTTTTTTGGAGTTTTGTAAGTTCATGATTAAAGACTACATTTTTTATTTTTCATTTAATTACGTAACTTTAATTAATTATTCTTTAAAAGAAATTATTTAAGTATTAGTATTAATATATTTATTTGTTTTTTTTATAGACACGTACTTTGTTCGTGGAAGCTTTTCTACAAAACAATCGACTGGACCATGTGAGTCAGGTTATGGGATATCACCCAACATATTTGGAAAATTTTTTGAAGACGCAGAATTTTATATTGCGCGGTGATGGACCTCTTCCATTCGACTACAGACATTACATTGCAATTATGGTAAGTTTTACTACTTTCAACAATCTTTCTTTTCTAACAAATGTGTTTTTTATTTAATTTTAGGCAGCTGGACGTCACCAATGCAGCTACCTTATCCAGCTCCAAAAACAAGAGTTCCTTGTCCAAGGTGGTGACCAAACCTGGTTGAAAGGTTTACACTGTATACCCCAAAAACTTCGTAATCTTTATGATATTAATAAAATTTTGGCTCATAGGCCTTGGCTTTTAAATAAAACTCATATTGAGGTAATGCAAAAAAAAAACAACTTAATAAACAAAATTTACTTAATTTCTTCTTTTAGAAATTAACAAAAGGGAAAGATAGTTGGTCATTAGCTGAAGTGGTCCATGCGATTGTGATCCTCACCCACTTCCACAGTCTTTGTTCGTTCGTGTTTCCGTGCGGCGTGAATCAAGAATTGGACCAGGCTGGAGGCTATCGATACCCGGAAGAAGTTGCAGCCCTACATTGTAATACTAATATTAGTAAGAAGAGTGATCCCAAAGATATACCAATACTAAATGATACAAGACAAGGTAAAATAACATTTAGCATTGCTATATCTTTATTTTCCTTCACCGGTTAATTTTGTTCAAAACTCATTAAATCTTTTTGTTTGGCGCTTTGAAATAATTAAGTATTAGTTTTATTCATCTTTAATTAGTTTTTTTTTTGGGTTTTGGATCAAAATATAACCTTTATTTCTGATTCAAAATTAGTTTTTCGGTCGTTTTAAATATTATGATATATTCTTACCTAAATAATATTTATATATTTCTAAATATTTGATTTACGTTTTTTTCTTTGTTTTAAGAAAATCGTTATATTTGGAATGACCTAGCACTATTATTTTTGTTACGCAAAATTTTCCTTTCTTCTTCCTTTCTTTATTTTACACTCTTTTTTTACGAAATATTTTTTATTAATGTATTTCTGCTTTAGTTTCGATTTCTGTTTGTTAGAGTGTTGTTTTCATTGTCGTTGTAGATTGGAGGATAACATCGAATCCAAGTCCGCCGTCGCCGACTGAGCCTGAGGTTGGGATCTCAACGTTGATGCAACGCATGAAAACCTTGTCGGAGCAAACGGAAGAATGCACTCCTGTCGAATTAGCAAAACGTTTTGAAAACGTCGAGACACAATCCGCAGAATTGGGAGCAGTTGGACCAGAACCTCAAGGCACTCCCGCCGATATTGGCATATTTATTGAGGATACGCAGTTTATCTATCAAGATTTTGCCAATCGTGATGAACATCAAAATATTCCCACGTTCCGTGTTCAAGATTACTCCTGGGATGATCATGCCTACTCCTTGGTCAACAGGTACATTTACATTTACTCTTTTAAATAAAAAATTAAAAAAATGTGAACCAGCGGTTAAAGTTAAACTTCCTTGATGGTTGTGGCACGTATTACTAAAGGGATTAAACTTAAAATAAAACTAAAAAAAAAATATTCAATAAAATAATAATTATTATTAATATTAAACTTTATAAAACACACCTGAAAATGACCTTGAAAATGACCAACAGTCGAAACTCGAGTTGTGTAAAGTGTGTAGATTTTTATAACAAGTTATATAATATTTTCACAAAAAAATAGTTGTGAATACATTGTGAATTTTTCAATTCAGAATATGTGTGGATTACACCGTTACCATGTAGTAACGGTCGCAATCATACTTTTCAAAATGTAGTAACTGGAGATCCTCTAGTTCGAGTCTGGCACTCTTCTTCTTTTCTCAAAAATAAAAAGTTTGATAGTTTCACAAAGCATGGCTAGAATTACTTAATTGAAAATGCGTTATTTGTGCGTTCCAAATTGCCATAATTAGACATTGATGTGAAATTATTGACTATTTTCGCTTTAAGTTTCTGGGACTGTATCGAACATTTATCTACCATATTATCACATCAAGTACGAGCACAGGACTATATTTGTGCATCAGAGCATTTTTTGGGCTTATATCGAGCATTTTTTAAGTATGAATACAGGACTGTATATTTCTTGTTTAGGGTAACGATCGTTATTAGTTAAGAGTAAAAGATTTGAATTTCTTACTAGACAAGCGGTAGAATTCGGGTAATACGATCAACAAAAACAAATTCAAATTCTTCTTAAGTCGACGTTTCGATTTATTAATTAAATCTTTTTCAAGACCTACAAAATTGTTACAAAAATTACAAAAACAAAGTAAAAGATGTTTTTAATTACTTACAAAGAAGGTGATGAACAATTTATTAAGACGTATAGATTTATATAGACGTATTTATTAAGACGTATACATCATATAACGTTGACAAAAAGTTGTAGATTACATAACGACTACAGTAAAGTGATGGTCAATTTAATTACGGTGTTTAAAAATTATTATTTTATTTGCAAAATGTCGGACACCAAACCGATCGACACAGCACGAGGAAACCAAAAAAATGTTTTCGATCTATTGAAATGAAATTAAAGTTGAAAAAAAACTGCGAAGGTGCGCATTGGGAACAATAGTGATGTCAGTGACATTGCAAGGACACCGAAGTCACGAGCACACTGGAAAAAGATTATTTAAAGACGTAAAAGTCGTCTGGAAAATTGAACCACTACGCAGCAGTTTACCCAAAAGTAATATATATTTATACCAAAGTAATACGGAAGACACCCAGATCTTCCTAGAAACAAGGAGCTCAACGACACTCATTTAAGAAATTATATAACAGGTGGAACCACTAGAGAACACAAACCACCGCAAAAATAGAAAATAAATAGCAAAACAGAAAACCACCCATCCAATCCACTGTCTAGACGTCGCCCAAGTCATAAGCCAAGCCTACATATGCTCAACCCGTCCATGTCTTTCATTGAGTTCTAGAGTCTCTTAGATAGACGTGGCTCCCTTGCAAGGACTTTTAGATCATCATAATTGACCCTATAGTCTTTGTGATTTTCCCTATTGTACTTTCTGGTACAAATCTAATTTAATACGGTTGTCATTTAAAAAAATATATATATTTTTAAACACCGTAATTAAATTGACCATGGCTTGCTTTACAGTAGTTGTTATGTAATCTGCAACTTTTTGTCAACGTTATATGATGTTATACGTCTTAATAAATTGTTCATCACCTTTTTTGTAAGTAATTAAAAACATCGACAGCGACCAAATGGTGTTCCCGTTACTGTGCGTTTTTACTAGTTAGCAATTTTTGCCACGAAGGCAATTATTGTGTCAGTGATTTGAACTATTTTGTTAATATGCTTCGTAGATAAAATAATGTATGAAACACCTGTGTGAAAGGCTTTTGTGCACTCTTTACGATTTGCAAATCGTGCACAAAGGCCCTTCTTCACACACTTGTATCATAAACTACTATTTTTGCTTTTATTCCCTGCAAAAAGTCAAGAAATTACTTCTAATTTGAAAAGTTATATTTAGGATGCTTGAAAAAATGAGAATGGTATTTTTGTAAATTTTTGTTTATGATTAGTTCATTAGTAAAATAGCTGAAATATGGCAGACCCAACCAGAAAGTGAATTCAGAGTGCCAGACTCGTACTAGAGGATCTCTAGTAGGTACTGTTGAAGAGCATGATCTATGTAGATATGGCCCTATTTCAGTCAGCTAAAAAAGATCTTAGTCCAAGTCACACCTAAAGTAGTTTTACTTCAAAAACTTATTTTTTCTTAAAAGTATTAATTAAATGTTTTTATTTATGTATAGATTGTATAATGATGTTGGTAACTTGTTGGATGATAAATTCAAGACTGCATACAATTTGACCTATTACACAATGGGCGGTAGGACGGATGTGGATACATCGCGGTTCCGTCGTGCCATCTGGAATTACATCCAGTGCCTTTTGGGCATTCGCCACGATGACTATGATTATGGCGAGATCAGTCATCTGCTGGAGAAATCGCTGAAGACGTTTATCAAGAGCGCTTGCTGTTTTCCGGAATGCGTCACGAAGAAAGACTATCTCAAAGTCCTCAGAGAATTCAAGCACAGCGAAAAGGTCAGTGTTTTATCAGTTTCAATTTTATTTTTTGGTTTGTCAATGTGCGAGCACGTGTTTTAAAATTGAGCAATTTATTATCTTTATGATAAGTTACTCTTTTACTTGACACTATTCTTGTTAGTTTGTTTCGGTAGAGCTATTGGCAGGGTGTGGCAGGTATATCATAGGGACAACCGAATCGACTGCGGTCCACGACGTGAACAAAATAAGCGTTAAATCATGCTCACGTTGTCAATACATAAATGAAAAGCTGTTTTAAAAAATGGTACATAATAGCTTTAAATAATTAAAAGTTTTATTCAAATATATAAAAACTATATAAAACTTTACCGTCTGTATTATTCAGCATTCAAAGATTTTATTAATTTAATTTCATTTTGCAAATATTATAGAAGAAGAAATATTTATTGAAACCAAAAAGTTAACAAAAGGTCATCGACCATTGGTTCTTTCTGCCCGAGAGTATACAGTGTTAAAAATGATTTTTTACGGGAGCATATGGTAGGGCCGCGTCAGATGCATAGGTGATGCTCCAGTGAGTGTTGGTCTCTTTGTATTTGATCATTAGTCGTTTGTGGGTCCGATGAGTGTTGTTCTCTTTATATTTGGTCATTAGTCGTTTGTGTCTGTCGGAGAGTCTTGGGGTTAGGTTAGGTTAGCGTTAGGTGATGGTCCAGTTAGTATTGGTATCTTTGTATTTGGTCATTAGTCGTTTGTGGGTCCAGCAAGGGCGTACCCAGGATCTGAACTAAGGGGGGGAGCTCATATTTGTTTCGAGGATTGTGAAATGAATTATATCATTGTGATATGAAGTATCCATCTGTCGTACAATTCCAGAACTGCTGCGCCGTGGGCTTTGCACCCGAAGACGCCAAAGTGAGGTTTTAATATGAGGTTTAAATGATGTTATAGGTATTTCTGTGCTGCCCCACCGTGCCCCTCGTTGGGTACGCCCTTGGGGTCCAGTGAGTGTTGGTCTCTTTGCATTTAGTCATCGTTTGTGTCCGTCGGAGAGTCTTGGTGTTTGGGTGTCTTTGTAAAGGAATTCACTAGAGAAATTATGGAGGATGTTATTAGGATGTCGTAATTTAGAGATAATGCGTAATGATGTTCGTTTGGCTTTTTCCAGTGCGTTGTAAGTTTTTGTGTTGGTAGTAGTCATTATTATGTGTTCGTAGTCGAGGCTAGGTCGACATATGGATTTATATATCCCGGAGGCCGTTGTAATAGAGTTAGTTACCTGGGTTTCCTTGGGTAAAGCAGCGGAAATGTTGCAATGTGGGCGTTAACATTAACGGCGAGAAATTGGAGAATCTGAAGTTTGCAGATGAAATGTTGCTCTGATAGCGCTCCGGTTGGACGAACCTAGAAAAATGTTGGAAGAGCTCCAGGCTGCTCCGGATAGCGTCGGACTTAAGATCAAGACAGACAAGACCCAATTCATGACCAACCTCGTTATGAGCGAGAATATGGCGACAACTAATGGTACCGAAATTGAACGAGTAGTATCATGTAAGTACCTGGGCCATGGAATACAAATAGGTTGCGACAATCACACGACCGAAATTTTTCGAAGGATAGGTCTGACTTGGTCTGCTTTTGGCAAGGTGAGAAAAGTTTTTAAATCCCAGCTTCCTATATGCCTCAAGCGTAAGGTATACAACCAATGCGTTCTGCCGGTGATGATTTACGGAGCGGAAACATTCTAACACGGAAAATAGCAAATAAGTTACGCGTCTGCCAAAGGGCTATGTTTGGCATATCACTGAGAGATAGAGTTCCAAACCACGAAATCCGTGGAAGAACAGGAATCACTGACGCACTAGAATGACTATAGCGTCACTGAATTGGAACTGCGCAGGCTCTACAAAATAAAGGGCGTCCTCATACACAATGTTCAACGCTATCCACAAAAACTTGGATGAAAAAATAAGAGAACAATGGATGAAAACCTGTAAAGAACTTCCAGGGCTAAGACAATCCAAAGTAATGCTGGGATCTTTTGACCAGAAAACAACAAAAGCTTGCCTGAAACTAAACAGGAACGAGCTTAGAATTCTGACAGGAGTCCTGACGGGACACTGCAGACTTAGAAAACACCTCAAGGGCATAGGCCTAGAGGAAGATGACAGATGCAGATTCTGCAGCTCAGCAGAAGAAACACCCATACATCTGCTCAAAGACTGCGGAGCACTGCTCCGCAAGACACAAATGTATCTTTAGGCCCACTGCTTGAACGCAGAGGAGTTGCAGTCCTTGAATCCCACCCAGATCCTGAAGTTCCTAAAGGAATCAGGACTAGAGGAGGTGCTCTAAATGGGTAAGTATACCAACAATTAGAGGAAGAGGATGGAGGTACAATAGATCTATGAAGGTCGCAGTACAAGTCACCACCGAAACACGTTGGTCCGACGATATTAGGGGCTTGAACAAAAGTTGGGTGCTAGTAGCGCAGGAAAGGGAAGTGTGGAAAAATCAAAGGGAGGCCTATGGACCCAAAAGACTGATGATGTTGATGATTGTTTTCCATATATTATTGAGAAATATTACATTTTGAAATTTGAAATAAAAATAGTTTTCTATACTAAATATAAACATTTTAGTAAAAATGTTATTCTTCTTCTTCTTCTTCAATTGTCTATCCTCTACGCATGTAGGCTATTAACATTGCAAACTTGATTTTATATATTGCAGATTTGAATAATTCTACATCTATAACATTCCAAACCATTGATGAAGTTTGTGCAGCTAGGAGTGTCATCTTTTTCCTGGTCCTCTTGCTGTCTTATTTTGTCTTCGCGATACTTATCGTGCCTCATGGCGTGTCCCAAGTATTCTAGTTTTCGTTTTTTCACGATGAGCACTTTACCCATTCTTTGTTTGACCTCCTCGTTGGTTTTATAATCGGCCCATGGTATTCGAAGTATGCGTCCACATTTCAAAAATGTTATAAATAATTAAAATTGGAAATTTTAGTTTTTCTTAAATTTATATTTAAAAACCGCATAAATTTCTTATTTTCTAAAATACTAGAAATGCTTAAAACATTGTTATTGTGAAAAAAGAAATTGTCATTGAGATTAGGGCACATTGTGGGGCTTAGGGCACACGAGAGTGTCGTTTCTGATCTCGTTCCGGGGAGCCGTAACATTTTCTTCATAACTTTGAACCCGAGCAAACCGAACGTGCCCGAGCCCAGAACGAGCATAACATTTTCTTCATAAATAGAAGAACGGGCAGTTCAAATTTATGATGAAAATGTTACGTCTGCTCGTGCCAGAGTCAAAGATTAAAAGCGAGATCAGAAACGAGATTCTCGTTTGAAGCCCTAATTGAGAGGATGATTTAATGTGGTCGTCAAATGTCGTTTTAGTCGTGCACCCTTCCAGTCAATACAGGTCTTATTATTTGTATCTTACAAACAGGTGATTTCTTTGCTATTTGGTTTTTCACTGTAAAAAAAAAATCGTGCCATGTGGTACGAATGTCAAAAATGCTCAGTAAGGTTTGCCATTTCACCATGAATGGACTAACAAGCGAACATCGTTTGCAAATCATTGAATTTTATTATCAAAATTCGTGCTGTGTGAGAAATGTGTTTCTTAAATTACGTCCATTTTATTGTCGTTATAATCGACCCAGCGAACAGGCTATTCTAGCTGTGACCAAATTTCGCACCAGTTCTTTTATTGGACATTAATCCACCAACCCGTATACGAAGAGTGCGTACCGAGGAAAATATTGCTGCTGTATCGGGCAGTGTCAATGAAGATCGCAATATGTCAATTCGTCGCCGTTGTCAAGAATTGGGCTTGTGTTATTCGACCACCAGGAAGATTTTACGTAAGGACCTCGGTATGAAACCATACAAAATACAGCTGCTGCAAGAACTGAAGCCAGGTGACGTGCCTCAACGTCCTTTTTTTGGTGAATGGGCATTAGGAAAGTTGGATGAAGATCCATTTTTCTATCGAAAAATTGTCTTCAGCGACGAAGCTCTTTTTGGCTCAATGGGTACGTCTACAAGCAGAATTGCCGAATTTGCTGTGAAGAGCAGCAAGAGGCAGTTCAAGAGCTGGCAATGCATCATGAAAGATGCACTGTTTTGTGCGGTTTTGTGGGCCGGCGACATCATTGAACCGCACTTCTTCAAGACCGATGAAAATCGCAACGTTACAGTCGATTGAACAAGGTATCGTGCGATGGTTGCCGCCTTCTTTTTGCCCAAAATTGAAGAATTGGACTTATTTGACATGTGGTTTCAGCTAGACGGTGCCACATGCCACACTGCACGCGATACCATGAACCTATTAAGAAACGAGTTTGGTGAGCAATAGACCTTTTTACGGTTAGTTAATTGGATGCGCGTCCGCAATGTTTAGAAGGCGGGAATATGGAAGTTTCGGGCACATTTGTTATTTTCAATGGTTATACGTCAAAAAAGTTCCAGAAAACATGGCGGAAATTGAGGCATGCGCACAAAAAAATTTAATCTAGGAAAAGGTCTGTTAATCTCACGTTTTGGAACAGTCCATTGACCGCCAAGGTCATACGATTTGACCCAACTAGACTATTTTTTGTGGGGATACGTGAAGTCTAGTGTACAGGGACAAGCCAGACAACATTACTGCTACCATTGGTGAGATACCGGCCGAGATGCTGGAAAAAGTATGTCAAAATTGAAGCTCACGGATGGACCACATTCAACATTCACATGAAATAATCTTTAAAAACTAAATGGCAGGCATTCATTTATCGGCATATAAATATTTCATTCACTTTTGCAAATTTTCTGTTTTTTTTTTCAATTTTCATAACCCAAACTTTTAAAAAATCAACCCAGTATTAGAAGTATCAAATTTTATCCATAAAATGAAACGGAGTATTGTTAGACCCATGGATATGCATCAACATTAGAGGCCGCAACAAACTTTATACACACAAATGTAATTTACAAATCTGTAGTAAATTTCCAAGCAAAAAGTTCCTGAATGTTTAGTAAGGATCCTCATTGGTGAGACTGTGGGAGCAGTCTCACCAATGAGGATCCAAATTTGCCGAGACAAACGCTTTGACGACAATTCACAATAAAACTGTTCAACGACACGATACTTCGATTGCGCGAATGCCAACACTTCCCCGACACACACAGTGACGTGTTGCATTCACTTTTGCAAATTTTCTGTTTTTTTTTTCAATTTTCAAAACCCAAACGGTTAAAAAATCACCCATTATAATAAGACAATCTTATGAAATTCTCTGTTACTAAATAATTTTATGTTGTAGGTCCATGTGAACTTGATGGTGCTTGAAGCTCGTATGCAGGCAGAACTTCTTTACGCTTTGAGAACAGTAAACCGCTACATGACAAATTAAAGAAAAACATGCCCATTAAACAACATGCCTAAGTTTAAGGTATGATTATATCATATATTGTATATGCACAAAGTAAAAAAATAATTATATTTAAATAGCGTGTTAATTATTCTTATTTTTTTCTAATGTTTAGTTTTGATTTAGATTTTTTTTGTTATCTTTTTAAATTATATTTTTTATTAATTTGATTACGGTTATTTATGTTTTTATTTTTTAATATATTTTTTTTAAATTAGAATATATTTGGATATATTTCTAATCCCGAGGGTTGCAAAAAAAATGTTTCTGTGCGTTCGGCGCAGCTGAACGTATTTTTTGTGCGACGCTTTTTTTCTACGTATTCTTTTTTTTAATTTTGTAGGAGAAAAGTACTAAAAAAGCACCCATACATATTACATATGTGAATTATAAAATACGACCACGTTTTTTGTACATAATATAAATAATATATATTGTATAATAAAATTTAAAACAAAAATTATATTTAGTGATTTTGGCCAAATTGTATTATTAAGTTTGGGTGCCTTTGTCGGTTTTTAATTGGAGGGATTGTGATGGATATGATCTGGTCAAAATTCGTCCTGATAAGAGACTCACTATATTTCACTAGTTAGTCTCGAATTTTGAGGACATTAATTACATTTTTTTTTAATTAATTAATATATTTTATTGTAAAGATTAAAGAAAGGGAGGCTCCTTTATATATATTATATATTCTCATTTACAAAAGAAAAAATATTATTTCCTACTTTTTGACTGATTGGAAATAATATGTGTAAAGCGAGGGGATTTATATTTATTCGTAAATTCGACTGTAATAAAAGTGATTGGTCCAAAAGAAAATGAATAAAATAAATCATGTTTAATTAGTGTGGAGTTTGTTTTTGGTACAATTATTTTTTTGCGGCCGGATTGGTCGCGTTTATATAAACAAACATAATTTTTAAGTAGTATTGAGATATGTTTTTTTGTCTTAATTTTTAAGGAAATCTATATCATACTGTAGTTATTAATTGTGCTTTAAAATGTTTTTTACGTTCGAAGCTTAGGTGGATTTTACACGATTAACAAAATATTATAAAAATAAAACGGTTTCGGAGTCTTCTTCTACGAACATTTTTTAAATAAAAAAAATTGGTGATATTAAACTCCTTGCGGTTTGAAATCCGAAACCTGTTAAGTGTATCCCAAAATTTAAATGTAACTTTTTTGTTTAATTTTTTTGATCTCAGTATTAATTTTTGTTTGTCTTAAAATTTAAATTTCATTTTGTTTTTTAATTTTTAATGTTACACTGCCATATATTTGTTTTTATTTCGAAAATTGTAAAAAAAGGTAACACACAAATTTCGTTTTGAATTCATGATTTTAAAATTGACTTGTATGTTACTTAATTACAAAAAAAAAAAATCTATAAATACTTTTTATCGTTGTCAAAATTTGAATTGTATTTTGGTTATATTTCATAGCAATTTAACCGGATCCGCTGGATAAAACTAAGTTGAATTTTTTTTTAAATAAATTTACTTGAAATGTTGTTTCTTTTATCGAATATTTTTTACATCAAATTAAACAATAAACAACAATTATATTTTTAAATTAAAAAAAAATTCAATTTACATTTTGTAGCAAATACATTTTTTTCTAATTATAAAGGTAGTAGTTATAATATGATGCTGTGATGTACAATTTCTGTATTTATTTGAAACAATGTCTAAGTTAATTTTTGTATTTTGAATTCGGCCTATAATATCATTTTTAACGCAAAAATTAAAGCACATGCTAAATAAATTTTTTTAAATAAACTTCATTGTTCATAAGCATGTGCTTTAGCCTTATTTTCTTATTATTATTTGGACTTCTGCGAAATGTTGAAATTGTGCGGAAGTGAAATTTATGAGCTGTAAGGATTTCATAACATGATTAAAAGAAGAATTGCCACTTTTAGATCTAATTACTAATGAAAAAACGATTTATATTTTTACAGGAATTACAAAAAATAATAAAGAAAGTTTGAAATAGTTTGGTAAAATTGTCGCGTAAATAAACAAAGTAAATTGATTTAAATTTAGTTATGAAATCCCTCATTGAGTCACAGTTATGTTGTTGTGGGGGTGGGTATTCTCTCCAATTTGTGATATTTATCTAAATGTGATTACAGTGTAATAGATTTTAGATTGTTTCAATTGAATACCTACAATAAGTTTTGTTGATGTTTAACCATAGACTTTTAGTGAGATGTTTTAATTTAATTAATCCTCTTTCAAATAAATAATGTAGTTTGATCCTAATCTTTATTTCTGGTACCTTCTCTTTTTAGTATTACAGGTGGGTTTAATTACCCACTTATGAAGTTTATATCCTTATATCCTTAACATATGTTTAATGTTTAAGAAGGTAATTAGGTTACCGTTTTCAACGGGACAATGTTGCATGCGACTTTTTTTGCATCTGCTCCAATATTTTGTGTTACAATTATGTTCCGTTTTCCCATCAAATCACCCTCCTATTTTCGGAAACTTCCAGGACATTACCCGATGAATTTTACATTACCCGACAGCACACCTTTGTTCTGTTTTTACCTCTGTCGCGTTTTTTGTCTGCGTTCTATTTTTGCTTCGAAATATTCCTTTGTCCTTTGCCCTTATCCCAAAGTTCCTTTGTCATTATCCCAAATATTCCTTTGTCCTTATCCCAAAGTCCGGTTTGTTTTGAATGCAATATTGCCCGTGTATTGCTTTGTATCCCAATATCCCGTTTTTGCATTTCACTATGTCTAATTATTATCCCATTTTTATCTCGACAAATAAGACATATTTTCTTCAATTATAATACATTATATTCCACGTTTTTCAAAATAGCTGATTATTTGTGTTTTGTGTATTCTTGTCTTCTTGTCTAATGTAGATATAAAATTAATTTTTTTTTAAATGTATTTAACAGGTTTTTGATAGTATACAAAAGATGGTGGATTATACAATAAAAAGAATCAAAATAGATTTAATAAATTACCAAAATAAAAATGTTTATATTGCAAACTATTTCGCCTTTCTGTTGTACACAATTATTTTTGTAATGCTCTACGCATTAACGTTGTAATGTTCCCAAATGTGTGTATTGTACTGTTTATGACATCTTACTGAGTAAGTTAGGTTTTCATGGTTTTAGCGATAATGTGGTCTTGTTAATGAAGTCAATGTTAGTGGGACAAAAACAATTTGTGGAGTATCAGGGAGTTAGATCTGACGTATATGAATGCTATTCTGGTGTCTGTCAAGGATTCAACCTAGGCCCCTTATTGTTTTTAATCTTCATTAATGATATTGTAGCAAATTTTAGTCCTAACTCTCATGTGTATTTGTATGCCGATGATCTAAAAATTGTGAAGGTTACTGACAGTGTTGATAGTTGTGACATGTTGCAGCAGGATATAGATGCATTAGTAGATTGGTGTCATAACAATGAACTATAGTTGAACACTGATAAGTGTTGTGTTATGTCGTATTTAGAATAAATAGGCTTGTTCTGCACAACTACCCAATAAACTTTCAACAACTGAAGAGATGCGAAGTTGTCAGAGACTTAGGTGTTATAATGGACTCATCTTTGTCGTTTGTGCCACATTATCTAGCCACACATTCAAAGGCCTTGCGTATGCAGGGCTTCGTGATGAGGAGTACCAGGGAATTTGATAACACTGACTGCTTGATGCAACTCTATGGTTCGTATGTAAGGTCGGTGTTGGAATATTGCACAGTTGTCTGGTGCCCTCACTATGAAGTTCATGTTCGAGAGCGTCCAAAGAAAATTTTGCAAATATTTACACCTGAAAAAGTATGGAATCTATCCTGAACGTAACTACCCACATGATAGATTGCTCGCCAAATGCAATTTAGTGGAGTTAGCACTGAGACGCGATTTTTCTTATTTATTGTTTTTATATAAACTATTTAATGGCATTATTGTGGATAGTGAGTTACTTTCTCAATTTTACTTGCATGTACCTCGCGAAAACGTTCGTAACTCCGTAGTATTTAGCACATCAATGGCCAGAAGTAACCAACATTTTAATTCCCCCGTCCATCGTATGTCGCATGTATATAATAAATATAGACAATCCTTGGATTTATTTTCATGTACTTTTCCGCTCAATTTCGATCTTCGTGTTCTGATGTATTGTTTGTGTGATCTCTCCTTTCTATATTTCTATATTTTGGTTGTATTTTTAAGTATTTATGTAATGTAGTAATAGTTATTTATTGCCAATTTAATTTAATGTACTTTGCCCTTATGGGCCCTGGTGCTCGCTGGGTTATTAAACTTTATTATTATTATTATTAAGTGTGAAAAAAACCCTGAATTGTCAAATTAATATTTTTAGGAATCTACAGAAAATTGGTTTGAAAAAGCAATAATTTTAGGTGTCGCGACAAAATGTAAGTACAAACATAAATCTCCTGAACAAAATATTCCAAAGAAAATATTCCCAACTTAAGGTTCGTTCCTGAACAAAATTTCCTCAAACAAAATATTCTCAACATAATATTCCCGAGAAAATATACACAACGTTCCTAACAAAATATTCCCAATGTAAGGTATCTGATCTGATCGACAGAGCGGAACTGGAAACAGCATTTTACCAGTTAAAAAACGGCAAGGCACCTGGTTGAAGATAGAGTGATGAACGAAATGCTGAAGGTCGGAGAAACTCTAAAACACGCAATTTAGATACTCCTGAACAGGTGTCACGATGAAGGCAAAATCCCTGACCCTTGGCTGAACACCGAAGGTATCTTGCTTGCTCTTCAAGAAGGGCAACTGCACAAATGCCGTAAATTATAGACCAATCAGTTTTTTACCCACCCTTTATAAGCTGTTATCCAAAATCATAACCAATTTCGACTTTCGAAATTCGACTTTT
Organism: Phosphuga atrata; assembly: GCA_944588485.1. Classification (NCBI taxonomy): domain Eukaryota; kingdom Metazoa; phylum Arthropoda; class Insecta; order Coleoptera; family Silphidae; genus Phosphuga; species Phosphuga atrata. Next base: position 49,326,113 of record OX155896.1, on the reverse strand, counting down.
ACCAGCCCATCGAACTGGCAGGCTTCTGGAAGAGATTCAGTACTATTGACTATATCCTAACGTTGCGCGTAGTAATTGAGAGATGCACGGAATACAACATTCCTCTCCATATAGCATTTGTGGACTACCAGAAAGCCTTCGACTCGATTGAAACCTGGACAGTACTTCGGGCGATAGATAGTTCTCGTATAGACTCTAGATACTTAAGCTTGGTTCAATCTATCTAAAAAATTGTTAAAAGTGGTTCGGGGGAAGCTCTCACTATTGTGTTCCACCTTGGCCTTTAGTATGCGCCACCCCGGTATCGAATATTTTGCATTCATTTAGGGTGGGCAGCCCAGACGGTTAATGAAAGCCGCCCTAGTTGTCGTCTCCCCGACCAGGATTCGAACCCGGGTCTCCCGCATTGAAAGGCGGATATGTTGTCAACTACACCTCCGGGGAGGACTGGTTCAATATATCTACGAACATGTTACCTTGCATGTCAAGCTGAAAGATGATTGGGTCACGACAGAAATACCGGTCAGGAGGGACGTCCGAGAAGGCGATAACTTTTTACCTTAGCTTTGAAGAACGTATTTAAAAATCTTGCTTAGGAGCGAAAGGGAGTCGACATCGATGGATGCCGTCTTAATTACCTACACTTTGCCGACGATATTGTACTTACCAACAGCGACCAAGATGAACTAGGGATAATGCTACGTGAACGCGAAGAAGTCTCCCAAGGGCTGAAAATGAATCATCAGAAAACTAAAATCATGAGCCCGAGCACTATAATGGTCACCATCGGTAATCAACTCTTGACAAAGTCGTTGAGTTGGAGACAACATCAAGTTGGGAAAGGACAATCAGACAGCCGAAATCACCAGACGTATCGGCTTGACATGGGCGGCGTTTGGCTGGCTCAGTTACACTCTCTGGGAACCACGCATCCCTATAAACCTCAAGAGGAAGGTTTATGCATCTTGCCGGTCGCAAAGTATGGGCTCGAGACTGTTACTCAAACTGACTGTAACTGTAACTTTCTGAGAGGGACGCGACACGGGAGGAAACTGGATGAAAGTAGCCCAGGAAAGATCGATATGGAAAAATTTGGAAGAGGCCTATGTTAAGCAATGGGCGAAAACAGGCTAAAAGAGAAAGAGAAGGTTCCTGATCAAAATATCCCCAAACAAAATGTTCTCAACATAAGCTCTCAACATTGCTAAGGTACATAGTGTCCCTGATCAATATGTTTCCGAACAAAATGTTGTCGGCAAAATTGTTTTACTACCGCACCAAACATTGCTCAATTATTTTTACTCAACAGTGTTCAGTACAAGTAGTAAGAAAACAAATATTATATATACAAATATTTGATGACAATTTAAAAATTGTAATTGTAAGCTAAGCGGCTTGTGTAGTCATGATGCCTATCATTCCGGCCAACGCCAAGCCATTCGTGATCATAATGATCAACAATACGAGCTAGATACTTTCGTTTAGTAATATAACTCTAAACTAAAATTTTGTGTTACCGTGACAATAACTGATATATAGAACAATTTTCCGTTTTACTATAACATGAATAATGTATTTTCTCGGAACTTTTTGCTCGGGGATATTTTGTTGAAGAACCATTCAAGAAGCATCCAGTCCAGTTCGAGTTGAGTAGTGGCTCGAAGTAGTGGCAGCTGTTTTGTTCGCTCGTGTATTGTTTGATTTTGTTCTAATTATGGATAGGTTTGTTAAGCCTGCAGGGCCTTCGACTTCTCATGATGTTCATGAAGAGAAGAGCGAAACGGTGAGAAAGTATAGTGATAGTTATATTAAGTATGGATTTTCGGAAATCGCCCACAGTGTGTTATTTGCAGCGAGTTGTTATCGGCCGAGAGTATGAAACCTTCCAAGATGATTCGCCATATAGAAAGTAAACATCCCAGTTTTAAAAATAAGCCAGCAGATTTTTTTGAACTTAAGTTGACTGCTTTAGATTACCAGAAAAATTCAGTAGTTCAGTTAAGTGGAAATAAAATGAGCAAAAGTGCTTTGCTAGCATCATATCAGATGGCTTTACGAATAGCAAAGAAAAGTAAACCACACACGATTACTGAAGAGCTCATTCTACCTGCTGCTCAAGATATGGTTTCAACTATGATCAGCCCAGATGCACCACGCAACAGGTGAGGAAAAGTTTAAAATGTTCATGTCTGCAACCGATTCGCTTCAAATTGACTTTCAAAAGTGTATTTCAATCTGCAGTGATGGTGCCAAAGCAATGGCTGGGAAAGACAGCGGTTTCTTAAGACGGATGAAAAATGTCATGCCTAACGCCACTTGGGTTCATTGTTTTCTGCATCGCCAGGCATTAGCTACCAAGGTCATGCCCACTGAGCTAAAAACAATGTTGAACGAAACTGTTAAGTTGGTTAATTTTGTAAAAAGACGGTCATTACAGTGTCGACTGTTATCACAGTTATGCGAATAAATGGAGGTACATTACAAATGCCTCTTGCTTCACACAGAGGCAAGGTGGCTGTCACGAGGGAAGGTGTTTTCTCGAGTGTTCGCTTGCGCTCTGAGCTTAAGACATTTTTTCATGTTGCAAACAAAGACCTTTCTTTATTTGAACGATCTCAACGTTTCCTTGCAGGGAAGAGACAAAACCATACTTTTTTCACAAGAAAAAGTCAATTCGTTTTTAAGGAAATTAGCCACTTGGTTAACCAGGGTTAAGAAGAATATATTTGAAAACTTTGAACTGACAAATGAGCTTAACACATCGCTTGATCGAAGCGATAAATATTATCCCGACATTGACAACCTGTCCAAACTGGTTACTACTCACTTGCAAGGTCTGCAAAATCAGATCCTTAGCTGCATTGCCGAGGATCAACACACCGGATGGAACTGGGTGCTTGCTTAACCCCTTCAACGAGCAGGCTGTGAACGAGGCAGACTTAAACCCACTGATTCATGACAAACTCATCGAGCTATTCTGTGACAAGACTTTGTAACTGTCCTTCAGCACCGAAGATGTTGACAAGTTATGGCTGCAAGGAAGAACTGAGTATCCAAGCTTAACATCAGTGGCTCTGAGAATCATCATACCCTTTGCAACATCCTACCTCTGCGAACTCGGATTTTCTACATTGGTCAACATTAAAACCAAGGCAAGAAATCGACTGGACGTAGAAGACGACCTTATTGTATGTGTATCTAAAACTAAGCCAAATTTTAAGAAACTTGTTGACAAAAAACAGGCCCATGTTTCTCACTAAAGAAGTCTTTTTTACTTAAAATTGTGTTAACAATTACATTTCAAAATTATTAGATGATTCTTTTTTTTTTGACAAAATCTGTAAAATATATTGATATTTTGCAAATGTACAAAGTTATTTAATTTAAAACTTTCGATGGCCGTCTAAGTTTAAGTACATAGTTCACCATTATTTGTATACATCTCGCGACCCCTTTCCGCGACGGCCCGCGAGCCCCAGTTTGGGAACCGCTGGTATAGGTGTTACTAGTCCTAACCTACATTATTTCTATATTTATGATATTTAATGAAATTGTTTTACTGGTACACTTAAACTAAAGTAATCTTTTATGTAATCTTATGTGTCTTATGTAATCCTGTAATAGGGAGGTAGTAGATATATAGATCATATTTAGAGGTTGTCAAAGTTATGGCATTGATGGAGAGCTTGGAATATGGCGCTGTTGTACTGATCCTAGGAGGTGATATGTTTTTTAGTAGCTGCAGGTTGTTAAAGATATGTCGATATTGTATGCAATCGCATAGTATATGTTTTATTGATAGGTTTGTCGCAAAAAGGGGTTTCTTTATCTTTTAGGAGGTATGCGTGTATTAGGCGGCTGTGGGCAATTCGGAGTCGGCTTAGTACCACTTCTTCCTTGCGGTTTCTCCTATTTGAGAACGTACATTTGGAAGTGGTGTTTTAAATTTCCCGAAGTTTGTTATTCAAGGTTGCTTTCCAATCAGTTTCCCAAGCTTCTTGTTTTATTAATAAGTGATTTGGGTTCAGTGGGGTAAGCCTTTATAAACAATGCGGCCTTGTGACCTATTGTATTTCCCCACAATGATCCGTTCATGCAAATAGATTCAGCCCCTGCATTAGGTCTAGGAGTCTATGTGACATGTTCTTCACAGGGATCTCATTTGTTGTAAAGGCCGGTCCAGACGCTCCGTTTTGCACAACGTTTTGTCTGCGCAGTTCAACACGTTGCAGATAAAACATTGCGTGTGGAAAGGAAAACTGCGCGGAGACGGTACAGTTGCAGCGATAACTGAGCTAAAGAGCATAGATATCCATGAACTGTGCAGACAAGTCGGCGCATGTGGAAGGTTGCTCCGTTTTCCGATTAATTTTGTTCCTCAGTTTCTTTGTACGTGTTTATTTAATATATTATTATTAATATATTATATCTCTATAAAGAGCAACGTATATTATTATTAATTAAATTATATCTCTATGCATCAATTCAATTCAACTCTATGCGATCCAACAATTTTATTTTATTTGGTCTTAAAAATGTTTTTAAAATTTTGTTCCTAAAAGTAGATAATATTAAATTACATTAAGATTATGCTAAACAGTTTCTTAACAACACAGCATGAAAAAATTGACCAAAGTGGTACCTCCTCCATGACGATGTCACTAAAACTGTGCGAAATATACAGATATAACTGCACCATGTGGACGCTCTACAAATTGCAGCGTTTTCATTCCGTCTTAAGACTGCGCAGACAAAACTTTGTGCAAAACGGAGCGTCTGCCGGCCTTAATGCTAAGCTCGTGTCTCCTACGAGCAATTGTTTCACAATGGAAGATTATATGAGAGGCAATTTCATCATCTTCATAGACTATGCTATGAAAATGAACTTCCCAGGTTTAAGTAGCATTTTTTGGGCATATTTGGGGAATATTTCGTTGGGAACATTTTGTTCAGGAACCTTAAGTTGGAAATTTTTATTGGGAACGTTTTGTTCGGAACATTTTGTTCAGGGATATTTTGTTCAGGAACCTTAAATTGGAAATACTTTCGCATAGATCGTTTTTTTCGGAAGATTTTGTCGTAGAATCTTTATGCCATGCGCCAGTAATTTCCTAGGTAAATGTAAACAGAAAAATTATTTAAAAATATTACTATGCTTGCGAACATTTATACCTAAATTTAGATATAGACGTCTAGATCGGTAATAATTGCGATGTAAAATCAGTTATATTTATTTAATTGAAAACTGAATTAACTGAATTATAAAATCGTTAGATTTTACGATTAACTTATATAAAAACAGGTTTTACAACATAATTGTTATTGCCGTTATGTAAAAATGCTTATATATTACAATACTATAGTCTTGTTTACTTAGTGTATGCAAACATTAACATTTTTTAAATCAAATAATAGATAAATAAAACTCCAGGGTGAATATTAGGCAGAGTATATTTAACCGGACGCGGATATATACGAATTGAAAATCTACAGGAAAACTAAACAAGTGAGTTTAAAAAGCATTTAAATCTATTCTAATCAGAAAGACTCTTCTTTCTGGTCATGCTTCTCTATGGCCGAGGCCGCACTACGTTTTTTTCCCGCGAACGGAAACCGCTGTAACCGCGAAACCGCTCGAGAAACAGTACGGCCGAGGTCGCACTACGGTTCATCCTTGCGAGCGGTAAGCGCTATAACCGCGAAACCGCTCGAGAAACACACAGTACGCTATGGCAAAAATCATTCGCGGGAAAAAACCGTAAGTGAGGCCGCTTGTATTAGTTTACTTGAGTCATAAAATCACGCGATTAAAAACCACGGCGGTTTAGCCGTAGTGTGGCCTAGGCCTACGCTATGGGAAAACTCAGTCGCGGGAAAAACCGCAAGTGAGGCCGCTTGTATTAGCTTACTTGAGTCACAAAATCACGCGATTAAAACCCACGGCGGTTTAGCCCTAGTGCGGCCTGCGTCTTAGGCCTAGGCCGCACACTAAACCGCCGCGGTTTTTAATCGCGTGATATTGTGACTGAAGTATTACCTAATACAAGCGGCCTAACTTGCGGTTTTTTCCCGCGACTCATTTTCCCATAGTGTACTGTTTTTCGAGCGGTTTCGCGGTTATAGCGGTTACCGCTCGCGGGAAAAAACCGTAGTGCGGCCTAGGCCTAAGGCCTACGGCTAAACCGCCGCGGTTTTCAATCGCTTGATTCTGTGACTCTAGTAAGCTAATACAAGCGGCCTCACTTGCGGTTTTCTCCCGCGACTGATTTTACCCATAGCGTGCTGTGTGTTTCTTGAGCGGTTTCACGGTTATAGCGGTTACCGCTCGTGGCAGAAAACCGTAGTGCGGCCTCGGCCTTACTTGAGTCATAAAATCACGCGATTAAAAACCGCAGCGGTTTAGCTGGAGTGCGGCCTCCTAAAATATGTAATGATAATAATAAGATTATAATTAGTGTCATATTTTCGACATGTTATTAATCTGCTGTGACATTTTCGACGTGTATTTTATTCTCGATTTTTTTAATCGTGCACTTTTAAGATGTGATCTTTCGTAGTGCGTTGTTATGTCACTGTGTAAATTGCGTTTTTATGTCACGTTCTTATGTCACTGTGTATATTTTCGACGCATTGTTATGTCATAGAACCATTTTCATATCGTACATTCCGTTCACTTCGTGCTCATTGATGTACCTACCATAGCCAGTGCCGGATTTCTGGCTAGGCCTACAAGACCCCGACCTAGGCCTACAAGACACCCTTCCGGTGGCGAAACTGAAGTCATATTCAACAGTCGTGAAAAGTCTTTCTCAGATAAGATGGTCTGGTCTAGCTAACGCCTGTCGTTCAGGTCTTCTGAATTCATTAGAATCGATGAAAACTTTTTGTTACTTCTCTGGAATGGCATCTTGCAAAGGTTCAACAAAGTAAGCTAATCTCTCCAACCTGTTAACATCGACCTGGGTACGATCGTTGAACTGTGTCAGTTAAACCTGTTCCTTTGATCATTATGAGTCGAAAGTTATTAAAAATCCGGTGAAAATAGCTATGCATTAGACATGCAGACGAAAAGTAAGCGCAAAGTCCAATTCGAAGAAGTAAAAGAAAACGAGACCGAACTCTCTGGCAGGGACAGATTCAGAGATTGGAGACATGTACCATTTTTAACGTCATTATAAATAAACTAACTACGGAGGAGTTATGAGGAGTTAGGTAAAAAGTTTGGCTTTCTTACGAAACTACATCGTTTGGAATCTACAGACATCCGTGAAGGAGCCAGAAACCTTGTAACTTTTTATCCGGTGGATTTGGATAGGACTTTGGAAAACGAGTGTCTGCACATGTAAGCTCATTTGTCGTCGAATGATGAAGTTATCGTCACTGAAGGTATACAAATACTACTCAGGAAAAGGATTTTCGAACATTTATCCCAAAGGAGGAATTGTGCTCCGAAAGCTGCTGTGTACACCAGCGACAAACTGCTCAGCAGAACAGTCGTTTTCAGCGCTAAAGATAGTACAGATTACTTAAGATCTAACATAGGAGAGAACAGGCTCAATTCATTCTCTGTAATGTACATAGAGTCAGAAATAATGCAGTCAATTGACTATGATGACTTTGATGATGCAAATGTCAAGTGCCTAGGGGCCCCGGGTCTCTAAGTCCGGACCTGACCATAGCTTCGGCGCATTTGAAATTTCTAATACATGTTTAAAAATTATAGTAGAAACATTTAGAACTAATACCAGAGCTTGACAAAATAAAATTACTTGCTTTTTGCAATTCTAATAATTGTGTTATGTAGACATATCGCCTTTCCACAGAAAGTTTGTAATATCGCATTGCAAAACTCGTGTTTTTCTTTATTTTATTTTGTTTTTCCTTATTTACATTTCCTCGATGATTCAACAAAATTGAAATAACGAATTGGTTTTTCCATTTGTTGGGGTCCAGATAAAGCAACGCGCGACAAAACAATACGGATAAAATATCACACCGACATAACAACGCTCTACGAAAACAACACACTGAAAATATCACATCCTAAAATATGTGGTAATAGGTGGGCACAGTTAATCCAAAAGTTAACTTCGTTTATCGTTAACTCGTTAATAAAAAAGTTAACTTCGTTAACCGTCAATGCGTTAAAATTTCGAAAATTTAATGCAAGTTAAAGTTAACCGTTAAAAGTTAACCATCCAAAACGTATATTGCTTTTGGTACCTTTTGGGATGGGATACATTGGTAAATAAAACAAAAACAAGTAGATAGATTAATTGAATTAATTATTACAAGCGTCAGTAGCGACCCGCCCTGGTTCGCACGGATAGCAGATTTTATTTGCAATTAAACTTTTTAATGTGTCTTGAACGTTTTCATTGCTTTCATAAAAAGTTCGTCATAGCTGGACTAAATAAATTTAGTAAATAGATTTATGGACATCGTAAATTCTGTTGAAAAGACAAAGTATGCAATTTTTTCAGGTAAGACATTGAGTCATTTAATGTCCTAGCATAACACAGACTTGTTAAATTAAAGAATTATTTTGTATGCTCATTCCTAGAAAAATTGTAAATTATAAAATTAAATGTATAAAACGATAGAAAATATAAACGTTGACCCTGACTTTCGTAATACCCTGAAACAAATACTAGTCCAATAAAATACCAATTCGGTTTCCTTTCACTGAACTATCATCCATCCACTAGTCATTCTCACCAGCAATTTTTAAACTGCCTACTCCCCACTTACCTACTCCCCACCTACACAATCAAGAATATCCTTCAAAATAAAGCCCTCTTAATTAGATTTAACAATACTTTTTCCCCTGAATTAACACCCTTTCAAGAGCTCCCTCAACGTTCTGTTCTGTCTCGTCTACTTTATAATATATTTTGCTGCGACATTTACAATTCGCATCTTAACGTTCTCCACTCATACATCCTTCAAAACGCCACGGCACCACACTAGTATCTCATAATAAGAACCTTAAATGGACGATAGACGAAGGACAAGTACTGACAAACAAGACATCCATATGGTTCAATCGTTGGAGACTCTTTGCAAATTCCTGCAAATGTCAATTCCTTATTCACAACCATAGAATATTCCCAGAATCTCCCCACCTCCACCTAGTCACTATTTAAAGTACTTACGCCGATACCACATGTAATGTACCTGACTCTCGACCACAAACTCAACTTTCTCTTTTAAACTTAACTATTACTTAACAAATTGTATTATCCCTGTCAGGAAGGACCTCGGGGTCGGTAGCATTTTTGTATCATATTTTTATGGTACAATAAATATTATAATTATTGTTATTAAATAGGGGGGAGTTGGTAAAATCGTACCACTTAACATTTAACCTATATTGCCCACTTTTGGTATATCTTTCTGAGAGTTTAGCTTAGTAGTTTTATAAAATGGCATTTAAAAAACATGTCAACACTATCAAAAATATCTTCTAAACAAAATAACTATAACTATATTTTAATTTTTAAATAATTAACACAAAGTTACAAATTCAAAACCGGTACTGTAAATCGTACCGGGTAATTTTTTTAATATTCTGGACAATATATTTTTTAGCTTCTGTAATATGGGCACATGACCATACCCATATAAACCATTTAAAACATATAAAACATTTTCCGCATTGAATCATATCCTCCGGTCGAACTTGGGAAAGTTTGCAGTGTCAGCAGGAGTGTTAAATTCTTCCATTAATATAGATACATTGCTTATGACATCTTCTGTTATAGTCTGTGGGTTATTTAAAAGAGAGCTTGCCTCGAAATCTTTTAAACTTGCAGAGGTACGATTTAGCAAACGCGTTGAACTTGTTGATATTCGGAAATTGTTTGCTTTCAGAGTGTATTCTAAGCTAATTTTACACTTGCTACATTTAGTATAACTTTAATAAACTCACATGAGTTTATGTTTAATACAAGAATATTTAACATGTATATACATACCATTAGCATCGCCAACGCAATTACAAGAACACTTAAATTTTACATTTTATGTTATCTACTTTTTTAACTCTCTACCACCGTTGTTATATACAACTTTATATCAATATTTCGGCTTAGATTGTTTCAATTATCGATTAACTTAAAAACGAATTTGCTGAGCAACACCAAAAATTGTTATTAAGTGAAATTTGTTCATTATTGATTATTGCAACTAAATTCATTTAATGAGTTTAGAAAAGAAAATCAATAAAAACTTTTAACTAATTGTAAGCACAAATTAAAGATAATATAATAATAATAACAATCTTTATTGTACAAAGTACAACTGGCTAATGAAAGAAAATATATTTTAAATTGTTTTTTGAAATAATTTTTCTTTTCATTCAATGTTAAGTTTGAAATTGTGTGGGTTTTTTTGTACTTTTTCACTTTGAAAAATTACAAATCATCGATAATTGAAAAATAAATTGGTAACAAAATACTATATTTCGAAATATTCTTGTATTAAATAGAGGCTGCATGCGTAAGGAAAAACTAAATGATTCAAAGGATTAGATGTAATTTTATATTTAAAGGGAGGCGCTGTCCACTTTGCTACTCACTAATTGCGTCTTTGATCATTTGTGGAACAAGGGATTTCTCAGTCAGACAAGAAGAAAATACTAATAAATATCACATTGAATAGTACAGAAACTTATTGATAAAAGCAAAATATTTAATGAAAAAATAAATTTTAAACAATTTTCAGTTTATAGATATACAAATTTGAAATATTTCATAAGGAATCAAATGTAAACTTTGTAATTAAACTCATACTTAATAAAATAAAATTTTAAATTTTACTAACCCCCGACACAAAAAAAACTCTAAAAAGTAAAAACATAAAATTTCTCTCTTGCCCTTTTCACTTAGATTGGAAGCACCAAATAATATTTTGATGACGAGCGTCGCCGTCAGTGGACTGCTAAGTAGATCAAATAATAAAACCAGACTAATAATACCTTGTAAGATAGATTGATACATCAAAGTTCATACCTACAATTTGAAACTAGTAGGTATTTTTTATTCGTTATATCTACGTAGGTATAACTAATTATACTTCTTCACATAGCGGTCCCCCATGCGGTGAAGCTCATTATCAAAATTTTAATAGGTATTTCTAATAAAGTCAAAAAGGGCATGTGAGATATTAATTTTTTTTCTTATTTTTTTTGTGTCGGGTGTTACTTGTTAATTTAATTTTATTTATTTTTTAGAGTTTTTGTTTTGTTGGGGGCATAGGTGGGCACAGTTAATCCAAAAGTTAACTTCGTTAATCGTTAAAATTTCGAAAATTTAACGCAAGTTAAATTTAACCGTTAAAAGTTAACCATCCAATACGTATACTGCTTTTTGTACCTTTTGGGATGGGATACATTGGTAAATAAAACAATAACAAGTAGACAGATTAATTGAATTAATTATGACATGCGTCAGTAGCGACCCGTCCTGGTTCGCACGGGTAGCAGAGCATACACCTACTATGGAAGACTAATATGGAAGAAACAGGCTATTTATTGTATTATTCATAATTTGTCATTAGTTGTACGTTTATGTTGCCTTTCATGAACATAAGCACATTAAAATTGTCATCTGACAGTGATGAGCGTTTAGCTCTCAAAATATTTTTCCCTGTTCTACTGAGCCGTTGTACTGTGGCGCTTGATGGGATTGCAGTACTATATATTAAAAAAAAGCCAAGTCTAGCCAAGTTCTCACCAAATGTTCTCCAACTTTTGATTGGAATACAAAGTAATCACTCAAGTGTGGCCAAGGATTCAGTTTCACTTTCAGAGCTTTGCGTACTTTGAGTAGAAGTAGTAGTGTTCATGATGTAATCTTGTAAATGTTACACCATCAACTATTTTCACCAAGAACCAATACAAACGAAAAGATAAATAAATGAAGAATGATGAAAACCTAACCTAACCTAACCTAACGCTAAAAAGTCAGGTTATAATAACTTGTCGTATTCACTCGCACAGAGCAAATAATCAACAGGGTCGCTTTATTTTTTTTCGGCTCTGTAGTTTCTTGGCTCTGGATTTTTGCTCTTTTGAGCAGTTGCTGTTGCGCCGGGCCGCGCTGGTATACCCAATGTAACTGACTAAAGTTAACGGAAGTTCAATTTAACGGAAGTTAACAAGAGCGTTAACATTTGTTTGAGTTAACTTAAAAGTTAATCAGTTAAGCATTTTGTTAACTTCGTTAATTAACGAGTTAATGTCCACCTATGGTAATAACATTGATTAGGATGTGATATTATCTTTGGTGTTATTTATTTTCGAAGTATAAGTATTATGTTGCTGAGATATTTTTGACGTGTATCTGTCATCTATTGTGTGTTTATTCGTTACCATCATATGTGTGATTGTTTTCGTAGTGCGTTGTTATGTCATTTCAGGTTATCGATGCGTAGTATAATTACGCGTTGTTATGTCATAGAACATTTGTTTATCAAAAAGTTTTATGTTGGTAGTTATGAGTAATCTTTCTGACACTGACATTGACGTATAATTTTAAGGTTACCTCAAAATTCATAGTTATAATTTCATTAATTATAAGTGCAAATTGTGATAAAAGCAGAAATTTACAAATAACTATTATGGATGTACATATGAAACCGAGACAGTTTGCAGGACAACTATACAAATACACAAACGTTATGAAAGGATGGCAATATAGGTATTTCATGGTCGATGGCAGCTCCGGTTTACTCCACTATTATCTCTGTGAAGGAGAAAAACCGGATGGAACAATACCCAGAGGTTCAGTACACTTAGCTGGTGCTGTAATTTGTCCTAGTGATGAGGATTCTAAGACTTTTACTGTGAATTGTGCTTCCGGAGATATGCTTAAACTTAGAGCAGCTGACGCAAGAGCAAGACAAGAATGGGTTAATGGATTAAGAGCTGTAGCTGAATCACATACTAAGGTAAAATATAAAATACTGGACAGATAAAACCATTAGAATATTATTTTTTGTTTTAGTCTGTATCTGCAAATACAACTCCTTTACCACCCAGAGAACATCTAGCTCTATTAGATGCAATAGGCTGTGCAAAAGCTCAATTACAACGCACAGAACAAGCAGATACGACATTATGCAGAGCATTAGAATCTTCCAGTGCGTTCTTCACTGATCCAAACATTCTATTACTAAAAGCAACATCAGCTGCCTCACTGCATTGCCTATTCCAATGTTTGAATATCTTACAAAGGAATCAACATCAGCAGCAAGCACGAACAGGGTTTGTTATTGATGATGACTAATATATTTCAAGGGCTAGACGTTACTTGACTGCTTTACGAGGATTGCTTTGTTACTCAAGAGAACATTTAGAATAGAAGCTAAATGGTTTTTTTGTTTAAATAAATATATAAGATGAGTTTATAGCACAGAATCAAGAAATTCAGATTCGTAAATGTTAAAAACATCTTTGTTTCAACTATGTAGGATATTTTAACGTTTTTTGAAAAAGAACTTTTGAAAATTATTTTTATAAGGATGAATAATTAGAAAACTATAATTGCAATTAGTTCTTCTGTTTGAGGTATGTTCGCCTTTTTCGAACAAAATCATTTATTTTTAGATTTTTAGTTACTCAAATAATGTGATTTTTGTAGATTTAAATTATTAAGACTATTCCATATAGGCATTTAGATAGTTTTTTAATTGAAATATATATGCATAACATTTTAATTTATAGTTTGCATCAGTACAGAATGGTTTTTGATTTTTACTTTTGAATTTCCATTTCGAGAAATGTGTTGGAATATTGATCATGTGGAAGTATTATTGGTCATGTGGCTGAAGAAACTTATATCAAGAAACTGATATAATTGGTTGTTAAATTTTGTTGCAAAAAGAATCTTAATTGCTTTTTAGAATTATTTAAAAGAGGGAAGAAATACAACAAATGTTGAAAACATTGAACTAGTGATATGGTGTGATTGGGGTGTATATCAATATAATTAAATTTCAGTGATATACAGGGTGTTTTATAAAAGTATGGCGGAAATTCTAGGGCGTGTTCTAGAGTCCAAAATATGATCAAATGTTCCTATAAAAATGTGTCTGAAAACGCTTCCTAACTGAGATACAGCCCTTAAAAGGGGCCATGCAACATATTTTCTAATATCTCAGACGCAACTATTGATAATTGATTCAAATTTTGTGTGTACTCGTTACTAGTGCCGAACTATCGTTTGTGCTTATTTTTGTCTTATATATAGTCAACCAGTGGCGGTACATACGGGGAACGACCTTTCTATTTTCGCAAATATGTTTTCCATCTGCACATTTAGCAAATGCCTGACTAGATGAAATTGTTCAAAAACTACACTGAAAAGGTGAACTTGACATTTGCTTTTCTTCTTCATCGATATCGTCCGATTGCTCAAGCACTGCAAATTTATTGCGTACCTCGATTTGGAATTTTTGACCGATGATAGGATATCGCAAACACGCCCAGTTTCGCTTGACCACGGGTGCTGCTTTCGTCTTTGCTCGTTGTAATCGTAACTCTAATGTGGCTTGTACGAGATAATGGTCGAATCCACAATCTGATCCCCGAATCGCACGTCCATCTTTGAGCGTCGATCGAAATCGCGAATTGATCAAAATGTTGTCCAGCATCGCCGAATCTATCCCCGACGAGTTTCGCCACATAATTTGAATTTTGCGCGGATGCTGGAAGACGCTGTTGCCGACGAGTAGATTTTTAGACGCTGCGAATGATAGAAGGCGCAGTCCGTTGTCATTTATGTCACCGTATCCGAATCTGCCCAACGTTTTCTCTTGCTTTGAAGTCACCTGCTAGTATGATCAGTTCAGTTTGGGGAATGGTGTGAGTTGTAGTTGATTGTAGAAAGCATCCTTTATCACATCGGCTCTCATTCCAGTTGGGGCGTAAATGGATATGACGTGAGTGGTGATCGTCCCCTTGATTATGCCACCCGCTCTGATATTGGTTGAAAGGCGATGCTGTTGCCTGCTACACGATCAATCATAAAGCCAACGCCGGCTTCACGTTTGTCACCGCCGGAGTATTATAATGTCATCGCATCACCGATATTCGGTGGATGGACGACCATTTGCCCAGATCCTGTAATTCGTAGTTCCGATAGTGCCATAATCGATATTCCGTATTTCGTTTGCTCCATGGCAATCATTTCCTTTTGGCCGACGTGATGACCAGTACGAACATTCCACTCAGCAAGCCGAATTTTCGATTTCGGCATAATAAATTTGAGTCTCACCAGTGTCCCTGGTCCCCGGCGCTGGCGCATCTGCTGCCACGGATGCGGTAGCATTTAATCGTAAATAATTAGGTTGTAAATCCTTGGGGTTTCTTGCCTGATTTCCTAGGTTCCCCATTTGTAGTAGGTTTCGACCACCCTCCTCCTTTCGCAGCCGGGCTTGGGACCGGCCATGACGGAGTTAAGTTCATTCAAGTTCAAACACTGAAACGGTTACGTAATAGTTACTTCACAATAGTTGTTCAAATTGCCGTCCCTCTACTCCAAATGTTAATAATTTATTTATGCTTGGCAACACGTGAGATATGCGACGTAATTAGTGGGCGGAAATTCGATTGTGGCAAAATATACGGGTATAGACTGAGGCGATCGCGTCACTCCGTTGTCTCACGAGAATAATCGGAAAAGTACCACCAAGTATGGGGATTTAAAATCCCTATTCTGTGTACAATGCAGCGAGCAAGCTTCAGTACGCCGCAGCAATGATCTTCGAACATGTTCAAAAATTCCTGCAGTGGCCTGAATGGTTGCACATCCATTTTTCTCTCGACGCTGCAGTTCTGTGAGATCCACCACTTCCGTTTCATAGACTAAGTGGCCCCAAGTTTTAAGTGGACCCAGAAAAAGTTGGCCAAGAGGCGTTCATGTATGGTGACCTCGCTGACCAAACAACTGGACCGCCTTGACCTAAACACCTTAATGGTTAGGTGTTATGTAGGTGATGTAGGCGCTACAGTGTGTAGGTGCACCATCCTGCTTGAACTACATTTGGCTTCTAGCCAAAAGAGGCACTTTATTCAGCAACCCTGGAAAACTTCTGATAAAAAATTGCGATAAACTTCTCCGGTCAACTGCCCTTGTAGAATAAGGCCCTTGTAAACTGATTAATACATCGCCAACAGTACCACACAAGACAGTAAAAGGAGAATTGTTGCTGATGAGCTTTTACCATAACATTATGAGTGTGTAACAGTGCATGTTATGGAAATTTATTATGCAATCCATCCATCTTGTGCAAAGGTTTCTTCATCTGTGAAGAGCACCAGCCATCGGCCAAATTTTTGTAAATTAGGATAGTCACTGCTGGAGTCATTTCCTGCACTTTTTGACTGCTGTACAGATGCAACTGCTGTTCGTGGAGAACCCGCCAAACTTTCGTATGGGGTACTCCTATAGCAGCAGCAACTTTTTGAGTACTTGTCGCTGGATTTGCTTAAAAAATCTCCAGGATCTGCTCTTCAATAACAGGATTGTGGGCTGTTTGTCCCCAAACGAAATTCGTTCCAATCAACCGTGTTCCCTCAAACGCCTATCGACCGTCCTAAAAGTTTTTCTATTGGGTATTCTTCTAGTAGGATACGTTTCTTGTTAAAGTCATCATCATCATCATCCAGCTATACTTATCCACTGCTGGACATACGCCTCCCGTAACAACTTCCACCCCCTCCCATGTCCCATGCTGCTCTCATCCAATTGGGATGGATACGCTCAAGATCGTCTGACCATCGAGTGGGCGGTCTTTCTCTATTTCGGAATGGATACCAAATTTCTTGGTAAAGCCGCATTGCATTAATTGCGTTTTCCTCAGCCAGACCATACATGAGATGCATGTCTGTGTACTCAACATTAGTAAAACCCCCTTTTAAGGGATGTACCTCAGTTAGGAAGAGTTCTCGGACACATCTTTATACGGACTTTTTTTTCTTATTTTTGGACTCTAGAACACGACCTAGAATTTCTGCCGGACATTTATGAAACACCCTGTATAGACGGGTCCCTGTATTTATATAAGGTTCATAAGGTATGGGAAATATATTATATTAAAAAATGTTATTAATGCAACGTTTCGACGATTTTATTTTCGTCTTTAATGCCCATATTTTGTTTGTAGCCTGAGGAAGACGAAAATAAAATCGTCGAAACGTTTCATTAACGCTTTCACTGCGAATTGCTTTTTTGAACTAATGTGATTGTGTGCTCAATATTTTGAACATATTACTTGCGGAAATAAATAATGCGGAATACTTTTATAACTAATATATTTATTATATTATAGAATATTTGTATTATTTGCAATAATTTTGCATATATTGCCAAATTTTCAAAAACCAAAATCACTATTCGAAGCTAATTTTGTCTTTTGTGTTGATTTGTGTGGACAAACATTGTAAAATTCAGTTGTTTTGTCAAAATTGGACAAAAATGTCAAAATAATTGGCAAATATTGCAAAATTTTCAAAAACCAAAATCTCTATTTGAAGCAAAATTTGTTATTTTTCGTTGATTTGAATGGACAAACCTTGCAAAATTCTTTTGTTTTATGTCAAAATTGGACGGAAACGTCAAAATAATCTGCAAATATTGCCAAATTTTCCAAAACCCAAATTTCTATTCGAAGCAAAATTTGTTATTTTTATCGATTTGAATGGACAAAACTTGCAAAATTCTTTTGCTTTGTGTTAAAATTGGACGGAAACGTCAAAATAATTTGCAAATATTGCCAAATTTTCTAAAACCAAAATCTCTACTCGAAGCAAATTCGTTTTTTTTTTGTTGATTTGAGTGGAGACACTTTGCAAAATTCTTTTGTTTTATGTCAAAATTGGATGAGTACGACAAAATAATTTGCAAGTCTAGTTTTGTTTGTCTAGTTTTGTACATCTAGTCTTGTCCGTCCAAACTTGTTTATCTAGTCTTGTCTTGTCTGAATCAAATTCAAATTGAATCTTCGAATTGTCACAGCTTCATGTTGCAACAACTTCATGTTAAACCGACTGGATCGAAACAATCTATCTAGTTTCAACTACGAGAAGAGATCTTTTCACCTCGAATCTACATTTCATCTTCAAATTCACCTTGAAGCAACTTCATGTTGCGACAACTTCATGTTGAAACCACTTCATGTTGAGACAACTTCATGTTGAAACCACTTCATGTTGCGACAACTTCATTTTGCGGCTTCGCATTGCGACAACTTCAAGTTGCAACAACTTCATGTTGAACTTGAATTAGACTACTAACTTATACTACTAATAATTAAGTGAACCATGGGAAGCACAATCTAATACATTTAGTCCAATCAAGTTTGCATTGTATAGAAGTCATTAAATTAAATACATTTTAATCTAGTAGACTATATAGACAAGACAAAAAAGAGACAAGACTAGATAAAAACAAGAAGGAGACAAAACTAGACAAGACTAAACAAGACTGGACAAGACTAGACAATATTAGACAAGACTAGATGGGACTAGACATGACTAGACAAGATTAGACTAGACTAGACATAAAAAAAATATTTTACAAATATATGGCTATCCGCATAGTTTACAATTACTTTTTGGGATTTTGTGAAATAATCAGCTATAAGACCCTAGGTGCAGGGGTGAGTCCCGAATCTTTCACCCAGGGCAACGCAACGCTCCAATGAGAGTGTATGTATTTATTAATATCTTTGTTATGTTTAAAAAAGCCTCAATTAATTCATGTAGTCTGTAGACTGCTATAGCAGTCCATAGCATCTGACCGTCCAATCAATTGGACTATAACAGTCCATAGCACCTGGGCGTCAAATCAATTGAACTGCTATAGCAGTCAATAGCAGCGAAACGGTTAACAACATTTTTTAATAACTTATTCCCCATACCTCATGAAAATTATATAAATATTTATGTGAAAACTTCGAAAAATATGTGTCTCGTCTTATTTGAAGCTCTTTATTTTTGCTTTTATAGTTGCCGAGATTCTTAAGAAAATACGGTACTTACGTATTAACGCCACCACCGCTACATTTTTAATGCTGCCTATCTAAATTTTTTATTATAAATCATAAAATAAAACGTTTTAATTAAAATTAAAACATTTTTAAAACCCAAAATACTGTATTTTTTATCCCCGGTTAGATTAGGCCCGCCGCGAAGCGGACAGATAAACCAAGGCAACATACGCGCGGCAGCGCGAACTCTCGATCTAACATATAGCGGTGCTGGCGTTAATACGTAAGTACAGAAAATACCTTAAAGAATGAAGAAAGCATTCATTAAGAAATTTTTGAAAAACGAAAGATAATAAATTTACATTAATGTAGAAATTTTGAAAACTATTGTTTATTAATTTTAAATAATGTGTTCTTGATTCTGTGATAAAACTAAAGAAAAATAATATAAAAATAAACACTGCTGCTGTATTTTATAACGTCCTAGCCCGCTATAATGAATTGCTCTTTTTATTAAGACTACATATCAAAGCACTTTTTTCTCCCAAAGTTTATTTTTTTTTTATTAATTACATTTTAATCTAATCATATATTTTAATCCCTCCCAATTTACTTCTTAAAATATCCTTTTAAATGAATGAATCCCTTTGTTTTTCATTTTTTTTTAATTCATTTATAATTTATTCTTTTTATGTTTAGTAAAAAATGGTTTAAACATTCTATGAAAAAAATAGCATTGTGATAAAGGAGGTGGACAAGTTGTGCATATTGCAGCTAGTGTACAAAATAATTTTTAGTATTACTTTCTTTTAAATTATAAAGAAGAAAAGACATGAGAGTAATATATTGTGTATTAGTTAATTAAATTTTACTTTTTCTTTCTTGTATAAGATTGTACAAAAAAAATGTTTTGTAAATATTACTCTATATTATTTATATTTTAAGCAAATAAAAGATATATTGAAAATTAACGTTTTAAAATTAATGTTTTCGATGGCTTCAAACAAAGTTATTACTAAACATGTAATTTCGTTGTTATAAATATTTAAGGGGGTACTCACCCAATTTTTTTTTTAAATTGTTTTTTCTTTTTTGATATTTGGGTTCCTTCGTGTATTGAGAATTCCCTCGAAAAATATTTTCTTGAAAATGCCGATATAACGCTAGGTACAGAGTGCGCCGCCAGCTGCGTCGAGCCTACGGAAGAAGAAAAAGGCCGGCCGCTCCAAATTTATGGTGGCTATTTTCCCAAGATCTCAATGGATTCGAATCCTCAACATCATCTGTGTAATGGTGGACGCCTGGTGTAAATATTTACAGGCCCAGAAAAACGGGACTACTCATATTCACAAACCTGCGCTAGATACAATTGTTCAAAAGTACGTGAAGAAAATTGCAGCAGTAAACAGCTCTTGTCTCGTCATGTCTCGGCAAGAACACTCAAAACAACAATGAGAGCTTCAATGCCATCATTTGTCAGTTTGTCCCGAAACATCTGTTCAACGGGAAACAAATTGTCGATATTTCTGCCAGGTTGGCAGCTTCCATTTTCAACGAGGGCTAAACGACAATGGTCCAAGTCATGAAAGGGCTCGGAATTGACGTCGGTCAACGTGCCGTGGATTATGCAACGAGGCGAGATGCGGAGCGCAGATCAAATGCTGATCGCCTCGCTACGGACGAAGCGAAAAGGCGTCGATTAACCCAGAGAGAAGAGCAATCTAAGCTCGAGAAGAGCTACGAAGTCGTGGAAGGATTGCTATATGGTCCAGGAATCGATTCATAGAGGTAAGTGAAACTCATGTATTTGCAATTTGCCATTATCAGCACTACTAAAAAGAATTTTTTAATAAATGGACAAATTTTAGGTCTTATTGTAAAATGGGTTATAAATGTAAAATTTTCAAAAATTGATTTTTCAGTTTTTAAAAAAAGCTATATATAAAATTATATTACTATATAATTTTAATATATAGAATACTAATTAAATATATATATATATATATATATATATATATATATATATATATATATATATAAAGAAGGAATAGTTTGAGCGGGTTATTATTACTTACCTTGAATTTTTCTTTATAATTATTTATATTGTTAGTAAATATTTTTTTTAATTAAAAGTTATAATTTATCTTAGGGAGTTAGTGTAATAAATTTTGTGGATTTTGTTTTTCTTAATTAAGGTTGGGTTTCATTATTTTCTAAGCTTTAATTTAATTACTTAGGTTTTACTGGAGAAATTTAAATTAGTGTCTATTGTTCTTAAAGCTAATGTTTTTAGCAATTAAATTTGTTTTTGGTTAGGGGGAAGCCAAAAAAATTTGAATTGTTGAACATGTCCGATTTCGTGGATCATCGAAAATGCCTCTCCGCTGCTTGCGACCGATTTTCACCGATTCCCGTTTTCCGTTGCTCGACCGTGAATAATTTCAGAAGTATTCAATATATTTTCAAAATTCTTTTTTCCTCTTATTCCCAATACCCCAAAGTACGAAGCCCCCCCCCCATACTTTTGGAATTGGTCCGATTTCGATATAAGAGAGCTACAGTTAACTTTCAATCGCGTTTTTCTCGGAATCGTTTTTTTTCTTCAATATGGTGCGTATGATTACGGATAGAGTTCTTGACCGATTTGAAAAAACTTTGGCGAGTTTTGTTCACAGTATGAACAGTTTTCCCATTGACGGATGGAAAATTTAATAAAAATTCTTTTCTGTGACTGTTTTTCTCTCGAAATTTTCGAGCTTTTTCGAGGCTTTTTTTTTCGTTTTTCGTTCTATGAGGTTACGGAAACCGCTGATTGTAAGAGAAAAGTAGTATAGAAACTAGTAGTATATAAAGTAAATATGTATCCCATCAAAAACATAAAATGTAAAAAATGCCAAGTTTCGTAAGTTCCCAGTTCTTTCGCTACAAGAAGTTGTGGGATCTCAAGACCAAGTCAGTTATTTTAGTTAGTGTGTATGTAAAAGCACCTATTCAACTACTTTGTTATAAATTCTAATCTAATCAATTATCAATATTAGACACCTTAATTTCTATTATAATTATAATGACTTGGTAATTGCACGGCAACATATTCTACTAATTAAAATACTTTGTTCTTTGGTTTACTGGTGCCTGTGATACAATGTTTTTCGTTGGTACAGGTACCAAAAATACTCTCGTTTTTATTACCACCTGTTACCTAAGCAAAACAATTTTGTATTTGATCCTTCGATATGTGTATTTACTGAAATAAACTTATTATTATTACTACTACTGTTTAGACTTACTTAGTAATCGAATTAGTAAATTATTCTTTTATAATTACGTTGCCGATTACATACATTAATTATAATTACATACCTAATTGTGTGCATCGTCGTCTCGTTGATGTTTGTGGATTCTCTCTGACGTCGCCGGCAGCTGCAGCAATGTTCTCGTTCGAACGAGCACTACGAGGCCGGCCACTTCTTGTGACATCGGTAGTGGACCCAGTTTTCACGAGGCGATCAGCCAAACGCCAATTGTTATAGCACATGGAACACGACGACAAGGAAAACGACGGCGAAATTCACGTTGCGTTAAAACAACAGACTGAAAATTTGTCAAATAAGCAGAGGTGTGTATCGCTCCATGGCTTGTTGACAACCAGAGACAAGTATCTAAAGAAAAGTTGTTGACAACTCTCTCTCTCCCTTAATGGTGCTCCAGTCTTATTAGGACCTGGACCTCCTCCCACAGCCTACACTTGTGCTTGGTGTCTTGATTTAAGACACAAGTGTAAGCCCTTACAGTTTTTAACGTGGTTCGCCAGCCACTAGTCGGGGAGGATTCGAGGCAGACTTTTACTGTGATGACTTTGCCAGAACCATCTACAGGAGAACGGCGGTTTATTTTCACCATGTCCAGGAATTGAACCCGCGAGCTGCGGCTCCGAAGAACAACTAATTTACTATATATCTACATCATAACTGTCAAAGCACAGTGACATTTGGGGCCATCTGCAAAAATGACCCAATGTATGCCAATTCAAAATATGACACTACTTTTGGGCCACCTTGTATATCCTTGACCAACAACACCATTCGGAGACACATTTCAGACAAGTGCTTAGATGTGATAGAACAAATTTTATCTGAAACAAAGGCTTCCTGTCTTTTCCGTTCAACTTGATGTTAGTTCAACCGATGTTAGTTCACATTCCCAATTATTCGTCTTCGTGAGATATATTCACTTGGAAGACACCAAAGAAGAGAATCTATTTTGTAGAGCACTAACAACTACTACTAAAGGTGAAGACGTCTAAATGATAAGTGCATTCTTTGAAAGTAATGGCTTACAGTGGAAAAACTTGTGTGGCGTGTGTACCGATGGAGCACCATCCATGCTTGGATTGAGGTCGTGCTTTCGGTCAAAAGTTGCACACTGTATGATTGACCGATTTGCCACTGCTACCAAGACCCTTCCAAAGCCTTTGCTAGAAGTACACTCTTTGGTGATAATTGTCAAAATCTTATGCTCTCAATACTCGTTTGTTCAAAGCAACTTTTCAAAAACATGAACTCTGAATACGTTCTTCTTTTCTACAATGCTGTCCGTTGGTTATCAAAAGGAAATGTTGGCAGAGTGTTTTAATTGGGAAACGAAATAAAACAGTTCTTAGAACTAAAAGGAAAGCGTGACTCTTTGGTACACTTTAATGATGAGATCTGTATACAAAGAGTAGCTTAGTTATCTGACTTATTAGATCAAAGGAAATCTTGATCTTGCCATGTATAAACATCTTCCCACACAGACTAAAAAATCGGAGATGGCAATTGTAGAAAATCTAAGAGAGACTTTGAAGCCATTGCAACATTGAAATTCAACGGTATTTCCCAGAGTTTACTGAACAAGAAGCTACATTAGTTCGAAACTCATTTCGTGTATCTTTGGATGTTACTTGACCGACATTCCCGCTGCTGTTCAGGATGAATTTTTGGAGCACGAAAAGATTCTTCGTTAACTCAAAATCGTTACTTAAATTTTGGTGTGCTATGTGTGTATCCTAAAGTTTCCATGCTTCCTTTTCGAATAGTAGTGCCATTTGCTTCTACTTACCACTGCGAAAGTGGATTTTCAACTCTTATAGCTGGATGTTCAAGATGACATGAGATTGGCCTTGACAAAAACTCAATCAAGAATTATAACGCTTGTTAAGCATATACAAGTTCAATCATCACATTCTTCTTCTTCTGGTGCCTCTCCGCTTCGGATTTTGGCGATCATCATGGAAATTCGGACTTTGTTGCAGCCCTGAAGAGATTTGTTGTTGTTATGTTGAACCAGGTTCGAAGGTTTTTTAGCCACGATATTTTCCTTATTCCTGGCCCTCTTGTTCCATCTACTCTTCCTTGTAGTATAAGGTGTTATACTTGCATTATATGGCCAAGGTATTCCAGCTTGTCTTTATTGTTATTAAGACCTCTCGTTCTTTTCCCATTCTTTCTAGTACCTGCTGGTTGGTGACGTGAGCCGTCCAGGAAATTTTGAGTATGCGGCGCTATAGCTAAATCTCAAATGCCTCGAGTCTCCGTTCGGTAGCCTCTGTCAGAGTCCAGGACTCCACTCCATATAGAAGTACTGTAAATATGTAGCATCTGTAGCCTGATCTTCGTTTGTATATTCAGGTGATGAGCTTTCAATACCTTTGCCATTATCAGGAATGATTCTCGCGGTTCAATGAGGATCTCGCTTTTCCTATCCGACATTTCATTTCTATTGAGTGGTCCGGTCCCACTTTTCATTTAATGTTGTCCCTAGATACTAATCATCACATTAATAATTATGAGTCCTAAAATACATTTTGCCAAACCTTTTATTTCTTGTGTTATTGATCAAATATGATGGATGCGAGGACGTCGCGAACATTTTCAAAAAACTAAAAAACGGTCGCGATTAAAGAAAGGTTGGGAACCACTGGTTTAGAGGAAGCTATTTGTAATATTGTGATAATGGTTATAGATGGTTTATAATTTTTTTTGTTACTATTTTTTTTATTATCTACGAAATGCGATGATTTCATAAATGTTGAATAAAAAAAATATGATTCGATATACAATTAACTTAAGTAATAATATTATGCTAAGTTATGATATAAATTACTTCTTGGCAAATGAAATCTTCATCGTGTGCGTCGGAGTAATCTTGAATCCTTGCAACGCTTCCTTAGCTGCTCCAGATTGCAATTCATTCTCAAACTCTACAAAAGCGATGTCATGTCGATTTGGCACAAGACGGACCTCTTTAAAACCAGGAAATCTGAAAGGAAAAAAAATAGAAATAAAATTCATTAAAATACATATTATATTAGCGTTTAAAAAAGGAAAATTTGGCTTCATATATCCTCTAATTAGTGATGGCAACATCAACGTGAAGTCCTTTTTAGTCTTCTTTAATTATATGTCCTGTCATGATGAACTTGTTTATCTAATCTACCTAAACACGAAAAGAAAAATATACACACTTTGGCTTTTATACTTGTCTTTTCTTGTCAATTTTTGTATATTAGCTAAATTTTTTCCATTGAATTGAAAAATTTACTATGAGTAGGGAATGATTGTTGATGATGATGGAAGAAAGACGATGAGGGTAGGTTAAGACTACGCGTTAAGAAGCGCGCTTCAGTCTTAACTTAACCCAACTAATCTAAATCTAACCTACCCTAATCCAAACCCAACTAACCTAACCCAATGAGATTAAGGCTGATTACTCGATTTAAAGCTGTTTAAAGCTGATAAATCCTAGTCCTCATTTGTGGGTTAAGGGTAGTTAGCCCATCAATTGGGAATTATGAGGGATTCATAAGATTCCATGCGAAAGGTTGTAAATACCTCCAGATGGGCATATCATAATCTGATAATTTCCTATTCTCTCAATACGCAATATCTATAATTAGCTAACTCAAACCTCCAGCGAGATTGGGTTAAAGATGAACATAGGTAAAACAAAGATCATGAGTCCAGAGATTCCCGCACATTGTGCTTGATACGGTAACCATCGAATGCATGAACCACTGGAACTACCTCTAGTATGTGATCAAGATGATGAAAGGAAAACCAAACAGCTGAAGTGACCAAATGGATTGGTCTTTGACCAAATGGATTGGCTGCATTTGGTAAACTTAAGTATATCCTGGGAAATAAAAATAGACCAATAAACCTAAAAACGAAAGTTTACAATTCCTACTTATTGTCAGTAGCTAGACATGGTTTAGAAACTATCAGCTTGACAAAGAAGATCGACTAAGGGATCGTAACCATACTACGTGACCCGTACAGGGGGGGGGGGGGGGGAAGTCTTCAAATTATAGCGCTTGTTCACAGAGACGGGGGTTGTTAGGTTCCGGGGTCTTAGGTTTTCGTCACGCAGTCAATATCCTCTAGGCCCTCTAGGGAAATCTCGTGCTTTTTCGAGCTACATTCAAATATGCCGTGCAGCATTTAGCGCTTTTTAAACTCCCCAGTTTCAACTTTGACGCACATATTTATGCCGGGACGTTAGCTGATTAAAATCGGGCAGTTTGCAGTGCAGTGTAATTGTTAAGCAAGTCGACGAGAGTTCGTGTCGATACAATAATATCGTACGATCGGCTGTACAACGCGTTTATTAAATGTCGCAAGGATTCCTTGTCAATGCAGGCAATACAAAAAGGAAAAATGAATTTTGGGTGTCTTTAATGAGTAGATCAAGTCGGATCGGAAATTTTTCCATCATTGCTTATGCGGCAATGTCCAACACTACGCCCGGATCTTTTACAAGGTAGAGAAATACCCTACGATTCATATTATCCATGCATTAAAGTTGACATCACCGGAAGGACGTGCTCGTTTTGTAGACTTTATTTTGCCTCAAAAACTTGCATGAACAACCATCGCAAAAATATGCAGGGTGGTGCAGTGGACGTGGTTCGCGTGCTACCTTTGCGGGCTACCTCCAGGAGACCACAGCAGGTCTTGTGTATCGTGCAGGAAAGCGTGGAGTGGATAGACGTCGAGGCCGTCGATGAGGAGAAAGTAATCACGTCTGGGGAAACTCCTGATGCTACCCCCCCGGTGATCTACGATGTGTCCGAGTGGAGTGATACTGGGAACGTGTTCGATGAAGATGAAAAATTAATATGAATAAAAGAAAAATATACTTTTTTTTTTGTAAATCCAGTTAATGTTGCAATATGTTTCTACATGGGATATGCACTATGCATATGCATTGTAGTCTTGGCGTTATGCGTCAAGCGCCGTAGTAATAATGACAAATATGAATTATTCTTTTTTGGGGTGTAATGTTAGTTCGCCTCCCCGTGGTGCACCCTGGATAGCGTTTTATTTCATAAAACGTGAACTAAATGAACTAACAACAGCTGGCAACCAGGCAATCCTATGTATCTCCTGGTTAAGATGATCATGACAATATCCGAGAACAACTGCGGAGCTGTAAGACAATTGGGCAAGACAGTGAGCATTCGTTAAGGAATACCTACTCAGGTCTTACCGAGAACACCATATGGGTTCCTGAACGCAACCGACAATGCAATCGAATATATCCTGTCATCTTTTATTTGTACTTCTATCAACATTGTGATGAGCCATACGCTAAATAAATAAATAAATATTCCTTTTTAACATTCTGTTTGCAAAAAAATATTTAAAAACGGATTTATGAATTACTACGTGAAAACTAGAGGGCGAGGGTGGGACGACATTAAATCGACCGTTGCTAAAGACTCTCAAAGCCAAAAACCGCCAGATGTGGAAGACAAATGAAGAGACCTATGTCCAGGAGTGGACGATGGAAAGCTTCTGAAGAATACGAAGAAGATACTTACTGATTGAATAACATAGATAACATCATTTCACTAGTCTCATCAGGTAAATTGGTAAGGAAGAGAATTTGGTTTGGTGGTTGCTCAGCATTACTACCGCCAGGTACTCTATTTGGATCCTTATTCTTCTTCTTTTTCTTTGGTGCGTCTTCATCCTTCGAGGGCGGCGGTCTAATCTTTTTCGGTCTTTCTGTGAATGTTCCTTTCATTTTGGCAATGATATCTGAATCTGTTTTACAATACTGTATCCTCTAAAAAATTAAATAAATGAAATGATATTTTCTAAACTTATAACAATATTTCTTTTTAGAAAATTATTATCTTATAACCAAATGATTTAAATTAAAAATCAAATTAGTGCGGGGTTTGATCAGATTCATTTGTTTTTTTTTTTTAAATGTAACCTAACGATATTGAATATTGCGTGCGTTACCCAGGTTATGTGGAAATACAACGATAAGTGGTATTTCTCGAATAAAAATACCGTGCGTGAAGAAGTACTTTTCGCGCATGAGAAATAAAAAAATATTTATAGCATTTCGAAGGTCACTTAGTAATTTCAAGCTATCAAAAACTAATTAACTCATAACCATTGTTCCCTATAATTTTTTGTGACCTGTGTGCGCACTTTTTTAAGTGTGTGCAGGTTTCTCCAAAATTAAAAAAAATGTGCGGAAATTAAAAAAGCGCATATAATAAAAATTACTAATAAATAATAATTATTACTCAGCTAAATTTTGTATCTACTTATACGCATTGACTCGATCTTACGGCATACCACTTGTATATGGTTTACATACTACATGGTCTACATACATTTCAACATAACACAATGAAAAAACTACTCTAAAATCAAGTCAAATCATATTAGTTCGTGAAGACAGAATTGCTGGTTACTGTGGGTTCCCCTTTTCATTCAAATGAAAAATAAGAAAATTTAATAATTACGTTGTCTCGTCTAAATTTTTCAATTAACACATTTGACAAAACAAACAAACAAGAATTCACAATTACTAATAATTGGTAAAACCATACTGCGTTATAGATAATCATACAAACTTAATACAGTCGGAACATAGCCTGAATATATAAATATATTCAACCTTTCCGGAGCTTTATAAAAATGACTGGGTCTTTTTAGGACTACCAAAACATATGTCATTTGAAATTTGTCAGTTATTGTTATTCACAGTATTTTCTGATAATAAGTTCCCAAAAATTTCTTAGTTCTATGGCTGTGGCTCTCAAATGTAGGGTTAATTTCTGATACTTGTTGATGCTTTTCCATATCATTATGGCATACGACATCATTTGGTCACTCCTATACGCCTCTTGATTGAATGAAGGCTCTGGAAAAACTGCAGTGAGATCCCTCACAGACCTCTAGTCAAAAAAGCTTATTCTTTCTCCATTTTGGAACTCAACAGTGTATCTTTTATAATATTTTCACTTTCTTTAACATTTTCTTTCCTATTCCCCCTTATCACTCTGTCTCTCCGTCCATGTTTACTCTCTGGTGTGTCGACAGTCGGATTTGGGCCCCGCAAGAAACTGGGTAGAATTGCGTTGGGTGAAGAATGTATTAAAACCAAAAAGAAAGACGAGTTGTGGAAATGCTAATTTTTCTCAACTTGACATTCCATTTTGATCTGAATATTAACATAAATTAACTCAAAAAATCGATTCCAGTAGAACAATTTTTTTTCTCCAAATTGTTATCAGAAAATACTGTGAATAACAATAATATGAAGCCAAAAAAGTCAGTTTAGAGTAAAAAAATTAAATAGAGTATATTTATTTTCTGTGCTTATTTCATTAATTTCCTTTGAATGATTTAAAACATTATGCCAAAAACATTTCATGTCATGTGGTATGTTTGAACGGGCTTGAACTTAGTTGCCAACTTAATATATAATATAAGAAAAATGATGTATTTACCATAGGTTTGTCATAGAAAGGAAATCCTTGCATGGATCGTAAAGCATTTGTAGCACTTTGTATTTCCTTAAAAATTACGAAAGCTTGTCCCCTCATTTTTAAAGACTTAAGGGCAACGATATCCAATATTTGTCCAAATTGTGAAAAAATTGCGTAAAGTGACTTCTTTAACTCCTCCTTGATGATTTTCTCATTTAAATTATTGATATAAATCGTATTGTTTGGTCGGATATCCATCCTGTAAAACAAAAAGTTAGGTTATGTTTCGAAAATTTGGTAAATGTGGTAGGAAATTGGGAGATACGGTATCTATTACTATACTAATTTCGTTTATTAGTTTACTTGCATTCAACATACCTTGCAGGTGGTTCAATTTGTCCGTGATTTTAAAATCAAATTAGTTCGTTTATAAACTAAACCGCATCACAAATGGCCGATCCCAAGATATGGCCAACAGCTAAATTGTAAAAATTAAAAGTAACCATAATTCAAATTTGCAGAAATTAATTTACAAACAATGAAAACTAGTCAAAAAATAACAAACACACACAAAATATTTTATTTCAGTTCGTTGTTCCACATAGTCTATTTGGTATCTCTATGAGTTCTATGAGTTCAATTATTTGAGACTTGTTTACTTTATACCATGTGGCTCCAAATTCATTATTCGATTATGTTAGCCTAGGGGTCGGCAGATATTCAAGTGATCCAACATGTCAAGGAAACGGTATAACAACGGTCATCGGAGAGCCAATATTTTCTAAAACGTATTCTCTTAGATTTTCTCTCAAGATTTTAATTGGTTTCTAGAGAAAACTTTTGACCCATTTCCATAAAATTAGTCTCAAAAGATGCGAATTCGGTTACATTATTCTTTCTGAGGGAGAAATTTAAGAGGAGAGGAAACGCTCAAAACAGCTAAAAATTGAAAAATTGTCGATATCATGGTTAATTTGAATCCTAGAGAAAAATAAAAACGAAAACAGTTTCTTTTGAAAAACGTTTGTGTCTCTTCGTGGCGCTACAGTCCCATCTGGACCTGGGCCTCCTCCCACTGTCTACACTTGTGCTCGGTGTCTTGATCTTACACAAGTGTAGGGAGCCCTTACAGTTTTTAACGTGGTTGGCGAGCCACTATTAGGGGAGGTTTTTTAAAGGAGGATTTAGGGCAGGTTTATACTGTGATGACTTTGCCAGAGCCATCTACAGGAGAACGGTGGCTTATTTTTACCATGTCCAGGATTTGAACCCGGGACTTGCGGTTCCGAAGTCTTGACTACTAGGCCACCACCGCCTCAGTTAATCCTTACAGTTTTCATAATAATACGTAAAATCCGTAAAAGCCGTAATAATCTGGCAGGAGCGTTCAATCCCGCCTGATGATAACCATGGCTTATAACCATGAATTTTGATTTGGATATGTTCATTCTTAGACCGACCTCTTACCCCTAACTGTTTATGTTGTTCATTAGTAGCTGTAGGTCTTGCTGGTTGCTTGCTATGATCACTGTGTCGTCTGCGTTTCTTATATTGTTTATTGTGGTACCGTTCACTTTTATTCCGATTTCTAGATCATCGAAGGTGTGTGATAATATTTCTTCGACGTAGAGATTAAATAGCTTTGGTGACATTATGCATCCTTGACGTGCCCCCTCTTTTTATATCGATTTCTTCTGTCGTTAATTGGTTGTTGATTTTGGCGTTGGCCGACTCTTGCCAGTACAGGTTTTGGATTATTCTTACGTATTTTTCTTCTATACCAGCTCTTTTGAGATATTTGATGAGACATTCGTGGTTGATAGTATCGAACGTCTTTCAATAGTCGATGAAGCACAGGAAGATGTCCTTTCTTTGGTCATAGCAGTTTTGTACTAATGTATTTAGGCAGTATGCTGCTTCTCGTGTACCGGTCGTGTGCCGCTCTTAAATCCGAACTGAGTGTCTCCGCTTAGCCCTTCAAGTTTATTAAATAGCCTAGTGCGTATGATACGTAGGAATACTTTTAATGCGTAACTCATTAGCGAGATTGGCCTGTGATCTTTGCGTTTGGTTGATTTTTTTCTTTTTGGGGAGCATTATGAACGTGGACTTTAGCCATTCCTTTGGAAGTTGTCCTGAGTCATAGATCTTGTTGTATAGTATTAAAATTAGTTTTATGTTTTCCTCCTGTAACTGCTTGAAATATTCTGCGTAGATATCTTCTGGACCTGATGTTTTGTTGGGTCTTTGCAACCTTAATGCTTTTAGAATGCATGGCCCTGTGAGGTCATGAGGCTGCTTGTTGCCTCCGGCCTCTCATCATCGAAGAGCTTTTTGACATATGCCCGCCATATCCTTTGTCATAAGTTATTGCTTCGTTTTGTTCATTTGTGATGTGGGTCGGCTTTCCCCCTGTGCGTGCTCCCCTGTTATTTCTTTGATTTTTCTGTATAGGTTGAATACATCGCCTTTCTCTTGTAATTCCTCTACTTATTTACATCTTTGCTGCTTCCAGGACTCCTTGGCTATTCTGATTGCCCTGCGTATTTCCTTATGCATCACTTTATACTCGGCGTGTTTTTGCACACTACGTTGTTCAATCAGCAGAAGGATTTCCAATGATATGCTTCCGATATTATCATTTCTTTGAGGTGTTGCCATGTGTCTTCGACTGTTTTCAATTGTTGTCCCTCTTTTATTTTTGTGTTTATGTGGTTGAAATTTGCGGTTTTCACTATTGGTTCTTCTGTTAGTTTGTGTTTTTCTCCAAAACTACGAAATCATTTTTGGCACACTACAACTATTCAACAAGGCGAACAAATTGATGACATATCAAATACTTACATATCTCAATCTCAAGAACGGTTACAGATAATTGAAAACGGATTACGGCATAGTTTTCAGGAGGTCATTTCCCAATGAGGACACTTAGATTTTCCTCGGAACATTTATTACTTTCTCAGTTCTATGCTTGAGCGGTAGAATTTCACGAAATTTCGCTAAATTTTACAAAACTTATCAAAAACGCGTTGGCATTTTCAAAAAACTTAATAAACGATTTGATCGCAATAAATTTTCCGCCGATTTCTAACCAGGGTCTGACAAAAATTTTTACTTTTCACCAATCGATTCAGTCAAAATTAATAATTGAACATATAACGGTTTTTTATGTTACTGTAAAAGTGCAAACATAGATATTTGAATAAATTGTATAAAATATGTAACGTCCTGGAACGTAGAGAAAGCGAAAAAGGGTTGTGTACCAGCAACAACAACTGAAAATGGTTCTTTTCAGTTCTAATAACAAATAATATTTTAGACGAAAAAATATTATTACAAATTATTACTAAAAGTATTACTAAAACATTTTACTAAACAATTTTTGACTTTTACTTTACGGTATATTATAAAGACTTGCGTTAGTTTTATTAACAGTTTGAGGTACCATTCTAAAAACTTGAGGTACTATCTATAGCAGTGGTTCGCAAACTTTTATTACAGCTGGCACCCCAAAATTATCAATTGAAACTCACGGCACCCTGCATCCTCTCATCTCCCATGTATAAGTATGGATATGTACTTATATATAAAAACAACATCTATATTGTATACACAAACAAGTTTTATTTTTATTTTAACATTATTTTATTAACAACTATGTATACGAGAGATATATCAGCACTTGCAGATGAACATAAAAACAATTATTACCAATTTACTTACAATATGCTTAGGGAATTCCATGAGAAACATGCGATTGGTGTGATGAGCATTTTTTTATTGTCGGCGAATTTAAGATAGACTTACTCTAATTTCATCTTCGACAGCTTTGAGTCTTTTTTTAGTTTTGATGTTCACCAAAGCAGAAAAGCGAAGCTCGCACAAATATGAAGTTGACAATTATAGGAGAATTTTGAGTGCTCGTAGTCCTATGTTGGGATATTCTTTTTTAATCTCAATCCAGAAGCAGTAGACGTCTAATTCTTCATGTTTTAGTTTGAGTTTTCGATCATTTCGAATCAATTCTGCTATAAGTTCCAAATCATTTTCTTCCATCACTGATGCCACGAATGGATTTCTTAACCAATCATAATTTTCCACATTGATATCGGAAAAATAATTATCAACTTTATCCCTAAAGTTGTTAAATGCTCAATAATGTGTTGCCGAATTTGGTTATTTTCCATTTCTTTAGTTTTTGAAAACATTCCCATATTACCCTGGCTTACTTTTGTCTGAAGAAATATTTTCATTTCTTCCCTGCATACTGGAGTTTAATTTATTCAGTTGTTCAAAAATATCTGCCAGATAGGCTAGCATTGCATGCCACGCATCGTCCTGCAATAATTCGCAATATTTGTCTTGTTTTCTTCTTAAAAAATAACGTAAATAAAGTAGTAATTCTGCTTTCAAATCGTAAAAACGGCTCAAACCACGCCCTTGAGAAAGCCACCTTACTTCTGAATGAAGAATAAGACTTTTGAATTGAGATCCCATTTCTTCACAAAGTTTATTAAATACTTCGTAATTGACCATTTTGAGTACGTTGTTCAAGACACATTCTAAGTCTTTATTTATGGATTTTGCAACTAAAGCTTCACGGTGTATATAACAAAGTGATGATACGATATTCTTGTTCTTATTTTTATCAAGAGACACAAAGCCCTTTATGGAAACGACCATACATGGTGTACCATCCGTACATATACCAACACATGTTTCCCAAGCCATGCCAACTGATGATAAATACTGATCTAAAATATTAAAAACAGCAGCCCCAGTAGTCGTTCTTTCAAATTCTTTGCAGCATAAAAATTGTTCAATTATTTTTTCACCGTTATCAATAAATTGTGTGTACACCAATAACTGAGCTTTTTCTCCAATGTCAGTACTTTCATCAACTTGCAAAGCGTACATATTAGCTTCTTTCATTTTCAAAGCAACATTTTCTTCAATGTTATCACACATTTCATTAATGCGTCTTCGTAATGATAAAGGAAGATTACGTCTTCGTAATGATAAAGAAATACGGTAAAATTAATGTCTCTCCTATTGTATGTGGTTTCATTTGATGAGCTATTATTTCTGCGATAAAGTAATTGCGATCAGAATTGTTTTATAAAATTACTGCTTTGTTTTGAACAAAGCAGTATTTTCAAATACTTCACTTTTTTTGAGAAAGATGAGCATGTTTCGTCTAAAAATGACGCAATAGTTTGCTAGGCACCATAGCTTCATTAGCCAGTACTTCTCCATATAAAACACGTTTTGGGTTAGGAGATATATTGTCACCACACCAAGTAAATCCGTATTACAAATAGCTTTCTTGGTATAAATGGGACTTATTTCTATATGATTTTTTCTTGTTTAGAGTTTTATCTTCATTGGTATCGCTAGAATTTGTATCAATTGTACCTGGTTGCAAATATGAATGCTCACTATAAAACTAGAGCAACTAATAACTGAGAATTTATGCTTAAAAAAAATTTAAAATGTGATTTTTCTACGGCACCCCTAACAATAATTTACGGCAGACTTGGGTGTCGCGGTACCCAGTTTGCGAACCTCAGATCTATAGACTATTATTATATGCACTTAGGGATAGGTAACATATTTTTCTGACAGAATTGACGTTCCTACGGCACGGTACGATACTATTATAAAGACTTGCGGTACTTTTATAAAGGCTTGAGGTGCTATTCTAAAGACTCTTGGTACTATCGTAACAACTTGAGGTTCTATTATATGCAATTGGGGTAGGTTAGACATTTTTCTGACGAAAATGACGATTTTTCGGCACAGTACGGTATGGCACGATATTTAGTAACTACTACAAAGACCGTGGTACTGTCATAAAAACTAGTGGTACTATTATAAATACATGATATAAAAATGTCTAACATAACTCCAAGTCATTATAATAGGACCTCAAGCCTTTATGTTAGTACCACTAGTCTTTATAATAGTACAGGTCTCTATAATAGAACCTGAAGCTTTTATATTAGTACCAAAAATCTATATAATACGTCCTGTATCGTACTGTAACGTAGCGAAAGCGAAGAAGAGCTGTGTACCAGCAACAACAACTGAAAAACAACAACTGACAATGGTTCTTTCTAGTTCTAACTACAAATAATATTTAAAACGAAAAAATATTATTACAAACTACTACTAAAGGTATTACTAAAACAAGCATTTTTTACTTTTACGGTACGGTACTATTATAAAGACTTGCGTTACTTTTATTAACGGTTGAGGGACAATTCTAAAAACTTGTGGTACTATCGTATAGACTTGAGGTACTATTATATGCACTTGGGGATAGGTTTTTTTTGACAGAATTGACGTTTCTGCGGCACCGTACGATACTATTATAAAAACTTCCGGTACTTTTATAAATGCTTCAGGTACTATTCTAAAGACTTGTGATACTAACGTAACAACTTGAGGTACTATTAGGGGTTAGGTATTAGGGGTTATTAGGTATTAGGTACTATTAGGGGTTAGGTATTAGGGGTTAGGTTACACATTTTTCTGACGAAAATGACGTTTCTTGAGGTCATAAAGACTAGTGGTACTACTATAAATACATGATATAAAAATGTCTAACCTAACTCCAAGTCATTATAATAGGACCTCAAGTCTTTATGTTGGTACCACTAGTCTTTATAATATTACGACAAGTCTTTAGAATAGTACCTGAAGCTTTTATATTAGTACCAAAAATTTTTATAATAGTTTAGTTTTGCAAACATGTCTAACCTAACCTAAACCTTTTTTTCAGAGGGGGAGGGGAAATGCATTATTAAACGCACATCTCTGTGTTGTGTGGGGCTCTCTGTCCAAGTTCTTAGTGGTCAGCATACCCACTAAAATCCCTCCGCCTGGCTCCACTCGGTATCGTTTAACACATGCTTCAAGTAGGTCCTTCCTCATCCTGCACCTAAGTTACGTCTCCTTCGCTTAATTTCAGAAGACGTCGTTGGATTGTAACTTACTGCTGCCATCCGGCTATTGCTTGATGTTTAGGTTATGCGTAGTTTATCAGCTTTCTGTCTACTTCTCTCGTCCTTCTCTTTGCAGCTGATAATGTCGTATATGGCTTTGTTGGTGCTGTTCCAATTGCTTTCCGATTTTAACATGAACTCTATTGTGTTCCGCGGCTCTATATCGTTTGGGAAATCTTTTCTCGTTGCGTCCCACCTATTACAGTCGTAAATGGTGTGCGACACGCTGTCCTCTTCGCCGCAATATTCACACAAGCCGTTGGTAGCTCGGCTAATCTTGTGAAGGTAATCTCGGAAACAGCCATGACCGCTGAGGATTTGAGCTAGCTAATAACTCTACCCATTCTTCTACGACCTTTATAAACAGCTTTGTTCATTGCTCCGTTTAACAGGCTTCCCACTTATATTGCCACGCCCGGAATAGTTCCGACCTTCCTGTCTTCTTTATTTCATCCTTGCTTTTCTGGGTTTCACTGCGTCTGGCTGTGTATATATTTGATCTCTCCTGTACTAACAGTACTATTGGTGCTATTCCAGCAATGACTAGGACCGCTTCTGTGGAGACAGTTCTACAGGCACTGCTGGTTCTGATTGTCAGATCGCTCCAAGCTTGCGTTTGTTTACATCTACGCTCATAGCCATCGGCCATAAGGGGGACGCGTAGAGCATTGCATAGTGGGCCACTGAGCATAGCAGTTTTATCTTGCTGCTGCGTGGTCCTCTTACATTAGGGATAAGCCGTTCCAGCGAAGACTGGAATGATTTTTGGGATTTTCTAGCAGCTTTTATGACGTGCTCTCTAAATACCATATTATTATCAATCAGTCCTAGGTAATTAATTGGATTCTCTGGTTTAATGGAACAGTCTCTGAGTTTGAATACAACCTCCCCAATTTTTCTCTTACCTGTTAAGAGAATTGCCTCCGCCTTTTCAGGTGCCAGCTTCAGCTGTTTCTCCTCCATCCACTAGTCAATCGGTTGTATGGCTTCATTTGCTCTCTGCTTCAACCCCTGCTCCGTTCTGCCACATACCACCAGGCCGAGCCCTGTGGAACACAGCTATGTACTTTCTTAATTGCACAGCAGCCATTTGAAACGAATACAATTTCCCGTAGGGATAGGTAACTATCTATCATAGATAACCGGTACGGTGTGAAGTGACTTTGTTCATAATGTCTTGCCAACAGGCCGAATAAAACACATTGCGCACATCGAGAGTAATTAATGCGCATATCTTTCTGATACCATTCCTGGCGGCATCTACGATGGCCACACCTTTTTTAGCGCTTAAACCTAATCTAATCTAACGAAAAAACTGTCGTATCTAACCGTTCTGTTCGGTCTCGTAATGGTTGCGTTCTGTCTCGTCACGTAGTAGCGTACCTTGCAGAGAATATTTACTTCAAAAATTGCTTATGCTACGTTTATAACAATATTATTTCGTATTAAATACGATTTTTGGTTTTGAAAACAACAATTTTTGAGAACACTTCTTTGCTTTCTCTACTCAGAATTGCCTCGGTTGGACGTCACAGGACATTACACACTTTATACACTAAATTTTAATGTTTGCACCTTTGCAGGAGTTTTATAAAAAATTAATGTTATATAAATGACTAATTCTGGCTGATTCCACTGGTGAAAACTAGAAGTCTAAGCGTGGTAGAAGTAAGTTTTCTTTGACGGTTGCGACAGGTGGTTTCGCGATTTTTCGTCCAAATGGCAAAACAGCAACGGGGATAAACAAAAATTTTCAGACAATGCTTCAAGTCCGCAAGGCTCCGTCAAAAACGCAAGTTGTGATTTTTCTAAAAATCAAGAATGAATTACGAATTTTTCAACAATTTCTTCAGTTCCCAGCGTCAGGTCTTCCATAAAAATATTTTTGTCCAATTTTGCATAGTAGGAATTGCGCCCCCGCAATCTGCCGAGTGTAAGAATTTAGTTGCATAAATAATAATAAAATTAATTATGTAATCAAATAAGAAATTACGAAAATATAGAATGTACCACATAAATAATACTTATTCTGCCATATATTATCGTTTGGTTAAAATTTGATATCAGTTACGTAAAACATAATAAATTGGTTTTACGCTACACACGGTGTATATGTGTTTTCCTTTTTTACGTCCGCCGTAAATCAATGCCGAAAACGCTAATTACTAGATTTATATTAAACGAAAACTGATTTGCATTCTTTAACAGAATAATTATGATTTATCGCGGCCAAAGCAAATATTAATAAAAGCTAAAAATAAATACGATACATAAATAAATTATGGTATTCTCATTGTATAATGTATTCGTTCCACGGTGAAACGTTTTAAAAAAATACAAGAAAGAAGACGCTAGGCGTTCGTATAATAAAATAAAAATGAGAAAAAGAATTATATAGAATAGGCATTCTAGCACGACGTTCACGATGTGAAATATCAATAAACTATAATTTTCATTATATAAACCTATTATTATAAGATTAATAATAAATTATGTGGGTGGTCAAATGACCGGTTGTTATTAAACTTTTCAATTAATTTATTTTTAATTATTACATATGGGAATTACACGCGGCGCTAAATAAGTAAGGAAAATATTGAGCAACGGGATTCATCAAAAGAAATGTTTTCAAAACAAAATGTTGTCTAATCTGTCTAATCTAATCTGTTTGTTCTTCTCTGTCTGGTCTTGTCTGTCTGGTCCTGTCTGTTTGATCTTGTCTGTCTGGTCTGTCTGGTCTTGTCTGCCTAGTCTTGCCTGTCTAGTCTTGTCTGTCTAGTCTTGTCTGTCTAGTCTTGCCTGTCTAGTCTTGTCTGTCTAATCTTGTCTGTCTAGTCTTGTCTGTCTAGTCTTGTCTGTCTAGTCTTGTCTGTCTAGTCTTGTCTGTCTAGTCTTGTCAGTCTAGTCTTGTCTGTCTAGTCTTGTCTGTCTAGTCTTGCCTGTCTAGTCTTGTCTGTCTAGTCTTGTCTGTCTAGTCTTGTCTGTCTAGTCTTGTCTGTCTAGTCTTCTCTGTCTAGTCTTCTCTGTCTAGTCTTGTCTGTCTAGTCTTGTCTGTCTAGTCTTGTCTGTCTAGTCTTGTCTGTCTAGTCTTGTCTGTCTAGTCTTGTCTGTCTAGTCTTGTCTGTCTAGTCTTGTCTGTCTAGTCTTGTCTGTCTAGTCTTGTCTGTCTAGTCTTGTCTGTCTAGTCTTGTCTGTCTAGTCTTGTCTGTCTAGTCTTGTCTGTCTAGTCTTGTCTGTCTAGTCTTGTCTGTCTAGTCTTGTCTGTCTAGTCTTGTCTGTCTAGTCTTGTCTGTCTAGTCTTGTCTGTCTAGTCTTGTCTGTCTAGTCTTGTCTGTCTAGTCTTGTCTGTCTAGTCTTGTCTGTCTAGTCTTGTCTGTCTAGTCTTGTCTGTCTAGTCTTGTCTGTCTAGTCTTGTCTGCCTAGTCTTGTCTGTCTAGTCTTGTCTGTCTAGTCTTGTCTGTCTAGTCTTGTCTGTCTAGTCTTGTCTGTCTAGTCTTGTCTGTCTAGTCTTGTCTGTCTAGTCTTGTCTGTCTAGTCTTGTCTGTCTAGTCTTGTCTGTCTAGTCTTGTCTGTCTAGTCTTGTCTCTGTTTCTGTTAATTGATAAACTAGGTCTTTTTGTCTGTTTTCTTTTTGTTCAATGCGATGTTATATTATTCTTGCACAAGTCATTGTTTAGACCAGGGGAACGCATCAGATATGATGTCCGTTACAAGCGAATCAATTAACCCAATGCAATCAGTTTCTACATAGATATCTGTAATAGTCCATTGATTCACAATATTTTTTCAAATTCGTTTCGTATCGTATCGTAACCTGCAGTCATTACAGTCGATGTTCTTACATGCAATTGACCCTTCAAGCTTATACAGGTTGTTTATAATTATTTCTTAAATAATTAGGAACAATATTTAGAGACAAGAATGCAATACAACAATAAGATAAGGTAAACTAAACTTGAAAGCGAGGTTAGATAAAATACGAATCTAGTATTCATATTACAATCTATACTCAGGCCGGCGTGAGAATGCATCTCGTCTCGACGAGTTTAGCATTGTTCTGCGCATACCCCCACTTTATTTCGAGTGCGCGGTGTTTAGTTGTCCGTATTTGTAAAACAAACGCATATTTCGTAACTTAAACTAATCTGCGCGTACCTCGGCGCGTCTCTTGCCCCTCATACCTCGGCGCAGTACAGCTGCATTCTCTCGCCGGGCCGAGTATAGAAGAAAATATTTGATCTCAATGTAAATCAAGTAATGCTAGTCATATCACAAAAGCAATTCTTTTCAGAAAATATGGCCGTAATATTCAAATATCTCGTTTAGTTTTGCGTTAGAGTTTTAAAATTTTTAATTTGTCGTTAGTATATATATATTTATTCCTTGTATAGGAATGATAAGAAAAGTTAATTAAGTCTGACTAAAGAGAGATGATTAAACACAAGAAACGTCAAAAAGTAGGTAGATGGATTAATTGTAAATTGATAAAACAGGTTAAAGGGTAAGCAAACTAAAAGACAGAGACTACAAGAAGACTAGATAATATAGACTACACTGACTACATAATGTAGACAGTACTACGCAGGTAGTATGTGGCTCTCGGCTTAATCTTGTAATCTTGTCTACTCTTCTTAATCTTTAATTAAATTTTCTTCTACTCTCGTCTACTCTTCGTCTACGTCTTAATCTTTAGTGTAAATTTATAAGACTAGGCACATAAATTTGTATGTGCAAATGAACTTGATTAGTTATTGTAGCTGGATAAAATAG
The DNA here is from genome assembly GCA_944588485.1 of Phosphuga atrata. Taxonomy (NCBI): domain Eukaryota; kingdom Metazoa; phylum Arthropoda; class Insecta; order Coleoptera; family Silphidae; genus Phosphuga; species Phosphuga atrata. The sequence goes on along the minus strand of OX155896.1, from coordinate 49,284,569 downwards.
CTTAAATGGGCAGCAAACAAAAATATACAGAATCCACGATATTCAAGACCTAATGCAGACAAGACTACACAGGTTATGTGTTTGTCTATGCTTATTAATCTTGTCTAGTATTCTTAATCTAATTGAGAATAGTATATACATTATACTAGATATATTCTCTAAGTGAATGAACGTGATTATTTTATACAAACTAGACACTCCAGGAGAGACTATAAATGCAAGTATGCATATTTAGAAGAACTTTTTGTTTTATTTGTAACTTTTTCTATGTTGAGTTTAATAAAACTGAAAAGTGAAACGTAAAGCAACCTTCTGGAATTTCCGGACAACACATTTTAAGGCACAACAACTATAAACACATATTCAATGCTTGTGTGAAAAGCATTCTTCCCATTCTGAGACGTCGGAATAAATCAATAAACTTTATGACTTAAGTTAAAACACATTAGATATATTAAATTCCACGTGCTCTGCATGAAGAATACACCGCGAGGGCACAAAGGCTTCACTATTAGAGACGTGGAAAACGAAAATAAAAAAAAGAAACTATAAATATTCGTGTGATCAATGTTTGGGCTTTAGAAAATGGGTGTGAAATTAGTATCAAAGTAAAACAAAACGAATGGATTTAATTGGTTTTTGATACGACAGGCTTTAAAATATAAGGCCGTTATGATTTAGGGCTTTAGTGCTCTAGGCGAGCACGTTTCAAAACTAATTTTACTTAAACCCATACAGAAAACTATTCAATAAGCAAATATATTGCTTTGGAAAATATCAGAAAAATTGATATATGAGGTAGTATTTATGAACAACGAAATTATTCTTAGTTTGAGTTATTATGCTTTGAACTAAATCAAAACAGAATAAATCTTCCTTACGAGAACGGGGCAAGAAAATAAATGATTCAAATTTTGACACGACCAGCTCGTACTTGTCTATTTAGTTAAAATACTTATCTCGAAAAAGATCTTTATATATTTATCTATTCAGCCACACCTTTAGATACTATTCAATTAAGGCGAACGCCTGGAGATTTTAAGATAATCAAAAACAAACAACTTAAGAGTCCATCCATACTCGCGCACGTGTTGCTACGCATTAACGTTTAATAACTTTCCGTACGTCTTTCGCATTTTTTTTTCCTTTTTAAGTGTTAAAAAACCGTAATTAGTTAGCAGCTACAAAATATCGCTTCTAAACTTATGAGGTCACAAATACAAAAGATCCTTCCTCAAATTTCCAAACACAACGGTTAACAACAAACATTGGGAAAATATTTTAAATACTCCGGTATTGTTCAACAACTATAAGTTACACGATTCAGCTATACATAAATAGTAATATTAGCTTTGATAATTACACCAGTTTCCTTATATATTAGAATATAGAAAATGAGCTAAATCGATCTAGATTAGTTTAATCTAGATTCTTCTAGTTTAATCTAGTTTAATCCAGTTGATCTAGTTTAATGTAGTTCAACTAGTTTAATCCAGATTAATCCAGTTTAATACAGTAGAATCTGGTTTAATCCAGATTAATACAGTTTAATCTAAGAATCTTAATCTAGAATAGTAGTTTACGATTATAGGGAATGGGGCAAACTTAAAAGATTTTGGCTAAACAAATATATTCTTGCATATTCTTTGTTTAATCTAGTTTAATCTAGCCCATTCTAATTAAAAAAAGGGTTCAATGTAGTTTTATTCAGTTTAATCCATTTTTATTCAGTTTAAACTAGTTTAATCTAGTTCAATCTAGTACAAAGAAGTTCTACCTAGTTGAATCAAGTTTATCCAGTTCAATCTATTTCATTCTAGTTCAAACTAGTTCAATCTAGCTCAATCTAGCGCAATCTATAAACTTAATAAAGTCGGAACACATCCTGAATATATAAATATATTCAACCTTTCCGGAGCTATATAATATTATTGAGTTTTTTGGGAATACCAAAACAAACCTCATGTGGAATTTTATTTATTAGCTTTCAGTTCACCTTCGTGGCACTCAACAAAAGCCGGAAAAATAACATTGTTTTTTAAGATCAAGTCTTTTTATTACCATAAGTAAATAGCCATCTGCAGACGCGTTTCGAGATTTATCTCTCATCAGTGCAGCTTTGCTTTTATGAATAATAATTTGTAAAACACTTAATAAAAAAAATAAAGAGAGACAGGAACTTAGCAGGTTATTGATTGAAAGCATAATTTACTATTTGTAAAACCATACTGCATATAGATAATCATATAAACTTAATAAAGCCAGAACACAGACTGAATATATGAATATATTCAACCTTTCCGGAGCTCTATAATATTATTGAGACTTTTTGGGACTACCAAAACAGATCTCCTATGACAATTAGTAAATAACTGGCACATTTTTTAGTAAATAACTGGCAAATTACACATTTGTTTTGGTAGTCCTAAAAAGACTTAATAATATTATAGAGCTCCGGTGAGGTTGAATATATTTATATATTTTGGCTGTGTTACGACTTTATTAAGAGTGTATGATTATCTATAATCGAGTATGGTTTTACCAATAGTAGTAGGTTTTACCGCTATGGTCAATTTTGTTTATGACTATAGCGAATGGCCCTAATCTAAAAGATTTTAAGCGAACAAAATTATTTTTGCTTATTTTTTGTTTAATCTAGATTCACCCTTTCGCTCCGGATTTTTTTTTTTTTATGAATTCAACGAAATAATGGTTTCGTTCATTTAAGGGAAGTTTGATGCAAAAGAAAATTATTTTATTTTTTTATTAATTATCGATTTAGAGATTATTGGGACAGATTTTACCCATTAGAGTTTTACATCGGGACAAATATGTCCCTGTAGGATTTACAAACTCTCCTAGGTAGTGTAGTTGACAACATACCCGCCTTTCAATGCGGGAGACCCGGATTCGATTCCTGGTCGTTGAGGCAACAACTAGGGCGGTTGCCCACCCTGAATGAATGAAAAATATGTGAAACCGGGGTGACGCATACTAAAAGTCAAAGTGGAATAAGGGGTTTAGTGAGAGCTTCCCCCAAAACCAATTTAGGATTTACAAACTAATATTCTTAAAAAAAATACATTTCAAAAGTACAAATAAAAAAGTATAAATACAAAACTATAAACGTATTAACTGATACATACTATTTATGTATGATATGGGGTAAAACCGTTATGCACATTTTGCATAATATTTTGGAACTATTTTTTTCTTTTGTGAACATGGAACACAACGCCTTATACGCCGGAAGAAAGTAAGTCCTTTCTTCCGGTATATGGTCTCCTACATTTATTAAATGTTTAGAGATTTTTGGTTGCCTTTGTACACTTTTTGTCTTCTTCCTCTTAGGAGATTTTCTCCCTTCTTCAATTAATGATTCGGAAAGTTTTTCAATATATTGTAGGATGAAAACTCTTTTATGTGTTATTTCGGTAAATAATATAAACGAATTGTGTACTGTTATCATGAGGATTTTATTATAGACTTTCCTGCACCATTTTAATGATTTTCTATCAATATCATAAAAAGGCGCCATTTGGTCAGAAATATCCACACAAGACATGGGTGTCTTCTTCCTCCTCCTTTATCATTACAGCACTAAATTAGCTTTGATCTCAACAATCTTGCCCCATTTCGTCCTGTCCACGGCGACTTCCTTCCAGTTTTTCACTCAAATCCTTTTGAACCGATTGTAAATGTTTGGATATTCAAGGATCGTATGTTGAGTTTCATTCTAGTTATCCGAGGATCTGTTGTTTAGTTTAATAACTGTATTATTTTTCCGCGATGAGGTAGTTGGCCCCTCGCCCAACCCCCTTTTCAGAGGGCCATACCTTCTGCGGTCGTTTGCCCTGACTTACCTTTCCATATGGGTTGCTTACCGTATCTTAGAATAGGTTGCTCTACGAACATATTGAGAGGCTCTCTGACTGTGCAACGAAAAGAAGGGTAGCTTTCTATGGCCACGTTGCAAGATTGCCTCCAAACCGACTAACCAACCGTCTGTTCACCTTCTGGCAAAAGAAGAAGGTTCGTACCACTTGATTGACAGAAACTGAGAAGTCTATTAAATAACTGGGAAAGCAGATCTCCAAAACACACAGTCTGTGAGATGCACCCTGAAGGAAGTCCGTGGATTTCAGGAAAAACCCCTTAGGAAAGATACCCACTGGACAGAAGAGAAAAAGAAGTTACACAGGCAGAAGATGCGACAATACTGGGCAAAGATTAAAGCCCATCAGTTGAACAAGCGTGGTCCAAAGTAGGCCTATTCGAAACAAGAAAGAAGAAGACTAGGTTGTTTAGGTTTCCATGGTTCTCCTAGTGAAAGTGAGAGTCGGGATTAGGTACGAGAGGCTATGCGACAATCTCTTCCTGTGCGATAATCGTGTGGTGCGCATGCACTACCCCTTCAGAACCCCTCCGCCGCACATGTTTTTATTGTAAAATTCAATAGCTGTAGGACATGGAAGATTACCAATGTTCCGTCTTTCATTTTTATAGATACCTGAGTTTCTTCAGCATTGTGGCAATTTGAAAGAACAAGAAAGTCTTTTGTATCTTGCCATCTTATTGCAAAGGACTCCCTTTTTGATTTCCCATTATTTGAGATTCACTAAGATTCAATAGACGTCCTTCAAATTTGGGTTCACTCTTCCTTGTCTTGACACATTTGCAGCAAAATCTAATTCATTCATTAATGATACAGATGTAAAGAATCTATTAAAATATAAAACGAGAGATGCTTGTCCCTTACAGTTGATACTATTTTTTTTCACAACTCGCTCAACCAGGGATCCTTCTGTGTTTCCTTCTTCCTTACAAGCATATATATTTACATCACAAATGTATCCTGTTTCAGAGTCACATCAAGTCCACAATTTTATGCCTCTCTTTAATGGTTTGAGAGGCATATATTATTGTGATGATCGGCCTTTGGATTGTATTTATAATGTGTTGTACTGTATCTGTTCGTGCTTTCATAATCATCATCAATCAGCCTTTTGTATCCACTGCTGGACATAGGCCTCCCCCATTTCTGCCCACTGTCCTCTATTTTGAGCGCTCTGCATCTAGTTTGTGGTTATCCTTTTGATATCGTCTGTCCATCGCGTGGGAGGTCTCCCTATTTCTCTTGTCAGCTCTTGGTCTCCAATCGGGCAGCCTTTTTGTCCATCGCCTATCTGCCATGCCTATCTAACATGTCCAGTCCAGCTGGACATGTTTTTTAGCTTTCATAAAGGTGCAGAATATTTATTTCATTGAAACTTAGGGTTGCGGACTTTTACCCAGTGTTAATCGTCTTTGGCACTCTTTAACTAAGATCGGAAAGCAAGAATAAAGCTTCTACATTGTTTGGTTCAATAAAAATTGGTAAAATAAAAATTTGTTTTTGTTGACCCAAAATTTTTGACATTTTCAACGTGACAGATAGTACATGTGAACGCAACTGACTCCACGTTGCCATGTTTATTTTATTTTGGATCGAGAGTTCGCGCTGCCGCGCGTATATGGTCTTGATTAATCTGCCGCTTCGCTGTGTGCAACCTAATCCAACCTGGGTTAAACCAACAGTCGTTACCACATTATCCTATTTCTTTCGAGATCAATTCTGTGGTCGGCGCTTAAAACGGCTTAAGTACAGTTTAGACATTTATGGGAAAAGGCGCATGAAAGTTTTGAAATATTATTTTTTTGTCTGCGCAGAGGATCCGAATATATGAATTGAAAATTGTTAAATGTTTTAATAGTTTTTATAACTAAAATGGGTAATAATAATAATGGGTTATGTATATTTATGTCTTTTAAACCACCGTATTTCCTTGTATTTGGTATCATATATTTTTCAGCAACCCTAATTGTAACATTTTCAGCATACATAGATTTATACCATTTTAAGCGATTGAAAGAAGGTTATTTTTTAAACTTATCTGACCAAAAACCCTATTTAAAAAAAATAAGATTCATGACCTTTTAACCCTTAGTTGTCCTGTCCAAAGCTGACTTACTTTGAACTGTACTCTCCGTGAACTTAAAAGTACCGTCGGTCAACATAGGGTTAAGCGCCGACCACAGGATTGAGAAAAGTAAAAGCGTTGGCGCGCGTATGCGGTTAATTACAATTTCTCAATTTTTCTGTAAGAAAAGTAAAAGTGGCAACGCCGAGATAATTGCATACGCATACTTTTTATCACATGGCCAGAAATTTACGAGCCGTTGCGCCATATGTGTTAATTTTTAGGGCAACAAAAACACGAATATTTATTGAACCAGGCAGCATAGAAACTTCATTTTTCGTTTCCGATCTTAGTTAAATAGTACCAAAGACGATTAACAGCAGTTATACCAGGTAAAATGTCCGCAAGTTTTAATCTAAGTTAAATATACATGTTAAATAAACTTTCTAAGTTTTAATCAAATCATTCTTCTGCACCAAACCCTTGGCCATGTCCCGAAGTTCTTGCTCTGTAAGAATACGTTGTATTCTTCTTTGTTGTGTTCTTGCTCTGTAAGAATATGTTATGCTTAAAATAAAGAACATTTGTAAATGAAATTTCCAAACTACTGGGACGCATATATCCCGTGATACCTATGATGAATGTCCAAATAATAAAATATCGACAAACAGTCATAAAAATAATTAAAAAAAAAAATGTAATTCTACTTAATTTATTTAATGACTGTCCACACCAAACAGTTCATCATAAATATAAATTATATCTCTTATGCCTCCTTTAAACAACCTTATATCATGGAAATACGTTGACTTTTATTGCTCACTGACAACAAATACGTCAAATAATTACTGTTGCCAACATGCCAATATTAAAAGAGTTAGTCAGACGTATAAACTACTATGTTGTGCCATCCCAATGTTCTGCTTATGGCAAATAGTTCAAGTAGGATTTATGTCCCTACAGAAGCGAAAGGGTTAATCTAGTTTAATGTAATTTAATCTAGAATTTTTTGGCTAATTTTTGGTCTAACCTACATTCTTGTCATAAATGGTTCGATCCGTTGTCCAGTCTTGATTAAATAATCTAGTTTAATATAGTTTCTTCTAATTTAAATTGATTTAATCTAGTTCAATCTAGAAAATTTTTGTTGTAACTAACGCGTCACTAACAACTGACAACTGTGTTCAAAATGACTGCGCGCGATTAGTGCGATGAAGTTTGCCTTTTGTTTGAAAACGTATTCACAAAGGTTCCTGCAAAATTTAAAATTGTTCTGGCCACCGAAACTTAGCTATTTTTAATGTGGGCCATGATAGGAAGCGGGCCTTAAACTGTACCTTTAATCATAAACATGGTGCATATTTATCGAAATATTTTGACGACGTATCGACCGCGGGTCGGTGAAATAAATCCCTTCCTGGAAAATACAGGGTTTTCCATTAAGAAGTGTCATTTTAAAGTTCCCTCCATTTTTGTACTTAAAGATATGAATGTTATTTTTTGATAGTTGAAAAGTAAAAAGTATTCAATTTCCGAAAATGGTACGATTTACGCTTTAACAAAGAATAAAAATAGTGAAAATCCTCATTAAAATTATCCTGAGGGACGAGGCCCATTTCAGTTTAAGTGGCTTCGCGAATAAACAGAAATCTCGAATTTGGGGCACCGAAAACCCTAGTTTAATTGTTGAGAAACCACTTTATCCAACACGAGTTACAGTTTGGGGCGGTTTTTTAGCTGGTGGTGTGGTGTTTTGTCGAGAATAATGAAACTGTTACAGTCAATGCGCAGCGTTGCCATACGATGCTTACAGACTTTTTGTGGCCAATGTCGGACGAGATGAATGCAGGTAATGTCTACTATCAGTTGGACGGGGCTACAAGCCACAAGTGCAATAGCACTATTGCGTTTGTTGTTTCCCGAAGAGCAGATATCAATTGGCCACCTAAGTCGTATGAATTAACACCGCTACACTATTTCTGTGGGGCTACGTTAAAGACAAATACGGTTTACGCCAATAATCCTACAGAAATTGAAGAGGTCAAGGATAATATTCGAGTTATTCTTCCAAAGAATGGCAATTCGTAATCACAGTTGTGGTGGCTATATAAATCTGAAATTGAACTACAAATACAGTTACGTTTTTAGTAAGAAATATCTAGTTTTTTTTATAAAATAAAAATGACACTTCTTAATGGAAAACCTTATAGAAATAAACACTACGATCACAAAATGAAATTATAAATGATTTGGTAACGTTTACAAAACGAAATTACAAATGGTATTCAAACAAGCGAAAATAATATTTCTGATAGTGATAATGACGAGGACATACTTGATAGTGATAGTGATATTGTGATAAATAAACAATCAAATAAACGGCTTTAATTAGCCGTGTAGTTCCAACAAGAGCGATGATGATTGCGCTGAAGGTACTGATAATTTCGTATGATGGGAGGATATCACTCGCCAGGATTGTTAGTGATTCCAGGAATGTCGGCCAAGAACGAACCGCACAGAATCCTGTTTACTAGTGGTGATAGAATTGAAGGGCCATATATAAATGACAATTCCGTAAAGCACCTGGATTTTAAAACTTTGCTTTACCTATTATACTTCTTGATCAAATAGTGGAACAAACTAACATTTATGCCCGAGTTAAAATATCGCAACAATGATTATCCATGAGTTTGATAAGGCACAATTAGAGATTGCAATCCGGAAAACCGGATCGGGCATCATTAAACGTTTACCGGATACGGTACCAATATCCGGATACGGTCAGCATAAATAGATTTTATTCAGCATGAATAGATTCATGATGCTAATTTTTGCTACAATAATCGCGCTATTGCATGACTAGGTACTTTAAATGCGTGGTGCGCAAGGTGCCACATGGTTTTTTTTTAAACAAAAATTGATTTTGTGATAAATAAGGCATAATTAAAATAATTACCGTATTTGCCGGTGTATAACACACACCTTTTATCCAAAAGAATTGCCTCTAAAACATAGGTCCGCGTTATAGGCTCACAAAAAGTAGGTTAAATTTTAGGGTGCGCCTTATACACCGCTCAAAAAGGTATTTGTTGTAAGTTAAATTTGTAGTAGTAGTGTCAAACTATATAGTTAAAAAGTCATTATAGTGATAATTGTACCATTCATTAGACATATTCATCACGATGTCTGCCATAAATATAAGAATAAGACTTGTTCAAATACCAAATTGTTGTGATCTTAGTAGATTAAGTAAAGTTTATTATGTTTTATTTCATAAAGTTAAATACTAAAATTCTATCTGTGAAATATAACTAGTTACCTACACCGTACTAGATTTTTAATCTAATAAACGTGTGTGTGTGTGTGTGTAAACTACCTATATAATATACTCGCTCGATTATTATGGAAACAGTCCATTTTGGAACAAAAAGGGAAAATTATCCTGATCGGATCAACCGAACTTCAACCGATCCTGGATCACACCGGATTGCAATCCCTAGGCACAATTGGGTTGATGTTACTCCGGAAGTATTTCGGACATTTCTAGGAGTGATTCTTAATATGGGGACAATTACCGTGTCTAATCTGTAATTCTATTGGGCACAGTAACATAATCATTTCTTAAATAGTATATTTACAGGAGTGATTCTTGCCAATATTTTGGATGCTTCGTTTATAACAGAACAATCCAAATGATCAAAGTTTTCCAAACCAAGAAAGTAAATCATATTTGTGATACATGTAGTCGTAAACCAGATTTACATGTTGGTAGGTAATTGTTTCGTAAGATATCACAATTTGGATTATAAGTTATAATTCATCATTTAGTTATTAATAACAGTTATTAGTAACAATTAACATTTGTGTGTATATATATTTTTTATTACCCGGGATAAGTACTTACTAAGTAATCTTGGAGCCCGTTTTTTAGTGAGACAAATGGCTGTTTTTGGCTGTATTACCACATAACTTGGGTAACGCACGCATTCAATAAAAATCGCAATTAAGTTACATTAAAAAAAAACAATTAAATAATAGTATATTGTGCAACTAGGGCGGTAAGTTGTCAATTGTCCACGAGAGCGAAATTGGGCGCACCAACGAAATGCGCTCATTCGCTCGAGAGGGCAATTGACAATACCGCACGAGTTGCAGATAATATTTTTTATTATTCATGCCATGGGACGTATCTTACAAGTTTAGGATCCACGGGCCATTAAAAAAAAAATAGAATCAGAAAAGAAGAATTTGCTTTTTTAATTGTCTCCGGTGGTGTGAATTCGTCAAAAGAACTCTCATCAGTCTCTTGTATCACCATAGAATTTACACTCATTTAAAAACGTTTTAATTTTAATTTTGTAATGAAAAAAAAAATCTGTCGCTTTCACGTCACTTTATTATTATAAATTTCATTATCATACATTTGTGTTTTGTGTTTCAATTATTGGATTGCGCATACACTCCTCTATAGATGGATGTGTGTACGATTAGTCGGTTATTTAGTATTATATTCCCCTATTTGTTCCCCTATTGTTATATTAAATTTTTCAATAATTCAATAATAATTTTAGATAGTTTATAATAGGTTCCAACCGTAAGGGTTGTAAGGTTTTGTACATACCTTTCTTACATATTGTATATATATACTTTCTTACATATTGTATATCTTACATATTGTAGAATGTTAAAGCTGGGATATGCTAATAACCGACTAAAAAAAAATTCAATTAGATTGAATCAAAAAATAAATTCCGAGTTGACGGTAATTCAAGTTAAAATTAAATACTTGTGCAAAGGGTCAACTCGTCTCAAACAAATGTAATAGCGTATTGTTTGCAGATAAAATGTTGTATGAATTATAATGAAATATCTGTTTTAGGAATTTGTAAGAAATCTCTAACATGTCTTCCAGTGCGGCATAGAAATTCTTGCTAAACTCATCCAACTCTATAACTATTCATGAGGTTGTGAGCCTTAGTAGGTTATAGGTGAGCTGTGTAGAAACGTTTTATAATTTTTTAATTACCGCTGCAACTCCATAATCGTTGGATTTCAAAAGTTTTTTATATGAAATTAATTTCATACAAGCGCACCTGCATCTTAAAACGTTATTAGATTGAAGCCGTTGATTTTTTTCAAATTTGAGTTTACTTTTTATTTTTTAAAAAAGATTCTTAAAAGATCTTTTTAAAAAAGCTTTTCTTGGATTGTTAATAAGGTTATTATTTCGTATAAAGTTTTTATTTTAGTATAAATTTAAATCGAAAACGTGTATTTAAAGCAAAAGCATTTCTTTCGTCTTATAGAAAATATATATTGAGTAACGCGTAGACGCAGTGAGAATATCTAATATATAAGGAAATGGATAATACAAAACCACTCTCCATCAATACATTACACAATAATTAAATATAGGAAAAATAAAGATTCACTTACTAAATATCTTAGCCGGAGATTTTGTGGCTCCGCCAGGTAGGCGTCTGCGAGTCCGCCTTCTTCTCATCATATTAGTTAAACCAGATCAAGATTAAGTGAGTTGGCGAATGGCAGGATTGTTACCTTTCTATGGTAACGGCCTAAACTATTAGTGGGAGATGGGACAGGTGAGGGACTGATGCCTAGCGCCTAACCGCGGTCACCTAACGAACTAGGCCGCAGATGCAGCCCGAGATACAGGTGATCTGGAAGCTGTTCAGTACCTGTGCAACTAACGTGCTGCTCACCTGGCCTAAGATGTTTCGCGACTCGTGAGTTCGGAATGCCGCGCTTCACGCTCTGCAACCCGGATAGAAAAGGTTTGACAATTTTTTTGCCTTTTAAAACAAAAAAAATAGTCCAAAATGTTTGTTTTCATTTCAAAAAAACGTTGCTTAAAAATGTCAAACTATGTTTCTACATCTGTATTTATTCTAAATCCATGTTCATTAAAATCTCTTACATAACGCATTGCTCTATTTACTAAATCAAAGCAAGTAAAGTTAATGCGCGGTCAAGCGAGTAACCTATTGGACAAGCCATTGAAAATTATGTAAAGTTTGTATAATTATCAAAATCTCATTAAATATTAGTTAAAATTGGAAAACCAAATATTTAAAACAACTTTTCATTTTCATTGACAAATACTGGTGGAAAATAACATGTTAATAATTGTATGCGAAACAGTGATCAAATGGAACCAATTTGCATGACAAATACGCAATCATAAAATCATAAAAAAACTATTTAAATTCATTGAAATTTATTCCATATCCAAATTTTCTCGGTCAAATCAAGCTAACAATTGTGAATTCAATGTGCGATCAGATGACTAACTCAAAGTAATAAATTCGTAGAAAATATCATATCATTTATTATATTTATATCATTACAAATTGCAATAAAATTTCGTGCTTAATTGTGTTTTAAGTAGATTTCCAAATTACATACCAAATTTTCACTAATTTTTTTTTTATTTCGAATAGAAAATTCGATATCCAATATCTCCGGGGTACTAAATAAACAAATAGTGTTCTTAATCTAAATCTAAAACTAAACTAAATATAAATCGTAGGTGGAAAGACCTTGAGGTCGATAGTCTTTTCTTACATTGTCAGACTGCAATAAATATTATTATTATTCTAAATCGATAAAGATATTACTAGATTTAAAAATATAGATTTTGCTGGTCTATTATGCTTACTAGTTTGTGAAAATAGTTTTAATTCCAATTAAAGTTTAATCAGCAACACTAAAATACTATTTAATATTTATCCAAGTTCAATTCAATATTTGTGATTTGTAAATGTGCGGTCATTTGTCGAACGGACTACTAATAATCACCGATATTATTTCTTTTTAATAAATGTAATTCATATGCATTACATTTGTTAAAATAACTATTCTATGTATGTTTTGTTCAAATACATTTGCAGAATATTTAATGCCTGTATCCAATTTAAATAATGAACCTTAATTTAAATGTTATATAAATGGGTTATACATAAATGGTAATTAGTAATTGAACCGTATTGAAGTTATTAATTTAACAATAGTAATAATATATTTTAATCGACTTTTACCCAGGTTGATCTCATTCCTACAATTGAGTTCAAGCAGATAATTGTGGTATGAACTCGCGGTCAAACGACGAACCCAGAAATATTTCCTCAAATACTTGCGGTTTGTAACATTTGCAGTTTTCAATTTAAATTTTTAAAATAAATGGCATCATTCGATTTATCTGAATCAAGGCAGAATATTGGTATTATTGTATTGGAACTATCGTTTTATTTTATTCAAAATAAAGCGTTTGCCTATAATTTTTTTTTGTAACATTAAACAAAATTGACAAGATCCTTGCATATTAACTGAGAAATTATCTTTAAATACATGGTTTAGGTCGTTAAGCAGTTGAACTATAGAATGGAGATTGTTATTGTTGAAGTTAACCCTTTGAGAAATTTTAGATAATTTTAAATATCCCACCATACATATTTGCACATCAAGATGGGACACTTTTAATACCGACATGCCCTAAAGAGCTAAATGATTTATTATACAATTGTAATACCGTGTGATCAACAAATTAAAGTCAGCCCCTGACAGGATGATTTCAATAGGCCTTGATCAAATGATTAAAGTTTCCAACACCTGTGCTTGCAATGTATTTAAAATAATTTTAACACTTAAATTTACCGAAAACTAATTGGTTTATCAACTTAATAATTTGATCAATTGTTATATTATACGTATTTTATATACGTATAATATATATAAAGGGTGTTTTTAGGGTTCCGTACCGAAAACGGAACCCTTATAGGATCACTTTGTGGTCCGTCTGTCCGTCCGTCCGTCTGTCAAGACCATTTTTCTCAAGAACGCGTAGAGGTAACAAGTTGAAATTTGTATCAAATACTCGGGTCTGCGGTCTCTTTCAGCTGTGAAAAAATCAAACTTGTATGTCAACGCGATCAAAAGATATGACCGTTTATGTCGCATATTTTGCGATTTCAAAAGGGAATCAAAACCTATGGGGTACTTCCCGTTGACCTAGAATCATGAAATTTGGCAAGAAGCGGTGTCTTACAGAACATGTAAAGGGAAAAATCTGAAAACCGTAAATATGTAGTTTAATTACTAGAAAAATGCGAATTTACTATTAGAAACTTATGAAAATACACTAATGTGTTGCGTGGTATTGTCAGGCACCAGAAGCATATGGGTTGCATACAGTTAGGTTCTCATAAAGATACCTTACTTACAAGTTTGTACGGAACCCTCGGTGCGCGAGTCACAACTCGCACTTGGCCGGTTTTTTTTTAGAGGCGGAGAATTTAGAATTGAAATAAAACACAGAAAAATGTTTTTAATATCCATGAAGTTGACTTTATTGCAAAGATAATTTTATGGCATTAATTGATGTTTGAATATAATTTCGGGCATGTGGCCGCCATAGCTGGCACGTACACGGCGTAAGCTGGAAGTTTAATTTTCTCACACTCCAAACACGGCAATTCTGCTCATCGATATAGCCATTTAACCAAAGGTGTGCTTCATTAATGAACAAAATTTTCAAATTAAAATGTGGATCAATGGTAATGCTTCCTTCTTCTCATATAATCTTCCATTGTGAAGCAATTGCACGTAGGAGACACGAGCTTAGCATTACAGCAAGACCCCAATGAAGAACATGGCACATAGACTCTTAGACCTAATACAGGGGCTGGATCTATTTGCATGAATTGTACGTTGTGGGGAAATATAATAGGCCATAAGGCCGCAGTGTTTTTTAAGACTTACCCCTTCGACCCAGATTGGTGGTTAAAAAAAATGCTTCCATCGGCCCATTCGCTAATGCACGGCGCACGCGGAAAATTGACAAATCGAACTAACCCCAAAATAATCGGGAACTGTCAAATCAGCTGTCACAGAAAACAGTGTTGCCAATTTAAAGTTTTCCGCCTCTAGAAAAACACCCTTTGCATGTAAGGCCTAGGCCTGTTGACATTTTTTAAGCCGAAAAGCGGCGCGCGACTTGTTCCAAAAAAATACAGGTGATTTTGGGTAGGGCCCCCCCTACCCAAAATCTTGTTGTGTTGTGTGCTGTTGTGTGCAAATCCCTTGTGTGCTTAAAAAGTTGCTAAAAAACATCACCTGATAAATGGACGACCCCTAAGCAATGGAGTTTAATGTATGTAAACTACCAATAAACTTGTACTTAATAATGAATAATAATACTTAATAATAATCAGTATTGAAGATAACGAGTTGCTACGATGGTATGATGGATGGATGCGTAGGTACAGGTGTTCTCATAATTGGTGACGTGTTGTAGAATAATTATAATAGAACATATCTTTATTATCATTATCATAATTATATTTTTAATATATTAAGCATTTTAAATTACTTTACTATTGTGATAAATTGGTTCAAATTAATAAGGAAATATTTGTAAGTTAAATTTCAAAAGAACATTTTTGTTAATTTGTGAATACTGCGTTTACTTTAAATTCTTGCTTTAAAATTTCTCTGTTAATTCCCTATAGTGTCTTTCCAAAATTTCCATGTTGTCCTTTTTGGAAAATAGCCCTCAAATTGAATGAAAATCATCCGTTTGGGTCGATCGCTGGGCATAGTCCCTTTGAGCTTTCCTGCGCTGCTTGCATCAAATGTTTTGTTGCGCCCAATAACGTCGGAACATGTTGTTGGCGGACGTCCACTGTTTCTTAGAGTCTGCTGCATTGGTCATCATTAAAGGATCTCCATCGTCCATCTGCCCTGCGCCCTTCTTGCAGTATCAACTGTCCAGTTCTACTTCAGTGACGCTATACGTTGTAGTGCGTCAGTAATTCCTGTTCTTCGACGGATTTCGCAGTTTGATACTGTCTATCAGTGATATGCCTAACATTGACCCCTTCAAAACCTATTTAGAAGACGCGTAACTTATTTGCTGATTTCTGAGTTAGAGTAAGTATTTGCCATATATGCATACCATGGGACTACCATGTAAGTGGATGATCATCATCATCTGTGGCGCTACAGCCCTGTGCGGATCCTGGCCTCCCTTCGTGTCTTCCTCAATTCGTCCTCGTTTTGTGCTAGCCCTCTCTAGTCTCGAAGTCCTAACTTTGATGCGCCTTCTGTTACTCCGCCTTCCCATCTGAGTTTTGGCTTGTTTTTTTCGTCGTATAGTTCGGCGTCTAATAGCCTCTTTGATACGCGGTATTCCGGGCCTCTTGCTACATGTCTTGCCTATTGCAACCGCATTAATTTGACTTTGGTTACGATGTCGGGTTCTTCGTGCTTTTTTTTGTAAGTGTTGCAGTTCAAAATTGTATCTACTTCGCCATGTACCGTTGACGCATATCCCTTTGAAGATTGTGCGTAAGATTTTCCTCTCAAAAATGCTTAGAAGGTTGGCGTCTTGTTGGCTGTTTGTTGGCTATATGTTTCCGTGCCATATTTTACTACAGGCAGTATTACAGTCTTGTATATGATCATCTTCGTCTTTTTAGTAATGCTAGCGTTTGTTAGTTGTTTTCGTAGTGCGTTGTAGACCTGTTACCGAGCATTATTTCCTTTCCCATTTCAGCCCCGTTATTTTTTTTTTTTACGTTGACGCCCAACTCTTCGTTCCGATTGTACTTGTTCCGATTGTAAATGCTTCACCGAGTTCATGCAGGGCCCTTTGTGAAGTGGTTACTGGCATTATTTTTATTTTTTCCTCGTTTATTTGTAGGCCGAAGTTTATTTATTTGTAGGCCGCCTCCTCGAGGGCTGAATAAGTTCTAGTCATTTCTCTTGTCGTCCTGGTAATTATGTCTTCATGTTATTATGTTCTTCTATTTGCTTTCGCGTCTTTGATTGCCTTTTCTAGGCATATTCTAAATATGAGGCACGCCAGCGCGTCTCCTTGAAGTAGCCCGTTGTGTACCTATTTCTATGTGCTCCGATATTTAGTTTTGTATTTTTATAGTACACTTAACGTTCTTCATTGTCATCACACCAGTCGCACTAGCTTCGTTGGTATTTCTAGGGCCGTTAGAGAATCATAGAGTTTGGTTCGTATAATACTGTCATATGCTGTTTTACAATCGACGAACATATGGTACGTGTCCGTTTGGTGTTCCGTGCCCTTTTCTAATGTTTGTCTAAGTAAGTGGATGATACGGTACGATAAAAAGAGATCCAATTACAATGGATCACTCTATCCTTGTTTTTGGCGTGACTTACTTTATGTGTATGTGAAAACTACGTTTCTCAAAAGGATTTAATACAGATATACATATCATACACTTTCTTGGCATTTTGACAAAATATTTCTTATTTTATTCAAACACAAATCAATAAATAAACAATTTGTAAATAACAGAACGTGGGCATGTAAAAACCATACGCGTATTATAGGTTATTGTATAAGTACGTTACACGCATATAACTAATGTTGATGCGCAATTGTTAAAAACTGTTAATGCGCAAACGCGGTTAAGAAGAGAAAGAAGGCCCACTTCCACTGTCTATTGTTATGTTAGGTTAGTTTATGTTTATGGTGTTTCCGATCAGTGTCATCACCGGTAAGACGCATTGGTTGTATACCTTACGCTTGAGGCATATAGGAAAAATTTCCTCAACTTGCCAAAAGCAGCCCATATCTCGTTTAATTTTCGCGACCTATTTGTATTTCATGCACCAGGTACTTATATGATGCTACCTATTTAATTTCGGTACCATTAGTTTGTCGGTACCATTGTCGCTCAAAACGAGCTTGGTCATATAAAATAGGTGGTTCGATTTGAGTGTTAATTGGCATTCTCATTTTCTTATTACTTCGCACAGTCCAACTATGGTCCAGTTTTTCCTCGAGTTCCAGTACTTTCTGGTCTGTTGAGTTCTCGTATTGTACATAGTTATTTTCCATTGTAGTCTAATCCGGTAATTCTTCGCGCACATTGCTCGCCTTCCTGCCCGCTACCTTGGCCAGCTATCGCCGAGCTGCCGGGGACTAAGTGCCGTCTTCGAGTGTGTTTCATAATCGTAAGGGGATTGTAGCCATCGTCCTACCACGCTGGTCACTGCGCCTAGGTAGGAAATTTAGTTCTATTTTTCCAAAGAACTTGGTTTAACGGTTATTCCGCTGTGAGTCGATCGCCATTGCCTCGTTAGTTCTCCAGCAGGGTGTACAGCGTGCAGGTGACGTTGGCATTTGCGAAGGCATTTTGATCTTACCGCCGTACCCTTTGCATCCCTTCGTGAAACGAAATATTACGAAATTGTGTCTTTGATTACAAAGTTTTTTTTCAGTTCTTGCAGATTAAAATTTATAATTTGTGTCTCACAATAGGGAATATGCAAGTGAATTTAATTTACTTGATTTTTTTACCCCCAATACTTTATGATCTTGACATTACACCTATACCATTATTTTCTCATTTAGTTTGTATTTAATGTCATAAAACTTAAATCAAAAAGTCCAAAATTTGCGAGCGAAATTCAAATTTGCGAGACGCATCACCATTGGTCGATATGGTATGTGACGTGCACGTTGACATTTATCGGCGTCGATGTAGGTAGGGTGGACTATACAGCTCGATTGGGACTTTGTCAAACACTTTCTCTGGTGTACTTATAATAGTGCTTTTGCACTCCAGTACTATACAATGTATGTAAAATAGTTTTTTAGCTTTTTACATTATCGAAATAGCAAACTGAAAATTCTTAACTGTCTATGTACATAGACTATGCAACACTGAATGTCAAGTGGTAAGCGACGTCATCCAAAGCGCGCGATAAATGAGACCGTTCAAACAGGTCAAATTTAATTGGTATTTTATATATTATCTTAAAAATTAATTTAAACACTTTTAACAGTATTTATATTTTTTACTATGTTAAGACGAAGTAAAAAGTGAATTTGGCATATAAAAAAAAATTGTTGCATATTCCCTATTACCCTATTTAACGAGATTTCACGAAAGCCTGATATTTCTTGTATTCAGTTACAGTTCCTAAAATTTTGGTTCATATAACTAATAAATACGTCGATTGTCCATCAGCAACTGCTAATGTGTAGGTTAAAAGTCACGAATCATATAACTTTTTTTTAGAATCGTTTTAGTTCGTGTCTGTGGTAATCCTTCAAACAAGAGTGTTTTCATTAGGCTTGGGTTTGTAAAGTAGAAGAAGAAATAATTATTGGACACAAAAAGTTAACAAAAGGCTATCGACCACTAGGTCCCTCTGTCCGGTAAAGCTATACAGTATTATAGTTGAATACTTTTATATAAAAAAAAAACAAAAAAAAAAACAGAAATCATAGAAGATGGTGACTTCAGTGGGTGTCTTCGGGAGAGTTTCGGGAGGTAGGGTGACGTCTGATACATAATTAGTTTATGATGGTCCAGTGAGTGTTTGTCTCTTTGTATTTGGTCAGCAGTTCGTGGTATATGTCGGAGAGTCTCGAGATTTGGATGAGTCTGTAAAGGAGTTCATTGGAGAGGATATGGAGAATGTTATTTGGACATACTGCGTAAAGCTGTTCGTTCGGCTGTTTCCAGTATGTTGTAGGTTTTTTTGTTGGTAACAGTCATTATTATGTGTCCGTAGTCGATGCATATGGGTTTGTAAATCTTGGAGGCCGTTGTAATGAAGATGATTTTGGTCAAGGAGGGGAAATGTTTACTCCTTTGGATAGTTTTGGTCTTACGTAATTTTGCATGGATGATGAATTTCAGTTTGGATTGTCGATGTCATGCCTATGTATTTCATTTGTGGAGTCGGTGTTACGTCAATGGTGTCTAGGTGGATATATGGAGAATTGGGAGAAATTCTGTGATTAGGATTAGGGATGAGTTGAGCAGTTGGCATTTGGAAGGGTTTGCATTGGGTCTCCAACGGTTAAACCAAATTAGTGTTCTGTTCGTGAGGGCTTCAAGTTCATGTGTCGGTTTTTGAGGATTTTATTGTGGGATATGAGGGCGGTGTCGTCGGCGCATTGTAGGATATAGGTGGAGAGGTTAAGTTGGGATTATCTGCGAGTAATGCCGATCGACGTGATAGCGCTTACACGCGAACAGCGCGATCGCGTTTCGTTCGTGGCGCTAAAACGGTTAAACTAATTTTAAAATTAAAAATATCACACTTCAATTTGGAATTTCCAAATTACACACTGAACTGTTTAACTATTGAAGTTTAAACAGTTTACACAGTAACTATTGAAGTTTGTCTAATGTGTGCTTATGCAATGTGAGCTTAAATTATCAACCAACTTAAATTTTATTTTATACATAGATTACTCAATTTAAGTTGGTCTCAAAAACATTTTCAAATTACTCTTCACAATGTTTACATATTCCCTGTAACATTCCAACTGCCCCTCTGTATGGCGAGCATCCTACACTGGGAAATACGGTGTTTAAATGTAAATCTATATTTGTTACTTTAAAAGTCAGTTCAAATTGAATACATGTTGTATACAAGTATACAATTGATTACAAGTTGTTATAGGAATATTTTTTACAGTTCAATTTCGTCCTTGTTAAATTTGTTAAGTTGTATGTAGGGGAGAGTGGGGCGGCCTCATACAGTTTTTATATTTCGCTTTGTGGAATTACGTATATCTCTTTCAATTTGCAGTATATTGATAGTTGAACTATTTCATACTGTAGTAGAAGCATAATATTACTGAAAATCCCCATGCGCGAATTTACATAATGCTTTAAAAAAAAGGGTAATGTATGAATGTACCCCACTAATGGGGTACATTCATACAACCGGAGGGGCACATTCATACGCGAACGGGCAGGTTAATACACACTTTAAAGACGATAAAAGATGGATTAAAATTATTCGACTCTTTAATGTTTGTGCATTAAGTCCGGATTTGGCTGCTGTTTTCCGAAAAGAGAGTTTGTGTTCCAAAACATCAGATATAGCTGACGATAGTTGCCTCTTCATTACAGTTGCCTCTTCATTAACCTCCCTACTCCTCGTCCCTTTCTTATAATTTCTAACCATGATCGTACTGTGTAACAAAAAATGATAGGCATCATTAAATTGCGAAAAAACAAGAATAAGAGGCATATTGGTCGATTGGTACAAGGATATACTTTCTTAAATTAAATTATTTAAATAATAAAAAGCTAACATAATTATGTATATCAAAAATAACAATACTTATTGTCAACAACAGTAACAAATGGCTATCGACCACAAGGTCTTACTGCCAGTATTTATATTATTTCTTCTATAATTTTAAGTTAATACAGTATGAATGTGCCCCTTGTACTTGTGTATGAATCTCAATGAACCCCATCACATGTAATTAATAAAAAAATATGCAAAAAAAAAACTGTGTTCATGTAGGATAATTTACAAATCAAATCAAAAGCTCTATGATATTATTATTAATATTACAAAGCAGTGATTAATCCAAACAACATTAACTAGTCACAAAATTCGTCCAAAGTAAGATTATGAAATTACTTAGGCGATGCAAAAACACGTTCCGTGTTGAACACAAGCGCTTTCCGCGGCGATTGATGCCGAACTTCACTAGTCAGTATACACACATACAAGCTATGCACCAACACTAACATCATTCTTTTGCCCCATGTCTAACTTCAAATACGCTCAGTGTATGTAGGTGCCCCTTGTGTGAATCCGCCCCACTTTCCCCGTACAGTCATTATTTAAAATCAATTTTCTAAAAAAGGACGAAATTGAACTGCAAAGAAGATGTTGAAGTGTGTAAGGTCAAAACAGAAGTTTAAAGGGACGAATTTGTTAAAAAACTAAAACCCTGTATACACCTAATCTTTTAATCGTTATAATTCCCATAATCGAACTTAAAATTATAGAAGAAATAATATAAATACTGGCAGTAAGACCTTGTGGTCGATAGCCATTTGTTACTGTTGTTGACAATAAGTATTGTTATTTTTGATATACATAATTATGTTAGCTTTTTATTATTTAAATAATTTAATTTAAGAAAGTATATCCTTGTACCAATCGATAGAAAGATATGACGAACACAGAAAAAACAATGGAAGATGTTATGTATTTACATAATATTTATAATCCTCAACCGTGATTTGAGCTCATTTATTTGCATTTAGAATTTAGTGAATGCTATTGGTTTGATATTTACCAAAACAGGTATGTTTAGATATACAATTACTAGAGATATTCTAAAAAGGTAATTTGGGTAACAACATCCATTGTCCATAAAGCCAAAATACAAATTAATGACCTAAACAGGATTTATTTCCAAATAGAAATTGTAAATAAATAACTAAAATAAAACAAATGGATCAAATAAATCAAAGCAATAAATTTGTTTCCGGATTTCCCTTATCCGCTATACCGCGCTTAGCGCCACCCGTGGCCAAAAAGACAACTTCGTCTCCAATAATAGTGTATAAAAACAATAGGCAAGAATCAAAAAATAATTAATTTAATAAAATTTACAATTATACAATATACACTAAAATACACTAGCTCGCATACACTATCTCGCATTTCCGCCAGATTTTACGCCGTTATAACCTTTGAACGGCTTACAACAGAGACTTCTAGTCTTAACCAATCGCTTCAGCGTCCAAAAATTAGTGGGATAACGTATATAATATTCCCTAGGGAGCGTTCGATTAAGATATATCATCCACACGGGAAGTCAATATCGCAGAAACGACGAAATGGGAGAATTTTTTTATATAATCTTTTATTATAATCTTTTATAAATAACGATTTTGCTAAAATCCTTATTTTTTGAGTTACAGCAAAATTTTCTAAAAATGTTTCGGAAAGAATATTTGCTGTTGCACAAATGTGCAAAAATAATATTTATTATTTTACTCTAACTCTTTTTAACTTTTTTATCTATTTAACTATTTCCGTTCAATACCGCCTACTAAAATTAAGTAAAATTTTAAGAAATTTCTGGGCTCGAGTAGATATCTCGGAAAGTAATAATTTTCCCGCAGATAATGCAGTTTTTGATTATCTGCAACCGTTTCTGAGATATCGACTTATGAAATCGAGAATTCTAAAGTCTCAGTTTTAAATTTTATGATGAATAATTGAATCTTTCCGAACAATTTAAATATCAACTTGTTCGTCTTGTGGAGTAGTTTTTGTATGCCGAAAATGATTTCGTTGCTATTTGCCGTTCTTGAGAAAATTGAGAAAAATCGAAAAAAGCACATTCTTTTCAACCGAAATGATAAATTTTTTTTAAATTTTGTACTGTTTTTTTTTTGTTTTTTGGTTACCCGAATGAAATCCATGTGCTGAAAACGAATTTTCGAATTTAAAGCTCTAAAGTTACAAATAAGAAAGAAATAGCCTATATTTTGGCCTTGAATCTATTCTCAATAGACCTTTTTCTTGTGCGCATGTGTCAATTTCCACCACGTTCAAATACGTCTAAAAGTGCCCGAACTTTTTGACATATAACTAATATGTGAAAATTTCAGATTCTCGCCTTTCAAACTTGGTGGATGCGCATGCGTTTAAGTAACCCTAAAAAGGTCTATTGATCACTTTATTAGTTTATGCAAAATAATAAAACATTTTTAATTTAGCAAAATACGTGTCAATATATACAAATAAATGCTAAATAATGACGTAATTGGTCTTAGAAGTGTTCTTAAAAGTGTCACCTTTGGCACTAGTGGTGTTGCGCTCGGAGTGAATATAATCCAACAATTAATTAAAACAAATATATTTGATACATTCAAAACATATCAGTTAATTGATAAATATATCCGTGGTTTGATTATAAAAAGGGATAAGTCAGACATAAGGATATATGACTAATGCCCTTTTAGAACCAAGCTACAGATATTTAGAAAATAAAAAGAGATTTGAAAAACATTCTTTATATCCTGTTAAATATTTGTGAAACAGCGTTTCTAGTTTATTCTACTTTGTACGTTTTATTTATCATATTAATATTTATATTTAACATATTATATAATATATTGGTTCAACAGAGAATCAGGTGTATTTATGTATCAAATTACTACAATTATGTAAGTAGATCGATATATACAAATTTATTAACATACATCCTGTGTAATTCTCGAACAAACAGCGAACGTAGAACTGAATCACACGTAGTTCTTTCTTTATATAACGCACCGAGCAGGATTTTGAACGTCAATACACAGAAAAATAGAAATCAATCATCTAAATTGTAATTGCCGGATGTGGATAGAAGAGAAAATTTAAATAAAACGTTCATTAACGTTAATAAAACAAAAGATTATTGGTTTATAGATTTCAAGTTATTTTTTTAATATACTACATTTTAATGCCTTGTATTAATGAGTGTTATCTATATGTATTTTGTTCCGTTTAAATACAGAATTCATTTATAATATTCGGAATCTATTCTCTCATCTATTCTATTTTTAGAAGATCAGATAATCTATTTAGAATATTTACATGAAAGTTTTAGACACGTAGGCTCTGAACGTTCTAACCTTATTTTGTCAGTGATTTGAAGTATTTTGTCTGTCAAAATTACAATTTTTCAATATTATCGGTAAGAATCATTTATTTCTTTGTAGATTCAATAGTATTTTAACATGCTTCGTAGATAAAATAATGTATGATACACGTGTGTGAAAGCCTATCGTGCATCCATTGCGATTGAAGCGATTTAGGTTTAAACTTCGTAACTCATGCACAAAAGTACTTCTTCACACACTTTTATTATAAACTACTATTATTGACAATATAATTTATCTCTCTTATATTCTTCTCGTCTGTCTAGTTTTGTCTATTTAGTGAGTGGCATAGTTGAGGAGGGCGGAGGTGGCCGCCCTAGTCATTGTCATTTTCATATTCTTTCTTTTATGGTATTTGTTACTTCGAAGTTACTACGACAGACAGGTGGAGAGCAACCCCTTTGGTATTTTAGATTATTCTAAAATAAAGAAATTCCAAAACTCTCAGAATTATTAGAATACTACTGAGAATATTCCTCACAATTGCTCGTAAGTGTTGAGTAACACTTATGAGAGTAGCTTTTGTAAATTGTTTCTTTCGATGGAAATAATAAGATTAAGACAAGATTAGTCGTTGTCCGCCAATCTCTTTAACACTTATGTCAATACTCAGTCGTTACTACGTTGTTCAATACCCGGGTACCCGTGTACCCGCATGGGTTTTTCATTCAATAAAATAATTATAATACCCGGAGACTTTCACATTACAACTCGGGATTACCCATAGAGTATTCCATTACCCGAAAAACCCTATTTCTATAAATAAAACCGCCGGGTGGGCAAAGTATGGGATCAAAAAATGGTGGATAAGCGACGCGAAAAATTCATATCCATTGAAAGGTCAAATTTATACTGGCAAAATAACAACTGGCCGTGAAATAAATCAAGGCGAAAGAGTGGAAGAGAGTAAAAGATTTAGATGCAAAATATAAAGGATCCGGAAGAAATATTGCAATGGATAAATTTTTTACTACTTTACCTTTATCAAAGCATTTATTGTATGGAACCTAACAATTGTAGGAACATTGAAAAAAAACATTCTAGTAGACATGCTAGCATCTAAAGATCGTGAAGAATTCTCTTCTCTATTTGGGTTTCATGAAAAAGTTATGCTCTTATGTTCCTAAAAAAAAGAAAGTTGTTATACTTCTATCTACGATGCACTCAGATTTGCAGCGAAGACAAAAAAAGAAACCAGAAATTGTTCAGTATTATAATAAACCAAAAATTGGTGTGGATATAATGGATAAGATGTTGGACCGTTACACAATCCACAGACGGACTTTTTTAAATATTTTGGATATCGCTAGTCTTTCCAGCTATATCATTTATCATCTAAATAACGTAATTTTACGAAAATGAAGTGAAGAATTATGTATGACAGTTATTCAAGAACGATCTCAAAATAATTAAATTATTTCACCACTGGGGAAATTTCACCACTAGGATTGCCATAGAAAGCATATATGGAAAACCAATAGATCCTACAAGCAGGGCAACAACATCAAGTGAGCCATGCGGGCCTACTGAACAGACAGATTCCACTAGACGAAAAATAGTTGTAGGATCATGTCATATTTGTTACCAGGATGTCTATAAAAAAACGGAGAAAAAACGCGAAAATCGTGTAAAGAATGTAACAAACCAGTTTGCGATGAACATTCAAAAGCAATTGTAAAATGTGACAATGTTGCCAATAATAAATTGAATATAAAAATATTTTATGTATAACTTATAATAAGTTTTATAATAAAATTAATTAAAAGTTAAATAAATCCGTTTATTTATATATTAAGTACTATTTTTTATCCCTAGAAATAAGTTTAATGATTTATTTATATATGGGTACACGGGTACCCCGGGTATTGAACAACGGGGTATTTGACTTTAACTCCAAAAAGTTTATATATTTTTTGGCATATTTTATTATTTATGTATATGAATCGATGTCAATAGACTCAAATAACGAGGATCTGAAAGGATTTGATGATTTTTCTTTAAACAAAAAAGATATGTTAGTAAGAACATGCAAAAGGGTACACGGGTACCCGGGTATTGACACAAGTGTTAACCTAGTGCTCGAAAACAATGAGAAGTTAGTAACCCAATAATAGTAATAAACCCAAATAGATCAACTTTTAACTACTTAATACACGTCTACAGACAAATGGAAATGATCACCTTGCGGTTAAGACATCTTGTGATGAATTCGTGCGATAAAATAGAGTTCTAAGTCAATATCACAGACGAGTTTGCTAACAGAAAATTATGAGAATAATTTTGAAGTTAATTTGAAATAATTTTTAAAGTTAATTGCAAAACTTTAAATTCAAAATTATTTTTATACTTCCTGTCTCTTAACTTATTCTTCATTTTTGTGTAAATTGTTAGGTTTATCTTTGTGTGTGTGCATTGAAATGGCTAACACAACATCTAACTATGCCACTGTGTTCTAGACATTTTATTTTCTAATTATGATTCTAATAATGATTAATATTAAATAAATACATTGAAATATTAATTTAAAACAAGATTAAACACGTAAGATATGTAAAATAAAAACTGAAATATTATTTATTGATCAGGAAATCTAAAGCGATCGGAATCGTTACATTAATTAAAAATAAAAATCGAAACTAATGAACCATTATGAACCTAATGAACCTAACTAATGAACCTAACACCTATTAAGCCCAAGCGTCATAAACCTTGGGATACAGTGGGAATTAGAACTTCGTCCAGAAACATGCGTTCCTTGATGTACATTAAAATGTTAGCGGGCAACCCTAAGGTCCTTAAGTACATCTCTCGATACGAAACTATACTCTTAAAAATCATTAAATTGGCTAAAAAAAATTACTTTCAAAATCGCCGCTCAACTGCTAATAATGTTGCTAGAGAAGCCTGGTCAATAGTTAATGATTTGAGAAATAAATCTCATTCACCTGACCAAATTTGTCCTGATAAAAATGATTTCAACAACTATTTCGTAAATGTGGTCAAAATTTTATATTTATTATTATTCTTTTTTAGACGTTTTCTATCCTTTGGGTATAGGCTTCTTCCAAATTTGACCATTGTTTTTGCGCAACTCTATACCAATTTAAGCCTGTGACCTTCTTTATCTCGTCGTACCATCTTTGCTGGGGTCTTCCAACACTCCTCCTCTCTTCCCAAGGTCACCATCTAGTGATATACCCGCTAAAGTTATCTGTATGTCCGACCACGTGTCCTGCCCATTGCCATTTTAGGGAACCAATTCTTTTTATTATGTCGAGGACTTTGGTTTTTTCCCTTATCCATGTATTTGTCATGTGGTCTCTCAGGGAAATTCCTATAATTCGACTTTCCATGGCTCTCTGATGTACTTCCAATTTATGTTTGATCTTTCTGGTTATTACCCAGGTCTCGCAACCATACGTGACAACAGGCAGTATACACTCAAGAATTGTTCTTAGAGACACTGGAATAGTCAATTTGACGTAGGTCGCACATCGCAGTCTAATTCTTCTATCAATCTCCATTTCTTGATTTTGTTTGCCCGGTGTTATAGCTTGGCCAAGGTAATGTTTCTATCCTTTTTATTGTGCTGTCATGAATCGGTATTGTTTCGTCTTCATCTGCTGTATTTGTAATAATCCAATTTATTACAAATACAGCAGATGAAGACGAAACAATACCAATACATCTTTGAACCAATAAATCTTTGTGTAGTTCATGTGTAATCCTACTTTTGCAGCCTCACCTTGTAGTTCTTCCTACATTTCAATCAATTCCTGTTTATCTCTTGCAAATAGTGCAATATCGTCGGCAAATCTTAGATTGTGCAAGCGTTCACCATGTATGTTCAATTCTTTGTTTTCCTATTGTATCTTTTTAAAAACATCCTCGAGTACTAAGCTGAATAGTTTTGGAGATATTACGTCCCCTTTCCGAACTCTTCTTTTGGCGTTTATTTTGTTAGAAGTCTTATCGACATTGTCGAAGTTCTATAGATGTTTTTAAAAAGGTTTGTATAACGTGGATCCACTCTAGCATTTCTCAATGATTTTATTATTGCCCAGATTTCTATTGTATCGAAGGATTTGCGGAAATTGACAAAAGCCATCCATAGGCTTATGTTATATTCTGTAGCTTTCTCGATCACCTGCCTTACTGTGTGTAGATGTTCTATCGTACTATAATGGCTTCGGAACCCAGCCTGTTCCTGGTTGGTAAGCTTCGAGTTTTCGCTCTAATCTGTTTGTGATTATCCTGGTGAATAATTTATATATCTGTGATAGTAAGCTTATTGGCCGGTAGTTTTCGAGATCAGCCGGGTCACCTTTCTTGTAGATCATAACAACTACAGCATTCATCCAATTTTTGGGTATATGTTCTTCTGTTAAGCACTCATTGAATAGTTTCTCTAGTTCTTGTCTCGTCTTGATATCACTTTCATTACGCATTTCAGGCAGGATGTTCTCTTCTCCTGTCGCTTTGCCATTTTTCATCTGGGATAACCCTTTCTCCAGTTCTTCCATATCTATCTAGTAATATAACATCTAATATATCTTCAAATTTCGAACCTCTTTCCTTCCTTCCTGCTTCAAATTGGAATTCCAACAGTCGATAACCTGGAACTGTTACAAGTTATTACAGCTATAAAAAGCAAGTCTTCCTGCAGCACTGATGCTTTATCGATTAAAGTATTTCTAAACCTTCCTCTTGAAGCAATGAATGCCCTATCTTCTCTAATCAATGAATCTTTCGAGAAGGGTATTTTCCCCAGTACCTCAAAACTGCATTATCCCTCTATTTAAAGGGGGTGATAAGGACAGCTGCTACAACTACAGACCAACCGCCTTACTACCCGTTCTATCCAAAATCATAGAGAGGCTGGTCAAGCTACGCTTAATGGCTTTCCTGACCAAACATAGCATCTTATCATCGACTTTCTTCGGGTTCTTATCCAGTAAAAGTTCGAGTGATGCCATATTCTCTGTTCTTAGTGATATCTGCCACAATCTTAAGAACAAGCTTTTCACAGTAACAGTTTTTTTGTTACATTGCCAAAGCCTTTGATTGTGTGAACCATGAGATTTTACAAAAAATTGCTTTTATGGAATTCGTAGAATTCCTCAGGAATGGTTCAAATCCTATCGTGGCAATAAAAGGCAGCTTCTCAGGGTAAATGACTACTCTTCCTTTAACAGAGCAGTGGATGTTGGTGTCCTACATGGTTCCGTTTTAAGTCCAATACTCTTCCTAGTATTCATCAACGATATCACTAATCTATATATCATCGAAAATTTGTCCCTTCGCCGATGATACTAGTATCACATGGTCCAAACCCAACTAAGTATATCTAATGACCTTGCGGGTATTAAGTTATGGTATGATTCTAACTGTCTAGAATTAAGTACCAAGAAAACTATATTTCTATCATATAAAGATACACTCCCGCCCCTTACACTTGACAACAACGTCATTAATTCTGTTGTTAGATTTACTGGCCCTCATCATCGACAAATCACTCAAATGGTCAACGCATGTGGAACTCTTAACAAAGAAGCTGTCTTCTGCTTGCCTTGCAATTTCCAGGCAGCTAAATCTCCAAACATCCAGAACTTCTTATTTCGCTCTTTTCGAATCTCATCTTCGATATGGCTAACCGTTATGGGGATATTACAACTTTCTCCAACTTGAATCTGTCTTCAAGTTTCAAAAGAGAGTTATTCGCTATATGTTTGGATTGAGTAGTAGAACCAACAAACCAAACCTTACCAAAAACCTTACTTTAAAAATTTAAAAATTTTAACTCTCCCTTCTTTATTTATCCTGAAATCCGTTAGCTTAATGTATAAACACAAAGCTTTACCGGAGAGACCACAACGCGAACACAGTACTAGGAACTTCGATCAGGATATTTTATTTACCCATATCTAGATCAGAAATGATCAAGAACTCCATCTTCTACAATGCTAAAAAAAATGTTAAAACATTTTCCTATCCACCTGAAATCTATTGCCAATAACTGCTAATTTCATTCCACCGTCAAGTCGTATTTCCTAGAACGACTACCTACTACACTACTGCGTCAGAAAATCTTATGTTCTAGAAACACACTGAAAACACGCGTGGATATCGTACGAACATTCCCCACCACCTTCCCACGCCGATCTGGACATCCCAGATCGACGTTGCGTGTGAGGCGTGTAATAGCGTTGCATACGATAAGTGTGTTTCTATGGCATAGTTTTTCATCTAAAAGCAAGAGTCCAAATATCATAATGCGTTGCATACGTTGCGTACGTGGAATCAGTGTGTCTACCTTTAGCTCAGCTAGCCACATTCAACGAGTAAAAATTATATTATATTAATTGTATTTGTTGTTGTTATGTTGTATTTTAGTTGTAATCGATTTATTTCGTCTATGCTTTGTCCAACCGATATTATGTATTTTTTATTGACAATAAAGCATTATTATTATTAATGCAGTGAAGAAACTAGTGAAATAAATGTCGAGTAAGTTCTAGTGGTGAAAACCCTAGTCAAATTTAATTTGGATATGTGATCGGGCGTAGAATGAAGTGTCCGATATAGAATAGCTGTTTATAAAGAATGCTCTTGTACGGTTGTCCCGATCTGATGAATAGTTTTATGCTTAATTTTATTTTAATTAATAACATTATGCTTCCTTGGTGAGTTCTAACCAAACCCAACCTAACCGGTGGGAATTGTTATTTTGAAATAAGTAGAAGGGAATCCCGGTGATACGGGAGAAAAGTAAATTTAAAAAAATATATATTTGCAGTCGCGTGACTGAACTGATGCTCCAATATACACCCAATATTCGACATTCTTTATTGAGCACATGAATCTACGCACGTCCAGGTATCAAATTCCAATTTCTACTAAGGAATCGACGATTTTCTTTTCTAATTATGTTTGTCTTATAATTCCCACTAATAAATAAATTCATTGAAATATTAATGTGAAACGATATTAAAGAATAATATATGTAAAATAAAAACTGAAGTAATAATTATTTATAAAAATACGCGATGAATATATTTCGGAACAGTTACATTTTTCGGTTATTTATTTTTCTTACAAACATTTAAAATTAATAAACGCTGAGTGAGTTCTAGTGCTGAAAATCCTACCCAATTATTTATGTAAATAATGACATGTGTGAATGAAGTTAATTGGACTTGGAATGAGAAATATGCTATGAGCACGGTGCTGAAAGCAAATATAAAAACGTTGTAAATATTTTATGTAATTATTATAATTGATATGGTGTACACGTTACTTTTATATTTGTAATAAGAATGTCAAACAACAATATTATACTTTACACATTTTTTTTTCATTCTTATTAAATATTACAACTTTATTACTAAAGTGACAGACTATACAATAACCTAGTTTTAATATCTATATAATCTCAACTCATTTTCTTTATCTAGCACAACCTAACTAGCCATATCTATCCAGTAATTTAATACATTTCTACTAATTTACTACATAGTCATATGTGTCATATTAAAATTTGTGAAGAAGGTCTTGACTATCAACTGTTTTACTAATATCATATAATTTTGTTTTTGTCAGTTCTACCTAACCAACGTTTTCTATATACGTAGTCTGTTAGAAAAGTATCCGACCTTTAGCCGGTAAAAAAAACTGGCATACCTGGAGTGTTGGAAACCTAATCACCCTCAAAGTAGTCTCCTTGGGACTCCACACACTTCTCCCAGCGGTGCCGCCATTGTTGGAAGCATTCCGAAAAAGACTCTTTCTTCTTTCTCTTGTCTGAAATCGCGTTCCTTTCAATGGCCTCTTGACTTTGGGGAATAGCCAGAAGTCGCAGGGGGGCCATATCAGGAGAGTAAGGAGCCTATCGAACCAGAGGAGGTTTTTCGCCAAAACATTGTGAACCAAGTGCGAAGAATGTGCTGGAGCATTGTAGTGATGGAGTGGCCAATTTCCTGATCACACGACGGTCCCGCTTCACCACAGCGTTCACTTTGGCAATGACATGGTCATTTCGGCATGTTGATGGCCGACCAGAGCGTGGCTCGCTTTCCACCGATGTGCGACCAGACGATTGTACCACTCCTTAATCTGTGTGATGCCCAGCATCGTCACCGAAAGCCGTCTGAATCTTCTGAATGGTTTCCACCTGGTTGTCACTCAGATTCTGGCAAAATTTGATGGAGTAGCGCTGCTCTAGTCGTTTCGTCATTTTACTTGCATTGAAAACCCGACGAGAGCACTACACACTTCGTTACTCGAACACTGCTCGACAGCAACTGACGCTATCTACAGGCGGGAAAAAATTCACGCATGCGCGCGAAGGTTCAACGTCGGCTCATGCAAGCGCGCTTGATTCAAATCCATCAGGTTTTCAAAATAAAAAATAAGGTCGGATACTTTTCTAACAGACCACGTATGGCTAACACTATTCTTCCAGTAGCTTTGATAAAACTTATCAATCTACACTGAATTGAAAAATTCCCTTTGTTTTTTACCACACTTATTGTGGTTTAGAGACGCGAGTTGTTACCGTAGTAACAACAAAGAGAAAACGTTTAATAATGAAACTCTATTTGATTTACATTGGAATTTTACGCACGATTTGAATACTTTTATACACGATTATAATCCTTCACATACCTACAATAATTTACTAATTAATCTATTAATTTTCTTGTGCGAGTATATAAAGGTTTTATATATAAACATATAAGAATACATAACATACATACATTTAGATAGGCAAGACTAGACAAGTTAACCAGATAAATCTAGACAGACAGAACAAAATATTTAAGACTAGAGAGTAAATTGAACGGACACTGCTACAATGTACTGTTTAGCATTGTTTGTAGTACATTGTAGCAGTGTCCGTTCAATTTACTCTCTAGTCTTAAATATTTTGTTCTGTCTGTCTAGATTTATCTGGTTAACTTGTCTAGTCTTGCCTATCTAAATGTATGTATGTTATGTATTCTTATATGTTTATATATAAAACCTTTATATACTCGCACAAGAAAATTAATAGATTAATTAGTAAATTATTGTAGGTATGTGAAGGATTATAATCGTGTATAAAAGTATTCAAATCGTGCGTAAAATTCCAATGTAAATCAAATAGAGTTTCATTATTAAACGTTTTCTCTTTGTTGTTACTACGGTAACAACTCGCGTCTCTAAACCACAATAAGTGTGGTAAAAAACAAAGGGAATTTTTCAATTCAGTGTAGATTGATAAGTTTTATCAAAGCTACTGGAAGAATAGTGTTAGCCATACGTGGTCTGTTAGAAAAGTATCCGACCTTATTTTTTATTTTGAAAACCTGATGGATTTGAATCAAGCGCGCTTGCATGAGCCGACGTTGAACCTTCGCGCGCATGCGTGAATTTTTTCCCGCCTGTAGATAGCGTCAGTTGCTGTCGAGCAGTGTTCGAGTAACGAAGTGTGTAGTGCTCTCGTCGGGTTTTCAATGCAAGTAAAATGACGAAACGACTAGAGCAGCGCTACTCCATCAAATTTTGCCAGAATCTGAGTGACAACCAGGTGGAAACCATTCAGAAGATTCAGACGGCTTTCGGTGACGATGCTGGGCATCACACAGATTAAGGAGTGGTACAATCGTCTGGTCGCACATCGGTGGAAAGCGAGCCACGCTCTGGTCGGCCATCAACATGCCGAATTCAACAAAACAGACAAAACTTTTTATACAGGACAAGATTGATAATACTCGAGAAACAAGTCTAGCCAAATAATTCTAAATATAGTACAGAGGATAGTATTAGAGATTTAAATAAAACATTAGATGTTCTCAGAGATCTTTTAACTGTGTTTAGCTAGTCTAACTATCCAGAATGTTAATATAGACGATAATAACAATAATAACAATAAGACTAATGTACCTAGATCAATTGTACTGCTGATGTATGGTTCGCGAAGGAGTGGATTAAAATGAATTGGTTTGTGGAAAAAAAAAACGATATAGGGGGCGTTTAAGCATTACGTAAGCAGTCTAAGTAAAGCTGGGACTTCAAGTATTGAAGTAAAACTTCATGAGGGGCGACTTGGGAGAAAATAAAGTAAAATAAATCTTAGTATTAGTTTATTTTATTTAATATACGTTAGTTCAGTAGCATACGTTTCATTAGTTAGTTTGTGCTACGTAGCAATATCTACATAAACGTCGCTCTGGTGAGCATTGAGAAACTAAAACTACTTTAGGTGAGACTTGAGATTAACTCGATTAACTAGACCTTTTTTTTTATCGAAATAACGTTAAATAAAGTCTATATTCTGCTTAGGGTGTTTCAGTTTTTGACAATAAAGTTTAATACTAATAATCATTATTATTTCATTTATACATATTTTACTTAACAAATTTAATAAGTTTATCATCATTTATCATCTGTGCGTTTGTATCATTTAGTTTTACATCAAGTGCGTGTTGCACACTAATTTTCCTTAATATTGCTGTAACAAAGAGAGTGGGAGAATGTTACATAAGATAAACCTTACATAAGAAATTATAAAAGAATGAAAAATAATTTATTTTTTTAAACATCACTTTTGATACTTAATAATATATATTTTTTTAATTCTTACGTTTTATCATTTGAGCAGAGGGCAGGGGTTCACGATTTCCTAATTGATAAACATATGAGGGAGTATACAGATAATCGTTTAGTTTCGCAGCAATTAAATTAATTTTTAATAATTAAGAACCTTAGTGAAACAATGGAAGAGAAATATTTCTAATAGATTAAATGTTTTTAACCCCCGTCTAGAAGAGCTGAAATCTTTAATTGAATCAATAAGTTTAGTTGAAATCAATAATTTAGTAGAGTGTAGATTAGACGTGATTTTCAAGGTTTCATGTAGACTAAACTTTTATTATTCTAATCTGATTGTGCAGACTAGAGGAAACAGAAATAGTCTTCAAGGTTTCATCTAGATTAGACGTTTGACAATCTTGTTTGAATGTGTAGACTAGACTTGGTCTTCCTGATTTCATCGAGACTAGATCTTTAATATTCCAGTTTAATTTAGAATAGGCTTGGTCTTCAAAGTTTTATCTAGAATAGATTTTCGATAATTTAGTCTGAGTGTGTATACTACACTTGATCTTCAAGATTTCATATAAACTAGATTCTTGATGATCTAGTCTAATTGTCTAGAGTAGAGGAGAGAGGTGTAGTCTTCATGATTTTATCTGGAATAGATTTCAGATAATCTAGACTAAGTGTGTAAACTAGACTTAGTCTTCAAGATTTTATCTAGAATAGACTAATCTGAGTGTGTTGACTAGATCTCTTGATCTTTAAATGTGCTCCCTCACCGGGAGCGTTCTCCTGTAATGCTATGCTTGTAATTTGAGCATTCGACCATTCGCCTCTCATATAACATTCCAGATTCGATTTTGAGCATTTAGTTTGGTTGATTCCACAATGTTAGACGAAGCGCTCGTCAAATAAATTCATTTCGAGATTTGCGAGATATATTGGATTTTTCAATAGGGACGACTCATTTTGTTTTTGGCATTTCTCGAGTAGGAATGAAGTTGGTTTCGCAATTCTTTCATATTTTGAAACGCCAGTCTATGCCATTTAATCATGGAGATGGACGGTATTGAAAGTGTCTCACCTTTTTGATACATACATGTGATACCGTTTTAAAGCCGCTTCGGCGATAGTCGCGACTCATAATTTAAGAAACGCTGGCTTAGCGTTTCATAAATTTTCTAATAAAAGGTCGCGTTAAATTTTTATTGGGTCGCGATAAATTTTTATTGGGTCGCGTTATTAAATATTTATTGGGTCGCTGTTTCGATAGTAATACAAAGAGGAAACTGTTTCGATAATAATACAAAGAAAAATAAAAACCGGAGGTAAGTAGCTAGAGTAAGGTTGCTGACAAATTTTTCATCGAATTTTAAAAGATGTCGCGTTTTCCATCCAAACCTGTGAGTTCATTCTATTTCGAGAAAATTATTTGGGTCGCGTGTTTTAATGTTTGAGAACGCTGGACCCCAAGTATTATAATGGTGGGTTATAATTTACACAACCATATTGCAATAGCTACGTGAACTTAAAAATTTTTGTGCAACATGGTCTTTTTATTCCACAAAGCTCCTTGCTTTAAAGCGTTAAAACGCCGTTCATCCATAAAAACGAATTTGTCTATTTTGTTTAGTAAAAATGCAGAAAGTATGAAATATTTAAAAGCGAAGAAAAATCTCATAAAATAATCCCATGAATAATGGAAATTAGGGTTGGATTTATTTAACATAATAACACAAATAATTATAATAAATAACATTTAAGAATCATTAGTGACGCTTAATTAAGTTACAGTTAAAACGAATGTGAAATAAATGGCGCCCATAGAAACATATAAAATGCCAATAATATAATTGGCCTCGCTTTTAATTAATTTTAAACTGAAATTATGTGCAGATAATAAAAAAACTTTCAAATCCGATTCAGGATTCAACGGTAATGTTGCCATTATTGCATTTTATAATAAAATGATAATAAACCGTGTTATTTGTTAATATTTATAAATAAATGCAGTACTGATCACTCGTAATTTTCTTAGATTGTGTGTGAAAATAATCTTTTACAATAAAAATGTTAAATATAATGTGGAATTTGCGGACGTACACTTTTTTTAATAAATCAATGCAGATTTTATTGCTGTTTGTTAGTCATATGCTTTGATTTTAGATAGTTAAAATAAGAGGATTACTAACATAAAAATATTGTGGGATTTTTGTAGACGTAGTTTTATTTTCTTATTATTTTAAATGTATAAAAAATAAATAACTAAATAAATGAGAAGCTGAACGTGATCGTTATGTCCAAAATTGGCAACTAACGTGCGTAGATTTCTAAAAATACCACAACTTTCCCAATTTGTCTCCCAGCTTCCAATAAAACACTTTGAAAAGTTTTAATATTTACTTTTACGACGCGCTGGAAAAACTTCATCTTTCATTTTCCCACGTCAACCAATAGACAAAATAAGACCTCACCAACCAAATTAAGTCAAATGTAAATAAGAGAAATTTATATAGGGAAAAGCTTATTCTAAATAAGAAACATATACGAGTCTAATACACATACATTTAAATTAAGATTTATTCAGCATCTATTCACTATTTCTTCTTCACTATCGGCATATTATTTTTATTTTTGGTGAGGAGATTAGAAACATCCTTGACAAATGATCTCTTGGTTATTCTCATTGAGGTGAAGAAAAAATATTAATTATTGACTTAGTGCACTTAAAATTATTTAAACAGTTTAACCTTCCAGTAATTGCAGCCGCTAATGGTTTTTTATTTAGCAATCGCAGATACATCCATTATTCATTAAATGTATTTTAATTGATTCAAGTGAAGATCGTTAAAATGTAAATTGTGGCAAAATATTTTCGGGGAAAAATAATGTAATTTGAGAAAAAATAGAGAGAATGTTAACATTTGAGATTCGATTTTGAGCATCTAGTTTAGTTGATTGTTGAGAAAACTAGACATCTCATTTGTTTATTCACATAAGAATGGCTTATATGGTCAGTACTCCGTCCAGATGGACATTATGCTTGTTTTACAGTTATTAGCAATAATATCTTATAAGTCAGGTTAGGTTAGGTTAAACTAAAGGTTTAACAAAAAATAGAGAGAATGTTACACTGAGAAGACTAGACATCTTATTTGTTTATTCACCTAAGAACCGCTTACGTGGCCAGCACTCCGTCCAGATGGATACTATGCTTGTTTCACAGCTATTAACAATAATATCTTACAAGTTAGGTTTATTAGGTTAGTAAAACAAGTCATGATCTTTTTTTTCTTGCACAGTTTGTTAAATGTGTTGCCACCATTTACTATTTTTTTCAATTGTGGTGAGGTCCTTCACTTCTTGGCCAAGGAAATGCTGCCTTAGTCATGCTGATTTCCGTTTGTTATCGCCAGTTCTCTGTAATCGGGCATCTAAAGAGTACACGAGCGGCTATATCTTCTTCTCCGTAAGTAGAAAGCGGAGACATTCTTTTCAGGAATCTATGTACATATGCATTAAAACCAATATGGCATGTTATCAGTTCAGCCATGTGAGTTGTGGGTCTTATATCTTATATAATAATAAATATTTATTATATTCTTATATAATTATAAATAAAATACACAATCAATATATCAATGTTCTACCATTTCTTAATTGAAGGAATAAATGTTTTGGTCCAGCGTCCGGTTGTGGCTTTATCACATCGCTATTGCCACGCTCTATAGATCTTAACAGAAAGTCCCATCTCTATTAATTGGGTAATAGCTCCACTGCCTCGCTAGTATTATCTGTTCCTGAAGCCTGCCTTGCTAGATAATCCGCTGTTGCGTTTCCTCTATGACCTACGTGAGCTTTAAACCAATGCAGCCGAAGATTAGCTCTTTATGGCATTTCTTGTGACAACTGCCATGTCTCCAAAAGCATTTCGGTTGCTTCGATGACATATTTTAAGGCGTCGAGAGCGGCTCTGCTGTGTGAAAGGATCGACCATTCGGGGATTGATCTGTGCTCCGATCTAATGTACCTTAATGCTCTGGTGATGGCTAGAAAATCCGCCTGAAGAATGGAACAGTACTAATGGGATTTCCTGTGCCAACTGATATGTCTTCAAAAGCAGTTTGATTGGTTTGGTCACATATTTTAAGGGGTCGAGAGAGGTTCTGCTGTGCGAAAGCATCGAACATTCGAGGATTGATCTACGCTCCGACTGTAGCTTAAAGGTCGATTACTATATGCGCGACACTCAGCTACGCGACTTCGTGCGACATCGAC
Source organism: Phosphuga atrata (assembly GCA_944588485.1). NCBI lineage: Eukaryota > Metazoa > Arthropoda > Insecta > Coleoptera > Silphidae > Phosphuga > Phosphuga atrata. The sequence goes on along the minus strand of OX155896.1, from coordinate 49,245,259 downwards.
AGCCAAATAATGATTACATTGTTTTAAATGGGCACTTCGCGAAGCCGTCACATAGCCATAGTTTTCTCTATGTTCTTCAGTCGTTCTCAAACTTTTTTTGCCGCGGCACCCTAGTCGAGCGGAAAAAATCTCGCGGCACACTTGGGGTCGTCCATTAATCACGTGATGTTTTTTAACAAAAAGTTTTTGAAAATTTGTCATGTTCATCTTTCCAAAGCGAACCGTTTTTGCAAAATAAATTTATTTGCAAACTTCTTACTGCGTTCTCCATTTAAACCCATGTAAATTAAAAATCGAAATTCAGAGAAGTACCCTTCTCTGAGTTACTTAGAAGTACCCTCTTTAGAAGATAAAAATTTTGCATTTTATATTTTCTATTTTTGTGACTAAATCGAACGAGTTTACAAAATTTACAAAAAATACTTATTTGTAGACACAGACAAACTACATACTGAGATCCCGGTCATAATTTGCTATTCTGAACCGTTGGTGAGAAAAAAAAGCAAAAAACATTTGAAGCAAAAATAATTCGCCACGCAGCCCCATTGGGGGCGGAGCTTGCAAATTCGGTAAGCGGGTACTTCTTGCAGATACCCATATTCAGTAAAAGTTCCATTGAAATCTATGAAGAGTTAATACATTTTTTCGCTATTTTTGAATATTTTGATATTTTCGAGTTCGGTTTTAGTTGGAATTCGCGATTGTTAAAAAAATTATTTTAGTAAGTTTCACACTACGTGGAACAATAAAATTTTACACATTTGTAGAGAAAGGATCGTTCTATCAAATCTCCTTGTGAATTTTGCAAAATATTTGATCTGGCGGCAACCGCCACATTAAACACACAAAAATCCAACAGCTACATTAAAAAATCTTTCAGTTTTAGATAGCGCATACGTTTGTCTTGTGAAATTGACATTGCAATTTTTTGCAAACCTCCAACCACACTGGAGAACGTGGTTGGAGGTTTGCAAAAAAATTGCAATGTTAATTTCACAAGACAAACGTATGCGCTATCTAAAACTGAAACATTTTTTAATGTAGCTGTTGCATTTTTCAAAATATAGTTATTTAAATATCTTACCATCTGGGCCGCCTTGAATTTGAAGGGCGGCGGTTGCCGCCAGATCAAATATTTTTAAAATATTTATTTTTAATATTTTTTAAGCCATGTAAATTAAGAAACGAAATTCAAAGTCACAAAAGTAAAAAATAGCCCTTATATTTTACTTTTGTGACTAAACCGAAGGATCCAAATTAGGATACTATGGCAAGGACCGTTGGTTTAACCCAGGTTAGATTAGGTTGTCCACCGCGAAGCCGCAGATAAATCATGACCACATATGCGTGGCAGCGCTAACTCTCGATCCAATATAGGACAATGTGCAAGGACCGTTGGTTTAACCCAGGTTAGATAAGGTTGCACACCGCGGCAGATAAATCGAGATTTCACATACGCGATTCCAGATCCAAAATGAGATCAATGTGGCAATATACATTTTTTATCTAAATATTACTCTACCGCCTTCGTTTATTCGCACAGAATTGCGTGATATTAAAAAAAGAACAGGATTTAAATGTGATATTCTTTCAAAAACTCTATTGCTATGCAACGCTTTCTATAGCGATTTCATTGGCATAATCTGGAAGCACATTTACAATTCACTATAGCCTACCACATGTGGCTGCAGGTGGCGATGAAAGCGGCAAAGGAGTGCACCTTTAAATTTTCCTGGTATCTGCATCCTTCGATTGCCATGCAACCTTGTGGCTCTTTCAGCGTCACCAGTGGAGTGCATTACCTTTCCGTTTCAAAGAGCCAGATTTTAGCCAATTGTGAATAATTCTACAATAAAAGTAGGAACTCAAATTCCTTTACCTCCTCATGTATCTTTCTATTTACATTTTTTACATATCTTGATTATTGCTGCAGCACCCCAGGCATACGCTCGCGGCACCCCAGGTTGCGCGGCACCCAGTTTGAGAACCTCCGCCATAGTGAAAACGTGCCCATTTAAAACAGTGTAATGATTATTTGACAGGCAATGTCGCGTGACGTCGCGTAGCTGAGTGTTGTATATATGAGAATCGGCCTTTATGCTCTGTTGATGGCTAAGAGTTCCGCCTGGAAAATGGAAAAGTATTTCTCTAGTCTCATAATCTCATAATGTAGCGATTATGACTCCGCTCATTTTTCGACCGCTTTTCTTTTTAAATCTGTTGTCTGCCAGCTGTTGGGCATACGCCTCCCTCTTGCTCTTCCACGTAGTCCTGTTTTCTATGTTCGCCTGTTCGCTTGGTACCAGTTAATGCCTTCCGCTCGTTTCAGGTCGTCGTTCCATTGTATCTGTAGTATTACCACGCTTCTTCTGTTGTTCCATGGTCTCCATCTTATGATTTTTCACCTCCATTTCTCTTCATTTCTTGCGACATTGCCCAACTCCATTTGTGCTGTAGTATTTCATTTGTTACCTCCCTTACTTTTGTCTTCTCTCTGATCCAATCGTTTCTTTTCTTGTCTCTCAATGATATTCGTAGTATGCGTCTTCCGATTGCTCTTTGATGGACCCATAGCTTTTCCATTATTGTTTCGGTAATTGCCCAGGTTTGCGATCCATAAGAGGTCACCGGTAGTATGTACGCCCTATACATAAGGATTGTATAGGGCGTTATTTAACTCGAGGCGGATGTCCAGCGCTAGTATATCTTTTATCTGGCTTTAGGCCGCCCAGGTTGGTCTGTTCCTCTCGGTTTACTTCAATATATACTACAACATACGTGGACTGTTAGAAAAGTATCCGACCTTATTTTTTATTTTGAAAATCTGATGGATTTGAAGCAAGCGCGCTTTCATGAGCCGACCTTGAACCTTCGTGCACATGCGTGAATTTTTTCCCGCCTGTAGATAACGTCAGTTGCTGTCGAGCAGTGTTCGAGTGACGTAGTGTGTAGTGCTCTCGTCGGTTTTTCAATGAAAGTAAAATGACGGAACGACTATAGGGAGTACTATAGGGATGTCCTACGTCGCCCATACGATGCTGTGCGGTGCAAGCGACTGGAGTTGTGGTCATCAGGAAATTGGCGACTCCATCACGACAATGCTCCAGCAAATTCTTCGCACTAGGTTCACAATTTTTTGGCGAAAAACCAGTCTCCTTTGGTTTGACAGGCTCTTTATTCTCCTGATATGACCCCCTGCGATTTCTGGCTATTCCCCAAAGTCAAGAGGCCATTGAAAGGAACGCAATTTCAGACAAAAGAGGACATTATGGCTACAACGACAGCCGAGCTAAAGTCGAAAGAGGCTTTTTCGGAATGCTTCCAACAATGGCGACGCCGCTGGGAGAACTGTGTAGAGTCCCAAGGAGACTACTTTGAGGGTGATTAGGTTTCCAACGCTCCAGGTATGCCAGTTTTTTTTACCGGCTAAAGGTCGGATACTTTTCTAACAGACCACGTATACCACAAATGCTGCTCCTATGGCAAATTCGGATTTCAAACGGTCATTGCATTTAACATTGCATTAAGTGGTAATTTAAGTTTAAATATTAATGTACTGGCCAGATGTTTAATGTGGAACATATACATTTCTTGTTCAATTAGATTTGGAGACGCGTAAATGCCTTCATCCATATAACGCGACTTCTTTTAGGTTTGTAGGTCGACTGAAAGAAGCTGCTTCTGCCGATACAGTGCGGTAAGCTCTAGCGGCTTTCAAAGTACATATCCACTGTATCTCGAGGCGCTTAATTTTTTCATGCTTTGTGCCAGATTAACGCGCAATATAGAAGCTCGGATTCAATAGCCCCATTCTAAATCAATGCTTTGTTGACTTTCCTCAAATCCCATTCCTTCCTAGATACGAGCCATTTTTTTCACAAGTTTGGTCCAACGTGGATAACGTATTATTAACCCTTCAAACACTGCGGCCAAGAGGACTATTGTATTTTGCTCAAATTTTTCTCTTATATGCCCAGAAACCTAGAAGTTATATAGGGTGTCCCAAAATTAACGCAAGATGTAAATTAAATAGAAAACAAAGTTTTTAGACTTTAGATTGTTTTTTTTAATTGAATCATAAAGTATATAGGATAGGGTTTTTTATGGAATAAGACGTCGGGCAAATAGCCTACACAGCTTTGCTGGCACAAACCTATTTGTCGAAATTTTCCATTACCATTCTGCATAAATGTGGCTGAATTTCATTGATGCGGCGTTTAATTTTCTCCTGTAATGCATGTTGTGGGCTTGTTGACATAGACCTTTGACTTGAAATAACCCCATAAAAAGAAATCTAATGGTGTCAAATCTGACATCTGATCTAGGGGGCCAATTCTGATCACCGAAACGAGAAAGCAAACGACCAGGAAACGTCTCATGCAGTAATTGAATTGTTTCACGGGCTGTATGGCATGTGATCCCGTCTTGTTAAAACCACATGATAGCCACATCAATGTCATTCAATTTGGACAGAAAGAACTGTGTTATCGTGTCGCAATTTTGCATACCAGTAACACTTTTTGATCAGCCTCATTCTCAAAAAAGTATGGCCCAATGATGCCTCCAGCCCAAAATCCGCACCAAACAGTGACAAGTTGTGGATGCATTTATTTTAAGACAGCAACATGTGGGTTTTTGTTCGAAAAATCAGCATCCACATGTTGACGTTCAATAATTCATTCCAAGAACTCTCTTCGCTGTGCATGGTCATTAGGCTTCAGTTGTTGTGATAATTGAATTTTATAAGCATGGAGACACAGATCTTTTGCGAGTATACACTCTAGACAGCTTCTTGAAATTTCTTGAAATTATTGTTGGAATTTTCAATTGTTCCGGAATTATCACCAATACTCACGCACTGCTTCGATATTGACATTTGAACGGCTTTTTTGGACTACCAGTGTGTTTAGAGTCTCCAACTGATCCAGTCTACCTAAATTTTTCATTTAATCTCGTCAAGGCTTACGTTAGTTGAGTTAAAGTTAAGATAAGTTAAATAAGTTAAAACACTATTCCGACCATATTTTATATTAAATTTTCGTACTGTGGTCGCCAAACTTTCATTATTTTAAAAATAATGTTCAATGTTGAAAACGCGTTGTTGTATCGTGTAACTCTCCACTTTTATTAACCCTAAACTCTTAGTTATCAAATTATTTTTTGCAAGGTTGCTAACAATTTACTGCCCAAATGGCGGCAAATTCAAATCTTGCGTTAATTTCGGGACACCCTATACAAATTAGCGTTGATTAATTAAACATTTGTCTTCTGGTATAAATGCGGCCGATACTCGCTCCCGGGATAGAACCCGGGACCTCCAGATTTGTTAGTTAACGTACTCACTCTAGACCAGGCATGAGCAACCTGCGGCCCGCGGGCCGCATGCAGTATCTGTGCCGACTTCCCTGTGCAATGAAAACTACTTTACTGCCTCAAATTTTAATAAACGGGACCAATATGACCGCCATACGTTTTGTGGCTCCTGTCCTGGAAAAAAATAATAGTAATTTGGCCATGGTTCCAAACAAGGTTGCTCATGCCTGCTCTAGACCATGAGGCCGATGATACGAGCCATAGTCTTGAGCAGAATTGATTGGTAGTAAAACAGGCTTGTTTAATGTGTAGTTTGTTGTTGAGACACCTGTCCATAACGATTCCTAAATATCTGATGTGGTCCTGGTATTTGATTTTGATTCCTCCGAAGCTAAATACCGGTAGTCTTTTGTATTGGGGATCTGAACCTTGAAATTGAAATTTAGTTTGCAGATCATACGGCCGTTATTAATTGCAAAGCTTTTATTGCCCGATTCGTCTTTTGCTTCAGTTCGCATATTGTGTCGCTTGATACTAGTAGCATAGTATCATCGGAATATGCTACTATGTGTGCTAGACAGACAAGACTAGACAGACAAAATTAGACAGGCAAAATTAGACCGAGGCAGAGAAGTCTAGGAGAATAAGTCTTGGCAGACTTTCAAAAGGAGAATTATAGACAGACAATATAAACAGACAAGATTGGACAAACTAGAATAAACAGATTAGCCAAGACTGGAAAGTTAAACTTATACAAATTCACATTTATTTCAAACTGTTTGCTTTTTCATCGGAAACCTTATAGTTGTTGCTACAATTTGCCACATTCAAAACTTATAGATAAGTTTCTTATCTTCTAGTTTAATATGAAGATATTCAGCAGAATATCTTCATATTAAACTCCAATATAATAACTCCAATATCATCTAATTTAACTTTGCATATTTCCAAATGCGCTATAAACTTGCTTCAAAAACGCGCTTCAAAACTGTGCTAACGTTCCCACCGGATACCATAAAGCTTTCATTACAATTCCTCATCATTAAAATATTCTAAAGCCTGAGTACATAACAATAAACCAGCATTCTTGAGTAAATATTATGACTTAATTATTTCATATGATTAAGTATTAAACAAATAATACTTGCGGATGGAACGAAGATATTACCAAGAAATAAAAATGACTGTATTATGGCATTATTTATAATATAAAGGAATGAAACTAACCTTGACTAATCTGTCTTTTAAATCCGACCTGTGCAATTGCTTGGTAATTTAAGAAACATTTAAATATAAGTCGCACTTCTATTAGTTCCATATTAAGAACGTAGTGGTGCAAACGGACCTTAAAAAGCATTACAACGTTTCAAGTCTTCGTCAATCTATCTAAAAGAAACTTAATTTGCAATTTATTTTCTCATTTAACCATTCAAACGATTACAGAGTTTTATTTTTTTTATAAATCTATCCACTCGAACTTTATTCTGACTAATTTATACAATTTATTGGATAAATTATTTATTATTAACAGCCACAATAAACAACCTCATGAGAAATTGTAATATTTTATTTCTATATTATCAAATACATGCAAAATAATAATTATAAGCAAAATTGATTTAACAGTACCGACTAGTCTAGTCTGTCTACTAATATTTTTATGATTCTAATTGTCTAGTCTTGTCTATCTAGTGTAGTCTGCCAATCCAAAATAAAGAGCAGCAAATCCACATAGAATATAGACACTAGTGCACGGCTGAAAAAATGCTGAAATCTACATTTCAAAACCAGAGCTATATATGAGGCATTAATGCAAATGAAGAACAAGAGAAGTCCAGGCGAGGACAACATCACGTGCGAAATTCGGGGGAAATATTTTATAAGAAACCTTTCACATAGTATTCAACAAATTTCTAACGGAAGGAAGATTGGCAAAACGCCATATTGATACCAAAAAAGGCAGTAACAACAACATCAAAAACTTCCGCCCCATCAGTTTACTTATAGTCTCACATGTATAAACTAATGACAAAATTCTTGACAAACAAATTAACAAACAAATTACGAGCTATTATTGTGCTTTAAGGAAACACCAAATTTGTCTCGTACAACGTACTAGATAAAGCTATCGACCATTTTCTTATTGGAACTAGTCTTGTATGAGATTTTTGACTATTAGTGAGTAATATAGGAGCTATTATAGTACCTCGAGGGAACACCAAACTTCTTCAAAGACTTGCTTGTCTCATACAATGTTCCCAGCACATTGTATGAGACAAGCAAGTCTTTGAAGAAGTTTGGTGATGCCAAAGAACATAATTTTTTTAGTGAAACTAGGCTTGTCTAGTTTGTGGATGAGTGAATAATATAGGAGCTATTATACTACCTGGAGGAAACACCAAATTTCTCTAAACACTTGTTTGTCTCGTATAACGTACTAGATAAGGCTATCAACCATTTTTTTATTGGAACTAGTCTTCTCTGACATTTTTGTCTATTAGTGAGTAGTATAGGAGCTATTATAGTACCTTGAGGGAACAGTAGAACAGGCAGGTTTCCACAAAGGATTCTGCACCTTAGACCACCTATTTCTCTCTCTCTCTCACACTAATCGTTTACTTCATGGCTGAAGTGTCGTGATGCCATGCTGTCGTTTTATTATGTCATAGCGGAGTTAGTGATCTTTCTCTATTCACTCTCTGCCGCCGTTCTTATGTTTTCTTGTAGTGGTGTCCCAGTGATCTTTTGCACCAGGTCGATCCAGCGTTGTGAAGAGTGTCCCCGAGGTCGCGTACCTCCAATTTTCCCTTGGGTGACCAGTTTGTCGATATTTTATTTTCACCCGTTTCACGATTGACGTGTCCAAAATATTTAAGTATTCGTCGATTGATAACGGTAATAGTCTTATGTCAATGTCGTGTTCTTTTAGTATAAATACATTAGTTCTATCCTCTGTCGAAGGGATCCTTAGTAGCCCACTCTACGCCCACATCTCGAAAGCATCTATTTTCTGACGGTCTACTGCTTTCAGAGTCCATGTTTCGGCTCCGTATAGTGCAATTGTAAACACCAGTGTGTTGACGAGCCTTAGTTTTGTTTCTTTCGTGATGTGGTCATTTTCCCATACTTTGTTTAGTTTCGTCCAGGTTGTTTTCGCAAAAGTTATGCGTCTTCTAATTTCTGTGGACGTATTGCCGTCACTATTTATGTAGGAGACTAGATAAATTATGTCGTCTATGTTTTCTATGTTCATTATATTGGGTGGATTTTCTCTCCTGTTGCCACGATCTACTACCATCAGCTTTGTTTTTTGGCGAATTAGCTTAAATCCGAATTTTGAGCTTTCTTTCTCGACTCTTCCAAGAAGTTCGGTATTTTCTTCTTCGTTTTGTGCGATGATTGTTGAATGGACTGTATTTAACGAAAATTGTTTACGGCTGATGTATTGAATCGGGATGGTCCCTTACCTTGAGGCTGCTCTCGTCTCCGACCAGTGATGGAACGTCCTTCAGTCGCCTATTTAAGGGGAAGAAAATAAGGCAAATAATATCTATCGGGAATTATATAGAGGGAATTATATAGAGATTATATACCCTTAAATTATGTCGCTCCGGACGCGAAAAAGGCTGATGCTGCCTTCCGGACCGTGATCGCACCACCCGATCAAGATTCAACGTATACATTTGTAAATTAACAGCGTAAACAAAGTCGGTTGACGATGTTCGCACACACTTTCCTGGTCTCGGCGAAAACGCTTAAGGCCGAGGCCGCACTACGGTTTTTTTTCTCGCAAGCGGTAACCGCTAGCACCGCGAAACCGCTCGAGAAACACACAGTACGCTATGGGAAAAATCTTTCGCGGGAAAAAACCGCAAGTGAGGCCGTTTGTATTAGCATACTTGAGTCACAAAATCACGCGATTAAAAACCGCGGCGGTTTAGCCGTATTACGGCCTAGGCCTAAATCATACTGCCGGAAATATAAAATCGCGGCGTGATTGATAAATAATCGCAAGGTTTCGGCCCAGGTCGGAACACCTGTCCCCTCCTTTCGATAGAGGCCAAAATCGATTTAAATTTCGATTGAAATTTATTAATAAATTGGCGCGGACATATCGTCGGAAAACCGTAAGTTGATAATTTTTCTACCGCCAATGACTATTTCGCCTTCCCAGTTCTCCAGAGCTCCTCTTATTGTTAGCATAAAATCATCGTGTATGTTGAATAGTAAGGGTGATATGACGCATCCTTGCCGAACTCGTCGTCCTATCCTAAAGGGTCTTGAGTTTCTTCCCTCAATCTTGATGATTCCTTTGCTGTTGTCATATAAAGTTTTTAGCAGAACGGCAAGGTCGGGAGGGGTTCCCATGTCTAAGAGGGCATTCCATAATTGGTGCCAGTCTACACAGTCAAACGCTTGCTGTAGACGAGGAAGCAGAGATATATGGTCTTTGCAAATCCTCTGGATTTTTCTATAATTTGCCGTACATTCATGATCTGCTCTCGAGTGCCTTTACCAGCCATGAAGCCAGCTTGTTCCTGTGGAATTTGTCGGTCTAAGAAGCGTTGTCGAATCGTTGTAGCCGAATTCTGAGCCTGATCCTGCTTGGGTGGGAGATTAATGCAATAGTTCTGTAATTACTGCATTTCTGACTTGATCTTTTTGTGCAGTAGAATGAAGATAGATGTATTACAGTCAGTTGGCCATTGCCCTGAGTGCCATAGCTTGTTGCAGCATATCCACAAGAAGTGGATGCCATTTGTGGGAGCTGTTCGAGCATTTCTCCACTGATATCATCTTCACCTGTACTTTTTTTGTTCTTGAGAATGTTGATGGCTAGCTCAACTTCAACTTGGATATATATTGGATATACTTGGATATCATATCAGGATCCTGTTCTACTTGTGTGATGGGTGGGAGACGGACTGTTCCTTGACGATGACCTTCATCCGCGTAGAGGTCTTCACAGTACTGTCTCCCTACCTGTACTACATTGTGGATAGATCTCCTACAGACACTAAAAACTCCAATAGAAAAAACAACGGCGTTCGTAGTCTATCAAAAAGCATTCGATTCCATTGAGAGCTGGTTCATCATACAAGCAATAAACGGTGCCAGAATCGACTCACTCTACCCAAACCTTATAAAAATACATGTAGGTAAACGCAACCCTTCAAGGAAAAGTAAACGACAACCTGACGACAAACAGCATCAAGATCAGAAGAGAGGTACGCCAGGCAGACCCAATATTTCCAAAACTATTTACTACGGCGCTAGAAGACGTTTTTAAAACACTAGACTGGGACAACAAAGGTATAAACATCGACCGCATCTTTCTGAACCATCTGCGATTTGTAGAAGACATAGTCCTCTTCAGTAGCGATAGGCAAGAACTTGTGGCCATGGTAGAACAATTAATCCAAAAATACAACCTTAAGTAGCCAAAAATACAACCAAAGTAGGCCTTAAGATGAACGTGTCCAAGACAAAAATAATGAGTGACCTGAAAAGGGACACCACGATCAATAACACAACCATAGAAGTAGTAGAAGAGTACACCTATTTTGGACATGCCATTAGGCTGCAGAACTGAAACCAGAGAGTCGAAATAAAGGACAGAGCAAGACTAACGTGTGCTGCCCTTGGCAGACTAAGCCACATCCTCAGAAACAAGGACATCCCAATACATCTTAAGCGTAAAGTTTTCGAATACTGCGTAACACCTGTAATAACATACGGCTTGGAGACAATGGCACTGACAAATAAAAGTACGGACCATCTAAGGACAATGCAAAGAGCGATGGAACGAGCTATCATAGTAGTCAGTCTGTGAGAAAAACTTAGGTGCGAGGAAATCAGTCGAAGAACAAAGGTAGTGGTTGTAATAAAAAGAACTTAAATGGCGATGGGCAGGACACGCGGCAAGGCAACATCAAGATAGATGAACACCGAGATTAATCCAATGGAAACCAAGACAAATCAAGAGGAGTGCAGGAAGGCTACAGACAAGGTAGACGGACGATATAAAACAACACGTGGAAACAAATGGCTCCAACTCGCAGAAGACAAAACAACATGGAAAGGGATGGAAGAGGCGTATGTTCAGGAGTGGAACGCTGAAAAAAATATTCAGAGGAATGAGGAAATGAATGTGGATATTTAGAAGCATTGGATAGAAGAAAGCATGAAGGTTGAATGGAATGAGCAGCCGAGAGCGTTAGGGAAGAAATCTAATGCAGGGATGAAAGCGGTAAGGAAATGACTTTTTTAATAAAATGAAAAGATGGAAGGGGGGCGAGTAAAGATAGAATTTATTGTTTGTAAAGTATATTGTTTATTGATTTTTTATTTTGTATAAGTAGTTTTAAAGTTAAAAACGTTCTTCTTCTTCTTAATATGGCATCTCCTTTCAGGAGGTTTGCAATCACCATCGCTATCTTCACCTTAAAAACGTTAGTGTAGTCTTATTCCCCTAGTTCGTAATAGTCTAGTTTCGTAACATATCCAGAATTATTCTTAGTTGAATTATTAATAGTTGAAATAGTTCAGGCAATTATTTTAAATGATACACATACTTATACCCTCAATTACTTTACAATCTAATAGTTAAATAATAATTGTAGAAAAAATATTGACGCAACCAGAAACGTAATTATAAAATGAATTTCTGAATCGTTTACGGTCCTTCCGCAATCGAATCTTTTTTTTATAGAAATTAAATTTTAATATTCAATTAGGCTCGGCAATGTTTGAACTGCAAACATTAAGATGATCGATGGATAAATATTTATTAAAGGAACAAAAATATTCAAATAGAATTTTTTGTTGATGGGAGTCCGCGTGTTAAATTGACTTGATTGGCTGCACTCGTATGTTATCATTTCGCAAATAATTGCTTTGTAATGAGTGAAAGGTCGACACATTTGTTGCGAATAAAAATTGAACTAGCAACAGGTAATTACTAGTCTTAAGCCTAACACTTCACAAGAACTTGAATTTAATTAAATATTTATTGCAATAACGTCACTCGTGTTAATAAACATTTTTAACAAATTGCAATAACAACGTTTTAATTTTCATTTATACAACACGAACACACATATTAATTAAAACAAAATATTCTAATCTCATTTTGTCTCTATAGACTTTGTTTGTCTAGTCCGGTTTAGCTAGTCCTTTCTAAGCAATATTCCCTGTATAGCATTGTCTGTCTAGTCATGCCTGTCTAGACTTGTTCGTCTAGTCTTGTCTGTCTATTCTTGTCTCTCTAGTCTTGTCTGTCTAGTCTTGTCTTTCTAGTCTTGTCTGTCTAGTCTTGTCTCTCTAGTCTTGTCTGTCTAATCTTGTCCGTCTACTCTTGTATGTTTAATCTTGTCTGTCTAGTCTTGTCTCTCCATTCTTGTTTGTCTAGTCTTGTATGTCTAGTCTTGTCAAACATCGAACAAGCAATTGCCATTAGACTTGACTATAACGGATATTAAAAAACGAATATTAAAAATAAGACAAAGAAATAGATAGATCATTGTTAAGTTAACATTAATAGAAAAATTAATTTATTTATAAATTATGGAATTTTTGAAATCGGAAATGCGGTATCAAAATTGTATGCGGTATCAAAATTACACTGAAAACAGTTAAGTAAGAGAAAATGTAGAAGACTGAATAGATATGTAGAGGATAACCTAAGCTGTACCAATTACAAAGTCATTCGTTAAAATTACCTTCGCAATATCAGAAAACACGTAGAACGTAGATAATATAACTGAACATGTATATGTATATATATATATATATATATATATATATATATATATATATATATATATATATATATATATATGTATATATATATATATATATATATATATATATATATATATATAATTTGCGAAGGCATTAGAAAAAATAATAGGAAAAGGCCTAGGTAGGTCAACGTATTCCCACGAGAGGTCCATATAGCATCTTGCATTAGTAACGTTGGGTGTATGCGTATGATGACTGTGATGGTGTATAGACGGTGGACGGTGTGCAAAGAGAGATGGGCAACGTACGCGCGGTGCATCATCGGGAGAGACACTTAATTAAACAACATATTGAATCTGGTTGCTGATGCACATTAACGAGAGAGGCGGCTCAACTGAGTGACATTTCAAGCCGATGATGGTCACTAATGGCCATGATACGAATACTTACCATTTCACTTCTGCCCATCACCGACGCTGACTTCTCCATGGGCGCTGCTTATGCGCTTCGCTATTTAAGTGCAAATCTAGAATCGGCTATTGATGATACCACTCATATATACGTTTACTTATAAGGACAATGAAATCATTATTATTCAGCGTTTTCACATTATTTACATTTTCGATTTATGCGATTCGAGGTTTTATTGCCTTTTCCGCAGGACTTATCTCCACTCGTATTTGTTCTATAACACATTTTTCGACATAGAAAGTTTATTTGTTGTTTTTTGTCGTATAAATCGTCTTCAATTTCTTTCACACAGAATGCCAACATTTTTTACATTCATTGGAAAGTCACTTTTAAATTATCATTTAATTTTTACGTTACCTCACATTTTTATAAAAAAATGTAATTTTAAGTTTCACGACGAATAAGATTATTACAACCATTTAATAATTTTAATTAAATAATTTGTTAATATATACAAATGGTGCAAGCTGCAATATTTTTACAAAGAACAGTTTAATTATTCTTTTCTGAACGGCTTACTTAAAGAGAATATTTAAAAAAAAGTTTTAATAAAAATAATAATATATAGAGAAATCTAGTATTAATTTAAATTCTTTTTTAATAAGAAATTACGTACTTTGTAACAAATACATTACTAGGAATATTTCATAAATTGAATGAATTGAAACACACTAAATACAATCTTTATGGATTTTCTACCTTATGTTTACAAAATTAATATTAAAGTTTGTACAAATTTAGTTACAAACTTTCCAAAAGTGTTAAAAAAGGTTTTTATTATAACAAAAATAATAATGTATAAAGAAATTTAGCATAGAATTTTAGCAACAAGAAAATATACTTTTTGAAATAAAGAAGTTTGTAGGAATTTTAGGGTAGAGCTACCTAAAAGTGCGCACTTTCGAAACTTACATTTTTAATAAAATCAAGTTTAGGTGTACACGTTACAAAATAATTGTATAACAAGCTTTGATTCATTAAGAATATAGATCTAATTCTTAAAATAAGTAATTCAATAAAATACAGTATACACGTGATAATCCGGCGGTTGGTTAATCCGGCGCGTTCTTTCCTTTAATCTGCTCCGCGCCGGATATAAACCTCGCGCACAGAAGAAATAAAGTCAAACACAGCACCTTCCAGTGTTCTTGGAAAAAGGTCTGACCAACACACCCTGGTTTCAACTCTGAAAACTTGATTGACGATTCTGACCAAGCTAATTCCACTCAAAAATTGTCTTACTATCTGTTCTAAGTTTGTACTTAGTTTTTTGTATGTACACGTTTACATATATACATACAAATTTTATACTTTCTGTACATAAAATATGTAAAATTGTTATTGTTTTCGTTGAATCCTGATAATCCGGCAGTTGTCTGGTCCCATATATGTTGGATTATCAAGACTATACTGTATTTAATAAAACGGCCTTAACTTATGACCGGTCGAATGCGTACTCTTAGGTTATGCTCGTGCAAAGAGTACACCTATTAAACCTAAAACATCCTAAAATAGTAAGATTAGTCTAAAATAGCCCTCATACAACGCGGTATTTATACAGCCCGGTAACGGTATAACGCAGTTTATAAATTGCGGCAAGCCCGCGGTAACTCATATAACGCGTTACTTATGCAACGCGGTGTGGATGAGATTAGTGAGATTTACACCTGGTCCACATCAGTTTGGTCTAGTTATTGAAATGTCCGTTATGGAATTAAAACCTTCCTCAATCAATGCTTACTATAAAAAAATATGGCCTGAAGCAGTGGTCAACGAAAATTTCGGACCTTCTGTAGATGCTGAGCTAAGACATAATATGTCTTATTTATTTTAGTATATTATACTAAATGTCGCACAAAATTTTAGTTGACAGGGCTTCTCGGATATGGTTGAAGATAATATTTTTGAACTAATACATGAAAAGAAACAACAGATTTCGTGGAGCATTTAATAGATGAGATTGAACCAAATTCAAAAGAAGGTGAGAATTCTGCTGAAGATTCCGACTCTGATAAGACTGTTACAGTATGTAATTTAAAGAAGTTAGCAATTGGTTTGATTTAGCAAGACGGCTAGAAAGTTATTCTATGGATAATGATCATTGTTCTAGCTCCATATTATGATCTTGAAAAAAAAATTGCAGCTCAGTGGAAGGTATAGACCTATTACTGATTTCTTAATACTTAAACCAGCCAAAGTATGCAATGAGTATCCTACTAATGATGGCCAACACATTTCAAGTGATGAGAACACACGTCTATGAAATGTCATTTTTGAAGACAGCGATGAAGATTAATTCCATGTGTAATAGGGAATATGCAAGAGATTTAGATTGACTTGCTTTTTTTACCTCCGATAGTTTATGATCTTGACATTACACCTATACCATTATTTTCTCATTTAGTTTGTATTTAATTCCAAAAATTTAAATCAAAAAGTCCAAAATATGCGAGCGAAATTCAAATTTGCGAAACGCATCACCATTGGTCGAATCTAAACAAGGCGTTTGACGCGCACGTTATGATATTTATCGGCGTCGACATTCACGGTGCTGTTTTGCTGTGCATTATTTGTGTAGTGTTTTCCAATACCTACTGCGGTTTTGGTATATAGTGAGATTATAAATTATCAAGAACTTGACTGAAAGTGTTTTTTTAAAGCACAGTCGGAAAATATACCAAAAATAGATGCATTTATGATGACAGCATATTTTGTATCGCATGCGCAAAATATGTAGGTAGGGTGAACTATACACCAAGATTGGGACTTTATCAAACACTTTATCTGGTGTACTTATCATAGTGTTTTTGCATTCCGGTACTAGGAAACATCTACATAATGTTTTTTAGCTTTTTCCATTATCGAAATAGCGATTCAAACTGGAAATTCTTAACTGTCTATGCAAGTAGTAAACAACACCGAATTAAAACGTGGTCTGTGACGTCATCCAAAGCGCGGGATAAATGGGACCGTTCAAACAGGTCAAATTTAATCCGTGTTTTATATATATTTTTAAAAAATTAATTGAACACTTTCAACAGTATTTATATATTTTACTATGTTAAAACGAAGTAGAAAGTGAATTAAAAAAATTATGCATATTCCCTAGTTAGGCTATAGGCTTTAAATCTAAATACATTTCATTTAGCGTATGGCCCATTTTGCTGTAATCACAGTATTGATATAAATACAAATAAAAGATGATAGGTTATATTCGATTGCATTGTCGGTTGCGTTCAGTAGCTGCTAAAGTGTCCTCGGTAGAACCTCAGTGGGCATTCCTGAATGTATCAGTGGTTCTCGAATGCCCACTCTCTTGCCCACTTGTCTTACAGCTCCGCAGCGGTTCTTAGATATAGTCATGATCTTAACCAGGAGATCCATAGGATTGTCTGGTTGCCAGCTGTTGTTAGTTCATTTAGTTCACGTTTTATGAAGTAAAACGCTATCCAGGGTGCACCACGGGGAGGCGAACTAACATTACACCCCAATCTAAATACATAATAAGAATTGCAATATTTCATTGCTATTTGATTGCATTATTAACAGAATTCAATTAAAAAAATGGAAAACATTGCATTGTTGCTTAATATTCAAACAAATAATTTTAAACGGAACCTCCTTATTCGTATGCAATCTTACTCTCGTATAATGCGGTTTTGTATAACGCGGCATTTTCACCGAATCTAAAAACCGCGTTATACGAGGGCTTACTCTATTTACAAAATAATCAAAATTCGAATTTGCAGAAATTCAGTTTCCAAACTTTAAATTTGCCAAAATTGTTAAAATTACAAACAAAAATGGAAACAAATTAAATGATTAACCTTACACAATAACGACTTGCTACATAACATAAATAAAATTGAAATAATATCAAACAACATAATATATAACAAATCCACTTGGAATTTAGAAATTTCTTAAAAAAGTGTTTAAGAATACTCAAGTAAATTGCAGAATTGATATTAAAATTATAATTTTATATTTTTAAATACAATTACTGTAATGTAATGTTACAATTAATGTATGTTAAATACAAATAAAAACGCGTTCTGGGGAAGTATCAATCGTTAAGAATTAGAAAAAGACTAAAAAGACAAATAATCGGTTGAAAAGTAGTGGAAGTATGCTATGCAATATTTCTTTCAGTTATTTATGTTTTGATAACATTTCATTGAAAAATTTGAATATGTGTTATGAGAGAATAGAACATAAATATTGAGTAAAAAGGGAAATAATCTTTTGAAATATTGTGGAAGTATTGTATTTGGTTGTCAACTAAGTCCATCCGGTTTTAAATTTTTTTTTAAAACCGTTTGGTTCCGTTCGGTTCGGTTCGGTACAATTTGTAATGGATAATACCTTCCCCGTCTGAACATACGCTCAACATTGTTTTGCGCGGATGAAGAACTTGTTTCACGCGCGGTGTCGTTTTTTACAGGGGCTAGACCATTCTTTGCGCTACATCATATTAATGCACAGGCAGCATTTCTCGTTGCCAGTAACGATTTGGTAAAGAAATCGTTGCTTGTGTCCATGATATGAGCGGTGACGAGTAAGCAAATCTCCGGATATTGTGTCTCGTTGATTTTTATTGTTGTCGCTTAAAACATGCGAAACCTAAGCTTCACACTTCTGTACCTTCCCCATCGAGAGAAGTTGCTTATCTATAGCAGTGTGGGAATATTCTATTTTCTCTGCCAGTTTGTTCCTGTTCCTGTTTGTACCAAAAGTTGGTTTAATCGCTTTTCATCGAACTCGACTGGACCAGTACTGGCCAGAACGAGGTGCATTTTTGAACGAGGTGCATTCTTCATTTCTTAACTTGGTGTACTAATCACGAGCGGTTGTTTCAGCTATGATATCTTTAGTTTTTCAAGCTAAGAACAAGCAAGGTATTCTCAGCCATTTCCTTTTTTTTAGCTTGGCACAAGTATAACGGCTTAATTTATGTAAGGTTTGTACTCCTCCTTTAGTACCTGCTCCAGACCTGGCTGATTTCTCAATTGTTGAAAATTCGTGATAATAAGTGGCTCATAAATTTTTTAATTTTATTTTCAGTTCTTTAATTGTCATTTTTATGCCGAATGTCATTAATTCGGTACAAATTTTGTGTAGTCCTAGTCATAATTCACGTATAGACTTGTCTTTATAAGGCTTGTCGCATACTGGATCCGCTCCGCTCAGCTCACATCAGGCCCAATCGGGTCCGCTCCTCTCAGCTCCGTCATTTTTTCACATATTGCATCCGCTCAGATACGTCACTTTTCCACACACTTAATACCCTATTACCGAACCTCTTGTAAACTTGTTAGTGTGTATAGGGCTAAATATGTGCTGCTATCCTGGTTGCATGTATGCCTTAGCGCATATATGATAACGTTACTGTTGCGCCTGCGTGAACCATCCGTCAGCATCCAACCTCTGGACTATTATTCTTGACAGAGGATACGGAGCGAAGCGGAACGGAGCCGGGATGAGCTGAGCGGACGCAGTTTGTGCGTTTCCATTTAAATACTCAGGTTTTTCTTGGCAGACCTAAATGCCAGACCTGAGCGGAGACGAGCAGATCCAGTGTGCGACATGCCTAAGAAGCAATACTTGCGTTAGGTATATCCACGATCCAGCTGTACAATTGTAAATTAAGCTCATTACATAGTTTCAGCAATGTTGTTGAGCATAAAGTCAAATTATGTAGGTCATAGGTCTTAGGTATAAAAATGAAGTGTCCGTTAGCTGATCATGTACTAGCTTAACCTTCCTCAGGAAGCTAGTACACAAAACCAGGAGAGTAAATTCGGTGGTGCGGACCACTACAGCTACAAAAATAGAACTCCTTCCAAATATACTAGCCTTAAAACGCTACCTTATTAGCTTTCTCATTACCTTGCTAGCTTAAAAATAAAGCTAGTTCTTTTCACACGAAGCTAGATCTATTACCTTACCGGAACTAGCTCACTATTATAACTAAAGGTAGCCTCGCGTAGAACGGAGACATTTAGTTTTACTGGCTTACTAGAAGTAACTTGCTATACTAGCTCCAATAACTGGCCTCGTGTAGACCGGGTTTCAAAAGGGAGGAAAATGTGTTAGTGTCCAAGATTTGTATCGGAAATAGCTAAGAGATAAAAAATCTACTGGCACACCAAATGAACACATTAATAAATACATTATTGTATTTAAAGGATGCCATTATTATAATCGTGTGTACAAGTATGCAAATCGTGCGTAAAAGTCCAATGTAAATGAAATTGGAGTTTCATTATTAAACGATTTATGTTTGTTGTTGCTCTGGCAACAACTCGCGTCAGTAAACAAAACAAGTAGCGAAAATTAATGTTCTGACGTATATTAAAATTGAATAAATTTTTAGGGTTCCGGACCGAAAACGGAACCCTTATATGATCACTTTGTTGTCCGTCTGTCTGTCTGTCTGTCTGTCTGTCCGTCTGTCTGTCTGTCTGTCCGTCTGTCTGTCAGTCAAGACCATGTTTATCAAGAACGCGTAGAGGTAACAAGCTGAAATTTGTATGAATTACTCGGGTCTGCGGTCTCTTTCAGCTGTGAAAAAATCAAACTAGTAAGTCAGCGCGATCAAAAGATATGACCGTTTATGTGGCATATTTTGCGATTTCACAAGGGAATCAAAACCTATAGGGTACTTTCCGTTGACTTGGAATCATGAAATTTGGCAAGAAGCGGTGTCTTACAGCACATGTAAAGGGAAAAATCTGAAAACCGTAAATATGTAGTTTAATTACAAGAAAAATGCGAATTTACTATTAGAAACTTATGAAAATACACTAATGTTGTCGTAGTGGTATTGTCAGGCTCCAGAAGCATATGGGTTGCCTACAGTTAGGTCCTCCTCGGTTAGGTCCGAAGGGTAAAAAGTATGTGTTGGCACTAAGCTGTTTATTCTGAATATGCTATATTCGTTATGCATTTTATCACGTACGCTCTATATACATAATATATACAGGGTATATATTATGTCTAAATTTTGCTTGTTTATAACCGACATGCGACATACTCAAGTCCCGTAACATCCTGTATATATTATATTTCGTCTAATTTTTGTTTATAATCTACATAATATGTTGATAATCTAGATAATAATACTATATTATAATCTACATAATCTACATAATATGTTGTAGATAATATTCACAAAAGCAGTCAATTGAACAACTGAATGTTAAGAGTATCGAAATAGATCTAGAAATAGTTAATATATTAGTTTATATTAGATCTAGAAATAGTTAGATCTTAATATAAGTTAGTGAATAAGTGTAATACTAAAATAAAGTTTTCTTTTTATAAGTTTAAAAATATTCGCGTAATTAAAAAAAATACCCTGTATACCTTTATACAGGGTATATAGGTATACAGGCAAAATTGAGCAGTAAAAACAAATAGTGAAGTTCCAGAACCCCTAAACACTCATAGTGAAGGGGGGATGTATCGTAAAAAAATACAGGGTAGAATTCCATCGTACGACAGCGACATCTTGAGGTTATGCTTGCAGCGGTACTAAGATTGTCGTGATTTCAGGAGGGTCACTTTTCAAGTTAACTGAATGTGGTTGCTACGTCCTCCACAAAAAAAAAGATACCTTACTTACAAGTTTGTACGGAACCCTCGGTGCGCGAGTCACAACTCGCACTTGGCCATTTTTGTCTTATTTTGAATCAAGTCTCGTCCTCTTAGTCTGGATTTATCTGTCTCTAATGTAACTTAAACTAACCATAACCTAATCTAGATTAAATCCAGGTTAACCTACATTATATCGACAACGACTAAGTATTTTGTCTCTCAAAATTACAATTTTTTCAATATTATCGGTAAGGAGCAATTATTTTTTTTGTAAATTCAACATTATTTTAACATGCTTCGTAGATAAAATAATGTATGACACGCGTGTGTGAAAGGCTTTTGTCACTCACTGCGATTAAACCACTCGTCTTCGGTTCGCGCTTTAAACTTCGCAACTCATGCACAAAAGCCCTTCTTCACACACTTGTATCATAAACTACAAATAAATTTGAAAATTTGAATTCTAAATTTTAGCATGAATAAACTAGAACCGGGCAGAAGGACGTTGTGGTCGATATCCCTTTGTGTAAAGTATACAATAAATATATTCTCTAAACTAGAAAATATTTAAATAATTCATTGATAATTGTATACCGATGTATACTCTTTGTTGTTCACAAAACATTTTTGCACCTTTATATGTCGTTCTTTGAAGTTTTAGGACGCGCAATTGCAAAAATGCCAAGCGTTCGTCCAGAAACGGTTTCGCGACGGAAATATATTCTAAACATCCCTTTTGAGATAGATTCTCAAAGCTAGAGTTACATTCTTAAAACATTTCTCCATCTATTAGTATCCGTTCGGTACATTATCGGTAACTTTGATTTTGGTCGACTTAATTTGTTTTGTCTCATATTTTAATCTGGCAAAGTTTGTGAAAGACCGTGAGATTATTTTAGCAAAGCAAATATGATTGATTGATTGTGGAATAACTTGTTGAAACTTCATTTTAATATTAGGCCGAGGCCGCACTACGGTTTTTTCCGCGAGCGGTAACCGTTAAAACGGCGAAACCGCTCGAGAAACAAACAGTACGCTATGGGAAAAATCAGTCGCGGGAAAAAACCGCAAGTGAGGCCGCTTGTATTAGTTTACTTGAGCAATAAAAACGCGCTATTAAAAACCGCGGCGGTTTAGCCGTAGGCCTAGGCCTTCAAGATAAAAACATAAATTGTTTCAAATTTATTGTATAAATACCAAAACTGTTGCTTCTTCAGGTAATGACATACAAATTCAAATCATTACCTGAAGAAGTCATGTTTTTGTCTTTAATGAAACAAATATTAGAAGTAAGTCTAGTAGGAGATACACACAAACACAGTAATATTTATTGAAAACATAAAATGTTTACAACGGGGTAGGAGATATTTAACCGAACGACCCATAATTTCCGAATGTCCAGATAGACTTCCCATTTCATTATTATTGCATCTCTTATTAATATTTAATATTATTAAATACTAATTTTCTTTAAAATTCGTCGCTGTTAGTTGAATTTTTTATAAGCTATGCTAATTAGGTTATTTAAGTTGAAAATCTGTCCAGAATTGCCGATTCTAATAAAATATACATTTACTTAAAAGGACAATAAAATTAGAGTTTTCACATAATTTATGTGTTTGGAGATTTAATTGCCTTTTTTCTAAGCGAGTCTTAATGCGAGTCGTATTTGTTCTAAAGTGCATTTTTCGACATAGAAAGTTTATTCGTTTTTATTTCTCGTAAATCGTCTCTGCTTGAATTTCTTTCACACAGAATGCCGCAATTTTTTGCACTCATTGGAAAGTCGCGTCTAAATCATTAAGTTAGATGCTACCTTACCGTTTCTTAGAAAATTTCATTTTGTTATGTTTGATGAGGTAAATGAGATTTTTAATATTTAAGTAAAAGGAAACCAGATATGTTGGAATATTTGAACATTTATTGTTTAAATAAACAAAGTTTATATTTTGAGAAGATATTTATAATTTAAGAATATTATAAGTATCTCTTTGAAGAGAGAAAATATATTTACTGCATACTTGGTACCGACCAAGAGGCCCGAATTCAAGTAGTTTATACTCACTTTCAACTTTAATGATCGTTCATCAAATCTTATTATCTCAATTAACATCTCAAATTTAATATTCAATTATTTTTATTTGTTGTGTAGTATACAGGGTGGACCATTTAACATGACCACCCCAAATATCTCCATTACCTTTAGAGCGACGGAAAAAATGTCGAAAGGGAATTTTATTGATTTCGAAGGGCTGACACGGTGGTTAAAAATTATTTTTTGTCATGATTACAGTTTATGCGTTCTCAAGGTCATCAATGGTTTTTCAAATGTTATTTTTGTTTCAAGACAATGTAGCCACTATTCAGATGAAACCAGTGATTCATGATATCAAGACCTTGAAATGATTTGACAAGTGTATCCATTGAAAATAACTTTGAACCGTATAGAAAATGGTATTGTACAGTCAAGCAGAGAAAGTGGATATAATGCTGATTCATGGTGAGACCGGTAGGAACTATGTGCGAGCGCAGGATCATTATGCACAACGTTATCCTGACAGAAATCATCTTTCCGTCGATATTTCGATCGAATTATTCATTTGTTCCGTGAAAGGGGCAGTGTTAATCCACGCAAAAAGAAACGTCAAAGGTCATGATATCATGGATCACTGGATTCGTGTGTACAGTGCCCACAATTTCTTGTTAAAAAAATCACATGTTCCCATTTGAAGAGCGATTGATAAGCTTGAGGACGCATAAACTATAATCTTGACAAAAAGGTATTTTTAACCGCTGTGTCATCCCTTGGAAATCAATAAAATTCCTTTTTGACATATATATATATATATATATATATATATATATATATATATATATATATATATATATATTTATTTATTTATATATTTGCCATTTAACGGGCCATTTAACGTGACCACTCCAAATATCTCTGTTACCTTTAGAGCGACGGAATAATTATCACAAGGAAATTTTATTGATTTCCAAGGGCTGACACAGTGATTATAATATAATTATGGCAGCTATTATGGCAGGTTATAATATAATTAAATATAATTATAATACAATGAAAATTTAAATATTATGTTTCTTCTTCTTCTTCTTAACAATCCCCTTCCACCTTTGACGGTCTTCAGCGACACGTGTCCAGTTTCCTACTTGTAGAGTTTCTACATCTTCCTCTACCTTATCTTTCCACCTGGCTCTGGGTCTACCTCTGCTTCTTGAGGTGTTAGGTTGCGCTTTATGGATGGATCTGGGTGCTCTTGCACTCGGCATTCTAATCATGTGGCCCGCCCATCGAAGTCTCTGTGCCTTAATGAATCTTACTATGTCTTCACCTTCTATTAGTTCTTGAAGTTCGTAGTTCATGCGAATTCTGTATCCTTCTTCCTCTTTCACTGGTCCAAAGATCTTCCGTAAAATCCGTCTTTCAAAAATACGAAGAGAGTTTTTGTCTGCTTCCGACATACTCCAGGATTCAGCTCCATAAGTTAGCACGGGTCTGATCAGGGTTTTATATATTCGTAGTTTTGCTTTACGTGAGATGATTTTTGATTTGAAGAGTTTCAGATGTGAATAATAGCATCGATTCACAGCTTGGATTCTATCTTGTACCCTCAGTGATAGATTATTTGTATTATTGAAAGTTACTCCAAGATATTTGACATTTTGAACTTCTTCAAACCGATGATCATTTATAATGAAGTTCTGAGGAGCCCTTCTTGGGTTTTCAGGTGACAGTTTTAGGTATTTTGTTTTATCTGTATGTATTTTCAGGCCGACTTTGCTCGCTTCCTCTTCTATTTTTAAAAACAATTCTTCTAGAGTTCTATTGTCCCTAGCCATGATCAGTATGTTGTCCGCGTACGCACATATTTGGTATGATTTTGTTATGATATTTCCCTTATTTTCGAGGTTTCCAATTGCATTCTGTAGCGCAAGGTTAAAAAGAACAGCTGACAAGGCATCTCCCTGCCTAACACCGGTTCTTATTTCAAATTCTTTTGATGTTTTGTTTTGGACTGTTACTCTGGCCTTGGATCCATCCATTGTCATCATGGCTAGTTTGGCAAGTTTATGTGGGATACCCATTAGAGCAAGTGCACTTCCTAGTTTTGCTCTTTTAATACTGTTGAATGCTTTTTTAAAATCGATTAACAGACAGTGCAGGTCGATGTTATATTCATAACATTTTTCCATTGCTTGACTTAGCACAAACACCTGATCCAGAGTTGATCTACTTTCGCGGAAGCCACATTGATATTCTCCTAATATTTCTTCTGAATACGGTCTTATCCTGTCGAATATCACATTGGAGAGTACCTTATATGCAGTGTTGAGTAGTGTTATTCCCCTGTAATTGTCGCAGTTTGTTTTGTCGCCTTTTTTGTGGATAGGGCAGATTAACCCAGTTTTCCACCTTTCAGGCATCTGTTCTTCTTTCCATATTTTGCATATTAGTTGGTGCAGTCTTTTATGTGCATCTATTCCGGCCAGTTTTAAGGTTTCGGCAGTGATGCCGTCCTCACCGGGTGCCTTACCATTTTTAAGCTTTTCCATGGTTGTTTTGACTTCATCCAATGTAGGTGGTTCGGTATTTTCTAGAGCTGTGTATATTACTGTTTCTGGCTCTTCTAGGTCTTCCATATGATCAACATTTAATATCTCGGCGAAGTACTGGCGCCATCTATCCATGACGTCTTTCTCTTCCGTTAGGATTTTCCCGTTCTTATCCTTGCATATGTTTAATTTGGCTGGTACCCTTTCGCTTCATTTCTGATTGTTCCATAGAAGTCCTTCACTTTGCGTTGATTATAGTTCTCTTCTATGCTTTCTATTTTCTTACGCATCATATCTCTTTTTTCCCCGTAGGCACCTGTTGGCTTCTCTCCGCTTCTCTTGGTATACCGCATCATTAGCTCTAGTGTTTCTTTGCAGCATCTTTTGTCGGGCATTAAAAGTCTTGCAAATATTACGTTTAGAAATTGCAATTTGCAAGAAATGCGTATGAAGAAAATGACAAACTTTTACTTGTAGTGAATAAATTCAACAAAATAGTTCAACTTCTTCACTTATTTGCATCTTTATTGTTCTTATCTAGGACTAATATTTGCATGTCCATTTTATTTATGACAACGGTAAATATTATCAGTTCAAACTACTTTCGCTTATCATATTTTCCTATCTAAAAAATATAAATTTATGCAAATAAAAAATATATTTTCCGAACGAAAACAAAATATTAATTTCATAATGTTAAATAAACATCCGATTATAATAGGGATGTATATATAATAGGGATGTATATCCTATATGTATAATAGGGTTTATAATAGGGATGAATTATATGATTAAATCATTCTTATCTCATTTCATTACTTTTAATTAGGTTTCGTTTGTTTAGATTTGATTGGTTGGGATTATTTGAAAGAAACGATCTATCCAAACAAATCTGCATTTAAAATATTATGCCTCCCATATTTGAAAAAGTCTTATTTGTCGTTCATTGCTCAAATTATTGTCGTTTAATGTTGAGATAAAATCTAAAATTGAGTTCATCCAATTCATTCCTGTAAATGAATCCAATACATCTATTTAATTGAAGTGTTATTCCCGGAAATGTAATCATTTGTGTTTCAAATAAAAACACAGTTGTTGCTTTATCTATAACTATAGGGTGTTTCCAATAAGAGGTATCATTTTAATATGTAAAAAAACAGTATTTTTAAGCGAAATCATCGGATGCTTATTTAATTGCAAAGAGGAGGGTATGCGATTAATAATGGAAAACAATATAAGCCAAATGGCTGCCACAACTACGCTTGCATGACCATATTCTTTCATTTCATCTAGACACTTCAACATTCAAGAAATTTTCCATCAATAATTTGCACATTTGCGGCTTTATGTCCTCGATAACTTCACGAATTCCATCTTTGAGATCTTGAATCGATTGTGGGCCATTGGCATAAACCTTATCTTTCACGTAGCCCGAAAGAAAAAAGCCTAGAAAAAAAGTCTAAAAAGTCTGTTAAATCACAAGATCTTGGTGGCCCATTGTGATCGCCCCTTCGAGAAATCACACAGTCAGGAAACTTTTCACGATGGTATCGTTACTTGTGTGGCACGTCGCGTCGTCTTGTAAAAAATAAACGTCGTCCATATCAACATCTTCCAAATCCGGCCATACAAAATCATTAATCATCGTTCCATAGCGCAATCCAAATTTACTATAACAGTTGCTCCAGCCTCATTTTCAAACAAGTAAGGTCCAATGACCCCGCCAGACTAAATACAGCACCAAACAGTCACACGTTGAGGATAGAGAGGCTTTTCAACAATAATTCCTGGGTTTTCTAAGCCCAAAATGAGACAATTTTGCTTGTTACGTGGCCTCCCTGTTTGAAAATGGGCCTCACCAAACAAGCTGATTTTTCAATGAAATTCCGAATGAGTTTTGACCCAATCAGCAGAGACACGACGTTGTTGATGGTCGGAAGGTGTAAGTTCTTGTGTTAACTGAACTTTAAAAGCCTTAAGATCTAAGTGTTTATACATTATAGTTTATGCATTATAAAATGCGGTGTACAGTCGTTTGTGGAATGTCCAATTCCAAAGATGGACGGGAAATGGACAAACCTGGGTATTCCTCAACACTATGGACTACAACAGCAATATTCTCAGTTGTTCTTGAGTGACGTGCACGAGTTCGGTTCTACAGATCACTAGCTTGTCTCAAAAGCTCAAACTTTTCCACCAGTTTCACAATTGCTGGCCGATAAGATGCTTAACGACGACCCAAAAATGCTTTAGATTTGCGAACTGTGACCGCGAAATTTTCAGTATTTTTATAGTCAGTTTTAATAATTTCGATGCGTTGTTGAAGCGTATATCGTTCCATTATTATTAATGGCGTAGTTTTTTACTTGTCATCTGTCAAGTAGTTACAGGTTGACTCATGACAAATGTTAAATGGCAGGCTATAGAAAATGAAACCTCTTATTGGAAGACCCTTTATTTTATATTTGTAATTTCTAAATTAAATCCCTCATGAAATTCCTTAATTATTATTTTTCTTTCTTTATTGGAAAAAATTCTTAAATAATCCTTAAATTATTAATATTAAAAATTCCTAAGATTGTATTATAAGATATTTCCAAATTCATTTTATTAATTATTCACTTTAATAATTTATTTATGCATGAAATGGGTTGATTTAATTTTATAGTAATAATTTGATTTATTGTTACGATATACTAGGATATTGTAATACGTACCTTTACACCTTAGGGTAACAAAGGTTTTAATTAATTAAAAAAAAAAAAAATCACTTTGCTAGTTACACTAATAATAACTAAACTTCTGACTTCACAATATATTCTTACAAATATTATTTAATTTTGAATAAAATTGGAAAAAATTTACACAATTTATACTCAATTGCAATATTTTCTTCTGCAAGATTTGTTTTTACAGAAATATTGCAAAGGCAGAAACAACTTTTATACAAGGAAAAGAAATAATATTGTAAGATTTAATCCAGGTAGAATGTGTAAGCTGTAAAAAGCTGCGTGATAAATACATTATTCATACTCTGTCTACTTCTACAGCGTGACATACTAGTGTTAGTCTACAAGCAATGTATTTTTATGTGCAAGAAAACCTTTAAGAAACAACACTGCCTACTTTTCAATGATTCAATTTAATGAACAAAATTTAAAAAATAAATTTAAATGATAACTGAATATAGATGAAACCATACTGATTACAGATACAATCATACAAACTTATTAAAGCGAAATGTAGCTTGAATATATAGATATATTCATTTATATATTCAAGCTATATTTCGCTTTAATAACTTTGCAATATAAAGTTGTTTGGAAACTCTATCTATAAAGTCTATCTATGTATATTAATGTGTAGAGTTGTTTATTATTAACATAATTAGTCTATGTCATCGAAACTTCGAATTTGGCCGCAACTAATTAGTTGAATTTTATTTAGTTTAAAAGGTGATATTAAATGTTTGAGTTTTTGTGTATAAATATGATCACTAATTTAAATAATTTGGTTCGAAATGTAAGAAGTATTTATAGCGGCGGATTTTAAAAAATGTAGTCTTTCACGTAGCGAACATGGATATATCAAAGCTCCAGATTTATGGAGTTTGTAAGTTAAATATGTTGAATTAAAGGAATAGAAACATTTTTTTTTAAATTGTGTAACGGCATATAAATCTAGCTAATGGCTTTAAGTGTTTTTCCAAGGAGTCTAAAACTAAAGTTACTATGCTCAAGTCTCCAGCAAGAAAATAAATAATGCTTTACTGTTCAACAAAACACAATAGAATAAAACTAGATTAACGTTCCCGCTTAATAAGCGATCACGGTTTCCTGAAATTCGGAAGAAAATAAAACAAATAAAAAACGATTGTTTCCGTATGGATAAACAAAAATTCGTCAAACATTTAGTGAATTTATCTAGAATATTATTAATTCAATCTTGTTCAGTCCTGTTCAAACTATATTCAATCTAATCTCCTATAGGTATGCACAGTATTTTGCAAACAATTTTTAAATAGTCCTGTCTAGTCCCACCTAGTCGTGGGCGCATATCTCGCTTAGGCACATTATTAAATCTTAGTTAATTCTTTATCCTTCCTTGTATCAGTAATATGAAAAAGGGCTTTTAGACAACTTTTCAGCGTTTAGGGTTACGGCCAGCCCATGATTACCGTTTCTTAAAAAAACCAAAAGGTTCTTGATAAAAGTCTTTAATGGGACAAATGGAACCAAATCTCGTTTAGAAAAATAGCAAAATAGAAATCTCAATTTTGGCCTAAATTTTGACTTCTAGATTGCTCTAATTATTTAGTCTGGTCTAACGTTTTCTAGGATTGTCAGATCTAGTCTAGTCCTTTATCGGTCTTCACTAGTCTTGTCTAGTTTAATCTGGTCTTATTTATCTAGCCTTGGCCGGTTTATCCGCTCATCTTGTTTTTCTAACCTTCATTGATTTAACCTAACCTTCCTTGATTTTAGAATTGGTAAAACCATACTACACTATAGATAATCATATAAACTTAATATAGTCGGAACACAGCCTGAATATATAAATATATTCAACCTTTCCAGAGCTCTATAATACTAATGAGTCTTTTTGGACTTTGAAAAACCAATCCTCTACATACTTAACTCTGTGTGATTGGAACACGATAAATTCGTTTTTCTCCAAGTTGAGGAATAGTCTATTAGCTGAGAACCATGAGTTTAAAGATTTCAGAAGGTTATTTGACTCTTGCTTGTCTTGTTTGGTCTTGTCTCATCTTGTATGGTTTTGTCTGCTCTTGCCTGGTCTTGTCTGGTTTTGTCTGGTCTTGTCTGGTCTTGTCTGGTTTTGTCTGGTCTTGTCTGGTCTTGTCTTATGTGGTTTTGTCTGTTCTTGTCTGGTCTTGTTCTTGCTATCCTAAAAACCATTTGAAAACTTAGGAAAATAAAAAAAAAACAATACAAATGTAATGCTCAATTGTCTTTAATGGGATGAATAAAATTGTTTGAAAGATTTTTTATTATTTCCTTTAAGTTTATCTAAAGTTTGGTTAATTTCACCCTCAAATCCCTTGATACAGAGAGTTTGCTCCTGTACCTGTTTTTAATGAAAGCGTATGTTGAGAAGGCAACATTGAGAGAAGTGCCAATTTAGGCTGCACATCGATAAATTGTTTGATAGAATGCTATTCTAAACTAGTGCAACTTTTAGTTCAAATAGTCTGGCTAAAAAAAGTGGTGGAAGTGATCCATATCATCGGCGGTAAGTTTTAAAAGACGTGCTTGAAACGGGTGGTTCTTTACATAATTCACAGCACCATCTAATTCGACTTTCAAATCTTTTCCTTCATCCTTCTAGTTTCTAGAGAATGTCGATGAGTCAGAGTGTCAGAAGACACAGTGTCTGCTGGTTGCATTGGCTACCACTTGCTTCATTTTAGAAACGGCTCCTTTAACTTTTCCAACCACTGCAGCCGCTCCATCGCTGCAAATATCAACACACTTGCTCCATTTTAAATCATTTTTCTGAATATATTTGTCGATAACTTTGAAAATTCCCTCGCCAGTGATGTCAGTTTCAAGCAATTCACTCATCAAAAGTTCTTCTTCTATTTGCATTTTGAATGGATACCTTACAAACACCAGAAAAACACCAAAACTCCCGCAATGTCGGTACTTTCACAACTGTAAACTAAAAAAAAAAACAATTTTTCAACCTTATAAACTCGTTCTCTACAGACTCTGAAATTGTGAAAATTCTTGCTTGCTTATAGTGCTATTTTGCAGCTGCACAGTATCAATCTTCTTAGCCATGTCTGGACCTAAAATGCAACTTAGAACATCCTTGACCCATGGTTTAATCAGTGTCTCGGCAATAATATGGGGCTTTCCAGATTTTGCTATGTGTGAACTAGGTTTGACGGTTTTTCAAACCCGTTTTAAAAAAAACGGTTTTTAAAGAAAATTTGTCACATTTGAAAACCGGTTTTTAAATTAAGAAAACCGGTTTCAAATAAATTACATTATTAGGTTAGGCTAGGTTATATAAGTAAATTAAATTATTAGGTAAAAATTATTTTGTATCTTATTTGATTTGCTATTCATTATATGGAACGAGTTGGGTTGGCCAGTATTTGTGTAAGTAATATTTAATTCTTATTTTTTTATTTTAATTTCACTTGATTTTGTATTTTGTTATTTTATATGAATAAAATACAATTTCCCTATTCTATTTTTTTTTCGAAAAGAATTCGAAAACCGGTTAAAACCCGTTTTTTGGAAATCTGGATTTCGAAAACCGGTTTTTCAAAAAGTCGGTTTTGGTATAAACCCTAGTGTGAACTGAATAAATGAAGCTTCAGTGGCGTTTTCATTTTCATTTAAAAAAATTCTCTCCACCATTGATGATCCTGCCTGAAGATATAAAGCGCAGCGTTTGAAGATTTCTTCACCTTTATGCACTAAATTAGATTGATTGCATTCTAGTTGTCTTTTTAATTTGCATGGAATCAGCTGTTGGCAACAATTGAAAGACAGACAACGCATTGCTCTACCGGTGCTTGTTAGTTCCAACAGCAACAAATCCAAACAATGTGGAGTAGCTAGGATCACAGTTTCCTCCGCTGATCGCTCGCATCCGGACTATCAATAAGGGGGTACCAGGAAGGGATAAAACTAAACCAAGACGGTTTTCATCCATTTTACCACCGATTTTCATCCATTTTCGGCAAGTCAGCTTGGAGATGTGGATATGGAAGGCCCAGCCCGCGACGACGAAATGTTCGTGTGTAAAAACCACATTGGCGATCAAGAAACAGGAAGCACGCAAGTGTTTCCTGCCGATCGGGCAAAATTTTTCGGAGAAAAAGGATCCACGCGCGTGTCTCCAATCAATCAAAACATCATATTTATGCCCGCAGTTAGGCGAAAGGCTCCGCCAGAAGTCAGCAATTTTCGGCTTACCGTCCCGACAACCAAAGAAACAATCATCAACATCTTTACAACATCTTTAATGAAGCAAACTGAAGTATCTTGTCCGGTTTTATATGATCTTGACTCCTATATTTTTGCACAATCTAGCTCACACAATCTCACCTAAATTACCTTTGAAAAACTGGTGCTCCTCAAGGAAGTGTGCTTTCGCTGACCCTGTGTCTACTCTACTTAGCCGATCTAGTTCCGTACATCCATGGCAATTTCTGTACCAACTTAGATCTTCTAGCCATCAAGAGTCAAATAACCTTCTGAAAACTTTAAACTCATGGTTATCAGCTAATAGACTATTCCTCAACCTGGAGAAAACCGAATTTGTCGTGTTCCAAACGCACAGAGATAAGTATGTAGAGGATATATCACTAAGATTTAATAATGTGCTTTTAAAAAGATCGAGAAGATACACCAAATTTCTTGGGCTAAATATACAACACTTATCATGGCACAATCAAATCGAAGAGTTATGCAAGTCTCTAAATAAAAAAGCATACTGCCTTCGCCAGCTGAGAAAATTCCTTAACTTCCCCGATCCCCCGATCTATTATTACGCAGAAATTAAATCTAAGCTCAGCTATAGAATAATAGTGTGGGGTACATCACTGAAACTGGAAAGGGTCTTAAAAACCAAAAAGAGAATAATTCGGATAATATTAAACCTGCCAACATATACCTCATTCAAGGAGTACGTGCAACTGAAAATATTAACGGCCCTTGGCTTATTCATTATGGAAATAAGCAGTCACGTCCATAGAATCAAACATATCTTGCCCAAAAATATGGAGAAGCATAATTATCCCACCAGGGACTACCATAAACTGGGCACTCCAAGATGTAGACTGACGATATGCATCAAGGCCCCAAATATTAATGGAATCCTCCTCTACAATAAACTCCCAAACAGTCCCACCGAGGAAAAGTCCTACAAACGATTTAGAAGAAAAACTAGAGAAATACTTGAGGCGTTTAGTCACAAAACCAGATCAATCCATCATTTTTCAATAGTTTTTTCTTTGCGTAGTTTGATAGGTCTTTGTACTATCAAGCTACAAATCGATTTGGAACGAATCCGACTTAATCCGGTCGAAAACCGGTGTCAAAAATCAGCATATTAGATCGCGTATTTGACCAAATAGAAACGGAGATAAAAAAGAAAAATACAGTGGTGTACCCCGAAGAACAAACAGCAATTTTCGCTCACCAGGGAAGCACAAATTCCCTTGCTGGAAAAGTGTATGATTTTAAAGCTACTATTTCGTCGATTTTGCGCATCACAGGTCAGTGGCATTTTCAATTTTCAGCTTGAAAATGATTTCTGCTCATCAGGATGAAGATGAAAAAAAAACTATGTTAAAAAAACTGTGTCGAAAAAAAACTTTTCAGGACATTCTTCCTCTCCTTGTGGCTGTTGGCGTTCCCATTGCTCCAGCAAAGATAAATGACAATAATAATTTGCTCACTAAGCATTTTAGGGATCAGTGGATAAAAATCGAATCCCTCAAATACTACAGGACGTAGTGAATTTATATATCACTGAATATTCAGAATAACAGTTTATCGACATTATTATAATAAATCGACTAAATCAACTCACACTTTAATTGGTTTAATTTAATTGGTTTAATTGAAATGTAAAAGGAAGAATGAAAAAATAATCTCCAATTTTTGCAAACCCAGCTCAATCAAAATTATTTTATTTATGAATAATTATACAATATTGCTCATAAAAAAAAAAAAAAGATTTAGAATCGTACACCGAAGGTTATCCGAAATACCTTTAATTTTTTTGAAAAAATTAAATGGGCAGAGTGTGAAATTTTTTTCGTCAATATATATATATATATATATATATATATATATATATATATATATATATATATATAATTATCAGGATTTTGAAGATTTACTTCAAACATCTTTCTGGTGAATGAATTGTGCACTGTATTTTCCAACCAAGATTTAACCAGTTCTGTCTACTCCGGCCTAGTCGTACCTGGTCTTGTCTGGTCATGCCTGGTCTTTTCTTATGCGTGGTCTTTATGTCTTGTCTGGTCTTGAATGGTCTTGTCTGGCTTTGTCTGGTCTTGTCTGGTTTTGTATGGTCTTCTCTGGTCTTGTCTGGTCTTGTCTAGTATTGTTTGGTCTTCTATCTTCTTGTCTTGTTTTGTCTGGTCTTGTCTAATAAAGCAAACTGAACTATCTTGTCTGGTTTTATCTGGTCTTGTCTCCTATAGGTTTGCACAGTATTTTCCAACCAAGATTCAAGTCTGGTCAATTTAACCAAGTC
Organism: Phosphuga atrata; assembly: GCA_944588485.1. NCBI lineage: Eukaryota > Metazoa > Arthropoda > Insecta > Coleoptera > Silphidae > Phosphuga > Phosphuga atrata. The sequence continues at coordinate 49,210,285 of OX155896.1, read as the reverse complement.
TGGTCTTGGCTGATCTTGTCTGGTTTTGTCTGGTGTTGTCTGGTCTTGTCTGATCTTGTCTGGTCTTGTCTACTCATGTGTGCTTTTGTCTGCTCTTGTCTGCTATCGCCTACTCTTGTCTGATCTTGTCTGATCTTGTCGGGTCTTGTCTAATAAGCCAATGTGACCAAATTTTCCCTTTCATTCAAATTAAACCCTTTCTGTAGACACCCTCGATGAAACGTTTTAAAGATGTCTCTATTTTAAAATCAAATTGCTAAGGAAAGTTAACTTTGTTTAAGAAAGAATGTTGATTGTGTATATGTTAGCAAGTTATAAATAATGTATATTACGTGTAGTAATAATAATGTAAAATAATATTTTATAAGTTTAATCTATTTATGGTATATAAGTGAGATGGTACATTGCAACAGTTACATACGAGATAATACAGCAAAGCTTTATATAAACGGCGATCTGGCAAGGGGATCAGTGTTAACCGAGCTGCATAATTATTTGCATTGTTTCATTTGAATTATGATATGGCCGCGTTCTCTTTATGTAAATGGATCCATATTGCCTCAATTATATTATAAAATAGGTAGTCTAATAGTCTTTATATTACGAGATGTGCAAAGATTACAATCTGATATTCAATCTATCCCACGTAGGTACTTTATAGATGGTGAGCCTTTCAAAGTAATATGCAACTTGCATGTATTAAATTAGAAAATTATGTTTAGGAATGAATCATATACGTAAAATTTATACAAATTGCTCAAGTTCTAGTATGAATATTTATCATGAACATTTACAATTATTCCATATTTTTTTTTAAAGAACATTTTATGCTTTTCTCTCTTCAAGTCGTTTTTGTGAAATTTTTAATGCTATAATATATAATAAAAGGTTTTTTTGTTAACAAGCGAAAGCGCTCGGTGCATATTGATTTATATTTTGCGTATCTCATTCTTATTAATTTTCCTCTCCTCGACAATGGATTTTATTGCTGCTACAACCAATTTACTTATATAATACTGTTTATTTATATGCAATCATTTGTTAAATAGATTCTTTAGATTCGTTTCAACATACCATATTAACTTATTGCTTAATATAATAAATAAACTTAAATTACTGCTTAATATAATAAAGAAATTCTTAACATATGATGTTCTGCATTAGCGACACGAACCATATCACACCGATATTCAAATTCCTCCCATACTCGGGAAAGCATGTCCTTCGTCACTGATGTTCCGGCACTACGGATCCGGTTCTTCAACTATTCCAGGTTCGGTGGGAGTGGTGGTAATAAACGCTGTCTTTAACGAAACCCTACAGGAAGAAGTCATGGGATATCAAATCCGGTGATCATGGAGCCTAGCTGAGACATGCTAAGTCGTCAGCTCCGTGACGACCAATCTAACGGTTCGGTAGAGTTTCATTCTGATATTGACGCACTAGGAGACTCAATTGAGGGGGTGCCCCGACTTTTTGAAAAATGAAGCTGTCTTCGTGCAGCTTCGGAAATAACGAGTTTTGTAGCGAAATAATACGTTGTAGTATGTATATTTTTTTGAAACACCCTGTATATCAAACACAAAACGAATTGATTGATGACAAATAGAACAGAAGGAGATCGAAATAACAAAAACAGTTAAGAAAAAACTAGATAGCTTCAGAAAAAGGTGTATTAGATAATATAAGGGTCAGACGGGATAACTGCCGAACTTCTGAAGGCGAGCAGTTAGGCAAAAATATGGAGGCGAGCCCTTAATGGTAAGACTAAAACACCTGATTATTGAAAACTGGGAGCAAGAGAACTGGGCACCGGCAAACATACAACCAATACACAATAAGGGAGACTAAACGATTTGCAGCAACTACCAGCAGATAACGTAGTTCCTTACGTAGCATGCACAGTTCTAACAGGCGTTCTTTATAACAGACTCGCTGTCTATTTGACGAGATATTAGGACATTATCAGAGCGGTTCTCGTTCCAACAAGTCAACGATAGATAACATAAACACAATAAAAGGCAAAATCAGAGGAAAGCATACAAATATGAAGGAACGCTGCACAAACATTTACATTGACTTAAAACAGGTATTCGATACCGTCGAAAGAAATACGATCCTTGACAATCTACTAATTCTAGGAAAGCCACATTGAACAGATCGAATGCATCGGTTAGAGTAGAGTTGGTGTGAGACTGGAAGATACCCTGAGCGCCATGATATTCAACCTAACATTAGAGGCATGCGAGAGAAAACTGAATACAACAGAATACATTAGCAACCGATCAACACAGATAGCTGCATATGCAAATGATATCAGTTAGTATAAGTATCGATTCTGGACCATGAAACGCATAAAAAGGACGAGGAAAATAAATGAGGCACAGACTGAATACATGCAAGCTGGAAGAGAACATCACAACAACAATGACTTCAACTTGGGCGAGTATCGCTTTGAGCAGGTCAACAGGACATAGATGTCCACCTGGGAATATAAATCAACAGAACAAACGCAATTGCTAAAGCAATAAGATTGAGAACACTTAGTAGAAATCGATGCTACCACGGCTGAAAAAATCTGGGCACCTGCCAGAGCCCTCTCGGGTAAATGTAGGATGGAAGTGGGACGAACGCAAGAAAGAAAAATTGGCTGCGAACATCTACAGAAAGCTAGCTTGGTGCACTCGTTGGACGGCAGACAAACTTATGGAGGCGATAACTCAGCCATGCGAAGAGACGCTAACCCCTAAGAATGTTCACTGGTGCTCCAAAAGACCTGTGTACTGGTGGACGCCCGAAGTTGCCGCTTGTAGAGGTACCTGCAAGGAGGCAAGGAAGAAGGTGGCGAGAGCAAACCGCAGCAGAACCCAAAGACAACAATACCAGTTAATTCAAAACCTCAGAAAAGAATACCAATCCGCTAGGAGACTACTGAAGCGACAGGTAAAGCAGACAAAGGCTTTGACATGGCAAAAATTAGTCGACGAAGTGAACAAGGACCCCTGGGGAAAAGCATATAAAATTGCCATGAGAAAGTTAAGGACACGCTTTGTATGGACAAAAAAAGATACTCTTCAGGCGGTAGCAAAGTTGTTTCCTGAACGACTGGAGGCTCGCTGGGTACCCGCGCAGATAGGAAGTCGAAATCCTTTTACTCTGGAGGAATTGAATGCGGCTGCAACAAAATTGCGGATGGGAAAGGCAGCTGGCCCAGATGGCATCCCAGCCGAAGTGATCCGTCTGGTGGTAGCAGTGGTTCCTGAAACGGTGCTCTCGGTGGTGAACGACCTCTTTGCAGTCAGTGTGTTTCCAGAAAAATGGAAGGTGGCCAGATTAGTATTGATACCGAAGCAAGGCACGAACGAAGACGGAAGGCCCAAAGTAAGGCCAATATGCCTGCTATGCACTATTGGGAAGTTATACGAACACCTCGTCAGAGCAAGGCTACATGAGGAAATTGAGGAAAGAGGCGGACTTTTAGAAAGGCAGTACGGTTTTAGGCAGGAACGCTCAACCATTGGTGCTATGTAGCAGGTAATTAATTTTGCAAAGTAAGCAAATAGCGGTTCACGGAGAAGCAGAGATCTGTGTGCCCTCACGACTATTGACGTGGAGAATGCTTTTAACACGGCTTCGTGGAGCAAAATAGTGGAAGAACTTAAGAAGAATGAGATCTCACCAGAAATTGTTGCCATAACTATGAGCTATCTAAGCGACAGGTGGTTAATAGTCGAAGATGATAGAGCAGTCAAGGTGAGGGGTCCCGCAGGGCTCGGTTTTAGGGCCCGCCTTATGGAACTGGAGTTGCCTGTAGGCGCCCTGACAGTGGCCTTTGCTGACGACTTGGCTCTTCTGACAATGGGTCACAAGGAGAATGACTTATAATATATATATAATAAGTCTAACTATATATAATTAGTTTATTACTTATATATAATAAGTCTAACTAACCAGTCTATAGCTAAGATAATGCAATGGATGTTTGACATGAAACTAACCGTAGCAATGCACAAGACGCAATCTGTGCTCCTGGTAGGTGGCAGGAGGCCGGAGTTAGTGCAGTTTCAGCTGGGTGGGTCAATAATTAAACTAGAGAAGAGTATTAAATACTTGGGGGTAGTTATGGACCAGCGGGTGAGCTTCACGCCTCACACTCGTAATGTGTCGGCCAAAGCGGAAAGGACGGCCGCGATGCTGGGGAGACTCATGCCGAACGTTGGGGGGGGGGGGCTCTCAGGCTGACCAGGCGTTTGTTGTCCTCGGTGGTCACTTCAATCATGCTATACAGAGCGGAGATCTGGGGAACTGGCCTGCAACTGGGAATAAACAGAACAGTTATGATAAGAGCACAGAGGAGGGCCTTGATTAGGGTAGTCTCTGCATACCGAACAGTCTCGGCAGAGGCTGTACAAGTGGTGGCTGGATCCCCACCAATTATACTCCTTGTAGACGAAAGGATTGCTCTCAGAAATTGCCAAGGCTTATCCAAGAAAGAAGCGCGGCAGCGCACCATGGCGAGTTGGCAAAATGCCTGGCAAGGGGCAAAAAACGGCGCATGGACTCGAGAATTGATTCCGGATGTGCAAATCTGGGCTAACGTAAACACGGAAACGTCGATTACCATGTGACCCAGGTGCTAACGGGACATGGGTGCCTTAATGCCTTTCTACACAGAATAGGCAAAAGGCGAAGCGTATCAGTGCTGGTACTGCGGTGAAGGAGATGACGCGTGTCATACGATATTCTTTTGCGAAAGATAGGACAAGCTAAAATTAGGGATGGCAAGGAAAGCTGGTGTATGGCCGGACAAGGAGAATATGACCGAAACTATGCTATAAAGTAAAGATAATTGGAACGCAATCGCGGAGATGCTAAGAAGCATAATGAAGGCCAAGGAAGTAGATGAGAGGAGACTGGAAGTAGGTCAACAAATTAAAAAGTAACCAAAGATAATACCCCGAGAGGGTGCAAACAAAGAGGGCAGCGCTAGGGACAGGATGAGAAAAAGGGGGCAGTTGGTTTTAGTGGGTATACTATCTCTGGAAGAGAAGGAGTCCCACACTACCCAGCTAGAGGGTGCATATGAAAGGTTTCCCCTTCCTCCTAAAAAAATGTGTGGTCTTGAATAGGTTAGGTTAGGTTAGGCCTTGTCAGGTCTTGTCTGGCCTTGTCTGGTCTTGTCTGCTCTTGTCTAGTCTTGTCTGGTTTTGTCTGGTCTTGTCTGATCTTGAAGTAATCTGCATAAACTCTGAAAACGCCTCAATAATAGAGGGCTAAGTGAAAAGGAAAAGATCAGTAGGAAGACGCCAGAACTCGTGGCTGAAAGATTTAAGGAGATGGTTCGACCGCTCCTCTGCAGAAATCTTTAGTGCTGCAGTTTCCAGAGCCAAAATTGCCATTTGGATCGCCAACCTTCGGCAGAAGAGGGCGTGATAAGAAGAAGAACTTGTCTGATCTTGACTGGTCTTGTCTGGTCTTGCCTGGTCTTGTCTAGTCTTGTCTGGTCTATCCATATTGACCAAATTGACTTAACCCTTTCTGTATCCGCGCCCACCCTTTATGAGACGTTTTATAGTTAGATGTCTGTATTTTATAAATCAAATTGCAAAGGAAAGTTAACTTTGTTTTAGAGTAAAAGTCCATTAAGCCACAAAATCTAATTTCAAATATATCTTACACTTATAAGACCAGTCGTCGTCGTCGGGATTTCTTCGTTGTGAATGATATCTTTATACCTCTTCTGCTGACCACCAGATGGGATAGCTCACCTAAGAGAATTTGTTTTAGGAGCCGATAGATGGTGAATGAGGGCGACTGTGCACAGAGTAACAGGGGGGCTTGAACTTAATACAGCGCCTGCTGCTACAGGTACAAGCTCCGATTGTAGTGGCACATATAGCTGAGACAACTAGTGAGAGTGAGTACCCTTAAGTAACAAAGTCAGTAACTCCAATCCTGTTCCTACCCGGTCTAGGAGGCCATTCCCCAGCTGCGTCAGATACTAGCCCTACCTATACCCCCAACACTCTTCAGCTTGATGACCTGGTTTCCCGATGGGATTGGTTACCCAAACCTTCCACCAGGTTGCTCAGCGTAACAGGGGCACTACATGTAGGCGAGTGTGGAGTTGGGGTGGAGAGGCTATGTGGCCGCTGGTGACCATATATTGCGCATCACACCCAAGACCCCCAATAAGACCAGCAGTAACATACGGATGCGAGGCCTGGTAGGCCTGGACCTTAACCACCGCAGAGGAGGAAACGCTACGCATCTATGAAAGAAAGATCTACGGACCGATCCTAAAAGAGCATGGAATTTGGAGGGTAAGAATGATCCATGAGCTAAGTGAGTTAATAAACGAAGCGGATATAGTGAGATTTGTAAAAGCTCAACGAATAGCATATAGCTGGGCTATCAACCCGCGTCCCAGCAGCACATAGCTGGGACACCTGTTCAAAATGGATGATGACAGACCAGCCAAGAAAATGTTCAACTGGCGGCCAAGAGGAAGAAGGAGCTTTAGGGAAAAGATGGATGGAAGACGTGGAGAAAAGTGTTAATGCTCATCCACGTTGACTCACAGGCGCGGTGGCGGGCGCGGTCACGAAATATCAAACATATGGCGTAATATCTAAGTGTTTATGTACGAAACGCACGTGCGGTCTAAGTAGCGGCCAAGCTAGCGACTGGCGCGTGCGGCGCGCTCGCGGCAATATCAAACGCGTGAGATGTTTGTGTGTGTTCATGTCGAACTAGCGGCGGAACGCGCGATTCACTCGCGACGCCAGTAAGTTCAACCAGTACGAACTTATCGCTAGAAACGATAGAATGTTTTCATCATGTCTTTCAATACAGAAAAGTTTATTACTGCTGTTCAGCTTACTATACTAACCAAAACTAAAACTTAGGTTAGTATACTAACCTAACATAACCTGACAACAGGTCGCACTCGTGCAAAAGCCTGGCGGCCAATGGGAACACGAACTCGCCACGTCTACCGCGCCCGCACCCGCCACCGCGCCAACACTTAGAATGAAGGAAGTAAGGAGATGGAGAGAAAAAGTCGGCAAAAGGAAAGAATGAAAGAAGATTGTTGTAGAGACGAAAACCCACCGCGGGTTAAATTCAAATTCAAATTCAACAGAAGAAAAAGTAGAAGATATTGTGAAACGATCCAAACCTTAAAGTGGGGTTTTTTGGTTGCATTTGTAAAAACAGTACCAAAACCAAAAAAACCCCACTTTGGGTTCGACTTTATAATTTTTAGGAATTCAGAAGAAGATACTGTTAGATAAGACCAAACATAAGACAAAATCAGAAAAATTAAGATAACATTAGAGGAAGAGGAAACCAGGCAAAATAAGCTGAACTAGAAAGTCAAGACTTGCAAGGCTATTGGTAAAGCTAATCAAACCTGGCTTTCAATTCTCATTTGTATTATATTATTTCGATTACATTAAATGTTATTTGCTCTAAGCTATGTAGTAGTCTACATCGAGAGACAATACTAACGGAAAACACAAAAGAAAACAATAAAGTTCAATAAAAAATTGCCATACGGTAAACATCCTTTTTCTGTACGCAAAAGAAAAAACAATAATTAATTAATTTAATGAAACGATTTTGTTCCTCCTCACACATCATTACTAAATTATCTCTCAATCATTCCATTAATCTATTTCCCATCTATTCATTATTCTGTCAATTAACTCGTCTAATTACTGAATACATTTCTCCACTTTTTAATCGGCTCAGTAAATGGCTCAACTACACAATGTAACCAATTATATATTGACTCAGTTATCTACTCGATCTAGAGTCAATATCTAATCCAATTAGTTTTAATCTAGATCTTGCGTTATCTGCATATTTCATACACTCTGCAAACATTGCTACGATAAAATGTTCTAAATTTGCATACTTATTAGTGGAAAAGCAGCTTAATTAACATTTAAATGTTTGTTGATAATTATAATAGTAATTATTATTGATGTTTCATTTAATGGAAGTTGTTTGGATTTATATATTTTTTATCGGTGTTAATTATTTATACAAGGAAATCTAACACTAACACAAAGAAATCTAAATTACAAATTTTATTCTCACCAATAATTAAGTCAAAATTTATTAAAGAGGTTATTTAGTAAATGCAAATCGAGACACATACGGGTGTTAGGTAAACATGGGGCAGCAATTCAAGGGGTTGTTCCTTGGCCTATTCTAAGTATATTTTGTCCTATGATTATTTCTGAAAAACCCCATTTGTTTCGACCAATTGCGAAATCGGATAATTGCTGGGTGTAACTCAATTAGAAACAACCCTGATGAGTTTGAAATACTTCGTCACTCAGTGACGACAAGATTGAATGCTTGTATCGAGGCTGGAGGAAGTCATTTCGAACATTTATTGAAGATTGAGCAACAAGTATTTTTTGAAAATAAAATGTTGTTACTGTTGCAAATTTTGTTCACTCTGTATCTTCGAATCAAAGGGTTTTCAGAAATCATCATAAGACAAAATATTCTTAAAATAGGCCACGAAAAAAACCTTTGAATTTTTGCCGCATGTTTACCTAACACCTTGAATACTATATAATAATACTAATAATAAGTTTATTTTTCATTAAATTGTTGCATGACAAGTCAGAAATTTGGTATAACACATATGAACAAAAACAGAACATATTAAATTAAAATAATTTGTGGAAGTCCTGTATACTGTAACAGAATTGTTCCGAGTCTTGCAGCCTTCTTCTGAATAATTTTGTATAATGAAAAGGTCAGACAGACTAGACTGACTGGACAGACATGGCTAATATGTTTTAGTCATTCGTTATCTACATAATATATATAGTGTGTAATGCAATGAGATACTACAATAGTAAGAACAAATCCATATATACAGACTAGACAGACAAGACAAGACTGAGAGTCCTACTAGACAGAAATGACTAAATAAATTTTAGTCAATTGTTATACATTTATATATCCACATGGAGTGTGTTTCTTATTGCATATGTCTAGACTTATAACTAATACTATACAATCATTTTTCTTGTGCTAGTCTTTCCTTGCAAATAGTATTTCTAATTTTGCATGAAATAGAAAACAATTTATTTTCTTAGGTATAATAGTATATAAAGTTTGTAGCATGTAATAGAGGCACTCAGGTACGAGTTAACTCATATCCGTTCATAACATGTAATATATTTGTAACGTTACACCTGCATATGTCGCGAATAAATTTATTACACACGCATGTTGTAACATTATAGTATGCTTTTAGCGAAATGTCGCCGAGACGGACGATTAGGACAAATCGCACTATTTGCCTTGATATACGACCACAATTTCACGAATTTATTCTCGCGCATTATTCGCTAATTCTCTCACATCAAACACACATAAATAATATCATATGAAAACATACGAAAGTTACTGATATACTAAGACGATTTTAAAAACAGATTTCGCTTTGAGATTTTCTTATATGTAAGTTAGAAAAGAAATGCACGTAAACAATATTATTTTCTGCATAGTATATTAACTTTATAGCATCTTTATAGCTTCGCCTTCTTCGTAGGATAAGAAATTGAATTGATATTCTGTGTAACATACAAAGTATGAATCCATTTCCATTAGCGTTGCTAGTCTTACGTGCTTATAACAAACAAAAAACTTACCGACAGCACAAACTCTTCTATTATTCAACATGAGACTGAGACTAACTAGCTTACGCACACTTCATTGACTATGAGCGTGAGATCTGCATTGCTTGGCGTACAATAAAACTATTTATTTCAACAAACAACAAAAAATTCACACTTGACCAACATTATAAGCAACTGATTCAGAATATTAAGTAGCCTTTGAAAATTCAGTACATCGTTTCTAAACATCACTGTTTTACTTTCATCTCAAACAAATTTTATTTGTATTATTATATAGATTAAGTTAAAGTCGGACAAGCAAGATTTAACTCTTTGAGGCACGGCGGTATAATAAGTGTCCCACCTTTGATGCGCATATATACATGGTGGCATATTTAAATTTTTATTAAATTCCATCCTTTAACTGGTTAAATAGATAATTCAAAGTATTGTCGTAGGTGCAAAACAAACAGACTAGAGTCAAACGTCTCCAGTTGGTGTATCGAGCCTTTTCTGTCTACTCTATATTTTTCAGTATAAGGTAGTATATGTAGACTTACCCGTTGGGCCTCGCACATTGAGATCTGTTTGTCCATATTTTTACATTCATTAATGCCATCTAGACTCATCTATATGAGCATTACTTACGATTTATATACCATTGAATATTTAACTTCTCTAATTAGTTATGTCTATTCATTATCATCATCATGATCCTTTTGGTGATCCAATCTTGGATGTAGGCCTCTTTCCTCTTCTTCCACTCTTCGATCTTATTTCACTCGGCGATCTTGTGCCCGTCTCATTCAGACTCCGTGCTGTCGAATGTCGTCCATCCAGCGCTGCGGTGGTCTACCGCGCCTTCGAGCATCCGCTCTGGGTCCTCTATTCAAGGAATCGTCTCGTCCAGCGACTCGTTCATTCTCGCAATGTGTCCTGCCCATGTCCACTTTTCCTTGCTATGACAACCATGACGTCTTTCACCTTGGTTTTACTTGCCCATCTGCGCAACTCGGAACTTCTCGGCGGTCTTTTGCGTGACGGTCATGGTCTCTGTACCGTAGGTGAGCACGGGCATGACACACTGCTCGAAGACTTTCACTTTGAGATCCAGGGATATTTTGCCACGTACAATCTGCTTATTGGCACTGAACGCTGCCCAAGCCTACGCAATCCGCCTTTCCACTTCCGCTACCTTTTTTTATTGTGGTTTGGGGAAGCTCTACCAGCCTGTGTGTGAGGCTCGCACTCACTAAACCCCCTTTTCGACTTGGCTTTAGTATGCGCCAGCCCCGTACCGCTCGCGCATTCCTTCAGGGTGGGGGCTGGTGGACGGTTTACTGCCGCTCTAGTTTTGTCATATCATCAGAGATGTATCATTCGTGTTTTATTCAATTGTCTCTGCTTAGCATTTCTCTTTCTTCTTTCGCTTTTTGGAACATTATGTTCCTCAGCATATTGGTGGCTATAGTCCAACCTTCATCGCTCGTGAGTAGAACTTCCGCGATGTTTCTGCTTGTAAAGAAAATGTCGCTAGTGTCTTTTACACGTTGTCTTTCTGCGTCCCATCTGGGGCAGTGGAACAAAGTGTGTTCGGGCCCATCCTTTTCTTCGGAGGAGTACCAGCACGCGGTATTTTGTCAAAAAAATGTTGGTATGTGCCAAAGGTGCCGTGTCCAGTCTTGGCTTGGGTTGCACAGTGGTCTACCTCGCCCCAAGGATTCTCGCACCATGCTATGACAATTTTTATGAATGTTTTTCGTAGAGACAGTTCTGTATGCTGCCGTGCGTTTTAGCGCGCTCGACCACACTGAGGCTCCGTAGAGGATGATGGAGGAAACTACGGATGCTAGCATTCTTCGTTTATTTGTTGCGGGGTCATTGACATATGGCATTATCCTGGAGAGAACGTTGAGGGTGCTTGTGGCTTTTGTGAAGGTGTTCTTTATATGTTCGGTCATTCGTATATCCTTGTCTTGGTAGACCCCCAGAACTTCCGCTACCTGGTTTTCAAAGCCCAGCGTAACGTTATGTCACAAATATATGTACTCGGTTACTTTCTCCACTGGAAGCTGGCAGTTTGTGATTTCGGGAATGTTTGTCATAATCTTGGTTTTCCCCATGTTCATTTTAAGAGCAGTCTTCTCGGATTCCACTCTTAAATCCTCCACCATCGTCATAATCTCCCCAATGTTCTCTAAAAGCAGAACCAGGTCATTAGCAAACCTCAGATTGGCCATTCTCTCTCCATCAGATGTCCGTCCCTTCCCTGCCCATTGCATCTGTTGGAATATACATTCTAGTGCTAGGGTACTTGCTAGTGCTAGTGCTAACAGCTGCGGTGATATTGTATTCCCTTGCCTGGTACCTCTCTCTAGATGACATTTTTTTATTTTCTTGTGCAGGAAAACACAGGCAATTGCGTTCTGATGCAGGTGGTTCAGAATCTGTATGTACCTTTCATCAATACGGCATTTAACTAGAGCTTGCTCTATTGCCCACCACTCTAGGGAGTCGAACGCTTTCTCGTAGTCGATGAAGGCTAGTATAAGTGGTTTCCTGTACTCATTACATTTCTCCACGACTGTTTTGACAGTTTGAAGATGGTCATTGGTGCTGAAGCCTGAGCGAAAGCCTGCCTGTTCTCGGGTTGAAAGAATTCTAGCTTCCTGTCAAGTCTGTTAACTAGAACCCGAGAGAAGAGCTTGTAGACATGCAAAAGTAGACTGATAGATCTGTAGTTTTTTAGCCTCTTTATGTCCCCTTTTTTTGTAGATTAGGGTGATTAATGCGTTATGCCATGATGCAGGTACTTTACCTTCCGGGATGCACTTTGTGAATGGGATTGCCAGCACTTCACTAAATACCTTGTCGTTGCTTTTGATCATCTCTGGTAATATGTCATCTTTCCTAGGGGATCTTCTATTCTTTGTATAGTTGTTTTGTATAGCGAGCATTATTTCCTCTGAAATGACATCGGTAATTTCTTCGGACCCAATGTTTTCGGCAGGTGGTCGTGTTTGCCCTCGAGCTGTCAGTGGCTGACTCAGTGATACTTAGCTTTCGTGGAGTGTTTGATGGAAGTCCTGTACTATTGCAATCAGCTGCTCCTTATTTGAAACTACTTCTCCATTCCGGTTGAGAAGCTTGAAGATGCGCTTCTTGCCCACACTCAGCTTCAGACTTACATCTCTCCGGCATCTGTTCTTTTCTAAAGCCACTTGTATGAGACGGGTGTTATGTTCCAACAGATCGCTTCGGGTCTTCCTGCGGATTTGCTTGTGCAGGTCTCTGTATTCTTGACTACCCACTTTTCCCTCACTGCACAGTGTCCGTCTTTGTTCTATCATCTTTATAGTCTCTGGTTTTAATTTCGTCGGTTTGTTTGGCAGGACACTTGGGGTGATTTCGTCAAGGCTGAGAGTTTATGCTGAAGTTAGCCTGTCGCTAATCTCATCCACAGTCATGTTGACTAGATACTCACCGTTGAGTTTTTTCTCAACAGCATTTTTGTACAGATCCTCGTTCGCTCGTAGTATTTTGAGTTTGGTGCTGGTAGGTTCAGAGCTGGTAGGTGTATCTTTACAACAAGATTTTTCCGCGCTGTTTGAAGCCTCACGTATAAGTCCGCATTAACTAGGCGAATGTCATTGCCCGTAGAGAACCTATTTAGCACATTGACGTCCTCGATCATAAGCTTAGTGTCTGTGATGATATAGTCGTACTCGTTCTTGTGTACGCCACCAGGGTGCATCCAGGTCGACTTCCGTTGCTCTTCTTTTTTGAAGAAGGTGTTAATAGCATACAGTGAATTTGCTTGTGAGAAGTTGAGAAGCATCTGTCCTCGGGCATTTCGTACGCCGAGTCCGAAATTTCCTATGCTAGTTTCGCCGCTTTTCTCCTTTCTACCAACTCTCGCGTTAAAGTCGCCCATTATTACAGTATACTTGGTCTTTACTTTATCGCTCAGGGATCTTAGGTCTTCGAAGAACTCTTCTACAGTTTCATCCGGATGGTCCGATGTTAGGGCATAAGCCTGGATAACTTTATGTTTGTGCATTTTGCTGAGACTTAGTACATTGTAAGCAAGACGATCCGAAACGCTGTTTACTTCAATCACACCCTCTTTTATGGTTTTGTTTGCCATAAAGCCGATTCCTCCCACACCAGGCCTTGGGCCTTCGAGGTAGTAGAACATATGGTCCGAGCTCAGAATCAGCAATTCCTCTACATTGCGCCGAATTTCACCGAGTCTCAGAATGTCCTATTTAGTGTTCTCAAGTTCAGTCTCTAGTTCCACTAGTCTATCAGCCGACGGTCGAAACTGTATGTTGTATGTTAAAACTTTCAATTTTTAGCAGTTAGTCATCTCCCAGGGATTACTTCTCGCACCCCTGCCCGGTTTCGCCTGGCCAATGCTCCGGCCAGGGATTGACGAAGCGCTGGGAACTCGGGGTCAATATTTAGTTTTGTCTGTCATGGTTTTGAAGGGAAGGAAAGTTAACCATAATTACCACGTCAGCGACGGCGGGTTGGTGATCGCAGTACTGCAACCGGTTCTGATGTTCTGAACCATCGTCGCAAGCAGCTGAGCTACTAGCCGGTCGTTCCGCTCCCCACGAGCTCCGTCCTTACTAGTTACTGGCAGGCTGCTGCCCTCTGCCAGGGCAATACTTATTTGATGGCGGTGTTTGCTCGCGATGTCATAGTGTCGTCATCGGAACTTCTGTGTCTTTTCTGTGGAGCACCCACGCCACTGAATGCCCCCAACACTCTCTGGTGACCCTACCGCCTCGGTCCGGGACTGCTTATTTGGTAAACCTTATTCGCAGCTATCCTGCGTACTACAAGACTGTTTCACTATTCGCCACCTGTGACCCGGTAGGTAGCTGAGGCTCGCCCCTACTATATATCTACTAGCCCATCAAAATAACTAGGCTAAGATTGTCGATCTGATCTTTTCCATTAAAAGTTCTATGTCTAGTTCGTTTGGTCTCCCCGAACAGGAATCGAACCCGGGTCTCCCGCTTGACAGGTGGGTATGTTGTCAACTACACTATTGAGGAGACCTGTCCGGAATTGCCTGTCCAGTCTTGCCAGTCTAGTCTTGTCTCTCTGGTCTTGTCTATCTAGCCTTGTCTGGCTAGTATTGTCTGTCTCGTTTTGTATGTCTATTCTAGTCCCTCTAGTCTTGTTTGTCTATTCTTGCCCGTCTAGTCTCGTCTGTCTAGTCTTGTCTGTTTAGTCTCGTCGGTACAGTCTTGTTTGTCTAGTCTTGTCTGTCTAGTCTTATCTGTCTAGTCTTGTCTGTCTAGTCTTGTCTGTCTAGTCTTGTCTGTCTAGTCTTGTCTCTCTAGTCTTGTCTGTCTGTCTAGTGTTGTCTGTCTAGTGTTGTCTGTCTAGTCTTGTCTGTCTGGTGTTGTCTGCCTAGTCTTGTCTGTCTAGTCTTGTCTGTCTAGTCTTGTCTGTCTAGTCTTGTCTGTCTAGTCTTGTCTGTCTAGTCTTGTCTGTCTAGTCTTGTCTGTCTAGTCTTGTCTGTCTAGTCTTGTCTGTCTAGTCTTGTCTGTCTAGTCTTGTCTGTCTAGTCTTGTCTGTCTAGTCTTGTCTGTCTAGTCTTGTCTGTCTGTCTAGTGTTGTCTGTCTAGTGTTGTCTGTCTAGTCTTGTCTGTCTGGTGTTGTCTGCCTAGTCTTGTCTGTCTAGTCTTGTCTGTCTAGTCTTGTCTGTTTAGTCTCGTCGGTACAGTCTTGTTTGTCTAGTCTTGTCTGTCTAGTCTTATCTGTCTAGTCTTGTCTGTCTAGTCTTGTCTGTCTAGTCTTGTCTGTCTAGTCTTGTCTGTCTAGTCTTGTCTCTCTAGTCTTGTCTGTCTGTCTAGTGTTGTCTGTCTAGTGTTGTCTGTCTAGTCTTGTCTGTCTGGTGTTGTCTGCCTAGTCTTGTCTGTCTAGTCTTGTCTGTCTAGTCTTGTCTGTCTAGTCTTGTCTGTCTAGTCTTGTCTGTCTAGTCTTGTCTGTCTAGTCTTGTCTGTCTAGTCTTGTCTGTCTAGTCTTGTCTGTCTAGTCTTGTCTGTCTAGTCTTATCTGTCAAGTCTTGTCTGTCTAGTCTTGTCTGTCTAGTCTTGTCTGTCTAGTCTTGTCTGTCTAGTCTTGTCTGTCTAGTCTTGTCTGTCTAGTCTTGTCTGTCTAGTCTTGTCTGTCTAGTCATGTCTGTCTAGTCTTGTCTGTCTAGTCTTGTCTGTCTAGTCTTGTCTGTCTAGTCTTGTCTGTCTAGTCTTATCTATCTAGTCTTGTCTGTCTAGTCTTGTCTGTCTAGTCTTGTCTGTGTAGTCTTGTCTGTCTGGTCTTGTCTCTCTCGTCTCCTCTGTCCAGTCTTCTCTATCTAGTCTTCTCTGTCTAGTTTTGTCTGTTTAGACTGGACAGACAGAACAACACAAACAAGACTAAAGAGACGTGACTACAGCAAATAATATTGGATAGATAAGACTAGATAATAAAGACTAGATATACAGGACTAAACAGACACAGCTGACTTACCCGACTAAATTTGCTTGTAATATATTTTTTTCTTTCTATTCAGTTACATTGTATATATTTTTCACGATTCATCCTAGTGTTAAGTGTTAACTAATAAGTTGTATATGGTCGCTCATAGTTGGAGTTATGCGGTTTGTAGTGTTGTCTAATTTGTTTGTAGGTTTAATGTTGTTGATGTTTTATGCAGAAATCCGAAGAAGAAAATAAGAAAAAGCGAGCCGTTTATTTGAAAATAAAGTTATACAAAAAGAGGTTTATTTTATGCAGGAGATAAATTATATCTCGTTTGTTTTTGGTTCGTGTAGTTTTATATCCCATAAATACCAGTGCAGAAATCCTTGTAAAGATATGTAATACTACATCCATTATATACGTTAGCGAAGTATAAAATAATTTATCACTTCTTTCATTTATATAAATATAAAACTTAAAAAAAAATAGTTGGGGTAAAAATACTAATTTTAAAACTTATACGTGGGAATTGTTTATTCTAGAAATTTCGATGAATGTTAATAAGACACAATGGTAATATGTAATTATGACAAGCTGTTAATATGTTTATAAACGAATACAATAAACGAAGATATAATATTGAAGCGGAGAAAAGCAGAGAGGAAGAAAAAATCTTAAATGCTAATTCATTTGAAGGTTCTTATAAATTATGTTGCGACTAGAAAACAACACACTTGAAAGCAAAGGTGAACGATGTAGAAAAAAAAATGTTGTGTATATAAAGACGAAACGTTTTGTAAATAAATATGTGTTGCAAGAATATAAGTGGGTACTTCTTCTCCATCAATTACCCACTGAAATTAATAAAAGTGGATCAATTACTAAATACACTTGCTAAAACGTCTCATTGGCCCTGACCCAATGCTTTTTTATTAACTAAATACTCGAAAGTTAAATAGTTTTAATTGGTTCTTCTTTTATTATATAACTTTGAAATCTCCACTTTGCACGATCATTTTTTTCATTCGGTAATTTACCTAAATTTAAATAATATTAACTAATATAATCATAAAGAATAGACTAAATATTCAAAACAAAGTAGACAGTACAAAATAGGCAAGACTACACAGACAAGATTCGACTAACAAGACTAAACAGACAAGACCGGACAGACAAGACTAGACAGACAAAACAAGACAGGCAAAATAAGACAGACAAGACTAGACCGACAAAACTAGACATACAAGACTAGTCTGAGACGACTAATAGAAACTAGAGAGACGGACAAGACTCGGAATCAAGGACAAAGAATCTGATAATGTTTTTCTATAATAAACAATCTAGTCAATCAAATCAAATCAAATCAAAATCATTTATTTCAATATTAAAGGTAAACAATACACTCAATGAAATATGTCAAAAGAAAAAGCAATGCCAAAAACAAAAGCAAGCATTAGTTCATAGACAAAAAACATACATAGGAAAATTAATAGATTGCCTACAACAGAACAAAATATCGAGACTAAGATCGTAACTTATATATAAATTAATAATTCAAAAATTCTTGAAAATTGTAAGGTTCTATGTCTCTAATATACGTAAAAAGGTCTCTTTTTAACTCCCTGATATAATTAATTAGTTTAATTTCCCATGGCAGTCTGTTATAGATTTTCAAGATGCTATCGGGAGGGCTGCTTTTCCGGGTATTCATACAACTATTTATTATATCTGGTATTCTGTGCTATCGGTTTTATAAAACGTTCAAATAAATATTTATGTTTAAATAAGATTACACTTTATATTATACTTTATATTGACAATTACACTTTCGTATATGTATATACCCGAACAGGTTAACAGATTCGCTCTTTTAGAGTTTGAGCTTTGAGTTATTCGCTGTGATAGACTTGTCTGCCTAGTCTAGTCTAGTGAGACAGAACTAGATAGACAAGAATGAGCAGACACGACTAGACATACAAGACTTCTGGCTAGTCTGGCTAGTCTTGTATGTCTAGTCTTGTTTGCCATGGCAATTGAAACCAAGGCAGATATTTTGATAGTTAGCGAAACTATTAAAAAAATAGTGAGCACGGGTGGCTGGTTTACTGACCAGAGAAAAGATGCTGCAATACTAGTCAAAAATCGCAACCTACCGATAATAAAAACTGGAAGTGCACCAACTTGCGTATGGGCAGAGACCCAGGACTATGTCATCTATAGCTGCTATCTCTCACCTACCGCCCAAATAGACCGGATGGATGAGTGCCTTGGGGCGCCAAGCTAGAGCCTAAGAGAACAAGACAAAAATTCAGAAATAATATCTGGTGACTTTAATGCAAAGTCCCCCTACTGGAGATGCCCACATATAAGAGAGGAGGCATGCTAAAGAACTGGGCAGCAGAAATGGGTGTCTTCCTACCAAACCAAGGAGTGCAACCTACATTTAAAAGGGGGAACCAAAGTTCAATAATAGATCTTACCTTCTCTAGAATTAGTAATTCAAGCAAGATACTAGACTGAAGAGTATTGGATAAGGAAACAATGAGCGATCACCGGTACATAGCGTACAAAATAGGAAAAATGAGGGAGTACAAACCTATAACCCCGTACAGGAACAGGTTGGAATATTAAACACATAGATTGAAGTAAATATTAAACGCACGCTGTCAGAGGAAATAGCACGATCAAATACCAAAAACGCAGACGAACTTGTAAATGCTCTGAGTAAGGTATGTGAGGCAACGATAAAGAAAAAAGGGAAACCCACAAGAAAAAAAATTATACTGGTGGAGCAAAGAAATTGCAAGCTTAAGGGATTCATGTATCGCAGCGAGAAGAAAGTGCCAGAGACAAGAAACAAGAGAAGGAGATGAAGAAAAGACCAATGCATTATTAAGCAAATACCAAAATCTCAAAAAACAACCGAGGCATGAAATAAGCACAGATAAACAAAAACATTGGAAAAAACTGTGCGAAGACTAGACTACGACACATGGGGAGATGCCTTCCAAATCTGCAGGAGAAGGTTGAAGATCCAACAAACAAATGTCAAAATGCCCATGAATGAAATCAAACGAATAGTCGAAGTACTCTTTCCATGTCAGGAGTTAGTGAAATTGCAGCAACCAACAGTAGAAGAGATACCGAAAAGCCCCAGGTCCGCACGGAATACCTACTGAAATAATAAAACTCTCCGCTGAACAGGAACCGCAGTTCTTGCCAGGCGTAATAATCGACCGTCTGCCGGAAACTTCCCGAATAGATTCAAACGGGCGAAATTGGTGCTACTTAACGTACGAAAACACAATAAACCAATAGGGGAGCCCACATCATACAGACCATTATGCCTGCTAGATACTTTGGGGAAGCTCTTAGAACACCTACTTTTACATAGGCTATGGAACATAGGCATAACCTATACATAACTATACTATACTATACTATACTATACTATACTATACTATACTATACATATAGTTTTACATAGGCAAAACAGATATGGAATCTGGAGCTGGATTGTCGAGTAACCAATACGAATTCAGAGAAGGAAAATCCACCAGACATGCTATAGAAGCCATCATGAAGATCACAGAAAATGCTAAATCAGTGACCCAAAGATCACGAAGAATATGTGCACTAATAACACTGGACGTACGAAATGTTTTTAACACAGCCGATTAGAAACTCATTATCCATGATCTAATAGTAAGAAATGTAGCTCCCTACCTGCTTAGAATTATCCAAAGCTATTTTACCAGTAGAACGATCATATTGCAAAAGAATGACGATACAGAGGAAATAATAGTTAGTAGTGACGAACCACAGGGATCAGTTATGGGTCCCACTCTGTGGAACATACTTTATGATGGAGATTAAATCTTCCGGAGGTAGCTAGGCTAATAAGTTTTGCGGACGATTTAGCTCTTGTAATAACAGCAAAGTCGGAACAGGCGGTGATGCTAACTGCAAACCAAGCAATATCAGTATTAACTGTTGGATGCAATCAAAAATATTAAATCTCACACTAGAGAAAACAGAAGCGGTCCTATTAACGGGAATGAGGAGGCTTGCGGCCATAACAAAAAAGCAAATTTGGACTAAAGCTTCGAACCCAAAAGTGCTATAGGCTACATGTAAGAGAGCAAGGCAAACTAGGATAAGATACACAAAGTTGTCAAATTTATCATTAGCACAAAAGAAGAAGACGAAAATATATGGATTTTAGAAAATATAGTGTACATTAAATAATATTATTATAACTAGCACGGCGATGTCATACGCTGTTTAATTCCGGCGTGCTTGGATGACGTCGATAAAAGAATAATACTAAATCGATAAAAGAATAATACTCAAAAAAAATGGTCTGCCTAGTCTTGTCTGTATAGTCTTGTCTGTATAGTCTTGTCCGCCTAGTCCTCCTCGGTGGTGTAGTTGACAACATACCCGCCTTTCAATGCGGGAGACCCGGGTTCGAATCCTGGTCGGGGAGGCGACAACTAGGGCGGTTTTCATTAACCGTCCGGGCTGCCCACCCTGAATGAATGCAATATATGCGATACCGGGGTGGCGCATACTAAAAGCCAAGGTGGAATAGGGGATTTGGTGAGAGCTTACCCTGAACCACTTTTTATAAAGAAAAAAAAAAGTCTCGTCCGCCTAGTCTTGTTTCTCTAGTCAATTCTGAAAACGTCGTACCGTCTCACCTGCCCGTTCACCTTATTTCTTTTCGAAAATGTCGTGACCTATGTCGCTCAGGAAGACCCAAATCGCCGGATTCGTAAGATCTTTTGTTCGTCTTGCGATTTGCTGCAGTGGCCTCCGATGACGAGATGCACATTGTCTGCAAAAATCAGCAGGAGGTCTTCGGACACGTCCAACTCCCTTGAAATTCGAGCGTTCGCGATAACTTCCGAAGCAAATAAACAAGAAATTAGGTTTAGGTATATCGGGAAACTATCCTTGAAATGTCAATCGGCCTTTCCTTCCAAAGCCCCGGGTCCCACCTAGGCTTTTAGTGTGCGCCACCCCGGTATCGCATATTTTGCATTCATTCAGGGTGGGCAGCCCGGACAGTTAGTGAAAACCGCCCTAGTTGTTGTCTCCCCGACCAGGATTCGAACCCGGGTCTCCCGCATTGAAAGGCGGGTAAGTTGTCAACTACACCACCGGGTACAGACAAGGATAAACTATCGTGATCTACTTTTTGACCGTGGGAAATATCTCCCGAAAGACATCTGCGATTTCATCGCTTTGAACAATGATGTCGTCGGCGCGTTTCAAATCCAAGGTGTTAAGTCCGGCGTAATTTTCCTGTATTTCGAGAAGAATTCCAATTGATTCAAGGAACTGAATTGGGCCATGTAGATGGTTTTCTATGTTGCATAGCAAGGCGATGATGTACAAAGCTATGGTGTTCACGTCCAGGATGACCAATTTGGGCTTTTTTGGCGGGAAGAAAACTAAGCGTAACGCCATCAAGTAACGCCATCAAGTCGCTTTCAAGAATTTGAAACTTCTGGGCAACCACCAACCCGAGTACAGATCGTTCAAAGATCTGGTTATATTATTGGCAAAGTCAACAATAACTACGTTTACAATTAAGTCTTACTTGTCTAGTCTTGTCTGTCTAGTATTGTCTGTAGAGTCTTGTGTGTAGTCTTGTCTGTCTAGTGTTGTCTATATAATATTGTCCGTCTAGTTTTGTCTGTCTAATCTTGTCTGTCTAGTCTTGTCTGCCTAGCCTTGTCTGTCTAGTCTTGTCTGTCTAGTCAAAATCAAAATCTATTTATTTCATTATTTAAGACACCATAAAAGAGAACTAAGTAAATGAAATATGTCACACACCAATACAAAAAACTAAAACTCTTAAAAGAGAAAATTAATAAAAATGTGAATACAAGTAAGTACATTTAAACATGTTTTACTCGAACAAAATATTCTTCTAAATAATAGGGTTCAATCTCGATTAAGAGAGTATACAAAGCCCTCTTAAAGTTTCAAATAAGTCCATATTCCTGATGGCCAATGGTAAGTTGTTGAGTTTTAAATTGCTGTAGGTTGGGTATCTCTCAGTCATCGTCAAGCTATGTCTTGACAGCTCATAGGAGATATTATTAAATGTTGTATCCCTTTGGGTGGGTTTTGCATATTTTTCAAACAATAGTTTGTGTTTAGCCAAAAAAATATTGCGGACAAATAGATATAGGCCTGTAGTAGTTAGCAAGTTAGCCTTTTTAAACTGTCCTCGGCATGATTCCCTGAAGGGTGGATGAAGAAGAATCCGCAAGGCTTGCTTTTGGACTCTAAAAACATGCTGGACATTCCTCCCGTTCGCCCAGAACATAATTCCAAATCTCAAACATGATTGAAAATTGGCGAAGCATCTATGTCTCTCTAGTCTTGTCTGTCTAGTCTTGTCTGTCTAGTCTTGTCTGTCTGGGCTTGTCTGCCTAATCTTATCTGTCTAATCTACCTAGCTATATATTTTTATCTGGACGCTATCTTCTTTGCTAATTATTCGAAACTTAATATGTTTTATATGTAATATTATTTTTTTATTTGTCTGTATAAATTTTTATTTTTTTTTGTAAAAACCCCGTCTATGGAATAATATTCGACGTAGTTTATAAGATTCTGTATTTAGATCGACAGTACTAGTTTGAATTAGTTAAATACATGATTCAGCTTTGTAAGTATTTCTCAAGGATAACTTCGACTGCAATTAACTGATGAAACAGGAAGAAAAATAATATTAGTTTAATTTTAATTCGTGTTTTTTTTTTAAGCAATCGCTAATAAATAATTTTGCTTGATTATTTATCAATCGATTTCTCAGTTTTTCTCCTTACTATCTAACTCGAAATTCCTGAATAACTTTTTCTCAGTTTGCATTTAAATAATCAAATTATTTTAACTTTTTGGTAAACTGTTTTTGTTTGCAAATTTGTTTTCCTAAAGACCTACATTTCGTATTCACATCTACTTCCTTAAATATGGATACTTTATGAATTTTTAAATTCCAAAGCAAAATTCAATTTTCTTCTTTTACAAGCATTTATTTATTTTTTATTGGTTTTTTGAACTCTCTAAATTATTTTTAAAATAAATATTTTTTGTAATTTATAGATGAACCAGCAATGCAAGGTTTGCGGAGAGCCAGCGGCCGGCTTCCACTTTGGTGCCTTCACCTGCGAGGGCTGCAAGGTCAGTTTAACCTCCCACACTTCACCTCTGAACTGATCCAATTTGCATAAATAATTTGTTCTTTAAAATATCTTCCTAAATAATAATTATTTACACCAAAAACATAAACATTCAGGATTTAACATGAAATGTTTATGTGTGCCCGAATATAAACAAACAAAAAATTATATTAAAAAAGAACCGTTATAGTTTTGGATCTATATATAATTAAACATTTTTATTATATTAAAATATTTCGCTAATATTTGCAGTTATTTTCATGCTAAAATATTCTAAATATTAATAAAAATATTTTTGTAATAAATCGTTTCCATTAACAATATACCGGATTTGTAGTAAAGGTTATTTAGAATAAACTCTTGATTTTGGTTCAGTTACAGTTTAAAACATAAATCATTACAACATTTTTATATCACCTTGAAGGAACAGTAAACGATCGTGTGATCCAGAATATATTAAATAAAAATCCGTTTCATTTATCATCTTCTTTGCTCACTTTCTATTTCGTTTCGAATCCAGCTCACTTTATTATACACATTTTTTCCACACACATTCATTTTTTATTAATCAAAGCGTGGTTTACACGAAATAATGTGTTTAGTTGTGCAATTACATTTATAATTATTATCATTATGTTATGGATTAATGATGGGTTTACTATACACGTTCATTAAATGTCAGTTGAATAAAATATGAGAGGCTTTCCTTTGAATCACATTAAAATCCATCGATAAATTATTAGATGCTTTCGGGCACATGCAACTTCTTTTTATTAACATTATCTTGAAGTATTTTAATAATCAATTCTAATCTAAATTTACAAATCTTACTAGTATGCAACATTAATATAATATTGTTAATTAATATTTATTTAGAATACATTATAGAATAAATATAATAATATAAATTATATACTGTAACATAACAATGTATAACATGTATAAAATACAATAACATAACATGTATCACATACAATAAAATAATACAGAATTGCACATATTCTAGCACAATTTGATCACGTCTACATTCACTACTACATTTGCCCTGCCTAATATTGTTTGGTCCGGTCTAGTCCTCTTTGGTCCTATCGGGTCTTGTTGGGTCTTGTCGGCTCTTGTCGAGTCTAGTCTGGTCTTGTCTGAACATATTTGGTCTTGTCTAGTCTTGTCTGGTCTTGTATGATCTTGTCTGGTCTTGTATGATCTTGTCTGGTCTTGTCTGGTCTTGTCTGGTCTTGTCTGGTCTTGTCTGGTCTTGTCTGTTCTTGTCTTGACTCGCCTTGTCGAGTCTTGTCTGGTATTGTCCGGTCTTGCCTGGTCTTGTCTGGTCTTGTCTTGACTCGCCTTGTCTAGTCTTGTCTGGTCTGGTTGATCTTGTCTGATCTGATTTGGTTTTACGTAGTCTTATCTGATTTTGTGTGGTTTTGTCTGGTCTTGTCAGACCTTTTCTGGTCTTGCCTGGAATTTTATTGTCTTGTCTGAACTTGTCTGGTTTTTTCTGATCTTGTGCGATCTTATCTGGTCTTGTTCTAGTAGAGAAAACATATTTTTAGAATTTCTAAACTTAACACATTTTGTTTATTATTACATATTTATTAGGAATTAATCAAATGAATTTAACATAACGTTGAAGAACACAAGAGAGAAATATTTTTCCCATAAAAGACAATTTAATAGAGATTGAAACAAGGAATTAGAAACGTCCTTATAAATATGTATAAGACAATCCGTCAATCAAGTTATTTAAAGCCACCGAGACATTCTTTTTAGACAATCCTCTTTGATTTAAATATTTATTGAAACTGTTTGCGGCGCGATTTTAATCGAAATTCTATTTTCATAAACGCTAGAGTCGTAATCGCGTTTCGACAACATTCCGTTTTAATTTTATGTCATTCTCTCATAATGCAATCGCATTCCGGCACTTGTAAATATCAATCATCACATTCATAATTATTATTTATTATACGGTATCGCTTTATTGCTTTTCATTACGGCCGTTAAATAAAATTGAAAACTTTTATAGTTCTGTCAATGAACAATTGGAAAACATGTTAACTTTAGATGTAATATTTATAAATAATATAATTTCCAATTGCAAATCAAATTAAGAAACTTTCAAAAATTCACCTTGTTTCGGACGTAGAAGAAAAATGTATTGAGATTTCAAGGTGATATATCAAATTAAAAAAATATTTAAAAAAGATCGTCTTTAGTGTTTTAATTAAATTAAAATCGTGAAGAGAATAAAAACATTTATAATTTATTCAGATAGAAGAACGTTGATAACGTTTATTAAAGCGGACACGCATAAAATGAGTCGGTTTTAATAAGCTTACGAATTATGCTTAATAAATAATCACTTTATTGCCATTCATAACATGTTGATATGTTCTAAATTGAAAAAGTACTATTAGGCGTACGTAGAACGATCGTGGAGGCAATTATTATAATTGAAATAAACTGCGAGAAAAATTCACCTTGTGCAAAGCTCATTCACTTATAAATTCCCTGATTGGAATCTTTTTCCTCGGACGTCGCTGCACGTATTTAACGAATGCCGAATATTGTGTATTGCCGAATATAAAATGAAAATAAATAAATGGACTCTTGTGTGGCATCACATATTAGTGTTACCTAATTCGAACTAGTACTGTCGCTTCGAAAGAAATTTATAGTGACTGTAAATTGTAACATATTACTATATAAAGCTAACTGAAACTGCTTGTAGAATTTTAAATCTGGTATACTATTCATCTTTTAATTGATCTGCGGTGTTTCGCAACGTGATATAGAGAATCCGTAGTTACGACACCGCCATATACGTTTTTCTGTTGACACAAATAAAAACTAATTTTATACATTTGAAAAAAAAAAATGTTATACATTCCAATTTTCTTCTTATTATCTTTGATAAACTATATTATTTATTATGTTGCTTCCACGATTGATTATCCCTTATCTTGCATATCTAGTATAATCTGCCCAATTTTGTTTTTTTATTACTCATGCGCGAAAAGTACTTCTTGGCGTAGATTATTTAATACGAAAAATGTCACTTCTCGTGTTTCCACATAAAGCACGCAAATATTCGATATCGCTAAGTTACATTAAAATAAACAAATAAATAAAAATGAAGTGAACACAATCATGACCGCGATATTAAAAAAGTGACGTAAAATGTCAGAATTTTTTCACAAAATAATACACATTCACAAAAAAATAAAAAAAAATTAAAGAAAACGTTTTAAAATGAGTGTAAATTCTATAGTGATACCGGAGACTGAGGAGAGTACTTATGACGAATCCACACCACTGGAGACAATAGAAAAAGCAAATTCTTCATTTTTGATTCCATTTTTTTTGGATGGCCTCTGGATCCCAAACTTGTAAGATACATCCCCTCGCATGAGTAATAAAAAATATTGTTTGTAACAAGGGCGAAAATGACAATTCCGCTCTCGCGAAGAATTGAATTGAGCCCTAGTTACAAAATATATTATTTTAATTGCAAATTTACATTTGCTTAAATTACAAATTGAAAACAATTATTATAATAACAATTATTAGAATACAATTATTATAATAGCTTCTTTTACAATTGTTTTGTTGAAATAAGTATGATTATTATACATTTAAAGTTATTTAAGTTACAATCTTAAAATGTTCTAACATTTGGCTATACACGGATAAAAGTACACTTTAAAAATTACAGTTTCAAATAGTAGCAGAAGCCTTACGAATTTTAATCTGTAAAAACTAGAAATTGATTTTATTACAATTACTGTTTCCGAAATTATTAGTAAATAAGTTTTAAAAATTACAGTGTGCGACTGCAATCTTTACAAATTTGTATTCGTAAGGCCGCTGTTACTATTTACACTGTAATTTTTAAAGTGTACTTTTTTCCGTGTCGGTTCTTCAACTGGGGTCCGCGTTGTCATCAAAAATGGTTGTAAACTGTACAAGGAAACGATAATTTCAAACTTTTAAAATTCTTTCTATTACTATTTTCATTCAGTTTTTTAGTTTCTTATTTTATTTACGAATAAAAATGTTGATCTCTATAAAGGCATTTTTAGCAATATTTATTATAAAATAGTCTATGAGGTGATGGAAGATAAGCTGTGGCAAAAGCGAAGACTGAGTCAGTGGAGGAGGCATATGAAGAGCTGGAGAGAAATCAGGAGACAACTCATAAGAATTTCAAAAGCCAGAGATAAAGCGTCCAAGTACATAACATCAATGAAGCACATGAAGGATGAGTCAGGTGTAGTGCTACACAATTAAGAGAAAATACTGGAAAGATGGCTCGAGTACTTTGAAAGACTATTGAATAAAGAAAATCTGAGAGAAAAGTACGAGGATGGACCGGTAAACGAAGGAGTGACCCAAACATTAAGTAGAGAAGAAGTAGAATATGCTAAAGAAAATGATAAATAGGAACGCAGTAGGTTCAGATCAAATTCCAACAGAAGCCTGGGAGACCGGGATATTGATATTCTCTGGGATTCAATGAAGATTTGGAACGGCGAAACATTTCCACATGCGTGGAGAAGTAGTATTCTTGTCCCCATATACAAAGGGAAAGGTGATATTCAAAATTGTGGTAATTATAGAGGTATATAGCTGATATGTGGTCTCACATAATGAAGATGTGGTAAAGGATCATTGAGACAAGGTTGCGTCATGAAACTGAAGTAGGGGAAGAACAGTCTGGATTTATGCCAGAAATAGGTACAACTGACACAATGTTTGCACTAAGGCAACTAATTGAGAGACACAGGGAGGTGCATGTTGATTCACTTATAGCCTTCATTGAACTGGAGAAGGCGTATGACAGAGTGCCCATTCAAGAGATATGGAGATGTATGAGAGTAAAGGTGTACCAGAAAAGTATGTGAGACTGGCGAAAGAAATGTACGAAGGTGTGATGGCACAAGTTCAGAGCAGTGTGGATACAACAACGAAATTCCCAGTGAGAGTAGGGCTACAGCCCATATCTTAGCCCATATCTCTTTGCCCTGGTAATGGATGTGCTAGTCAGGGATGTGAGGAAAACAGCATGATGTTCGCCGACAACGTTATACTCAGTGAACTGACCCGAGAGAAACTTCAAGAGAGGCTCGAAGAGTGGAGGAAAGCCCTAGAAAGAAGGTGAATGAGGATCAGCAGGGTGAAAGCTGAATATATGTGTATGAAGGAAGGATATATGTCAAGATCTATGTATTAACCTGCAGAAAGAAGAACTGCCACCGACCAAGAAGTTTAAATATCTGGGGTCATATATTCAAAGTGATGGTGGGCTGGAGTCTCTAATGTACTCTTGTCAGGGAAAGGGTAAATAGCGGATGGATGAACTGGAAGAAATTGAGTGGAGTACTGTGTGACAAGAAGATCAGCTGCAGGAGGAAAGGAAAGCTCTACAAATCTATGGTGAGGCCAGCTATGCTCTATAGTGCGGAAACTTGGCCGATTACAAAGGCACATGAGAGAAAGATGGAAGTGGCAGAAATGAGAATGTTGAGGTGGATGAGCGGGGTAACAAGGATAGAATAAGGAATCATCACATCAGAGGAACAGTGAAAGCCTATCAGAGTTCCTATGGGTCCCATAGGAAAGTGGGTTTAAGGAAAAAGGCTAAGGTGGTTTGGACATGTGCAGAGAAGAGAGGACTACGTGGGAAAAAGAGTTAAAAAGCTGGAAATAGGAGGGTCAAGGAAGAGAGGAAACCCAAAAATGAGATGTAATGACAAGGTAGCAAGGGATTTGAGAGAAAAAGGTTGGAAGAGTGAGGATGCATTGGATAGACATTTATGGAGAAGAAGAATCCAACAAAGCAACGCCGACCCTACTTGATATAGGAAAAGACAGAGAAAAAGATAAAGAAGAAGTCTATGAGATGATTGAGCCAGAAATTAAGTGTCACGAAGAATGTGTTGTCCTTGAGAGTTGGTTGATTGTTCGTACTCGGACTACATAAGTTTAAGAATCCGTGGTCTAGTCTTATATATTCAATTCAGTGTGTCTGATAAGCCTCGCTTATCTTCTTATTCTTGCCCAGTATTGTTTGTCCAACCTTACTGCTTTACTCTTTGTTTGCAAAGTTTTTAGTTTAGTCTAGTGGTGTTGAAGCTATGGCACGCGTGTCGCAATTGACACATACAAATAAAATTTTGGCACGCGATTTTTTTATTTAAATATTGCACTTGCGATTTAAATATTAGCACTTGTTCATTAAACGGTACGCTATTCCTGATAAAGTCAGTTTCCACTTGTATAGGATTATTGAATCATCTTTTCTGGACCTTCACTAGTATTATTTTATGTCTAGACTAGTTTATAATGCTTAGACTACTATTGTCGATTAAGACTTGTCCAGGGTCGCGTTTACATTACTTGTGGCCATAGGCGCAAGGTGACTATGTGGCCCTAGTCTAGGGAGCCTCAATTCTCAATATGCGAGATTATAGTAAAACCACATTAAAAAATAACAATTAGGTACGTAAGAGTATTTAACGATACGTGTATCGTAGAAAGTTTGACCTACAATATAAATTAATAATATACTTAGATTTATGAAAAAAGTAATAATTTGATAAATATCACGCATGAATTTTAATAAATTAATCAATGAAACGTAAACATTTCAATCGCGAAATTTTATGATATTTTTTCTATTTTGCGTCTGTAATGGACTCATAACAACACTCGTATGCGTGCGGTTATGGCTCGTCGAGTGCTGTTATGAGTTAATTTTTTCAAGGTTGGCAATGAAATTCAGAGCTGTCAGTGTAAAATTTTCGTCGAGATAGTTTTGAGGTTTGTCAGTTATGTGATGTGTGGAAATCGCAATAATACACAAACTTAATTAATAAATGGTTATAAACGATATAACACATAATTAGTTTAAATTCTGTCCATCAATACTTTGTCATCAATTCTATACTATCATTAAAAACGTTTATAGTGACATTGGATGTTTCTTGTCCATTACAAAACTCCTAGCTACGCTCGTCGTTTTCTAAACTTGGACGACGTGGTGGAAGGGACATGAACTATATTCTTTGGGTTTGAATCCTCTGTAAGATTATGTGGTGTCATTTACTAAAAACAGTCATACAATTAATTTTCAATAACAATACAAAAAAATAACAACAATGCAAAAATACTTCTTTAGTTTTTTTTCTGACTATTTTTTTCATTATTAACCAGCGCAAAGTGCCAATTTATTCACCGCACTATGTCAAAATTTGCAGCTTATTGTCGTCAACCGTCAAAAGTTAGTTTGACCTTATTAGTTAGTGACCTTGTTAGTTTTGGCAATTTGTGGCCCCCAAACATATGAGGCCCTAGGAGCGCGCCTAGTGCGCCTATGCCTAAAAGCGCCGCTGGACTTGTCTGTTTAATCTCATCTGTCTCCCCAAGATTTTGCTATCTAGTTTCGTACGTTAGCAAAATCTTGGGATCTAGTTTTTATCTATTCTAGTATTAATCTAGTTGGGATCAGATTGGAAGTCTAGTTTTGTACGTTGACCCAAATTTGTGGACTTGTCTGTATAGACTAGTTAGTTTTCTCCATCCAGTCTAATGTTGTCCGTCTCGACAAGTCCTTCCTATATAATAATATCCGCTACTATAGCTTCATCCCTCTACTATTCTCTAATGTACTCTTGTCTAATTATTTTTGTGTGTCTAATATTGTAGGTTTAATCTTGCCTGACTAGTTTTGCATATAAACTCTTGTCTGTCTAGTTTAGTTCGTGTACTCTTTTCTAACTAGTCTTGTCAGACTAATCTAGTTTGTCCAGTCTTGTTTACCGGAATGTCCAGGCCTGAATAACATCGGCAGGTCAACTGATGACCAGAGTGAGTGCTTCGGTCTTGTGGGCAGTGTTATCTCTGCCCGTGAGCGATGTACCTCAGAGATTGATTGATTGATTTCGATATATTTAGGCCAAGGCGTATGGTCAAATGGAAAGAGAGGGAGAGGGAGAGAGAGAGAGAGAGAGACAAATGGACAAATATAACTACTGAATAATTAGGCGCGACAAAACTGGTCAAGGTAACGCTAAGATCGGAAGGAGTTTAGAAGACCATGGACGACATGATCAAGGATATTGTGAACAAAAAAGAAGACGAAACAAACAGTGTACAGGAAGAGGCGCCTGGCCTCCTAATCACCATGAGTGCAAAGCAGCTTTTACGTCGAAATGCACAGAACATGATACGCTGCCATCTTGAAGTTATGGAAGGAGCAGTTCCGGGATATGCGAGATTCATGAGGACCATTTGTCAAGTTAACCAGCTGGTGTTTGCTACGTTTCCACAAAAAAAAAATAGTTCTGTTTTGTTCTTATTTGTCTCGTCTTGTCTGTCTACTCTTGTTTATCTAGTTTTGTTTGTTCATCTAGTCTTGTTTATCTGGTCGTGTCTGTTTAGTATTGTTTTTAGAACCTTGTGTGCCTCGCCTTCTATATTTAGTATTATATGTTTTGTCTTGCCTCTTTACTCTTGTCTACTCTTGTCTTATTTTTCTAGTCTTGTTTTTTAGTATGGTTTGTCTAGCCCTGACTTTCTTACCTTATCTGTCTAGATTTGTTTCTGAAAGTCTCGGTCTTGTCTAGTCTAGTCTTGTCTCTCCAGTCTTGTTACTCAAATATTATCATCTATCCTTATCTGTCCAGTCTTGTTTCTCAAATCTTGTATAACTAGTCTTGTCTATCCAGTCTTGTTTCTAAAAAAAATCTATCTATTCTTACCTTTTGTAAGAATTTCCAGGTTTTACAGTTTTATCTGTCTAGTCTTGTCTATATAGTTCAGTATTTTTCAACAGCCGTGCCGCATAGGCATATTCTTAGTCATTTTCTTTGTAAATTCACTTAGGCCGCGGTCCCAAATTGCGAGCACAGTGCACTTTGTACGTCCAACAAAGTGCTAAGGTACGGTCCGATTTAAGCCCGCTAACGGCTGTTAGCGAGAACCACCTGTTATGTCCGATAGGTTATGTCACGGAACACAGTGCTAACCATCCGATCCGTGAGCACCATGAACGTTTGAGCATGACGACACTTCTAACGTCATAACGTTTGCAGCGCAAACAGTGAGCGTTGATAGCACGAATCGGACCGAAAATTCGTGTGCTATGAACGCTGTGGGCGCAATTCGGGCCGTGGCCTTAAGTGTAGTTCAAGTTAACTCATTCTCAGTTCTATTTTGCTACGAAAGATTTAGATATTTATGTCTAGTCTAGTCTACCCAGTATTAACTGTCTAGTCTTGTCTGTCTAGTTATATTTATTTACCCTTGTCTGTTTAGTCCAGAATTTCCACTCTTCCCTCCCTAGTCTTGTAGTCTTGATAAGTAGTGAATGTATATATTAATTATTAAATTTGTGCTAAGAAATGTTATAAGATTCTCTGAACTAATAATAAAAGGTTATAAAACTGGGATTGCTACTTGAAAATCTGATTTGAGTATAATTATGTCGATATTTATGACATTGACGTGAAAAAGGTCGATTAATATAAAAGCGGCTGGCACGAGTTTAAAGTTCCCCGAACTGGTTTTATTTCATCTTTGGTCAATATTTACTGGATGTATGTGCATCATCATAATATTTAAAATAAATGTAATTTCAGCTTATTAAATGTCACGGTTTTTTCAACTAACGTTAATATCGCACGTGGAATTTTAGAACGTTTTAAGGTCCAGGTACACATCTCCGCGACGGGACGGCGCCGCTTTGACTGTTTCCGTGCTAAATATTTTTTCACGTACATGCACACTGTTCCGTCAATACACATATCCGCGTCGTCCGTGGCTATTGTGCAGAAATGAACTTTGACGACAAAGATCTGGCAATAATCAGTGGCGTAGCTAGGTGGACAAGGGCTCCGATGCATAAAGAAAAAAGGGTGGGCCCCCCTCTATTTCCACGTTGCTTGAACTTATATTGACTAATTGGCCCTCAAACTTATAGATAGGGATAAGAAAAGAATATAGTGATTTGCACTTATTCCGAGTAGGATAAGTCTATACGTCGTCTTTATGAGGGATAGAATGTGTTCAATGAAGGAAAATGGGAATCAATAAACAACGATGCACATGACAATATAAAATATTTATTATACAGATGTGATCAACAGACGGGAAAAAAATATTATCAACAAAAATCCCAGTAAAATTCATAATCTCTTGCGCGCTTTAATTTTTGTAAATTCGTCATAACTTCACTCAAATCCAAGTTTGATGCCGCCTAATTTTCTAGCGCAATTCATGATGAATGTCGGAGGCGGATCTTGTCCAATGCTGATTCTTAAATAATTCTTCATAAACTACTTAAAACATTCTTGTGAGCAGACTCGAGGTTTGCTAGCTTCGGGAGCTGGCTGTTCCTATATTTTCAAAGCTTAGGGGACCCTCTGAGCTTTGGGGCCCTGGTGCACTGCACCACCTGGTCCTACGATAGCTACGTCACTGGCATAATACCAATAATATTCTTTATATTACAAAAATGAAGAATTTGAATGTAAGAGGAACCATTGGGTTCATCTTATGTTTCAGCTACGCAGATTGGAAGAAGGGTTTTCAATCAATAGGTATAAGGAATTAATCGACAACTACAAATTTAACGAAAATTTTCGGAGATTTCCTTGAATGTTCTTCCAATTTACTCCAAATTCTACTTTTTTTTCGGTATCCATATCACAGGGATCGGTCAAATTATATAAAACACTCTTTCTTTTGACTAATTCTATTAGACGTTCCTTCTGTGTGCGAGTTGAAAAATACGTCCGACAAAACTGAAAGAACACAGTAAGCAGGGAGCTGTTCTGAAGAGACCGTTGGCGGAAGTGTGTACGCGGCAAAGCTTGTTTATATGCGTTCAATTCGTTTGTTCACGGTACATTATCTTCTCTGATCCGAGCACGCCTTCCCGTTACAAAGATGTGTGCCTGTACCTTTAAACGCTTCCAATTTTTTTTTCTTCATTTTTTTTTTGCTTCAAGTCACAATCACCCAAATAACAAAAACCTAATTTAATTCAATATATCACCTCTTCACAAAGTCTTTAAATTATTTCAAAAATGATATGAGAATAAAACTTTGTAACGAGTTATTTAACCCCTTGAAAGGAAATATTTTTTTTAGAAAATATTGACCATATTGCACAGAAATTTGTATGTGCTTGTAGCAACTGCAATATTTCGAAATGGTTCAAAAAATGTCCCACCATTATAATACTTAGACCATTGCCGAAAGGACTTGAGTGAAAGTGAAACTGGAGGTTCGAGCAAATCCCATGCTAAATATTTTCAAAAAGTTTCAACTTTGAAACTTTTTATACATGCAGATCAATACTTTATTTATGTTCTCTCGCAATTTGAAAGTGATCCACCATTTAGTTTATCCGAAAAAAAATATTCAAAAATGATGTTGTTTCAATTTTTATACACAGGCTCTTATGGCTAACAAGCTTCCATCACGTCTTTATTAATTTTTTTCGATATTAATTTCGAAACTTTAACTCCAGATTGGCTAAGGAAGTCATTTTGACTGCTTTTCAATTTCAATAAGAAAAACAATTATGTATATAATGACACAGCATCTTATAATTTTGTGACTTTTTGTACAACATATAAATGCATTTATTAATCATTGTAGTTGCCTCCCTGTAGTTGAAATTTTAAATAATCATATGACTTTTATTATTGAGTTGAGTAAATTTCTTATATGACCAGTTCGGCTCTGGTTTGCAAACACAGTTTATATTTTTTTTTATTGCCGTCATATGATAACATATAAGTTCATGATAAATTCGATTTGGGCATATACTTGATAAGTTGCAGTTGTTCAATAACTAAAGTAGTACTTGTTATTCGAATCTTTATGCCAGTCTTGCCAACGCGCCTCGATCCGCTTGAACACGCTATAACGTAGTTTAGGGGGGAGGAGGATTATCGACTATAGGATCACATACTGTAATAGATACGCTTTGACAGAGCGGGAGAAGCAGGGGAAGCGCGAGCTGCGCAAGTACCTGTACCTGTGCAAGTAGGCCTGCTTTATGCACAGACAGTCGTTCAGAAAATGTGTAGGGTGCTAATTAATTCAGACTCTGATGAAGAAACTGAAAACAGCTTTCAGGAGATCGAAACAGCTGCCGATGGTACAAGTAAGTTTTGAATGGTTTACTTTACTTTTAGAAAGATGAACAACGACCATCATCAATGCTTCTCAGTGAACACGTTGTTCCGAAACTTGTCGAGCCATATACAAGCTGTGGCAGGAATATCACGATAACTTTTTCACTAGCATGTCACTAGCGACGAAATTATTGGCCAAAAAAACAAAACTAGTTGGAACTATTAGAGGAAATAAAAGACAACTACCCAAAGCAGCCAGACAATTGAAGGATAACATGCCTCCCTTTTCCACTCCCTTATACAAATCAGAAAATGGTGTCCTTACAATATATAAAAGCAAACCGAATAAAAGAGTTCCAGGCATAAATTTGTGAACATTCATAAAAGTAATAAAAAAAAAACTTACTGGACTATTCAATTTTCTAACAAAACAAAATTTGGAGTTGATGTGGCGGATCAAATGGCCAGAAAATATACAGTAAAATCTATTTCTCGTAGATGACCCCTGCAAATATTTTTCAATATTTTAGATATGGGTGCTATAAATGCTTGGATCCTTTACAAAGAAACGACAGAAATACAAATACAATGAAAACAGTTCTTGTTTCAATTAGCAGAACAACTTTCCACCGATTACAGAGTTGCAAGACAGAAAAATTCATCAGAACACGAGGACCCACAAAGATCAACTGCAACATCCTCAAATGCAACATATTCTAACAAACGAAAAATTTGTCAAGTACGACTTTGCCACAATAACAAAACATATAATATATGTGAAAAGTGTCAAAAGTATGTTTGCGGATGTACACATAAAAAGATTTCCACTTTCATTTGCTTAAAATGTACAAATAATGCATACATTTTTTTTTTACAAGTGAAGTAATTTTTTTTTATTGTTAATACTTACTAATAACTTGTTGTACGACTGTAAATAATATAAAATTATTAAAAAATAGTTTTAAACAAATTTCTTTACACATTAGTTATTCTTTCACAATGCAGTCATTTTGACTGGTTTTGGGGAATATAGGTATATACAAAGTTTCAGTCTTTCTAGTGTTAAGGAATAAAAAAAAACTTAGATAATTGTAAAACACAATAACATTAAATCAATATGACGTTACCGATGTAATTATTTAAATAAAGTTTAACTTTTTATTTTGAATCTTGTTTATCGACAATAATTCACATGACGGATGGGTTGGCAACGTCGCGAGAACAGCTGAGAGAAAAAATACACTCGCCTCCTTTCAATTACTATTCTTTTCTCTCTCTCTGTACTATAAACTTTCAAGACACAATAAAGCGCTGTTGCCAGATCTTTTTATTACACCGTATAAGTCAAAAATAACGAAGACATTTTATAACTCTATTTTATTAAATAAATAATTATCACCAATTAATTTGTTATGTTATTATAAATAAAAATAATGAATTTTAATAACTATTAGGATAATATAGAAAATATAGAAAAATTCTAACATTATTTTGAGTTATGCTCGAACTTCCTTAAAGTGGCATAATATTTATGAATCAAAAAGGTGGCGCCATAAAGCTTTATAATGTAATTTCTCGTGACACTGAAGGCTATCGTTAATTAAAATACATTTAAAACCACCGTCTAAAAAATGCTTCTCAAGATACCTAAGTACCTGCTATGTGAAACATTTTTTTGATTACCCTTTTAATAAACAAATGTAACGTGGTATAAATGTTTAAATCTAATAGTTGATTATGACATAAAGATTGATAGAAGTATGCGAATTGTTGAGAAATGATGCTAATTAATGACATCAGTTAATTGTAACCCTTGACATTTGTTATATCACTATTGTGATCCAAAGCAAGAAATAAGTAAATAAAAAATAGTAGTAATAAATAAATGCTTAGATAATTGCCGAAACGACTTTAAAACAAAACGCCTTTAAAGGGGCATCATATTTACGCATCAAAAAGGTGGCACAACTCGAATACCTACGTGCCTTAAAGGTTTAAAAAGTCATATTAGTAAAGAAACTGAAGCAAATCTTTTTAAAATTTAAAATAAAAACGCATAGTCTTACTAGATCTAATGATCTTTTTTTAAATTCGAAACATTTAATTATCTCTATAGCATGTACCAAATCTCATATTAGTAATTTGGCATTGATGAGAAAAACATTTTTTTCTGTATTATTTAATTAAAATAATACATTTCCTGTTCCTTTTTTTCTTCTTAATTTATTTCATACAGTAGTATTAATCCTAAACTTATGAAATACTTTAGTAATCAAATACCGATCTTAAAATAGATTTATTTTTACTCATTTAATATAAGCAAATAGAAAAAAGTAGAGTTATACAAGGTGGGCCATTGAAAACGAAACAGAGGGATTTTCGGATAGTTAAAGTTGGTTTCTCAAAAATCGCTCGGACACGTCAATTTTGTTTGTGAGGAGGACACCTTTTATAAGAAAATTGGTAGCCAAATCACTTAACCCCTTCGCGCTGGGACCACAACCGCTAGAATTTTAAATGGCACGTTGGACTAAGTTATACGTCATAACTCAAAGCCCGTTTAGCCCTGAATACTAAATGGCTAACATTTTCTAAATCTATCGATTTGTTTTCGAGATTATTTAATTTCATGTTATGAACGCGTTTTTGTTTATGTCGTTGAAAGAAAATGGTGATCGTTAATTAGAAGACCATTTGACTTTTCAACAAAATGGATCGCCACCACATTATACGCAGGCTGTTCGGGAGTTTCTGGACAGAGTTTTCCCGGGACAATAGAATGGATGAAGGGGTGCTATGGAATGGCCGGCCCCGTTCACCTGATTTAAGTCCTTTGGACTTTTTCTTGTGGGGTCATCTAAAGAGTAGAATTTATGCAAAAGAACCAGTCTCTAGAAGAGTTACGTCAACGCATTATTGAAGAATGCCCTCAAATGATGCTACAGATCCTCCAAAATGTAAGGGAACGTTTCGAGCGGAATTTGTATTTTTGTACGGAATTTGGTGGCGCACAATTTGAGCATTTGCTAAACTAATTAAAAAACCTTTTCTGACTTTGAATTGTGTTTTTTTTCCTTAACTGCAGTTTTTGGAAGGACAGATTGAACAATTGGACTTCCTTTAGACTTTAAACGAAGGACGCGTTCATTTGAAATTCAATAATATCGACAACAAATCGATAAATTCGGAAAATTTTATCCGTTTAGTATTCAGGGCAAAAAGGGCTTTCAAATGAGGAATCAGTTACCCCACCGTGCCATTTAAAATTATTGGGGCTGTGGTCCCAGCAGGAGGGGTTAAGTGATTTTGCTACAAATTCTCTTGTAAAAGGTGCCCCCCTCACAAAAAAAGTTGACGTGCCCGAGCGTGTCTTGAAAATTTATCTTTAACTATCCGAAAATCCCTCTGTTTAGTTTTCAATGGCCCAGTTTGTACAGTGGTCAAGACTGTACTAACAAGACAATATAGATAACATTAGAAAGATAAATAAATTTAACTAAATATTCGCAACTAGTTGTAGATAGAAAACATAGATGCCCAGATAGAACAGCTGAAATAGAATATATGAGGCGTTGCGTATACGAAGGGCGAACAATGGTAAGTTCGCCCTTCGTACTCGCAACGCCTCATATCTACACTGAGTATGTGCTACTACTAAGTATGTATAGACAAGATTAAATAGAAAAGACTAAGACTAAAATAGAAATAGAAAAGACAAATAAACTGGATAAAGAAAATTAAAAATTGAAGTTTAGACAGACACGCCTAGACAAACATTAGACAAAACTGCCATTTTGCCTAAGACTAGGTTGAAATGCTTGAGAAAAGTAAGTAGGTAAGTCTAAATAGACAAGGCTAAGTAGGACGACTATCACCCTTTAGAGTTAATTAGACGTTGTGTAATATTGACAAATAAATTTGGATAAGAATAAGAATACATAAGTTTAATTTAGTGAGCTTGAACAGACTCTTATGATTCATGACTAACTATTCTTCTTCAATGGAGCTACAAGTCCTAAGTAGTACCTGGGCTTCCTCCCTCTGCCTACACTTCTGCTTGGTGTCTTGATCTTAGACACAAGTATATGGAGTCCTTACAGTTTTTAACGTTGATGGCGAGCCTGCATTAGAGGAGGTTTCGTGACAGATTTACTTTGATGACTTTTCCATCCCATTTTTGTATTTTGAACAGGTACTTGTGCCCAAGGATTTGAACCCGGGACTTATAGCTTAGTAATCAACTTATTCTAAACCTATCATGATCAGCTTTTATGTCCCACTGCTGGGCAAAACCTCATCACTAAGATTTGAATATGGGGGACCTACAGTTTAACGTTGAATCCGAACGACAAATTTCCAGAGAAGGTGTTAGGCAGTTGAGACCCCACGGTTGCCTAACCCGAATTGAGGAATTGAGCGTGATGGGTTGCAGACATTAGTTTTTAATTTTTGCTGCTTTGGTTCTGTGGGGCCCATTTGAACCCCATTTGAACCCCAGCTGTCTGACTTAAAGGCCAAATGCTTAGCTATCTAAGACACCACCTCACCTAAATTCTAAACCTAAGCTAACCTAATCTGCTCAGTAATCTACCTTGACTTAGGCCACCGCCGCCTCCATGACTAACTATCTTCTTCTTCTATTGCCTTACACTTATGTGCGTTGGCGAATTATCATTTATTGAATAATTGTTAATATTTTGTTTATTGCTGCTTGGCATATGACACCACACTTTTTGATTCCAGTGCAGTTCCTGATGTTCCTAAGCCATGATAGCTGTTTAGGTTCGATGTCCCTCTTTCCTTCGAGTATGAGCTGGGGATTCGATCCCTTAGTTTGTGACCAGATACCCGATCTTGCGCTGCTTTATGGTATTGCATAGTAATCTGTCCACTCCTGCCCTTCTCAGCACCTCCTCGTTGGTAATGTGGTCTACCCATGCGATACGAAGCATTCTTCTGAGTGTCCACATCTTGAACGCCTGGATCTTCTTAATGGATGCTACTTTTATCGTCCAGGTTTCTGCTCCATTCAGTAGGACTGGCCAAAAGCAGCATTTGACCATTCTGTGGAAAATTTCTAAATTTAGGTTCTTAACCCCATAGCAAGAGACGTAGTTTGTTGAATCCCTCTCTGGGTTCTTCTACACTGCTCATGATCTCTTGTAGTGGATCTCATCTGTAGTAAACTAGTGTGCCTAGGTATTTCGTGCTCGTAGTTCTTTCGATTGTTTCCCCCTCTGCCGTGATAGACGCTCCTGCCTGATTTCTACGGCTTATAACCAAGCATTTTGTTTTGAATCTGTTTATTCTTAGTCCGGCTTCTGACCTCTTTCTGTGTATGTTGCTCATTAGTAGCTGTAAGTCTTGCTGGATGCTTGCTATGAATAGTGTCGTCTGCGTATCTTATATTGGTTATTGTGATACCGTTCACTTTCATTCCGATTTCTAGATCATCGAAGGCTTCTGAGGATATTTGTTCGAAGTAGAGATTAAATAGCATTGGTAACATTATGCATCTTTGACGTATCCCTCTTTTTATCTCAATTTCTTCTCTCGTAATGCCTGCTCCAGACTCTCGCGGAGTAACTTCGGCGAGGATCCTCGCCGAAGTTGTTCGAGGCGAGGAACTACACGGAGTAGCCATCCACACTCTCACCTTACTTTGCGAGGACCTCGGTGCCATGACCGACACCGAACAGGTAGTAGCTACTGCTGCAGCTATTTGTGCTTTTAATTATTATTATTATGGTATCCCAATAACTGATCCCAAATAACTGGTTAATTAAGAATTGTAATTGGAGTTCTTGGGACCAATCGGTCATAATTTACTATTTAAATTACTATTAGTAAATTATTTTTGATATTATTTAAATTACTATTAGTAAAATTTAATAATATTAAATAAAAATATTTTGTTTGTTGTGACGGTTGAAACGCCTCGTGTCCCTTTGACTAGGGCATGAAAAAGCGCTTCATGAAGCGAAGTTAGCCGAGGCGAGGCGAGGAAGCACAAGGCGAGGCGAGTAACCTGACCACACTCTCGTTCCTTGCTCAACTCCGTGCTACTGCGCGAGAGTCTGGAGCGAGCATTAGACTATCGTTGGCCAATTGTTTCCAGTACAGGTTTTTGATTATTCTTACGTCTTTTTCATCTATACCAGCTCTTTTTAAATATTCGTTGAGACGTTCTTGGTTGATACTACTGGACGCCTTTTCATAGCCGATGAAGCACAGGAAGATGTCCTTTCTTTGGTCATAGCAGTTTTGTATTATTGTGTTTAGGCAGAATGTTGCTTCACGTGTAGCGGTGCCACTATTTAATCCGAACTGAGTGTTTCCGCTTAGCCCAGGGGGCTGACACTCTTATGGGTGACACTCTTATGGGTGACCTTGAGATAGAAGTTGTAATTATTGGAACCCTTAATAGATGGCACTGGGCACGGAAATGTCAAATTATTTTTTGTTGTTTAGATTTCCATATATACACATATCTAAAGTTTATTGTTTATGTCGCAATTATTAGGCGGGATTTATGAATGTTGTATCAAATATATACGGAAATATAATGTAATTCAAGTAGGGTGAAATTGAAAAACAATTGTTAAATTTTGTTATTTACATGTACTTATAAGATACAAAATATGTATTTATATTTTATATAAAGGAAAAAAAATAAGTTTACTATATGAAATAGAAACGTTTTTTTGGGAGGGCGTAGCAAGCACATTCTTGTTAACTTGACAAGTGGCCCCCTTGAACTGCGCAGTGATCCCAGAATCGCTTCCCACATATTAAAGAAGGGGTATTTGCAAAGTAAATGCAAGTAAAAGATCTATATAGAAAACAATATTACAATGTAGATGTCAAAATTTGTGGAAAACACCAGTAAAACACATTGAAGATTCATGTTTCCAAACAACTGCCAAGATTAAACTGAATCGCAAAGTTGTTCCTACGATTTTAAACGTTGGTTACCCTGGTATGTCTGTATTAAAATTATTAATACTTTATGCACATCTACATTGTAATATTGTTATCTATATAGATCTTCTACTTGCATTTACTTTGCAAATACCCCTTTTTTAATATGTGGGAAGCGATTCTGGGATCACTGCGCAGTTCAAGGGGGCCACTTGTCAAGTTAACAAGAATGTGCTTGCTACGCCCCCCCCCAAAAAAACGTTTCTATTTCATATAGTAAACTTATTTTTTTTCCTTTATATAAAATATAAATACATATTTTGTATCTTATAAGTACATGTAAATAACAAAATTTAACAATTGTTTTTCAATTTCACCCTACTTGAATTACATTATATTTCCGTATATATTTGATACAACATTCATAAATCGCGCCTTTGATAATTAGTTCCTATGAACTAAACATAGATACCGCACATCTGTCACAGAAATTCATTAGTGAGTATCCAGTCTCTCTTTAGATATTTTCTCTTTCTTAACCCTTCAAGTTTATTAAATAAACACCAGGTTACTTAAGAAACTTGATGCGTAGGAATATTTTTATTGCGTATGATGCGTAGGAATATTTTTATTGCGTGACTCATTAGCGAAATTGGCCTGTGATCTTTGCATTAGGTTGCTGTTTGCTATTTGGGAAGCTTTAGGAACGTGGACTTTAGCCATTCCTTTAGAAGTTGTCCAGTGTCATAGATCTTATATAGTTTTAAAATTAGGTTTATGTGTTCCTCCTGTATCTGCTCATAATATTCTTTGTAGATATCGTCTGGACCTGGTGTTTTGTTGTTCTTTCAAACCTTAATGGCGTGTACTAATTTTTAGAATGCTTGGCCATGTGAGATCATGTTGCGTTGGGCGGCTGGTTGTTGCATCATCGTTGCATCATCAAAGAGCTTTTTGACGTACGCCCGCCAATGATTGTATTTTGCAAACTATCCATTAGTTATTGCCTCGTTTTGGTTATTTGTGATGTGGGGCGGCTTTCCCCCCTTGCATGGTCCTGTTATTTCTTTGACTTTTCTGTGTAGGTTGAATACATCGCCTTTCTCTTGTAATTCCTGTATTTCTTTACATCTTTACTGCATCCAGGACTCCCTGGCTACTCTGATTGCCCTGCATATTTCCTTACGCGTCACTTTATACTCGGTTTTTTTTTGCTGTGTTATTAGCCCTCTGCGTTGTTCCATCAGCAGAAGGATTTCTTGTGTCATCCAGTCCTGCTTTTGTTGCTCCTGGCATCCAAAATCATGTTGTGTGCTTTCGATGTTATTACTTCTGACTAATTGTATCTTAAGCGAATTCTAGGGTTTTAAAACTGTGGGTGATTATTGTTTTTTTTTGCTGAGTTTTTAGCCCTCTGCGTTGATCCATCAGCAGAAGGATTTCTTATGCTATACAGTCCTGTTTTTTGTTGCTCTTGGCATCCACAGTGATGTTGTGTGCTTCCGATGTTATCACTTCTGACTAACTATATCTCAAATAAATTCTAGGAGTTTGAAACTGTCGGTGATTATTTGAATATATTTATGTTTAAATGATTTTCATGAACCCATCCATTTGGTATTTATTAATTATTTCTATACTAGCTTTCTCTGTTTTCCACGTATTATGTAGTTTCTATTAGTAATTATATCAAGACGAATAAAGTTTTTTAAAAGAGAATTAACATGTTGCAACTAGCACGATTATTGAAAATTTATATAAGGTCAAACCTTAGAGACATTTCACTTCGCCAGTAAATTTCTATAATAATTAATAAGACAATCTCTAATTAATACTTAGCATTAAGACCACACACATACCGTTTTATTGCTCTGAAGTTTCCCACTGCTATTATATTAATGTATAAATTGAGACAATTTGTTTTTTGTTTGATTAAATTTGTGCGGTTCATTAAATTATACATTATTAGAGCATTAAATTGTATTTTTTAATAAAAAAAAATATGTATTAATAAGCTAAAAAAATAAACAATAAAAAATGGTGAAGATTAATTTAAACTGTTTAGAAAGTTCAGACGCGGTAAATGCAGAAAACAGTTTTTGTTTTTTAATATAATTTTTAATTATTCGAAACATTTTTGTGATCGTTTGTAAATAATTCTAAATTGTTGTGACCTTTTCACTTTTCAAGTATTGAGAAATTATGTCAAAATTACTGCTTCAGGCCATTTTTTGACAAACAACGAGAATCCGCAATTTATTACGGGAACAATTTTATTATTTCCAAATGATTTCAGTCATAAATATTTTGTGAAAGTCGCAGATAAGATGGGAATTTGTATTTTTAAACGTTTGCTTTATTTTGGAATTTTAATTGGAATTTCCAACAAATTAATAACAAAATAAATAACACTTAATAGACAAACTAGATTAGTTTTATATAAATAAGCCCAAACAAAATATGATT
This sequence comes from Phosphuga atrata, assembly GCA_944588485.1. Lineage (NCBI taxonomy): Eukaryota > Metazoa > Arthropoda > Insecta > Coleoptera > Silphidae > Phosphuga > Phosphuga atrata. Next base: position 49,165,417 of record OX155896.1, on the reverse strand, counting down.
GTATGTGTACAGTTTCTGAAATTAAATTAGTGTAGATAAAACTAATCTTGCATTCCTCAGTATTTAAAACCTTGTTTAACAAAATCTAAATAAGTCTTTTATATGTTTCCAACATTTTTTTAGATCAAACGAGTATATTCTACATTCACATTTTTGTCGCACGAATCTACATTTGTTTATAGTTATAGTGTGATCCAATTATTTATAATTAATAATTATTTATTAAAATTAATTATTAATTAAGTAGAATATGGATTATTTTATAATACAATCCATATTTTACTTATAATTCACTTTCTAAAACCAGTAGTATATAAGCATTATACTAGATGTAGATAACAAAATAGAGTTTGGTAAGGAACAGAAACTTTCTTATCGTCAATGAAATTATCAATGACATTGAAGAGTTGGTAAAGGAACGTGGCCATCCATACTAATTGTAAGCCATGTTGTAGTTGATAATGGTGATAAAATTTGAACCAGAGACGGTTAACATTGTCTTGAATATGGCATATTCACAACTTGGTTGATATAAGTTGATCGTCTAATGCAGCATTGAAATCTCTGTAAAGGATTAATAAAAATAAACTAATTCTCCTTATTACCGCTGTCTGGTAAATAAACCACCAAGTAGTCTACAGTAATCGACTTCAATGTTCGCACTCTCTAAAATTGGATGAGACTGAAGCGCTTGTGCGGTCTGTAAATCAAAAGCCGGCAAGGATTAGATAAGACATCAAGTTCTTGTTAAGAAGAAAACAAAACAAAAAAAAAATGCTTGCTGATTAAGTTCCAGCGGGGAGTCTCCAGCTAGACAGTTTGTACGTGTGTGGCGTAAATATTAATTTCTGTTGAATTAATATTATTTATTATTTTTCTTTACTTTCTTGGTCGGGTTATATTGCCGCAATTTGTAATAAATATGATTTAATATGTTTTGTAATTAATTGCTGTAATAATAATTTATATTAAATAAATTGTAAAATGTTTACTTTTTTTCTTATCTTTCTCAGATCCCAACTACAAAATCATAATGTTATTAATTGCCCCAAAGAAATATTAATAGGCAATATCAAGCTATTTAATTAGTTAGTGGATAGTAAAAGTAGATAGTAAAAACTGATGCAAATTAGTTAGGCTACACGTGACTAGGTTACAATATCTACTAAAAATAAGACAGATGAGAATAGATGGACTAATTTGCAATGACTAGAATATTCTAGACGATCTAAAGAGTTTACACTATGTAGAATATACTTCAGTGTTTAGTTAAACAAGGTTAAGAAGCATAAATAAACCCAGACCGAAGAGACTACATAGACAAATTTAGGTTTAGAATATTCTAAACTAGAATCTAGAATGTTCTAGATATTTTAAAGATATTATACTATACAGACTATATCTGTATATTGGATAAAAAAAATCAAGACTGAAGAGATTAGATGGACTAATTTAGAATATCTAGAATATTCTAGACAGTCTATAGAGTTTATACTATACAGAATATATTTGTTAGACTAGTCTAGTAAGTCTAAACTTCTGAGACCAAAAGGAATCCTCAAATTGAATAGACTGGAAAGACTATATGAATCACTCTTGACCGACTGAATTCCGAAACTTCTAGTAATAGCTGTATTAATACAAATAACATTTATATGCATAGCAAGTTAAAATATAAAAACAAACTTAATTCAAATAATAATTAATATACGCTTATATTATTTACACCTTGTAATAATTTTGGATCGAAAAGTGTGAGTTCAATCAGTTTTGGTTGATTCGTGGGGTAAAATAACGTACGTTAACCCTTTCACTGCCATGTCAATTATAAGGAAAAACACACAGCGGCAATATTTATAAAAAATAGTGGTAGTTATGCAACCCCTTTCACATAGATAAGTCACCTATTGACAAGAAGTCACTGAACAAATAAGGGGGCAAACATTTTTTTTGCAAATTAAAAAATAAATATTCATAAATCGTTTAACGGCTCGAAATCTAACACAACTGATTTGCAAAAGATTCAAGTATTTTCTAAAAATAATGTCACCCATCTGCCGTCTCCGGGGGCGGCTGGGCGAATTTTTCAAGCTTTCTCACTTTTTCACCCACAACTCGGACAGTTTTCATCGCACGGACGCGGTTCCGGTGTCGGTGTGTCCGGAACGTCACCACACGTTCGACTGTCACCTCACTTTTTCTTTTCTTTTTTTTTTGCAAAAAAAAATCTCACTTTTTCTTGCAAAAATATTTGTGATTTTTGGTCGCCTAAACTACGCGATCCGGAAGTGTTATCGAAAATCGCCGTACGTGGGTCCGTTCGTCTATTCTTTGGATAAAAGAAACCGATGCACCGACTTTTTCAGACCGCGGGAGCCGTTTTACCCGAAGGACCACAATTCGCAGAAAAATCTGAATAACGTTGCCGACAAGAGTCGCGCAGCGACTAGAATAGTGTAGGAGGACGCGTCTCGAAATTTTCTACCGGAATCCTTACGTGAATTTAATTTTCCTGGTCATCTTCGCCGTGACCTCCGTAAAAGTGGTAATATTTGTAAAGCTAACTTTTGGGGTCCTTGCGGGGAAGCGTTCGGCCTGAATCGCCAGGTCAGGACGGAATCGCAAATTTCGATCAATTCTGAAACGACTGACGTGAGGCGTTCCCCAAATTTCACCTGGGGGACCGCACCGCGTGGGTTTTTGAAAAGGTCAAATTCGGCTTTTTTAACCCGCCGGAGGCGGTAGATCTTCAATGTTTTAGCCGCACGTCTACGATGCTCTAACTGCGAATGTCCGTCCGCACGTTGTGCATTGCCCGCTTTTGTCCTCCGTCCTGTCGCGCCCCTCCAGAGGGTCAAAACACCCCCGAAAATCGAGGTTTTTGCGGAAACGTCCCTCTGCGATTGTCTTTTTCAGGGCTTCGTTCTCTGCCCATAGCTCTCTCACTAGCGTTTCAAGAACTACTATATCTTTGCGTAGGGGGTCGTGCATCGCGTCGACCTCGGTGGTCTGTGTGTCAGCACCGCATGTCCGTATTTGATTCTTTTGCTCCATATCTACTTGGACGTCAACACCGTAGGTAGGTGTTGAGATTTTCTCCCACTTATGGATTTCAAACCAATGCTGCACTGGGCCTTTACTTACTTTGTCAGTTTTCCTCTTCAACTTCTCAATTACGCTTTCAATCTAACTTTTTGTGTTGGGGTTTTCTTCTGCAAGCTTAGCGAGCTGGGCTGTGTGGAGCGTAATCATTCAGATAGCTTCAAGAATGTTATACGCAGTTGGGCACTCCCTCTTTTTGAAGGGGTCCAGTGCATCAGAGGATCCAATAGAGGTGTCTGCCACGGAAACGGAAGTGGCGGCAGCGGTTCAAATGGGATTGTACATTTTTGGTGTACAAAATTTTTGCGTCTCAACTCCCCCAGGTTTAGACGCACCAGCTCGAAACCTAAAATCATGATTTTTTTACCTTCGAGGCGCATTTTTCGTCGGATCTCAAAAATTCTTCCCGGACGCTTTAGCTGCTGCCGCGCGTCGACCTCGGTGGTCTGTGTGTCAGCACCGCAAGTTGATGATTCCGTAAGTTTTGGAAGTCCCTTTTTTACAGACCTTGCTCGCCGACGTCCCATTGAACTGGTGCAATAGAAAATACAACTTTTTTTTTGATTTTGAAATCACTCCCACGAGCTCTTTAAATAAATGTAGGGCGTACATTTATTTAAAGAGCTCCAGATCGCCGATTGGGTTCGTTCTCCTCAGAACACTTGCCCGCAACTATTTTGGCAAGAATTTTTAAACTGCAACGACTTTTTACTTTCTTGCGAATCTGTTTAAAGAGAACAATTTCTCTCTTCTCTATTTATAATTTAAAGAGAACAAGAGAAGCAATTGACGGATCGGAACAGAACCGCCGCCGTTTGATCAAGCATAGAACTAGAACATAGGACACGGGCATAATTTGGTTGGGAGTTTAATCCCGATTCCGCTGAAGATGGTGTCGCGACGCCATAAAAACCACATTTTTTAACGTCCAGGAAAACTCGCATAGAATCACCAACTTAAGCTCTGCGGTAACGATTTTGCTCGATTCTCGCAGAGAATTGAAAGTTTTATCTTTTAGAGCAAGCGGCATCGCGCTGCGTCTCGCCCCTTTGCAAGAAACTAACGACGAAACTAAAACGTCCATATTTTTGTAGCTCCCCGTTGCATGTTCTAGATTTTTCAGTGAATTATAGAATGGTATTTTGGCTTTTTGCACCCATAATTGACACCCGGGCACGTAGGCGTCGCGTTGCTGCGACGTCTGAAACGTATCGCCTCCCGTTCCCCAGAAGATGCGGTCAGTCTAACCGCTGCAGTTTCGCCGATTGTGGGCGCAGCGACTCGAAAATCCGAGTCATACATAAACATCACCCTTTTTTGCACATTTGCTCCCTCACCGCGTCCCCGAATCCGACTTTTACACGGAGAGATGCCGCCCGCTGCTACGTGTATTTTGGTACCACTCTCGGCTTCCTACGTCGCTCCCTTCGCCCGGTGCGTCCAAAATGCCGAAAATAATCTTCATCCGCCTCTTTGGGCGTCATCGCATCGCGTAGAATAGATGCGGGAATCTAAAAAATCGATCGTAGGGTAGGGCCCCCCGATCTGGAAGTATCCTATATATTACTGCACATATATGCAGCAAATGAGCTATAAATGTGCAGAGTGCACTGCAAAAGTGCACCTTATCGCTCTCTGGGTTCAACGTGCCGCGGCGGATTCGCGATTTTTCGGCGCAATTCTTTAGATTGAACATTTGGCTTTGCAGCAGTGTAACCGGCGCCGCTGCCGGACATCGTGGCGCCGAGTTATGGACGAACAAAGCCGTAGAAATTTCTCGCATTTTTTTCAACACGCGCGCAAACTCCCAAGATGTGGTCTATCGAGAAAACTGACACCTTCACCGTGTAGCCTGGTCTATTTTCTATACGGACCGCGAGTTTCGCCGTTCCGCGGCCTGTAGTCTGCGCGGGGTGATTTTTTCAAAAAAACCTCTAAAAAGCCAAGTCGGAAATTTTCTACAATTTTTTTGAAATTTCTTAAACTATGAATAATCACAGCGTTTTATCAGTAGATGGCGCTGGTAAAAAAACTGGCCCACATCGCCCGGGACGGCGCTGTATAAATTCAGGGCCCCGGGTCACATCTCCCGGTCCCCCCGAAATTGTCTCGCTAATCCAACAAAAACGTAAATTGTATAAGATTTACAAAAATACCCACGATCCTCTGATTAAATCATCGTGGAACCGTCTAAATGCCCTCATCAAACTAAAACTGCGTGTCTTCCGCGAAAAATCGTGGATAGATGCTACATCTAAACTCGATCCCAAGGATGGCAGTAAGTTTTGGAAGTCCCTAAACATTCTTACGGCCCAACCACCCACTCTCGGTAAATGATTTAATCCTCACAAATGCCCCAGAAAAAGCCCAGGCTTTCGCGACCCATTTCGAAAAAGTCCACCAATCAAACTGCCCACACTTTACCGAACCATTCTTCAGGAAAACCGCAATGGAGATTAGCCGCCTACCTTTAACTCCGTATTCAGAGTTCCCCCCGTCTACCCAAATCGAAAATGAACCCCTAGTCCAGCCCATTACCACCAAAGAGGTTCGCAATATCATCTCCATCACTCGAAACGGCTCTGCAGCCGGACCCGACCGTATTCCATGGACTGTCCTCAAACACCTTCCAGACCCAGCAATTGAATACCTAGCCTGTATATTCAACGCCTGCCTCTCGTCCGGCACCTTCCCGCGGCCTTGGAAATCCGCTTACACAATAATGATCCCCAAACCCCAAAAAAATCCGAAACTCGTTGACTCCTATCACCCTCCTCAGTACGATTGGTAAAACTTTCGAAAAAATCATCGCCCAACGTCTCCGCTCCTTCTGCGAAAACCACCACGGTATACCCGACCATCAAAGTGGATTTATGAATCAACGGTCCATCCAACATTCCATCCTCAACCTGACGTCCAACCTCTCTATCACACTAAACTCCAGAGACTCCGCCATAGCCCTCTTCCTTGATATCCACTGCGCCTTCAACACTGTGTGGCACGACGGCCTGATTGCTAAACTCCACACATTACAGGTCCCACCATCACTAGTCCGTCTAGTAAAGAGCTTACTCTCCAACCGCTCGTGCCGCGTCAAAGTGTCCAATTCCCTGTCTCTCCCCTTTACGCCCGTAGCGGTCGTCCCACAAGGCTCCTCTCTGTCTCCCCTGCTATTCAACCTATTTTGTCACGACATCCCTTTACCGACCAATTCTCGCTGCCACATCCAACAATTCGCAGATGTCACCGTCATCTGGTCCTGCCACCGAAACCCCTCAATCTCGGCAACCGTCCTAAACAAATTCATTGCCAAAATGGAAATCTGGATGAACCTCTGGCGCATCCAGATTAATCCCCAAAAATCTCAACTGATCCATTTCCGTCACAATAACCTCTCTAAACGTATTGCCGAAAAGCAATATTCAATAAACCTCTACGGCCAACCCCTGATACCCCAACCATCAATAACGTATCTTGGCACGATCTTCACCCAGTCCCTAAGCCCAGTACCCAACATCAGACATTGTCTCCATAAAATGAGGTCCAGGCTAAATCTTCTCTACTGCCTCCGCAATCGAGTTGGGGGTTGTTCAACAAACACCCTACTCTACACGTACAAAACCTTTGTTCGCCCAGTCCTCGACTATCAAATGACAGCCCTTGCCCTCTGCAACAAAAATCATATTGAACCCCTCCTCAGTTTTGAAATAAACTGCCTTCGAAGGATATACCGTCTAAACTACAAGTTCCCAACTATATTACTCGAAGAACTGGTAAATTTCGACCTATACCATACTCGACTCCACACCCTCCAGAAAAAACTCGCCTCCCGCATCATCTCCCAAGAACCCCCAATTTTCGACATCTTTAAGCCCCCTCCTGTTGAAATACACAGAAGAAAGCCCAAAAACAAACTCCCCATCCCCTATCTAGTGCTTCTGTCCCGACTGAAAGATGACCTTTCCCCAAACCTAGAACTAATTTTAGACACAGTCCCTGATATGTTTAAGTAACCCCAAAACACTAGAACACACCAAGACCCTAGACGAAAAGAACCGCCACAACCGCAAGCCCACCAACTCATAACCCTATGTTGTTGCCGCCACCGTCCCGACCAATTTTTCAAATAATTTGTTTCCTACAATTCCATTTCCTACAGCAGCCGTCCCCCCACCCCCGGCGGGGACACTTATTCAACAAGCAACATCTCCCGGAATGGCGGTGAAAGGGTTAATGCCATAAACGCAAATTCGGGAAAATTGCGGTCCGCTCGGTCCGCTCTTACGCTCAATGCCTTATTTGTACTTTGAATCATTTGATTATATTCTAAAAAAGCAACAAAGAGGTCGTAGAAAGTCTTTAGAAGCGCTGTGTTCTGTCAACACTGCCAAAAACTTTGACTATTAAGTTTGACAATCAGAGCCTACTTTAAATATGCGTATAGATGTATTCTTTTGCGTACATGCGTATAAATAACGTATAATAGAAGAGTAATAGAAATTTTCTATAGAACGCAGCTAATGCTGTCGATGACGGAAAAGTATGAGTTTACAGTCTACCCAAAACTTATTCAGCGCGGCTAAAGAAGTTTTCACTTCAAAATATTACAGAAAATATGTTTACTTTGTTTCAACTCGATGTTATCCACGCCTCGTAACAATTTTCTAGTCTATATTTAGATTAGTTTTCATCACTGAATTAATATGACTGATATAAAATTCCACACGAGCAAAGCCGCGGGCTATAACTAGTTTGATAATATAAATTAAGTCATCTAGAAAATAACTCAATCCAGATTCATCTTGCTCACAAGATACTCAATATTTGGCAACACATCTGAAATAAGAATGATACAGTTGAGTATTTTCTCCAAAAATTATATTTGTAATATAAATGTATACATTTCGTTAACTTTAACACTTGAACTCGTACATATTTCTATTACAAATATAATTCTTGAAGAAAAGTGTTTCATCCTTATTATAAAATCTTCAAACTAAACAAATCCAAAACATTTACATCTGAAACAATTTAATTTGACTGATATAGTTACTGAGATTTGATAATATAGCTAAAGTCATTCAGAAAATTGCACATATCACATTTCTTTTAGTATTCGTTTATTTAACTTTTAAACTTAAAGTAAGAATGCTTTGTGAAAGAGATACAATTACTTCTACCGAGAAGAAAAAAACCAGAAGGTTTAAAATATATCGATCGTTAATTAATAGCATTGACAACATTAAACGAAATTGTTTCCTTATATCTTAACTAGTAACCATAAAAACGAAATAACGTCGGCAGAAATAACATCGTTTGACAGTCTAGTGTAACAAACACTTAACGACCGCGTTTTTTTTTCATTCGCTTTCCTCTGTTTCTTCGCGGCACGATATAGATAGGCATTTTATCCCTATTAGTGCATTGGATTTATAGTGGCCAATATTGAAACGAAATAATTACCACGTATCGATGGGAGGATAGCGGCTTAGGATCGGTTTTCCTAGGATTCTTCTGTCGGATGGGGAACGCGTATACGTGACCCACATCGGTATTGTGGATCAAATAGATAAGGTGCGGATCAACTTGTTGAGTTACCATCGACCCGATTAAGGATATGCTCCTATCAGATTGAAAGGAATTCCTCACATTTCTAATTATTCTGCGCGGATGCGAGAAAGGATGAAATCTGTGCTAATTCCTGGTACATAAACGATTGCTTCTTATTTTTATTTCTCAAAATCTATTTCATTGTTCTGGTATTCATCCATTAATGGAATTTACCAAAATATTATCTTCCTGAAAATTCAAAAACTGTTAAATTCAAAATTCAAAAACAAAATTCAAAAACTATGTTAATATACTCTTATTAGATTTGATTAAATTGGATTTCACTTGATCCACAAAATCGTGGTGTTGTAAATATAAGGGTAAATGTTTACTTGCGACAGCAATATCTCATTATTATCATTAACCATAATCATAAAATATTTCAGCATATATTTAATAAAAATCAAAATTAAAAACTGGAAACTATATGCTATGACGGTAGTTCTTAAAATTCGATTTTACATGTACATAATTCTGGATTGGTTTGTGTTCAATAGGTACATAACCAAATATAAATTAGATCAGTCGGGTTGTTCAAATCTTGAAAGTGAATAAAAAGAAATTATATTTTAAGAAAAAAATGAACTTACCTTAATTTGTAAATTGTTATAATTGATATATTTTAATAATTCGCTTAATTTCCAATTGGAAATCCAAACTTTAATTACTCAACCAAACAAGAACAGACAAGACCCGACAAAACCAGACAAGACTAGACAAGGCCAGACAAAACCAGACAACACCATACAAGACCAGACGAGTCCAGTCAAAACTAGACAAGTCCAGACAAGTCCACATAAGCCTAGACAAGACCAGACAAGTTCAATCAAGATCAGACAATACCAAACAAGATCAGACAAGACATGATAAGACCAAGACAAGACGAGAAAAGAACAGTCAAGACCAGACAAAACCAGAAAAGACCGAACAAGACAAGACCAGACACGACCAGACAAGACCAGACACGACCAGACAAGACCAGACAAGACCAGACAAGACTGGATAAGACCAGACATGACCAGACGAAACCAGAAGAGACTAGACAAGATTAGACAAGGCCAGACAAAACCAGATAAGACAAGGATATCAATTGACCCTGATATTCTTCAATTTATATAATTAGGTGTTTGTTATGGGACACATTTATACACGAGTAACAATTTTAGAAAGTTACTAATATTACTAACCTTTAGCAATAACCGTAAATTTATGTGATCTTTATGGGAATGTGAAAATCTAAGTCATTCAATTAAAACAACAGATTGATATTTTAAAATAAAATTGAAATTGAATCTATAATAAGTTGGAATGAGAACGAGAAAGAGGAATGGAAAAGTACGAATAAATCAAAATTATTTAAAACTTTATCTACTTTTATGAAGTGTTGAAATCTGTTATTTGTTTGTAATAAGCAGAGCGTATAATTATCAGTAATAAAATCGCACTAACATAAAAATGAAAAAGTCGAGCGTACAAACTCCCACACCAACAATGTTATAATTTTTTTTTTTATTATCTATCCAAGACAATTTTTTAGGAACATAAAATATAATGACCGCTCCCTATATCGAACACTTTAACGTATAAATCATCGGGAAAATATTAATGCACGTGACGTAATCTGCGGGTCATAAAACAGAAACAGTTGAGTTCTTGTGGGTTCGAGTTCTGCACTCTCATTGAGTTATTGATTTTAATATAGTTATGTCAAAACGCACGGTGATATGGTGTAGGTTTAATTACAGTTCTAACGGCATCGCATTATGAACTGCCGTCGAGTTATTTGCATTTCACTGCTTACACTCTTAATGTGTCAACTTGTGTAAGCCACAAATGCGTTAAGAAATTCTCCAATTTTTACTTCTTCTATTTCAGTAATGAGTTGGAACATATGTCGAATTCTACAAAGCCACTCCACTTTCTCGAACGTACACATATCTTTAAACAACACAAACATTAAAATGCTTAAATACAGTTAAGTTAATTATCTAATTAGATCCTAAAATATAATTCAGAACAAATAATATAAATATAATCTTAATTTATTTTAAATATAATAAAATTTAATACATAATATATTTTATCTACGACCATTAAATAATTACTAAGTAAATAATAAGTAAATGCCAATTATTGTGCAGTCCGTGGACTATGTAAATACATCATAACACACACATATCTAACAGTCCTCGATTAATGATAAGTTATGATTGATAACACACACGTGTGTTTGGTTTACGATTCGTTGATTGGTTGAGAGCTGCTACTGCGTATTCATACGTTCAGCGCCCCGCGTGCCGCAGTTCAAACTAACGAAAATTGAGATTGCGTACATTGGGTTGCCTCTATCTATTAGCACTCTTATTTCAGTTTAACCCAAATAAATACTAAATAAAAAGCTATATAACCATTAAGAATGTTTTTCTTTTCATTTCTTTTAAGTTAAATAATGTCGAGTAACAGTTATATATGAAAATACAACTGTTTGTTTATTATAATGTTAAATAATGATAACTAAATAAACATAACCTAATAACAGATAAATTTGTTACATTAATCATATCTTTCTTATGAAACAGAAACAAATTAGTGTGGTCGTAGATAAAGTATACAACTCGAGTTGTAAGGCAATTACGTACTCGCGGAATTTACGCTACGCGGGGCGTAGCCCTTCTTACAATTCTCGTTACGTAATATACTATTATCTACGACTACTATTGTAATTGCCCAATATTGTACAGTTCGTAGATTATGTAAATACATCATACAACACACGTATGTATCAGTCCGCGATTAATATTATTTAAGGATTCAATAACACTAGTGCGTTTGGTTTACGATTCGTTCATTGGTTGAGAGCTGCTACTATCGTGTAAAATAGGCAACCCCAAGCATTCCGTTATTTGTCAAACAATTATTAAACGTCAAACTAATCTAACATAAACGCTATATATTTTTTTTCAATTAAAACAATTTCAATTAAAATAATGTCCAGTGAAAGTGAAAAAGAAAATAGCACTCCGCCCGAAATTGTTGAAAAAGCGAAACAAGCTGCCTATAATTTGCTACCCATTAAATCTCGGGATCGATACGAGGATGCATATAGAAAATTTATGGACTGGAGAATAAAACATAAACTTAAATCGTTTTCAGAAAATGTTGTATTATCATACTTTGATGAATTATCTCAAACAATAAAATCATCTTCACTTTGGGCAGTTTATTCAATGGTTAGGATAACAATTAATATAAAGCACGACATCGACATTTCAAAACATTCAAAGTTATTAGCTTTACTAACGCGAAAATCTGACGGATTTAAAAGCAAGAAATCAAAAATTTTCAAGAAATATAACAATCAAGAAAATAAAAATTTCCTCAATAATTCGCCGGATAACAAATATTTATTGATGAAGGTATTCATTTTTTTTGTTATAAAGCTCTCTAATAGGCATAACGACATATTTTTTATATAAGTTTAGGTTATTCTTATCATTGGCATTAGAGGTGCTTGCAGAAAACAAGAACTATGAAATATCAAACCCTGCCATATAGAAGACATTGGAACATTTCTGATCATTAAAATTCCTGATTCTAAAACAAAAACTCAGAGATCTTTTGCGGTACCTAACGAATTTTACCAAATCTGCAAAAAATATATTAACCTACGCCCACAAAAAAATGGACATCAGCCATTTTTTCTAAATTAGCAAAATGAGAAATGCATTAAGCAATGTGTTGGAATAAATAAAATTGGCTCTATTCCTAACAAAAATCGCTAATTATCTTAATTTGCCGGAAGCAAGTCTTTATACAGGACATTGGTTCAGACGTTCGTCAGACACCATTCTTATGGACTCCGGTGGTGATTTATTGTCACTAAAAAGGCATGGCCGCTGGCGATCGTCTGCAGTAGCAGAAGGCTATATAGACTGCTCCATGGAAAATCAAAATGATATTGTTACAAAAATTTCTACTGCGATGAAACAATAATTGCACTTCCACAAATGCAAGTACATCATGGAATACGACTTCAAGTACTCATAATTCAACTAATATCTCAAATGATGTCGATAATAATCCAACATTAATATTTAACAATTGTTCCGTTACTATAAATTATAATCAAAAAATTATATAAATATCAGATATAGCTACTAGAGAAAAATCAATAAATTGATCGCTTATAAATTCTGAACAGTTTATATAGATAAAAAATCTTTTGTAACTTTTATATGGATAAAAAATCAGTCCAACTTTATTTTATATTTGACATTGTGTACATTGTGTTGCCTACATCGATAAATCACTATATCGGTTACGTCAAACATATTTTTCATATTAAATAGAAACAAATTAGTGTGGTCGTAGATAAAGTATAGTACATAATTCGAGTTGTAAGGCAATTACGTACTCGCGGAATTACGCAATAACTGTTCCGCTCGTACGTAATAAGCTTCTTACAATTCTCATTACGTAATATACTATCGTACTATACTTGCGCAGCCCGTCATATCATAAATATAAATAAACTATGTGAAAATGTAAATATTTCTCGAAGTGCCAATATATGTGAAAAAGTTTTCACTTCAATCGGCAGTGCTTGACTGCCTATTTTAAATTTTGTATTATTTTTAAATGTTAAATTTAATAAATAATCCATCAAATGCGAGATGAGATCACACGCACGATAAAATCTGATTATAACCATTGTCGAACACAATTAATTGCATGTTGAAATTCGAGCTGACATCTTAATTAAATATGTTAATATTTAATAAGATTGATATACACGTAACCAGAAAATTTAAATGGTACTATTAATTCCAAGCAATTTGTTCTAGATGTAAATCACGTTTGCGGGGCATTGATAAATGATGCGGCGTGAAATATAGATCAATGAATTATTGAACGGCCGTTCTAAACGCTACAGATATACGGATCGAAACAAGTCTATTAGTTTGTAATGGACACCGATGAAGGCTGAAACTTTCATGGTCTAATAATCATACCGAACGAGATAAGATAGTGCATCTACAAGTTTCGCTAGCTGCACTACATTATTTACGATAATAATTAGATCGGTTTTCTAGATTATTTCTTGTTACATTTTTATTGCCAATTAACACAATTATTCAATGTCGGTAAATATAAACAAACATAAATTTTGTTTTTGAAGATTTGATTAGTTTTTTTAAATTTTAATCTTATGTAAAATTAATTATATTTTGCTTTAGTTAATTTATGCAAAATACTTTATTTATTAATTGTATCAACTTTTTAGTACATTATGGTATTAAACATACCGTTTGGCTGTTTGACGTGTCTTTAATGAAGTCCTCTAACACGTATACGAACGAAGAGATGACTGACATGCATTTCGTGTATGGCCTTGCTGATGGCAATTCAATACAAGCTAGATGATTGTACCTTGAACGGTTGCCTAGCCGTAAAATCTTCGAAAACATTCATCGTCATTCACGTCTTCGTGAAAGAGGAACATTGAAACGAAATAGAGGACAGGGAGACTGATAAGTAAGAACGGTACAACTGAAACAGAATGAGCTGGACATGATAGAGGAAGATCCAAGTACTTCTACGCGACAAATTGCCAAAGCTTTGAATGTAAGTCATTAGACAGTTTGGAAAATTCTTAAGGGCTTGTTGCATCGATACCACATTTAACGTGTTCAGGCTCTACTACCTGCTGATTATCGTCCAAGTATTGCGTTATGTCAATGGCTTTTGCAACCATGAGCTCTAATCCCTCAATTCCTGACACAAATTCTTTTCACCGATGAAGCCAGTTTCTTAAGAAATGCTATAAGGAACATAACAACCATGTGAGGGTACTTGAAAATCAGCTTGAGGTATGCGAAGATCATTTTCAACATCAGTTCTTCTTGAATGTTTGGAATTGTGGGTGACTATTTAATTGGACGGTATTTCAACCAATAAGGCTTACTGGCAAGATGTATCGCAACTTTTTGGAAGAAACACTGTCCGAGTTTCTGCAGGATGTACCATTAGCGACAACAATTGCAATGTGGTTTATACACGATGGTGCACCACCACATTTCAGTTTGGTTGCTCGTGATTTTTTAACAGCAACATACGCTGTTCGGAGATCGCTGGATTGGTCGAGGTGGGCCAAACACATGGCCTGCTCGATCCCCAGACTTAAACTCCCTGGATTATTACTTATGGGGCTATCTGAGGTCATAAGTTTACACGAAACTTTTGGAAAATTTGGACGAATTGCGAAATCGGATAATTGCTGGGTGTAACTCAATTAGAAACGACCCTGGTGTGTTTTAAAAAATTCGGCTAAATGACGAGATGATTAAATGCTTGTATCCAAGCTGGAGGAAGTCATTTCGAACATTTAATGAAGATTAAGCAACTTTACATGTATTTTTTGATAATAAAATGTTGTTAGGGTAAACTTGCCTAAGGCCGAGACCGCACTACGGTTTTTCTCGCGAGCGATAACTGATATAACTGCGAAACCGCCCGAGAAACACACAGTAAGTGAGACCGCTTGTATTAGCTTACTTAAGTCACAAAATCACGCGATTAAAAACCACGGCGGTTTAGCCGTAGTGCGACCTAGGCCTAAATCGTACTTGTGCATAATTCCCACCACTCCATTTTTTCGCAATCCACAATACATGTAGGGCCATCTACTTGTTGTATGCATACTTGTTGTCATGCTATGAAACTATATCTTTTTTTTATGTTATTTATCATGGATTCAACGCGATATCGAATATCATAACCTTCAAATAGCCATATACAATCCGAAATTGAGCTTACGCCTATTTCGTACTGACTTTGCTTTTCTAATTCGTATCGGTACGAACTAGCAATTAGTAATTTAGGTTGCCTAGATTTTTGTTTTAAAATTGGTAAACATATTTTTAAATGATAAATATTTTTAGGGTCTATTGGACCATTTATTATATGCACAATAAATGGTCCAATAACAATTTGGAAGCAGCAATCCAAAATAATACAAACGGCAAACAATTTAATGAAGTATGCCGTGTGTACGGTATTACAAAACCTACATTTAGACGTAATCTGAAAGGATTAAATTCACATTCAGGAATTGGTTGTTCAATTTGGTTAATCAATGATTAAGTGTGGACTCATTCACACTTAAGTATGTTTTTTATTTTTTCCTTGTACAAAAACAACATGTACAAAAAACTGTTTATATGACAAACTGTCTATACGACAAACTGTCTCTATGACAAACTGTTTACACGACGAACCGTCCAAACGACAAACTGTCTGTATAACAAAAAAAGATATATGAGTTTCCGTACGAAACCAGTATCATATAAAAAGTATTTATCCTCCATATAAGACACTTATCAACTATAACGTTCAGTCCGCTGATAAAGACGGCGAAAGCTAGCCACTAACGAGAAACAAAACCACAACTAACAAACAAGTGCACATAGGAAATTTCGAGTTCGAAATGGTAGACGACTTCCAATACCTAGGAATAATAATAAACAACAAAAATGACCGAAGGATAGAGGTAAACCATACAGTGCAGGCGGGATATAGAGCGTACTACAAATACAAGGTCATTATAAAAAGCAAGAGTATAAGCACAAATACAAAAATGAAGCTATACAAAACAGCAATTAGACCGGTAGTTTCCTATGGGGTAGAGACGATGAACCTAACACACGTAAAACAGGGAAAGCTAAGAATCTTCGAAAGAAATATTATTAGAAGAATATATGGACTAAAGAGAATCACTGACGGGGAACACAGAAGATTAATGAACTCCGAAATACAAACCATCCTAAAATGAGAAGATATCGTTAAGGTGATAAAAGTACAAAGATTCCGCTGGTATGGCCCCATATATCGAATGGAAAACAACAAAATGGTAAAGATGATTACAATGTGGAGACCAGTAATTAGCAGAGGCAGAGGAAGACAGAAAAGCAGATGGGAGGATCAGGTAATAGAGGACATTAAGAATCTAAAGATAGAGGCATGGAGAAGCAAGATTTTAAACCGAGCCAAGTGGAGGAAATTAACAGAGGAGGCAAAGACAAAGACATGTTGTATTTGAGGTTTTCGCGGATAGATACCTGTGTTGTATTGTTTTCTCGGGGATTCCGCGTTGATGCTGAGGTTTGGCTCTGGAAAGAACCGGATTCTCGACGTTTCGGCGAACTAACGTTCGCCATTCTCAAGAGATATATGCGTCCGTGCGGGTCAACCGTTAGACGCATACTATTAGTATGCGTAACAATACAACAATACAACACACACAAACACACACATATATATATATATATATATATATATATATATATATATATATATATATATATATATATATATATATATATGACACTTAAAAAATGCTTAAAGTGTGTTGATTCATTCACACTTAAGTATGTTTTTGCACAAAAACAACAAAAAACTATCTATATGACGAATTGTCCAGCCGACAAACTGTTTATACGAGAGACTGTCTATTCGACAAACTGTCTGTATAACAAAGAGTTTCCACACGAAACCAGTATCACATAAAAAGTATTTTAGTCTCCATACGAGACATTTGATTGAACGACTTAAATGATTTAACGACAGAAATGGAAGCGGAACTTGTTGATCATATTCGGACTATGGAAGTACACTTTTCGGTTTAACCATAACCAATTTAAGAAGCTTAACCTCCAAATTAACTGAAAAAAATATAAGCTTGAGCATCGCTTTAATAAAGAAAAAGTTCCTCGCTGGAAATTGTATTACAAATTTATGAAAACCCATCCAGAGGTATTCTTAAGAACCCCTGAACCAACTTCAATTGCCCAATATAAAGGATTTAACAGACAAGTTGTGTCCGAATATGATCCGAATACATATGAAGAAATTATTGATAATTTTTCGCAAGAGCAAATTTTCTACATTGATGAGACAGGTCTCAATGCAGTCCATAAACCTGGTAAAATATAGGATTTAAAAGGAAAGCATCAAGTTGGCTCAGTAACTAGCGGAGACAGAGGAATTCTACATGTAGTTTTTCTACATGCATTTGTTGCATGAATGCAGCTGGAGAAGATATTCCTCCAATGTTAATTTTCAAACGAAAAAGAATGACAGATTAACTTAAACTTGGTGCTCCACCTAATACGCTTTTTGAGTGTTCTGATAGTTGTTGGATTGTGGCTGCTCTATTTGCTGAGTGGTTACAAGCCTTATAAAATATTTAAAGTTGGTAAAAACACCAGGTAAGTAAAATCTGTTGGTTTTAGATAGACATACCACACACACTAAAAATCTGGATGCAATAAATCTTGCTAGAGAGTATGGAATAGACCTTTTTACAGTTAGTTAAGCGCATTCGCATCCGCCAAGTTTGAAAGGCGGGAATATGAAAGTTTCGGGCATATATTTAGTTATACGTCAAAAAGTTGCGGCACTTTTTGACGTATGACATGGCGGAAATTGATACATGCGCACAAAAAAATTTCAACTATGAAAAGGTCTATTTTAATGAAGGCTTTTCCATCTCACACTACACACAAACTTCTACCCTTGGATAGAACATTATTTTAATAGAGAAACTCGAAAAAACTAGAAACGAGAAACTAGAAAAATTATGTGTATGCGAAACCACCCAGACTCTGTCATCCTCGTTCAGATTGTATGCAAACTGCATTAAATGGTTTTCAATCATGTGGATTGTGGCCGTGTAACAGATATAAATTACCTGATGAGGAGTATGTAATTCTTGAAGATGATAACTGTTCTATGCAATTAGCAGAGCCTGGTCCTTTCCTACAGACAATATAAACAATTCTTGTATGTCATTAAATGAGCTTCATCTTACAAACAATATAAACAATACCTTCGCGTCAATAACTGAGTCTGGTCCTTCTACAGCCAGTGTGCCTTTTAATGTAATAAAACCCAGAAAGTCATCTACAAAAGCTGATATAGAAAAGATTCTCCAATTGTAAAATTCCGAGTCTCCAATTTGTAAAATTCCGACAAAAAAGATTAAAGAAAACAACCGGATGCAAAGTACTTACATATAAATTAGTGTCTCCATGTAAATTAAAAAGAAAAATTGGTATGCCAGAAGTTGGTATGAAGAAAAGAAACGCAAATGAAAATTGGTACTGCAAACTATGCAATGAAAATGAGGAAATATTTATGATAGAATGCATAAAATGTTTAATATTGGTCTACAAAAAATCAGCAAGAGTAAATGAGAATACGTATTCTTACTACTGTGAAGATTGTGATTACGAAAGTGTGAATAGTCCAGTACGATTTAGGATCTATCATCTTAAATCGTACCATTTTAAATGTTCCGTTTTCTTATGTTAAAATATGTTTTTTTAATATTTCCTGTTCAAATATTAGCTGTGTTAATACAATTTATAGTGTTGCAATAAAAATTGAAGGGCACCGGGGAAAAACCACGGAAGTCTATTTTTAGTCAATATTAAACTGGTGCTGCCATATGTTAGTATTGGAAGTGTACTTTACGTTCCACTGTATAAGATTGGGGAAAAAACACGTTAGTACCTATAAAACTGATATTACAAAATAGATATCCAGGGTAAAGCAACGTAAGTCCTCACTTTAAATTTCGTTTTTCTCAAAACGAATCTTAGTGGACATGCGTAGTTTTTCCCCTGTACCCTTTAATTGTTTTCATTATTTTTTTTTAGATATATGACAGTTTCTCCTTAGCAGGTACGATTTAGGCAAGTTTGCCCTACTGTCGCAAATTTTGTTCATCCAGTATCTTCGAAACAAAGGGTTTTTCTGAAATCATCATAAGACAAAATGTTCCTAGAATAGTCCTAGGAATAATCCCTTGAATTTTTACCGACTTGTTTTAGCTGTGTTCAAGTTTTGTTCGAATCATATTTTAGTCTTATTCTAGACTAATTATAAGTTCAGTTCATTAGGTATGTTCTAGACTTATTTCAGTCCTATTATAGAAAATGTCTTGTTCTAGTCTATTTAGTTTTGATTTGCACTTTTATAATGTATATTGTATACGTTAATGTTTTTCTTTATAGCTAATTAGCCATACGAAGAATAACAATTAAGAAGAGGACATTAACAACATATGTTGCCGTTTCAGTTTTTTCTTGCCTCTTTAATCCAAGCGTTGCTTAACTATCGCTTTTATGAATTTAAAAATACAGCGTATGCATTTTAATGAATCGATCAGGCAAATCAAAGTTGATTTATTACTATTGCCGTTTACATTTTATACTACGATATTAAGTAACTAGTTTTTTTTCGCGTCCGCTGTTTTATTTACTTCATTCTAAAACAATTTATATTAGTTTTATCGGCATTTTACCGGCTACTGTACAAGATATTTTCACATATCATCCACTCCAACTTTTGATCCTTGTTTTACAACTTCTCCACTTACACATCTATCTGTGAAAATATCTTCACGTAGATCGGTTGAAAAACATTAACAGGAATGGATTTC
The DNA here is from genome assembly GCA_944588485.1 of Phosphuga atrata. Classification (NCBI taxonomy): domain Eukaryota; kingdom Metazoa; phylum Arthropoda; class Insecta; order Coleoptera; family Silphidae; genus Phosphuga; species Phosphuga atrata. The sequence goes on along the minus strand of OX155896.1, from coordinate 49,145,202 downwards.
CAATTCTTATGTAAAGATATCAATCTAAATTACTAACAATAACACTTCTTCCGATTTGATATAAAATAAACTTAAGAGAAGGAAAATATTTCTTGTTTGCAAATACATAGTAGTAAAGGAGTTAATGGTAATGGTGAAAAAAATAAAATGGAGTAAACTAAGAAATAATGACTAAAATAAAATTGTCGAATGAAAAACTTAATAGAATAAAACTAATGATCGAACGATTCAAGCATGAAATGTATTAATTATCTTAAATAGTTCGTTGCAAACGGAATAATTCATACGAGCGTTGATGATGATCACGTCCTTTGACAAAGATTATTTATTATTCAATTTTACACTAGGAAATAGATTATAAATTGATTTAGTTTTTGAATAAAAACTGTACTTGCGCTCGTCTCTAATGCTCGCCAAAGGAACTAATCCGTTAACATCGAATATAATTGAAAATTCGTGCACCATATGCACCATCGCCATTATTAATAATACAAAATATTTATTGTAATTCTTTTTAATTTACGAATTTAAATGGACTTAATGAATGCATTGAATTATATTCATTTTTATGCCACCAGCTATTTTCTGTTGATGGCTATTATTATTTTTTTATATGGAACAGATGAATTATTCAAACTTTTATTCTCAGAGATTTTCTAATATTCCATGCCACTATTACACACCACAGGTGTGTTTGCTTGTCTAATATTCATACAATTATTGCTTTCTGTATTGTCTAACACTTACTGTTTGGCACCGTCTTACGATTCTAGTATTATTTGTCGCCTGTTATAATCTCTCCACTTTCTCTGTTCGCTATTGCCTGCATAAACAAATCTATATGCTTGGTGTTATCTTTTAAATACTGTCTATATACTCTATTAAGACTTACACGTCTAGAATTGGATGTCCAGTCATGACTAACATTATCTGTCTAACATTTACAATATTTTCTATTTGTTTTATCTATATACTGTTATCTGTCTAGTCTTGACTGTCCTGTCTTTTCTGTGTAGTCTTCTCAGCCTACTAATGCTATCTTGTCATGTCTGCCAAGTTTTATCACCCGCTTGTCACATTGGACACCTGAGTTCGATTCCCCGCCAAGGAGACATTCTAGAGGGCGGCACTAACAGTCCGGGCTGCCCATCCTGAAGGAGTGCGCAAAAGTGCGATACCGGCCAAGTGCAAAAGGAGGTTTAATGAGCGAGGATAGCCTTACACGCAGGATGATAGAGCTTCTTTCAAACAACATAATAATGGTCTTGTAGGTCCAGTCTAGTCTTGCCTGTCTATTATTATCTGCCTGGTCTGTCTGGTTTTGTCTGTCTGGTCTTGTCCATCTAGTCTTGTGCGATTGTCTTGTCCGTCTAGTCTGGTGTGCCTAGTCTTCTCTGTCTTGTCTGTCTAGTCCATCTGGTCCGTATCGTCTGTCTGGTCCGTCTGGTCTGTCTGATCCGTCTGGTCCGTCTGGTCCATCTATTCCGTCTAATCTGTCTGGTCCGTCTTCTTCTGGTCCGATCCATCTGGTCCGGGTAGTCCGGCTTGTCCGTCCGGTCCGTCTGGTCCGTCTTGTCCGTCTAGTCCGTCTACTCCATCTGGTGGGTCTAGCCTGTCCAGTCGGTCTAGTCCGTCTAGTCCGTCTAGTCCATCTAATCCGTCTAATCCACCTACACTGTCTAGTCTTGTCTGTCTAGTCTTGTCTATCTAGTCTTGTATGTCTAGTCTTGGCTGCCTAGTCTTGACTCTCTAAAGTAAACCTAATGAGATGCCGTGCAGCCCACGATCTTCTCTTAGCCACGGCTAGAGACACAAAACTACACTATTTATAGCTACTACTTTTTCCCCAACGAACCAATAGAAAGAGTGGAGCGCTAAGCTGCAGTATAAGAGGCCTCAATAAAAAAAGGCAACATCATTGGTGGAGACTTGACATCACTGGTGGTGACGCCAAGTCACCCTACTGGGGATGCCCCCGAATTGACAACAGAGGTGATATGGTGATGGACTGTGCAGTGGAACTGGATCTGGTCCTACTAAACCAAGGGTGACAATGCACAATTGTGAGAGGAAACGCTTGCTCCATCATATACCTCACCTTCTCTACACAAAACCTTGCACATAAGATTGGAGACTGGAAAGTGCTCGACATGGAATCGCTGAGTGATCATCGTTAGATAGCCTTCAACGTAAAAGACAAATACACCAACAAAAAGGATCCACATAATTTTCACTTTTTTGGCAAAAGTCGAAGAAACATTGTACAGTCAATCAGAAAATGATAGAAAAAATCACTAACAAGATAAAGCAAGAACTAAGAAATCCAAAAATCAACTCCATATGGTAACTAATAGAAGCCCTCAGCAAAGCATGCGAAGACTCCACCCACAAAAGTTGTAAATCCTCGAGGAAACGGGTGTATTGGTGGAATGACACCATTGCGAAAGTACGAACCACTTGCGTTGCCGCAAGAAGAAAATACAAACGACTAGTCAAAAAAACCAGAGACCTAGATAAAGCTCAAGATCTGAAGCAGGAGTACGAAACCGCAAAAAGGCAGCTCCAAACGGAAATCAATTTGTCAAAGAAATCACACTAGGAAAACTTGTGTAAGAGTATAGACGAGGATACATGGGGACAAGCCTACCAGCTAGTTACAAAAAGCCTTAGAATCCGCAATCCCAATCCAGAACTACCGATGGACAAATTACTGGAAATACCCGGAACACTATTTCCAAGCCACCCAAATCCAACCTAAGAACAATCCTCCGTTCCTAATACCCCGCTAATTACCGAAGAAGAACTTGAACTAGCAAGTAGCCGCCTCCGCAACAACAGAGCCCCAGGCCCAGATGTGTTCCGCCCGGGAGCCATGAAACTAATGACGTAAAACTTCTTCTACTGGCTGGTTCTACTGGCTGGTTCTTTTCCAGACATACTGAATCAGGCCAAACTATTGCTCAGTTCTCTCCAAAAGGGAGACAAACCCACAGATCTACCGTCGTCATACAGACCTATATGCATCCTGGACGTCGTAGGAAAACTCCTAGAACAACTAATCCTAGCACGGCTGAAAACAGAACTCCAATATGGGATCAATCTATGCGAAAAACAGTTCGGTTTTAGAAAGGGGAAGTCAACGATGGATGCAATTGGGTATGTCAAAAAAAGAACCCGCAAAATATGCGCATTAATAAAACTAGACATCAGGAACGCCTTTAACTCCGCTAGTTTGCACCACATAATGGTCGAATTCACAGATAGAGACATTTCTCCATATATACTGATGATGGTGCGCAGCTACTTGTGTAACTGTAGCGTAATCCTACAAGCAAAATACGCTTCCCGATCCTTCAACATCACCGGCGGTGTTCCACATTATGGTGTTCCGTATTATGGCCAGGGCTAATCTAGTAATTGAGCTGATTACTGACTGGTTGTCAACCCGATCCCTAAAACTGGCACCGGAAAAGACCGAAGCTGTCCTGCTGACGGGCTATAGGAAACTGGCCCACATCTCCTTTAAAGTGATGGACCTGGACATAAGACCGAAGCACAGCGTAAAATATTTAGACATCACGATTGATAAAAGCCTATCCTTCAGGGAACACATTCAAAAGGCGTCAGAGAGAAGAAAGAGAATGACAGCAGCACTCGAGAAGCTCATGCCCAATGCATGAGGACCTAGAAGTAGCGAACGCAGGCTACTAAGCACTGTAGAATATTCCGCCATGCTGTATGGTGCCCCCATCTGGGTAGATGCTCTCAATAAGGTAAAAATAGGGAAACTAGCTACTGTCCAAAAGGAAAATGGCCCTACGCATATGCAGCGCCTACCGAACGGTAACTCGAAACGCAGGAAACCCCCCAACTGAACTGCAAGCAATGCACCGGAAAGACTTGCACGAGGCAGGTAAAAACAAAACTGCCAGAAAAGAGGCCAGCAACAAACTCAGACGTGAATGGTAAGAGGCATGGTCAAGTTCAGTAAAGGGCCAGTGGACAAAAATACTCATTCCGGTCATAGAAACGTGGACTAGTCGTAAGCATGGTGAATTAGCATACCACCTAACACAGGTTCTCACGGGTCACGGATGCTTTAGAGATTATCTCCATAACATCGGGAGGTCATCTGGCCCAGACTGCGCTTACTGCGGTGAGGTGGATAGTGTAACTCACACCATATACAAAAAATATGATGGATCTACTCTTGAAGTCTAAAAAAGACTGGGACACCATAACAGGAATCATTAGCAAAATCATATCCCAGATAGAAAATGACGAGAACCAAGTGAAATGTATCGAACCCCTAATCGTTCCTAGAGCGGAAGGGGGAAGTTGATAAGAGCCAGTAGATATATATATATATATATATATATATATATATATATATATATATATATATATATATATATATATATATATATCAACCAACCATCCTGATGAAATGCTAATAGCAGTCCCAGGGTGCTCGGTTATTTTCAAGGGGATCACTTATATGGTTAACCGTAAGGTGCCATCTACACCTCTAATAAAAAAAAAGTCTTGGCACTCTATTCTGGTCTGTCTAATTTTGTCTTTTTAGTCTTCTCTGTATAGTCTTGTCTGTCTAATCTTGTATGCCCAGTCTTGTCTGTCTAGTGTCGTCTCTATAGTCTTCTCTGTTTAGTCGTGTCTATCTACTCTTTTCTGTTTAGTCGTGTCTGTCTAGTCTTGTAAATCTAGTCTTGTGTGTCTTGGCTCGTGTGTCTAGTCTAGTCTGTCTGGTTGTGTGTGTGTCTAGTCTTTTCTGTCGGATTTTGTGTGAACATATAATTTGTTTTAATGGTGTTAATTGAGTAATACCCATATAACATTTTAAGGAATATGAATATAAATATGTTCCACACCTATTTGTAAATAAACGTCCTTGATAGGACGTTGCATATCGCATATGAAATAATTAAAATGAACGAATAAAGAGTCATAAACACCCACGTTGGCGAAGTCGGCCTGAGAAATAGGTTAGCGGATCATCTCAAGCTCCATAGAAATGCTAACATTTCATATTCATGCCCGAGTTCTAATCGGCTGGTATTGTTGTAAACTTGTGATAAATTGATCGCGCTTTCATTTGTAAAATGTCACTGTTTATATAACTACTTACAGAATGTTTTAATAAGGCTGAAGCACTAAAAATGCTGCTTATAAAACGCCTCAGTATGTTGCGAAATACTTGTCGTATTTTTCTAGCTACTTGCGCGAATTGATTTATGAATCGAAGAATGTGATATTATGTCTAATTAAAATTGCGACTACACCTTCTTTTGTCATAGACTACACAGACAGATTAACTATCGAATTGGTAATTGCGAAATGTATCATTTTAATTGCAAGATTGTGAAATCGATTACAGATTTACATACATCAAGAGGCAAACGTATTGTTTAACCAATTAATAAATTTCCCATCTAATTAATTGCAGGGAGAAAAAAATGAAGCGCTAATTAAATACAATTCTAATTGATACCAATGGGAGATTACAATATTTTATCGATACTAATTAGATTATTAGCCGAACCTCAATATAAACTAATCGAAAAAGTTGTAATAAATTACTGATTTTTTTTAACACGATAAATCATTGATTTTTTTAATTGGAGTTTCGAGTTCTATGCCTTTTTTATTATCATTATTAATGGCAAAGTAATTAATATTTTATAATAAATTATGTTTGCTTTACAATAAGAATATATTAAGTGGTAAATTGATTTTTTCTACATTATAATTTATTCTTCAAACAGCCAAAACCAGGTTAACTCATTCAATTAAGAATATTTACGAGACCCGTATAAAAATGTAGAAAGGACATTAATAGGATAAGAGAAGAATGGGACAACAATGTCATAAATAGAAAGATTTCATAAACAAATCTATGCGGACAATACTTGGCAAAAAGGGGGAGAGAAATAAGAAAAGACAGAGAAAATTAGATAAACAAGACAAAATTAAATAGATAATATTAGGCAGACAAACGTAGATATATTAGATAAATCTATCAAATCCAATTTTGTCCATCAAGCCAGTCCAATCTAACAACATATGTTCATTAAATATTAAATTTCATGTCTTATCAAAAGTTGCTAAGCCTTTCCTGAGAAGATTTGTCTATCAAACCTTGACTATCCTTTATCTTTGCCTATTAAAATTAGTAAAATTTCTAGTTTAAACTCTGCAAGAGAAATATTTGGTCATCAAATTTTAAGTTTCATGTTTTACCTAATAAAAGTTCTCGGTGAAAACATGAACATAAAAAGTTTTCTTACATCAAAATTAGTTTATCAAACTTTTACTACCAGGTTTTGCTCATACAAATTCGTCCATCAAACCTTAAAGCCTTGCACATTAAAATTAGGCAATTTCTTAAAAAGAAATGGTTCAGAGTTCTCCGGTGCTCTCCAAGTGCTATACCAGGGATCGCAGCTATACCAGGGTCTATACCAGTGTTATACCAGGGTTATATTAGTTATATTTTTTATGTATATTGTGTGTGGCTCTTCGATCCACCCAAAATATATTTTAAGTTCATTAAAAAAACAAAGTCAAATTTTATTTATCAAAGTAAAGATTCTGCAAATGAGGTAACTCATTATAGAAAAACAAGGTAACAGAGAATGTGGCATCACAATAATTTTTTGATTTAAAATCATCGCCAGTATTTTGTCTCGCGGGTTTGTCTTCCTAAATATCAGATTTTTTGACAAAACATTAAATTGATACAATTAAAATAATATCTATTGCTACAGATGCTGCAAAGAGTATGACTGATAAAAATAACATTGAAGCAAAAACATTTTTGTTGTCAAGGGCTTTGAATACCCGGAGTTAAACGATGAAGACTATTTCTATTCTGTTTTTCTAATGATATGACACCTCTTAACAATCTCAATAAGAAGTTGCACAGACAAGGCAATACTGCATTTTCATGTTTAGAAACTGTATTTTCTTGAAAGTCACTCATCTTTGTTTATTTAACATATCAACAATGAACATTTTATTAATTTTTGCAATTTAAAAATCCATCTAGAAGCAGAAAGTCATTAAAACTGTCTTTTTTGCTATAAAGACAATTAATTCCTCTGCTAATCGATTTACAGATTTCAGAACGGCATAAATTTTAACCCGTTCCAAAAGGTTGATCGATCTGAATTTGAACTAGAGTTAAGTAGGTTCCAGCGAATCCCATGTTAAATATTTTTTTCAAGTTTAAGCTTTGAAACTTTTTATACGTGAAGATCAATACTATATTTATGTCCTCTCAAAATTTGAAAGTGATCAAAAATGATGTTTTCGAATCTTATACACAGGTTCCTATGGCCGACAATCTTCCGTCAAGTCTATTTATTTTTTTCGATATTAATTTCCCAACTTTAAGGAATGAAAAACTATATACAATAAACTTGGATATTATTAAAACAAGATAACATTAAAACAACGTGATGTTCCCGATGTAATTATTTAAATAATTAAAGTTATTTTTTTTGGTTTTGAATCTTGTTTATCGACAGTAATTCACATGACATATGGTTTGGCAACGTCGCGATAATAGCTGATTGTGAGAGAAAAGAAAAACATGGAAACATTTTGAACTTTTTAACGTCTGTGGAACTATTTGATATAATAGCTTCAACTCCAGCTTTTTACATAGATTATCTATAATTTTTTGTCTTTTGGTAATTCAAGGTTTTCGGCCAATATCTTGGGCTAATAAAATTCTGATCCCTTTACAACCAGTCGACTCATAACACTGATGTTGCCAGATCTTTTTATATCACCTTATAAGTCAAAAATAACGAAGTCATTTATTAACTTTATTTTATTAAATAAATAATAATTATCACTTTTAAAATTTGTTATGTTATTATAAATAAAAATAATGAATTTTACCAACTATTCGGATAATTGAAAATATAGGAAAATTCAAAATTTGAAACATGGAATAGCTTTCCTGAAAGTTACAATTAATTTAAGTGGAATTTGGATACCTACAATTTTCGGATCCATATATTCTTGTGAGCAGATTGTTAGCGACATCAATCCTTAAAAGTATAATAAGAGCCCAGCTCAATAACGTTAGCCTTGATATTTTAAAACTAAAAGCCTCAAATTATTAATTTTCTTGTAAGAATCTCACTATACTTGTTGTGTTCATTTTTATTGATTATTTATTTATACAGTATCAAAATATATGTACAAAACAATTACAATGTTATTATATATCATGTTTACACTATCATTCCTGCGGCTCTTCTGTAATAGTTGCTTTTTTTTAAGAAAATGGTTCTGAATTTAAAACCAGTTACCGACCCCTGTTCTATACTCATAGTTCAAATATTAGACAGATAAAAATAGATAGATAAGATTAGATAAATGAGATCAGGCGGAGAAGACCAGACATATTAGACCAGACATAAAAAGCCAGACAAACAGGGCCAGACAAACAAGACTAAATACACAAGACTAGAAGAAACTTTTGGTATTATATTTTTTTGTATAAAACACTATTGATTAATAATCATGCAAATCTTTAACTCTGCCAAGTTTTATAAAAATCAGTACTTCCAATTGTCTATAGTCCCAAAAGGCACTAAAAGATTTTCAAATTTAAGAAAATTGCAAAGCTACATTTACAAAAGTAGAATTTTTAATAATCATACAAATCTTTAATACTACCAAGTTTTATCAAAATCTGTCCGTCCACTTGTCAAATCACAAATTTTTCAAATTAAAAAAAAATAATTCAAAGCTACATTTACAAAGCTAGAATTTTCAATTTTTACTATGTATTAATCATCATACAAATCTATAACTTTACTAAGCTATTGCAAAATCAGTTGTGTCTGTTGGTCTGCAATTACAAAAAGCGCTCAAAATTTTTCAAATTAAAAAAGAATTGTCAAAGCTACATTTACAAAGCAAGAATTTTGAATTTATATTATTTATTAACACTCATACATATCTTTAATTTCAACAAGCTTTATCTAAATCAGTCTGTCCGTTTGTCAGTAATCACAAAAGGCGCTCCTAATTTTTCAGATTAAAATAAAATGTCAAAGTCACGTTTACTAAGCTAGAATTTTGAATTTCCTCTATTTTTAGTTCTCATTTAAATCTTTAATTTTACCAAATTTGATCAAAGTCAGTCCATCCGTTTCTCCTTAACCACAAAAGGCGCTCCAAGTTCTACATATTTAAAAAATTGTCAAGGCTACATTTACAAAGTAAGAATTTTGAATTTCCGCTATTTATTAATTATCATCCAGATCTTTAGTTTTACCTAGTTTTATAAAAATCAGTCCGTCCGTTTCTCTGTAATCACAAAAGGCGCTCCAATTTTTTCAAATTTAAATAATTTCCAAAACTTTCAAAACTAATTTAATCAAGTTTTATCAACATCTGTTCGTCCGTTTGTCTAATCACAAAAGGCGCCCACCATTTTTCAAATTAAAAAAATGCCAAAGCTACATTTATAAAGCTATAATTTTGAATATCGACTATTTATTAAAAATCATAAATGTCTAACTGTACCAAGTTTCATAAAAATCAGTCCGTCCGTTTGTGTGCAATCACAAAAGGCGCACCTGATTTTTCAAATTAAAAAAAAAATGTCGAAGCCACATTTAATAAGCTAGAATTTTTAAAGTCCTCTATTTCTTAGTAATAATTTAAATCTTCAATGATACCAAGTTTTATCAAAATCAGTCCGTCCGTTTCTCTGTAATCACAACAGGCGCTCCAAATTCTTCAAATTAAAAAAAATTGTCAAGCGGTGTCCACACTGTGCCGATCGGCAAGGTCGATCGGCAATGTTGAACGACATGGTCGGCTTTTGCCCTGTCCACATTATCTCAGTATGTGTGGACGTGTCGACCGGCACAAATGAATTTAAATGCGTAGTTTAAATAGTAAAATAATTTATACTATCATTTTACTATATCATTTACTATAATTTTTATATTGATTGTACTTAAATTTTTATCTATCAGAGCACAGGGGTATATTGGTCTCCATTTATTATTATTATAACAGTATGCCGTTATATTAATATTTTAAAAATTCAAATTACCTCTGTATCCTGAGTATTTTTTTGTTTATTTTTATCGGCCAAAAATAGCAAAGATTTATACGCAAACCACTTGCTTATATAAGCTTCATCAGAACCTGTGTCTGTTGTCTTGGAATCTTTCTCCCTCTTGCGCTCCCTGCTAAAATGGCTTTGCAAATTTTTGATTTTTTTTTCAACTTCTGGTTTGTCAATACCAAACGAAACTGCGATTTCTATTAGGCCATAGTGTCGTTTACTTCGATTTTTATACTCGGGATTTGTAGGATCCCACAGTAAATTACGCTCGCGGTACATTTCAATGAATGTAATTGTTTGTTCGTCACTCCAACTCATAGCGTATAAATAACTAAATAATTAATAAACTAAATAAAAAATAACCAAACCAATAGCAAAACAAACATGGAATGACTGAACAGTCGATCAACACGTCCACACTGCTGTTGATAGTTTTCCTCGGTTCGGTTTCTTTTGCTCCGTACCGACTTGATTCGAGTTGCGTTCGGTTCGGCCTTGGCATCATGCGACAAGGCCGGGCGGCACGGCACGTCCATACTTGTTTGGCATTGTCGATCGACAATGTCGATCGGCACCATTCGGCATAGTGTGGACGTACCTTCAGGGCTACATTTACAAAGCTAGAACTTTGAATATCTACTATTAATTAATAATCATACAAGCATATAATTTTATCAAGTTCTATCAAAATCTGTCCGTCCGTTTGTCTAATCACAAAAGGGCGCGCAAAATTTTTCAAATTAAAAAAAAATATCTAAGCTACATTTAATCTAAGATAGAATTTAAAATTTTTACTGTTTATTAAAAATCATATAATTCTTTAACTTTACTAAGTTTTATCAAAATCAGTCTGTCCGTTTCTCTGCACAAAGCTACATTTACAAAGCTAGAATTTTGAATTTCAGAATTTTTTTAATAAACATACATAACTTTAATTCGACCAAGTTTTATCAAAATCTGTCAGACCGTTTATCTGTAATCACAAAAGGTTTTCCAAATTTTTAAAATTAAAAAAAAATTGTCAAAGCTACATTTACAAAACTAAAATTTTGATTTAAATTTTTTCAGTATTTATTAATCATCATACAAATTTTTAATCATACCAAATTTTATCAAAATCAGTCCGTCCGTTTGTCTGTAATCACAAAAGGCGCTCCAAATTGTTCAAATCTAACAGAATTCTCAAAGTTACATTTACAAAGTTAGAATTTTGAATTTCCCCTATTTATTAATAATCAATCAAGTCGTTCATTTTGCCAAGTTTCATAGACATCAAGTCCGTGAGCTTTTTTGTAATCATAAAAGGCGCTCCTAATTTTCCAAAATTAAAACAATTCTCAAAGCCATATCTACTAAGCTAGAACTTTGAATTTTCTCTATTTTTTATTAAGCCTCAATTTTTTAGTTTGCCAAGTTGAATCAAAACCAATCCGTCCGATTCTCTGTAAACACAAAATGTGTTCCAAATTTTTAAATTTAAAAAAAAATATCTTAGCTACATTTACAAAGCTAGAATTTTGATTTTCTACTATTTATTAGTAATCATACATGTTTTTAACTTTACCAAGTTTTATCTAAATCAGGCCCGTCCATTTCTCTATAATTAAAAACAAAAAGCGCTCCAAACTTTTCCAATTTAAAAAAAATGTCAAAGCTACATTTACAAAGGTAGAATTTTGAATTTCCACTGTTTATTTTAAAATCATACAAATCTTTTATCGTACCAAGTTTTATCAAAATCAGTCCGTCCGTTTGTTTGTAATCATAAAGGGCGCTCCTAATTTTCCAAAATTAAAATAAAAATGTGAAAGTCACATTTACTAAGCTAGAATTTTGAATCTTAGTAACCATTCGAATCATTATTCTTGCCAAGTTTTATCAAAATTAGTCTGTCCGTTTCTCTGTAATCACAAAAGGCGCTCCTAATTTTTCAAATTAAAAAAATAGTCAAAGCTACATTATACAATGCTAAAATTTTTAATTTCTACTATTTATTATTAATCATATATATATATATATATATATATATATATATATATAATATATATATATATATATATATATATATATATATATATATATATATATATATATATATATATATATATCTTTAATCGTACCATGTCTCTACCGTCTGTCTGTAATCACAAAAGGTCGCCCGAAATTTTTCAAATTAAAAATAAAAGATGTCAAAGCTACATTTACAAAACTAGAATTTGGAATTTCTACTATTTATTAATAATCATACATGCCTTTAGCTTTACCAAGTTTTAACGAAATCAGTCCGTTCGTTTCTTTTTAATCACAAAAGACGCTCCAAATTTTTCGAATTTAAAAAGAAATTGTCAATGCCACATTTACTAAGCAAGAATTTTAAATTCCATCTATTTCTTAGTAATCATTCAAATCTTTAGTCTTGCCAAGATTTATCAAAATCAGTCCGCCCGTTTCTCTGTAATCACAAGAGGCTCTCCCAAATTTTCAGAATTAAAAAAAATGTCGAGGCCAAATTTACTAAGCTAGAATTTTGAATTTCCACTATTTCTTAGTTATCATTCAAAGCATTCATATCATTCATATCATTTAATTTTACCAAGTTTTATAAAAATCAGTCCTTCCGTTTTTCTGTATTCACAAAAGGCGCTCCAATTTTGCCAAATGAATTTTTAACAAATTCTATTTGATTTGTCAAATTAAATTTTCAGCCTTAGTTTCAACCTTATCTGGCCACTAAATCCCTATAAAATCATTGACGTATTAATAATAGTACTCTTAATATTTTTAAATGATTACAACGGACGTTCGTTCTTTGCTTCAAGTTGAAACTGAAAATGCGAAAAACAATTTGATTAAAGAATTTTGAATTTCTCCTTCTTAATAATTTATTAATAAATCTATAAGTAGGGTTTCTGGTTCGGATATATCCGAACCGCAAAACCGCGGTTTTCTGTGCCAAAACCGAAACCGCATAACCGTCATAAAGAACCGCGGTTTTCGTTTTTTTTCTAAAAAATAATAAAAATAAAATTCAATGAATTAGTGCTCTTTCAAACATTGCAAACTGTTGTTGCAAAAATGGCAACATGGACGGTATATCTGTTTGAAATCAGCAATTTCATAAAATCTGCATTTATTCGGAAAGCTGGCCGGTTTACCAACCAAAGCTTGCCAAAATTTTAATTTCAATTTAGTCTTTCTGCGAATTGAAGGAACTTGCTCTGCAAAGAATATCGCAATAAGTGTTGAAAAACATTTAGATTTAGTATCAGTTTCAGAAATGATATTGTGGGTGCCCGTGACGGTGACACATGACGGTGCCCGGGTAATTGAAAAAATAGTACAGATCCTGCTGAACGCACAAGAAGTAATAGGATTTTTGGAAAAGAAATTAATTGGTTCCGATATAAGCAAAGCTTCAATGAAAAGTATCATGAAACGTTTGCAGACCCGTGAAAATCTGGAATTGGCTAGATGCTTATTCAGACTTTATCCAGACAACAGTAAGGTTGAAGTCGAAGGTGAATGTTCGGCAAATTCAGAAGAATTAGAAGAAGTGACCAATCCAAACTATTCCTTGCTAGACGAAGTTCAAACAGCTATTCAAGAGGTATTAAACAAATATACTTATATGCAAACAAATCGCTATTTTAATTCTATGAAGCAGGAGATTGCTACATATAAAAGAACTTCTGAGAGAACAAACATATTAAATATTTTGTTTCGAGCACTCTCTACTAAGATCTCGTTGAAATATCAGACGCAAACAAATACCAAAAGTCCTTAAAAACCGAACCCGAAACCGCGGTTTTTAATTTTCAAAAACCGCGGTTTTGAAAAATTGCGGATATTCAGAAACCTTATCTATAAGATAAACTTTATATGGTTTGTAAACTTTTAACGACCTATTCCATTTCACCCAAACTCAACAAACACATTAAAGGTTTGTTCAAAGAGCAGTTAAGACGGTCAGCAAACTCTCCGACGCATGCGTATTATTACATCGGGCAATTAATTTAAAACTTGCTAGTGTTAAAATTAATATCTAGCCCTTGAGGATTAGTCTAAAAATTAGAAATTTATTATAGTAATTCTTAGCATGCACATCGATTAGTAATAATTATTACAGAATTCTATTAGAATTATTTATTAATTATATTATTGGATTAAGTACAAGTATTTTAATTTTAGTTATCTAAATTTTAAACCATGTTTGGCTATTGCCTGATTTTTATTAGTATATTACAATAGGACTAGTATTTTGTATTAGTCTATTCATTAGTATATCACTAGTTTTAATCCTAGTATATTTTTGACTATCCCAACTAAGATATGTGATTAATACACGATAAATGATTTTGTTTCTGTAACTTTCATGAAATTAAATAATAGTAGATTATTAATATATTTTAATATTTTAAGTGTCGTATCATTAGGCATCTATATTTAGCCCAGAGAAAAGAATTAGTATAGAAATTAAAAAATAGATATTGAATATAAATGTTTTCAATTTAATCAGATATTTATAGATAGAATCCGTAAGATATTTGAAGTATGTATTTAATAAATTATAAAAGACAAATTAATAATTGGAAAAAAACTGAATCGAAATGCAAAATAATATTATAGGTCGTTTACCTATAGACATATGGTATTAAGACTGCGGCGATATGATTTAGTAATAAGTTCGAATTGTAAAGCGCGTTGGTTTACATCTGTTGGATATTTTGATGATCTAGCGGTACAATTTAAATAATCGATGCCGTGACCTTCTGACATCTGCGAATTAGTGCACGGCTTCTAGGGCGATAATCAACTCGAACAATTTCTCTCCATATATGATAAGTCAAATAGTAATTGCTTGAACAATTAAAATCGCGGCATTAATGGTCATTAGGTATGGATATATGAATTAAACTAATTTATGTGTAGCGCGACTGGATGGATGGATATGCGAGTGGAATTAATCATTTACTAATTACCGCCTTGTAAGATATAACTAGTTCTTAAATGATTTACATTACTTATTAATTTACTTTTAATACCATATTTTTTATAACTAAACTCCCTTTTATATAATTAATTCAAAATTAAGTACGTTAATTTAAAATTAATTATGTAGTATATTACAACATGTAATATATTACAACATAGAAAATAAATTCCTTAATTTCATATTATTTGAACAATTTGTTAATGTCGTTCTAATTATTTCGACATCTAATATATACAAGATTTAAATAAATTTTCAATTCTTTTTGTATGCAAAAGTGAAGAAGCGGGTTTTGAAATGCGGAAATTCCGAGTTCAAATCTCAACGCGAGGTCGGTGGCATTTTCGGTAAGTCTCTACAATCTCGCATTATCTCTATAAATCTAACGCTTTCTTTCGGAAGAGGAGCAGTCACGTTTACATTCGGTTAACACAATCATAAAATTACATACGAAATAAAATAATCAAGTTATTTTCAATGTCATAAGCCTTTTATCATTATTACTTAAATAGTATGTCGTTCCGTTTTATTAGGAACGTTTTGGTATTTACAGTTTTATTTTTATTGTATTTATATAATGTATTTCCTATTATGTTCGTTTTATGGGCTTGAGAGACAAATATTTTCTTGCATGAAAAATGTTAATTGCTGAGTTAATTAAATATTAATTGCCGCGATTAAACATGGCACAATTTAATTAATTGTAGCAATTCGAAGCATTCGATATTGGAAATAAATATTATTGGATTCTATAGTTCATCTTATAAATCTAAACTCTTTCCTAGATTACGAAGTGAAATTTACTAAACCATTAGTTGTTATTGTTATTATAATTTCAATTGGTTATAAGACTAGGTTTAAGTCTACTTTATATGAATAGAATTTTTAGGCCATTTTTAAGCTCAAATGCCATAGAATACTCATATTTTTAGTATAGTAATTAGCCTAAGATCTATAGAATAGTTATCATATTTTATAGAAATACCCGATTGAACTAAAAAAAATATATAGACTAAATATGTAGAATTTAGTAGTAATAATAATAAGTTGTATTTAAGACTTAATGTTTAATATATGTTCCGAATATAATTTTTGCCGGTCTAACCTAGTCTCTTTAGTATTATCTCGGATGCTTTCTATTATAATTCCATTCATTTTCTATGCAATATTTTCCATCCCGATTTCAACTAGTTTTGTCTGTTTAGTTTTGTAGGATTAGTCTATTTGTCTAGTTTTAGTCTTGGCAAAACTTGCTGCGATCTGGTTAGACTAGATTTGATTTTATTATATGGCCCATATTGGGCCAATATTGGGTATTATTTTCTGACTTATCTTAAGTCAGACAAAAGAAATCTAGTTGTGTCAATCTGGAGTACCTATCTATCTTATGTTTGTTATAACAAATTTCTTCTTGTTGTCGATACGGTCCGTTCGGTCCGAGGTTTAGTTGCTATAAAGCGGGATCTTCTATAGGTGTTTTCCCTAAACTAACTGGACTAACTAAATTTGACAAAGTTGTAGCTAACTAAATTATCTAGACACCAGTGAAAACTATAATGTTATATCTACACCAATACTAAATCTACAGATCTGCAGACTTTAACAACTCAGTCACCCTATAGATCACCTATTTATTCTCTAAATTAAGGTACTTCTACAAAATAAAGTAGATTGGAACACTGTAAAAAGTTTCATTCCTTCATCATTTTCCTTCTTATTTAAGTTCAAAGTTCATTATTTAAGTATATGTTACAACAAAAAATAAAAATTTCCAATGACTCACTGGAGAAGGACTAATCAAAGTGATTAGTCCTTCTTTCCGAGATGAAGCCTGAATATTAAAATGAAAAATAATAAATAGTATCAACACCAATAATACGAGATTAGATAAGAGATTGAATATAAAATCAGTTTATCATCCCTATTATACGGTTCCATCTCAATAATTAAGCCGTACAGTCCTTTTTTAAACTTTATAAAGGTTGTTATATGGGTGTTTCTCCAATAATTTTACTTCTCGTGTCGCTGGACTAACTAAAGAAATTATTTTTTAAGCCATATTAAAAAATTAATTATAGTTGCAATTCTTGGATGGCAAACTATTAATTTAATCATTTAAAGTAAAGATCAGAATAATAATAATCACAACTTGAACATATTGAAATTCCTGACCGTCCCTATGTCGCAAACATGTTTATGGACACATCATTAAGGGCCAAAAGTTAACTGACACAAATACGTACAATCTAACTATTGCTTATTCTAAAAATATTGGTTGAAACCTGTAATAGAGATAGATTTTTTATGATATTCATTTGGTATCCTATTTTTTTATAGCGAATTCTTGTACCTAACCGTCCACCAACACAATTCACGTGGTTTGAAGGACACTGTACTAACCAGGCACTAAAATTTGATGGTATTACGTGCTCATTTTTCAGTCAAGCAAAAAAAACATGAGCAAAGAATGTTGACAAATTGTATATTGGTGAATTCTAGTGAAAATATAGGTAATAAATTCTGTGCGTATTATTGTTTTTAAAACCGTCCCTAGCAATATTAGACGTTATAAGATTCTGCATTTAAGCGTAATTACGGTAATTTCTTTCCTATAATGTCCGTTCACGAAATATATCATCCTATTATTGAATGATGATTTTTACCCACTAAATTTGCTAGAAACATTCGCGTTTTCCTGACCGTCCCCTTTCCAGACCGTCCCTTTGCAAAAATGCTTAAACAGGGACGGTCCGAAAAAATTGATGATTTTAAAGAAAAACTTCGTGTTGCAAAAGAAGCGTTTGCAAAATTAAGAGGAAAAAAGTGTTATTTTCCTTAGATTTAGCATTACATGACATATTTAATGCAAATCTACCAAAGTAAAAGGTATATACTTCTATATAATATTTACTTGCAAGTGTATTGATGCACCTACTTAAGAAAATATAAATATTACCCAACACCATATTTTCTAACAGACAAGTTGATTACTAGATGAGGGACTGTAAGGTAATTAAGCATGAGTTTGATGGCTTTGAAAGCTTGTAAGATTTATAAGGCTTAATATGGTGTACCGCCCTTATAGTTTAAATACCCTTGAACCAGAAATAAACTCCCAAATCTTGATTTTAGTTTTTATATATTTGTGTATATATGTAATTTGAAAAGGTAAAATTATAGGAGAAATACCAATATGCTTAATATATGCTAGCAATTTGTTATAGAGTTTAATATTGCTGCACGATGGGCTCCTTTTAGTCATCACCAGCTTATGTTTGGGTACATTATAGAGTTCTTTGTTGTACCTTGTATGACGTTTACTCGGTTTATGAAAACATGTAAATAAGTCTGACTATGCAGATATATTTTCATATATGTAGATGCTCGTAATTGTTAGTATATTAGCCTTTTTTAAAATAACCCTGCATGATTCGCGGTGTTTTAAGTTTTATAACAAAACGAACAGGCAGGGCTTGCTTCTGTATCCTGAACACGTAGCTAATGTGAATGCTGTTACCCCAGAAGATGATTCCAAATTTTATATATGATTGGAAGTTAGAGAAGCATACCAGCATACCCACATTTGTGAATCTACATATCGCTGTAAGATTCCCAAAGTAAAAATTTCCCTGTTCAGTCTATTAGTAACATGATCGACTTGCAACGACCACTCTGGTGTATTGTCAATATATAGACCAGAAGTGGGCAACAAGTCGCTCGTGATCGACCGGTCGATCACTAATTTTGGTCGAATTTTGGTCGATCGTCGATCGCTCGCAATATCTGAGGTGGAATTCCGTATACCATGGACTGAAGCGACTGTAGAAAACAAAACTTTCTAGCAATAGTTTTATGCATTCTGGGAATTTGCCATGGTAATAGAATTAAATAAATTCCTAGAATTCTGACAGCCTGACATATTCTTGTTTCGGATCTATATACTTATGCGAATCGGCATTTTCATACTTGAAGGTAACGAAGACTAAACAACATTCTGTCCTGACTGATTCCCATACTAAAGACTCATTATTATTATCTTTGTCAGGATTATTACCTAATTATGATTCCTTGGTTATGGACATGCAAACTCGGTCTTACCATTAATGTTAAGGCAACAAAGTAAATTCTATAATCTATCTCAATTCGTAGCTACTTTGAATTAATAAATATTGTTAATAATTATCCATGTTCTTTTAATTCCCCTAGTCGTGAGTTTTTTGGCCCTTTAAATAATTATTGTTGTTGTTTTTTGCGTAGGTAAATAAGTCGCATGTTTATATTTCAGTGTACTCAGGTGTACTATTGATAGATTAGCAAAAAGTAAGTCGTATTATCCTTTCGTGATAAATTTACCTGGCCCAAAATAAAACGCGAAAGTGAAATATTGAAATCAAAAATCGGCCATACTGTGCAATTTATAACAACTTTTTCATATTTACGAACAAATAGTACAACAACTTCATTGCAGTTGATAACAAAAATTAGATTGCCTTTTAAATTAGTAAAAATCTATCTTGAAAAATTGTCGGAAAATAGACAATTTTTTTAAGTATCGCATTTACGGAATGCAGCTATCAAAAGTTGGAACTGGTAATTTATTTTCTTCATGAGCTTATATCTCGAAAACTTAATAAGTGATTTAAAAAATAGAAAATAGTTTTGAACATATATTTTACTTAACTACCCATACCTCGCTGGAATGCACCTTTTATTGAAACAAAGTGTATAAACATAGTATGCATTTCACACCCCTTTCTTCCCCCTTAGACTACGCCTATGACAATAAGTAGACACACTTTTAAGATAAAAAGTATCTTATATACAGAAAAGTTGGCCACCCCTGATATAGATCAATGAGTCTCATTGATAGGTCTACCTTTATTACTTGATTCACTATTCTGCTTTCTTGAGAGTAACTTATGTTTTATTCTTGTTTAATAATAATTTATTATTAGTAAACCATGTCATCAATGACATTACTGAACAGGCATTCCAACTAATGTCCTCTACTGACTTGTTAATTAATAGAAAATTCGTTTCGTCGGCATATTTACCATTGTATGCTTTGGGAGAATGGGAATTCGGAGCAGGTCTTTAACAAACAATGTGAAGAGTAGTGGTCCTATAGTACTACCTTGTGGAATCTCCATGTTGATTGTTCTTGCGTTGGAATTCACATATTTACAATTTAGTTTGGTAATGTGTGTTTCATTTTTCAAAAATGATCTAATCTAGTCCAGCGTAACCCTTCTGATACTATATTTAGATAGTTTATCCGCTAGTATGGTGTGATCCACTAGGTCGTATGCTTTCGATAGGTCCATTAACATACCGTATGGAATATTTCGAGTTTCTAGCTGGAATCACATGTCGTCGATAAATTGATAACAGGTCGTATCCGTGTTTTTAGCTTTTCTCTTCCCTTCGTTCATGTCTTCTATGGTAATATCACTAATTGGGGTAACTATTATCGTAATAATTTTTTCACAAAGCGCAAATTAAAATACAAGGCATTTTTATATTTGTATAATACTTCTAAATATTTATATAATATTATTTTATAATTATATAATGTTAATATATAATTATATAATTTATATAATACAATATATTTTTGAGGTATGGAATGTGGTATGTCAGGTCATTGATATAGATGGCATCTCTTATCCTATATAATATCTAGTTGAAGTATCAAACTACAAATCGGTATTTCTAGCTATATATTAACTAGTTATTTCATGGTATCTTTCTATATTGAGAAAATCTATATAGAGAAAATTTAACAAAAATGTATTTATTTAATATTGTTTTGGTATATATAGATTTTAATCAATTTTTCTAAAGGTTGATCTTCGTATTTCGCAAATTAGTATAGAGCAATAATATTTATGAAAATATGTTTTTTTTTAATGGTAAATGACATAAAATTTTGTTTTGATTTCATTGGGTGAAACGTACGAATGTGATAAGTTATGGTAATCGTAGGATGAAAAAGAAACGCAGGTGACATACCACGCCATGTTTTTCTAAAGGATCTATGTAGGAAGTATGACGACTGGTGAAAAAACTGCGACATTGCAGAATTCTCGTCTTACATGTTGTATGGAAATGCTTTCTACTTTCCTAGGAGAATAACTATCTTGTTTTACAAAAGCATTTCTACTTAACCATCTTGTTTTTGGTGCACAATCTTTATAAACGATTTATAGATTCTACACGTAAAAAAAAACCAAATAGGCAAGTCAAATAAATGTACAACAACTATGTTAAATTCTACATAGGTAAATCTACATAGATAAAATACACTATATATTAAAGTATTGTAAAAATATATAAGATATATTAAACAGACTACATTATAAAACTGAAAATACTAAATTATTAAACTTATTAAATACTACATTATATAAAATAAAACTTCGAAGATTCGACAAATTACAAAATAATTAGATAATTCTCTGAGGCCTAGCAGTTTTAAAATTGTCCCACCTTTGCGTGGTGGGCTATTTAAAATTATTGTCTAAAAGAGTTTGAAAATATATTAGTTCTATCTAGGAAATTAATAATTAAAAATAGAAAAAAAAATAACGAGTCTACTGATTATTATTGGGCATTAGTAAGTAATTCACTGACCACAGAAGAATCACAGAAAATTGTTCGAGTATAAAAATAGCATATTTTTTATTTATAATTTATTTATTTTTTTAATACATTTATTGCTCAAGAAAAATACATGGTTTTGTACAATATGATAAAATGGACTATACAATCAATTTTTTTATCGATTTTGGCTTTTAGTTTGCGCGACCCCGGTATCGTATATTTCGCATTCATTCAGGGTGGACAACCCGCACGGTTAAACCGTCCTAGTATTTGCCTGCACGACCGGAAATCGAACCCGGGTCTCCTGTTTCCCAGGCCGGTATGTTGTCAACTACACTATCGAGTAGGACGGAGTATACATACTAGAAACAATGGGCTTGCTTGAGACTTGTCTTGTAGACAGTTTAAATCTTCTGCAAGCCCTCTTATTCCACAAAATACACAAAATTTATATGTCATATAGAGATAAGAAATTACGTGTACGAGTAACTTATACATAGGAAAAATGGAATAATAATATAGTATTAAAACATTATTTTTGGAAATTATGAATTTGTTTTTCTATATTGCTATACTGTAACTGGCCATTGACAATAGTGGAGGAGTAATAATGAGGAATTCCAAAGATAAAGTAATTTTTCTATTTTGCGTCTATGATGAACTCATAACAGCACTCATATGCATGTGGTTATGGCTCGTCGAGTGCGATACAATTTTCTCAATACGCATCGGCGAAAAATAGTAGGAGTATAAAAAACTAGTTCATAAGGCGTTTTTCGGACTTGTCCATTAGTTGTTATTGTCGAAACATGGACGCGTGCTGCAAAACCGCGCTTATTGAATTCGTTCTTTAATAGGTATACTATAACACCCTCGGAAATAAATGGTTAGGGTAGGTAAATAAGAATTAGTGGGATGTTCTCAATGCATGTTATGAGGGAGATGGTGAAGGAGAGTTAGTCGGCAGCAGAAGTGACTCAGATCATATGCCCGTAATCGTGACGCTGAAGGAGAAACATCAAAACCGAGGACAGTGAAAGAAAAGATATTGATGGGATCAGCATTCTCAAAAAAAATCGTAGATAGGATGAAGAAAATAGTGTGATTAAAGGTTAAGGACCTCGAAGAGATTTCCGAGCAAATGAAAGCTTCCTTAGTGTCAAAGAAAATTAAGGTGTAAGGAATGAAAACTACATGGTTTGGAGAGGAAGGTAGGCTTACAAAGAAAAAATCCGGGAAGTAATGTGGAAGTGGAGAAAAAATTAAGCGCAATGAATATATGAAGACCATGGTGGAGAACTTCGAAAAGAAACGATTGGAAGAAACAAAAAGCATTAGGAGTGAGGTAGGGCTATGGAAGGTACTGAGAAAAAATGGGGAGAAAATGGAAGGAGCCACGGATAAATTCCACATAGATGACTGGAAACATTACTTCGCCAAATTAATTGGGTGTTATGTCGCAGGAGAAGAACAACCAGGTAGGCAAGAAGAGAGTGAGGAAGGATTCGAAATTTCTGAAGACGAAACGGGACAAGAAACGGAATTATTACGAGAGGTCTTAGCAACTATAATAAAGAGATTGAAGAAATAAAAGGCAGCCGGACCGGATGGAATACCGAACGACGCCTGGCTACTCGCGGACCAGCAGTGTCTTTAAAGAGTGACGGAGGAATTTAATAAAATATATGGCAGAAAGGCAGGCGTGCCAAAAAGTTGGAAGCTCGGGGAGGTGGTCAATTTTTTTTAAATGGGGACAGAGACAAATTTATTGGGTAAAAAATAATTATAGGGTAATCAAACGTATAAACTCGTCATATAAGATATTTGCAAAACTAATAGAGAGACGTTGAAGGGATGAGATGGGGGACAGAAAGCTGATTTCGGAAGTTCAGGCCGGGTTTGGGGAGGCAAGGGGAACAATCGAACACCTAGTAACACTGCGATACATAGTAGATCAAGAAGTCGCAAAATCGAAAGTAAAGCTCTTTGCTCTGTTCCTTGATTTAAAAGCAGCGTATAATTCAATAAATAGGAGTCTGTTGTGGGAATATTTGGAGCAAAATGGTGTATATAAGAATTTGAGAGAATGTGTAGCACGATTGTATAGAGAGACGTGGTGTATAGTGAGAGTAACTGAGTGTAGATCCGCGGAATTTAAGATACGAAGGGGTCTGAAGTAAGGCTGCCCACTAAGTATGTGACGGACTTAGAACAAGTTTTGGCGGCTAGTCAAGCTGGAGGAGTTGTAGTAGGGAGGAAAAAAGTGTGGACTCTTGTCTACGCAGACGAGGTAATGGTGTTGGCAAAGTCTGCTGGGGAACTGACTGAAATGATTAAACGACTGGAAAGATTCTTCCATAAAAGAGAAGTAGATTGTAAATGTCGGGAAAACGAAATAGATAAGATTTGGGAAAAGCGAAAGCTGCAAGGTAAAGTGTTTTGAATGGAAGGGAAGAACAAGTGCATCAGTATATGTACTTAGGGCATGTCTTTGGGAGTGGATGTAGTAACAAGGAGCACATTGAGTACGTGGCGAGAAAGCGTGGGTAGCAAGTTTTGGAAAGTATGAAGAAAAGAGTTTAAATCGTATTACCGAACGAAAGAAATGATATGGAAGGCATGTCTGCGGAGTATATTGATGTATGGAGCAGAAGTGTGGGGAGTCAAGGAGAAAGAAATGATTGAAAGAATTCAGCTGCATTTTCTCAAAGGTCTTGCAATTAGACAGGTCGACTCCTTTCTATATAGTCTTACAGGAGCTTAATACGTTTAAGGTGTCTGTAGAAGCAAGTAGAAGGACAAGTAGAATATGAACGGAAGGTTAATGGAATGCAGGAGGAAAGAATTATTAGAGAAGTGTACAAGAAGGTAAGGAAGGAAGCAAGTAGGTAAGGAAGGAATGATAGGAGAGAGACCAATTGGGGAAGAAAAAACAGGGATATGTATGAAAGATGAGGTGGAGAACCAATGGGGGAAGGGTTTCGAGTAGAGGAAACGCTGGTGGCGAGACTGATGGAAGTCGAGCTGTAGGAACGGCAAAATAAAGTAACGAGCAGTATATACCACAGATAGTATGAGGTAATTCAAGAACATGAAGGCCTCCCGTAATATTTAAAAACGCAAAGGAATTTAAACTCACAATAAATCCTAGCCAAATTTCGCTGTGGATGCGAAGAACGCGGACATAAGTATTGGATGGAGGATTTTGTAAAAGATGTGTGGTGTGTAGAGAAGGGAAGGATAGGTGGCAACAACTATAGGACAATATGCAACAATAAGCAAATAAGCAACAATAGGGGAAAATGGAAACAGTGTCTGAGTGAGGACCGCAGTGGGCTGGAAATGCTGGAAAATGTTAAAAAATGGAAGAAGCAGTGGGTCTATCCAAGTGGGGTATTGGGAACTAAAAATTAATATTACAGGGTTGAATAATTTTGTGTATATATACAATAATTTAAATGCTACCTATATGTCGCATTTAAATTTATATCATATTGCTATAAAGTAGTGGAAATCTTTGGTATTCTGCAGTAAAAATGAAAAACATGGGGCCAAAACAATGTTTGAGTGTATTTGACATTTATTTATGAAAACACATTTGCATGAGAGTAGTAAAAGGTTTGAATTTAATACAAGATTTGAAATTTTATCGTCATGTAAATTAATCTTATTAATATACATTAATTCCGTACTTTATTTCGGATCTTATTTTCTGAATGCGTAAGGATTTATTTATATTTTATTTAAATGTATATTAATAAATCTTGTTATGGAAATGTAGTTAAATTAAATCTAATTTAATGGATGCTATCATGGATCATGTGGAATTGTAAAGCGGTTTTTTCTTTATAAATATTTTAAATTAAACTTAATTTAAAGGTTTATTTTAAATTTTATATAAAAAAACAGATTAAGTTGTTTTAGTGATATTTTATTAAATCAAAGTATGGTTTTTAATTATTTAGGAAATTGAGAATAATATTTGCAAGTTTTATTAAACTTTCCTCTGAAAAAAAAATGTTTGTAGATACATATGTTTATTTTGAAAATGACCTAAGTCCATTTTTCAAAAATATCGAATTAGCTACCTTTATAGTTAGATTTGTACTTGATCTTTTGATTCTGAAGTAACTTGTTACTAATATATTTAAAATTAAGATTTTGTAACACGAAAATTAAAATTTTGTAACACGATAAAGCTCATTTTCAAGTTTATTATTCACAGTTATATAAATTTCTACACATATCACGACTCGAGTTTCGACTGATAAAGGTCATTTTTATCAGTCGAAACTCGACTCGTGATATGTGTAGAAATTTATATAACTGTGAATAATAAGTTATATAACAATTTTACATATTATAAGTGTGGTAAAAACATGGTGAATTTTTCAATTCAATGTAAGTATGAATTACCAAGTAGTAACAGTCGCATATATTGGATTGGTACAATGGCTATATATTGGATCGAGAGTTCGCTCGGCGGGAAACCTAATCTAACCGGGGTTAAATAATAAAGTATTTTGAGTTTTAAAAATGTTTTGATTTTAAATAAAATGTTTTATTTTAAGATTGATCATAAAAATTTTAGGTGTAGATTGGCGGCATTTAAAAATGTAGCGGTGGTGACGTTAATACGTATGTACAAAAATATTTAACAACTGATATTTCTCTTTTTTGATTTTATAACATAAAAGTATATTCTTTTAACATAAAAGTGTATTTGCATTTCAAGGAAAATTTATTTTTTGTATGGTTGGACGTATGGTTAGGTTAAGTTAGAGAGGATGTGTGGATTAACACTGGTCTGGAAACGTGACTTCATTGATTTTGAAAGTGGTCCAAGTCCATTTACAGCCATCAAAAACATACTATTTCTTAAATAACGTTAAATATGCCAATTGGGCTAATAAGCTAATATTATATCCCTGGCTTGGGATAATTTAATATAAATTAAATATGCTTATTAAGCCTAAAATAAGGGCTAATAATAATTGACACCCTTAGAAACACCAAAACATTATTCTACTATGTTATCTGTTACCCATATTTTTTTAATTTTATCTAACGCAAACTCTTCAATAATTCTATTCGAACATAAATGGAGTTAGGACACTTTCAAAATAAACGGCTCAAGTATTGTATGAAAGATAAAATTGGTCAGAAGAATGAATGTTTATATATTATCTGCTTGGTTGGTAAATGGAATTTCAATTTACATTTATCAAACATTTCTCACGTATACTTTCCACAATCTTATTAGAATCCAATTGGATACTATTTAGGTTTTCAACAAATTTCATTTAACGTTTTAAACGTTTTGTAAACGATTAGTTTTCATTGTTTTTGATTTCTCTATTTTATTTTTTAAAATCAGTGAATTTTATTGATATCCCATTAATTTAATTGATATTTTTTCACAAATGATGAATAATAGGGATGATAATAAACGATGAATAATAGGGATGATAATAACCAACATTTTCCACAAATGTCTCTAAGTCTTACGAGTACGCATCGAAATCATTTTGCACCACATTCCAACAAATTCTAATAAAGTTTCCTTAATTTTCGCCCAAGTTTAACTAAATTTACAAAGTAAAAAAATCTGAAATTTTCCTTCAATAACCCTTATTTTTCAATCTAACAAATTTTATTAAAAACTCACCAAAATAGAAATTTCAACAACCATTTCACAGACTCACAAAACGTATAACAATCTCACAAATTTTTAGCACAATTTTCACTGAATTTCCGCGATTTTTGCCTCCAAGAAAACTGACTCACACCCGACAAATGCTCGCGAATAACTAAAAACGTTTAGAATCGTATTCAGACTCACAATACTTGCACTGATTACGCTCGCTTCGACCCGATTTGTTTATATATTTTTCACCCTCAAGGCCAAGAAACCAACGAAATGCTACAAATCGCTACCTTTTACAGTTTACCAAATAGAATAGCTGCTTAAATTAGTAAAACAAGGGCAAATTTCACCCCAAAATTTCCAATCTTGTGTTTCCACCAAGATCACTTTAAATTGAGTTTTTCAAATGTAAATGTTAAGTTTTTCATTCATTTTCTTGATCTACATCTATATTATCTAGTAAATTTATAGTTCTAGCTGGTACCGATCTAAATATTTCTTAGTCCTTATTGTTTTTGCAAAGTTTCGTAATAAAAAAGTAGTAATAAAAAAATCGCATTTTAATTTGCAAATTATGCAAATTTGGTAGGTCTACTCGCTCTCGACACGCCAACGAGAGCACATTGCGTCTGCGAATACTCGCTTATCTACGATAACGATAGACCCATTTTTTTTCCGGTAATTTCTACCTGCTTAAATTTATTGGAGAAAAATATAACATAAATCTATCGAAACATAATTCATATAATAATTTTTTTAACATACAATTAATACCTACACAGGAAATGAATCTGGCAACACAAACCGCGAGGATCTAATTAAAAAACTGAACAAGCGCTACGTATCAGAATATCAAATTGATACTCATGCCTTTTTTTCAGGAAATAGAATGTACATCCTTATGTTATCTAACCTCCACTGACTCCGACACCCTCACCCTTCCGACCGATGAAACATCCCAATCAGTTGTAAATATCGATGGATAAGTTAAGATAAGCTTACGCCAACATCAATTCCTACAACAGTAAAATACATTTAATAAACAGCTTTATAGAGACAAATAACATTGACGGACATTTATTTGTAGAGACGAAGACGGTACCGGACAGTAACCTCAACTTTAGAGACTGGTCTAACTTGGTAAAACTAGTAATTCTAATTACTAACAAGACAAGGGGGAAGCTTTAATCCACCTGAAACCTAAATTCATAACTGGCAAAGCCAATCCCCCATCCCTTAATAACCCCCCAATGATTATAACCCCCCAACAAAATCCACATAATCCTTGTATACATTCATCCTCACTCCGCGATTGATCGGAATATCCTAACAATGGCATACTTGTTTGAATATTCACTCATCGTCGGCGATTTTAATATCAACAAAACCAAAACACGTCAGATCCAATTCTTCTTATGTAACTCCCTCTTTGTTCGCCGTCACATCAACCCCACATTCATTATGCACCAAAATAAGGATACTACCCGCGACATATTACTCCACACCTCTAACCTTGTCAATTCTATAGGTGATATTACCCTGTCCCCCAACCTTGGCTAAGATTATTTGGCTATTACATTCTCTATCAACCTGAACAACATCCCTCCCCCGGTTAGTCATCCTACTAAAATTATATCAACCTTACGAACATCACTAGATTCAGCTCCAAAATCCTATCCTATAACCTCAGACTCTAACAACCTTTCCAACCTATTCAAAACGACGTTGACGAATTCCAGACCCTCCTGACAAATTTAATCCTAAAACACTACCACAAATCCAAAACCAATTTTCACAAACAAACTCTGCCTCCTTTCATCGTGGCGCTAATCAAGCAAGAACAATCACTATACCGAATATACTGTAGAACAGAAGAACCTAGAGTCAGCTCCAAAATCCTATCTTGTGTAAACACCTCAGACTCCAACAACCTTTCCCTAAACGATGTTGACGAATTCTATACACTCCTGTGACAAATTCAATCCTAAAACACTCCCCCAAATCCAAAACCAATTTTCACAAACAAACTCTTCCTCCCTTCATCGTGGCGCTAGTCTAGCAAAAACGATCATTATACCGAATATACTGTAGAACAGAAGACTAAACAGCAATAAAATCGATAATGAATAGACTAAATAATGACATACATAGACTTATCTTCCAGTTTCGAACCAACAAGTAGCTGTCAGTCTGTGAAGAAATAGAGAACGGCGCAGGAGGAACATATTGGGACAAAATTAAAATGATTACCAAATACCACCTCATTCTATATTATATAACCAACAGTATTACTTTCTATGACTCCGAAAAAGCTTCCCTCTTTTCTAAACACTATAAAGATTCATTAAACCCCTCTCATTAAACTCTCCCACGTTTGACAAACCTAACTTCGACAGAGTAAGCACATGGTTCAAAGACTAATTTAAAAATGACAATACAGACCTGAACGAAATAACCTACGACGAATACCTACCTGCCCTCTTCCATGGCAAAAGTAGTGCACCCATTCCCGAGCTAGTTAAAAAATCCTTACTTAGAAACCTCGCCGATGATATTCATCTCCACATAATTAAATTGTTCAACGTCTGCCTCTATAAAAGATATTTTCCCAAATGTTGGAAAAAAAGGTATAATTATCACCATCCCAAAATATCATCAAAATCATTCCTGATAAGATAGAATTGGTGAAACCATCCAACATTATAGATAATCATACTAACTAAAAACAAACGAAACACAGCCTAAATATATAAATATATTTAAATAGCAAAGCTGTGCTGATGTGGGATAAATCTCGAAACGCGTCCACAGGTTTATACATAATAACTATACTTTATTTTTATTTTTTTATATGTTAAATCATTGAATTATCCCTGTATAACTCCCGGGAGGAAAGACCTAGTGGTGGATAGCCTTTTGTTTGATTTTTTGTTTTCAATAAATATTTCTTTTTTTTCTTCTGTTAGGTCTATAAAATGTGTGCAAATGAACAGTATTTAAAAAAAGATGAAACTTTGAATGTCAAATCTAGTCGAAACAATCAGATTAGATTATTAAGAATTTAGTCTGGATAAAACCTTCAAGACCAAGTCTAGTCTATATAAACAGACTAAATTATTAAGAATCTAGTGTACGTGAAACATTGAAGACCTTGTACAGTCTAAACAATTCGACTAGATTATTACGAGTTTAGCATAAATCAGGCGCCATCCCTGATATATGAACCCCACCCCTATCTAAAAACCTATGACTCGCGGGTCAGACACAGGCTTTCTAAGTGACCCATGCGTTGATTTTAGAATTTCTATTATTTCCGAATTAAAATTTCTGAACCACAAAGGAAGAAAACCATTTTCTTTCACAAACCACCACATGAATATTAAATGTATCAAAAAGAAATCTCTTCTCCAATTATTGTATTTTAAATATTTTTATCCACTCGCACCCCAAAATGAACACATTAATAACTAAATTATTCTATGTGAAGGATGCCATTGTTATAATCGTGTTTAAAAGTATCCAAATCCTGCGTAAAAGTCCAATGTAAATCAAATAGTTTCATTATTAAACGATTTCTGTTTGTTGTCACTATGGCAACAACTCGCGTCACTAAACCAAAAACATAGACGTAGTGAAAATAAATTTTCTGACGTTTATTAAAATTGAATTCATTTTTCTTGTTCAAAAAGTCTCGGTCTCTCAGTCTGAATTTGTCTGTCTCTAACATAGCAAACCATAACCTAATCTAACCCTAACCTAATCTAGATTAAATCTACGTTTACTTAGATTACATCGATAACGACCAAATAGTGTTCCCGTCACCGTGCGTCTTTACTAGTTAGCAATTTTTGCCACGGAGGCTCTAATTGCCACATCCTCTAATTGGATTTGATTGTATAATACATCAGAAGTTTTTGTAAACTTTTTTGACTTCGACCTTTATTTTTTGTTCTCCACTTCCAAAATAGAAGTTGTAAAACAAGAAGGAATAACTATATAGGCTTATCAACCTATATATATATATATATATAATTGGATATATATATATATATATATATATATATTGACAGGACTAAGACTTTGTAAAAGTACGTCTTGACACTTCGAAGGGTGGAAGCAGAGAGAGCGAAGTCTCGTCTGCGATCACCTGACTAGACTCTTATCTCTTAAAATACAATACACTCTGGAGGAGGACAAACGAATAATACTAAAGATTACTGTACACTACAGTTCTAAGAAAATTCATTATTTTAAGCAGAATATTGCACATCCTCTAATTGGATTTTATTGTATAATAAATCAGAAATTTTTATCAACTTTTTTGACTTCGGCCTTTATTTTCTGCTCTCCAGTTCCAAAGTATTAGTTGTAAAACAAGAAGGAAACTTGAATTTTGTAAAAGCCTTTAAAAGTGAGAACGTCTTCATGAATGTCTAAAACTAGTCTTTGACCTACCTCGTCTTTTTCAAGTGATGTCATCGGCCTGCCTGGTGATCCACGAGCTACTACGAAAACTATAATGAACAAAATTTGACCCACTACTCAAAAAGGTTCGCCATCCTTGGCCTAGATCAAGTGAGAAGAGTTCAAGTTGCAAGCAGTCGGGATAATAAAAGTATCATAGAGCCAATATTTTCGATAATATCGTCAGTTTTCTGAGACACTTTTAAACAATTCATTTCCTTACCTCATATCGCTGTTAATTCTAACGCAATTTTATTGTATAATATCTCAGCATGAAGATAATCTAATCTAGTTTAAGTATATTAATAACTAAAATTAGTAATATTTTTAATATGTTTGGAGAAATAATGAATTTATATTTATATTTTTATATTTATTATTATCAATTTACAAACGTCGATTGTTACATAAATATTAACGCTACATAGAAGCAAGTAAATATAATTTTAAAGCTAATTTAATCCAGTTTTTGACTTCTATTAACTCATCGCAAATTTGCTTATATTTTCGAAAATATTGCCATTTTACTGTGCTACTATTTTAATTAGTTTTGTGTCCCAGTTAGTTCCAACTCAATTGTATCGAGTAATATCACAATTTGATAATTATTTAAATCATTTTAAAATTAGATAATTTGATCTAGTTTAAGCATATTATAACTTACTTAAATATAGATCATATTTTCTGAGATGTAAGGAATTTAAGAAATTATTTCGTATGCGTCATAGTCAATTTTCAAACATCGATTGTTCTTTAAGTATTAATACTACATAGCATTATATCTAATTTGAAATATAATTTAATCTAGTTTATGTGGGCATTTGAGTTATGAAGTAGTTAGTACGTCTATATAGTATTAATAAAAAAAATAATATATGAAAATTAAAATAAAAAAAGTGTTCTAGTTGTTATAATTCGTGTAATCGCAATACGTATAAGAATTTGAAAACGTATAAAAATATCAATAAAGAACGGGAGCTTAGTTGCATAAACGAAAAGCGATGTGTTTCCTGTTTGAAGAGTCGTAAATGACTATGTAAAGGGCCGTATAATACAGCTCCCGAGCCGCGCTCTGTCGATCCCTGGCCTAGATGGAATCTTGGAAACCAAGTCTGGTCTATATTATCGGGCAAAGTAATTGAAAATATAGTCTACATGAAACATTGGAGGCCAAGTCTAGTTTACTCAACAATAATAGATTATTACAAATTTAATCTAAGTGAAATATTTAAGACCAAGTCTAGTCTATACAATCAGACTGGATTATTAAAAGCTAGTCTTGATGAAACCATCGTCTTCAAGGTTCTTCGAGACTTCTCAAGTTCGTCTTCAAGTCTTGTTTATTATCAAGAGAAGTTTAAAAGTAATCGATCCTGTGATTTTATTTGTAACTTTATCATCATAGTAGAAAATTTATTTATTTCTTGTAATTAAGTTATTATACAAAATTATGTTATTATATCAAACAATTTCTTTGTGGTAAAACGTGATGCAATAATAGTAAATGAATAAAGAAGGAGGAAATCATATTTATCACAGTTTTATAATTGCATTAAGAGAGATCAATGAATTGATATATAAAAAAAGGTTGGTGTAAAAAGCAACACGAGTGTAAAATGATGACAGAAAAGCGTTAGAATTGTAAGATAAATATGCTGGTAAAATTGTACGTGTATCTGGAGTTGAAATCGCGGTCATAAAATTTAGCGAGAAGATATAAAATACAGTTGCAATTACAGAGACAGCTTGGAGTTTAATAACGAAAATAATGCGAGAGTGACTTGGTTTTAAAATGGTCTATAATTTTCCATTCAATAAAAGAAAAAAAGGAATAGAAGTCGCGCGCGCCAAATGGGCACAACTTATCTAAATGGACGTAGGAATAAAACCGTCGCGTCATAATAGTCCTTAGATCCGATGCGGCAAAACTCCTCGAGTTCGCATTACCTTCTTTGCTCCACTTGACAAATTGCGACTGTCCGCCGATTTTGTACGTACAGCCAGCCGTAGAGTTCACTTTATACAATGCACAAGCGTACAGTGCACACGAGGACATTTATATAGAATTTCCGTTACATGTTAAGATCGAGTCTTTTGACTCCCTACTGGCGACATGTGATCGTGATAACTGAAACCAACGTCCACCAAACAACAATAAAATTTATCCGAATTATGTACCGTATCGAATTACTCGAAGATATCGATGAAATAATTTTTTTTTTACTAAAATTCCTTACACATAAACAGTTTCTTTATCATTTACTGATTTGTATTATTATTTTAAACCCTATAAATACCTGAAAACAAATATCAATATATTTTTTTCTTTCGTTTTCAAAATAAAATTGTCTAAAATTAACACAATCTTTACACGTTAATTTTATTATTTATTAACACGTACTATTAATATTAAAAAAAAAACTGAGTTTAAAAATTGTTAAAAAATAAGCCAAGTAACTCAAAATAGCCTTACGTATGTTAATTAGGCTTTAGATTACTTAAATCTGCTGCCAAATATGATCTCCTATAATGTGAATAGACAAATTATAAATTAAAAATTACCACATATAGAAATTAAAGATTAAATAAAAAGTATTAGACTAAATGTAGTAAAACAGTTGTATTTTAGTAGTTTATGTTTTAATCTACAATTTCCGACTTATAATGAGTCTCTAAGTCGTAAAACAAAAGAAAATAGGTTAATTACATATATTAGTGGCATCTAGTACAAGTTGTTGGACAGGTGCCCATTACCTATAGAATCTTATATAATTGGTATCGGCGAACATATATGGAGCACACGTCCACTCAAATTAAAGCGTAATGAACGAGGAAGATAGTTAGGCGAAGAAGAAAAAAAAAAACGGAACACAAGACGTATATTCAATCACCTAGAATAATCATAGAGTACTAACTTCTTGTTAGATTTACGCATTTCATCGTGAATATTATTTTCAGCTTGTCTATTTGTTCGGACTGTGGGTATTTATTGTCTGCCTAAAATGGTAGTTTATTAGCACCATTTTTTTAATTTCTACTTTACTTAATAGCCGCCTAGACTCAAATTAATATTACTGGATTATATATTTATATAGGCATAGGAGTGTCTACCTACGGTGTAATAACAACTATACAGATTTAGATAATGATCTAGTTTAAGTTTGTTATTATTTCACATTAAATTGATCGTATATTTCAGGAATAAATTTATTTCAATTTGCTACTAGTATTAAAGTAGATTTAAATAAAGTAAATCAGAGAAAAATTATTTTAATCTATTTCTCTTAATTTATATTAGCAAAAGGAAATTAATAAATTCTAAGATAATACATTTGCAAATTTGTATAATTTGTTCCAATTATTATTTTAATTTTCCAAAACCTCTTAACTTGTGAACTAAGTTAATACACTGGCGAGCAAAAAATGTAGGTTACTTAAGAAATTGCAAATAATTTCCTGTTTGTTTCTTTCGTGGAATTTTCTGTTTGTAAGGCTAAATATAATAAAAATTAATAAATCAATAAATTTTTACCCATTACCAATATACTTCATAGAAATAGAACCTAATAGCAACAACAAACATATCTATGATATCAAAAGCCTTTTGCACTGCAAAGTCATCTTCGAACCACCAAGACCTAAACGGGAAAATCCACAATGTGGCAATTGCCAACAATATGGGTACACAAGAAAATGCTGTTTTAGTAAACCGAAATGTATAAAATGTTCATGAGACCATGCATCGTAGAG
This sequence comes from Phosphuga atrata, assembly GCA_944588485.1. Lineage (NCBI taxonomy): Eukaryota > Metazoa > Arthropoda > Insecta > Coleoptera > Silphidae > Phosphuga > Phosphuga atrata. The sequence continues at coordinate 49,109,628 of OX155896.1, read as the reverse complement.
TGCGACCGTAAATAAAGGTCGGACTCAGTTAAATGTGTACTTTGCAATGGAAACCATCCTGCAAATTATAAAGGTTGCCAAATATATAAGGAGCTTCAGAAAATCAAATATCCTACACAACCGACAAAACCCCTACAGATAACGCATATCAAACAGCTACTAGACAAGCACTTCAAGGCAACAAAACCAAGCATGCATTAAAACAAGGGTTTCTGGTTCGGATATATTAGAACCGCAAAACCGTGGTTTTCTGTGCAAAAACCGAAACCGCATAACCGTCATAAAAAAACGCGGTTTTCGGTTTTATCTAAAGATATATAAAAAAGTACATTGAATTAGTGCTCTTTCAATAATTGCAATCTGTTGTTGCAAAAATGGCAACCATCGATGGTATATGTGTTCGAGCAATTTCAAAATCTGCATTTATTCGAAAAGCAGTAGCTGTTCGGTTTCCCAACCAAATCTTGCCAATATGTTCTTCAGGTGTTATGACCTTAATTCAAAAGGAATACAAAGAAAGAAAGAAAGAAATGATTTTAAAGTTTCAAGAAGTAAAAGCAAATGGACAAAAAAATAGTACTACTCTAGAAGAGTGGACTACTTTGGACGCCGAATATACTTAAACATTAATATTCGTGGAGAAAACAATTTTTATTGCAATGTAGGCTTTCTGCGAATTGAAGGAACTTGTTCTGCAAATAATATCGTAATAAGTGTTGAAAAACATTTAAATTCATTT